>CM056508.1:27035214-28337343 GCA_029783415.1 Anisodus acutangulus
CCACGCTGCCATTGAACCAGAAACTATGCTATAAATAGGGAGATCATAATTTATATAATATAGGGCCTGAGTCTTATGTAGACTGCCTTTGTATCCCTCATAGGGAAATCAAGCCCTTCCGTAGTTCTGGTTACATAGAAATTATATTCTAATTTCTTCTACCCGAATCTTACCCTGACTAGGCCCGATATGGGCTTCCCACGTATCCATCATCGGGACATCAGGTCGGATGTGGTTTCATTTACAAAAAACTAAGAGAGAGATAACATTTGATTGAAAGCTGAAAAAGGGGACGCCTAAACTACCCAAAATGTGACTTTTCCTTGAAGCCATGGTGGGTCGTCGTCTTTACGACCTTGTATTTCCTGGTATCTTTTCTAAGTGGCCTTGTATCACGCGCCAAATCTAGCCGGTGTTAACCAAATGCTCCAACTTAAACTTGAAGGCTTCACACTTTTCGATGTCGTGTTTGGGAGCTCCTGCCGGTGCGAACCAAAAGTGAGAAGATATAACGTACGAACTTTCAAAGGCAGTGAAGTCTTAACGCAAAAGCCGTGTGTCCATCGTTATTCCTTCATCGGGTGTAATAGAGTCATAGACAAGGAGGGAATGTTGTCCCTACTGGTTGCGGATGACTTTCTCGTTAATCAGTCTGATGGTTTTCTCTTGAAGGCCACGCATTCATCAGTGTGGTGGCTAGGTTGGCTTCTGTGGTACAGACACCTTTTGTGAGCAAAGAGGGGTGCGCAAGTCGGGAGGACATGCGAGCTAGTATGTGCCAATCCGACAGTTTTTATTCCATCAAAGACCTCGATGTTTTGCACTTCCCTTTGTGCGACTTGGAAATGAGAACCACAGCCTTTGAGGGAAATCGCCCACCACATCAGGGATGATCTACGGGAAGGCCCTTATGGTGCCCCCGTAATGATTTGCAACTTCATCAATGACTGGGGTAACTCATTCAAGTACTCCGCTAGTTTCCCTATACGGTATTGGGTCATTCCCTGGTAAGTGCGTCAAAGGGAAATAGTCTTCCACCTCTTCAGCGTGGTTTTTGGTATTGGGGCTGTCCCTCGGGGGACTCTTCAGTTAGTTTTTCCACAAACTCAAAAATTTCGTCAACTTCTTTAATCTTGGCTCTGGCCAAGTCAGTCTTTTTGTCAACATCCTTCATCTTAGCTCTTGCCAACTCAATCTTTGCGTCTATCTTGCGAATCTTGGCCCATAATGACTTTTTGGTCTCTTCGTCGCTAACCAGGTTGCTGATTGGTGATGTGGCACTTTGGTTGTCTGGAGTTTCCATCAATAGCAATCAACCTTTAAAAGGAGGTGAATTTAGTCAGCTTTGGTATTTTCTTGTGTTTTTCTTTTAGGTTAGTATTCAGAATGTGGGACAATCAGGAGTTCAGATGAAACACATAAAAATACATAAGAATTTTATATCAATGAAGTACATAATCAGTTATAATACTCATGTTCCTAAACCTCATTACTCCAAGGTTTTCTAATTGTTTGAAGCATAAGTATGTCAAGTATTTATTAAGACACATTTAATGCCTCCACGTAGCAAGTAGTTGGATGTAGTGTCATCGGGTCATAGACCGTCAAGACACGGGAGTCATCTTAATAGGTCCAGGTAGGTCTGAGATACCCGAACCTGTCAAAGTCAGTATGTGCTAGTTCAATAGGGATTTGAATTTGCTCTATCCTAGTTGTACTAGAGTGGTTTAGCAAATGACTTTAGGGACCCGAGCGGACAATCCAGGGTGAACCGTTGACGACCGTTGGAGCCTCTGCCTCCCTACGTCCACTGACTTCACGGGATAATGGCCTGGGTGCTCGGGAGTCCTCACGGATATCCTCTGAAGATCGTCTGAAAGGTGTTGTATTCTCACTAATATGGTTCTAATCATGAGTTTTCAAGGTAATCTATTCTTATTCTTATGGTGTTCTTGATTGATATTTGATTATAGACTAAGTGTTGCTTAGCTGAACATTTGAGAGTTGAGAGAGTTTTGAAATAAGAGTTGTGTGTATTTCCGAATGATCTTTTCTTTGTACAAGAGGCTCCTTTTATAGATAACCTCGACTATTCAACTTTAATCAAAAAGTCGTAAAGTAAATAGTAATAGATAAAAATCTTTTCAAAAAGTCTTAAAGGCTACAGTGCCTTGTCTGCTACTTTTCTAAAGTTCTTTTGTCTTCTTTTCTTTTTTCAAGGTTGTCACTTGTCTTTGTTCGGCTGCTTTTTCTGATGCTTTCCAGCTGTCTTGTTTTGTAGTGATAATCTTGTCGAAATGTCACTTTTAATGCTTTCCCGTTGTTTGGTTGCCTTTGATTCTCTTCAAATAATCTTTTGTAATCTGTTAATCTTTTTTGGGCTTTACCGTAGTTGAAACTACGCTAGGTCATAATCATTGGGTTTCCAAGCAATGAATTGGATAGTCCCTGCCATAGTATTCTTTTTGGGCCGTAAGGCCTCTTTTTTGGGTTACAAGCAGTAAAACTACATGCTCCCTACCATTTATAATCTTTTGGGCCGTGAGGCTCCTAATTAATTTTTTGGGTTACAAGTAGTTAAAACTACATGGTTCCTACCATTTATAATCTTTTGGGTCGTGAGGCTCCTAATCAATTTTTGGGTTACAAGTAGTTAAAACTACATGCTCCCTGCCAAGGTAATCAATTGGGCTTCAAGTAGGTGAATCTACATGATACCTGCAAAAATAATCAATTTTTTCCCTCCTTATTCAAAAGGGTCAGGACTTTGCTCTTATTTTATTATTGGATTAGATGATGATGGCTTTGCTGTGCTTATCATTGGTCTCTTTTTTTGTTCAACCATAGTCTTGTAATGGCTTATAGTCTCATCAGCATGTGTATGCTTTAGATTAGTAATCTTGTTTAACAGTAAAGTTAGCTCCGTAGTCTCCTTTACTTCAATGTCATTGTCATAGTAGAGGGTCATTATTTCCTCCACTTCCCGAAATTGGCCAAATGAATGAAGATGGCATGCCTTTAGAACATCCAATTACGGATGCTTTTCTGGTTCTCAACATGTCCTCTATTCTTGTCTTTAGTGTCAATAATCCAAATACTCTTTTGGCACTAAGCCAATCTTGAAACTTTTCCAGTGTACAGGGTATTTTCATGTTCAGGTTCTTGTCATCCCCGCTGATAGTGCTATTCCTTCCTGTTTTGAAGATTTGACAAATAACAATAAGATTCATTATAAATTTTTCTGTATTAATATATTTTACTCCTTTCTTTTTTAACTTTGGGCACTTATTTGCATAGTGTCCTTTTTCATTGCAGTTCCATCATTTACAATTTTTAACTTTTTCTTCTTTAGTTTATCCGTTTCTATAGGATTTGCATTTCTTCTTTTTCTGAATTTTCTTTTGTATCTAAATTTATTTCTTGTTTCTGGATTATTTCTGTATCTCTTAAATATCTTTTTCTTATAGGATTTATAATAAGGTTTTTTCTTATATATTTTAAATTTATGTCTACCTTCATATTTATCTTCGCGTCTCTTATGTCTTTTATATTTCTTATATTTCTTTTCTTTCCTTTTATCATCGCATCCAAATATTAATCTTCTTTCTGTGAATCCACATATTTCTCTTAATCCTATCTTCTTATCTTTTTTAATCTTTTGCTGCAATCTATATTCTTCACATTTTCTCATTAGATATGCTCTTAGTACTCTTATTCTTTCTCCTAGAGTATTTTCTTTTGGTTCTAATTGGATGTATTCTTTTGATATTTCGAAGTTATATGGTATAGGTAAGTGGTCATAGTATATTTGTTGATAAATTATTCTTTCTTCTGGTAAGAATCTTGCTTCGTAAAAGAATTTACTAAAGCTAATCGTATATTCCGGTAATTTTTTTATCTTACAACATTTCATATTATTCAAATTCATTATTATTTCAGTTTTTCTTTCTGCTAGTACATTTTCCCTAGCTACTAACCATTTTTCTCCTAAGAATTCTCTTTTTAATAGTAAATCAAATATCATTAACATTGATTTCCAATATGTTGCATGACTTAATACTTCTCCTCTTAGTTGATATGCTATTGATTCTATCCAGTATGCTGCTTTTCCAATTAGTGTTTTAGATATTAGATCATACATATAATCTAAATTTTCTGTTTGTGTACTATTCATTAATGCTATATACATTCCTAAGTTCCAGTCTGTTATTCTTCTTCCTACTTCTTGTTCATCATAAACATTATCTAAGTCTAGAAAGTATCCGTTATAATTTACTCCTTGAGTCATTGATCCTACAAACTCTTTAAATTCGGCTTGTTGTCCTATAGGTATGTGGTCCGGTAATCTTGTTCTTCTTCTCGTTATTACTTCTAGATTAGGGTCTACTAATTCTTCTTCGGGATAATCATCTGCATCTTCATTTATTATGTTTTCTGATTCAATCTCGGTTTCTATCTGTCCATTTTACTCATCTTCTACATGGTTGTCTGGTTCATCTTCTATTATCGCATTTACTCTTTTCATATTTTGTAAAGCTTCTATTATTTGGTTATTTTCTTTTACTATTTCTGTGTTCTCAGAATTTTCTCTTCTTCTATGATTTCTACTACTTGTAATTCTTGGTTAGTTAATTTATCGTTGTTACTTTCTTCTTCTGTATTGCTATCAGATTTTTCATTACTGCTTGTAGTAGTCTCATCGCTTAATCTTATTTTCTTTATTTTCTTTTTTTCCTTTTAGCCTTCTTAATTGTTCTGTTAAGATGTGCACTTCTTCTTTAAGTTCTAATAATTCTTGTTTTACCTCTTTTAGTTCTACTTTAGTCTCTTTTAGTTCTATCTTAGTTTCTTTCAGTAGTCTCTTTGTATCTTTATGTTTTCTCTTATATTTTTTATATTTGTCATACCATTCTCCATTATCGTGTAATTTTAACTTTAGATTCTCTGTTTTTAATTATTTATCTGTTGTTCTTGTTTATCTAGTCTTAAATTAGGTATTCGTAGGTTGTCTTTTCTACTTCTTTTAAGGGTATTTTTACTTTTTTTGGCGTTTCTTCTTTTATTGGTTTTGGTCTCATAGGTTCATATTTATGTCTTTCTTTTTCTATAATCTGTTTTCCATGAGTTCTTAAGAATGTAATCGCACTAGGTTCCATTAAAAGTTTCCCTCCTTATTTAGTTTTACTAGACTGTCTAAAGTTTATGTTACTTCTTTTGATAATCTAGGTTTTATCTTACTTATGTCTACCATTATTGATACTTTACTCCTTCTCCAAGCATCTATTGGTGCTATTTCTGGTTTATTAGTATTCGTTTTAGTTATTGTATTTTCTTTACTCGTGCTTGCTTCATTATTAGTTTCTATTTGTTTACCTTTGCTTTTTTTTCTCTAATATCATATTTAGTTTTTCTAATATTAATTTAAACGTTGGTATTTCAGATATATTCCATAGGTTTGTCAATTCTTCTCTTATCATTTGTTGAGTCTTGGTTTGATTTTCTTTTATTTCATCCATTAGTGATAGGACGCTTTTCATTCTTTCTTTTAATATTATTTCTTCCCATAACACATCTATCTTTTCGTTAGGATTAGTCAGGATTGTTTATTCATTTTTCCATCCGTTACCCATATCTATCCATATTTTATTAAACTTATCACATTATTTTTCTAGTCGTTCTATGTCATTTTCTAATTTTATTTCTTTTGCACTGTATTCTAAGTATTTTAATTGGGAATATATTTCTCTTGATAAGGCCATCTTTATTGTCTTTAATTTTTTTTTTCTTTATTATTTTTAGTTGTACGTTCATATTTTATTTATGAATCTGGTTTTTCCTTGATCATTTATTTCAGTTCCATTGTTGTTTATCTTATAGTTTATCATAGTAAAAAAATCACTTCCTAATAATAATTCATTTAGGCTATCATATTCTATCACTCCTATGTTTATCTTATATTCTAAATCTTGAATTTTGAATCTTAAATTTATACTTTTAGTAATTATTATTTCTCTTTCATTTTCAGGGTAATTATAAGTTTGTGGTTCTATTATATTACACTCATTTTCATTTATCTTACTTATGTGTATGAAACTTTTAATTGCTCTTGTATTTATTTCTGTTATTCCGTCTATAGTTATCATATTTTTAAATATTATTACTTTGATTTTTAATCTATTACTATCTATATTTATCAAGTCTATAGTTCTAGGTTGTATTCTTGGTAAACTTTTCTGTTGTGTGATTGGTGATTCTCTAGTTATGCTTAATCTAGATCCTTCTATTTTTGGTATTAATCTCCTTGAAGGTGTTAATGTTCTAGTATTAAAATCCATGAATATTTCTTCTGGTATTGTTATCTTAGAGTTTTCTTTATGCTCTATTTGTTCAAGTATTTCTTTATACATTTTTGGTACTATAATATTCATCTCATGTTGTTTCTTTACATGGTGATTTCCTGTTAATGCGTATATCATTTTTATTTCTATACTTATTACTTTACTTCCTGGTGGCATATTTATTCCATCTAGTTTATAATATAGTGTTAAAGCTAAATCTTTGTGTTCATCTTTTAACGATATGCTAAAGTCTGGTTGTACAGTAAATTTTAATTTTTGGTATATTAAATTTCCTTTTATTACAGATATTAGTGCGTCTTGCAGGTTTCCTAGTATTCTGTCATCTAATACGTAGATTTGTATCGGTGTATCAATATTCTTTTGAAAATATGCTTTTATTGTAAATTCTACTCCTCCAAAGTAAATATTTCTATATTTTTTCGCTTCTTTAGTTGATAATTTTGCCAATTCTCTTTTTATTACTTCATCGCTTATCAAATTAATTTTTGTCCTTCCATTCGTACTGGTAGTATCTATTATATTTTCATGTTTATGAGCTATATATCTTATCTCCTTATTTCTTTCAAACCATTTTGTTTTAAATATCTTTTTTACAGATACTTCTTCTTTTTCGTCTTGAATCTTTTGATATATATCGGGTTTAACAATCGCGTACCAACTCCGTCTTCACCGTGTTCCAAAGAAAGGTTTTTGATTTTATACTGGAGGGTGACTGCGAAATCCGCATAATCACCTTTGTGCTCAGATGCAAGTGTGTGTGCATGCCATTTGGCAGAAGATGAATGCATGAATGACAGTTATAATTGAGGTATTTAAACACACAAGTAATTTACATCATTTTGAAAAATATGTTGTATTGAAACCCTTATGGTTAAAACCTAGGTTTATCTCCAGCGGAGTCGCCATCTATTACGATTCACTTTTACGTGGGTGAAGGCATAAAATCTACTAAGAGTTTGGATGATGCTCTTAGTTGGATAATTATTTTAGAGTCGCCACCTAATTTACCTATAAATTAGGAAAACCAATGTGAAAGGGTTTATTCAAATTTATTGAAAAATCTTATCTAAAGAAGAGTCAAGGTAAGGGTTTTGGTGATCCCCCGGGGAAGGTGTTAGCACACCGGTATTAAAGATCCGTAGAATACAGTTGACCTACTGGTTCTATAGTATGCTTTAAAATGATCCAAATTGCTTTAACGTTTAAATATCCGCAAAATACTTGTTATTTCATTCGTTCAAAAATTTTATTTTAAAACAAAGAGTTAGGCTTCCTCCAAAAATAGTATACACGGGGTAGTTTAGTCAATTTCGTTTTTGGACTAAGAACACTCAAATGTGAATTTGAGTAGAACTCCACATTTAGTCCAACCGAATTGATTAATTCACACTTGCATCTTTTTAAAATCTTTTTCAAGTTTTGAAAATAATATAACTCATTTAGAATGATAAGTTTTGCTTTGGGAAAAAGTAGTACAAAATGGTTTTATTTCTTTCTGCATGTTATGTCTCCCAAATTCAACTTATATTCTAACATCCAGAATTTCTTAACTCATTTCAAGTCCAAGATAGTGATATCAAGTTTAAAAATCCATTGGTTGGGCTTAGCCCGTAAAACTATCTTTGAAGTATCAATTTCAGTCCAATTTTAAGTCTAAACTTCGGCAATCCATTTGTTATGTCACTCAGGCCCATATTCAGGGTCTTTTAAATATAAGTACTTAGCCCAATTGAATTCCAAAGCCCAAAATCAGTTCCTTGTTTCTAGTTTTTGACATCCAAACAACTTCTTTTATTTAGATTTTAAAATTTAAAATAAGTTTTGAAACCTAATGTTGGCGACCTAGCTAAACGATCCATATATCGTTTGAATATCCAAAATTCAAAACTATAAGTAAAGGTTCCAATTTTACAAAAAAATATGTTTATTATACAAGAAAATACAATATATATGTACAATATATAAAAGAGTTTGAGTTTAGGCTGGTGGGCCTATCGTAGCCCACCAGTTGGCTATTTTCAACCATAGCTGGGACTTCATGCAAATATTAGCTTCTTTTGCTTTTAACTTAGTCAAAATAGATTTGATTGGGCCTCAGCCCAATCGATCATGTATAAAATGCTTACGTACACTTGAACTCATCTTAATGAAATAATGGGCCCAGTAAAGGCCCATCTCGGCAGTGATGCAGGAGATGCGAGGAAGAAGTGGGAAAACAAATGAGCAAATTAGAGGGCATCTTGGCTTATCAAGCATAAATAACAAAACTAAACCTACGGGGAGCATGCCAAAGGGGAAGGGTGATGTAAACACACGGAGAGAATGCAGGATTGCCTTTTCCTAGATGTTTCAGTAAGAAAATAGTTACTAAGGCTCAACAATGGGTCTAGCTAGATGCAAACAAATAGGCTAGCATATAAAATGAAAGCCAGGGCTCACACACACAATTTCTGGGCAAAATCAAGACATAAAATGACATACAGTAGACTATTGTAAACATGATGGAAGCAAAAATAGGTCACACATCTTCCCTAGGTATCATGCTACCTAAAACACATTATTTAACCACATTCTCATTTTAAACTAACCTAACATGCCTTAGATAGCCAAGAGGCATGTCAAAAGTTGTCTAACTATCCTATACCTATATAACACCATATTCACAGGCTCAAATCATACCCCTATTAAACTAGTTAGTCAAGTATCCTTTCATGTACCTTTAGACAGTTATTGATTTCTAGACAACCTACACACAAGTAGAGACAAACATGGAAAATAGATGTATGAATCCTCGCATAGACTCAAGAAACTCATACATGACTCAAATCACTTGAGCTAAGCACATTAGATATTATATGACTTAAACAAATCACATGTGTATAACCAGAATAAATCTACTTTATGCTAACACACCATCTTTGAATTTACTTCCAGGTTAGGTACTGATAATAACAGACATGATAAGATCTAGTGTAGCACTCCATCAAACAAGCACGTCTTTTAACAACTTAACAAGTTCTTAATAGGCTAAATAGAAAACGTAGTATTTCTAATTCACATGTTAGACCTTGAACTAATTCCTAATGCCATATCATGAATTCAGGTGACCTATACTAACCATGTGAGCCTCATACTAAGATGTTGCCTAAACAGTTCCTACATTACCTAAAAAATCTCACATTCACAACAAGAACTTATCACCTATGTTTTCATGGTTAACATAACACTCTTTAGTAGGGGTGGCCAGCGGGGTGGGTTGGGGCGGGCTTGGCGGGATCGGGGTGGGTTGGGGCGGGCTTGGCGGGATCGGGGTGGGGCGAGATCAGTACACGACGGGACTGGCGGGCCGGGAACGGCGGGATTCGCCAATGTCCCATCCCGATTCCGGTCCAGTCGGAAAAGGGTACCGGTCCTAGTGGGCCGGGATCGGATCGGGGGCGGAATTTTCCTTTTTATTTTTTTGCACTTAATTTAAATAATAACATATATATAAATAACTCAATAATTGAACAAGATAATATAATAAAAACATCTCAAGACTGTTTTTGTGCCTCTTATATTATTTACTAGAAATATGATTTTTTTTTGTAATACAAATACAATTGTCAAAATTGCAACTTTATGGTGTTGTTCAAAAGTTGTAAATGACATAATAAAATTACAATTAAAGAAATTACATTTTGAAAAAAACATGATCTAGTTTCTTTATAATTTTCTGTGGTTCTTCGGTTTGAATTGATATTTGTTGGTCAAACTGCTCCACGTCAATTCCACCACCTTCGGATAAGATGGCGTTGTAGTTTTAGTATTCTTCTTTGTTGATCTCCGATTGACTGCACCTTCTCCGCTCATATCCAATCTCTGAATAATACTGCTATCTCGAAGCTGTCTCCGGCTAATGAGTGTCTGTGCTCTCCTATTTGATATCTGCCGGCAGAAAAAGCGCTTTCAGACTCTATTGATGACGCTTGAATGTTCAAAACATCTCGAGCCATCATTGAAAGTGTCGGAAAGGTCTTCTCATTCCCTCTCCAGTATTTCAGCAAGTCTTCAAGTCCTTCTTCAGTGAGAACTGCTTGGTACGGTATAGTACCCTGCAAAACAAAAACATCGAACTCGCTAATTTGGTTAGTGTTACCACCGCACATTTTATTTCTGAGGCTTTCAATACTAGCCGCAGAAACATGTCTTTTATAAGGTTGTATTGAAGAAAAAGAATAAGGTATGAAAGTCGGTGGGTTGCTAGCACTTTCTTGTTGGTAATACTTATATATTTTTTGCATTCGTCTTCTATGCTAGACAACACTTATTCTTTAGTTATTGCAATAGGTAGTGGATCATTTGGATTTTTTTGGAGTTGGAGGTGGTAATACTGTTGTACAATCATAAATAGTTTCAATAAGTGATTTACATCCGTCTATTTTAATAGTCGGATTCAATACAACACCAATAATATAAATAGTGAGACTAGGAATAAAAAAAATTTAATAGCTGCCTTATAATCTGGTTTATCCATATATTCATTAAGTAATAAAAATATTAGAGCTATATAAAATAACATAGTTAAAATAGTAGGATAATATATACCGAAAAATTATTTTGTTGCTTGAAAAAAATTCTCTAGAAATACAATAAGTTCGGATTTTTTTTCTCAATCGTTATCTACAATCATATCAATTAGATTTTGATTATGAGCGTTAAAAAATAAAGTTATAGGTCTTCTATAGTCATAAGCAACAAGTAGTTGCTCGTACAAAGAATTTCACCTAGTGGGTACTTCTTCGGAAATTTTTCTATAAGGTAGTTAGGAATCGTGACAAGTTTTTTTATAATTTTTTTTCGTCGTATTCTATTAATTTTAAAAATAAAGTTTATAGCAGATTGTATTTAGATTAGTATGTGTGTCATCTAGATTAGTCGGTGTGTCATCTAGATCATCTTCTAAATTAAAGTCTTGTTGAGTTCCAGAAAATATCTCCTCGTCTAAATCTAATGGTATTGGAGAAAAATGTTCAGTATCAACAAAATCATCCTGTGTAGGAATATGATCCTATCTAGGAATAGGGTGACTAGAAAGAGTACCCCGACCCTTGTTACCCCTACTAGAAGACGCCTTATCATTACCCTTAAACATACATGTAATCCCTTTCATTTTAATTATGCTAATAAATAGTTAAAGTTAATAAAATTAATTGCGCTAATAAAATAAAGAAACAATAATAATTTAATGAAGGAACGAATGTATTAAATGTCGACGTAACGTCGACGTATAATCGAGAGGTTGAAAATTGAAACTTTGCTCGATGAAAGATCCTCAAACTAATTGTCAACTTCAATCCCAAATGAATAAATAAAATTGAATATTTAGTAGACAATGTAGACTTGTAGAGAGATAAATTAAAAGATTAGAGAGATTGTAGGAAGATTTATGAGAAAGAAGAAGAGAAAAATAAGGTATTTATAGTTGAGAAATTGGGTTAAAGTGTAACTTTAATAACTTATGGGTTAAAAATAAATATTAAGAGGGTATAGGGGGTTGGGGGAGGCAAAAAATGATCGTTGCACAACGGTCAAAATATAAAATGGTCGTTGGTGCAATGGTTATTTTGTGCAAAGGGGAGGGATCGGGGCGGGATCGGGGGGGATCGGGGCGGGATCGGGGGGGACCGGGGCTGGCCGGGTCCGAGTGGGACGAGACCATGTCCCCTCCCGGTTCCAGTCCCGGTACCGTAATTTTTTTTTTTTACATAACGGGATCGGGGCGGGACCGAGGAGGTGTCGGGACGGGACCGAGGCGGTGTCGGGGCGGGATCAGGTCGGCCCGGCCCACTGGCCACCCTTACTCTTTAGACATTATACTACCTTAAACCTCTTTTAATTTAACCAAGCAAACTAAACGTGAATACATTAATCAGCTTAACATTGTTCCAGTAGCTCAACACATGATTGTTATAGCCATGAATTAACATGTTTTGAACATTATTTAGCTTAGACAGACTATATTTGATTAAAACAAGTTTAAGTTAGCATACTAATTAACTCAAGATCATTTAAACATATCACACATGATCAAATAGACCTTAAATTAGGTATTAAATTAACTAAATGATTCGTATATGAACAGAACCCATCCTAAACTAACATAACAAGCAACTTTCTAACTAATCACATACCAACAATCATAATAATGAACGCTGACAATGATTTCAACTAATCATACCATATTAATCATTAACCTAATAAACGAAACAACAACATAATATTAACTAATCATGCTTAATAGTCACCTAACACATAATAACATGCCACATAATTTAATTTAATTTAATAAAATTTTAAAAAGAAATGGAAGGCAGCATAAATGTCAAATTTGAGAGCTTGTTCTTCACTTCGGGACCTCAAGAGCTCTCAATTACACCAAAAAGGGAGAGTTTTAGTAGTAGAAGACTAACTAGACTAGATCTGGTTTCCGCCAAATGGATGGATCCCAACTTAAGCTTAACTAATCAAAATTTAAACTCAATTCAGCTCTTAATCAATGTAAAAGCCAGGAATCGAGTTTCAGACTGTCAAAATGTAGGAGAAGGGTCTGTATTTATAAGAGAATCGAAATCCTAGCAGGCCTCAAATGAATCGATGTGGGAGAATAAGTTTTGGGGGAAATCTCCCTCCAAAAGAGTTCTCACCAATGAAATTCGTTCGTTTGAAATCGAAATCGACAAAATCCATTAAGAGATGCAGAAAAAGCAACGTAAGAAGCGGGGTAGCCTCACCTCGAGGTGGTGGGTTCATGGTGGCATACTGGTGCGACGAGGCAAGAGCATTAATTGCTCTTGCGATTTTTGGTCACGCAAAACTGATACAAAGGGTCATATGGGCACAGTTTCCATCTGGCAACGATGAAAGTGACATGGCGCGGCTAGGGTTTTTCCCTTATGTCCAAAGCGTAAAGCAATAGAGGAGGGCATCTTGCCCTTTTGCGTTTAAGGCGCTAAATGGGCTGGGCATGTGCCTCTTTGGCCTGGGTTCGGCTGAATTCTTAATTAAAAGGGTAAATGGCCTAAGTCTTTAAATGGCCTTAATCAATTCCCCTACGTTTTGCAAATGTGGTCACATTTTAAATTATGAAATGGCTAAATAAATCTGTAAACAACCTAATAATATTAAAAGCTTCATTTTGAGTATAAATTTGATACTAATTAGGATTTATGAAATTAAAACATGCAAACGTCTTTTAATTTTAAAACAGGCTTGAATTTGAGATATAAATCCTTTATCGTATTTAATCAATCAATTTCCTGATTTTGACGGAGTGGAACACTAATTTTTCAATTTTGAGAATTCTTTTAAAGCAATTAACTGTCAGTTTAAAATTCTAAAATTATGATTGATGATCAAAATTGTATAAAATTAGGACATATATATATATATATATATATATATATATATTGTCAAATGAAATGACAAAATATTCTCGGAATAATTTTGTAAAATTATATTCGCTTTGCGAAAAGTGTATTTCACTCCCTCTGTACCCGGAAGCCTTGAATAATTAAATAAAATTATTGGAGGATAAAAATTAGGTGTCAACAATATTACTCGCACATCTAGTGCATACATATTCTACTAGGAATCTCTCACTACTCTTCAGAGGTATGAGATGTAATCAAGTTCTTAGGACTCAGCTCTGTTGGATGATTAGGAATCAGAAAGAAGGGTAACCAATCCCAAATGCTCTGAAGCCTCCGAACTATAAGTGTGGTACACAACACGCTTATTGTTACAGTTTACTTTTACGTTGCGGTATACAAGCTACTGAATAACTCGTGGACTCTTGAAATTATTATTTATTTAGAATCGCCACCTAATTTATATGGAAAACTAGAAAAACTATTTTAAAGGGTTTTCCAAAAACAAAAGAAAAATTATCACTTTAAACCAGAGTTTGGGTAAGGGTTCAAATGAACCCCAACGGAAGGTGTTAGACACCCCAATATTAAGGATCCGTAAAATATTATTGACCTCATATCTTATAAAATATAAAATTTCTCAGTGTTTAAAAATATTGCATAAATATATTGTCATTTAAATCTTCCGCCGAAATGTAGCTTTTTCACAAACACACTAAAAATGAAACTACTTTATTTGGAATATTTTAAAATGCAGTGTCTTTTCCTTCTCATGAAAGAGATAGAAAAGGTTCATTTCTTTCCAAATGTTGAAAATGGGAGTCCAAAATATATCTTTTGGTTTATAAGAAGTCAACCATTAAGGGTTAGTTTTCTTAATCCGAACTATATCTTAATAAAGGATCTTTCAAGTTATTGAAAGTAATTACAAACTTAGTTTAGAAGACACATTAATTTGATTAAACTTATGCCAAGTTGAAAAATAACAAGTCATCCTCTTTTGCAAAATTTAAGACCAAGTTATTTTTACTTTCTTATTTGCAAAGCTTATTTTCAAAGACTTGAGAGTATTTAAACAAATAGTAGGGAAAACTATTTTTTCCATTAATTATCCGAAATGAAAATTCATTTTTTATTTTAAAGGTGTAAAGGAAAGCACGTGTATGTAATTTGTTTCTACTTAAGGGTTCCAATAATAAATAAAGTATTTTGCACATAGGCAAATACATAAAAAGAATAATATAAAGCAACGGGTTGGTGGATATACCGAACCCCCAATACCGTATAAAAGAAATATCCTAATTTCTAAGTCATTTTCACCCATGACTGGTCCTATCATTTTTACCCATGGTGAACCTTGCAAATGTTTTACCATTTTTACTCATGGTTGGGCCTTCGGGATCACGGACTCGATCAAAATGATATTGTTGAGCCCTTAGGCCCAATGACTCTAATATCTCGCGGGAACGAAGTGATGTGGGGCCTGTGGGGCCTGTGGGCCCATGGGCCCATAGAAGATTGAGGTATGATCTCAACCTGTGATTTAGAAGTTCCGGTCGGAGAGCTTGATCTAAGTAATGCAAAGAGGGGGGAAATGAACGGGTTAGAATGCACCCAATATATTTCATAATATAAAATAACATACAACTATGCATAGAATTAAGGTTAATAAGGCAGAAAAAGAAGAGAACAACACAGACTTAAAGGCCCAAAAAAATAACAGTTTGGATATATATGTATACTCTCAATTCAATATTTGGCTATGTTAACGACAGCAAGCCCATCATGCAAACAACAGACCAAATAATACTAGTGCAAAACAAAAGGAAAGAAATGAGAACAGGCCCAATAGAGGATATTTCCACTTAGGCGTATACAGAGGCCTATTCTTCCACAAATTCAGCCATATATAAATGAGGAGGTATACACACAGTTTTCAAAATATATATGGTATATCTGGGGATATACAATGGTATAAAACCTTGGTATACACCTTGTGTATGCCAAGGTTCTTATGCCTTGTATATCCTAAGGTATATCACTCTATACTCCTCTAAAAAAGAAGAAAAATTCAAAGAGAACAAACAACAAAAGGACAGAACATACTCATGGATTTGCAATAACATTCATGCACAGAAATGACCACATGCTGGGTTGACAATAACATTTTTGGGGATGCATAAAGGATAATTTGAGACAAACTGAGTGTTCATAATCACACCTATAAAAACCATCAAGCATAAAGAAAACTCTCAAATGAGACAAACACACAGACAGGTTAATATGCAAGGTTGACTTGCTTAAGGATGATATTTGGATGACCACAGAAACTGTTTAAACTAAGTCAAAACTTCCATACCTCGTGGATAAATGAACACACACTGTATACATAATTTTACGGGGCCTCATATCAATATGGTAATTAGACTGACATTAAGAGAGATAGAGAAAGATGTGCAAACAACTAGCGACTAATATGCAAAACAGCAGGAGATGATTTCATGCTCATTTGAAGGTAAACCTCAAGTATGTAGGACCATAGACACTAAGGACATGCACAATCATAACTGAGGCTGTTCTAGGCATAATGATACTTTAATTTTGGCATGGCATAGTTAGCATGGTCACTAAACATGGGCCTAAGTTATCAAAAACCATCATCTCACAACTAAAATCACATCTAAGCATGTTGTACCGAACTCAGAAACTCAACAAGGACACACATGCTTCTTCACTAGTTTTAAACCATAGAGAAAAAGAGGTAAAACAGTCACTGAAGTACATAATTAGGCTCACACAACCATTATAGTCTTATCACTACTTAACATGAAGCTTAAATTCTACCATTTATGCTTTCAAATAGTGTATTTGTAGTGGTTTCAAACTTATATGTATTCTTGGTTAGTGTTGTTATTCCGCTTTTACTTATGTATGAGACTTAATATTTGATATTTCGTAATGACTCTTTACTTTCCGCTTAAGTTATTCGATTTGATTGTATGGTTGGGTTTTGGATTTCCTAATGGTAGGATACTTATGCGCCATCACGGTTCCAATTTGGGGTAGTGACAATTTGCTATCAGAGCCTCAACCCTCATTGTATGAATAACCCTCTAGGAAATGTTTGTATGAATAACCCTCTCGGCAATATTTGTATGAATGGTCCTCTCGGCAATATTTGTATGAATGGTCCTCTCGGCAATGTTTGAATGAATGGCCCTCTCGGCATACAAATAACAAATATGGACCTCTTGGCTAGAAAGTCTTTCTTTAGTCCTTTACGTTGGCTGCAACCTTTTCGATCAGATGGTCGTTTTGTTCATTTATGTCGGTTGCGACCCTTTCTGTCAAATGACCGTTTTGTCCATTTATGTCGGTTGTGACCTTCTCATTTAGATAGCCATTTCCATTTACTTGTGTCGGTTGTGACCCTTTTGGTTAGATAGCCATTTTTGTTCATTTATATAGCCCTCTTGCCTTGACTGTGCCGCCCTTGTGGTGCTTTATCTTTTTATATCCTTCTTGGCTAGATTGTGCTGCCCTTGTGTCGCTTTGTCCTTTTATATCCCTATTGGCTAGATTGTGTTGCGCTTGTGGTGCTTTGTCTTTTTATAACCCTCTTCGCTAGATTGTGTTGCCCTTGTGGCACTGTCCTTTTATAGTCCTTCTGGCTAGATTATGTTGCCCTAGTGGCACTTTGTCCTTTCGTGACGGATTGAAATTCTTCCACGTAAGTTGTATCTATCATATTTGACATCAACGAGTTAGAGAAAAAGATGGTCGTCTACCTGATGACAGTGGGAACCTGCATTCATAGAAAGAATTGCTAGTTTTAATGTGGTTAGTTAGTGTCAACGACTCTTCTACTCATTTTTTTGTTTGGCATGGCCTCCGCCCCATCCTGACTTAGACTCGGTAGCGCGAGAGATGAATTTTTTAGAATAGAGTAAAATTTTAAAACATGTTGATCATAAAAACAAAATGTATATTTTGTTTTTAAAAAATTTATATAGTTGTCATGACATGCCCGTTTTGAGAGAGAAATCATTTGGGTGAGAAACTCTCGTGCTGAATTGTGTCAAATGAATTTTTGAGATCCTCTCAAAAAATTTACTCCAATTGCGATATCATGTCGGCTGACTCTTGTGACACTCGTGATGAAGGACTTTTTGAGATCTTCTCAAAATATTTGTCCTAATGGCCTTCTAAGGGTTTCTTCGATTTTTTGATTGGTGCGATCGAGCTCGAGGAGCGCCTACGTATCCTATCGCAGCAGGAATCAGATTGTACGTAGTTCAAAATAAATTGACTTTGATTTTTCTAATAATGTGACCGAGTCCTATATGAAATTCCTATGTATCCCACCTTGTAAAATCAGGTCATCGCGTAGTTCATATTACAAGGAATAGCATTTGGTTTTTCTATTACAAGAGAAGATCGAATCCGATATGGATTTTTCTACGTATCTTTGTCGTAAGAGATAGGTCAGATGTAGTGATTACAAACAAAAGTTGTGATTACAAATTGAAAGCGCGTTCTTGCATGTAATATCTTTTGATTGCATCGGAATTGATTGCTTTGGGCCATTCTTGACCGTCCATTTCTACTAAGAGCACAGCTCCTCCGCAGAGTACCTTGCGGACCATGTAAGAACCTTGCCAATTTGGAGCGAACTTCCCTTTGTACTCGTCTTGGTGCAGAAACACACGCTTGAGCACTAGTTGTCCTATATGGAAGCATCAGATTCTAACCCTTTTGTTGAAAGCCTGAATCATCATTTGTTCGTATAATTGGTTGTGGCATACAACGATCATGCTTTTTCTATCAATTAGGGTCAGCTATTCGTACCGCTTTTAGACCCATTCTGGATTGTCCAATTCTACTTCTTGGATAATTCTGAGCTACGATATTTCTACCTCGGCTGGAATGACTACTTCCGTGCCATAGACTAGTAGGAACAATGTAGCTCCTGTTGAAGTCCCGGTTGTTGTCTGATACCCGAGCAATGAATAAGGCAAATGTTCATGCAACACATATAGTTGTCGGCCATTTTTGTAATATCCTCTTGATGTTTAAGTTGGCTGTCTCTACGGCTCCATTTATTTGTGGCTGGTAGGCAATGGAATTCCGATGTTTTACCCGAAAATGTTTACAAATATCTTTCATTAGGTGACTGTTCAAATTGGCTCCATTATCCATTATGATATATTCTAGTATTGCCGAACAGGCATATGATATTGTTTCGCACAAAGTCGGCTATCACTTTCTTCATTACCGACCTATGTGATGTGGCTATAACCCATTTGGTGAAGTAATCTATGGCGACCAGAATGAATCGATGTTTGTTGGATGCGGTTGGCTCAATGGATCCATTCCCCAAGCAATGAATGGACAAGGCGAACTCATGACGTTGAGCTCGTTCGGTGGAATATTGATTGAATCTCCATGTATTTCGCATTGGTGACATTTCTGCACGAACCGTCCACAGTCGGTTTCCATAGTCATCCAATAGTAACCTATCCATAGGATTTCCTTTGCTATGATGAACCCGTTCATGTGGGGCCCATAAGTCTCGACGTGTACTTCTTCCAACAATTTTGTGGCTTCTGCGGCATCCACACATTTAAGTAGATCAAGATCTGGTGTTCTCCTGTAGAGTATGTCTTTGCTAAAAAAACATTAGCCATTCTCTGGATGGTTTTATTCTGATTGTTGGTAGTGCCTTCAAGATATTCTTCTTTTTCCAAATATGCTTTGATGTCAGCATACCATGGCTTGCCGTCTGGTTCTGCTTCTACATGAGAGTAGTAATCATGCTCTTCTTTCAAACTTATCTCAAGCGGATAGATATGACTGCTTTCTGGGTGCTGTATCTGTCACACCTCAAATCAGAGGGGCACAACAGGCACTCAGGCCTACCTTACCGAGTACCAACATAACGTGCATCCATAACCATGCTATCATGTGTAAATGGGCCAAACCGGCCGTCATGAGATAATTTAATTAAAACATGAAAGAATACTAGACAAAGGATGACCCAAAATGATATACAAGCTTATATACATAAGACATACGGGCCTACAAGGCCTCTATGACCATCTATACATATAACATTTGTCTACAAGTCTCTAAGGAGTACATAAACATCATAAGGTCGGGATAGGGCCCCCACCATACCCATGAGCATATATACATAAGCATATCGACTCAAAGGCAACTCCAGAGCAAGTGGAATGCACCAACACCTTCTGCTGAGCTGATAACCTACTAAGAAGGATCGTCAACCTGTCTATCGGGATCTACAGGCATGAAATGCAGCGTCTCCAGACAAATGGGTCGTCAGTACAAATAAAATACTGCGTATGTAAGGCAGCAAAGCATAAGTAAAAGAAGTAATGTAAATAGAGATAAGAAATAGACAACATGTAATTCGAAATGTCGTTGAGGGCGTATGACATACATGCTTCGTTTAAAAACACACACACATATACATATACATATACATATACATATACATATACATATACATATATATATATATATATATATATATATATATATATATATATATGTATATATACATATATATGATCCACTATGTGGGTCTATAACGTCATCATCAAGCCACTCTTTAGGGCTAACACTATCATAACGTACCCAATTGCAGTGGTGTGCACAATGGGTACCGTACCCGCACGACTATAGCGTGGCTCGTTGTTATAATATATATATATATATATATATATATATATACATGTATAATGCATAATGCATGATAGACTCGTAGAATAATATTTCGAACCTTTCGAAGTGACATACGGTCGTTACGCCTCCGATTAACGTTATGGAACCATCATTAACAACATCCATTACATTTAAGCCAATGGAACATTTTAACATGGATACATACATCATGGAAGATAATAGACACGAGCTTCTAATCCATAAGAGTAGAGTCGTTATGAATATCATTTCAATTATGTTTTGTTAATTTGGAATTGTGCCAAAAGAAGGAATGAAAGTGCCTTAACATACATTTGTCGTTTACTTAACGACTCAACATATAACTTCCCGTAGCACTTCAATCTACATCAAGACAACATAACATAAGGTTAATTCCATGGAACAACTTAAAATACATTTCTAAGATAGTTGCTCTCTTATAAAAAATTGGGCAGCACTTCCCATACATTTCCTTACTTTCCCGAATTCAAAATAGCACCAAACAACAACATTGACAGTATCAATAACCAATCCCATCAATTCAGCCCATCAATAACGTAAGAACAACTCCAACAACCCAAGAAATAGTACAACAAGTGGCAATCTTGGTTTATGATTAACAAAACTATGGCTTTAAACTCCCTTTCCTTCCAGGACTTGTTAACAACAACAACTACAACATACTCAGCTTATTCCATGAATTTTCAGCCACAAAATACCATAAGGGGGTTTACAAAATAGTTCCACAAACAACGACAACAAAACTACGATTTCTGACCTTTACCTTACGGGTTTTCAATCATACGAGCTAGCCATAACTCCTACAAGCTTAAATACATGAAGGAGAAGTTAAATATTACATCAAAGAACCAAGAAAGCTTTAAATTTGAGGATACTTAAACTTGGGATAACCTTTAAATCAACAACAACGAAGATAAACTATGATCTACTAGCATCATGGAATTTCTGATGTTGGATTTGCATTATTTGCCTTTAGATTTACCCTTAAATCATGTAAGAAGTGTTAAAGAACCTTTACGGGTGGTGTAGGTTCTGTTTTGGCCAAAAAATGACCAAAAATGATA
Organism: Anisodus acutangulus; assembly: GCA_029783415.1. NCBI lineage: Eukaryota > Viridiplantae > Streptophyta > Magnoliopsida > Solanales > Solanaceae > Anisodus > Anisodus acutangulus. The sequence goes on from CM056508.1 coordinate 27,056,791, forward strand.
TCTTAATCAACTTTAAAATGACCAAAGGTCGGCCACCACCTAAAATGGGTCCCAAAGGGGTTGTCTGCGCAATCTCGCAAAAATGCAAATATCTATCTACACCGACATCGTATTGATGAAGGTTTATTGCATTGGAAACTTAACTCGTATTCCTGCAATTTGGTGGTGGACTACCCCATAAGTCCAAGTATATTTGTAGAAAAGCTCAGTGACATTAGACCCAAATTTCAGTAGAATTATGAACGTAACTTGCGATAACTTTTTCAAACTTTTGTTTTACAACTTGCTTGACTTCAAAACTTATCATATGAATATTATATGATTAAAACTCTTAAAACATGACCTCCTTAGCATATTAAGCACCCCTAGTTTTACTCCGAAAGTATAGGTACATCTTTTATTTGTTTAACCTCCAACCCTCATGATAATTCCTTAACACTTGTTTTAATCCATCATTATCTTTGTAAAGGTCCTTAACTTCTCGGCTCACATTGATTCACATATGATACATTCTAACATAAATGTACGTGGTGTAATATCATTTCCCCTTAGGAACATTCGTCCTCGAATATAAAGGCGTTTTAGAGGAAAAACTAGCTCTAAAATAATTTCGTAAAAATTTTGGCAGAGTCACCTTTGTTAATAGGATTATCCCAAATCTATCAAGCAGCTAGAAAACATACCATATACCTCACAGTGCCATAAATAAGTAGTAGTATCTCATTGCTCATAAAAATGATATAACGTCTTGTCTCGGAGGATCACCTATCATCTGATTAATTGAGGGTTCTTAAATTTTATTTCTTCTTCGGCTCCATACGTCATTTCTTGTGAGATACTGAGTACACACATTTGAATAGAATCTTCAAACTAAGATAAATGAGGATATTTGAACTCTTTTCTCCTTCTGCTTCTTATGTAATTCATTCCTCATTCTTATAGCGCCATAGGCTTTCACGGGGGTTACATTTCTTGGTCCCCCTCTTTATACCATAAATTCTCTACTACTTACATATCGTCTATCAGCACTACCTGAGGGGGGACCTTTAACGGATCTCTTCTATATACAGTTATGGAAACCGGATGAATAGATCCTAATTTTGAGGGCAACTCTAATTCATATGTCATTTGGTATGTACTTCGAATGATTTGATATGAATCTTTATGTCTTAGTAAACTTGTCGTACCATCTCATTATGTCTTTCATGGGAAAGATTTTCAAAAAGACCCCTCCTTCAATAAATTCAAAAGTTGTGATCTTCTTTTGCCGAATACCTCCTTTGATTTTTCCTAAAACGAAATTGTTGCATTGTCATTCCTTTTTCCTTAGTCATAAGAAGTGCCTCTACTAGATTCTGGACTACTACAACCCCATCGTCCAAGTCTACCAAGCTGATTCCCAAACTCGGTAATTAGTGAAGACGTCCAGCCAACTCTTTACTTTCCGGCTTACTCATTTATCAATCACCCGCAGCTTTACGGCGAAACACATTTGGTACAATATTAGTTATGTTCTCTTGACTTTAGTTTAAACAAGTCATCTTATATGAAAGGACACTCTTCCTTATCTTTCTCGTTGCCATTAGTGCCGCTTCAAGTCACGGTACATCTTTGTAGCGCTTGGACGAATTGAATACCTAGACCTGTGAGCCTCCTACATTATCAATAGCATCAAATATCAAACATGAGGAACACACACTCTCCCCTTGATCCTCAAGATCCCCTCACAATCAATAATAGCCTCCTTGGCTTCACCACTCATCACCTTATCCCTGATTTTGCACTACTTCACATCATCATACTTATGGGTCTTGATCTTCTCCAAAAGAGATGACCTCTCCTCAATAAAAGCCAAAATCCTACCCGGATTTAAAATATCAAGCCTCATGAATTGGCTAAGGACTGAACCTCCAATGCCAAAAGACGCTTAGAAATAATCAAGTGAGCTAAACTTCCCATATTGATTGCCTTTCCACTCAAGGCATTCGCCACCACATTGGGCAACCTATCACTGACATTTTCTAGAATTCAAATCCCTCTAATTGAGCACATGCTGAAGACTGCAGTGATCGGTAAACACCTCACAATGAACTCCTTAAAGGTAATGCCTCAAAATATTCAAAGCAAACACAACGGCCTCCAAGTCTAACTCATGAAAATGGTAATTCTTCTCGTGCACTTTAAACTGCCTCGATGCATAAGCAATCACCTTACCCTCCTGCATCAATACACAACCCAACCCAATCATTGAAGCATCACAATATACTGTAAAGTCCTTCCCCTCTATCGGAAGGGATAAAATCAGGGTTGTGGTCAATAGTGACTTGAGCCTTTGAAAGTTCTCCTCACACTCATTAGACTATTGGAAAGGTAGCCCCTTCTGAGTAAAACATATCAAATGAGAAGTAATAGATGAAAATCCCTTAACGAACCGACAATAGTAACTCGCGAGACCCATAAAGCTCTGAATCTCTATCACTAAGTAGGTCTAGGCTAGTCCCTGGATGCCTATATCTTCTTCGGATCCACCATAATACCCTCCTTGTACACCACGCGTCCTAAGAATGCTACAGAACTCACATTTCAATAATTTAGCATAAAACTTCTTCTCTTTCAATAACCCAAAACCACCATAAAATACTTTTCGTGGTCATCCCGACTCTTCGAATAAATCAAAATGTCATCAATGAAGACAATCACAAACGAATCCAAATAAGGCTTGAATATTATATTAATCAAATCAATGAACGTTGCGCGAGCATTGGTAAGCCCAAATTACATCACTAAGAACTCATAATGACCGTAACGAGTCGAGAAAGCCATCTTGGGAACATCCTCGGCCTGAATCTTCAACTGATGATACCTGGACCTCAAATCAATCTACAAAAACACAGAAGCACCCTGAAGCTGGTCGAACAAATAGTCAATACGAGGAATCAGATACTTGTTTCTGATGGTGATTTTTTTCAACTGCATGTAATCGAAACACATACACATGGTGCCATCCTACTTTTTCACAAAAAATGTAGGCGCACCCCAAGGAGACACACAAGGTCGAATGAAACCCTTACTCAATAGATCCTGAAGTTTCTCCTTCAACTCTTTCACCTCTGCTGGAGCCATACGATACAGAGGAATAGAAATGGGTTGAGTACCTGACTCTAGATCAATGTAGAAATCAATATCTCTATCCGGTGGCATACCCGACAGATCCAATGGAAAGACCTTGGCAAACTCACTAACTATCAGAACTGACTCGAGGGAAAGAGTCTCCGCACTTGTATTCCAAATATGAGCTAGGTATGCCAAATATCCCTTATCTACCAACTTCCTAGCCTGAATGAAAGAAATGACCTTCTTAGGAGTAGGGCTGGGAGCGCCTCTCCACTCTAACCTTGGAAGACCAGGCATTACTTAAGTGATTGTCTTGGCATGATAGTTCAGAATCATGTGGTGTGGTGATAACCAATCCATCCCTAAAATAATATCAAAATCAACCATGTCTAATATGACCAAGTCTGCCCATGTATCATATTGCATAAAAGTAACCACACAAAGTTGATAGGCTCAATCTACAACCACAGAATCACCAACCGGTGTAGACACACAAATAGGGATATCAACCATATCACACCACATATCCAAATCAGCGGAAAAGTAGGTTGACACATAGGAGAATGTAGACCCCAAATTAAATAACACTAAAGCAGACCGATGACAAATTGAGATGATACATGTGATAACCGCATCTGATGCCTCAGCCTTTGGCCTACTACGGAAAGAATAACAATGAGTGCATCCTCCATCGGACTGAGTACCTTGTTGGCCACCTCGTCCTGAATGAGCCCTATCTCTACCCGCAGAGATCCACTATGGCTAGTCTGACGGCGACGACAGCCTGACTGAGAAGCCCCTCTACTAGACTGTCCGCCACTCCTGGATGGCTGTGATGGGGTCTTGTGTATCTGAGATCCACCTGATCTAAGCCTAGGACAATCCCTCTTAAAATATCCAACCTCTCCACAATTGTAACAAGTCCTAGCCATTGAGGGTTGCTAATTAGAGATAGAAGAACTTGAGTGACCAGCACGGTCAAAATACCAAGACTAAGTGTCCCTAGATAACTGGTACCTACTATAGCCGCTTTGCCCTACTGAAGTACCATATGTAATCTGGAGGGCTGTCTGAATCGCGACTAGACTGTGAATGCTAAAATCTACCATGTTGTCCACCCCAAGAGAAGTGGACCCAATATACCGTCCATATCGGTGCATCCTATTAACTGATTCATGTCTGGGGAACTTTCTTCTAACAGACTCAACCATCCTAGCATGCTCATCCACTATCTCGAAAGAAGCCCCAGCAACTACTAATTGTAACGTAGCTAACTGAAAAGGAACACTCAACCTCTCACAAAGCATCTGACTCTCTCTTCCTCTGTAGGTAGCAACGGCGCTGCATATCGCGATAAGTCATGGAAGCAAGTGTCGTAATCAGCAACTGTCCCTTTCTGCTCAATCCTCTAAAACTTATCACGCTTTCTCAGACGCAAGCTAAGATGCATATAATTCTCTAGGGATATCTGATAAAATGTGACCAAGATAGTGGAGGTGACCCCACTAGCCGACAATCAACATAAGCCCTCCACCATTGCATTGCATCGCATCACCCATAAACTGAAGAGCAACAAAATAGACCTTGTGCAACTTGATGATACCCAAGGTGTGCAGCCTCTCATTGCATCTAATAATAAACTCATACGCATCCTTCTAGGGCTGTCCATAGAATATAGGAGGATTCATGTTGGAAAAGTGCTCCTATATTTATCCGTTCATCGAGGGTCATAGCAGTCCTTGCAATCGGCCGGGGACCAAACTCTTGTGCTAGAATCTCATCAATACAGGGAGCCAATATAGCAGATGGTTGAACCCATGGAGTATGAAACTCGAGTCTTTCCCTCTCCCACTCAGGTATGTGACCCACCCGGAATAGCTAGATGCACGCCCTCCTGGAAAAACCATCAAGAACACTTAACAACCTGACCAAAGTGTCCTGTAGAACTGGAGTAGCTATAAATTCGGGTTAATCCTGGGTTGGCCCCATCTCCTTATCATACTGCTCATCCTGAGGCTCAATATATGGCTCGAGCGATACAGATCTAGCATGAGCCTAACCGATTCACACAGCTCCACCCCTAGCCGGTACAGCTCATCGGGCTCTACGTCGGTCCCTGTCGCGACCTCTACCATGATCGCACACTGCGAGTGTAGGTGCAGGTGCCTCCTCTATCACTGCATGGGCACGAATCCTCACTATATGTGAGAGAATAGGAAACAAAGGTCACATACCAATTTGATTAACCTTAGCACGAAAGGAATGAAGAAAGTGAAGTTTCCTAAATGTCCCATAGCCTCTTGAAGATAAGTACGGACGTCTCTGCACCGATCCACAAGACTCTGTTGGACATCACTCTTGTATTTAAGACCATTTAACCTAAAGCACTGATACCAATTTTTTCACGACCCATTTTAGGGATCTTGGTGGCACCTATACTTTTTCCACTAGTAGGCGAACCACTCCCAATTAACAACATGATTAAAATAAGAAAAGTAGAAATAATACAAGAATTATAAGACTATCTAATCATAACATAAATGCGGAATACATTTGATAATAAGTTTTACAATCTCCAAAATTTCCCATCAAAGACCAACTCTTGGCTGAATAATAATAATCGTTGTAGGCGTGCAACCTGTTCACCCGCATATCATCGTCATCATCTCAGTGTTGTCATAATCTCATAAATATCCTACCTTCCAGTCTCTTGGACCAAAACATTTTCATACCACTCTCATATCAATATCATCAAAACCATGAGTGTATGAAGTAAATGATATTACAAGGCAAGAAGTCATGATGTAATGAGATGCATCCATGTATAGAGATAAATATCACATGCTTTCAAGAATTCAATAATATATAATCCAAGTACAATCATGATATCATATCAAAGCATGTGTGATGAATAAGCACAACAATAGCAAACATGGCGACGAGCCCACACAACGACGACAAGTCCAATCAACAGCAGTCGAAATAAACTTTAGGATGATTCCCCAAATCACCCATCATCACAGTTCAACACCGGTACCCACTCAACGTTCATTACAACCGTTTGAGTGATACCCCCAAATACGCCTAATACACCACAATATTTATAACTTATTACGTACTTCTATCGGAGTCTAGTGAAAAAGTGTAGCCTAGTTCTGGGTCGAGCAGGAGACTCGAATGATCAACCCTCCACGCAAGTCTTGCCCTTTTGGAGTGCCTCGTGATAATTGAAGTCTAACATGCATATATTATACGTTAAAATAAAGATATCACATAATACAAGGATGTAGTCCTTAAACATACCAAGACTTCCAAAACCAACCCTGAGCCCACGATATTAAAATCCAAACTTTATTACCCAAAAAGCATAAGCACATACTAGATAATCATATCCTTAAGTTAATTGGAAATCTAAGCTCATTAGAACCTTCAATTGCACAATCTAGGAAAATAAACCTCAATTTATAAACCCTAGAATTTCACCCAAATTAAAAAGGGCTTCTATACATAAATTCAATGCTACAACATGATCTTCTATCATATTCCAATGTGAAGAATCTTACCTCAAATAAAGAATTTAATCTCAATATTCAAGAATCACCCATTTGGCAACTCTAGAACCAATGTGATGTTATTTTGGGCAAGTGTTTCGACCTAGGGAATTTATGACGTTTTAGATATAACGATTCAGCTCTTGCGGAATCGACTATGCAGGACAGTCTCACTCTGGTGGAAAAAGGGCTCACTGAGGTGCAGTCACTAGATAGCTCGCCTTAGTACAGAAGCAGATATGACCCCGCAGAGGCATATATGCCTCCGCGTGAAGACCCTTGTTGGGGAGAAACTCCGACAAAATCTCATAACCCGCTTCTGTGAGCCAACCTCTGTAGAGGCGATCACGCAAAAGTGAATGACAATACCGCTAGGGCGGACGCCAAACACCAGGAAAATGAATTTCCACTCAAACTTCCACCAAACACCCGAAACACTCCCGAGACCCCCCAGACACAAACCAAACATACTTTCCCAAAGTAAACAGTGCAGGGAAAGAATCAGTGGATTGAGGAATGAAAGCTCGAAGACAAAGAGAACCGGGCTTTTCCAAAGAATTATTGTAACTTTCCCACTCCCTTTGATTATCATATACAAAAAGGTCTCTTTCACTTTCCTACCAAATCTCTCTCACTTGCGCCCTCAGATTCTATTTAACCAAGCTAAGACATACTTTTCTAAAGAATTGCTTAAAATAACCAAATATCCAAATTTCATAAATAAAGCCACAAAGTACATCTGATTATCTCGGGAAGCAAACCAGACTCAACTAAGTCATAAATGACCCTCCGGAACTACTAAAAGCGACGGAACCCAGAAATGAAACCATCTACTCAAAAGTCAACCTTAAGTCAAACAATTCAACTCTAAGGTTCTTATGTTGGGTTTTTCATTCGAAACTCATATAAATTGACCTCCAAATCTATGCCACCTATCCCCGCCCATCACAAACCCCATATAGAGTCTACGAGAAGGGTAAAATAGTCAAATAAAGGTCTATAGCTAAAAATTACCGAATGAGTCATTACACAGTATATGGCCATTCCCAGTTTGGACCTAGTTTCCCTGCATTAGGTTCTCACATGCTATAAGTTACCCTCCGGAACACCAATTCCTCGAGTTTTAAATGTCAAAGATTTGTACGCCAGTTGTAGTATCGTTGCATTCTTTGCTCTAGGAAACCATCTGGACGTAGGCAAGATCTCAATGCTCTTCAAGTAAATCTAGATGTACGGACATCGATTCTGAATTAGCTTGATCCTCTGCTCGGAGATACCTCAAGCTTGGAGTGCTAACTTCTACCGGGATCAAAGCTTCTGCACCATTAACCAAGAAAAAAGGAGTTTCCCTAGTACTCATTTTTGTCATGTTTCTATATGCCCATAGTATCTCCGGTAACATGGAAGGCCATTTTCCTTTTGTCGTTTCCAACTACTTCTTCAAGTTCTAGATTATAGTCTTGTTTTTAACTTTGCTTGACCATTCGCACTGGGATAATAGGGAGTGGAGGTGATACTCTTGATGATCAAGTCATCCAAGAACATAACTTTGGCTCCAATAAAATTCCAACGTTGTCACAAGCTATCTTGTTTGAGATTTCAAAACGACAAATGATATGTTGCCAGATAAAGTCGATCACCTCCTTCTCCCAGAGCTTTATATAAGCTGCAGCTTCAACTCATTTAAAAAATAGTCAGTAATATAGTTTTAGATACATGTTCTAGAGCCAAAGGCAAAGGTTCGACTATATCTATTCCCCATTTCATGAATGGCCATAGGGATACAACTGGATACAACTCTTCTCCTAATTGATGTAGTAGTTGTGCATGCCTGACATTTGTCGGATTGTTTCACGAACCTTTTGTATCTTTCTTGATTCGAGGTCAATAATAGCCGACCTTCATGACTTTTCTCATTAGAGATTCCGCTCAGGAATGGTTTCTGCATATCCTTCCATATACTTCTCTCATCACGTATTCATCTTTCTTGGGGCCCACACACTAGGCTAGGGGACCATAATAGCACCGCCAGTAAAGTTTTCTATCAATAACACAGTACCAGGCAGCTTTGGTTCTTAGAGCTCTGGATGCTTTTGGGTCCTCCGAGAGCTTAATGTTCACGAGGTAGTCCAAGAATTCATTCCTCCAATCCCAAGTCAAGCTGGTCAAATTCATCTCATCATACCCTTCTAAATCTAGGACCGAATGTAGGAGCTGAACAACCAACTCGGCTTAAGGACCTTCTGATTCAGTGTTGGAGCCCAAGTTCGCAAGTGCGTCAGCCTCTATATTTTCTTCTCAAGGTAAATGCACCAACAACCACTCTTAAAACCGAGAAAGCAGCTTCAAAACCTTCTCGAGGTATCTTGACATACATTCATCTTTGGCTTCGAACACTCTATGAACTTGGTTCACCACCAGCAGTGAATCACATTTGACTTTAATTATTTGAGACATTAAGCCTTGAGCTAAATCCAAACCTACAATCAAAGCCTCATACTTAGCTTCATTGTTAGTTAAAAGAGAACTATGAATTGCAGGCCTTAAGACTTTCCCGGTGGGTGTATGCAATACTATTCTCATACTAGTTGTCCCTTTGACATTCCATTCCCTATCAGTGTGAAGCATCCAAACCCCAGGGGCAGCCTTGAGACCAAAACGACTTCATTTTTTGCCTGAGGAGTTACTCTCGAACTGAAATCATCCACAAAATCCGTGAGCAAATGCGACTTTATCGTAGTATAGGGTTTATACTTAATATTGGATTCACTTAATTCCACTACCCTATCACACCCTAACCTAGGGGGTGGCCGGCACCCAACGCTTGAACGGTCTGAGCGTTCCACATGAACATCCTCACATGAGCATATAACCATCTGGGCCGACAAAATCTCAGAATGATAATTATAAAATAACCCGACATAATATCCTGTAAACAAAAGAACCCAACCTAGGCATATATATACATATTGGGGCCAACAAGGCCAACATAACCTCTAATCAACATTCCAGCCTACATGATCTATATATATAAGAGGTGTGACTATAAAGTTTTTTACCTTCGACAGTGGGGTCCATCTTTCATTACTTTATAATGATCTATTCTACTAAAAGATGCCATCACTTCATCCTAACAATACATAGTCATACTAGATGTTTTCTTCATGTAAGCCACGTGGAAAGGGGATAAGTATCACCTATCTACTAATTAATTAAATATATTTATCTCAACAACACTTGATCATCATTTTCTTTAACACATTTTATATAATTGTTATCATAATTATGTGATATAACACTAGTCCATAGCTTTTTTTGTCACAAATAAAAATATTACTTCCCATCACCGTCATAAGTCATAAATTATTCGGGACATCATCCTTTTATACACTGATATCCTGATCTTTATACATGAGTATGACCCAAATTCCATACAGTCCATATAACTTGTTCAACATTCTAAACTTTGATGAAATTTATTTTCTCTGATTCGTTTAACCTCTAATCCCTACGTAATCTCTTTAACACCGTCATAAATTTTCTTTAACCTCATGATTAACCTTAATCTTTTTAATCTCATATGTATTTACTACGACACATCCTATTGTCAAGGTACGAGGTGTTACACTCTTTAAGGTAATCTTGATCTTAAGCTTACGTCGATTAACTTACGACGTGACTTGATGTAAAAAAATACGGGATGTAACAGAGTGGAACTTAAATATTGATTAAAATCTATTCCTATCTCATATATAATCCTTATATTTAAAGAACATATAAGGATACATAATAATTAGTGGTGGTAGTGCAATAAGGCATCTAATATTTTAAAGATATTTCTCTAAATAGATAAACATCCATGTATAGTAAAATAATAACAAATCGTGCATATCTTATAAAGTTAATAAATACACAAATATTTCATAAAAAGTATAAAGAGTAAAAAACTATGTACTATTTAATTCTAAAAATGGAAAAAGATAATATTTCTTTATGAGAAAATGATTTCTATTCTTATAATAAAATAAAATCTCATTTATAAAAATCCTCATATCATGTATATAATTTATAGCATATTCAAACAGTAGTAATAATAATAGCCAACTAAAATCATATTTATCAAATTCTTACTAAAAGGTTTCACTTTAAACAAAATATATTTTATATCAAAATAAACTATATACTGGTTTCAAGGATTCAAATTTATGGGATGTTACATCCTTCCCTCCTAAGGAACATTCGTCCTCGACTGTAAGTCGTACTCAATGCTCTAACACATAATATACACATCTAAGGAGCGTCTAACCTGATAAGGACTTTGCAATTACTTATCGCTTAGTGTAACTCATTCGAAGCGGAATGACCTCCTAATATCGCTCTATTGCACGATCTAAAATATGAAAGAAAGGGTAACATTCCTAAATTTTCTATAGCCTCTCAATTATAAGTGTGGCGCGCAACACACTCATAAGTGAGACTCTACTAGACACGACTTCATACACTCCTTAGGACTGAACTGCTCTGATACCAAGTTTGTCACACCCCAACCTAGATGGGTTGGCCGGCACCCGGTATCTGGATAGCCCAAGCGTACCACCTAAACATCCTCACGCGAGCATATAACCATATGGGTCGACAAGGCCTGAGAATGATAATTGTAAAACATCCAACATAATATCCTGCAAATAGAAGAACCCAACCTAGGCATATATATAAATATTGGGGCCGACAAGGCTAACGTAACCTCTAATCAACATCCAAGCCTACAAAGCTGTACTGAACAAACTGTACAACACATAACATGTCTACAAATCCTCTAGAAAAGGAACATCGACATAATAGAACCATTTACAAGATAACAATATATTTACGTTTCGTTACTTGAATCATGCCAAAAGAAGGAAAGATTAGCCTTAACATAACTTTGAATCAACCCTTCAACACTGACGATAGAATCAGCATCTTTTTCAAGTTAATCTTAGATATCAAGAACTACGACTTCTTTAGAGCTTCCCGTCACCTTACTTCATTATGAAAAAATCTATGTTCCGCTTAAAATAGAATAAAACAATGTTGCTCTTCCATAAATAAATCTTGTTTCTTCTCTTATAAGATGGATCACGTTGAAATCATCATTTTTGTTAATTTCACTACATAGCTTGTCTCATAAACACGACATCCACTTCTTCTTAATATTTTGTGACCTTTTAACTAGAATAATTTCATTCTTAATCTTCAATATCAAATGATACTCCCTTTTTCACTAATATATATAAGAGGCGTGAATATAAAGTTTTTTACCTTCGATAATAGGGTCCATCTTTCATTACTTTATAATGATCAATTCTACTAAAAGATGCCTTCACTTCATCCTTACAATATGTAGTCATACTAGCTACTTTCTTCATACAGTTCATATAACTTGTACAACATTCTAAACTTCGATGAAATTTATTTCTCCGATTTGTTTAACCTCTAGTCCCTACGTAATCTCTTTAACACCGTTATAAATTTCTTATAACCTCACGATTAACCTTAATCTTTTCAAGCTCATATGTATTTACTACGACACATCATATTGTCAAGGTACGGGATGTTACACTCTTCAAGGTAACAATGATCTTAAGCTTACGTTGACTAACTTAAGACGTGAATTGACATACAAAAACACGGAATGTGATAGTGCGTCATTTAAATATTGATTCATATCTATTCGTATCTCATATATAATCCTTATCTTTAAAGAACATTTTAAAAAACATAATAAAAGTGGTAGTGAAACAAGGCATCTAATATTTTAAAGTTATTTCTCTAAATAGATAAACATCCATGTATAGTAAAATAATAACAAATCATGCATATCTTATAAAGTTAATACATACACAAATATTTTATAAAAAAGTATAAAGAGTACAAATTTTTGTACTATTAATTCTCAAAATGGAAAAAGATAATCTTTATTTATGAGAAAATGATTTTTATTCTTATAATAAAATAAAATCTCATTTATAAACATCCTCATATCATGTATATAATTTATAGCATATCCAAAAAGTAGTAGTAATAATAGCCAGCTAAAATCATATTTATCAAATTCTTACTAAAATATTTCATTTTAAACTAAATATATTTCATATCAAAATAATCTATATACTGGTTTCAAGGATTCAAACTTATGGGATATTACACCCCATTTAGTCAAACGCCCTGAAAGTTTTGGCTTATGTAACACATTCTTAAATGAAAATGTAGTTACTACAACAATTGGGTGGCACTGAAAATATGGTCGAAGCTTACACGATGACATAACCAAAGCAAAAGCTAATCTTTCAAGTAAGGGGAACCGGGTTTCGGCCCATGACATTACTCTACTTACCTAATAAATCAGAAATTATGTACATTTTTCTTCCCATACAAGAACTGCACTTACCGTTACCTCAGAAACTACGAGATATATGAAGAGTTGTTCTCCGTCCTTTGGCTTTGACATGAGCAGAGGACTAGATAAGTAAGTTTTCAGGTCCCGTAAGGCCTGCTGGCACTCGGGCGTCCACACAAACTCGTGCTTCTTTTTTAGAAGTGAGAAGAACCCGTGACACTTCTCCGATGACCGGGAGATAAACCTGCTTAGAGCTGTCACTCGTCCAGTTAGTTGTTGTACCACTTTTATGTACTCGGCGTATCCGATATATATACAATGACTTTTAACTTGTCGAGATTTATCTCAATTCCTCTTTAAGAAACCAAAAAACTCAAGAATTATTCGGAGCCTACTCCGAAGGCATATTTCTTGGAGTTGAGCTTCATATTAAATTTACTCAACACCTCGAACATTTTATGCAAATGACTTAAATGGTCCTTTACACGAAGAATCTTAACAAGCATATCATCTATATATACTTCCGTAGTTTTTCCTATATTTTATGAACATCTTATTTATAATCTTTGATAACTATCTCCGACATTTTTTAATTCGAAAGGCATAATATTATAGAAATAAGTGTCGAAAGTATTCAAAAAAGATGTTTTCTGTTGGTCTTCCGAGTGCATTCTTGTTTGGTTATACATGAAACACGCATCGAGAAAACTCATTATCTCGTGTCTGGTCATAGCATCGATTATTTGATCTATGTTCGGCAGTGGGAATGAGACTTTTGGGCAAGCTTTGTTTAAATCATTATGGTCAATATACATTCTAAATTTATTTGCCTTTTAGGTACTACGACTATGTTTGCTAACCAATCCGGATATTTTACCTTCAAGATTGATCCTATATTAAGTAATCTAGCTACATCTTTCACAAACCTGTTGTGGAGTTTGGCGATGGGCCGTTTCTTCTGCCACACGGGAAGGAAACTGAGATCCAGCCATAACCTATGAGTTGTGACTTCTAAAGGGGTGCATGTCATATCCTTATGTGACCAAGAAAAATAATCATTGTTAGCTGCAAGATAATTAAGAATTAAACTCCTAATCTCCGGAGTTAACCCCGTGCTCAGGTATATCTTCCTGTCAGGAGTTTTCTCTTGCAGATCTATCTGCTCAAGATATTTCACTATAGATTTGGTGGCATCTGACTCATCCAATACCTGAAAATATCTAGGCACTTGGTACCGGTCTGGAAACTTCTCTTCCGGATAAGTTAATTTTGTTTCTGCTAGCGAAACCTGATGGACTTCTTCTGATGTGGGCTCCGCTTCCTTTAATTGCTATTTATGGTATGTCGCTGCTTCTGGTTCCTTTATGGCATATATCTCTATGACATCGGGTTGTTCTCTCTTAATTTATTAGATTCTATGTAGTGTCGGGAATTTCACCAACATATGCAATATTGATGGTACCGCCTTCATATTGTGTATTCATGGCCTCCCGAATATAGCATTATACCTCATGTCACCATCGATGACATAAAACTTAGTTACCTTTATGACTCCCATAGCATTCACATGTAGGTCAATTTCTCCCTTAGTGGTTTCGTTAGACATATTGTTGTTAGCAGATCTTTCTGGATCGATCAAAACTCTCTTCACCTGGAAGCAACCAATAGGTATCGTAATGACTAGTGCATCATTATGGGGAAAATCATACCGACTATGTCTTCTTCGGGGAAAGTAATAGTATATTTGTCTAGTATTTCTTAGAATCTCATCTCCGTGTTACTGAAATATTTGTTTTCTTGGCCGCAGTGAAAGATGTAGCAGCAATCATTGACCCGCCAAAGATCATGTTTATCACATATGGCGGTGCAGCCGAATTTGTTTTTCTTTCAGTGGGAGGTCCCCTCTTGTAGTTATTACGGGCTCTTTTGCTCAAATATTCTCGTAGGTGGCCCCTGCTTAGCATTCCTGTCACCTCTTTCTGTAGGTCTCTGCAATCTACGGTCTTGTATCCGTGAGTGGCATGAAAATCATACCAAATAGACTGCTCTCTTTTATTTGAATCAGATAGTAATGGTTTTAGAGTTCAGGACGCTGGATGAGTTCTAGTATCGCCACCATCTGGTCTTCATTGATGCTGAAGTTATATTCAAAAATTTCAGATATCCGGGCCCGTTTGTAGAGAAGTTGGATGAATTTCCTTTGTCGTAATTCACCAATCCTTGATTGTTTCTTCCGCGGCCTCCCTTGTTATTTAATTTCTTAAGGGAGCGAAAACCATGTCCACTTCCTCACTTTCCAGAAGCTGAGTAGGGCTGGAAGCGATTCTTTAAGGAGTTACGGTCTGTCCCATCTCTTTTGTATGATTTATGAAAAATGCTCTCGGCCTGAGTCCTGAGCAAGTCATCTTCAATATGAATATTGGACTCATACCAGTTGTGCACGCCTTTCTAGGTTATAGCCTAGAATTCTAAGAGATTTTCTTTAAGCTTTCGTGAGGCATCCGAACTCAAAGGGTTCAAACCCTTTGTGAAGCCTCCATAGCCCATTCATTTTGGACTGCTGGTAACAGTATATACTCCTTCTAGAATCGTGTAACAAAGTCCCTAAGGAGTTCAGTCTCTCCCTGCGCAATGCAAAAGATGTCCGTCTTTCTCGTCTTCACCTACCGTGCCCCCACATGAGCTTTTATGAACATGTCAACAAACATGGCGAATGATCCAATTGAGTGCTTAGGGAGAAGTGAATACCATGTCAAATCTCCCTTATCGAGTGTTTTAGTAAACGTTTTGATTAGTACCGATCTTATTTCGTGTTCTTTGATCATTCCCTTTGACGACCATGTATATGTCATTATATGTTCCTGTGGATCTGTAGTCCCTTCATACTTTGGTATGAACAACATTTTGAACCTCTTAGTGATTAGTTCGGATGCAGCCTCTGGCTTTTACGCCAATTGAATACATCACATCTGGTCCTTCTATCATAGGAGGGCCCCCCGGTATTTGATTTAACTGGTGCCGAAACTCCTTAGCATTTTTCTCTGTTTTTTTGCGTTGGTATCCACTTTGCTTGTCATGTCCTCCATAAATTTCAAAATTTGCTCCTGGAACAGATTTTCAGGAACGGTTTCACTTCCTAAAGCATCGTTAAGTCTCGACATATTCTGACCGTTCCTCACAGTATATGTGGCGTTTGCTAGTGGTGTGACTGCGACTGTTGGTATAGCCCTATAAAAATGTAAAATAAAAAATGCAAAAAAAATTGAATAATTTTCATTTCTTCATTATTATTTATTGCTTGAAACTAAGTGAAATCCAATTATTCCTATAAGTTTACTCACGGTAATCGTTTAAGCAGATGAAAGAAAAAACGCATATTAATTGATCAAATCGATATTAATTTTTTCAATTGCAGATAAACAAACCAACCTTTCGTCATTAATCTTTGGAGGCAAATTACATATTCATATCCACGGTAAGAGAATTAGTGAGACTCCCTTTCTTTTGATATCCCTAATCTTATTGAATTTTGTTGAATTTTGGAAGTCAAATCATTTCATGGGCCTGGTGAAATGAAAAACTACGAAAAGGAGTACTGCCAGCATTTTGGGACATGAACTCAAAGAAAAACTGCATTAAGTTGTCCAACTGTCCGCTCATTGAGGCATTCTGCGCCCTCAAGGTTTGCATGGCTTCTTCATGCATCTCATCGTTGAGAACATCCTCATCCTGGGTCTGTCCGCCTCGAGAGGTGGCTCCGTCTGCAACCATCGGATCCTCTGGTACCGAATCTTCTACCAGTAGGCCATCTGGTCCGATTGAAACATTGTTGGTATTATCTCCGGTGTTGCGATTGCCTCCGAGTTCTTCCATTCCTATCATATGTTTGTTCTTAACAAAAAACAAGACTCAAAGAAGATATAAGATTAGTGAAAAAAGGGGTCAAGGACAGTTGAATTTGTAGACGTGATCAAGGACACGTAGGTCTCACGTGACTAATTTGTCAAAAGTGTTAGATAATATATGATGCAAATAAGTAATGTTAAGCCAAAGTAAAGAGATAATTAGCCTGAGTCTGATATAATCTTCTTGGCAAGCTTCTATGACCAGTGTGAAAGCACAAGTATTGAGAATAATATTTGTAAGTATATTGTAATAACTTGCATATGATGATTTACAATGTAATAATGTGTCCTATTTATACTTGAGCTAACAGGTACGCACCCCGCGATATATGCCCTTATTAATACAAGAGAATGAATGCTGTAATAATATGATAATTAGTGTCTTCATAATTACCATTAATTCTCCGTTGGAAGATGTGAGATCAGACTAGTAACGGTCGTCTATTGGAATTTAAACTGTTCATCTGATCATCACGAGCACTGGTACCTCGCGTCCTCACAATGCCCCCGGTCATGTTCATGCTCCACCGGTAGCACCAGAAACTGATATGAATCCGACTCATCATCACCTTCCATGTGCCATGACATAAATCCCCTAGCTGTATTATACGAATTTTGCCCTATACACTTTCTTTGAGATTGTTTAAAAATTCAAATATTTTATAGGCCTCTATCCTAATAAAAAAATTCATTAGGAACACCAATCTTATCAATACTGATCGACACACAAAAACACATAGTAACACTTGGAAACGGTCTTTTAAAAAGTGGGGGCGTGAGGCGGGGCATTTTACTTAGACGGGGCGAGGCGTAAGCCCCATGGATCTTTAAATTTTTAATTTATAATATAGTGAAATAGTATAATAACACATAAGTTATATAAAAAAATACATTAATAGTTTAAAAAAATAAAACATGATCAGAGAAACTCAAAAACAAAACTTATGGCATGATTTACAAGTATAAATAACGATATGAGATAACAACTATTATGAGATACAAAATATCTAACATCTTAATTTTCAAATAATAAAGGAATCACAAATTCGTAAAATACATTACTATCATACTATGCATTTTACCCTAAAAATAATGAATAAACCTTATCAGTATTATAATCAACACATTATTCCTTCATGAATAAAAATAAAATTATTTTCAAATAGTAAAATATGATAATTTTGTGACATAGGACAAAAATATGATGATCAATGACAAGTGAAGATGTAAAATTCGACTATGTATTTTTTTAAAAAAATATTAAGTGATATTCACCTTCAAGGTGTTCTCAAATAATAAATTTGCAATACTATGACTTGTTATTTGAGTTACTCTCAATCTTCTTTCTTTCTATAGATGAAAACATATTAAAATTTTATTTATTAAAGAATTATAAGGGTCAACAATGTTAATTAAGGAATTTGATACATAATTTGTGTAAAACCTGTTAGCTGAGCCCGAGCGTTGGACGTATTTATGGCGTACAGTCTTGCGCTTAAGACGCAAGCCTCACAGAACTAAGCCCCACACGAGAGCCTTGAGGCGTTAGGCGAATCCCAAAACTACCTTTTAAAACACTTCTTGAAAAAACATCTTGATAGGCTGGGATAATTGTAAAGAATGTCTTCATTGGGAATTAGGTAGAGGTAATTGTATAGACTTTTGGAATGACTCTTGCATCCTCAACCAAAGGCCCTATCGAAGCAAGATAAATGGCCCCCTTAATAATAATGAAGATAGGATACTGGTTGAACACTTTCTCGTCAATGGGGTATGGAATTTTTAGAATATGTTGTAGGGTTTTTGTTGGGTTCAAAACACATAAGTAGGCACAACGAAAGTTTAAAATTTTGTTCTACTTACACCAATAATTTCTTCTGGTATGGTTATATGACAATCAAACAATGTAACATAAAACATGAACACTTACAAGTTGTATTATCTGGAGTCTTTACTTAGGGAGTACACGCGATTGTCCCTTCGACCGCAAGCACTATCCTATATTGTATTACTCTGTCAAGAAAGTCAGAAAATCTTGGCAGAGGTTTGAGAGAGTTTTATCCTAGACTCTAAGTCTATAATTTATTTATGACAATTGGTATTCTTGGTATGTTAATAACTAGAGATTAGTGCTGTATTTATAGTTGAAAATTAGGTCAGAAAAATGTTTTAAGGTTAGCCTTAAGACTGGCCCAAAACTCTAGGTGCAGTGGGCTAGTCCGACTGGGCTCACTGCCGGGACGGCGTAGCCTACCAGGCGCCGCGGCGCCTTACGTAAAATTTTGTTTCCCGATTTCATTTAATATATATATTCAGCACATTAAATCAAAAATCCAATTTTGATTTAATTAAATAATTTCCATCTAATAGAAATTATCTCATAGTTATTATCAATTTAAATATCTCGATTACAAATTGAATATTTAATACTTTCTCAATACACCCTTAGATCGAAGAGACAATCGACATAGTGTGACCCTATAGGCCTCCATATATCGACATTAATCCAATTAAGGTCCATACGGAACTCCTAAACTGCGTCGTATGACGAACTTAATATATGAAGTACGTTTACATAAATCCAGCAAACATAACCTTTATGTGAGATAATAAATTCCTTTCATTCGCGACATACTCGATCAAGCTTAGGACTTGTCATGTGTCTATCCAAATGGCTTGATCACTTTATCTCATCTATATTAGTTGACAACTAGATTATATTCTAAATATGTCTCTTGCATTGGCCAATGACTTGGTCGACCTAATATCACTGAGAAGTTGAGTGCTCTCTCGAATATCCAATCGAGGAATGAATCATATTCTTGGCTCAACTACCACCTTAATTTACATCATAATGCACCCAACACAAGCCGTATCTTATTCTATAAGGAGTTTAAGCTTAGGACAGGGTCAAAATACATTACTCTATAAACAAGGTATGTATTGACATCAAGTCAAAGGACCTTCATCTCCCACACGCTGATAACACTTTAGACATGTATAACAAATAGTTTATCAACAGGGTATACCAATACTTTCCAAAAGTATCCATGTGTCTATCACTAGTAACCATTACTATTAGCAGGTGAGACATACTATATTCTCTAAGAATGTGACGCACACCACATGTTGACTTATAACATATCATCGATATCTCATTCTCGATGATCATTAGTCGAGGTTATTTTAGAGTTACGCTCTATCATCAATATATCACTCTATTAATGACAACGTAAGCTCAAGGGATGCAAATTAATGAATAATTATAAACAATCAAATAATAATACAATAATTGCAAATGCTATAAATATTAATCTTATTAATAATACGAATGTGTTCAATTACATTTGTCCCTAATAATGATTGTCTCTAGGACATATATAATTTCAATCTCCCACTTGGCCTAGATCCAATCTCCAATGTATCTAATACCCATGTTTTCAAAATGACCATTATGCTTAACTAAGCTTAATGGTTTAGTAAACGGGTCAGCTAGATTATCATCTGTGGGAACATAGTGTAATCTTATTTCTTCAGTTTCTACCATCTCCCTAAGTGTGTGGTATTTCCTCGGTACATGTTTATTTCTGTTTATTGATCTTGGTTTCTTAGCTTGCGCAATTGCACCAGTGTTGTCACAATAAATCGTTATTGGACAAGTGGCACTTGGAACAACCCCTAGTTCCTTCAAGAACTCAGATATCGCGACACCTTCTTTACCAGTTTCCGATCCAGCAATGTACTCGACTTCAGTTGTCGAATCAACAGTTGTAACTTGCTTGGAACTTTTCCAACTCACTATTCCGCCATTGAAAATGAAGGTATGTCCAGATTGAGATTTGAAGTCATCAAGATCTGCCTGGAATCTAGCATCAGTGTACCCATTACACACTAGCTTCTCTTGTCCACCATAGACTAAGAAATATTATTTAGTTCGTCTAAGATACTTAAGAATACTCTTGACTACTTTCCAGTGTTCTTCCCCAGGATTCTGCTGGAATATGCAAGTCATACTAAGTGCAAAGGCCATATCTGGCCTCGTACAGGTCATGGCATACATGATAGATCCTATAGCTGAAGCATATGGGATTCTTTTCATACGTTCAAGTTCTACAACAGTAGAAGGACTATCCTTCTTTGATAACTTGATATCTTGACCCATAGGAAGACTTCCTTTCTTGGAGTTCCGTTGAGAATCGTCTTAGCACTTTCTCTATGTATATGGACTGTGACAACCCCAACAATCTATTAGGTCTATCTCCATAGATCCTAATTCTAAGAATGTAGCAGGGTTCACCTAAGTCCTTCATCATGAAGGTGCTGGATAACCATTCCTTGACTGATCGCATGAGAGTCTTATTATCTCTCATTATTAATATGTCATCTACATATATAACAATGAAGACAATACTCCCTTCCTTGTGCTTAATATAAATGCAGGGATCTTCTTTTCTTCTAACAAAGTCAAACTATTTGACTGCTTTGTCAAAGCAAATATTCCAACTCCTTGAGGCTTGCTTAAGTCCATAAATAGACTTATTTAGCTTGCATACTGCTTTGGGCTTAGTATTAGATGTAAAACCCTCAGGTTGTATCATATACACCTCCTCAATTAGGTTACCATTGAGGAAAACAGTTTTAACATCCATTTGTCAAATGTCATAATCATAGTATGCGGCTATTGCAAGCAAAATTCGAATGGACTTAATTTTCGTAATTGGTGAAAATGTTTCATCATAATCGACCCCAGGCCGTTGATTATAACCTTTAGCCACCAAACTTGTCTTATAAGTCTGTACCTTGCCATATACATCAATCTTCTTCTTAAAGACCCATTTGCATCCTATGGGTCTAACCCTTGTTAGCAAATCAACCAAGTTCAAAACCTGATTGATGTACATCGAGTCCATCTCAGATTTCATGGCTTCTTGCCATCTCTGCGAATCAATGTCTAACATAGCTTCGTTGTAGGTTGTAGGTTCATCATCATCAGAAATATTTATCTCATTGTGTGTTTCAACAAGAAGATTAAGTCTTTCAGGCGGATGATGAGTCCTAGTAGTCATACATAGTTGATTATTCTGTGTTTCAGTGTTTGTTGCATTCTGATTGTGAGAATGTCTTTCTGTGCTGGACAATCCATCATCTTGAGTGCTTTCATGAATGTCATTTTCAAGTATTTCCTAAATAGAATGATGTACAACCATTGTATCATCTTTCATTGGTTGTGTATGAGAGCCTTGCATTTCTGGACTATCTCTCAGAGCAATCCCACTAGCTGAAGGGCGTACTCTAAGTACCCAATCTTCACCAAATACTTCGACTAAATCCTTGTCTAGGTCTTTTGACAAGGGTTCAACTTCTGTGTTATCTTGTGGTTCCTGAATTTCTTCAAGTTCTATCTTATTGTAGCTTTGTTCCTTGTAGACATAGTCTTTTTCAAGGAAAGTTACATTTCTGAAAACAATGACCTTATGTTCTCCAGGAAGATAGAAATAGTATCCCTTAGTTTCCTTTGAATACCCCACAAAATAATATTTCTCACTTTTAGATTCCAACTTGTCAATAAGCATCTTCTTTACATATGCAAGGCACCCCTAGGGTTGCATGTGTTTAAGTGTTGGCTTCTTGCCATTTCATATCTCATATGGAGTTTTCTCTACTGACTTTAAGAAATCATGTTCAGAATATAGGTTGAGCTTTGCAATGCATAGCCCCAAAGGTATGTTGGTAGAGCTAAAAAAACTCATCATGTATCTAACCATATCTAATAGGGCTCAATTTCACCTTTCAGCAACACCATTCATCTGTGGAGTTTCAGGAGGTGTCCATTGTGATTGGACTCCATGAAGCTTCAAGTAATCCAGAAATTCTTTACTTAAGTATTCACCTCCTCGATCTGATCGAAGGTTCTTGATACTTGTTTTAAGTTGCTTCTCTACTTCTGACTTGTACTCCTTGAATTTCTCAAAGGCTTCGGACTTGTGTTTCATAATATACACATGCCAAAACCTTGTGAAATCGTCTGTAAAAGTGATCAAGTAAGGGAAGCCTCCCTTAGCTTGAGTTGAAAATGGCCCATATACATCAGTATGGACCAACTCAAGTACCTCTTTGGCTCGCACCCCTTTCCCAGAAAGTGGCTTGTTGGTCATCTTTCCTCTCAAGCAAGATTCATAGTTACCATAGGACTCCAAGTCAAATGGTTCTAGGTAGTCTAACTTTCTTAATCTTGCTATCCTTGATTCATTGATGTGACCAAGTCTACAGTTCCATAAATAGGTGGGGTTTCTTGGGTTACTTATCTTAGCTCGTTTATTTTGCACATTAAAAATTTCACGACTACAGTTTAAAACATACAAACCATCCATAAGCGGAACATTTTCACAAAGAAAACCATTAAAAGACAGTACATAACTGTCATTGGCAATAAATAAGAAAAATCCCTCAATGTCTAACATTGGGATAGAAATTATATTCCTCGTTAATGAGGGAACAAAATAACAATTATTTAGTTCTAAACAAAATCCTTAAGGTAAATCTAGTCTATAAGTTTCCACGTGTTCAGCATCCACTCGTGCTCCATTTCCAACGCGCAGGTCTGCCTCCCAAGGTCCAACCTTTCTACTGTCAATCAGACCCTGCACATTATTACAAATGTGTGAGCCATATGCGGTATCCAATACCCAGCAGTGAAAGTTATTTATAGACATATTTATTTCAATGAAAAACATACCTTGTCCAGTAGAGCCAAGAGCACCTAGTACTTTGCCTCCTCCTGGAGCTGTGCAGTCCTTCTTCCAATGCCCCTTCTTTTTGCAGTTGAGGCACACATCCGAAGCTACATTTGCCTTCTTCTGAACACCTCCTCTAGGTTTCATAACTGTAGGTGCAGCAAATGTCTTACCCTTTTTCTTCTACATGTTCTTACCCTTGGGTTTGAACTTGCTAGAAGAGCCCACCATAAGCACATCTTTACCTTTAGAGGTAGATGATTCAAAGGTCTTTAACATATTGTGAAGGTCTGGAAGACTTGCCTTGGTCCCATTCATATTGAAGTTCACAATGAAATTCTCAAATGAACCAGAAAGTGAATTCAGGATCAGGTTGATAGAGACATTTATAGGCAGCTTCGTTCCAATCGAAGTCAACCTTTCTATCAACCCAATCATCTTCAGAACATGTGCTGACACTTGACCCCCATTGTTCAGCTTACACTTGGAAAGGTCCCTCAACAGTTCATACTCCATTGTCTGAGACTGTGAGTCATAGAGACTCTTCAAGTGTTCTTCCATTTAGTTGGGGGCCATGTTTTCATGCTCCCTCTGTAACTCCACAGTCATAGAGGATAACATTACACACTATGCCAAGGTAGCATCGTCTAGATGTTTCTGATAAGCCACATTGTCAAACAGAGCATACTCAGCAGAGCTTTCAGCAGGGACTGTGGGGAACATTGTGTCTAACACATACTCAATTCTTTCTTGTCTTAACACCAATCGCAGATTTCTTAACCAGTCAGAGTAATTTGCTCCAGTCAGCTCGTTTGTCTAGACCAATATTTTCAGTGATAGATTAGACATTTTGTATAAACTGAAGATATAGATAGACTTGAAATTAAACTCTAATATAATTTCTATTGAACACATTCGTTAACTAATTAACATGGTCTTTAGTTTAATTAGCTTCCACCATTTTAACATACTCTTCGACCTATGGAAGAATACAGACTCATATCAAATATGGTCATAATGGGACAAGATCCAGGTTCATGTTATCTCCGCGTTTGCTGTGGCTGCTAACTTTAATAGCACAACCTGATAGGTCTCCAAACCAATTACAAACAATTTGTAACTCTTGTTTGACCGAATGTTCTAAACAATCGATCTGCATCCCTCAGCTTGTCCGACACTGTGGTGCCAAGACAGCCTAGCAAGTCAACCCCGTTATGCGACTGCAATTATGTATCTAAGTGAGTTTTGCCTTATAGAGCAAACATTGTGGTGTAAATTCTCATAAAGGTTTATCACCCACTTCTACATTTAACATGCATCTATGAAAGAGTTTGAGTACTCGTAGACTTAGAGCAAATGTTGTTGCATAAATACTCATCTCGCCGAAAAGGATTTTGCACTACAATCAATTATAACGAACGACGCGTTCATTTCAAATGAGACTTGTATTAAAATTTTAGGGAACATTTTAATTCAGAGTTTTAACAAAGATCAACTCTATTTGTTATATCAAATATAACATCTCAATTATCATGCAAAGTCTATTAAGCACTTATTGGGTATCGCCTGCCCAAGCATGATGTTAAGCGGTTTACACACATACTAGGTGTCGCCTACCCAGACAGTCATTTACGGACGTTATTCTAGCAATTTAAATGACAAATAATTTGACATTTCGTACATAAACAATATACTTGTCAAATAATATACTTTATAATAATAATCGTTGGTTAAACATTTTGAATTTTTTTTTGGACCGATGGGGCCACGACGCTAATCATTAGAGGTGCGGCACCAGTGAGGCAGAAACCGAAATTCTGCTTCTACAATACATTAGCGTCGCGGCGCTCCACCATGGAGTCGCGGCGCTCCACCATGGAGTCGCGGCGCTGGCAAGGCAGAAACCTTTCGGCTTATGTAGTTCATTAGGGCCGCGACGCTCCACCATGGAGCCGCGACGCTCCACCATGGAGCCGCGGCTCCGCCTTGAAACCTTAGCAAGCGACGCGGCGCCCTACCATAGGGTCGCGGTACCGAAGTCCTGACAAAATGTTTCTGTGTTGATTTTTCTAAAATCGTTCGAGCCCTAAATCCAATTTAGGGATCAAATCATAGATCATTTATCATCATCCACCATTATCAATAACGCACATATCGACCATCATCAATTCTTACCCATTTTTTGCCGTGCACCGTGCAATGAGCCAGATATCTGCACTTTTGGCTTAGTTCGAGTTAGAACGGAATGACTTCCTCGAGTTAGTGTAGGAGATAATTTAGGGTGACATAAAAAGTTCTACTTTGTTCTGCCAAGATTTGTAGGATTTCAAGAAGCCTTGTTTTAATCCAATTTTATGTTTAACCCATATTGTTATGTTATTCAATTGTTATATAACCATTGAACCAGCCTGGGCTCTGATACCACTGTAGGGTTTTTGTTGGGTTCAAAACACATAAGTAGGCATAACGGAAGTTTTAAAATTTTGTTCTACTTACACCAACAATTTCTTCTGGTATGGTTATATGACAATCAAAACCTGTAACATAAAACATGATCACTTACAGATTGTATTATCTGGAGTCTTTACTTAGGGAGTACACGCGACTGTCCCTTCAACTGCAAGCACTATGCTATGGTGTATTCCCCTGTCAAGAAAGTCAAGAAATCTTGGCAGAGGTTTGAGAGAGTTTTATCCTAGACTCTAAGTCTAAAATTTGTATATGAGAATTGGTATTCTTAGTATGTTAATAACTAGAGATTAGTGTTGTATTTATAGTTGAAAATTAGGTTAGAAAAACATTTTAGGGTTAGGCTTAAGACTGGTCCAAAACCTGAGGTGCAGTGGGCTAGTCCGACTGGGCTCACTGACGGGTCGGCGCCGCGCCGTGGCGCCTTACGTAAAATTTTGTTTCCCGCTTTCATTTAATATATATATTCTGCACATTAAATCCAAAATCCAATTTTGATTTAATTAAATAATTTACATCTAATAGAAATTATCTCATAGTTGTTATCAATTTAAATATCTCGATTCCAAATTGAATATTTAATACTTTCTCAATACACCCTTAGATCGAAGAGACAATCGACATAGTATGACCCTATAGGCCTTCATATATAGACACTAATCCAATTAAGGTCCATACGAAACTCCTAGACTGCATCGTACGACAAACTTAATATATGAAGTACATTTACATGAATCCAGCAAACATAACCTTTATGTGAGATGATAAATTCCTTTTATTTACAACACACTCGATCAAGTTTAGGATTTGCCATGTGTCTATCCAAATGGCTTCATCACTTTATCTCATCTATATTAGTCGACAACTAGATCATATTCTAAAAATATTCTTGCATTGGCCAATGACTTGGTCGACCTAATATCACTGAGAAGTTGAGTGCTCTCTCGAATATTCAATCGAGGAATGAATCATATTCTTGGCTCAACTACCACCTTAATTTACATCATAATGCACCCAACACAAGCCGTATCTTATTCTATAAGGAGTTTAATCTTAGGACAGGGTCAAAGTACATTACTCTGTAAACAAGGTGTGTATTGACATCAAGTCAAAGGACCTTCATCTCCCACACGCTGATAACACTTTAGACATGTATAACAAATAGTTTATCAGCAGGGTATACCAATACTTTTCAAAAGTATCCATGTGTCCATCACTAGTAACCATTACTATTAGCAGGTGAGACATACTACATTCTCTAAGAATGTGACGCAGACCACATGTTGACTTATAACATATCATCGATATCACATTCTCGATGATCATTAGTCGAGGCTATTTTAGAGTTACGCTCTATCATTAATATCTCACTATATTAATGATAACGTAAGCTCAAGTGATGCACATTAATGAATAATTACAAACAATCAAATAATAATTCAATAGTTGCAAATGCTATAAATATTAATCTTATTAATAATAGGAATGTGTTCAAGTACGTTTGTCTCTAATAATAATTGTCTCTAGGACATACATACTTTCACATGTCTTATAACCTGCTTACTGATATTATTTACATTATCAGAAGCTCCAATATACCTCTTAACAATACTCTCAAGGACATCCGGCTATGGTCCCAAATAGGTAATGGAAAATTTACCACGAGCAGTGCTTATCAATATTGTTAAACAGAGTAATATACCTGTGATATACACCCAATACACAGCAGTGTATATCACATGCAAAGCTGTGGACTGGGCAGCAGGGCCTCAGCAGTGGCTGAAGTAGTGGACTGGACAGGCAAGGCAGTGGGCCTCGGCAGTAGCTAAACGCCTCGGCAGTAGCTGAAGGCCTCGGCAGTGGCTGAAGCAGTGGACTGGACAGGCAAGGCAGTGGGCCTCGGAAGTAGCTGAAGCCCATCACGGGCAGTGTTGATTGTAATATATTAGGAGTCTATATTGATGTAATATTGTAGTGTAAAGGTTACCTTAATTAGTGTTATACACTTACCATAATTGTATAGTTAGAATTATGGTAGAATAAGGATTTAGAAATAGAATAGGAATAGGATTCTCCTATTATGGAAATATGTAACTTGTATATATAGCCTTTCAATTAATGAAAATAATCAAGGGGATTATTTCTTTCATGGTATCAAGAGACTAGGTCTAAACAAAAGTTTTTCTCTCAACTTTTGTCCTCTCTTTGATTTCGGCCGAGACACCCCTCCTCCTCCTCCCCCCCCCCCCCTCGGGTTTCTCTTGCAAAATTCGTCTTCCGCTCTCAAAAACACCTCTCTTAAATTTCCATTCCTTCTTTTTTCTTTCAATATGTCTAAGAACAATTATCACCCTGCCCTCATGATTTCCAATATCAAGAGTTGTATCCCTATTGTCCTTGAGATGGAAAACGTCCAATATGCGACATGGGCGGAGTTGTTTAAAATTTTCACGCTATCTCTTATCAAATTCTTCATCACATCATTCCTCCCGCTAGACCCCTTCCTGCGGAAGATCCTGAGTTATGGATTACTCTTGATGCTACCGTTCTCCGGTGGATCTACGCCACTATTTCGGTGGACCTTCTACAGACGATTATTGAGCCGGATACCACGGCTATGGCTGCATGGAATAGATTGCGTGACATATTCCAAGACAACCAACATTCACGTGTCGTCACACTCGAGCAGGAATTCTCTCTAGTTCGAATGGACGAATTTCCAAACGTTTCTACATATTGCAAGAAACTCAAGAGGTTGGCAGATCAACTCCGTAATCTTGGAGCACCGATAACTAATAATCGTCTCATTCTACAGTTGATTGCCAGTCTTTCGGAGGCCTCTAATGGTGTTGGAACTCTCATTCGCCAAAGCAACACTCTTCCCGACTTCTATCAAGCCCGCTCCATGCTTACTTAGGAAGAAGCCGGTTTGGCTAAAAAGGCGGCTACTGGAGCAAGCCCCGTCGTCATAGTGGCGTCCTCTCCTAGTTCTTCGAGTTTTGTTAATAATTCGGGCCAAAACCATAATCATGGTGGATGCAAGAATAATCGCAAGAATAATAACAAAAACCAGGCGGGCAAACGCGGCAGTTCCGGTGGCGGTTCCGGTGGTCAGCAAGCAGGCGGTGGGCCCCATCCAGGGAACAGTGGCCCACCATCCCCTTGGTCCCATGGCAGTGGGGCCCATTGCAGTGGGGCTGGGGCAGTGGGCCGTGGGCCAGCAGCCCTTCTACACATGCAGTAAATTCCGGCGCTGGGCCAACAAGATGAGCCCAACACTCAAGGCGGCCCATCGATGTGGCCCAACAAAGGCGGCTACGGCTCAGCTCCATCACGGATAGGAATTCTTGGGCCCGACCTCCATAAGCCCATCATGCAGCAGGCCCCACTCAGACCGATATCGAGGTCGCGATGCACACGTTGGGGTTGACTCAACCGGACCCAAATTGGTATATGGACACCAGGGCCACTACTCACATGACTTCTGAATCAGGCACTCTCTCCTCTTATTCCAATTTGAGCACCCCTCGGGGTATAATTATTGGTAATGGTAACTCTATTCCAATTCAGGGTTATGGTCAGAAAACGTTGTCTCCCCCCAATCCACCCCTTCTCTTGAAAAATACTTTACATTCTCCTAAATTGATTAAAAATTTAGTGTCTGTCCGAAAATTCACTACTGACAATTCTATTTCCATTGAATTTGATCCTTTTGGTTTCTCTGTGAAGAATTTCAAGACGGGGAGTCATCTCATGAGGTGTGATAGTATGGGGGATCTATATCCTATCATGCCTGGTTTAAGTCGTACTCCACTTTGTCAGTCTTGTTCATTAGGGAAAATTGTTAAGTTGCCATTTGTAGACTCCAATTCTCATACTTCAATGTCATTTGATATTATTCATAGCGACTTATGGACGTCTCCTGTTCTTAGTTCATTGGGTCATCGTTATTATGTTCTCTTTTTAGATGATTATTCTAGATTTTTGTGGACATTTCCAATTGCAAATAAATCACAAGTGTTTTCCGTCTTCATCAAATTTAGAGCGTTCATTCGTACTCAATTCGAAAGAGAAATAAAAAATATTCAATGTGATAATGGGAAAGAGTATCACAATAGGGAGTTTCGGGAATTTTATGCTAATAATGGGATAAATTTTCATTTTCCGTGTTCTCATACATCTTCACAAAATGGGAAAACCGAACGCAAAATTCGTTCCATAAATAACATTGTCCGAACTCTCTTAATTCATGCCTCCATACCTCCATATTTTTGGCATAATGCTCTACAAATGGCTACATATCTTCTTAACATAATTTCTTCTAAAGGTCTGACATATTCTTCCCCCCTCAAAATCCTATAAAATAAGAACCCTTCTTATTCTCATCTTCGAATTTTTGGGTGCTTGTGTTATCCGTTATTCCCATCCACCATAATTAACAAACTTCAAGCTCGGTCTACCCCGTGTGTATTTTTGGGTTATCCGTCGAATCATCGTGGTTATAAGTGTTTTGATTTATCCTCCAAGAAAATCATAATTAATCGCCATGTCATTTTTGATGAAACCCAATTCCCTTTTACGAAAGTTCATACGCCCGAGCCTAAGTTGTATAATTTTTTGGATGACCAAATATTCCCATATATTCTTCAAAATTTTTCAGACATCTCCCGCACCCAAAATCCTCCAATGCCCATCGCCCGCTGGACCCAGATCTGCCAGATTCTAGTGACTGGATCACCCCAGCAATTGGGCTACCCCACCTGAACTGGTCCAGTAGATGGGTCGTTTTTCCGATTTGGGCTGCCTGCTGGCCAGTCCGTCCCGAGCCCAGAAAATTTCCAAAATTCCCTCAATTCTTCCTCGAGTCATAGACCGGTCACTCGTAGTCAGCGGGCTATTTTTACACCTAAAAGACATTTTAATTTACATTCTGATGTCTCTAAATCCCCCTTGCCCCGCAATCCTGTGTCGGCATTAAATGACCCTAATTGAAAAATTGCTATGACTGATGAATATAATGCTCTTATTGATAATAAGACGTGGGAGTTGGTGCCCCGTCCATATGGTATTAATGTTATCATGTCTATGTGGATTTTTTCTCATAAGGAAAATTCAGATGGTTCATTTGCTCGACATAAGGCGCGGCTTATGGGTGATGGTAATACTCAGCAAGTTGGGATAGATTGTGGGGAGACGTTTAGTCCGGTGGTCAAGCCGGCTACTATTCGCATTGTGCTTAGCTTGGCTCTTTCGAAGACTTGGCCTATTCATCAGTTAGATATCAAGAATGCTTTCCTACATGGTGATCTCAAGGAAACAGTCTATATGCATCAGCCGTTGGGTTTCAGGGATCCAAACCGTCCTCATCATGTATGTTTGTTGAAGAAGTCCTTATATGGGCTTAAGCAGTCTCCAAGGGCCTGGTACACGAGGTTTGCTGACTTTGTTTCAACTATTGGGTTCACTCACAGCAGGTCAGATAATTCCTTATTCATCTACCGCAGTGGTTCATCATTGGCCTACATTCTGTTATATGTGGATGATATCATCTTGACTGCCTCTTCCGATACCTTGCGCCAGTCTATCA
This sequence comes from Anisodus acutangulus, assembly GCA_029783415.1. Taxonomy (NCBI): domain Eukaryota; kingdom Viridiplantae; phylum Streptophyta; class Magnoliopsida; order Solanales; family Solanaceae; genus Anisodus; species Anisodus acutangulus. The sequence goes on from CM056508.1 coordinate 27,088,530, forward strand.
TAACCATGCTCAGTTCTGAGTTTGCTATGAAAGACTTAGGGCCTTTGAGTTATTTTTTGGGGATTGCCGTCAAGCGTCATTCAGGTGGCTTATTTTTGTCTCAACGAAAGTATGCTGCTGAGATCATAGAGAGGGCTGAGATGTCATCCTGTAAGTCCACTTCCACGCCAGTTGATGCAAACCCCAAGCTGAGTGACGCAGCAGGTGCACCATACGAGGACCCGACCCGCTATCGCAGTCTTGCAGGGGCCCTCCAGTATCTTACCTTTACCAGACTGGATATTACGTATGCGGTTCAGTAGGTGTGTTTATTCATGCATGATCCCAGAGTTGAGCACATGAATGCAATCAAACGCATCATTCGGTATATTCAGGGGACACTGGACTATGGGTTGCACTTGTATCCTTCATCTACATCCACACTTGTCTCTTACACGGATGCTGATTGGGGTGGTTGCCCCGACACCAAACGGTCGACTTCTGGCTACTGTATTTTCCTTGGCAACAACTTGGTCTCCTGGTCGACGAAGCGTCAAGCAACTCTATCACGCTCAAGTGCAGAGGCAGAATATCGAGGGGTAGCGGATGTGGTCTCCGAATCATGGTGGCTACGTAATTTACTTTTGGAGCTTCATTGTCCCATTCAGAAGGCAACCTTGGTATATTGCGATAACATTAGTGTCATCTACCTTTCAGGTAACCCAGTTCAACACCAACGCACCAAGCATATCGAAATGGACATTCACTTTGTCCGTGAAGAGGTTGCAAAGGGTCACGTTCGCGTATGCCATGTCCCGTCTCGTTATCAAATTGCAGACATCTTTACAAAGAGTCTACCAGCGATTCTCTTTGAAGATTTTAGGGACAGTCTCAGCGTTCGAAAACCGCCCGCTATGACTGTGGGGGTGTGTTAAACAGAGTAATATACCTGTGATATACACCCAATATACATCAGTGTATATCACAGGCAAAGCGATGGGTGGGCAAACAGGCCTCGGCGATGGGTCAAGCGATGGACTGGGACGAGGCAAGCGATGGGCCTCGGCAGTAGCTGAAGCCCATCACGGGCAGTGTTGATTGTAATATATTAGGAGTGTATATTGATGTAATATTGTAGTGTAAAGGTTACCTTAATTAGTGTTATACACTTACCATAATTGTATAGTTAGAATTATGGTAGAATAAGGATTTAGAAATAGAATAGGAATAGGATTCTCCTATTATGAAAATATGTAACTTGTATATATAGCCTTTCAATTAATCAAAATAATCAAGGGGATTATTTCTTTCAAATATATCAAAAACAAGAGCCAAATCACTTCTCCAGTGTAACCAAGTTCAATTGAATTTGGAAAACACGTTGTCCCAACAAAGTACGTTTTTCTTATGGTAGTGCCAATATAGCCGACTTCCGACTTGCCATTACTTTCACTTAATAAGGATCAGTATTGATAGTTTATGTCATCTCTGTAAGCTCCCCGAAACTATTAAACATGTTTTCATAGAATGTATCAACGTCAAAAAATATTGGGATAAATTAGGTATTTTGAACAATATTGATCACATATCTAATAAACAAGATCCTAACTGGCTTAATAACATTAGGAAAATCTCTACTGTTAAACTACAAAATAGCTTGATTTGGGCCCAGGCTTTCCCTTTTTTATATGAAACATTTGGCTTCAAAGAAAGCACAACTATCACAACAATGTAAAAATTCAATATCATTGACAACCCCTATAGCTCGAGCCATTGATACCTATATGAGGCTAATAAAAGTTCCACAAGTACTAATGCTGAAACAAATATGTTAAACAGAGCCATATACATGTGATATACACTGAATATATAGCAGTATATATCACATATATATGGCTAGCAAAACAGTGGGCTTTCAGCCAGTCCAAAGGAGCAAAGCAGTGGGCTTGGGCTTTCGGCCAGATTCAGTGAAATTCCAGAGGGCTTTTCGGCCAAACAGGGAAGCAGCCCTCCTTAGTGTTTTAGTGTATATTAGGAGTATATATTAATGTAATATTGTAGTATAATGATTACCATAATTAGAGTTATACACCTACCATAATTGTATAGTTAGAGTTATGGTAGAATAAGGTTTTAGGAATAGATTAGGAATAGGATTCTCCTATTTTGTAACTTGTATATATATCTATTCAATCAATGAAAATAATCAAGGGGATTATTTCTTTCATGGTATCAAGAGACTAGGTCTAAACCAAAAGTTTTCTTCTCTCAAACTTTTGCCTCTTTGGCCGAGAACCCCCCCCCTCCCTCGGGTTTTTTTTCTCTCCAAATATCTCGTCTTCCGCTCTCAAAAACCTCTCTTAAATTTATCCTCCTTCTTTGTTCTTTCAAATATGTCTAAGAACAATTTTCACCCTGCCCTCACGGTTTCCAATATCAAGCTCAGTGTCCCTATTGTCCTTGAGATGGAAAACGTTCAATATGCAACGTGGGCGGAGTTGTTTAAAATTCACGCTATCTCTTATCAAGTTCTTCATCACATAATTCCTCCCGCTAGACCCCTTCCTGCGGAGAACCCTGAGGTGTGGATTACACTTGATGCTACCGTTCTTCGGTGGATATACGCCACTATTTCAGTGGACCTTCTACAGACGATTATGGAGCCCGATACCACGGCGATGGCTGCATGGAATAGATTGCGTGACATATTCCAAGACAACCAACATTCCCGTGATCGCCACACTCGAAAGGTGAATTCTCTCTCGCTCGAATGGACGTATTCCGAACGTTTACGCATATTGCAAGAAACTAAAGGAATTGGCGGATCAACTCCGTAATGTTGGAGCACCCGGTGACAAATAATCGTCTAGTTCTACCATTGGTTGCCGGGCTTTCGGAGGCCTATAATGGTGTTGGAACTCTCCTTCGCCAAAGCAACCCTCTTCCCGACTTTCATCAAGCCCGCTCCATGCTGACGTTGGAAGAAGCCAGTTTGGCTAAAAAGGCGGCTACCGGAGCAAGCCCAGTTGTCATGGTGGCATCCTCTCCTAGTTCTTCGGGTTTTGTTAATAATTCGGGCCAAAACCATAATTATGGTGGCGGCAAGAATAATCGAAAAAATAACAAAAACCGCGGGGGCAAACGAGGTGGTTCTGGTGGCAGTTTCGGCGAGCAACAAGCAGGCAGTGGGTCCCATTCGAGTCTGATGGGCCACCACCACCGTGGGCCCAGCGGTGGGGCGATGGCGATGGCACCCGCACCCTCGGCGATTTACGCCGGCCGGTGGGCTGGCGATCCAAAGAGCCCAATACCCAGCATTGGCGGCCCATCGGCGATGGCCCGACAACGGCCCCACGGCGTAACGGCCCGGTTCGGCCACGGCCAGAGTCGCTTGGGCCCGTCCTCCGCAAGCCCATCATGCGGCGAGCCCCACTCAGGACCGATATCGAGGCCGCGATGCACACGCGTTGGGATTAACTCAACCGGACCCAAATTGGTACATGGACACCGGGGCCACTACTCACATGACTTCCGAATCAGGTACTCTCTCATCTTATTACAATTTGAGCACCCCTCGGGGAATAATTGTTGGTAATGGCAGTTCAATTCCAATTCTAGGGTATGGTCAGAAAACGTTGTCTCCTCCCAATCCACCACTTCTCTTGAAAAATACTTTACATGCTCCTAAATTGATGAAAAATTAGTGTCTGTCCGAAAATTCACAAATGACAATTCTGTTTCTGTTGAATTTGATCCTTTCGGTTTCTCTGTGAAGGATTTCAAGACGGGGAGTCATCTCATGAGGTGTGATAGTAGGGGGGATCTATATCCTATCATGCCCGGTTTCAGTCCATCGAGTCCAGCCTTGCCATCAGCTTTTGCAGCCATCTCTCCTGCCATGTGGCATGCTCGTTTGGGTCATCCGGGATCTTCTATTTTATCAGTTTTAGATAAAAATAGCTTTATTTCTTGTAAGGGTACGAGTCGTACTCCAATTTGTCAGTCTTGTTCATTAGGAAAAATTGTTAAGTTGCCATTTGTAGACTCCAATTCTCATACTTCTATGCCATTTGACATTATTCATAGCGACTTATGGACATCTCCTGTTCTTAGTTCAATGGGTCATCGATATTATGTTCTCTTCTTAGATGATTATTCTAGATTTTTGTGGACGTTTCCAATTGCGAATAAATCACAAGTGTTTTCCGTCTTCATAAAATTTAGAGCGTTCATTCGTACTCAATTCGAAAGAGAAATAAAAAATATTCAATGTGATAATGGGAAGGAGTATGACAATAAGGAGTTTCGAGAATTTTGTGCTACTCATGGGATAAATTTTCAGTTTTTCTGTCCTCATACATCTTCACAAAATGGGAAAGCCGAACGCAAAATTCGTTCCATAAATAACATTGTCCGAACTCTCCTAATCCATGCCTCCATACCTCCGTATTTTTGGCATCATGCTCTACAAATGGCCACTTACCTTCTTAACATAATTCCGTCTAAAGGTCTGACATATTCTTCCCCTCTCAAAATCTTATATAATAAAAACCCGTCTTATTCTCATCTTCGGATCTTTGGGTGCTTGTGTTATCCGTTATTCCCATCCACCACAATTAACAAACTTCAGGCTCGGTCTACTCCGTGTGTGTTTTTGGGTTATCCGTCGAATCATCGTGGTTATAAGTGTTTTGATTTATCCTCCAAGAAAATCATAATCAATCGCCATGTCATTTTTGATGAAACTCAATTCCCATTTAAAAAGTTCATACTCCAGAACCTAAGTCGTATAATTTTTGGATGACCAAATATCCCGTATATTATTCGAATTTTTCGGACATCTCCGTACCCAAAATCCTCCAATGGCCCATCGCCCGGCCGCCCAACAAAGATCGCCACACCCGACTCTTCCAGCCATCGAGCAGTTTCCAAAGAATCGGGCCGGCCCAGCCAGCCTGAACGGTCGAAGCCGAGTCCAGCCATTTCCGATTTGGGCCAGCAGGCCCACTGCTTGCTAGCCAGTCCGTCCCGAGCCCAGAAAATTCCCAAAATTCCATTAATTCTTCTTCGAGTCATAGATCGGTCACTCGTAGTCAGCGGGGTATTTTTACGCCTAAAAGACATTTTAATTTACATTCTGATGTCTCTAAATCCCCCTTGCCCCGCAATCCTGTGTCCACATTAAATGACCCTAATTGGAAAATTGCTATGACTGATGAATATAATGCTCTTATTGATAATAAGACGTGGGAGTTGGTGCCCCGTCCATATGGTATTAATATTATCAGGTCTATGTGGATTTTTGCTCACAAGGAGAATTCAGATGGGTCCTTTGCTCGGCATAAGGCGCGACTTGTTGGTGATGGTAAGACTCAGCAGGTTGGTATTGATTGTGGTGAGACATTTAGTCCGGTGGTCAAACCGGCTACCATTCGCACGGTACTTAGCTTGGCCCTTTCAAAGACTTGGCCAATTCATCAGTTAGATGTCAAGAATGCTTTTCTACATGGAGATCTCAAGGAAACAGTCTATATGCATCAGCCGTTGGGTTTCAGGGATCCCAGCCGCCCTCATCATGTCTGTTTGTTGAAAAAGTCCTTATATGGGCTTAAGCAGTCTCCACGTGCCTGGTATACACGATTTGCTGATTTTGTTTCGACTATTGGGTTCACACACAGCAGGTCCGACAATTCTTTGTTCATCTACCGCAGTGGTTCGTCATTGGCCTACATTCTGTTATATGTGGATGATATCATCTTGACTGCCTCCTCCGATGCTTTGCGTCAGTCTATCATGGCCATGCTCAGTTCTGAATTTGCTATGAAGGACTTAGGGCCGTTGAGTTATTTTTTGGGGATTGCCGTCAAACGTCATTCAGGTGGCTTGTTTCTGTCTCAACGGAAGTATGCTGCTGAGATCATAGAGAGGGCTGGGATGTCATCCTGTAAGTCCACTTCCACGCCAGTAGATGCAAACCCAAAGCTAAGTGCCACAGCAGGTGCACCATACGAGGACCCGACCCGCTATCGCAGTCTTGCAGGGGCCCTCCAGTATCTTACCTTCACCAGACCAGATATTACGTATGCAGTACAGCAGGTGTGTTTATTCATGCATGATCCCAGAGTTGAGCACATGAATGCAATCAAACGCATTATCCGGTATATTCAGGGGACACTAGACTATGGGTTGCACTTGTATCCGTCCTCTACATCCACACTTGTCTCTTACACGGATGCTGATTGGGGTGGGTGTCCCGACACCAGACGGTCGACTTCTGGCTACTGTATGTTCCTTGGCAACAACTTGGTCTCCTGGTCAGCCAAACGTCAGGCAACTTTATCACGCTCAAGTGCCGAGGCAGAATATCGAGGGGTGGCGAATGTGGTCTCCGAATCATGTTGGCTACGTAATTTGCTTGTGGAGCTTCATTGTCCCATTCAGAAGGCAACCTTGGTATCGCGATAACATTAGTGCCATCTACCGTCGGGTAATCGATTCAACACCAACGCACTAAGCATATCGAAATGGACATTCATTTTGTCCGTGAAAAGGTTGCAAAGGGTCAAGTTCGTGTATGCCATGTCCCATCTCGTTATCAAATTGCAGACATCTTTACAAAGGGTCTACCAGCGGTTCTCTTTGAAGATTTTAGGGACAGTCTTAGCGTTTGAAACCGCCGCTATGATCAAGGGTGTGTTAAACAGAGCCATATACATGTGATATACACTGAATATATAGCAGTATATATCACATATATATGGCTAGCAAAACGATGGGCTTTCGGCCAGTCCAAAGGAGCAAAGCGATGGGCTTGGGCTTTCGGCGGATTCAGTGAAATTCCAGTAGGCTTTCGGCCAAACAGGGAAGCAGCCCTCCTTAGTGTTTTAGTGTATATTAGGAGTATATATTAATGTAATATTGTAGTATAATGATTACCATAATTAGAGTTATACACCTACCATAATTGTATAGTTAGAGTTATGGTAGAATAAGATTTTAGGAATAGATTAGGAATAGGATTCTCCTATTTTGTAACTTGTATATATATCTATTCAATCAATGAAAATAATCAAGGGGATTATTTCTTTCAAAATATATACAAGCGGGAACCCCTGGGACAGGCTTTATTCTGAATATTGATGGGGCCTTTAATAACAACACTTTAAAGGGTGGTGCACGAGGCATAATAAGGGACTAATGGTAACTAGATAGTTGGCTTCTCAAAAACTTCATTTGATCGCTGCTACTGAAGCAGAACTTCTTGCTATTTTAAATGGATTAAGATTAGCCTGTGAAATGATTAACTTTAACATTGTATTTGAATGTAGGGAGTTGCTCCACCTACTAGGGACCCCCCAAACCATGCATACTTTCAAGGAACAAAACCAGTTGGCTGATCTACTTGCTAAGGGCTATGTCAAAGTCAGGATGTTTTTTTGCGGACTAGACAGTTCATTCATTGTTTGTTGCTAAGACTATAGAAGCAGACAAGATGGGAACTCTTTTTGCTAGACCGTATAAGGTTTTAAGTATTTCAGATTGTAACTATGATACTCATCCTGAATTATCGAGTGCTAGCAGTAATGTCAGCCACCTTTCATGTAATGACGCACATTACTAAATAAATAAAGTTCATGTTTGTCCCAAAAAAAAAAGATCTCATAGTGTACTTAAACAGGAGAGCTTTAAATTACTAATCTTGTATTTCGGACATCCGGTAGATTTACTACTTCCTATGTACCAATTTATATGGATACCTCACAACTCTGGTAATCTCCTTCAACTGCGTAATTTAAATACTCCTCAATTTATTATGATCGGAAATGGTCATCGCATTCCAATTCAAGGGTATGGCCAAACACAAACCCCACCACCTCACCCCCCCCCCTTTCTCCCTTAAACACGTCCTCTATACCCCTAACATCATCAAGAGCTTAATCTATGTTAGAAAATTTGCCACTGATAATTCTGTATCTATTGACTTTGACCCGTTTGGTTTTTCTGTGAAGGACCTACGTACAAGGACTCTTCTTACGAGATGCAGTAGTGTGGGAGACCTTATATCCGTTCATATCCATGTCCGCTGCCAGTGTCATTCCACCCACCACTCTAGCTGCAATCTCTCCATCAACGTGGCAATGTAGACTTGGACATCCGGGAGCTCATGTTTTTAATTTTCTTAGAAACCGCAATTTAATTCAATCTAATAAAGGGATACTTTCACATAGTTGCTCATCTTATCATCTAGGAAAACATGTTAGACTTCCATTTACGTCATGTTCAAGTATTACTTTCTCTCCTTTTAATATTATTCATGCGGATTTATGGACATCTCCTATAACTAGTACCCTAGGTCATAAATATTATTTGGTATTATTGGATGATTTTTCTCACTTCCTTTGGGTCTATCCGCTTAAACTTAAGTCTCAAGTTTTCTTCAAATGTCTTGAATTTCGTACATATGTTAAAACGCAATTTGAAAAAGACATCAAAATATTTCAGTGTGATAACGGTCATGAGTTCAATAACTCCCTTTTTCATAAATTTTGTGTGGCTAATGACATGGGTTTTCGTTTCTCCTGCCCCCATACTACCTCTCAAAATGGTAAAGCCGAACGAATTCTCCGCACCATTAACAATATGATTCGCACCTTTCCTTTTCATGCGTCTCTCCCCCCCCCCTACTTTTTGGGTATATGCGTTAAAATGGTAGAATACATTCTTAACATCTTACCTACCTGTACGATCCACAATAGGACCTCAACCAAAATCTTTTTCCGTCGGATCCCTTCCTATAATCACCTTCGAATTTTTGGTTGCCTTTGCTATCCAAATATTGCCTCCACGGTACATCACAAATTAGCACCTCGATCCACTCCCTGCGTCTTCTTAGGTTTCCAATCAAACCATAGGGGGTACTTATGCTATGAGTTATCCACGGGTAAAATCCTAGTCTCCCGCCATGTCACATTTGATGAGAACATTTTCCTGTTTGCCAACATCCGCCAATTTTGAGTCACTGATTACGACTTCCTTAATGACCCAGATACCTCCCATCTCCTTCAAAACGCACTGCCTTGGCCAAATACCATCCCGTCGAATATCTCCCCACCCACTGCCTCAGTTACGGACCATACTGCCCTGTCACCCATCCCGTCGCCCAGCCACCCGACACACTGCCCCACCCATCTGATGTCCTACCAGCCCAACCCATCATTGTCCAGTCTCGCCAGTCCCGGCACCACCAACCCAATGGTATACCAACCCAGTCCACTGTCTCCCGCAATGTCACCCAAGCCTCATTCCCCATAGCCCCCACCTACCGCCACGCTGCCCCTGATCCAGCCCCCAATCCACCGTATGAAAACCCGTGCATAGCACGGGATTTTCAAACCAAAGGTCCAATTTAATTTATCCACTCAAACCATCTCATCGCTACCTAAAAATCCAACCTTAGTCAAAGAAACCGTTTATATGTACCAATCGCCTAGATTTATGCATTCGGAGGCTCCTCGGCATGTTTGTCGTCTTCGTAAGTCGTTATATGGTTTGAAACAAGCCCCTAGGGCTTGGTATGAGTGGTTTGCTACTTACATCATACAGATCGGATTTGTATGCAGCAAGAGTGATCATTCATTGTTCATCTTTCATAGAGATAATGACATAACTTACCTTCTTTTATATGTGGATGATATTATTCTGACAGCTTCTTCAGATGGACTGAAGCACGAGATCATTGATCTACTCAAGTCCGAATTTGCTATCATTGACTTGGGTAAGTTAGAGTTATTTTCTAGGCATATTAGTGACCCGATCATCCCATGCCATATTCATATGTCATCGTAAGTAGACAGAAGAATTTGTCTACAGGTCCAAAATAGCGAACTACAAGATCATGCCACTCCTGTCGACTCTAAGTCGAAACTCAGTGCAAATGATGAGGATCCGATCCTCGATCCCTCTCTTTATAGGAGTCTCGTCGGTGCTCTTCAATACCTTACATTCACTAGACCCAGCATTGCCTATGCCGTGCAGAAGGTGTACTTGTTCATGCACGCTCCTAGAGAGCCTTATTTTATTGCTCTTAAGTGTATCATTCGGTATGTTAAGGGTACTCTTGACTATGGGCTCCATCTCTACCCCTCCGCACTGACTCGGTTGTTATCCAACACGGACACTGATTGGGTAGGCTGTCCGGACACATGTCGCTCCACTTCCGGATATTGTGTATTTTTTTGGGATAACATTGTTTAGTGGTCTGCAAAATGACAAGCCACTCTCTCTCATTCGAGTGTAGAAGAAGAATATAGAGGCATTACGAACGTCGTTGTCGAGCTGTGTTGGCTCTGAAACCTCCTTCTTGAGCTTCAGTATCCCTTACATAAGGCATATTTGGGCTACTGTGACAACATATCTGCCGTTTACTTATCTCATAACACGGTTCAGCATCATCGAACCAAGCATATTGAAATGGACATTCACTTTGTTCGTGAGAAGGTTGCCATGAGTCATGTTAGGGTGTTGCATGTTCCCTCTTCCTATCAGTACGCAGATATATTCACTAAGGGACTTCTTCGGCAGTTGTTCATAGACTTCAGATCCAGTCTCAGCGTCCGGTCTCCTCCCGCTCCGACTGAGGGGGTGTGATAGTGAATATATGGAACAGTATATTCTGTAATTAATATTTTAGTGTAATTATGTAAAGTAGAGATTCTTATTCCATTAGGACTACTATTGTACACTCTATATATATTGAATTAATGAGAGAACTCCAATCAAATAAATTTACACTGTTTGTGTCTACATGGCATAAAAATTAAATTATTTTTCCTGATTTTTCAGATGACCTGAAGTGACAAATTCGGCTAGAGTGACTTTGCAAGCGAGAACTCATAACTTGAGTGACTTTATTGATACGAAACTAAGTTAAATGACTTTACTAAATAAATTCACATACTACCTTTTGAAAATTTTACTTATTGATACTATTCTCTACTACTATGCCGGATCCTGTCATTCTCATCTACGTACTGCGTCCATGAATAATGATTGATAGCTTATTAGTGTAGGTAAAAATGGTGTCAGAAAGGTTAAACAAGAAGAAAACTGAGTCAAGAGATGGTTCTCTGTCTTTAAGACAAAATTATCCTGTATATATGCTTTTACGGTAATGGACAATAGTCTCCCCAGATAAAACAGTAACAATCAACAATACAAAGCAATTAATATTGATTCTAGCGAAGAAAATAAATATTGAACAGATTGCTGAAGAGGAGAGGATTTTTCCATTCTGTATATTCTCTGTATTTCGAACAGAATAGAAGAGTTTTTGTTGTCTCTTAAAATTGAACAGTAATGTTCAATTTATAGGTGAAGAGGAGGATCGTTGCAATGTTTCTGAAATCTTCTTAACCGTTGCAAAATTTCTGAAATCTTCAGGGACCAAAAAGAAAATTTTGGAAGACAGCCAGTGACCCATGACCCGTTACCTGTGACCCATGACCTGTGACCCATGACCCGTTACCTATGACCCATGACCCGTGACCTGTGACCCATGACCCGAGACCCTAGACCCTAGACCCAAGCCCGAGCCTGACCGGACCGGACAGGCGGCGGCAGCGCGTGTATGGGGCTTAGCCTCAAACCCAAGCTCACCTAGGTCCTCCCTCTTCTAAACACATGGGTTACCCCTTGGAGTTCCAAACCCTTACTAAAAAATAAAGCTTATATAGTGCTCAATCATTTCATTTTCTACCTATGTGGGAGATTTGTTAATTTGGCCAAAATAATTCATCTATTCATGTCTCAAACACCTTATTTTGTGTACCAATATCTCTTTTATTTCTTAATGAAATTTGACGATACTTGGCACTAATATCATCTACTCATTTAGTAGATTAGGCATGTGTGAAGAAACGATATTTCTGACATGCGGGGCCCACATGTTTAAGTGACTAAAGATGGGAGAAACTCAATCCCACATAGTTAAATTTCCAACAATCCCCTCTTGAAAGAGGATTGGTGCACACAGGGTGCCAAAGTTCAGCAATCTTTCAGCGGAAAGATATTACATCAGGAAAGGTAGCTTTCGGCTTTGAACCTTCCTTAGTCGATTCCCATCGGATTTACTTACTGCGAGGTGAACGTGATGTCTTGAACCGACAGTGTTTAGTGTAAACTAAGACAATGATATCAACTCAATAACTCCCCTTATTAATTTATTCTTATAATTTTGTCCGTTGTGGCCATGGACAACTCTTGGATTCTTAAGTGCATATATTTTAAGCGGCTTGTTTTCGCACTTAAATAGGTGATACCCTATAAGGTGTCCTACTATACCACACTCGCAAGTGTTAGAAATCATTAAAAGTTTTATAAACTTATCATTTACCATTGTGCAGGTAGCACTTAATGTCTATCGCAGAAACATCTTTGGAATTATATTTCCTTAAAGAGTAATAATCTGAAGTGCTCTTGCTTCAAGTGAAGAGCTAAAACTGAACCTCTACAGTTTAGTTGTCCCATTGAACCAAATTCTTGGGATCTCCAGTCAGTAAGGTTGGGTTACCACCATAAAGATTCTTATTATTTGGGTTTTAAGCTCATTCTCCTAGACATGCAGAACATTTGATCTTTGGGTAGGCCTTTAGTTAATGTATCCGCTATATTATCCTTTGATTTGATGTAATCAATGGAAATGACACCCGTGGTGATCAACTGCCTAACGGTCTTATGTCTCCGATGAATATGTCTAGACTTGCCGTTGTACATACTGTTCTGTGCCCTTTCTAAAGCCGATTGGCTGTCACAGTGAATCATCACCGAAGGTACGGGTTTATCCCAACAATGGATATCCTCTAAGAAGTCGTGAAGTCATTTTGCTTCTTCTACTGCTTTATCCAAGGTAATAAACTTTAATTTCATCATGGATCGGGCGATGCATATTTGCTTAGAGGACTTCCAAGACACAACCCCACCACCAATTGTGAAAACATACCCATTGGTGGATTTGGTGTTCTTTATGTCTGACATCCAGTTTGTATCATTGTATCCTTCCAATACGGCTGGATATCTTGCATAATATAATCTGTAAGTCAGCAAATATTTCAGATATCGTAGTATCCGATTTAACGCCTTCCAGTGATCATTTTCAGGATTACGAGTAAACCTAGCCAACTTATTGACTGGATAAGCGATATCGGGTCGGGTGCAGTTTGTAATGTACATTAAGCTACTAATAACCTGCGCATATCGATCTTGGGATACAGGTGTATCGCGATTCTTATCAATTCTATGATTCATATCCATTGGTGACTTCATAAGGGGACTGTCAAATACATCAAATTTCTTCAAAACGTCTTCAATTTAATGAGATTGAGATAAAACCAGTCCGTCAAATGTCTTAGAAATCCTAATTCCTAAGATTACATCTGCAATACCCATATCCTTCATGTCAAAACAATGTTTCAACATATTCTTAGTTTCCAGGATCAAGTTTAGACTACTTTCGGTGATGAGCATGTCATCTACGTAAAGGCATATCATGACAAATGAGTCAGAGTTCTCTTTTATATAGATATATTTATCACATTCATTTATGGAGAAACCTTTTGATAATAAAGTATTGTCAAACTTTTCATGCCATTGTTTCGGGGCTTGTTTGAGTCTTTACAGAGACTTAACAAGTCGACATACTTTCTTTTCTTGTACTGGAACCATATACCCTCGGGTTGTTCCATGTATATTTTCTCTTCCAACTCTCCATTTAAGAAAGTTGTCTTAAATCCATTTGATGTATCTCAAGGTCACGCAAAGCTGTTATGCCTATGAATATCCTTATGGACGTTAATCTAGACACTGGGAGTATGTGTCGAAGTAATCAAGGCCTTCCTTTTGTCTGTAGCCTTTGACCACTAATATGGCCTTATATTTGTCAATAGTTCCATATGTTTTGTACTTTCTTTTGAGTATCCACTTGCAACCCAAAGGTTTTCTTCCCGGAGGAAGATCAACCATTTCCCAAGTATGGTTTTGCATGATGGAATCTATTTCGCTTTCTATAGCTTCTTTCCAAAGTGGTGCTTTTGGAGTTGACAATGCTTCATTAATTGTCCTCGGTTAATTTTCAATCATATAGGCTAGAAAATCTGGACAAAAGGTTTTGTCCTTTTTGGCCCTTTTGCTTCGTCTTGGTTCAACCTCTGGAACCCCTAAGTTATGTAGGTCTGGAACATTAAGCTCCGGATAGTCAATAACTTTTGAGTCCTGTAGATCTGGAACGTCTAGTTCCGTATAAATAAAAACTCCCGGGTCTTGTTGATTTTGAGCATTTTGTTCATAAATTCGTTTGAGAGAAATTATTTCTTTTTTCTTTCTAGGAAAGATCTGTTCAAAGAATTCAACATTCCTTGATTCCATGATCGTACCCTCGTGGATGTCAGGTATCTCCGACTTATTTACTAAGAAGTGATAAGCACTATTGTTATTTACATATCCGATAAATATGCAATTTACAGTCCTAGGTCTAATTTTGACCTGTTTTGGTTTAGGAACTTTGACCTTTGCCAAACAGCCCCACACTTTCAAATATTCGTAAGTGGGTTTCTTTCCTTTCCATTATTCATATGGATTTTTATCCTTACGCTTATGCGAAAGTCTATTGAGAATATATTAGCGGTAAGAATCATTTCGCGCCACATGTTTTGGGCTAAACCGGAATTGATAAGTAAAGCATTCATCATTTCCTTTAACGTATGGTTTTTGCGCACGACAATACCGTTAGACTGAGGCGAGTAAGGAGCGGTCATTTGATTAACAATGCTGAATTGAGCACAATATTCTTCAAACGGTGCTACATATTCTCCCCCTCTATCACTATGAATTGCCTTAATCTGTAGGTTTAGTTGATTTTAACTTCTGTTTTGTAACGTTTAAATGCTTCAAACACTTCATCTTTACTTTTCAACAAGTAAACATAACAATACCTTGTACCATCATCAATGAAAGTCACAAAGTACTTGTTCCCCCCTCTAGTTTGCACAAATTTTAAATCACATATGTCGGTGTGAATAAGTTCTAGTGGAGCGGTGTTTCTTTCGACTGAATGGAAATACGATTTGGTTAGTTTTGCCTCTACGCACAACTCACATTTATGTTGAGGGTTTATGTCGAAAGAAGGAAACAATTCCAACTTTACTAACTTTTTAATGGATTTGTAATTAACGTGTCTTAATCTATGATGCCATAAACTAGAGGACTTAAGCAAGTAGGTAGAAGGCTTTATTTCATTAGATGAAAGGATTACATGCATAACATTCATTTTAAAGAGGCCGTCACACGCGAATCCCCTTCCTACAAATATACCATTCTTAGTTATTACAAATTTGTTGGACTCAAAAACTAATCTAAAGCCAGCCTGGACCAATAGTGGCCCTGAAACCAAGTTCTTGCGGATGTCAGGGACGTGCATCACTTTCTTCAGAGTAAGCACTTTGCCTGAAGTCATTTGAGGACAACATTTCCAACCCCTTGCACTTCAGAGGTAGCGTCGTTTCCCATGAACAGTTTTTTGCCCGCGATTGGGGCGTAAGAGGAGAATGCACTCTTGTCAGAGCAGATGTGACGGGTTGCACCCATGTCTATCCACCATTGCCTTGGATTCTCTACCAGATTTGTCTCCAACACTACAGCCGAGAAATCCATAATCATGTCGTCAAGGTTCGGAGGATCATCCTTGTCTTGCAAAACGTCAGCCTTGGCCTTGCCTTTCTTCTGGCTTTTTCCTTCTGCTATCGCTTCAGTTTGCGGCACTCTTTGATCATATGGCCATGCTTTCCACAGTGATAGCAGTTTCCTTTGAACTTCTCCATCGGTTGGCTTTTGCCATCTCCCTGGAACTTGCGCTTTTTGTTAGCGTTTCCCTTCGAATCAACCAGATTCACTTTTGCCTCCATTGGTTGCTTTCCCTTAGATATAGACCTTTTATTGTCCTCATGTATTTGCAGTTTGATGATAAGTTCTTCAAACCCCATTTCTTTTGTCTTTAGTTTGAGATAACTCATGAACCCGTTCCATGAGGGAGGCAATTTCTCAATCAAAGATGCAACCAGAAACTGCTCATTTGGCTTCATTCCTTCCAAATCCAGATGATGAAGAATCATTTGAAACTCATGGATCTGGGACATCACTGATTTACCATCCACCATTTGAAATTTCATAAACTTTCCAACGATGAATTTCTTAGTACCCGCATCATGTGCGATATAATTTTTCTCGAGTTTTTCCCATAACTCTTTTGTCGTCTTCACGGTGCAATACACTATATAGAGTATATCCGACAGACCGTTCAAAATGCAGTTCTTGCACATGAAATCACTATGATTCCAGGCATCTAGTGTTAACTTCAGGGCATTTGTGACCTGGATATCTTCGCCCACTTCAGTCATTGTGTTAGACTGAGTGTCTATTGCATCCCCACCAGAAGGAGGATCTTCTGTCAGAAAGCGTGATAGGTTCAATGTTGTAAGATAGGACAACATCTTTTGTTGCCATCTCTTGAAATTGGTACCCAGAAACTTTTCTAGGCTTTCGCTTTGGAAACTGGCAGGGACAACAACATTCCCTTGAGTAGCAGCAGCAAATAATAATGTATTCCAGAAGACAGCCCACAACCCGTGACCCGAGCCCGAGCCGGACCGGACCGGACAGGCGGGCGACGAGCGTGTGGGGCTTAGCCCCGAGCCGGACCAAACGGGCGGGCGGCGCACGTGTGGGGCTTAGCCCCGAACCCAAGCTCACCTACGTCCTCCCTCTTCTAAACACATAGGTTACCCCTTGAGGTCCCAAACCCTTACTAAAAAATAGAGCTTATATAGTGCTCAATCCTTCCACCTTCTACCTATGTGGGAGATTTGTTATTTTGGCCAAACAATCCATCAATTCATATCTCAATCATCTTACTTTGTGTACCACTATCTCTTTCATTTCTTAACGAAATTTGATGATACTTGACACTAATATCATCTACTCATTTAATAGATTAGGCATGTGCGAAGAAACGATGTTTCCGATATGCGGGGTCCATGTGTTTTAGTCACTAAAGACGGGAAAAATTCAATCCCACATAGTTAAATTTCCAAAAATTAGTTCACCTGAACCAATAATTGTAACAGGAGTAGAACCTCTTCAGAGATATGGCTTTTTGCTCGCTTGAAATTTACAACTTTGACTAAATGGATACCATTATCAACCTCATATGCTTTTGTGTTTTCTCCAGGTAAGCAAATCTGAAGCAGCACCAAAGCTCTCACGTAACCTGCATACTATTTGGTATACGGATTTTTACTAAAGTTTTTTCTTGTTCCCATGGAGTAGAAATAATTGAGCAATTATATACCTCAACCGTACAAGATCAAGTGGGTTCAATTTGA
Source organism: Anisodus acutangulus (assembly GCA_029783415.1). Classification (NCBI taxonomy): domain Eukaryota; kingdom Viridiplantae; phylum Streptophyta; class Magnoliopsida; order Solanales; family Solanaceae; genus Anisodus; species Anisodus acutangulus. Next base: position 27,105,938 of record CM056508.1, read on the forward strand.
ACATGCCTATAGTTGATATTACTATAAGGGGTGTTTGGTACAATATATAAGAATAATGTTGAATAGAGTGTATTAATAATGCTGGTATTAGTAATGCTGACATTAGTTATGCAGAAATTAATTTTTATCCACCGTTTGGTTTGATGTATTAGAAATAATATGTATTGCACAATTTCTAAACATAATTTTAGTTGTTTATAAAAATAGCCTTCATACTATATTATGTGAGGGACTTCATTGACAATTGTGTTTTTAACCATGCTAATGCATGCATTAAAAACCCATTGCATTGTTAATATTATGGTTTGCTAGGTATTAGTTATGCATAGCATAATACCAAATAGGGTGTGCATTAAGTATATCAAACAAGATATTATTAATACACAAAGCTAATAGATGCATTATTTTCTCTAATACACTCTATGAGATGACCCCTAATGATTTAATGAATGCATTGAGGTTAAGGTTGGTTCGCTTCATAAGGGATTGTCGGATGCGGGCCACAAGTTCCAGAATTTGAGTCGTCGCATTAATCATCTCTCAAGCTACACTACAGCAAAACAGAGTTTTAGTTAGGGGTGAGCGGGTCCGGGTACCCTAACATTTTTTAACTACCCGGACCCTACCCGGTAGAAGATCGGTTCCTAAATTTACTACCCGGAACCTACCCGTAACAATCATTACCCGGAACCTACCCGGACCTCATGGTCAGTAGGTTCCTGCACTGTAAATAAAAAACACAAATTAAGCAACAATTTTTAAGCCTATGAGAATAAAAAAGAGTTCTAAAATAATTTCATCAAGTAGTTTTTTAGCCTGCAATCAGAGTTTTTAGTACCCTTATAAGAAGTTTTAGAAAACTTATTCATTTTAGAAAAGTTAATTCTGTAACCAAAACCTAAAATTGCAAGCCAAATTTGACACTCAATTAATTGAACGTGTTGATTTCAAAATAAATTTAAAAATATCTGAATTAAACTTATTTTCGTGTTCATAAGCTCTTCGATGCAAAAGAAAAGCTTTATTATACTAGTAAATTCCTAAATTTCATCTTCACAACTATAAAAATATACACAAATTTTAAAAATAGATTTACATTTCAAATAAAAAAGTAATACAAATTGAAGATGAGTATCGCCTGAAATAGAACAAGCATATGATATTAAAAAGAAATTGAAGAGTTAGATATGAACCCATATGCATTTTAGGAATGACGTGAACACAACCAAGGGAGAGAAAGAGGCAAAGGTGAAGCTTCAATGACGACAACGATGAAAGTACCTGAGAGAAAGCTTCAACAACGACGACGATGAAGCTCGGTGGTGTAGCTAAAACGCCATTGTTATTGAGAGAGTTTTGAGTGTTTTCTCTTAGGGCACAAAGAGCATTCTAGAATAAAGGGGTGAAAAAGCTAAAATATTTACGTCTTGGGGTGGGGAAAGTCAATGTGTAGGCGTGCAACAAACAATTTTGGAGAAAGTTAAAAGTGGTCCAAATGTTTCTAAAAAAAATAAAAATATTTAATATTTTATAGGTTCCGGGTATCGGTTCCGGGTCCGGGTACCCTGTCTTTATTTGCCGAAACCGGAACCGGACCCGACATTGATCGGTTCCTAATTTTACTACCCGAACCCTACCCGTTATTATAATATATCTACCCGGAACCTACCCGTTAGTGTCGGTTCCGGTCGGGTATCTGAGTACCATGTACCCGTGCTCACCCCTAGTTTTAGTGGCATTTAATTAACGACAATAACTTGATTCCCGCTAATTTATATTCTAAAGTCACCTATTACCGGCAATTATATTTTAACAGGTAAAAAGAAATATATTTAGTGGCAATTACTATATGTGCATATTTTTAGGAAATAAAAAGAAAAAATCAGTCTTATTAGTAGGGATGGCAATTGGACGGAGTGGGTGCAGGTATCCCCTCCCCGCACCCGTATACGTCAGAAAATTATATACTCGTCATTTGTAGCGGGTCATTTTCAACATCCATATCCGCTTAGGTGGGTATATTTCTAAATTCACACCCGCTCCACCACCTAAGTGGATATCCGTCACCCATCAATACCCGCCTATACCCACCAACCATATTTTGTAATCAATTCATTTGTCACTTTGTCAACCTACCAATACATGAAAATTATGTATGCCAAATTATTTGGACTTTAAATAAATATGAAATTATACAAATAAAATTATAATTGGCAGGTATAACGCGAGCGGGTGGATTTGAGGTGGACGGTTGGATGTTGGGCGAGTCAGGTGCATATAACTGTAAATCGACCGCCTGTGCATAGCCGCCTACTACCCGCTAAAATTATATTCATAACCGCCTATTATCCGTCAAAGATATATCCATACCCGCATCAATTGGGATGGATGGGATAATGAATCCGCAAAATTGTAACCAGCTGCAACTTATTAGCGGCAATTAGTATAGGTTTTTCAACGTGTCCTAATTCTTTTAGCGCTCTCTCTCAGCGGTGCTCTCTTCAATCGATTTGGTCTCTGCTGCTCTCTCGCTCGCGATCTCCTTCTTCTCTCTCGCTCTCGTATTTCAAATCTGAAGGCATAATCTCTGCTCTGTATTCCAAATCTCAGTAATTTCTGCTTTTGTATGTATAGCTTCTGTAAGTTTAGCTCACTTTTGAGCTTTCCATACGATCTGGAATTTGCTCTCTTTTTCATACAATCTGGAATTTCTTATAGAAATTTTCTCTTGCAGAATCGCAGAACTCTCCATTCGCTATTCACCATCAGTGGTTGAGCTCGGGCATCAGAACTTTCCATTCGCTATATATGTATACTTCTTCTCTACAAATATGCATTCAATGTTAACACTTTAGGCTTTTAGTTGTTACGAGTGTTTGTTAATTGTTCAGTTCAATTTTGAATCTAGAAGTTTCGTTAACGATCTCTGAAATCTGTGCTGATTTTATGTTAGTGTTAATGCTATTGAATCAGTATTTGTTGATTAATTGATTGTTATCTGCTGCATGTACTCTTTTTTTAGAATATTTTTTATTTGCTATTGAATTTTATTATAAATGTCGCACTATTGAAATTGATACTTTTTAGGTTATGTGAAGTACTCTAATTTAATTTGCTGCTATCGGTTAATTGGTTATTGTTAAATAGAGCAATATACATATGATATACACTAAATATACAGGAGTGTATATCACATATATATTGCTAGAATAAAAGCAACAAAGAAGCAGTCCAAAGAAATTTCAAAGAAGAAGTAAGGCGATCCAAAGAACAAAGAAGAAGGCAAAGAGTACAAATAGCAAAGATCAGCTTGTGGGCCCAACTGCCTCTCGGCCAGCCCACTGCACATATTTAGGGCAGAAAATCAGTTACAAATATTGTATATTAAGAAAAGTATATTGTGTGTATATTGTAGGATATTTATTACCATAAATTAGTGCTATACACTTACCATAATTCTATAGTTAGAATTATGGTAGAACAAGGTTTTAGGAATAGATTAGGAATAGGATTCTCCTATTTTAACTTGTATATATATCTATTCAATCAATGAAAATAATCAAGGGGATTATTTCTTTCATGGTATCAAGAGACTAGGTCTAAACAAAAGTTTTCTTCTCTCAAACTTTTGCCTCCTCTTTGGCCGAGAACCCCCCCCCCCCCCTCCCTCGGGTTTTTCTCTCCAAATATCTCGTCTTCCGCTCTCAAAAACCTCTCTTAAATTTATCCTCCTTCATTGTTCTTTCAAATATGTCTAAGAACAATTTTCACACTGCCCTCACGGTTTCCAATATCAAGCTCAGTGTCCCAATTGTCCTTGAGATGAAAACGTTCAATATGCATTGTGGGCGGAGTTATTTAAAATTCACGCTATCTCTTACCAAGTTCTTCATCACATAATTCCTCCCGCTAGACCCCTTCCTGCGGAGGATAATGAGGTATGGATTACACTTGATGCTACCGTTCTTCGGTGGATATACGCCACTATTTCAGTGGACCTTCTACAGACGATTATGGAGCCCGATACCACGGCTATGGCTGCATGGAATAGATTGCGTGACATATTCCAAGACAACCAACATTCCCGTATCGTCACACTCGAGGTGAATTCTCTCTCGCTCGAATGGACGATTTCAACGTTTACGCATATTGCAAGAAACTAAAGGAATTGGCGGATCAACTCCGTAACGTTGGCGCACCGGTAACAAATAATCGTCTAGTTCTACGATTTGGTTGCGGTCTTTGGAGGCCTATAATGGTGTTGGCACTCTCCTTCGCCAAAGCAACCCTCTTCCCGACTTCCATCAAGCCCGCTCCATGCTTACGTTAGAAGAAGCCGATTTGGCTAAAGGCGCCACGGAGCAAGTCCTTGTCATGATGGCGTCTCTCCTAATCCGTCGCTTTTGTTAATAATTCGGGCAAAAACCATAATAATGGTGGCGGCAAGAATAATCGTAAGAATAATAACAAAACCGCGGGGCAAACGCGGTGGTAATGGTGGAGGTTCGGTAGTCGGCAAAACCTCGGTGGGGCCCATCCAATGAACGATGGCCCACCACCCCATGGGCCCAAAGTGGGGCCCATGGCGATGGAAGCGATGGCGATGGACCGTGGGCGGCCCGGCCCATACCGGCGGCAAAGAAATTCCGGCGGCTGGTCGCCAACAATCCAGCCCAATGCCCAGCGGTGGCGGCCGCGGCGATGGCCCAACAGCGGCGATGGTAGCGATTACGGGCGAGTCGGCCACGGCCAGGAGTTCTTGGGCCCCGACCTCCGCAAGCCCATCATGCGGCGAGCCCTACTCAGGCCGATATCGAGGCCGCGATGCACACGCGTTGGGATTAACTCAACCGGACCAAAATTGGTACATGGACACCGGGCCACTACTCACATGACTTCCGACTCGGTACTCTCTCATCTTATTCCAATTGAGCACCCCTGGGGATAATCATTGGTAATGGCGATTCTATTCCAATTCTAGGGTATGGTCGAAACGTTGTCTCCCCAATCCACCACTCCTCTTGAAAAATACTTTACATGCTCCTAAATTGATTAAAAATTTAGTGTGCATCCGTAAATTCACAAATGACAATTACATTTTCGTTGAATTTGATCCTTTCTTTTCTCTGTGAAGGATTTCAAGACGGGAGTCATCTCATGAGGTGTGATAGTAGGGGATCTATATCCTATCATGCCGGTTTGATCCATCGAGTCCACCTTGCCATCGCCTTTTGCGATCATCTCTCCTTCCATGTGGCATGCTCGTTTGGGTCATCAGGGATCTTCTATTTTATCGCTTTTAGATAAAAATAGCTTTATTTCTTGTAAGGGTACGAGTCGTACTCCAATTTGTCGATCTTGTTCATTAGGTAAAATTGTTAAGTTGCCATTTGTAGACTCCAATTCTCATACTTCTATGCCATTTGACATTATTCATAGCGACTTATGGACCTCTCACATTCGAGTTCAATGGGTCATCGTTATTATGTTCTCTTCTTAGATGATTATTCTAGATTTTTGTGGACGTTTCCAATTGCGAATAAATCACAAGTGTTTTCCGTCTTCATAAAATTTAGAGCGTTCATTCGTACTCAATTCGAAAGAGAAATAAAAAATATTCAATGTGATAATGGGAAGGAGTATGACAATAGGGAGTTTCGAGAATTTTGTGCTACTCATGGGATAAATTTTCGGTTTTCATGTCCTCATACATCTTCACAAAATGGGAAAGCCGAACGCAAAATTTGTTCCATAAATAACATTGTCCGAACTCTCCTAATCCATGCCTCCATACCTCCGTATTTTTGGCATCATGCTCTACAAATGGCCACTTACCTTCTTAACATAATTTCATCTAAAGGTCTGACATATTCTTCCCCTCTCAAAATCTTATATAATAAAAACCCGTCTTATTCTCATCTTCGGATTTTTGGGTGCTTGTGTTATCCGTTATTCCCATCCACCACAATTAACAAACTTCAGGCTCGGTCTACTCCGTGTGTATTTTTGGGTTATCCGTCGAATCATCGTGGTTATAAGTGTTTTGATTTATCCTCCAAGAAAATCATTATAAATCGTCATGTCATTTTTGATGAAAACCAATTCCCTTTTACGAAAGTTCATACTCCCGAGCCTAAGTCGTATAATTTTTGGATGACCAAATATCCCGTATATTATTCGAATTTTTCGGACAACTCCCGTGCCCAAAATCCTCCAATGGGCCCATCGCCTACCGGGTCCCACAAGATCGCCGCCTCTTGTCGCTCCGCCATCTGGAGCAGTTCCAGTTATTGGGCTGGCCCACCACCTGAATCGGTCCAAACGTAACCCACCAGAGCCGATTTGGGCCAAGAGCCCATCGCCGCCGCTACCCATCCCGAGCCCAGAAAATTCCCAAAATTCCCTCAATTCTTCCTCAAGTCATAGACCGGTCACTCGTAGTCAGCGGGGTATTTTTACACCTAAAATACATTTTAATTTACATTCGGATGTATCTAAATCCCCCTTGCCCCGCAATCCTGTGTCCGCATTAAATGACCCTAATTGGAAAATTGCTATGACTGATGAATATAATGCTCTTATTGATAATAAGACGTGGGAGTTGGTGCCCCGTCCATATGGTATTAATGTTATAAGGTCTATGTGGATTTTTGCTCACAAGGAGAATTCCGATGGGTCCTTTGCTCGACATAAGGCGCGACTTGTTGGTGATGGTAAGACTCAGCAGGTTGGAATTGATTGTGGTGAGACGTTTAGTCCGGTGGTCAAACCGGCTACCATTCGCACTGTGCTTAGCTTGGCTCTTTCAAAGACTTGGCCAATCCATCAGTTGGATGTCAAGAATGCTTTTCTACATGGTGACCTCAAGGAAACAGTCTATATGCATCAGCCGTTGGGTTTCAGGGATCCCAACCGCCCTCATCATGTCTGTTTGTTGAAGAAATCATTATATGGGCTTAAGCAGTCTCCACGGGCCTGGTATACACGATTTGCTGACTTTGAGTCGACTATTGGGTTCACTCACAGCAGGTCAGATAATTCCTTGTTCATCTATCACCGTGGTTCGTCATTGGCCTATATTATGTTGTATGTAGATGATATCATCTTGACTGCCTCCTCCGATGCTTTGCGCCAGTCTATCATGGTCATGCTCAGTTCTGAGTTTGCTATGAAAGACTTAGGACCTTTGAGTTATTTTTTGGGGATTGCCGTCAAGCGTCATTCAGGTGGCTTGTTTTTGTCTCAACAAAAATATGCTGCTGAGATCATAGAGAGGGCTGGGATGTCATCCTGTAAGTCCACTTCCACGCCCGATTGATGCAAACCCAAGCTTCGGTCGCGGCAGGTGCACCATACGAGGACCCGACCGCTATCGCAGCCTTTGCAGGCCCTCCAATATCTTACCTTTACCAGGCCGGATATTACGTATGCGATTCAAAGGTATGTTTATTCATGCATGATCCTGTGGTTGAGCACATGAATGCAATCAAACGCATTATCCTGGTATATTCAGGGGACACTAGACTATGGGTTGCACTTGTATCCATCATCTACATCCACACTTGTCTCTTACACGGATCTTTGATTGGGGTGGGTGTCCGACACCAGACGATCGACTTAGGCTCTTGTATGTTCCTTGACAACAACTTGGTCTCCTGGTCAGCAAAACGTCAGGCAACTCTATCACGCTCAAGTGCCGAGGCAGAATATCGAGGGGTAGCGAATGTGGTCTCTGAATCATGGTGGCTACGTAATTTGCTTTTGGAGCTTCATTGTCCCATTCAAAAGGCAACCTTGGTATACTACGATAACATTAGTGCCATCTACCCGTCGAGAATCCGATTCAAAGACCAACGCACTAAGCATATCGAAATGGACATTCATTTTGTCCGTGAAAAGGTTGCAAAGGGTCAAGTTCGTGTATGCCATGTCCCGTCTCGTTATCAAATTGCAGACATCTTTACAAAGGGTCTACCAGCGGTTCTCTTTGAAGACTTTAGGGACAAGCCTCGGCGTTGAAACCGCCCGCTATGATCAAGGGTGTGTTAAATAGAGGAATATACATATGATATAGACTGAAAATACAGAGTGTATATCACATATATATTGCTAGAATAAAAGCAATAAAGAAGGTACCCAAAGAAATTTCAAAGAAGAAGGGCAGCTCCAAAGAAATTTCAAAGAAGAAGGCACCCAAATAGTACAAAGCAGCCTCAAAGATCTGCTGCGGGCCTAACTGGGCCTCTCGTCCAGCCCACTGCACATATTTAGGGCAGAAAATCAGTTACAAATATTGTATATTAAGAAAAGTATATTGTGTGTATATTGTAGGATATTTATTACCATAAATTAGTGCTATACACTTACCATAATTCTATAGTTAGAATTATGGTAGAACAAGGTTTTAGGAATAGATTAGGAATAGGATTCTCCTATTTTAACTTGTATATATATCTATTCAATCAATGAAAATAATCAAGGGGATTATTTCTTTCAGTTATGGAGGAGGATCTTTGTTATGATCGTCGATGTGTGAGCTGAGGTTGACGGTGCACTGAGTTACCGTGTGATCTTTTACGAGTTTAAAGTAGGATAGAGCAATGTCACATATATCTATTTAGGTGAGAGATAGATTATTAATTTACTAGGAGATGTACTAGCAGCGGTGTTATTTAGTACTAACTTGCTATTAGCTGGACTATTAGGATCTAGAATTAGATGTTACTGTCTAATACAGTGTAATTACTCAAACGGAGTAGCTGATGATGATTTGTATCATATACATTAAGGTTTGATGTGCCTTGATGCATATTGATTTAGGATTCAAATTGTCACATATCAATATCAGGTAACTTAATTAGTACTTGATTCTGCTGACATAGAGGTTGGAGTTGAAGAAGAGGACGTGATGCTGCGGAGGAACTAAATTAGTACTTGATGCATATTGATTTAGGATTCAACATGTCCTGTCTTGTGTAAGCTGTATGTGTATGTTGCTACTGATACTTGATTGTTTTCCAGAAAAACACCAGCAGTAACACCATCCGTATAGGCCCTAGCTGCTAATTGTAACACAGCAGCTGATGAACCATATATCTGTACAGCAACACCTTGGATTATCATGATGTAGCCCTTAAGATCATACCTTTTTTTATATATTATCAATCTCACAGTAGGCTGAGTACTTGGTACTAATACCACACACACTGAGAAGGACAATACATGGATCATGGATGAAATTAATGCTTCCAAAATCAGAAATCAGGTTGCAGTCTTTGTGAACCTGCAACCAACAAAAACAAGTGATCCTATGTCCTGTTGTATGTGCTGCAGTTGTTTCCCTTGTGAAACTGCAGCATTTGTGAAGTCCTTGTGTTCTTGTAAATCATCTGCATAGCCACAGCTCCTGAATTTCTTGTACATGAGTGTCAAATCATTTCCTGAGTTAGGATTAACGGGAAGAAAGTAGTAACCAGCTGCATTTCTGTGAAGCTGACAAACCATAGTGACCAAACCTGCACTGTAACAACACCTGATGCTTTCCGCATATCTGTATCTCTTGTCGCCTAATCGTAGAAGACAATGAGTTCACTACAAAGTAGTTAGCCAACAAAATAACTAGTCGATTTTCTCTCTGAAACAATGAGTTATCCTATCTCTTGCTTGTCTTAAAATCTGTGTGTGTCTTCAATTATGTCCTTCAATCTAGCATTGCTTGTGTTGTGCTTAGTGAATTTATCCTTTATTATCAGGGAGTCTAGTTCCAGGATATTTGTATGCGCATTCTGCCAACTCCATTCAAATGTTGTTCTAAATATTCTTTATTAAGTTGTTCTTGTTCCTTATAGCTTTAATACATTCAAGCAGATTTGACTATGTTAATATTTTAGTTAAATGACGTATATTTTTATCTAGAACTGTTGTGTTGATTATTTTCTCTTTTATGTTAAAGTATTTTTTTAATAATTACAAAAAATAAGAAATTTATCATTGAGAACTCTAGAAGTAGAAGATGAATTGATTAAAGTAGAGTCAGTAAAGAGTATTTAGATGGAGTAGAAAATTTAAATTCTTATTTCAGGGAATGATTTCAGGCCATACCTATCCACGAATGACTAGTCGTAGACTCCTAAAAACACCAAAAGTTATCAAAGCATTGTTTGCTGACGAGCCAGTAGCTACCCTCAAATTGTTACGTAATTTTTATTAGTGAGAAAATAGAAACATCTACTTGTGAATACATTTTATTACTCCATGGATGGAATATTCCCTATCAATAATGTTGATATACATTTTGTTAGATTGTTCTTGTTTTAAGTGAATGACAATGTTTTGAACGCAATGAAAGAATAATTAGTTAAATGCGTCAATTGAGGTGAATGCATGGTCAATTTTAGCAGCTATGACAATTGCCATTAAACATGTCTTTTTTGCTGGCAATTATTGTATTTTTGCCTGCAATAATAAAAGTTGTATAATATATTTGATTTAGGCAGTTTTACTGGCCATAGGAATTGCCTCTAAATAAATGCTGCTAAAAATAATTACTTTTACCGACAATAATAAGGGTCTTTACCAGCACTCGATATAAATGTCATTAAAGGCTTTAGCGACCCTGGATCCAATGACATTTAATCAATTACTGATAAATATTTTTGTGGCAATAAATATTACCGCTAAAAGGAAAATGTATTGCCACTAAAGGCCTCTTGGTGTAGTGCTATATCCTGAATTACTAGAAATTTATTTGGGTTCAATCATTTAAACTAGAACTTTACCCAAAAAGCAAACAAAAAGCGAAAAATTTATCAAATCGTATTGTTACTATGAGTGAAGGGGATCGGGGCCTTGGAGTAACTGGTTAAGGATTCAAGCCGTGAAAATAAACTTTTGCAGAAATGCAGGGTAAAGCTGCGTACAATAGATTTTTGTGGTCCGGCTCTTTCACGGATCCCGCACGTAGCAAGAGCTTAGTGCACCGGGCTGCTTTTTATTTATTTGTTGTTGCTATGAGTAGATCGAATTATTAATATATTGTTACTCATCATGTAATCTAGAATCAGATCCTTAATCAAGTATTAAATTAAAAATGTATACATATAAAATGAAAATCTTAATATAAATATTAATTTTAAATCAAAGCTCTTAGTTTCGACTTGATTGGAATGGTACCTCCACCCCTGCTGTCCAAGTGTCCATACGCAATGCCCATAACTGATATAATGACAATTAAGCTAAGGGGAAAAGGAGCGAAGAACCCCAAAAGAAAAAGGAAAATGAAGAAATTAATAATGTGGTAACGGAATATGGGGAAATAGGGAGGAAGGAGAGACATGTGAATGTGGATGTAGAAAAGGGAATTTTCAAATTCTCATTAAGCATGTTAGTTGAATCTTATAAGTAGGTCCTTTGCCACAAGATGATGGAGTCATGAGTAATATAATATGATCCATAAGCTGGCTTTTACCAAGGCCAACTCAGGTCAACCCACACTTAACCCATTATAAATATTCTACTAGCTACTAGTGTTTTATTTTTTTCATTACCAACTAACCCATTTATATAGCCTCCGCCGCTAAAGGTTATTAAAGCCCTGCTATTCTGGGTTTTTTGAAAAAAATTACCAATTTATCACCTCATAGGAAAAACTACAATGACAAGCCTAACGAAACTTTCTTGTCCCTTCAAGAAAGTGTCAGCATGCTTATTGCAACCTTACCAAATAAAATCCTACAATAAACTGGGCTGACTAGTGGGCGGGGCAGCCCGGTCCCGACCCGACCCCGATCCCCCCTAAAAGAAAACGGGCACGGGATTCGAACCCGGGACGGGACCTGGGCTCGTCCCACCCCAGGCCCGATCTCGCCCAACCCGCCCCGGTCCCGCCCGCCCCCTCCCCTTTGGAAATAATGGTCGTTGCACAACGGTCATTTTTGGTCTCCCCTCTACTCCCTTAATATTTATTTTTAACCCCTAAGTTAATATATTTATATTTTAACTCAATTTTTCAACTATAAACACCTCATTTTCTCTTCATCTTTCTCACAAATCTTCCTACAATCTCTCAATCTATCTCTCTACAAATCTACATTGCCTACTAAATATTATATTTTATTTGTTCATTTGTATAACTGTATCAAATTTTAAAAATTGGGAGTGAAGTTGACAACTAGCTTGCGGATAATCCATCGAGCAAAGTTTCAATTTTCAACCTCGATTACACGTCGGCGTTTGGTACCTTCATTCATTCTTTAAATTATTATTGTTACTTTATTTTAATTATCACATTTAATTTGATTATCTTTAATTATATATTTGCATAATTAAAATGGAAGGATTAAGAGGTATGTTTAAGGGTAAGGGTGCTTCTTTAATTGGTGTTGTATTAAATCCGACTATTAAAATAGATGGTTGTAAAACACTTATTGAAACTATTTATGATTGTATAACAATAGTTCCACCTCCAACTCCAAAAAATCCAAATGAACAACTACTTAAGTAACCAACTAAAAAAGAAGTTTTGTCTAGCATACACGATGAATGCAAAAAAGTATATACGCATTACCAACAAGAAAGTGCTAGCACCAACCGGCTTCCATACCATCTTCTTCTTCTTCAATACAACCTCAAAAAAGACATGATGTTTCTGCGGCTAGTATTGAAAGCCTTAGACATAGAATATTTAGTGGTACCATTACTAACCAAATTAGCGAGTTTGATGTTTTTGTTTTGCAGGGTGTTGTACCGTACCAAGCAGTTCTCAATGAAGAAGGACGTGAAGACTTGCTGAAATACTGGAGGGAGAATGAGAAGACATTCCCGACACTATCAAAGATGGTCTGAGATGTGTTGAACATTCAAGCGTCATCAACAACGTCTGAAAGTGTTTTGTCTGCCGGAAGATTTCAAATAGGAGAGCACAGACACTCATTAGCGGGAGATTGCAGTTTTATTCAGAGATTGGATATGAGCGGAGCGTAGAAGGTGCGGTCAACCGGAGATCAACGAAGAAGACGACGAAAACTACAACGAAATCTTATCCGACGGAGATGGAAGCAACGTCGAGCAATTTGACCAACAAATTTCAATTTCAACCGAAGAACCACAAGACATTGTGAAGAAACTAGAAAAAGTGTTTATAAATATGTAATTTTTTTAATTACAATTTTACTATGTTATTTGCAACTTTCAACACCACAAAGTTGCAATTTTGAAATTGTATTACAAAAAAATCATATTTCTATTAAATAATACAAGAGGCACAAAAACAGTCTTGAGATGTTTTTATTACACTATCTTGTTCAATCATTGAGGTGTTTATATATGTTATTTTTTAAAATTAAGTGTAAAAAAAATTAAAAAATATGATCCCACCCCGATAAGACCGGTCCCCTTTTCCAACGGGACCGGGAATGGGACGTGACATTGGCGAATCCCGCAAGTCCCGCCGGAGGACCGGTCCTGCCCTCCCAGTCCCATCGAGTCCCGTCCCGCCGGGACCCGCCCCGAACTCGGCCCACTGACCACCCCTACAATAAACACTCAAACATCCTTGACCTCAAAGCCCTAGCTTTAAACCCAATACTATCACTTTTAGCCCTCACATAACAACAATCAGTATCCTAAACAACCTAATCACAGAACACTCAATCAGAGATAAAGAATGAACTGGAGGAAGACAAGTCTGGGTAAGTATTTTTTCTAACACAAAAATCACTAAACTTTGAGTATACTAACACAAAAATCACTAAATTTTGAGTATACTAACACAAAAATTACACCACCGAAAAATCTTAACTTTTCGTTGAATAACACTGTTTCTCTTTTTCTTAAAATATAATAAATAAAAACTTAATTAAAAAGATTCGACTCGATCCGAAATCCAAAACCCATATGAAAAATTAAACTTTTAATTACAAAAATCCTGATTCTCTCTTGTTTGTCGTATCCACAAATTAATGTTTTGAAAAATAACAATCAGTATATTGTTTGTTTCTTGAAATGTTTGTCTCTTTTAAAAAATTAGGTTCAAGTAAATTGATCTATAGTTTTAAGCATGTATTTTCGTCATTTTTATATGATGCATCGTTTTACCATAACATATAATGGTTATCCTATAATCTTAGACGTAGGCATAAGCACAAATAATTTCAGATTATGTTAATTAATACGATGTCATTTCCTTAAAGGGGTTAGAAAAATTAATATTTGCAGATTCGTATTAGAAAAATAACTTTAACATATTTAATGCAGTGTTTGGTTAGATATACTTGAAATATTTGTAAGACTTTGAAAATATTCTCCTCACTATATTCATCCTTCAAGGGTTCAATATATACACCATATACATTAATTAGGAAGAATCAACCATGCATAATCTTCCTAATCAATTCCTAATATTCTTCTACCTAATTAACATAATATTCCTAATTAACATTTTACTACCTACCATATATGACATGATACTACATTAATACATAATAATAATAATATGAAGGATGAATATAGTGAGGAAAATATTTTCAAAGTCTTACAATATTTGCATTAATAAGTTATTAAAATTTTTATGTATTATTTGTTTGTTAATACGATGTAATATAAAAGTGAGTGTACTAAATTACAGAGAAAAAGTAATTAAAATTTTAATTTCTTCCTATTGGTTTCAAGTTGGGTCGGGTCAGATCTTTTTAATTGAGTTTTTTATTTATTAGATTTAGAATAAAAAAGAGTAAAAAAGAGATATTCGTTGAAAATTTAAGATTTTTCGTTGGCGTGATTTTTGTGTTAGAAAAGATAGTTAAGTAACTTTTGTGAAAGAAAAAGTAATATTTATGTAACCATATATAAAATTTACCCAAAAAGAAGAAGAAGGAGACAAATCAAATTAAGGAGAAAGAAACTTACTCTTGACGTATCCAGATAACATACTAGTGGTAGACGAGAAGGTTTTGCTATCGGAGCGGTGCCTCTGGAGTTGACAATGCTTCAACAATTGTCCTTGGTTCATCATCAACCATATAAGCCACAAAGTCAGGACCGAATGATTTATCCTTCTCGACCCTTTTACTTCGCCTTAGTTCCATCTCTGGAGTTTTCAAGTTCTGAGAATCTGGAACACTAGATTTCGGATATTCAGCCACTTCGAGATCCACTAGATCTGAATCATCTAGATCTGGGCCGTCAACGACACCCGATTCTTGAGAGCTTTGTTCATAACTTCGTTTGCGAGAGGTTATGTCTTTTTCCTTTCTAGGAAAGGTATCTTCAAAGAATTGAGCATTCCTTGATTCCATGATTGTACCCTCGTGGATATCTGAAATATCTAACTTATGCACTAAGAAGAGATAAGCACTACTGTTATTTGCATATTCGATGAATATGCAATCTACAGTCATAGGTCCAATCTTGACCTGCTTTGGCTTGGGTACTTCAACCTTTGCCAAACAACCCCACACCTTTAAATATTGATAGGTGGGTTTCTTTCATTTTCATGATTCATATGGAGTTTTGTCCTTACCCATATGTGGGACTCTATTAAGAATCGTATTAGCGGTAAGGACAACTTCTCCCCACATGTTTTAGAAAATATTGAAATTAATGAGCAAGGCATTCATCATTTTCTTCAATGTGCGGTTCTTACGTTCGTCCACACCATTCGATTGAGGTGAGTATGGAGCCATCGTTTGATGAACAATGCCTGATTGGGCACAATATTCCTCAAATGGCGCTACGTATTCTCCCCCTCTATCGCTACGAATGGATTTAATCTGCATGCTTAGTTGGTTCTCAACTTCTGCTTTGTAACGTCGGAACGCTTCAAAGGCTTCATCCTTACTTTTCAACAAGTAAAGGTAACAATACTTTATTCTATCATCAATGAATGTCACAAAGTACTTGTTCCCCCCTCTAGTTTGTGCAAACTTCAAATCACATATATCTGTGTGAATAAGTTCAAGAGGAGTGGTATTCCTTTTGACGGATCAAAAAGGAAGCTTTGTGAGTTTTGCCTCTACGCACACATCACACTTATGTTGAGGGTTTACGTCGATAGATGGCAACAACTCCAACTTTACTAACCTTTGGATAAACTTGTAGTTGACATGTCCTAATATATAATGCCATAAATTAGAGGACTCAAGCAAGTAAGAAGAAGAGACTTCAATATTATTGCTTGTGCGTAATATAGACATGGTGTTAACTTTGAAGAGGTCTTCACAGACGAATCTTCTTCCCACAAACGTTTCATTCTTAGTAACTACAAATTTATTGGACTCAAACTCTAGCCTAAAACTATAATTAACCAATAAATGACCTGAAATTAAATTTCTTCTAATCTCAGGAACATGCATCACTTCCTTCAGAGTGAGCTCTTTTCCAGAAGTCATCTTCAGGACTACCTTTCCTACCCCCAGCACGTCAGAGGAAGCGTTGTTTCCCATGAACAGCTTCTTGTTTGTAACTGGTATATAAGTGGAGAAGGCATCTCTATTGGAACAGATGTGTCTTGTAGCACCTGTGTCCATCCACCACTGCATGGGATTCTCAACAGGGTTTGCTTCTAGCACCACCGCTGAGAACTCCTCAATCATGTCGTCCAGAAACTGATCTTTGACGACGTTAACTTGTGTCTTGCCCTTAGCCTTGGCCTTCTCTTGTTGCTCAGTCTTGAGCTTGCGATAGTCCTTGATCATGTGACCAGGTTTCCCACAGTGGTGATAGTTTCCTTTGAACTTCTCCGCTGCTTGGGTCTTGCCGTCTTTCAGGAACTTGCGCTTCTTGCTTGGATTCCCTTTGGCCTCAGCCAGATTTGCCTTTGCCTCAGCAGGTTGTTTACCCCTAGGCAAGGCCTTCTTATTATCTTCCTGAATTTGGAGTTTGATAATAAGTTCTTCAAATGTCATCTCCTTTGTCTTGAGTTTTAAGTAACTCATAAACTCATTCCATGAAGGAGGTAACTTTTAAATCAGTGATGCAACCAAAAACTGCTCGTTTGGCTTCATACCTTCCAAATCCAGTTGATGTAGAATCATTTGGAATTCCTGGACTTGGGACATCACTGTCTTACTATCCACCATTTGAAATTTTAGAAATTTCCCAACGATGAATTTCTTAGTACCTGCATCTTGTGCGTTGTACTTCTTTTGCAACTTCTCTCACAACTCTTTGGCGGTGCCAACGGTGCAATACACCGTGTAGAGAGGGTCTGACAAGCGGTTCAATATGTAATTCTTACACATGAAATCACTATGACTCCATGCATCAAGAACCATCTTCATGTCATTAATGACATGGATACTTAGGCCCCCTTCAGCCATTTCAGAAGGCGAAGGGTCCATTTCATCTCCAGCTTGTGGAAGATCTTCTGTTAGGAAATGTGTCATTCCCATAACAGTCAGATAGAATAGCATCTTTTGTTGCCATCTCTTGAAGTTTGACCCCATGAACTTTTCAGGGCGTTCATGGTGAAATCCAGCAGGTGGAGGAACGACAACATTCCCTTGAGCGGCAGTAAAGGCGTTGGATGAGCCTTGAGAAACCGGAAAGGCATTAGGAGTTCCTTGAGCAGTGGGGAAGGCAGAGGGATTGCCTTGAGCAGCATCAGCAGAATCAGAAGCATTTTGATTTATGCAATCATCTTTCTAACTTACTTACAACAAATATTGTCTTAAAATCATTAGGATACAATTGTTGTAGGGAACGGAAAGTAAGTAACTATTACAATAGTAAGAAAGGATAAACTAATTATTACAAAAAAAATTGGAAATCAAGAACTTAACCGATAGCTTGTGTGATTCGCTGAGTAGAATGATGACACTATTTCTTTAAGACAAGATTGCCCCGTATATCTCCTTTTACGTTATCGGGCAATAGTCTCCCAAGATACAACAACAACTTAACAATTGAGTAAAGAAAACTCAAGTGTTACTCTTGAAGAACTTTGCGTATAGTAACATTGCTAGAGAGGAAGAAGATGAATTCAGAAAATCTATAGTATTTTCTAAGTGTTGAGTGTTGTTTAATTGAGTCAAAGGCCTCAATTTATAGTGTAAGTAGAAGACCCCTCAACTAGCCAACTAATGGTCTTCAATAGCCATGTAATTGCACTTGATTGAGGGGTTACATTCAGCCAAATAATGGTTGAATTCATGTGCCAAGTAATGGAGAATCAATGCTCCAAAACCAGCCCAAAGGTCAAATTTTCCAACTCCCGTCGCAACTTTCTACCTCCGAAGCGCCGCGGCCCTGTGAATTAGCGCCGCGGCCCTGTGAATTAGCGCCGCGGCTCCAGTGACTGACCAACCAATTTGTGCCGCGGCACTTCACGGCTCCGCGGCGATTTCCGACTCGTTTCATTTTACACTTTGTACACTTCTTCCTTCGTTTACCAACGTGGAATACTTTGTCATTTGGCCAATAACCGTCCATAATTCTATGTCTCAAACGTATACGTACCAATATCTCTTTCACTAATGAAATTTGCGATACTTGGCACTACGTGTGCACGTGTGTGGAAACGACATTTCCGACGTGCGGGCCCCAATTGTTCGAGTCATAAATTAATGGGATATACTTAATTCCACATTTAGTAAATTTCCAACATCTACTACGCCCTTTGAATTAGAGAAGATATGAAGTTTCCTCCATCTACTTTGTATTACTTTTTCCACAACTTTTCTAATTGCAAACTCTTCAGCAATCATAGACTTACCAACGAACTGAATCAAAGATCCATGGGCATGAAGAAAAGCACCCTTGCTATCCATAGCAACCAACTCAATGCTTGCCTTCTTCGATTCAACTTGTAACCATGTATCAATGAATAAAAAAATTCCATCTTCGGGCATTGTTAATTGATATTCATTATTCTTTTAAAATACCATTTAAAGAATCATCAAGTATTATTTCGAGAAATTCATTATATTCAAATAAAGCTTTAGTCACTATGTCTGGAGGATCAGTTAATTCATTATGAAACACCAATCATTCCTAGATTTTCATGTATGCCACATTATCATTATCGTCAAATTCAGTACACTAGAAGGATTAGAATATTTTTGTCATATTAATCTTATCATTTCACTACAAGAAGAAGTCAGTAATGTCATCAAGATCATTCTAATTAATAAGACTCATTTTTCAAACTATTTGAAAATCAAAATCACGATACTTTAGAAGCATGTGTTCCACACTCTCATTTTCTAACCCACATCTCATGCAAACACTACTTACACGACTCATTCTTTTTTTAATAATATTATTCACAGGCAAGGTATTTAGCACACACCTTTTTAGAATGTTTATATTTATTGTTTTATTTCACAGTATTAAAATTTAAGGAAAAATATATTTCGTGATCAATAAAACACACCAACACATTCCCCTACCTACTTCTGCCTACACCATCCTACCTGCCATATCCCCACCACCCATCACCCACCTCACCACCACCCCACTCCCAACCTCATCACCCACCACCCAACCCCCAACCCACCCCTACCCCTTGTCTACCCCACCTCCCACCCCGCTTATTCCCTATTATCAGAAGTTGCATTTCGAATTCAAAAATCCCACTGTGTTTTGCTTTGAATATATGCAAATGCTCTTAAAATGATATTTTTCAGTTTGCCTTCAAACACAAGAAAATGAGACTTATTTTCTGAGAAAATATTATATTGGAAAATATTTTCCGTCATACCAAATACACCCATAGACTAAAATTACCATCTATATATGTATGGTCTAATTTAAAGCCTCTCCAATGACAGTCCACACAATGAGTTTGCAATTTCTCCAAGTCCACTTAAGAAGTACCACGATCATTCTTAAGTATTAGTTATACTAGCATGCATACAAGGTTGGGCTAGAAAAACGATTAGCTAGAAGAAGATTAATCTTCTTTCGAGACGAGGGTCTATCGAAAACTGTCTCTCTACTCCACAAAGATAAGGATAAGATCTGTGTATATCCTATCATTTATTAATTTCATAATTGACTAAGGGCCAACCTTAATTATGAATTAAGAGAGGTCGGCATTATTAGTCAAAGGTGATGTATTGGTTAGTACATTATATTGATGTCAATTATAGAGGTCCAACATAATTTGAACCCTTGAAATTCTTTAGAAATTAACCTTAATTCATTTGTTCCTTAAAGTTGGGTTTTGGTGTTTTTGTATCTATTATTATTATTATTATTATTATTATTATTATTATTATTATTATTATTATTATTATTATTATTATCATTATCATCTGTCAGGCCTGCTTTGTTTGTTTCGGTTTTAGCTTAGGAATTTTGAAAGGACAAAAACAGACTACATTATTAACATTTGTTGTTTTTTGGCCAAATCTTAACTACTCTTTTCATGGTCAACGACTTATACTTTTGTCTTTGCTGTCCAGTGGGCCCTTCCCTGCTCCACGCCCCCACCAAATTTCTGAAATCTGAAATACTCCATATTGTAAGTAAACGATTCAACTACTACAATAGCCATTGCCTTGAATTTGGCCTGCTTCACTTGTAATTAGGAATGTCAACGGATCGGATTTGGACTGAATCCTACTAGATCCAGATTCATTTTCATATCTGAATTCAGATCCTGATCCAGATCTATCGGGTCCATAAAAATCAGATCCAAATCCGGATCCACCGGGTCCACGAACGGATCTGGATCCACATGTAAAAAAATTTATTTTGCTAAGAATGTAACCTTGCTAAGTTTTTTTTTGAACTGACAAACGATTTTTACTTAGCTAACAGTTTACTGTGTTTCAATTTTGAAATGTTCATTTGAGATATTTTGTTCGTTGTCTCGTTTTGATTGTGAGCTATTAACTGAAAATGTTGGACAATGATAATAGTTGTGGAAAATACTGACTAGTATTTCCACAATGCAGAACTTGCATGTGCTTGGAATCTTCATAAATGAAATGAATATAATTTTAACTACTTGTCTATGGAGATGTTAGTCATTCACTAATATAACATTGATTTTATTATTGAAGTTACCTCTTTATTTTTTGGTTTTTGAGTTAACGCGGGGATAAATTAAACTTGTTTTGAGAATTAAACTTGCAAGGATGTGCTTAGCAATTTTAAGAAAATACTTATAAAATTATATTCTAAGTTATGAATATATTTAATAAAAAATGGATCTACGGGTCGGATCTGGACTGGATACGGATCTCAAATACAAGATCCAGATCCAGATCCTATCCGTCAGAAACGGATGCGAGTCTGATCCGGATCCGTCGGGTCCAAATTTTGAAGATCCATATACTATAAAACGGATCTGGATGATCCACGACCATCTCTACTTGTAATATGATAATTGTCAAAATGTTTGTCTCCTTTTTATTTGACACGGAATTTAACAAAGTTAAAAAGACTTTTGAATCTTATAGTTATTAATTAAAAATATGCAAAATGTATCAAAATGTTATTTAATTGTGTGGTCTTAAATATGTCATTGAAAAGTTCGAACTAAAAAGTTGTCAAAAAAAAAAGATACATCTTTTTTTAAACGGACAAAAAAAAATAAGACAAACATTTTGAAACATAGAAATAATATTTAATTTTATTTTCTCCTCAAACTAAAAAAGTAATCTAAAGGACATTTGGATGAATGAATCTTTAGATCATGTTTAGCCACCCTCTCCATCTTAATTAGTGATGTCTTAAACTAATACGTATATGAACTTTAACTAATGGCCGAATTTTTTGGCGAGTATATTTGAGACGAACTTTAAAATTAAGGTCAAAAGAGCACCTCCTTTTTGTTTCTGTAGATTAACAATTAAATAGTGTGCCAACACAGAGAACCAAACCAATTTTCATATCAATGACAGGCAATCAGTGAGAATGTGTTGTAGTATGTAAAGTGTCAAAAGAAAACATCGAGATTTGTGCTATGATACCAGAGATTCCGTTTGCTTCACGAACAAGCTGAACAAAAGAAAACATTTTCCCGTCCGCTTGGGCAGCTCAATTGGTTTTAAGGTGATATTTGGAATAAGAGACCAAAGATCGAATCCTGTCAGCGGCAGTGTGGGGTTTCTTTTTGAAATAAAGGAGGGCCCTTGTGCGCAGCGTGGTACTGGTCTAACTTTTGAAATCAATTGAGTCACCATGATTTACCTCCTTTACAGACCTGTCGGACCGGGGTGTGGGGCTCTGGGTGTCTGATTCCACCTTTTGGAATAAGAAAACATTTTCCCTTCCTACTGCCACCGGTACCACCAGCTGCTGCAGAAGGGAAAAAAGAAAAAAGGTGTCCCAAGAAACCAAATTTAGCTCTTTCTTGCCAGAGAATAATCTCTTTTTGTTTTTGTTTGGTTGGTTATCTTTCTCATTTTGCAAAGGGGGAAAACAAAAGTAAACAAAATGCCGTTTAGAGGGGAATTGTAAGGCACAAGATTTCCCCTTTTCTTCACTGCAGTTTACAGCTTCAGATTTCATATGGGCAAAGCATCCACTTTCTCACTCACCATTTTTCAAGATTTCAAGGTATACTCTTTCTCTGTCTTTCCTCTTTCGTTTGAACTTCCTACTAGTGCTTATACTTTTGTGAAGGCTTTAACATTGGAGTAAATTATGTTTGTTAGCTCTCTCGGGTACCAACTCTACGACCAGCATACCCCTTCGGACATAGATTTTGCTTCAAAGAAAAGGGGCAGCCCGGTGCACTAAGCTTTCGTTATGCGTTGGGTTCGGGAAAGAGCTGGATCATTAGGGTCTATTGTACGCAGTCTTAGCCTGCATTTCTGCAAGAGGTCGTTTCCACGATTTGAACTCACGTAGTGGTCACATGACAACAACTTTATCAGTCACGCCGACAACAACTTTACTAATTACGTCAAGGCTTCCCATCTGATTTTGCTTTAAAGATTTGAATAATATTTGGAGATTATTTCAAACTCCGAATAAGTGTTTGTTCATCAATTTACTTATAATTTCAGCTTCAAACTTGAAATATAGAATTTGAAGTTTGAAAAACAGATTTTAGGATTTTATTTTTCAAGTTTTCACTAAAGTTTTCATGTCCTAACACAACTAAACTTTCAAATACCATCAACTTCAAACTACTATTTTTTTTCTTGTCAAATCTCAATCAACTCATATCCAAACGCCTTAAGTTCATAGGTATAAATTTTGGATATGGCAACCAATTTTAGCTAGAATTTCTGAACTAAAGATATTTAAACTATTCATGGACTAGTTTCTTTGTCTAATGCTATGATGGATAGTTGAAATTAGGAACTAGAGGGTGGTAATACAGAAAGAACAAATCTTTTCTTCTGTAAGGCTAATGATCTGGAACATGTCCCATCTGGTGTTTCGAAGCAACTCAGTATAGTGCATTAGGGAAGTGCGATGCATCTAAGAAGTAGTTCATGGGGTCATTGATTTTCAGAATTTAAAATGTATATTTCTAAAGGAGGAGGCATTAACTCTTATTATGAGTCCAAATAAATACTCGGCAACATCTTTTTGTTGGCGCAGATTTTAGGCATTCCTTCAACAGATAAGCTGGAAATTCCGGGGTCTGAATGCTAAGCTGTTTCCTTTAGTTTTTTTTTCCTGTCTCCAATTCTGATGCGTAGATTACTATATACAGTCATTCTTCTCCGGTGAAACTGATATGAGAATGCCACAAAGTGTGAAAACCTGTCGACCCAATCACATAGCTCCTCATTTGGCATTGCTGCTGCACTTTAGCAGTGTGGTTGATCACTTGACCCTCTCTGTTTCTTCATCTAACCTTTTCACCTGCTTTGAAAGGACATGAAAAGAAAAGGCTAGTTTTTCATGCTGTCTGTTGAGGGCGCTACATACTATTTTGTTGTAGTTACCGTTTCTTTTTTCCTATTTGATCTGCTTTATTATTACTTTATTCTGAGCCGATGGCCTATCGGAAACAGTCTCTCTACCTCTCAAGGTAGGGATAAGGTCTACATACACTCTACCCTCCTCAGACCCCACTTGTGGGATTACACTGGGTT
This sequence comes from Anisodus acutangulus, assembly GCA_029783415.1. Taxonomy (NCBI): domain Eukaryota; kingdom Viridiplantae; phylum Streptophyta; class Magnoliopsida; order Solanales; family Solanaceae; genus Anisodus; species Anisodus acutangulus. The sequence goes on from CM056508.1 coordinate 27,129,940, forward strand.
TATTGTATTCTGTTGAGGGCACTACTCTCTCAGACCTGCTACTAGTTTGGCAGAGCAAACAGATTGGTAGAACCCAGGTGAAACAGAAAAGCAAGTGAACTAGGTAGATTTTAGACTTGGAAACTGGTACTGGACTATGTAACAGCATGAACCTTAGTGTTAAAACCTCTTAACTCCTTGGTGGAGAATGAAAAAGTTATAAAAGCAAAAAGGAAAAGAGTGGTTCAGTCTTCTTCTGGATTAGGTTGTCTTTAGGAGGCATAAACTATTTTCTCTTCCTGTTTGTCATGAAGAATGAAGAAAAATCATTCAACTACCAAAGGAAGAGAAAATACTATACACAACAGATCCTTTGCTCTACTGATTTGCTTGATTGACCTTGGAAATTGGCTGTTCATTTCATACTGCGATGGTATTGTATGGGGGTATTTTGCATATATTTAAGTTTCTCTGCCAAATATTTGTGTGTATCTTTTTCACTGCTTTCTTCTAACTTTGTTTCACGGTGATACCATTGTTGCTAGGTGATGCAAATGGATGATACTCAAAGTTGATCTCTTATGGCAACTTGAATTGACTTGGGAAGTCCAGGAGCAAATAAGAAATCATATTCATTCCTAATTATTAAAATGATGAAGCTACACCCAATAGTAGCTGTGCTTGCTCTTTCGCTGTTTCCAATTTTGCTCCTCTTCCCAATAGTTATTGCTGACCTTAGCTCAGATAGACAAGCGTTACTTGATTTTGCTTCTGCAGTACCTCATCTTCAGAAGTTCAAATGGAACACTAACTCTTCCATTTGCACATGGCATGGCGTCGGTTGCAGCTCAGATGGCAGTCGTGTAGTTGCACTTCGGCTTCCTGGTATTGGACTCTATGGTCCTATTCCAGACAATACCATAGGAAGACTGGATGCACTAACAACCCTCAGCCTTCATTTCAATGGGCTGAGTGGCAATCTTCCTTCAGATATCACCTCTCTTCCTTCCCTCCGTTTCATATTTCTCCAACGAAACCAATTTTCTGGTGAAATCCCTTCCTCTCTATCACCACAGCTCAACTTCATTGATCTCTCTTTCAACTCCTTCTCAGGAAAAATTCCAACAACAATTAAAAATCTGACACATCTTACTGGTTTGAACCTACAAAATAACTCACTCGCAGGATCCATTCCTAATGTAAACCTTCCAAGGTTTACACAATTGAATATGAGCAATAACCAACTCAATGGTTCAATTCCACCATCCCTTGCAAAGTTTCCTGCTTCTTCATTTCAAGGAAATTCTCTATTATGTGGAAAACCCTTGACTCAATGCCCCTCTTTTGCACCTTCACCTTCTCCATTCCCTTCAATTTCACCTTCTCCTTCACCTTTGAGCCTAACACCACCATCTCGTTCGCCAGGTGTCCTGCCATCCTCACCAACAATTCCTGAAAAGCAGAAAGGCAAGAAAAGCTTGAGTACAGGGGTTATCATTGGCATTGTTTCAGGGGGTGTTGGAGGGATCCTCGGTCTAGCTGTGTTGATTTTCTTGTGTTGTATGAAGCGATATTATAGTAATAGAGGTGTTCAGGAAAGAAAAGACTTTAATGGAGGAGGAAGTCCGAAGCTAACAGAGGACTTCAGTAGTGGAGCACAAGCAGCTGAGAAGAACAAATTGGTTTTCTTTGAGGGTTGTTCTTTCAATTTTGACCTTGAAGATTTATTGAGAGCCTCTGCTGAGGTTTTGGGTAAAGGGAGCTATGGAACAACCTACAAGGCTATCTTGGAGGAGGGAACCACTGTTGTTGTGAAACGGCTGAAGGAAGTTGTTGTTGGGAAACGAGAGTTTGACCAACAGATGGAGATAATTGGCACTGTGGCTCAGCATCGAAATGTTGTTTCTCTTCGTGCTTATTACTTTTCCAAGGATGAAAAACTTCTTATCTATGATCATGTACCGGCAGGCAGTTTATCCACTCGAATGCATGGTAACATTTCTTCCTTCTTTTATCCTCCCATTCTTTAAGCTGGCATACCCATGCAGGTGCTTGAGAATATCCTAGTTACTAACACCGGACCAGAAAATCAACTGTAAAAGTTGCACGAGATCATATAATCTGAGTGTGAAATGAAGTACATATATTCTTCAGAAAAGCCCCTAGACAAAATTCCTTTAGAAAGCATGGAGAAAATCGTTATAAATAAACTCTACTGAAATGGGCACACAAGTTTGTCTTGAAGAGTTTATAACTACAAAGATTTAGGACATGTGATATTGTCTCCATGCACTCATAGCTCTCCACAATTTTTTGAAGCAAGATGCAACTTGCAAGTTGTTGAACATCAGATTAGTTGTTTGGTGCTATTCCTAATTTTCAATCTAAATTTTTATACAGGAAAGTTTTTTCTCTCAATGCTCCTTGTTTATGATTGTAGGCAACAGGGACTTGGGAAGAACACTGGACTGGGAATCTAGATTAAGGATTGCCCATGGAGCTGCAAGTGGTGTTGCCCATGTCCATTCTGTTGCTGGTGGAAAATTAATTCATGGCAATATCAAGTCATCCAATGTGCTTCTTACCCACGATAATAGTGGATGCATCTCAGATGTTGGTCTTACTCCTCTAATGGGTTCTCCTACTATCCCGTCTAGGAGTGCAGGATATAGAGCACCCGAGGTGATCGAGACCAAGAAATGTTCTCAGAAATCCGATGTTTACAGCTTTGGCGTTCTGCTTCTTGAACTCCTTACTGGAAAAGCACCAGTTCAGCCACCTGGCCATGATGAGGTGGTAGATTTACCAAGATGGGTGCAATCTGTTGTCAGGGAGGAATGGACTGCTGAGGTATTTGATACCGAGCTCATCAAATTTCAAAATATCGAAGACGAGATGGTGCAGATGCTGCAGATTGCAATGGCCTGTGTGGCAAATGTGCCTGAAACAAGGCCTAACATGAACCAAGTTGTCCAGATGATTGAGGATATCCAGCAATCTGATTCTGGAAACAGGCCATCATCTGAAGATAACAAGTCTAGGAGCCCAACTAGTCCAACGCCATGATTACTCATGCAATTCTAACACTCCATTCTATTACCAAATGTGCATTTGAACTTTTCCTTTCAAGTATAATTCAGACCTTTTAGATATCATTCTCCATGACTGCCTATATCTGACCGATTATGTAACATCAATTAATAATGGGGAAATTTCAGAAACATACAATTGGTTGACTTACATTACAAAAATATAGCTCATAACTTACATTGCAAAGCTTTAGACAAATACAATAGGTTTAAATTAAAGCTTGTTAGAGAGAAAATCAAGCTTCTTCTTGTCCTCTTCTTGAACATAGGCAACACAAAAAGTTTAATTTTATCTTTATACATTCTTGTACCCTAGTATATACACAATTATACAAATTTATACACTTATATATACAATATTTAACAATGTATCTACATTGTATAGCTGTGCATAAAATAATGATAATACATGTATACATTAGAAAATAACTTTTAGCCACCATTACATCTCAATTTCAACACTAAAATCACCGAAGAAGAAGAAGTAGTAGTGAGAAATCCACCAAATACCTATAAACAATGTATCAATCTTGTATAATAGTGTATAAGAGGTGTTTATACACCCATCTATGCTAGTATACAATATTAAACAAAAACTTACTTCATCTTCTTCGTTGAATACAAGCACCAATAATGGTCGTTCTAAATCACACCTAAAATCCAGATTTAGGCTCCTCGATACATACCCGACCTTTTGCAACAATATCCACTCGAAACGGAGCTTATTTGCGGAAATTCGATTTTCAAACTTTGAAACATTTAGCTTCAACCATGGTCGTTCTATGGAGTTTCTGCTTCCTGTTCACGTTCTCAGCCTTAAATCAATGGATAACCACGTTTTTAGCGTCAAACAACATTCTCCAACAGATTCTATTAAACAAATTCGAATCGAGATATACCTGGACGAAAAACAAAGAAAAAAGTAAGACTATAACCACAGCGAAAATATGAGGGAAAGATGATAGTAGATATACCTGGACGATAAAGTAAAATATAAAACCAAATGGGGAGGTAATGGATAATGGAGATATACCTGTTGAAGTTGAAATCAGACAAGAAGCAAGAACAAAGGAACTATACTGTAAGCGATGAAAAATTGAAGTCTTAATGGTGCAAAGTAATTTTAACTTTACATAGAAAATGGGTCATATTAAGAAATAACCTCAAATATGAGCCCAATTTAATTGTAATTGAGCTCCAATTGATATACCGTGTAATTAAGTATTAATTTCAATCCGTCACTTATGTTTGTTTTTTACACCCAATTGCACCTGCTTAGCGAAGAATTCATTTTGTCACTATAGATAAAAAATAAAAAAAAGTTGTAGTTTAAACTTCGAGCCTTGTGAGTCTGAAGTTTACCTTTTGAAGATGAGAAGTTCATACCACAAGTTTCAATTCACTTTTTTGGAAATGAGAAGTTCAGACCCGAGGTCTGAGTTATTTATCTTATATTCAACATTTTTAATATTCATTCGTAAAAGAATAAAATATAATATTAATATCTTGATGTGAATTACAAGCAAGTGAAGTTGAGTTTAATGAAAAAATATTAAGAGTTTAATATGCAATTCTTATCTTTTTATGCTTATTTCAGATTTTTAATGATTTTTTCATTGAAATGAATTATAAGCTAGTGAAGTTGTTGGTATTTAAAGTATGAATAGAAATTAGAAAAGGTACTTTTTGGATTGAACCAAAAAGACACCTTTCGAATTGCAATTCTCCATCTCACCTTTTCATTGTGTATGAATTCAGAGATTTTGCTCAAATTTTATACATCGAATTTGAATCTACAGTGTTCTCTGCATTTGTTTTCGAAATAAAATATCGTAGAGTTATGTGATTTGCTTCATTTGTTGAGTTCGCCGAAATTCTGTTAATTGAAGTGCCGCTGTTAAAGAACAGTTTTTCATTCTATTGTGGGAGGATTAATTCGTATACTCTGGGTAATAGTGAGAGAATTAAATTCCTTACGGACACATAAGAAATTTTTAGGCTCAGAATAATTTTGTGTTTGTTTATGTTCTTATTAAACTAATATTTCTCCTTTCCTGATTTTCTGTTTATGAACACAGAATAACAACAATCTTAAGAAATTTAAAGAAATCTGATGGAGTAAACTATGTACTTCTAAGAGAATTTAAGGTGTTACTTGTGTGTAACAACTGAAGGAGACGGAACACGGAGGTAACAGATTATTGGTTTACTGCCTTATTTTTCTCGTTCCTTTGTACTAATCGTTATTGAAAGAAATAATCCCTTGATTATTTTCATTATTTGAAAGAAAATATATACTATTTACATATTTTCATAATAGGAGAATCTTATTCCTATTCTATTCCTAAAATCTTATTCTATTTGGAGACTAATTATATAATTATGGTAAGTGTACAATACTAATTATACTACAACACTATATTACATAAGTGTACATGAAAAGGAGAAAGGAGATTGCCCGGGTGGGCAGTAATAATACCGAGAATTGAGACCATCAATATACATAATATGCACATGTATATTGTGTGTATATTATGTATATTTAACACACCCCCGCAGTCATATCGGACGGTATTCGAACGCTGAGACTGTCCCTAAAATCTTCAAAAAGGACCGAGGGAAGACCCTTTGTAAAGATGTCGGCAATTTGATACCTAGACGGGACATGGCAGACGCGTAACCACGAGCAACCTTTTCGCGAACAAAGTGAATGTCCATCTCAATATGTTTAATGCGCTGATGTTGAATCGGATTACCAGAAAGGTAGATGACACTAATATTATCACAATAAACCAAAGTCACTTTCTGAATAGGACAATGAAGCTCTAACAATAAATTACATAACCAACATGATTCGGAGACCACATTAGCTACCCCTCAATACTCGGCCTCGGCACTGGAGCGGGACAACGTCGACGGTCGTTTCGCAGACCATGAGACCAAGTTATTGCCAAGAAACATACAATAGCCAGACATAGACTGTCTGGTGTCAGGACAACCACCCCAATCAGCATCTGTATATGAGACAAGTGTTGATGTCGATGAAGGATATAAATGCAAGCCATAGTCAAGTGTACCCTGAATTTACCGAATGATGTGTTTGAGCGCATTCATGTGATCAACCCTGGGATCATGCATAAATAAACACACATGTTGTACGGCATATGTAATAACTGGTCTCGTGAATGTAAGTTACTGAAGGGCCCCTGCAAAACTGCGATAGCGGGTCGGATCCTCGTATGGTGCACCGTCCGCAGCACCAAGCTTAAGCTTAGTATCAACTGGAGTGGAAGTGGACTTACATAACGACATCCCAGCCCTCTCAATGATCTCAGCTGCATACTTCCTTTGGGATAAGAACAACCCATCTGCATGACGTGTGACAGCAATCCCCAAAAAATAACTCAATGGCCCCAAGTCTTTCATAGCAAACTCATAATTGAGGATTGTCATGATAGACTGGCGTAAGGCATCAGAAGAGGCAGTCAAGATAATATCATCCACATATAATAGTATATAAGCCAAGGAAGAACCACGACGATAAATGAACAATGAATTATCCGACCTGCTGTGAGTGAACCCAATAGTCGAAACATAGTCGGCAAACCTCTTATATCAGGTTTGTGGAGATTGCTTAAGCCCATGTAAGAACTTCTTCAACAAACAAATATGATGAGGATATGTGGGATCTCTAAACCCCAAGAGCTAATGCATATAAACTGTTTCCTTGAGATCATCATGTAAGAAAGCATTCTTCACATCTAACTGATGAATGGGCCATGCTTTCGAAAGAGCCAAGCTGAGCACAGTGCGAATGGTAGCCGGTTTGACCACCGAACTAAACGTCTCACCACAGTCCACGCCAACCTGCTGAGTCTTACCATCACCCACAAGCCGAGCCTTATGCCTTGCAAACGAACCGTCCGAATTGTCCTTATGAGCGAAAATCCACATAGACCTAATAATATTAACACCAGACGGATGAGGTACCAACTCCCATGTCTTATTATCAATAAGAGCATTATATTCATCGATCATATCAATTTTCCAATTCAGGTCATTTAACGCAGACAAAAGATTACGGGGTAAGGGTGATTTAAGAACATTAGAATTTAAATTAAAATATCTTTTTGGTTTAAAAAATACTTCGTTGACTACGAGTGACCGGTCTATACTTTGGGGGAGAATTGAGTGAATTTTGGGAAATATCGGGACACGTGATAGATGGGCAGCAGTGGGCTCTTGGCCCAAAATCGAACAGTAGGATCGCTGGAAGCCAAAATCGACCGATTCTTTGGATTGGTGGGCAATCGCCCAATTGTAAAGCGAAGTAGATGATGGCCCAAATATGGTACTGGAATCAGTGGTGGGAGATGGGACTGTAGGTCCAGCGGGCAGTGGGCCCGCTGGTGGATTTGGGGTGCGGGATACGTCCGAAAAATGGTGAATAATATAGGGGGATATATCATCATCCAAAAAATTATACGAACTAGGAACGGGATTACTAACCTTAGCAAATGGAAATTGGAATTCATAAAAAATTACATGGCTACTAATGATGATTTTATTAGATGATAAGTCAAAACATTTGTAACCACGGTGATTTGACGGAAAACCCAAAAATACACAAGGGGTAGACCGGGCCTGAAGTTTGTTAATTTTGGTGAACGGAAAAAGTGGATAACACAAGCACCCAAAGACCCTAAGATGGAATACGAATGAGTCTTATTATATAAAATTTGAAGAGGGGACCAATATGTCAAACATTTGGAAGGAAGAACGTTGAGAAGATATGTAGCCAGTTGTAGAGCATGATGCCAAAAATACGGGGGTACGAAGGCATGAATCAATAGAGTTCGGACAATGTTATTAATTGTACGAATTTTGCGTTCAGCTTTCCCATTTTGTGAAGATGTATGAGGGCAAGAAAAATGAAAATTGATCCCATTAGTTGCACAAAATTCCCGAAACACCCCGTTGTCATATTCTCTGCCATTATCACATTGAATATTTTTTATTTCTCGTTCGAATTGGGTTCTAATGAAAGCTCTAAATTTTAAGAAGATGGAACATAATATCGGTGACCCAAAGAACTAAGAACATGAGATGTCCATAAGTCGCTATGAATAATATCAAATGGAATTAAAGTATGAGAATTAGAGTCTACAAACGGTAACCTAACAATTTTCCCTAAAGAACAAGAATGACAATTCGGAGTACTACGCGTACCCTTACATAAAATAAAATTATTTTTATCTAAGGAAGACAAAATAGACCACCCCGGATGACCAAGACGAGCATGCCACAAGGAATGAGCAAGGGCTGCAAATGTTGACGGCAAGGCTTGACTCGATAGACCGAAACTCGACGTGATAGGATAAATATCCCCCATACTATCACACCTCATGAGAGGACTCCCCGTCATGAAATCCTTCACAGAGAAACCAAACTGATCAAATTCAATAGAAATGGAATTGTCAGTGGTGAATTTATGGACATACACTAAGTTTTTAATCAATTTGGGGGCATGTAGGGTATTTTTCAAGATAATGGGTGGATGGGGGGAGACAAAGTTTTATGACCATAACCACGAATTAGAATAGAATTACCATTCCCAACAATTATACCACGAGGGTTGCTCAAATTGGAATAAGATGAGAGAGTACCTGAATCGGATGTCATGTGGGTAGTGGCACCTGTGTCCATACACCAATTTGGGTCCGGAGGATTTAATCCAAGCGTGTGCATTGCGGCTTCGATGTTGGTAGAAATAGGGGCCACTGTGTGATGGGCCTGCGGGGGCCGAGGCCCAAGTACCCCTACTTGCTGCCTTGGCCCAGATGAATTACTGGAATTGGGCCACTGCATGTTGGGCCTCGGCTGCTGCTGGCTAGCCCACTGCCAGTGAGGCTGAAATGTTTGGCTGCTACTGTTTGGCTCAAATTATGGGGCCCACTGCCACTACATAGGGGCTCACTGCGGGGCCCAAAACTGCTGTTGTTGACCGCCCCGAGGGCCGCCACCACCACTGTTTAGGCTGCTGCCAGTGTTGTCGCCGTGATTCTTGCCATTATTTTTCTTATTTTGTCCCTTTTTGCCGCCACCATTGTTGCGGGTTTGGCCCGAGTTGTTGGAACAGGTAGGATGAAAAGTAGACTCAGTCATCATGACTACGGGACTAGCACTGGTAGCCGCCTTTTTAGCCATGCCTGCTTCTTCGAGTGTAAGCATAGAACGAGCCTGATAAAATTGCGGAAGAGGATTGCTTTGACGAAGAAGCGTGCCAACACCACTATAGGCCTCGGAGAGGCCTGAAACCATTTGGAGAACCAAACGATCATTCGAAATCGGCGCGCCAACGTTGCGGAGTTGGTCGGCCAATTCCTTCAATCTTTTGCAATAAGCCAAAACGTTAGGGAAGTCTTCCATGTTGACTTAGGAGAATTCCTGCTCAAGAGTAACAGCTCTAGAATTTTGATTATCTTAGAATATATCACGTAGTCTATCCCAAGTTGCCTGAGCCGTAGCGTCAGGCTCAATAATTATTTGCAAAAGGTCGGTAGAAATCGTGGAGTATATCAATTGAAGGATAGTGGCATCAAGAGTCGTCCACAACTTAGGATCATCATCGCGTCTTGGCACCTCCGTATCCTCAGAAGCCGCGGGGATTATGTGATGGATGACTTGATGCGAGCGTGCGTGAATTTTGAACAGTTCGACCCACGTCGCATATTGGACGTTATCTATTTCAAGAATAAGAGGGATGCTATTCTTGATGTTAGAAACTGCAAGGGCAGGATGAAACGTGTTCCTTGATGTAGACATACTGATAGAACAATATGTGATTGAGGGATTTGGAAGAAAAAAATTGGGAAGAGATGAGGTACCGGTGGGCACGAAATCCGAGAAAGAGGGCTCGGAAAACGAGGCAGATTGCCGGAAGTTGGAGGATTTTAAGACCTAGACTTCTGATACCATGAAAGAAATAATCCCTTGATTATTTTCATTACTTGAAAGAGTATATATACAATTTACATATTTCCATAATAGGAGAATCATATTCCTATTCTATTCCTAAAACCTTATTCTATTTGGAAACTAATTATACAGTTATGGTAAGTGTACAATACTAATTATATTAGAACTCTATATTACATAAGTGTACATGGAAAGGAGAAAGGAGACTGCCCGGGTGGGCAGTAATAATACCGAGAACCAAGACCATCAATATACATAATATACACATGTATATTGTGTGTATATTATGTATATTTAACAGCTATATATATGGCAATGACTTTCTCGGTGAATCAATGCAATCATGTGGACTGCTACATGAAAGGCTCGAATGATTTCTTTTATATTTATTTTCCAGATTCTGTTCACGTTATTACGAATACAGACTTACAACAATCTTAAGAAAATTATTTTTAGTATTTTGTACTCATTGTTATATATATACCGATGACTTTCTTGGCGAATCAATGCAATCTTGTGGACTGCTTCATGAACGACTTGAATTTATGTTTGGAAAAGGCAGAGACCGCGAATTGTTTCAGGCGTGGAGATAAGTAACACATTCCCTTTGAAAAATTACATAATCAACATGTTAGAGGCTAATCTCCGGTATTTTCATTGATCATAACTAATTGTGTGAAATTAATGAAATAGGGGGATTAAGCAATTCATGTTTTATCAAGTCACTATTTTTGAATCAGTATTTCCTTTCTCCAACTTATATCTGAATCCACACGTTGTCACTTTGTTTAAATTTGATGTCTTCCAAATTAGAAGATAATTAAAGATAAGGAAAAGAATATGGCAGATTTTCGGCCGATGTTTCACTGAAAGGTTTACTTGGCATTGTTGTGTCTTATCTCTCCTAATTGGCTTTGCCTTGTGTTGTGAAGACCGATAAATACACGTGCAAACCAGAAACGATGGGCATTGTGTTAGGTTAATAATTGACCGAAGGGGATTCTATCAAAAATAACATGGCAACTAATGATAATTTAGAAGATAAATCAAAATATTTGTAACCATAATTATTAAACGGATAACCCAAAAACACATAAGGGGTAGACCGGGCTTGAAATTTCTTAATTATAGTGGATGGAATAAGTGGATAGCACAAACATCCAAACACCCGAAGATGAGAATACGACGGGTCTTTATGATAAAGAATTTGTAGGGGAGATTTGTAGGCTAATCTTGTGAGGGATAGTGTTAAGGAGGTAGGTAGCCATTTGTAGAGCGAGATGTCAAAAAGAAGGAGGTAATAAGGCATGGGCGAGCAAAGGGACAATATTATTAATTATACGAATTTTACTTTCGGTCTTCCCATTTTGTGAGGATGTATGAGGACAAGAAAACCAAAAAATATGTCATTAGCGTCACAAAAGTTGCGGAACGGCCCATTATCATATTCCCTTTCATTATCACATTGAATATTTTAAATTTTTCGTTCAAACTGGGTACATATGAATGCTCTAAATTTTAAGAATGTTGAAAACACTTGAGACTTTATAGACAAAGGAAAGATCCACAAAAAATTAGAATAATCATCCAAGAATAAAACATAAAAACGATGGCCCACATAACTTAAAACAGGAGATGTTCATAAATCATTATAAATAATGTCAAACATCATCAACATACTAGAAGTAGAGGCTACAAAATGTAATCTAACATGTTTCCCTAAAGAACACGAAGGACAAATAGGAGCACTACTCGTACTCTTACAATCAATAAATTCATTACTACGAACAGACGCAACAACAGAAGACCCCAGGTGACCTAAACGGGCATGCCACAAGGACGGAGCAAGAGCGGCAAATGTTGAAAGTGTGGCTTGACTGTGGACATGGTGGTGGTGGTGATTGGATACAGCTCGCCCCAACTATTACACCTCATTAGAGATATCCCCGGCTTGAAATCCTACACAGAAAATCCAAAAGGGTCAAAGTTAACAAAAACACAATTATCAGTTGTGAATTTTCGGATTAACACCAAATTTTAATTAAGTGAGGGGCATGAAGGAAATTTTTTAGGACGAGAGGTGGATGTGGGGGGGGGGGGAACAAATTTGTCTGACCATAACCACGAATTGGAATTGAATTGCCATTACCAACAATGATGCCTCGATTTTTGCTCATATTGAAATAAGTCGAGAGATTACCTTGTGTCGATATCATATGAGAAGTGGCTCCGGTGTCCATGTACCAATTTATTTCCGGAGAATTAAATCCAAGTGTATGCATTGCGACCTCGATATCTGTAGGTGTCGAAAACGCCGCTGGGCCCGCAGCCGCGAAGGCCTGCTGAGGCCGAGGCCCAAGCAGGTCAGCCGGCTGGCCAGGCCCAACAGCAGGCTGTCCAGACCGAGTAAGATGAAATTGCTGCGAATTGGGCCTCTGCTGGCCGCCCAATTCACTGGACAAGGAGCTGGAAATTGAAACGGGTAGCCAGGCCAATTGGGCCACTGCCAGGCCCACTGGCCAGCGGCATTGTTGGTCCACTGTCCAGGCCACTACCCTGGCCCAGCAACATCAGCGTACGACAACCGCCCGCTATGACTGCGGGTATGTGACAGAAGTATACCCGTGATATACCATGTGTATCACGGGATCCGAGCCTTACATTGCCTTACATTGTTGAAGTCAAATGTGTTGTACAAATTTATCATAATTGTAGAATTCTTGTACAAGTATAATTAGGATATTAGGAGTATAGATATTTGGAGATTGTAAATTGTATATATACCTGTTCATTAATGAAAATAATCAAGAGATTATATTCTTTCAATAATAATATATAAATTTTAAATAAAGATAATTTAGTCAAACTACTTATTTGTTTCTATGGAGGTGTTACAATTTGCAAAAGTTTTTGCTATGCCATGTCTTTGCGGATGAGATTGGAACTTTTTGTGGGATACAACAATTGCAGTGAAGGGGAAGTAAGTAAATATTATAATTGCTAGAATGGATAAACTAAAGATTACAACAAAACTGAAAATCAAGAATGAAACAAACTCCTTGTGTGATTTGTTGAGTCGAGTGATGGCACTCTGTCTTTAAGACAAGATTGCCCCGTATATCTCCTTTTACGTTGTCGGGCAATAGTCTTCCAAGATACAACAACAACTTAACAATTGAGCAAAGGAAACTAAAATGTTACTCTTGAAGAACTTTGAGTATAATAAACTTGCTAGAGAGGAAGAATATGAATTCAGAAATTCTGTAGTATTTTCTAAATATAGTTCTCAACAATTGAGCCAAAGGCCTCAATTTATAGTGTAAGGAGATGACCCCTCAACTAGCCAACTAATGGCCTTCAATAGCCAATGTAATGACACTTATTGAGGGGTTACATTCAGCCAAATAATGGCTGAATTCATGTGCCAAGTAATGGAGATTCAATGCTCCAAAACCAGCCCAAAGGTCAGAACTTTCCAACTTCCCGTCGCAGCATTCTGCCTCCGAAGCGCCGCGGCTCTGTGAATTAGTGTCGCGGCTCCAGTGACTGGCCACCCAGTTAGCGTCGCGACTCCGACGGTGTTGCATCACGACCCTTCACGGCTCCGCGGCGATTTCCGATTCATTTCATCTTACACTTCTTCCTTCGTTTACCAACGTGGAATACTTTGTCATTTGGCCAATAACCGTCCATCATTCTATGTCTCAAACGTATTACATACGTACCAATATCTCTTTCACTAATGAAATTTGTGATACTTGACACTACATGTGCACGTGTGTGGAAACGACGTGCGGGACCCCAATTGTTTGAGTCATAAATAATGGGTTATAGTTAATTCCGCATTAATAAATTTTTAACACTTTTTGCGATAATAAAACAGGTTTTATTTTCTTCACCGTTTATTGAAACAATAAAGGTCTTATTTTCTTACTTATGGAGATGCGTAATCCATGCTAAATTTTCCTATGTTTGTTGAGATTCCTCGATCATTGTCTTTTTAAAGGCCCTCTTAAGAGTTGAGAAGGGAGATTAAAATCTTGGTGATTTTCTAATTCAGTTTAGAATCTTAATATGGCAGGAATTGACTAAAACATTGCTAATTAACGTCCCAAACCTATTTGGTGGCGTTTGAGAGTTGAAAGTGTTCAGCAATGTGAGACTTCCCCCTAAAGTCTTATTTCGAATAAGTGGACGGCATGATAGTCAAGTGTGTTGGATAATTCCTATATCCCATCTGTTACGGCAGATTGAGAATTCGAAAAGTGGTAGTATTACATAGCAAAGTGCTGAAAATTTGTCTCAGCAGCTTTAACTTAAAATCTCACTCGTTGAGATTATCATTTATAATTTTCAGAAAGGTTGGAAGCAAATGGTGAAAATATTTTTCTCTTTTGATTTACAGTTTTTGGAGAAGAAGTTATTTTTTTCAGAGAAAAGAACGTTACTCTTCTCAGAGACTAAATCTTTGTGATTTCTATTTGCTATGTTTGGAGATTAAAATCTGTATGATTTTCTACTCTTATTTAATACTGAGTTTGAAGATATAAAAACTCACCGATTTATTTAGTTTGTTTATCTTGTATCCCGTTTGAAAATATAAAAACTTCACCGTTTATTAAATTTGGTGAAGGAAACATAAAGGAATTTAGTCCAATTATTTTATTGGGTCGCAAATAGAAGAAACTAAGTGTGTACGATACAATTTTTTGTATGATATGAGAAATGATTAAAAGTGGCTTGCAATCCGAAAAGTCGTAAGCTAAATTAACTTATAAAGTTGGATATTCTCTTTGCAACTTTGGAGATTAGTAATTATATGGAGATTTTCTTGGTGGTGGAGTTGACTACGTTCAACTTTAGACGAGCCCGTATAGATATTTTAAGTGTGCGAGCAGGTTAATAGCATGTTTTATGATTGAAATGCATATTTGATTTGTGTCCGGTAGGTCCCGGATGAGCTTCGGGTGGTAAAACGAAGTTTGGAACATTGATGGTTGCTCGTTTCTGATGTCTAGTGTTTTGGTCTTCGCATTCGCGGGCATGGCCTCACGTTGGCGAAGTGTTGTGCGCCAAAGCATCACGATCGCGATGGGTCAAGTTCGGGTCAGCCGCGGTCGCGTGGGGTCCTTCATAATCGTGAAGAAGGACACCTGACAGTCCATTTTTAATTCCCAAAAAATGAACTTGGGCATTTCATATCATATCTTGAGCTACAGACCTTGATTTTGGGAGATTTTTGAAGGGTTTCTCAATATTTATTGCGGGGGTAAGATTCTAACCTCCCTTTATCATTCTATCTTAGATTATTGCGGGATTTTATCATTGCAATTATGAATTTGATTGTAGAATTGGGATTCTAAAGCCCTAAGTGGAATTTATGAAATTCTTCTAATTGAAATTCGAATTGAAGTCAGATTTGAGTCATTTTGGGATTTAGATTCTATGGGCTATGGGTAAACAGATATTGGGGCAAATTTACAATTTTTTCCTTCGAGGCTTGGGATTGCCTTTTTGGGGATTTCTTGAGTCCGAAATTATAATATAACAATATGATTGTCTACGAACTCATATGCTGATGTAGAATCTGTATATGAACAAATCGGAATCGTTCGGAAGCTTTATAGAAGGGCAAGGCTTGTAAGCTTATGACTTCAAATCAGCAAGTTGAGATCTTACTTGACTTTATTTAAAGCATGTGATTGGTAGATTGACTAATAAATAGGTAGTAACGGGTAAATAAAGGCGGTCTTGTACTTGTGACGGAGACTTGTATTGAGTACTGGTGCAATGATTTGGAAGTTGTTTAACATTGAATTGTTTATTTTTCTTGTTTGAATGTCAAAGCATGTGGACATCACTGATAACTTAGATCGATTGATGTGAATCGTGATGTGAGATATGAATCCCCTACTTGATGTTTTTATATTATATGCATGTCTTACTTGTTGATTATGTGTTCTCATCCTCTAAAATACTCGTTTAAGAATGAAAAAGAGCTAAGGTTGAGCCTGTTACTTCATAGCCTTGTTGCTTATTATGTTCATGTCATATTCTGCTTTCATATGTTATCTCATACATATTGCACTTAAGGATACATATTCGATGTCTGATGAAAAATAGTTTCTGATGGAGTGATGCGAATAATTAGAGTCAAATTGGCTAAGACAGGTAATGAGAGTCAAATTGACTAAGTATTCAGATTGAAAGCCTAAATGGCAAGGAACCCGATGAAAAATGATTCCGGATGGTGTATGAACTTTGTGAGTCCCCATAGGTCACATATTCTATATTACGGAGCGTGTGTATATATGATGAAGGGCATTTGTATTTCATTTGCATATCATACCATTTTATTGATTCTATTGACTTACTTGATGTATTAATTGGAATGTACTTATCTCACTTAATTGACTATATGAACACTTGTATATTTGAGTGATTTCCTTATTGGTACTTGTTAGTTGATAATTATGACTTATTGGACTAATCGTGGTTAAATCTAGAAGTGAGCATTCGGAATACCAACCCTCGTGATTGAATTAGTCTAGGTTCGGCGATGATAATTCTAAGTACATGTTGATTTTTCGTACTCACTCTACACTTTTTGTACCTTTTTGTGTGCATAGTCGGTTCCTAGCACTAGTGAGGCTTAAGGATTCACCAATGGTTGACGAGGCCGACTCAAGGGATTCGAGGTGAGCTACTGGTTGTTCGATGACACCAGATTCTTCTTTTTATCTTATTTCTGTCTTTTTTTACTTCCAGACATTGTATTTAGATACTATTCCAGACTTGTATTTTCTATTGTACTAGCTCTTGTACTGGTGACACCACGTTTTAGAATTGTAGTGCCTATTCCAGTATTTATTATTATGAGACTTTATTATGACTTGAATTAGCTCACTTATTTCATTTCCGCATGATTTAATTGGTTAATAATCTATTAAAGGGTTGTAGATGGTTCGCTTACCGAGTAGGGATAATGCCTTCATGGCTTGGAATTTTGAGTCGTGATAAATTGATATTAGAGCTTTAGATTTACCAGTCTCATGAGTACAAGAATAATGTCTTGTAGAGTCTTGTCGATCAGTATGATGAGTTTCGTACTTATCTTTTAGAGGTTATAGTACACTTAGGTTCATTCCTCATCATGCGTACTTGATTCTAATGGGTTTTAAAATTTTCTTTGTTGCACTCTTTCACAGATGGTGAAGATACGATTGGTTGTAGTTGGAGACTAGGAGCATGCACCTGTACTCATACCTTGTGCCAGGACTATAGCACATGGAAGAGGCAGGGGATATGTTAGGGGGCGAGGCAGAGTTAGATCCCGTGTTACTGTACCAGTCTGAGGCCGAGCAGTAGCTGGTGCCTGGCCCTGCTAGGGATGTGTCTCTAGACCCAGACGTCATTCTTGAGAAGGAGACAGTTGATGCAGATGAGGTTGGACCTACATAGGCACCATTGGGGTTTATTGCTACTCCTGTCTTTCACGACACTTTGGTGCGTATTTTGGGCTTCTTCAAGGGTATGGCCCAGACGGGCATACTACCGAATACTCCTGAGGATTCTCAAACCGACGTGTGCTCCATCAGTCACATGAATAACCTAGACTCTTATAACAATCTTCTCTCGATCCAATTTAGGGTCATGACCGGCGATAAGGGGTAGGATCCCAAAGCAAGCCTTAATGAAAATTTACAGAAAGTCAAACAGAATGTCCCCTGTTTTAGGATTATCCAACAATTTTCGGACCTAGAATCAACAACCAACCAACCAATATTATGAAAAACAATTCATAATCTTCATCAATTAATCATTCGTAATCAATAATACTAATTCCATCACCAAATACGAAGAAGTCTAATGCTGCTCACCAAATGAAAATTTTCTTGTTTAGGCTACTTTATAATAAATTTAGAATACCGAAACCTCTGGATTTCATGTTTGCTTTTCAATTCGTCAAATCATATTTAACATGCTAGGGGTATCTAAAATCAAATCCATAATCTTCTAATTACACCAACTCATAATATTTATTCATTAAATTCATGAACAGCTCAAAAGAATCTCTCAACTTTCTTAATTCCAGTTTTCCATCTGTTAATCTCATCTCAATTTATCAAAATAATGCATAGAACTAGATTTCTCAGGGCATATACACGCTATATCTACAAGTCTTGAATAAAAATAATTATCTTGAATTCTTAGAGTAGTAGTTCAAGTCCAAATAGATGCCAAAACCTTTATAACAGAAGCTTCGAAGGAGCTTGAAAACTGATTCAGCGATTTTTTTTCTTCTCAATACTTTGGTTGTTGCGCACAACACTCTGTTTTTTTTTTAAATTGAGAGAGTTACACTTCATGTCCTTTACCCTTTTTTTATTGTGGAAAAAACACCACGTGACTTTTAGGGAACACATAAGATAAACTTTAGCCCTAAATAGCCATAAGTACCTGAATTGGACAATAGGAGCAAATTAATGTCAATACTCGGATCTGGTTTCCAACTCTTGCCCCTATATTTTGTTGTTTTAACCGAAAAATGATGTGGCTGGCCAAGACGTGTTAGATCTGGCCGAAAATGGCTTAATATCGACGATATTATGCTCCGGTGGTTGTTGCGATGTTGCTCCGGTATTTTCCGTTGAAGTGACACCGACCATCCCTTATCTTTTCACTATAATGTCAAAAATCATAGAGTTTCACCGGCGCTTCTTGCTTGAAAACGCTGGATTTGGCCGGATCTATGATGTTTTGTTTATCTTCGTTTGGTTTTCTCATTGCTGCTCTAAAATATTTTTCTTTATCTGCTTCATCATCGCTAATTGTAGCGCTGTTTTTGGATATTGCTTATCAGCTTGGTTTGTTGCTTGTTTTCCGGCCAGATTTGTTGGCTCCGGCGAGCTGCACTTGTTTCGTGCTACTGTTTTGCTTCCGATGATTGCTTCCTCTTGTTGTTGCGGACATTGAATTGATGTTGACACTTTACCCCTCGATATCATTTCATTAAACTGTATAATATGTGTATCATGGTGTAATATGTGTGGTGGTTTCACGGATGGTGAATGTTTCGATCTCAGGTTGTTGCCTTAAAAAAATATCCCCAGAATATATATAATATGTGTATAATAATTGTATAATATTTATATAATTAATATGTGTTGATTATAAATTTATTATACATAAATTATATAACAATGATACATTTTTTATATACATACTGTAGGGATACATATTCTATACAATAATAATACAGTTTCTATACGTATGATATATTTTCTATACATATACAATATTAATATATAAACTATACAAGAATAATACAATATCTATACATATGTTGGAATTAGTTTTAAAAATGCTACTAAAGAAAATTATTTTTAAAAAGGCTAAAAAATATCTATTAAACTTCTCGGACTATTCAATAGTTTCACCGGATGACCATTTATGTCTTTTCCCCTTCTTTATTCTCGACACATCTTTCTTTTGGGCTTTAGCCCATTCACTTCTATCATTATGTGTTCCTCTTTTTTATCTTTGTTTGAATTTTGTCTCTATAATTTCCCCCCATTTTTGACAACTTTAATAGACTTTATTTATATTAGGGGTGGCCAGTGGACCGGGTTCGGGACCGGTGGACCGGGTTTGGCGGGAACGGATCGGGGTGGGACGGGGAAAAGGGCGGGATCGGGGCGAGTCGGGTCAGGCGGGATTTGACGAAGTCCCGCCCCGATCCCGTCGGAGTCGGGTAGGGAATGGGTCGGGATCCCGGGTGTTTTTTTTTTGCACTTAATTTAAAAAATAACATATATATAAAAAAATTCAATAATTAAACAAAATAATGTAATAAAAACATCACAAGGCTGTTTTTGTGGCTCTTATATTATTTAATAGACATATGATTTTTTTGTAATACAAATACAATTGTCAAAATTGCAACTTTCTGGTGTTGTTCAAAAGTTGCAAATTACATAGTAAAATTGCAATTAAAAAAACTACATTCTGAAAAAAATATGTTCTAGTTTCTTGATAATTTATTGTGGTTCTTCAGTTGGAATTGGTATTTATTGGTCAAATTGATCCACGTCGCTTCCACCACCTTCGGATAAGATTTCGTTGTAGTTTTCATCTTCTTCTTCGTTGATCTCAGGTTGACTGCACCTTCTCCGCTCCGCTCGTATCCAATCTCTAAATAATACTACAATCTCCAAACTGTCTCCGACTAATGGGTGTATGTGCTCTCCTATTTGATATCTGTCGGCAGAAAAAGCGCTTTCAGACGCAGTTGATGACGCTTGAATGTTCAAAACATCTCGGGTCATCATTGAAAGTGTCGAAAAGGTCTTCTCATTCCCCCTCTAGTATTTCAGCAAGTCTTCACGTCCTTCTTCATTGAGAACTGGCAGTACGATGAGAACAATCGCAAAACAAAAATATCAAATTCGCTAATTTGGTTAGTAGTGGTACATCCGCACATTCTATTTCTGAGGCTTTCAATACTAGCCGCAGAAACAACATATTTTTTGTGAGGTTGTGTTGAAGAAGAAGAAGATGGTATGGAAGCCGGTAGGTTACTAGCACTTTCTTGTTGGTAAAACCTATATATTTTTTTGCATTGGTCTTCTACGCTAGACAACACTTCTTCTTTAGTTTGTTCAATAGGTGGTGGGTGATTTGGATTTTTGGGACTTGGAGGTGGTAGTACTTCTATACAATCGTAAATAGTTTCAATAAGTGATTTAGTACCGTCTATTAATAGTCGGATTTAATACAGCACCAATAATATAAATAGTGGGAATAGGAATAAAATATTTTTTAATTTTGATAAATATTTTTTAATAGCTGCCATATAAGCTGGTTTTTTCATATATTCACTAAGTAATAAAAATATTAGAGCTATATAAAACAACATAGTTGAAATAGTAGGATAATATATACTGAAAAATTCTTTTGTTGCTTGAAAAACTTTCTCTAAAAATACAATAAGTTCGAAAATTTTTACCCAATCGCTATCTACAACCATATCAGCTGGATTTTGATTATAAGAGTTAAAAAATAAAGTTATAGGTTTTCTATAGTCATAAGCAACAAGTAGTTGCTCGTATAAAGAATTTCACCTAGTGGGTACTTCTTCTATAATTTTTCTATAAGGTAATTGGAAATCGTGACAAGTTTTTTTATATTCTTTTCTTCGTTGTATTCTATTATTTTTAAAAATAAATTTATAGCAAATTATATTTTACTAAGAATGTCTTCAAAAAGTGATAGACCATCCTTTACAATTAAGTTATATATATGGCACGCACATTTTATATGAAAATGATGTGGAAAGATGGAGTTAAACTATTTTTTTTAAATTGTAATAGCGTAATTGTTAGAAGAAACGTTATCTAATGTAATAGTCATAATTTTATTAGTTATTCCGTAATAATCGCACACTTGATAAATATTTTTTGCAATAAAAGTATCAGTGTGCCTATCATTTATATATCTATACGCTAAGATACGTTTTTGCATAGACCATTTATAATCTATCCAATGATAAATTGTCGTTAAATAATCATGGTCGTTAATACTACGGCCTATATCAGAAGTTATAGCCACTTTGCCATTAAAATAATATAATGAATAACGTAAATACTGTTGATATTCATGTGCGAATTTAAATACATATCTCTTAACAGTTGATCTAGGAAAATCGTTAAAAGCAGGATTATACATATCTCTAAGGTAATGAATAAAACCGGGAGATGAAGGAAATGAAAAGGGCAAACCCTCCACAGCAACTAATTTTGCTATTGCTTCCCTATCTCTATGTTTATTGTATTTAGGGCCTACAATTCCCCCGTCATAGGGTTAATTTGACCAGACTTGGTCGGGACAAGATGTCGGTATGTGAACCTTGTCCCGATGGAGCGGGCGTTTGCACACCCGATTTTGAAGCCTCGTATTGGGCATACCTAGCTGGATGAGCCCTTGCTATATGTCTCATTAAACCCCCTGTCCCATCGTGACCTTTTCCAGTTTTAAATGTTAAAACATCTTTACAAATTTTACATCTAGCTACTTTATTCTCTACGTCCCTATCAAAAATGTCCATGCATCTGATTTTAATGGTCGTTTTGCTGGATCTCGTCTCATACTAGGGGGAATAGGAGGCATTTCAATTGAAGGTGCACTAGTGGGTGTGTTGTCATCTACATTAGTGGGTGTATCATCTAGATCATCGTCTAAATTAAAGTCTTCTTGAGTTTCAGAAAATAGCTCCTCGTCTAAATCTAATGGTATTGTAGGAAAATGTTCAGTATCAACAAAATCATCCTGTGTAGGAATATGATTCTGTCTAGAAATAGGACCCTTGCCCTTGTTGCCCCTACTAGAAGAAGCATGACCCCTACCCGTAAGCATACGTTTAAATCCTTCCATTATAAATTTATAATTATACTAATAAATAATTAAAGTAAATGAAATTAAGTGCGCTAAATAAAATAAACAGACAATGATAATTTAATGAAGGAACGAATGTACCAAACGTTGACGTGTAATCGAGAGGTTGAAAATTGAAACTTTGATCGATGGAAGATCCTCAAGCTAGTTGTCAACTTCACTCCCAATTCCCAAATGAATAAATAAAATTGAATATTTAGTAGACAATGTAGACTTGTAGAGAGATAGATTGAGAGATTGTAGGAAGATTTCTGAGAAAGATGAAGAGAAAATGAGGTATTTATAGTTGAAAAATTGGGTTAAAGTGTAAATATAATAACTTATGGGTTAAAAATAAATATTAAGGGTGTAGGGGGAGGGGGAGGCCAAAAATTGCCATTGCACAACGGCCAAAATGTAAAATGGGTGTTGGTTCAACGATTATTTTTGCAAAAGGGGAGTTTCGAGCGGGATCGGAATCGGGTCGGGACTGGCGGGCCGGGACGGGTCGGGACGAGACCTTATCCCGTCCCGGTTCGAGTCTCGATACCGCAATTTTTTTTTAAAAAAATACTCGGGTTCGGGGCGGGGCGGTATCGGGCCGACCCGGCCCACTGGCCACCCATAATTTATATGGAGTATTACATAAGACAAAGAAGATCATTAATACTAGATACTTGAGATCTTTGTAGGTTCATGTCATTCTATTTAAGTTCTATGCTATGCAATACAGCCCTACCAGACCCACTTGTGTTGGGTATGCTAGGAGTACGCACAAGCCACAAGATTCAAGGTGTGGTGCAAAATATCCAAATGAAGTTTAAAGAAATACAAAATCCATTTGGCTAAATTAGCCAACTGCAACTCTCATCTCTCTAACATAAATTTTGTTCTACGTCTCCTTTAAAATTTCCAGGCATGTGCCAAAATCAATGTTCTCATCTTTAACAACTGATACCCCTACGAAAATAAAATTGGTACAAAAAAGGGGGGGAGTACTATAATAAGCATATCATTCAACATGAGACATAATCTTTGGGGTTATCCTTCCTTTTTGCTGTTCGCAGGTTATCGGTTTGAGGTTGCTGAGTTCTTATTAACCAAATCAGCACCACTCACGTATCTAGCAACAAAGGATATCAAACGGAACGGAAGCACCAATTAACGGTGCGTTGGTGAGGGGAACCTCCTCCTCATCCTGATCCACTTTTGCAGCCTCTAAATCTGCTGACTGAACTTCATTCTCGTCTCAAGGTATCTGCACTATTTCATAAGACTCGATTTCTGATTGTTGAGAATATAATCAAATATTAAAAGTGTGTCAGATGGTCACACACTTCAATACTGATGAATTTACATCAATTTTGCTATCTATCTTAGGCACATGCTTGTGATCGGTCGCAGTTTTGTCAATGGTGTCTTTCGGAGATTGCAGCCTCTCACCTGACTGCAATACTGCTTCACTGGGTTTAGATTTTGGCTTTGTCACGTGATCAACTTCATGTTGGTTTGCTATTGTATAAAGCAGTACGGGAAGTAAATAACTATTACAAGTGTTCGAAAGGATAAATAAATGGTCAATCTTCAAAACTGCTGCAAACTTGTTGTGTCTTGAATCTTGATAACCTGAAATCAATAAATAACTAAATATGGATGGTTACAATGTTGTGTGTTGAGTCAAGTGATTGCACTCTGTCCTTAAGACAAGATTGCCCCGTATATATGCTTTTACGTTAGCGGGCAATAGTCTCCCAAGATAAAACAACACTTTAATTTCAACACTACAAAGCCAATAGGTTGAGTCTGACGAAGAACACAAATATGAATCGACTTACTGAAGAAATGGAAAAGGAAGGAAGAGTTTATGTTTTCTCTTCTGTTTTGTCTCTGTGTATATAGTGCGTCTCTGTTGTGTATATAAGTGTTTTTCCTCACTGTTTTGTGCTGCTATTTCGTCACTGTTTCGTGCTATTTTTTCTGACTGAAAGTGCACTGTTTTTCGTGATGTATGTGATGATTTTCAGTCACGTTATTGAGCAAAAGAGGCATCAATATATAGCATGGAGGATGGACTCCTCAACTGCCACAAACATGGCTGTAAATAGTCATTAGGAGGGCTGTTAATGGCATTAGAGAGGTTGTTAATGGCCATTTAGAGAGGCAGATTTATGGTCATGAAGGAGGGCTCTTTCCCAAAATCAACTTTCCAGAAACTCTAGGGACCAAACTATAAATATTAAGCAATTTGGGGTCCAAAAAGATAATATCAGAAAGTCCGCACAGCCCACAGCGACGGGCGGGCGGCGGCGGCGCGCGTGTGGGCTTAGCCTTGAACCCAAGCACATCTAGGTCCTCCATCCTTTAAACACATGGGATACCCCTTGGGCTCCCAAACCCTTTACCACTTTAGAGACTTAGAAAGAGAGCAATTCTTCATTTTCCCACCGATGTGGTAGATTTGTCCCACACCATATTTTCATGCCTCAAACACCTTACTTCGTGGACCAATATCTCTTTCATTTCTCAATGAAATTTGACGATTCTTAGCCCTATGGTCATCTACTCACTTAGTAGATTATGCATGTGAGAAGAGACAAAGCCTCCAACATGCGGAACACTAGTGTTTAATTCATTCAATATGGGTGGACGCACCTCCCCGCCAAAGGCAAATTTCCAACACTTCATGCTCCTGAACAGCTCCAGGCATCTTATATGACCCAATGGCTGATTCATTGGCAACACGAGCTACCTCAAAGCTTCTGGTAATATTATATCATAGCCTAAAAATGAAGATACCTCCATTGGTGGACCTCTTCACCTAATATAAGAAAATAATGATCACCAATACTAAAGAGTATCATAATCTAAGTTTCTAGCAATAAGAGAACAAAAAGCTTAAACCTTTTCCACAAGCTCCGCATTTTCACCAACCAATCTGTACAATGCTCGGGTAGCAACCGAAAGTATTTATATGTTCT
The DNA here is from genome assembly GCA_029783415.1 of Anisodus acutangulus. Taxonomy (NCBI): domain Eukaryota; kingdom Viridiplantae; phylum Streptophyta; class Magnoliopsida; order Solanales; family Solanaceae; genus Anisodus; species Anisodus acutangulus. Next base: position 27,155,396 of record CM056508.1, read on the forward strand.
AGAAACAATCTGTATTAGGACAAATGTACTTTATACATATTCATATTATTATTAATGGAGATTAATATTTTGGCATTTGCAATTATTGAATTATTATTTGATTGTTTGTAATTATTCATTAATGTGCATCACTTGAGCTTACGTTGTCATTAATAGAGTGAGTTACTCATGATAGAGCGTAACTCTTAAAATAGCCTCGACTAATGATCATCGAGAATGGGATATCGATGATATGTGATAAGTCGACATGTGGTCTGCATCACATCCTTAGAGGATGTAGTATGTCTCACCTGCTACGAGTAATGGCTACTCGTGATGGACACATGGATACTTTGGAAGTATTGGTATACCCTGCTGATATATTGTTTGTTATACTTGTCTAAAGTATGATCAGCGTGTGGGAGATAGAAGTCCTTAGACTTGAGGTCAATACGCGCCTTGTCTACAAAGTAAAGTACTTTGATCTCGTCCTAAGCTCAAATGCCTTATAGGTTGAGATACGACTTGTATTGGGTACATTACGATATGGATTGAAGGTGGTAGTTGAGCCAAGATTAGGATTCCTTTCTCGAATGTATATTCGAGAGAACACTCGAATTCTCAGTGAAATTAGGTTGACTAAGTCGTTGGCCAAGGCAATAGACATATTTAGAATATGGTCTAGTCGTCAACTAACATAGATGAGATACAATGATTAAGCCATTTGGATAGACACTTGACAAATCCTAAGCTTGATCGGGTGTGTCATGAATGAAAGGATTTTTTCTTACCGCATAAAGGTTAAGCTTACTGGATTCACGTAAACGTACTTCACATATTGAGTTCGTCTTCCGGCGCCGTCTAGGAGTTTCGCGTAGACCTTAATTTGATTAATGTGGATATGAGAAGGTCTGTAGGGTCACACTATGTCGATTGTCCATTTCGATCTAAGGATGTATTGAGAGAGTAATTAAATGTTCGATTTGAAATCGAGATATTTAAATGAATAATGATTATTTTAATTAAGTCAAAATTGGATTTTGGATTTAATTAAGAATGCACGGAAAATAAATCGAGACAGTGCGGGAGCACATCGAGCGTCGCAACGCTCATACCCTAGGGTCGCTGTGTAGTGTAGGATCACGTCGAGCGCCGCGATGCCTCTACATCGATTTTTGGGCCAGGCCCAAGGTAAAACCCTAATCCGGTTTTGACCTATTTTTCAACTATAAATAGAGGCATTCACCTCATTATTCTACACACCAATTCTGAAAATCATTCTAAGCCTTAGAGAATTAGAATCAAATACTCTCTCGAACCTCTGCCGGATTTCGTAGCTTTCCGAAGGAGAAATACATTGAAGCTTGGAGCTTGCAATTGGAAGGGAAATCGCGTGTGCACCACACAATTGATAAAGATTTCAGATAAATACAACTTGTAAGTATATGTTTTATGTTACAAGTTTCATTGTTGTTTAACCATGCCAGAAATTATTGTTGGGGTAAATAAGAAAAAAAACTTTTAAACTTCTGATGTGTCTTACTTATGTGTTTTGAACCCAACAAATCATTACACTTGTATCAGAGCTCAGGCTGATTAAATGGTTATATAACAATTGAATAGAATAATAATATGGGTTAAACATAAAATTGGATTAAAATGAGGTTTCTTGAAATCCTACATGTCTTGAATGAATGTTGACCTTTCGGAATCACCCTAAATTATCTCCTACGCTAACTCGAGGAAGGCATTCCGCTCTAACTCGAACTAAGCCAAGTGCGTTGTCCAGCTCATTGCACGGTGCATGGCTAAGAATGAGTAAAGAACGGATGATGGTCGATATTAGCGTTATTGATAATGGTGGGTGATGATAAAGGACCCGTGAATTGATCCCTAAATTGGATTTAGGGGTTGAACGATTTTTTAAAAATCAACATAGAAACATTTGTAAGGACGTCGGCATCGCGACCCTATGGTAGGGCGCCGCGGCGCTGACTAGGGTTTAAAGAAGGCGTCGCGGCTCCATGGTGGAGTGCCGCGGCGTTAATGCTTCGTTTCAAAATATGAACTCACTGGACAACAGGTGACGCAGGTCCATAGTGGAGCTCCGCGGCGCTAGTGCATTTTTTTAGAAAATTGGGGTTACTGCCTCAGTGGCGCCGCGGCGCTAATGATTAGCGTCGCGGCCCCACCTGTCCAGAAACAAAAAAAATTCAGAGTTCTGAATGTTTAACCCAAGATTATTAGTATACATTATTTTATTTGATAAGTATACTATTTATGTGTTAAATGTCAAATTGTTTGTCATTTACATTTCTATAATAGTGTCCATTATAATTATATGGGCAGGCGACGCCCAGTGTTTGATTAAACCATCTTCTATCATGCATATTAGGTTGACGGTTCCCAACTATATGTATCATTAGTTTGCATGATGTTAAGATGTCATATTGGATATGACGTAAAAGAGTTGATCTTGGTTAAAATCCTGAATTAAAATGTTCCCCAAAATTTTAATACAAGTCTCATTTAACTGAATGCGTCGTCCATTATAATTGATTGTAGTGCAAAATCCTTTTCGGCGAGATGAGTATTTATGTCACAACATTTGCTCTAAGTCTACGAGGACTCAGACTCTTTCATAGATCCATGTTAAATGTAGAAGTGGATGATAAACCTTCATGAGTATTTACACCATAGTGTTTGCTCTATGAGGCAAAACTCACGTAGATACATAATTGCAGTCGCATAACGGGGTTGACTTGCTAGGCTGTCTTGGCGCCACAATGTCGGACAAGCCGAGGGACGCAGATTGATTATTTAGAACATTCGGTCAAACATGAGTTATAAATTGTTTGTAATTGGTTTAGAGACCTATCAGGTTGTGCTGTTGAAATTATCAGCCACAGCAAACACGGAGATAGCATGAACCTGGATCATGGCCCATTATGACCATATTTGATATGAGTCTGTATTCTTCCATGGGGTCGAATAGTATGTTAAAATAGTGGGAGCTAGTTAAACTAAAGGCCATGTTAATTAGTTAACGAATGTGTTCAATAGAAATTATATTAGAGTTTAATTTCAAGTCTATTTGTTTCTTCAATCGTATAAAATGTCGAATCTATCGCTGAAAATGTTGGTCGAGACAAACAAGTTGACTGGATCAAATTACCCTGACTGGTTAAGAAATATGTAATTGGTGTTAAGACTAGAAAGAATTGAGTATCTGTTAGACACAGTATTCCCCACAATCCCTACTGAAAACTCTGATGAGTATGCCCTGTTTGACAAGGTGGCTTATCAGAAACGTTTGAACGATGCTACCATGGCAAAATGTATAATGTTGTCTTTCATGACTGTGGAGTTACAGAGGCAATATGAAAACATGAACCCCAACAAAATGCTAGAACACTTGAAGAGTCTCTATGAAAAACAGTCTCAAACAATGAAGTATGAAATATTGAGAGACCCTTTCAAATGTAAGTTGAATGAAATGGGACAAGTGACAACGCGTGTTCTAAAGAAGAACTACACAGCTCCAAGAGGAGGCAAAGCACTAGGTGCTTCTACCTCTACTGGACAAGGTATGTTTGTAATTGAAATAAATATGTCTACAAGTAACTCCCACTGCTGGGTATTGGATACCATTTGTGGCTCGCACATTTGTAGTAATGCGCAGGGCCTAATTAACAGCAGAAAGGTTATACATTGGGAGGTAGACCTGCGCGTTGAAAATGGAGCACGAGTAGATGTTGAACGCGTGGGAACTTATAGACTAGATTTACCTTAAGGCTTTTGTTTAGAACTAAATAATTGTTATTTTATTCCCTCAGTAACGAGGAATATTATTTCTATCTCAATGTTAGACATTGAGGGGTTTTCCTCATTCACTGCCAATGGCAGTTATGTACTGTTTTTTAATAGTTTTGTTTGTGGAAATGCTCCGCTTGTGGATGGATTGTATATTTTAAACTATAGTCGTGAAATTTTCAATGTGCAAAATAAACGAGCTAAGATAAGTAATCCAAGAAACCCCACCTACTTATGGCACTGCAGACTTGGTCATATCAACGAATCAAGGATAACAAGATTGAGGAAGTTAGACTACCTCGAACCATTTGACTTGGAGTCTTATGGTAACTGCGAATCTTGCTTGAGAGGAAAGATGACCAACAAACCACTTTCTGGAAAAGGGGTACGAGCCAAAGAGGTACTTGAGTTGGTCCATATTGATGTATGTGGGCCATTTTCAACTCAAGTTAAGAGATGCTTCCCTTACATCATCACTTTTACAGATGATTTCACAAGGTTGGGCATGTGTATCTTATGAAACATAAGTCCGAAGCCTTTGAGAAATTCAAGGAGTACAAGTCAGAAGTAGAGAAGCAACTTGAAACAAGTATCAAGACACTTCCATCGGATCGAGGAGGTGAATACTTAAGTAAAGAATTTCTGGATTATTTGAAGCTTCATGGAGTCCAACCACAATGGAAACCTCCTGGAACGCCACAGTTGAATGGTGTTGCTGAAAGGAGAAATCGAACCCTATTAGATATGGTTAGATCCATGATGAGTTTCTCAGCTCTACCGACATACCTTTGGGGCTATGCATTGCAAAGCTCAATTTATATTCTGAACAGAGTTCCTTCAAAGTCAGTAGAGAAAACTTCATATGAGATATGGAATGGCAAGAAGCCAGCACTTAAACACATGTGACCCTGGGGGTGCCCTGCATATGTAAAGAAGAAGCTTACTGACAAGTTGAAATCTAAAAATGAGAAATATTATTTTGTGGGGTATCCAAAGGAAACTAAGGGATACTACTTCTATCTTCCTAGAGAACATAAGGTCATTGTTTCCAGGAATACAACTTTCCTTGAAGAAGAATATGTCTACAAGGAACATAGTTGCACAGAGATAGAACTTGAAGAAATTCAAGAACCACAAGATAACACAGAAAATGAACCCTTGTCGAATGACCTAAACAAGGATTCAGTAGGAGTATCTAGTGAAGATTTGGTACTTAGAGTACGCCCTTCAGCCAGTGGGAGTGTTGTGAGAGAAAGTACAGAAATGCAAGACTCTCATACACAGCCAATGGAAGATGATACAATAGTTGTACATCATCCCATTCATGAAATACATGAAAATGACATTCCTGAAAGCTCTCAAGTTGATGGATTGTCCAACACACAAAGACCTTCTCACAATCAGAATGCAACAAACACTGAAACGCAGAATATTCAACTCTGTAGGACCACTAGGACTCATCGTCCGCCTGAAAGACTTAATCTCCTTGTTGAAACACACAATGAGATAGATATTCCTGATGATGATGAACCTACAACCTACAGTGAAGCTATGTTAGACATTAATTCGCAGAGATGGAAAGAAGTCATGAAATCTGAGATGGACTCGATGTACATCAATCAAGTTTGGAACTTGGTTGATTTGCCAACAGGGGTTAGACCCATAGGATGAAAATGGGTCTTCAAGAAGAAGATTGCTGCATATGGTAAGGTACAGACTTATAAGGAAAGATTGGTGGCTAAAGGTTATAACTAACGGCCTAGGGTCGATTATGATGAAACCTTTTCACCTGTTGCGAAGATTAAGTCCATTCGGATTTTGCTTGAAATAGCTGCATATTTTGACTATGCCATTTGGTATATGGACGTCAAAACTGCTTTTCTCAATGGTAATCTAGTTGAGGAGGTGTATATGAAACAACCTGAGGGTTTTTCACTTGAGTCCAAACCAAATGATGTATGCAAGCTATAAAAGTCCATTTATGGGCTTAAGCAAGCTTCAAGGAGTTGGAATATTTGTTTTGACAAAGCAGTCAAATCGTTTGACTTTGTTAGAAGCAAAGAAGATCCCTGCGTCTATTGTAAGCGCAAGAAAGGGAATATTGCCTTCATTGTTATATATGTAGATGACATATTGTTAATGGGAGATAATAAGACTCTCATGCAATCAATCAAGGAATGGTTATCCAGCACCTTCATGATGAATGACTTGGGTAAAGCCTGCTACATTCATGGAATTAGGATCTGTTGAGATAGACCTGATAGATTGTTAGGGTTATTACAGTCCACATACATAGACAAAGTACTAAGATGATTCTCTATGGAAAACTCCAAGAAGGAAAATCTTTCTATAGGTCAATGGATCAAGTTATCAAAGAAGGATTGTCCTTCTGTTGTTGTAGAACTTGAACGCATGAAAAGAATCACATATGCTTCAGCTATAGGATCTATCATATATGCCATGACCTGTACGGGGCCAGATGTGGCCCATGCACATAGTATGACTTGCAAATTTCAACAGAATCCTGGGGAAGAACACTGGAAAGCAGTCAACAGTATTCTTAAGTATCTTAGACGAACTAAAGAATATTTCTTAGTCTATGGTTGACAAGAGAAGCTGGTATGTACTGGGTACACTGATGTTATCTTCCAAACAGATCTTGATGACTTCAAATCTCAGTCTGGATATGCCTTCATTTTCAATGGCGGAATATTGAGTTGGAAAAGTTCCAAGCAAGCTACAACTGCTGATTCGACAACAGAAGCTGAGTACATTGCTGGATCGGAAGCTGGGAAGGAAGTTGTCGCGATATCTGAGTTCCTGAAGAAACTAGGGGTTGTTCCAAGTGCCACTTGTCCAATAACGGTTTATTGTGACAACACTGGTGCGATTGCGCAAGCTAAGGAACCATGATCAACCAACAGAAATAAGCATGTACCAAGGAAGTACCAGATACTCAGGGAGATGGTGGTGACTGAAGAGATTAGATTAGACAATGTTCTCACAGACGATAATCTAGCTGACCCATTCACTAAACCATTAAGCTTAGTCAAGCATAATGGTCATTTTGAGAATATGGGCATTAGATATATTGGAGATTAGCTCTAGGCCAAGTGGGAGATTGAAAGTATTTATATGTCCTAGAGACAATCTGTATTAGGAAAAATGTACTTTATTCACATTCGTATTATTATTCATGGAGATTAATATTTTGGCATTTGCAATTATTGAATTATTATTTGATTATTTATAATTATTCATTAATGTGCATCCCTTGAGCTTACGTTGTCATTAATAGAATGAGATATTCATGATAGAGCGTAACTCTTAAAATAGCCTCGACTAATGATCATCGAGAATGAGATATCGATGATATGTGATAAGTCGACATGTGGTCTGCATCACATCCTTAGAGGATGTAGTATGTTTTGCCTGCTACGAGTAATGGCTACTCGTGATGGACACATGGATACTTTGGAAGTATTGGTATACCCTGTTGATATACTGTTTGTTATACTTGTCTAAAGTATGATCAGCGTGTGGGAGAGAGAAGTCCTTAGACTTGAGGTCAATACACGCCTTGTCTTCAAAGTAATATACTTTGATCCCGTCCTAAGCTCAAATGCCTTATAGGTTGAGATACGGCTTGTATTGGGTACAATACGATGTGGATTGAAGGTGGTAGTTAAGCCAAGATTAGGATTCCTTCCTCGAACGTATAATCGAGAGAACACTCAGATTCTCAGTGATATTATTGGCCAACGCAATAGACATATTTAGAATATGCTCTAGTCGTCAACTAATATAGATGAGATACAATGATTAAGCCATTTGGATAGACACTTGACAAATCCTAAGCCTGATCGAGTGTGTCGTGAATGAAAGAATTTTATCTTACCGCATAAAGGTTAAGTTTACTGGATTCGCGTAAACGTACTTCACATATTGAGTTCGTCTTCCGGCGCCGTCTAGAAGTTTTGCGTAGACCTTAATTTGATTACTGTCGATATGAGAAGGCTTGTAGGGTCACACTATGTCGATTGTCCGTTTCGATCTAAGGATGTATTGAGAAAGTAATTAAATGTTCGATTTGGAATCGAGATATTTAAATGAATAATAATTATTTTAATTAAGTCAAAATTGGATTTTGGATTTAATTAAGAATGCACGGAAAATAAATCGAGACAGTGCAGGAGCACATCGAGCGACGCGGCGCAGTGCAGGAGCATGTCGAGCGCCGCGGCGCCCATACCCTAGGGTCGCGGCGCCTCTGCATCGATTTTTGGGTCAAGCCCAAGGTCAAACCCTAATCCGGTTTTGACCTATTTTTCAACTATAAATAGAGGCATTCACCTCATTATTCTACACACCAATTTCTGAAAATCATTCTAAGCCTTAGAGAATTAGAATCAAATACTCTCTCAAACCTCTGCCGGATTTCGTAGCTTTCCGAAGGAGAAATACATTGAAGCTTGGAGCTTGCAATTGGAAGGGCATTCGCGTGTGCACCACACAGTTGATAAAGATTCCAGATATATACAACTTGTAAGTATATGTTTTATGTTACAAGTTTTATTATTCTATAACCATACCAGAAATTATTGTTGGGGTAAGTAAGAAACAAAACTTTTAAACTTCCGTTGTGCTTTACTTATGTGTTTTGAACCCAACAAAACCCTACAGCAACTCCTTCAGAATTCAGATCCCCATTTTCAGGAGTATTCTTCATCAAGATAAAGCAAAATAGGTTATGGTAACACGTCATTGTGCAACAATGTGCTGTAAATTCAGATATATCAATAGGTGATATATAGTCCATACCCGTCATTTAAAATTATTTTTGTTACCCAAAATAAGTGAACTTGTTGGGTGACTAAAATGCTTTCAGCGCTTTAAAATACATGTTGTGAGTGACTACACATTAAATGAGTTTCATGACAGAGAAGATCACTTAATACATTAAGTGCCATTTAAAATGGTATACCATTATATGCTAAGACTCATCAAATAGAAAATGGTCAAGTAAGTCATTTATGACATGTCTCATGTTATCAATAATGATCTTTTACTAATAAATATTTAAAAGCTTAACATGTTTAAGTATAATCTCAATCTTCTTACAAGTCATGATGTAGTATGAGGTTGGTCAGCCAAATCAACAGTGTGCTACTTCCTATCACTCATGGAATAACCTTTAGAGGGATTTTCCATTGGTCCCTAATGTCTTCCCCACATACCAATTGGCATCCAACTGGATGGTGTCTAAAAATGGATCGGGTTGGACTTCCATAATACCCATACAAGATTTTCTTCTTTTTTATAACCGCGATGTACTGGTGTTCAAGCCAGTTTGCACACGGGTACCTGCTACCTCCTGCCAGCACAAGTACAAGGTAACTCTATCCACCAAGGCTTTGATAAATGAGAAGAAATCACCTAGTATTTTTACTTCCGTTGAGACTTGAATTTGAGACCTCACGGTTCTCAACCAACTACATGGAACAATATGCCACACCCTTGGATGCTCCCATGCAAGATCAAGATTCTGAAAATCTGATATGAAATATCTACACATGTAGGGCTAAGATTTCTGCAAATCTGAAGGGAAGAATCCTCTGAGTTATGCACACTTTAAATCTTAAAATATGGAAGTGACATCTAGGCAAATCCTCTAGCAACGGATTTTCCTAAATCTTACTCCCTCCGTTCCAGTTTATGTGGCAATATTTTCTTTTTAGTCCATTTCAAAAAATGAAAACTTCCTAAATAGAACCGACTAAATTTAAATTTTCCAATTTATCTTAATGAGAAGCTTTTATAGTCACGCAATTGTTATGTAGAGTTTAAAACAACAAATTTCCAAAGTCTTACAATTGTACATATATTATGACATGTTTAAGATCACAAGTTTCAAAAAATCTTTCTTTTTTCCTTAAACTTTGTGACTATCCAAACTTTGCCACATAACCTAAAATGGAAGGAGTAATATGTAGACGTGACATCTAGGAAAATTCCTCTAGCTACGTACTTTATCTTGCTGAACTATCAACCCAACCATGAAATGCCACGTTATATATGCAGCAAGGTTGGTAACAATTGTGTCCGCAAAATGTAGAAATATCATAGCTAATGCAACAATATAGTGTGGAGGCAGCACTGTGCAATTTTAGTGGTTCAGGGGAATATATATGTATTCCTCTAGCTACGTACTTATCTTACTGAATTATCAACCCAACCATGATATACCAAGTTATATATGCAGCCAAAGTCAAGGTTGGTAACAAAGGTGTCTGCAAATGAGAAATATCATAGCTAATGCAACAATATAGAGTGCAGGCAGCACCGTGCAATTTTAGTGGTTCAGGGATATATACATACATATATAAAACAGGAGATCCATCAAGTAAGAAGAAGAAGATACACCATAAATGAAAAGTAGGACCAGGTCTGAAAGAGAGAATTAACAACTAACCATTTTGCTCCGAGTTGGTGAATAAGGAAGTGCACCACTCTTCTCAAGGTTAGAGACTTGCGTCTGAAGAACTTGTATATTTTCAGTAACTGATTTTCTTGTACAATGTTGGTCCTCAAATCTTCGAACTCCTTCACCTGCCAGGCTTTGATTTTAATTTCCATGTTAGGAATTAACAGACGCAATGATTGTCAATTTCGCATCGGGTTTTAACATCAATAATCATAACAAGGAGAAGATGTCAAAATTCAGGATACACCATCTGGAAAAGCAAAGAATAAAATAGAACCTTTAGATGCTCAACTACAGCTTCCAATGCCTTCTATGTATAAGGAGACATGTTTGGTCTAATAAAACAAAGCATGTCAACAACTAACCATTTTGATTATTTGCACTTTGATCTTGGTATTATATATATATATATATTTGCATTCATTGTGTATGCTAGACATAACTTCTTCTTTAGTTGGTTCGTTAGTTGGTTCTTCAGTTGGGTCCGTTGGAAGTATTTCTAAGCTTTAATAAATCGTTTCAACAAGTGCTTTACAACCATCTACTTTAATAGTAGGATTTAATACAATACCAACAAAATAAATAGTGAGAATAAGAAAAAAATATTTTTTTAATTTTATAAACATTTTTAATAGCTAACTTGTAAGTTGGTTTTTGCATATATTCATTAAATAACAAAAATATTAAAGATATATAAAATAACATAGATAAAATAGTAGGATAATAAATCCCAGAAAATTCCTTAGTAGCTAGAAAATATTTCTTTAAAAATGTGACAATTTCCAAAATTGTATCCCAATCATCATCTACAAGCATATCCGTTGGATTTTGATTATGGGCGTTAAATAATAATGTTATAGGTCTTCTATACTCGTGAGCAACAAGTAGTTGCTCATACAAAGAATTCCACCTAGTCGAAACTTCTTATGGAATTTTTCTATAAGGTAATCCACAATCATGACAAGTTTTTTTATACTGTTTGCGTCTTTGTATTTTATTACCTTTAAAAATAAAGTTTATAGCAAATTGTACTTTATCAAGAGTGTTTTTAAAAAGTTTTAGGTCATCATTTACAACTAAGTTATAAATATAACATGCACATCTAACATGAAAAATATCGGGAAAATATGGAGTAAATCGAGTTTTAAAAATGTTTACAACATAATCATTAGAAGAAGCATTATCTAATATAATAGTCATAATTTTATTAGTAATTCCATAATATTCACAAATTTCATGAATATTTCTTGAAATAAAAGCTCCAGTGTGCCTATCATCAATATATCTATATGCTAATATAAATTTTTGCATAGACCATTTCTGATCTATCCAATGACATGTGACAGTTAAATAATCATTATTGTTAGTACTAAGACCTATATCAGAAGTGATAGCCACTTTTCCATTAAAATAATACATTAATGTAAATACTATTGATATTCATGGGCAAATCTAAAAACATCTCTTCTAACAGTTGATCTAGGAAAACCGTTAAAAGTAGGATTATATGTTTATCTAATGTAATGAATAAAATCAGGAGAGGAAGGATATGAAAAAGGCAAACCCTTCACAACAACTAATTTTGCTAAATTTTCCGTATCACTGTGTTTATCATATTTAGGACCTATAATTCCCTCGTCATCGGGTCAATTCGACCCTATACTTGGTCGGGGACACTATGTGAACCTTGTCCCGACTCAGAAGGCATTTGCACACCCGATTTTTCAGCCAGATATTGGTTATACCTTGCTTTGTGAGAATTTTCTACATGTCTCATTAAACCTCCTGTCCCACCTTGACCTTTTCCAGTTTTAAATTTAAAAACTTCGCGATAAATTTTACATATAGCTAGTTGATTATCAATGTCCCTATCAGAAAAATCTCATGCATGTGATTTTAATTTTCGTTATTTTTGGCCTCGACTCATACTAGGGGGGAATAGGAGGCATTACAGTTTCAGTTTCAGTTTGAGACTCACTCTGAGCCTGAGGTGGAGGTGCACTAGTGGGTGTGTTATCTAAATTATCTTCTGATTCATTTTCTAAATTAAAGTTTGTTTCAGATGTAGAATATACCTCATGATCTAATGGTATATTAATATTAACATTAAAAAATTAGTTTCATCTATATGGGTGAAATCTTCGTAATTAGGATTACAAAAAGATGCACCCTTACCCCTGTTACCCCTAGTACCTCTACCAGAAAAATGGCCATATTGTTCCATTATAATTATATAAATAAATAAATAATTAAAGATAATGAAATTAAGTACGATAATTAAAATTAAGTAACAATAATAATTTAAAGAAGGAATGAAGGTACTAAACGCCGACGTAAAGTCGACGTGTAATCGAGGTTGAAAATTGAAATTTTGCTCGATGATCCTCAAGCTAGTTGCCAACTTCACTCCCAATTTTTGAACTTTGATAGAAATTAGCAAATAAAATATAATATTTAGTAGGCAGTGTAGACTTGTAGAGAGAGATAGAGAGATTAGAGAGATGGTAGAAAGATTTGTGAGAAAATGAAGAGGAAAATGAGGTATTTATAGTTGAAAAATAGGGTTAAAGTGTAAATTACTAACTTAGGAGTTAAAAATAAATATTAAGGGGGTAGGGGGTTTATGGGGTAGGGCCAAAATGATCGTTATAGCCGTTCCCAACAGCTAAAATTGAAATTCGGTCATCGTGCAACGGTTATTTCTGCAAAGTGGGAGGGGGACGGGGCGGGTCGTGGTCGTGGTCGGGATGGGCGGGATCGGGACGGGCGGGACGAGCCCTTGTCCCGTCCCGAGTTAAATCCCTGACACCGTCATTTTTCATCCAGTTTTATTAAAGGGGGTCGGACCAGATCGGGATCAGGCCGACCCGGCCCACTGGACACCCTTATAGCAAACCAAGAAGACATTGTACGATAGACACTAAAAGCCTAATAAGCAGGTTGATAATAGTTTCATGAGAAAAGTTCTTTTTCCAGAAAAACATGACATATTTTTGTCTCTGGAACTGCATACATGCGCCTCTAAAAGTCCATAGCCAACATCTCACACCTCCGCACTGGGCATTTATGTCTTCTATGCACGTGCCCGAACCATCTCAACCTCGTTTCCCGCATCTTATCCTCCACCGAGGTCACTCCCACTTTATCCTGGATATCATCATTTCTAATTATATCCTTCCTTGTATGCCCACATATCCATCTTAGCATCCTCATCTCCGCAATTTTCATTTTTTGGGTGTGCGAAGTCTTGGTTGGCCAACACTTAGCCCCATACAACCTAGTCGGTGTAAACACCACCCTATAGAACTTGTCTTTTAAGTTTTGGTGGCACCTTTTTATCGCACAAGACTCCAGATGCGAGCCTTCATTTCATCCATCTTGCCCCAATACGATGTGTGACATCGTCATCAATCTTTCCATTCCCTTGGATAATAGACGCGATGTACTTGAAGCTTCCTTTCTTTGGAATGACCTGAGTACCAAGCCTCACATCCACGCCTGTCTCAAGGTCGCTCTTGTTACTAAACTTGCACTTTAAGTATTATGTTTTGGTCCTACTCAGCCTGAACCCTTTAGACTCTAGAGTATGCTGTCGCACCCGTTTTTAACTGCGGCTTCGCGACGTGATTTTATCGATTCCCTCTGGATTGGATAAAAAAATAATGCTTTGTTGAGAAGTTGCCACCCAATTATTCTAAGGTGAATTAGGGCACCTAAATGTTTAACTAAATGCTGCAAAATAACTCCGATTTTATGGTCTGCGAAACTAATGAGATTCTAGGTAAGGGTTCTTTATTAGCCTAAAGGGAAGGGGTTAGGCATCCTTTAAGATCTGCTAACTTGCGGTTATCCGGTCAAACTCAGGTTAATTATTGTACTAAGGAAAATACATATTTTAAAATATAAACTTAAAATGATGTTGCAAGTATTTAGTAAAGGATGCATTTTGTACAAGTATGCATTTGTATGATATTAAAGAAAAATACATGTAAAGTTGAAAAAATATGCATTTGTAACAATTAATAGTAAGGAGAAAAATGAATTATTTATAATGCCAAAGAAGTAATTTTTGGAAATCATTGAGTTGCAAATTGAAAAAAGATAAACTTATTTGTATGATTAATAAAGTGAATAGAAGATGATCAAAGTTGTTTTTGAAAATTTTGAATATGCATAACGAGCCTAAAAATAAATAAACTAGCGGAGGATTTCTTAGTTTGAACTAACCGAGCCTAAAAATAAATAAACTAGCGACGGATTTCCAGTTTTAGACTACCCTATTAATTAATTCTAAGTCTACTTATTCTAAGTATTTCAATAATTACATAAGTACAATAAATAATATTACAATACAGAACGAGATAAAGATGAATTAAAGAAAGTAAATAAATAATCTCCGATAAATATTTGCCTTCGTTGACTTTGTTCCTTGCAGGCTATCAATAACAAACGATTAGAAACAGTTGAATATAAATAACTTCGGATCCGTATCCAAAACAGTAAATGTTTTGATTACGAAGAGCTCAGACTTAAATTTTGAAAAGATCATTCCAATCACGTCGTGGCTGCGAACATATAACTCGTTGGTCATTTTAGTTGCCTCGCCTACTAAACATGTTGATCTCTCGGATGAAAAAAGATTTAAGTTTTCATCCTTGCCCAGAAGTTTTATTTCCATCTTTCCAACTGTGGAGGCCTCAAAATCGATGGATATTTTAATCGGCCAGTGTAGTATCATGTTCAAATCGGTAAATTATACCAAAGCAGCAAGCCGAAATCGAGAGGCATTTTCCAAAGGGACGCGGCCTCAAATTCAATTTCATCGGCCTAAGTGTAGTATTTGTTCAAATCAGTAAAACAATACCAAAATAGTAAAACCGAAACCGAGAGGCATTTTCCGAAGGGACTCGACCTCAAATTCAATTTCATTGGCCTAAGTGTTGTATTTGTTCAAATCAGTAAAATAATACCAAAACAGTAAAACCGAAACCGAAAGGCATTTTCCAAAGGGATGCGGCCTCAAATTCAATTTCATTGGCCTAAGTGTAGTATTTGTTCAAATCAGTAAAATAATACCAAAACAGTAAAACCGAAACCGAGAGGCATTTTCCGAAGGGGCGTGGCCTCAAATTCAATTTCACATACAAACGTTCAAAAGCCGTTGTTTTCACAGTCGTAACCGCTAGCTTTGCCTCCTTCCTCGCCATCTTATGCAATTCCCTATTCGTCCACTTCTCCACCCCATTCTTGCTTTCTACCAATTTCGCATACACCATTTTTTTCGCTTCCACCTTCTCTTGAACTTTACCATTCCACCACCAGTCCCCTCGATGCTCACCACGGCTACCCCGCGAGACCCGTAGCACTTCTCTAGCAACCTCCCGAATGCAACTGACCGTCCTGTCCCACATACCGGTCCCATCCCCACCACTCCCCCAAGCGCCCTTGGTCATCAACCTCTCCCCCCCATCTCCTTTGCACTAGCCATGGTCAAACTCCCCCATTTGATTCTTAACATGTCATCCACAACCCTTCTCTTCTTCTCCATCTTGATTTTCAAATCCATCACCAAAAGCTTATGTTGTAGTATGATGATGATATAAAATGAGCTTGAATAAAAGTGGGAATTCATATAGCCCACCCCAACTTCTTTGGGGCTAAGGCGTAGTTGTTGTTGTTATCTCTTCCTCTTAATGTTCATATGAAATTCTTGAAAAAGGACACTGCATTGAGAAGAGAATCCAACATTGACTTATAAATAACTTAGCAAAGTAAAATCAAACAGATTTATCCATGTAGCTCAAACGAGTAAACTATTCTCATTTCTCATTTCTTTTTACTCGAATAGAAGTTCTAAAGCCTACTAAGCTCCATATGCATGCCCAGAAAAGTACATGTGGCTGTGCAATTTACTTCAAACCTACTAAGTAATTGTGCTTTATGTCACTGATGTGAAATTTACTTCAAGGCACATTCACTCGCAGGTACCACCTTATTACAGACAGGCTTATTAAAGAAAACTCTGTATCCAGAAAGACTACTACCATGGGTTTTCCCCCACAGAAAATTTTACTGCCATTCAGCTTTTTATTATCTCAGCTTTTCATCTTTTTTTGATGAAGTACGAGAATTTCATTACATCGCACTGAAAGAAATAATCCCCTTGATTATTTTCATTAATTGAATAGGTATATATACAAGTTGCAAAATAGGAGAATCCTATTCCTATTCTATTCATGACATCTTCTTCTACCATAATTTTAACTTTACAATTATGGTAGTGTATAATCCTAATTTAGGTAACAAATACATTACAATATACTACACATATATTTTCCTAATATACAATATTCTTACATTGTCTAATATGTCAAAACCGAGAGCTCCTATTCTGGGGAGAATCCGAGAGCCTTAAATATACAATATACACATGTATATTGTGTGTATATTGTATATTTAACACACACCCGCAGTCATAGCGGGCGGTCTTCGAACGCTGAGACTGTCCCTAAAATCTTCAAAAAGGACCGAGGGAAGACCCTTTGTAAAGATGTCTGCAATTTGATAATGAGACGGACATGGCATACGCGAACGTGACCCCTAGCAACATTTTCACGGACAAAGTGAATGTCCATTTCGATATGCTTAGTGCGCTGGTGCTGAACCGGGTTACCTGACAGGTAGATGGCACTAATGTTATCGCAGTATACCAAGGTTGCCTTCTGAATGGGACAATGAAGCTCCAAAAGCAAATTACGTAGCCAACATGATTCGGAGACCACATTTGCTACCCCTCGATATTCGGCCGCTGCACTTGAACTTGATAGAGTTGCCTGACGCTTCGCAGACCAGGAGACCAAGTTGTTACCAAGGAACATACAATATCCTGACGTATACCGTCTGGTGTCCGAACAACCACCCCAATCCGCATTTGTGTACGAGACAAGTGTGGATGTAGATGATGGATACAAGTGCAAACCATAGTCCAGTGTCCCCTGAATATACCGAATGATGCGTTTGATTGCATTTATGTGCTCAACTCTGGGATCATGCATGAATAAACACACCTGCTGAACAGCATACGTAATATCCAGTCTGGTAAAGGTAAGATACTGGAGGACCCCTACAAGACTGCAATAGCGGGTCGGGTCCTCGTATGGTGCACCTGCCGCGGCACTAAGCTTGGGTTTTGCATCAACTGGAGTGGAAGTGGACTTACAGGATGACATCCCAGCCCTCTCTATGATCTCAGCAGCATACTTTCGTTGAGACAAAAACAAACCATCTGAGTGACGATTGACAGCAATCCCCAAAAAGTAACTCAAGGGCCCTAAGTCTTTCATAGCAAACTTAGAGCTGAGCATGGCCATGATAGACTGGCGTAATGCATCGGAAGAGGCGGTCAAAATGATAGCATCCACATACAACAGAATGTAGGCCAAGGTCGAACCCCGACGGTAGATGAACAAGGAATTGTCTGACCTGCTGTGAGTGAACTCAATAGTCGAAACAAAGTCAGCAAACCTCGTATACCAGGCCCGTGGAGACTTCTTAAGCCCATATAAGGACTTCTTCAATAAACAGACATGATGAGGACGGTTGGGATCCCTGAAACCCAACGGTTGATGCATATAGACTGTTTCTTTGAGGTCACCATGTAGGAAAGTATTCTTGACATCCAAACTGATGAATATGCCAAGTCTTTGAAAGAGCCAAGCTAAGCACTGTGCGAATAGTAGCCGGCTTGACCACCAGACTAAATGTATCCCCACAATCTATCCCAAACTGCTGAGTCTTACCATCACCCACAAGCTGCGTCTTATGTCGAGCAAATGATCCATCTGAATTCTTCTTATGAGCAAAAATCCACATAGACCTGATAACATTAATACCATATGGACGGGGCACAAACTCCCACGTCTTATTATCAATAAGAGCATTATATTTATCAGTCATAGCAATTTTTCAATTAGGGTCATTTAAGGCGGACACCGAATTACGGGGCAAGGGGGATTTATAGACATCAGAATGTAAATTAAAATGTCTTTTAGGTGTAAAAATACCCCGCTGACTACGAGTGACCGGTCTATGACTCGAGGAAGAATTGAGTGAATTTTGGAAATTTGCTGGGCTCGGAACGGACTAGCCAGCAGGCAGCGGGCCTGCTGGCCCAAAACGGTAACCTGGAGCATCCACTAGACCAGTTCCATCATTGGGCTGGACCGGCCCAATTGCTGGGACTGATCCAAAGAATCGGAACATGGATCAGATGGGGCTGGGCTGGCAAGGTCTGGCCGGAGAGTTTTAAAAGTGCGGGAGATGTCCGAAAAATGCTGAATAATATACGGGGATATTTGGTCATCCAAAATAATTTACGACCTAGGCTCGGGAGTATGAACTTTCGTAAAAGGAAATTGGGTTTCATAAAAAATGACATGTCAATTAATTATGATTTTTTTGGAGGATAAATCATAGGATTTATAACCCCGATGATTAGACGGATAACCCAAAAATACACACGGAGTAGACCGAACCTGAAGTTTGTTAATTGTGGTGGATGGGAATAACGAATAACACAAGCACCCAAAAATCCGGAGATGAGAATAAGAAGGGTTCTTATTATATAGGATTTGGAGGGAGGAAGAATAAGTCAGACCTTTGGACGGAATTATGTTAAGGAGATATATTTCCATTTGCAGAGCATGATGCCAAAAATACCGGGGTACGAAAGCATGAAGTAATAGAGTGCGGACAATGTTATTTATGGAATGAATTTTGCATTCGGCTTTCCCATTTTGAGAAGATGTATGAGGGCACGAAAAATGAAAATGGATCCCATTATTATCACAGAACTCCCGAAACACCCTATTGTCATACTCTTTCCCATTATCACACTGAATATTTTTATTTCTCTTTCGAATTGTGTTCTAATGAATGCTCTAAATTTTATGAAGACAGAAAACACTTGAGATTTATTGGAAATTGGAAACGTGCACAAAAATTTAGAATAATCATCCAAAAACAGAACATAATATCGATGACCTAACGAACTTAGAACATGAGACGTCCATAGGTCGCTACGAATAATATCAAACGGATGTGAAGTATGAAAATTTGAGTCCACAAATGGCAACTTAACACTTTTTTCTAATGAACAAGATTGACAAATTTGAGTACGACTCGTACCCTTATAGGAAATAAAGCTATTTTTATCTAAAACTGATAAAATAGAAGAGCCCGGATGACCAAGACGAGCATGACACACGGAAGGAGAAATGGCTGCAAAAGTTGACGGCAAGGCTTGACTCGATGGACTGAAACTGGGCATGATAGGATAAAGATCCTCCCTACTATCACACCTCATGAGATGACTCCCCGTCTTGAAATCCTTCACAGAGAAACCAAAAGGATCAAATTCAACAGAAACGGAATTGTCAGTGATGAACTTTCGGACAGACACTAAATTTTTAATCAGTTTGGGGGCATGTAAAGTATTTTTCAAGATAACGGGTGGATTGGGGGGAGACAACGTTTTCTGACCATAACCCTGAATTGGAATAGAGTTGCCATTACCAACAATTATACCCCGAGGGGTGCTCAAATTGGAATAAGATGAGAGAGTACCTGAATCGGAAGTCATGTAAGTAGTGGCACCAGTGTCCATATATCAATTTGGGTCTGGTTGAGTCAACCCAAATGTGTGCATTGCGGCCTCGATATCGGTCTAAGTGGGGCCTACTGCATGGTGGGCTTGCGGAGGTCGGGGCCCAAGTATTCAGGGCGGGGTGAGGCCGGGCCGTGGCTCGGGCCCAGCTTCTTTGGGCCACTGGCTAGTGGGCCGCCACTGCTGGTTGTTGAGCCTGAAAGGTTGGCCATCCCACTGGCTGCTGGGATTCGCTGGAAGGTAGGGGTTGTTGGCCCACGGCCCACTGCCCCAGTCCCACTGCCATGGGCCCCACTGTTGGGACCAGGGGGTGGTAGGCCATTGTTCACTGGATGGGGCCCACTGCCTGCTTGATGACCACCGGAACCGCCGCGTTTGCCCCCGCGGTTTTTGTTATTATTCTTACGATTATTTTTGCCGCCACCATGACTATGGTTTTGGCCCGAATTATTAACAAAACCCGAATAACTTGGGGAGGACGCCATC
This sequence comes from Anisodus acutangulus, assembly GCA_029783415.1. Classification (NCBI taxonomy): domain Eukaryota; kingdom Viridiplantae; phylum Streptophyta; class Magnoliopsida; order Solanales; family Solanaceae; genus Anisodus; species Anisodus acutangulus. Next base: position 27,175,822 of record CM056508.1, read on the forward strand.
ATGACGACGGGGCTTGCTCTGGTAGCCGCCTTTTTAGCCAAACCGACTTCTTCCAAAGTAAGCATGGAGCAGGCTTGATAAAAGGCGGGAAGAGGGTTGCTTTGACGAATTAGAGTCCCAACACCATTATAGGCGTCCGAAAGGCCGGCAACCAATTGTAGAACCAGATGATTATTTGTTATAGATGGACCAACATTACGGAGTTGATCCGCCAACTCCTTGAGTTTCTTGCAATATGCCGATACGTTTGGAAAGTCTTCCATGCGAACTAGTGAGAATTCCTGTTCGAGTGTGACGGTACGTGAATGTTGGTTATCTTGGAATATGTCACGCAATCTATTCCAGGTATCCATAGCCGTGGTATCTGGCTCAATAATCATCTGTAAAAGGTCAACCGAAATAGTGGAATAGATCCACTGGAGAACGGTAGCATCAAGCGTAACCCATAATTGAGGATCCTCCACGGGAAGAGGTGTAGCGAGATGAATTATGTGATGGATAACTTGATGGGAGATAGCGTAAATTTTAAATAATTCTGCCCACGTCGCATATTGGACGTTTTCCATTTCAAGTACAATAGGGATATTGTTCTTGACGTTAGAAACCATGAGGGCAGGATGATAATTGTTCTTAGACATATTGAAAGAACAAAGGAGGGAAAATTTAAGAGAGGTTTTTGAGAGCGGAAGACGAAATTCCCGGGGGGGGGGGGGGGTTCTCGGCCGAGAGAGGGCAAAAGTTGGGAGAGAAAAACTTTTGTTTAGACCTAGTCTCTTGATACCATGAAAGAAATAATCCCCTTGATTATTTTCATTAATTTAATAGGTATATATACAAGTTACAAAATAGGAGAATCTTATTCCTATTCTATTCCTTAAATCTTCTTCTACCATAATTCTAACTCTACAATTATGGTAGTGTATAATCCTAATTTAGGTAACAAATACATTACAATATACTACACATATATTTTCCTAATATACAATATTCTTACATTGTCTAATATGTCAAAACCGAGAGCTCCTATTCTGGGCAGAATCCGAGAGCCTTAAATATACAATATACACATGTATATTGTGTGTATATTGTATATTTAACAGGCACATCAAGCACTCAGTTTTTCATCCTAATAGCACATCCCAGCCACATTTTGGAAATACACAGAACATGACTTGATACAATTAAGTAAAAAAATGTCACTTGATGGAAACACAAGAAAGGTACATGTAGGATAGCAAAAATGACTTTTTGATATCTGTTAGGATGGAAATACAGAAGTTTCCTGGCATCATCCAGAAAGACCCACATGAATGAACATCATAAATTGAATTTGCCAAGGCTTCTGTTTTACTATTTAAGTCATCAGTTGTCTTGTCATGATTCCTTCTTGCATGTTATTTTTTTTCTTTTACTCCCTTTACAGACCTGACAGCTTCGTTAGCAAGAATTATAATTCAGAACAAGTCATATTTTATCTGTCATCAAATTTTTCAAAACCATCAGTCTCATATTTTTATTCACTTCTTTTTTAACAATTTCTTTGGTATCCGTTCCGTTTTTCCAATTCAGTCTAAGTTCAGGTTAGTATTGTGAAATCAAATATGTGATTCGCTGATGCTCATTTGTTGAGTTCGGTTCTTGTCAAATTGGTCTCTGTTTAGATTTATGGTTCTTGAATGTACCTGTGATTTGCTTCAATGAGTAAATGAGATGATGATTCCTAGTTTCTGTTTGATTGATGTTATATTAGATAAAATGAGATGGGTATATGTGAAAATGCTTCTCGATTGAATGTCAGGATAGTTTTAAAATAGTTAAATTAAACGAGCAAATAGAATTGCTGAGTCTTCCAATTAAATGGTCATAGAGCGATTTGATTAAAATGAAAAGAAGTTCGACATGGTGATTGAGTGAAGTAGAAATGGTGAAAATCTTGGTGGTGTTGATAGTGGCACTGGTGGTGGAAGGATTCAAGGTGCTAGTGGTGGAAGAAGAAAGTGGGGGAGGGGGGTAAATGGGTTCGTAGTGTGAGGTGGCATGTCATGTGTGTCCACATCACCAAAATATCAATGCCCCGTGGGATTGGATGTCCAACATGGCAACCTTAACGGAGAAGGGGTATGTTTGAGCCACTTAGGTAACGTGTAATGATATTTTTGGACCGAAATATAACGGAGGGTAAAATTAATCATTTTCGCATAGTAGAGGAGTAATTTCTAGGGGTGAGCACGGGTACAGGGTACCCAGATACCCGATCGGAATCGACACTAACGGGTAGGTTCCGGGTAGATATATTATAATAACGGGTAGGTTTCGGGTAGTAAAATTAGAAACCGATCAATGTCGGGTCCGATTCCGGTTCCGGAAAATAGAGATCGGGTACCCGGAACCGATACCCGGACCCTATGAACCCACCCCCATTTAAATTATTTAGTTTTGTGCTTTAGGACATTTAATTTTTTGGCCCAGTCCGGTTGATAGGGTCCGACCAACCCCTAAGCCCACTTCTCTTTTAAACTAAAACACAAATACACAACCGACGCCTCAATTTTCATACTTTCCAGTTTCCAGTTTATCATTAAGCACTACGCAGCCTCGCCATTACGCAGCTCGCACTCACAGCCTCGCCATTACGCAGCTCGCAATAGCCTCGCACTCACAGCCTCGCCATTACACAGCTCGCAGCAGCCTCACACTCGCAGCCTCTCCTCTCTCTTGTTGTCACTGTTCCTTACTCCAGAAGCTTGACAAAGGTTGCGGCGTTGAGCTCGAATTCCTCTCGGTCTTGTTAAAGGTAATGAATAACCCTTAAAGTTGTTGCATAGTGAAGAACATTAGGTGTTTGCATGTATTGGCTTAATATCAAAACTGCATGAGATAGATCTGGTCATGTGTGTGTTAAATAGTTCAGCTTTCTGATGATTCAATAGAGAATAGTCTGAATTAGTCTGAATAGTCTGATGATTCAATACAAAGGTTGCGGTCTTCCTTTGCTTTTGTTTTTCTACTTTACAAGTAAATGTTATTTAAAAATATGATAATTGATTGAGGTTTTAAAATGAACTTTATAGTCAATAATACTCTATTTAGGCCGGAATGCATAGTTAGAGCAGGGGCATGAAGATGAAAAGAAGCTCAAAAATTATTTCCCCATCGATTTTGTTTTCTAATCGATAAACCTTTTGTTGTCTAAATGAATATATGCATCTACATCTCCTTTATATACTAGTATTGATTTGTGAATATTCATATATTCTCCTAGATCCTTAGTTTGGGTTGATTTCTGTTAGTTTAGATTGCTAAATTAGATCCTCTGTTGTGTGTGATTAGTTTATATTTCTATGGATAAATTAGTTTATATTTCTATGGCTAATTGGTTTATCCTTCTTTCTTAGTACGTCATAGTTAATGACAATATTTTATTTTAATACTTTTTTGGTAGATGGCTGAGGCTAGCACGACATCCACAATTCGTGCACCATCGGGGGGGAAAAGGCAACAAAATCTGAGGCTTGGGAGCATTTTGTTAAAACAATAGATGAGAAAACTGGTAATGTTGTTTCTATCTGTAATTATTGCAATGAAAGCTTAGCTTATAGTGTTAACAATGGTACCTCATCTATGTGGAAACATTTGAGAAGTTGCAAAAAGTATCCTCACAATATTGACAAGAAGCAAAAATTGCTTGGTGCTCATTTTAAAGGTAGTATAAATGGGGATAATGAGCATATACTTAGCACTTGGAAATATGATAAAGATTTTTGTAGGCACATGTTGGCTAGGATGATTATTTTTTATGAGCAACCATTTAGAACGGTTGAACGTGAAGGTTTTAGGGATTTTGTGTCTGCATTACAACCTTTATTTAAGCATATTTCAAGATTCACAGTTGCTAGGGATTGCATGAAACTTTATGTTTGTGAAAACTCATGCTTAAAAGATAAGTTGTCATCTCTTAAATCTAGGATTTCTCTCACCACTGACATTTGGACTTCCATTCAAAATTTGAGCTACTTATGTCTTACCACTCACTTTATTGATGAAAATTGAAATTTGCATAAGAGATTGCTAAACTTTGTTGTTATGCCTAGCCATAAAGGTAGGGATATTGGTAAGATGGTAGAAAAATGTATAATTTAGTAGGGGATTAGAGATCGTATATCAACAATTACAGTTGATAATGCGAGCTCTAATAATGTGGCAGTTGCTTATTTGAAGGACAAGTTAAGAAATACCCTTGTTTTGGAGGGGTGAGTTTTTTCAGATGAGATGTGCAGCTCATATATTGAATTTGATTGTGAAAGATGGGTTGAGTGAGGTTTGTGAATCAATTAGTCGAATTCGAGTTGCAGTTAAGTATGTTAGGAGTTCCCCAAGTAGAGCACAACAATTCCAAAGTTGTATAACTGAAGTGTGCATAACTTATAAGGGCTATGTTTGTCTTGATATTAGTACGAGGTGGAATTCTACATATCTTATGTTACAAAGTGCTAGTAAGTTCAAAAACGCATTTGAAAGACTTGAAGATGATGATACGGCTTTTGTGACTGAGCTTGATTGTGGTGTTCCGAAAGATGAGAATTAGGAAAATGAATCCTTGTTGTCTTTATTTTTGAAAAAATTCTATGAGGCTACTATTATGATGTCAGAAAGTCTCTATGTGACAACTAACCATTATTTTCATGAAGTTATTAGCATGTTTTCAACATTAACTGAATGTGAAAGCCAAAATAATAATGAAAGCCTTAAGGCGATGGCTACGAAAATGAGAGCCAAATTTGACAAGTATTATGGAAGTATTGAGAGAACAAACATGATGGTGTTGATAGCAGTAGTACTAGATCCTCGATATAAGTTGAGATTTCTGAATTGGAGTTGTCGAAGGATTGGTGTTGATGATGCTAAAATAGAACTGATGGTTAGTAAGGTAATGAATGTATTGGAACGTCTTTTTGCATTCTATGACAAAAATCATTCTTCTATGGTTGATTCTAGTGCATTGGACGAGTCTCAAGGCTCTGTTGACAGTGTTGGTGGAGAAAATTTTGGTTTTGTTGATCAAGCTTCACTTGTCAAAGATTGGTGCCAGGATGTCCAAGATGAACTTGGTGGGGATTTAAGATCTGAATTGGAAAGGTACCTTAGTAGTCCTTGTGAGCCCAAAAATGAAGCATTTGATTTATTGATGTGGTGGGATGCTGCGAAGTCTACTTACAAGGTTCTCAGTTTGATGGCTAGAGACATCTTAGTCATCCCATATCCACGGTAGCCTCGGAATCGGCTTTTAGCACATCTAGTCTAGTGCTTGATCGATTTCGCAGCTCTCTAACTCCTAAATTTGTGAAAGCTTTGATTTATTGCCAAGATTGGTTGCGCTCATCTTCAAATCTCATTAGTGTTGATCAATATATGCAAGATGAAGAAAAATATGAGGAAGGTAAGTCACTAAGTCTTTCTTTATTTTTGTTTTATGGATTTGAGTTATTTAGAATTTTTATTTTTGTGTATTATCTTTTGTCTTGGAATCTCACAATAGTTTCATTTTATTTTTGTAGAGCTTAGTTGTATCACGGAAGACATAATGGCGAATTAGTATGCAAGTGGACGTGTGGCATTTATGGGCATTTATTTAATTTTTTTGGCATCTCTTGTTTCTTTAGAAGATGTATTTTTGTTTTATGTTTATTTGGAGTTTTGTAATGTGTTCTTCATTTAGTGATTGTATTGTATCATGTTCCTCCATTTCAGTCACTGATTTCAGTCACGGGAGACCCATTTCAGATTTTCAGTCACTGATTTCCTCCATTTTAAGCTCAAAAGCATATTCAAATTTTCAGATTATGCTAACTTTTTGGATTATGCAGAGTAGTTTTGCAATGTATTCTTCATTTAGTGATTGTGTAGTATCTTGTTCCTCCATTTCAGTCACTGATTTCAGTCACGGAAGACACATTTTAGATTTTTCGTCACTGATTTCCTCCATTTTAAGCTCAAAAGCAGATCCAAATTTTCAGATTATGTAAACTTTTTGGATTATGCAGAGTAGTATTTATGATATAAATGGTTTACAGGGTACCCGGGAACCTACCCGGAACCGCAGGGTCTGGGTAGGTTCCGGGTAATGATTGCTATGGATAGGTTCCAGATAGTAGATTTAGGAACCGGTCGTTTACAGGGTAGGGTTCGGATAGTTCAAAAAAGAGGATATCCGGACCCGCTCACCCCTAGTAATTTCGACCCTTCTCCCTTTAATTAAAGCCAGATATATTTTATGAATATGTTTCTTCTAAATTGACATGCTTAATTGCTCCTCCACCTATCAATTAACCATATCATATCGCTACTCGTGAAATATTCATGGCAACTCTACATATGCATAACATGATTCAATTCAATGCAAACCTAAACCACCTACCTAGCTTTCCTTCTCCATCTCTTTTACTTTTTCCTCCAACCTCACCTGATATTCATGCCAAAGTCATTCTCAAATCTTTATTTTAACCACGCAAATTATCGAGAAATACAAATAAATTGCATAACTGCATGAAAATAAACAGGCATGGCACTGAAGTCAAAAGTAAGAAAAAACTCCACTATCAAGGGAAACGTAAATTATCAAGGAGAAATACAAATAAATTGCTTAACTTAAACATGCATGGCACTGAAGTCAAAAGCAAGAAAAAACTCCACTATAAAGGGAAACACAAATTATCAAGGAGAAATACAAACAAATTGTTTAACTGCATGAAAGTAAACATGCATGGTACTGAAGTCAAAAGCAAGAAAACACTCCACTATCAAGGGAAACGTAAATTATCAAAGAGAAATACAAACAAATTGCTTAACTGCATGAAAGTAAACATGCATGGCACGGAAGTCAAAAGCAAGAAAAAACTTCACTATCAAGGGAAACGTAAATTATCAAGGAGAAACACAAATAAATTGCTTAACTGTATGAAAGTAAACAGGCATGGTACTGAAGTCAAAAGTAAGAAAAAACTCCACTATCAAGGGAAACACAAATTATCCAGGAGAAATACAAATAAATTGCTTAACTGTATGAAAGTAAACAGGCTTGGCACGGAAGTCAAAAGCAAGAAAAAACTCCACTATCAAGAAAAACGTAAATTATCAAGGAGAAACAAAAATAAATTGCTTAAATGTATGAAAGTAAACACGCATGGTACTGACGTCAAAAGCAAGAAAAAACTCCACTATCGAAGGAAACACAAATTATCAAGGAGAAATACAAACAAATTGTTTAACTGTATGAAAGTAAACATGCATGGCACTGAAGTCAAAAGCAAGAAAAAACTCCACTATCAAGGGAAATGTAAATTATCAAGGTGAAATACAAATAAATTGCTTAACTGCATGAAAGTAAACAGGCATGGCACTGAGGTCAAAAGCAAGAAAAAACTCCATTATCAAGGGAAACGTAAATTATCAAGTAAAATACAAATAAATTGCTTAACTGCATGAAAGTAAACATGCATGGTACTGAAGTCAAAAGCAAGAAAAAACTCCACTATCAAGGAAAACGCAAATTATCAAGGAGAAATACAAACAAATTGCTTAACTGCATGAAAGTAAAAGGCATGGCACTGAAGTCAAAAGCAAAAAAAAAACTCCATTATAAAGGGAAACACAAATTATCAAGGAGAAATACAAATAAATTGCTTAACTGTATGAAAGTAAACAGGCATGACACTGAAATCAAAAGCAAGAAAAAACTCCACTATAAAGGGAAACACAAATTATCAAGGAGAAATACAAATAAATTGCTTAACTGCATGAAAGTAAACAGGCATGGCACTGAAGTCAAAAGCAAGAAAAAACTCCACTATAAAGGGAAACACAAATTATCAAGGAGAAATACAAACAAATTGTTTAACTGCAAGAAAGTAAACATGCATGGTACTGAAGTCAAAAGCAAGAAAACACTCCACTATCAAGGGAAACGTAAATTATCAAAGAGAAATACAAACAAATTGCTTAACTGCATGAAAGTAAACATGCATGGCACGGAAGTCAAAAGCAAGAAAAAACTCCACTATCAAGGGAAACGTAAATTATCAAGGAGAAACACAAATAAATTGCTTAACTGTATGAAAGTAAACAGGCATGGTACTGAAGTCAAAAGTAAGAAAAAACTCCACTGTCAAGGGAAACACAAATTATCCAGGAGAAATACAAATAAATTGCTTAACTGTATGAAAGTAAACAGGCTTGGCACTGAAGTCAAAAGCAAGAAAACACTCCACTATCAAGGGAAACGTAAATTATCAAAGAGAAATACAAACAAATTGCTTAACTGCATGAAAGTAAACATGCATGGCACGGAAGTCAAAAGCAAGAAAAAACTCCACTATCAAGAAAAACGTAAATTATCAAGGAGAAACACAAATAAATTGCTTAAATGTATGAAAGTAAACACGCATGGTACTGAAGTCAAAAGCAAGAAAAAACTCCACTATCGAAGGAAACACAAATTATCAAGGAGAAATACAAACAAATTGTTTAACTGCATGAAAGTAAACAGGCATGGTACTGAAGTTAAAAGCAAGAAAAAACTCCACTATCAAGGGAAACACAAATTATCAAGGAAAAATACAAATAAATTGAATCAAAACTTAGAATCAAAACACTCTCTCGAACCTCTGCCGTATTTCCTAGCTTTCCAAAGGAGAAATACATTGAAGCTTGGAGCTTGCAATCGAAAGGGCTTTCGCGTGCGAACCCACAGTTGATAAAGATTTCAGATAATACAACCTGTAAGTGTTCATGTTTTATGTTACATGTTTTTTATTGTCATATAACCATACCAGAAGTAATTATTAGGGTAAGTAAGAACAAAATTTTAAACTTTCGTTGTGCCTTACTTACGTGTTTTGAACCCAACAAAACCCTACAGTGGTATCAGAGCCCACGCTGGTTCAATGGTTATATAACAATTGAATAACATAATATTATGGGTTAAACATAAAATTGGATTAAAACAATGCTTCTTGAAATCCTACATGTCTTGACCGAATGTTAACCTTTTGATATCACCCTAAATTATCTCCTACGCTAACTCGAGGAAGTCATTTCACTCTAACTCAAACTAAACCAAAAGTGTGTTGTCCGGCTCATTGCACGGTGCACGACAAAGAACGGGTAAGAACAAATGATAGTTGATATGTGCATTATTGATAATGGTGGTTGATGATAAAGGATCTGTGATTTGATCCCTAAATTGGATTTAGGGATCGAACGACTTTGAAAAATCAACACATAAATGTTTTGTCAGGACATCGGCGCCGCGACGCTTGCTAGGGTTTTCAAGGAGGCGGTGCGGCTCCATGGTGGAGCATCGCGACGCTAATGCTTCATTTCAAAATTTTGGACTTACTGGACGGTAGGCTCCGCGGCTCCGTGGTGGAGCGTCGCGGCGCTAATGCTTTTGTAGAAGCCGAAATATTTCTTCCCTTGCAGCGCCGCGGCGCTAATGCATTTACAGAAGCCGGAAGGATTCTGCCTCAGTGGCGACGCGGCCCTAATAACGTCGCGGCCCCACCTATCTAGAAACAAAAAAAATCACAGTTCAGAATGTTTAACCCAAGATTATTAATATATAGTATATTATTTGATAAGTATACTATTTATGTGTTAAATGTCAAATCGTTTGTCATTTTAAATTACTAGAATAACGTCCGCTATAACTTTCTGGGCAGGCAGTATCCAATATTTGATTAAACCATCTTATATCATGCATATTGGGTTGATGGTTCCCAACTATACGTGTCATTAGTTTTGCATGATATTAAGATGTCATATTGGATATGGCATAAAAGAGTTGATCTTGGTTAAAACCCTCAATTAAAATATTCCCCAAAATTTTAACTACAAGTCTAAATTAAAATGGGTCGTCCATTATAATTGTTAGCGTGCAAAATCCTTTTCGGCGATACGAGTATTTATGCCAAAGCATTTGCTCTAAGTCTATGAGGACCCATACTCTTTCATAGATGTGTTTTAATGTAAAGGTAAACAATAAACTTTTGTGGTTATTTACACCAAAGTGTTTGCTCACAAATGCCAAATTTACTTAAATACATAAACGCAGTCGTGTAATGGGGTTGACTTGCTTAGACAAATCTTGGCGCCAAAGTGTCGGACTAATCTAAGGACGCAAGATTAAATGTAATATTTGATCAACCAAGAGTTGTAAATAAGTTTTGCAATTGGTTTAGAACCTACCAAGATGTGTTATTGAAGTTATCAGCCAAAGCAAACGCGGAGATAACATAGGCTTGGATCTTGGCCCATTATGACCTCAATTAATATAGGTCTGTATTCTACCATGGGGTCGTAGAAGTATGTTAAAATAGTGGGAGTTAATTAAACAAAATGCCATGTTGATTAGCCTAAACGAATGTGTGTAATATGAAATAAATTTTGAGTTTGATTTTCAGTCTATCTAATTCTTCATATTATCAAAGATGTCGAGCTTATCATTGAAAATGTTGATTGAAATGAACAAACTTACTGGACCTAACTACCTTGACTGGCTAAGAAATTTGTGAATAGTGCTGAGACAAGAGAAAATAGAATACGTGTTGGACACAGTGTTCCCAACAGTCTCTGCGACAGACTCTGCTGAATATGCCTCTTTTGATAAGGATGCTTACCAAAAACACCTAGATGATGCCACTTCAGCACAGTGCATGATGTTGTCTAACATATCTATGGAACTTCAGAGACAACATGAGAATATGGGTCCCAATGAGATACTTGAACACTTGAAGAGTCTCTATGACTCACAATCCCAGACTATGGAATATGAGTTACTGATTGAACTTTTCAAATGTAAGCTCAATGAAGGGGGCCAGGTCTCGCAGCATGTGTTGAAGATGATAGGGCTAATAGAGAGGCTTGCTTCAATTGGAACGAAGTTGGAAAAGAATGTCGCTACCACCCTCATCCTGAACTCTCTCCCTCGTTCCTTTGAAAACTTTATAGTGAATTACAATATGAATGGAACGAAGGCGAGTCTGCCGGAGCTGCACAACATGCTCAAGACCTTTGAGTCTTCCACTTCCAAAGGCAAAGTTGTGCTCATGGTGAGCTCTACTAGCCGACCCAAGCAGAAAGGTAAGGAATGGCAGAAGAAGAAGGGCAAAGCAGTCGTTGCGCCCTCAGCTATGAAGCCTAAGTGAAGTGTGAAGAAGAAGGTAAATTCGGCTAAGGATGAATGCCTCAACGGCAACAAGAAGGGGCATCGGAAGAAGGATTGCACTGCACCAGGAGGAGGAAAAGCATCAGGTGCTTCTACCTCTGGTGGACAAGGTATGTACATCATTGAAATAAATATGTCTATAAATAACTCTCATTCCTGGGTATTGGATACTGCTTGTGGCTCACACATTTGTACAAATGTGCAGGGGCTAACTGATAGCAGGAAGGTTGGACTAAGAGAGGTAGACCTACACGTTGGAAATGGAGCACGAGTGGATGTTGAACGCGTAGGAACTTATAGATTAAATTTGCCTTCTGCCTATTGTCTAGTGTTAAATGATTGCTACTATATACCCTCGTTAACGAGGAATATCATTTCTATCCTTGTTTTGGACATGAAGGGTTTTTCCTCATATATTTATAATGGCAGTCAAGTACTGTCTTTTGATAATATTATATATGGGACTGCTCCTCTTGTGGATGGATTATATACACTAAACTATAGTCGAGAAATACTCAATGTACAAAATAAATTAGCTAAGATAAGCAATAGAAACTCTACCTACCTATGGCATTGCAGACTTGGTCATATCAACGAATCAAGGATAGCAAGGTTGATGAAGTTAGACTACCTCGAACCATTTGACTTGGAGTCTTATGGTAACTGCGAATCTTGCTTGAGAGGAAAGATGACCAATAAGCCACTTCTGGGAAAGGTGTGCGAGCTAAGGAGGTGCTTGAGTTGGTCCATACTGATGTATGTGGGCCATTTTCGACTCAACCTAAAGGAGGTTTTCCATACTTCATCACTTTTACTGACGATTTCATAAGGTATGGATATGTGTATCTTATAAGACACAAATCCGAGACTTTTGAGAAGTTCAAAGAGTACAAGTCGGAAGTAGAGAAGCAACTTGCAACAAGTATCAAAACCCTTCGATCGGATCGAGGAGGTGAATACTTGAGCAAGGATTTTCTAGATTACTTAAAGCTACATGGAGTCCAATCGGAGTGGACATCTCCTGGAACACCACAGATGAATGGTGTTGCCGAAAGGAGAAACCGATCCTTATTAGATATGGTTCGATCCATGATGAGCTCCTCAGCTTTACCGACATACCTTTGGAGACATGCTATACAACCCTCAATATATGTTCTGAACAAAGTTCCTTCCAAGTCAGTAGAAAAGACACCCAATGAGATATGGTGTGGCAAAAAGCCAGCTCTTAAACATATGAGACCCTGGGGTGCCCTGCATATGTTAAGAAGATGCTCACTGACAAGTTAGAATCCAAAAGTGAGAAATGTTACTTCGTGGGGTATCCAAAGGAAACTAAGGGATAATACTTCTATCTTCCTGGAGAACGTAAGGTCATTGTTTCCAGGAACGCAACTTTCCTTGAAGAAGAATATGTCTACAAGGAACATAGTTGCATAGAGATAGAACTTGAAGAAATTCAAGAACCACAAGATAACACATAAATTGAATCCTTGTCGAATGACCTAAACAAGGATTCAGTGGGAGTATCTGATAAATATTGGGTACTTAGAGTACGCCCTTCAGCCAGTGGGAGTGCTGCGAGAGATAGTGCAGAAATGCAAGGCTCTCATACACAACCAATGGAAGGTGATAGAATGGTTGTTCATCATTCCATTCAGGAAATACATGAGAATGACTTTCCTGAAAGCTCTCAAGGTGATGGATTGTCCAACACACAAAGTCCTTCTCACAATCAGAATGCAACAAACACTGAAACGCGGAATATTCAACTCCGTAGGACCACTAAGACTCATCGTCCGCCTGAAAGACTTAATCTCCTTATTGAAACACACAATGAGATAGATATTCCTGATGACGATGAACCTACAACCTACAGCGAATCTATGTTAGACATTGATTTGCAGAGATGGCAAGAAGCCATGAAATCTGAGATGGACTCGATGTACATAAATCAAGTTTGGAACTTGGTTGATTTGTCAACAGGGATTAGACCCATAGGATGCAAATGGTTCTTCAAGAAGAAGATTGATGCATATGGCAAGGTACAGACTTATAAGGCAAGATTAGTGGCTAAAGGTTATAATCAACGGCCTGGGGTCGACTATGATGAAACTTTTTCACCTGTTGCGCAAATTAAGTCCATTCGAATTTGTCTTGCAATAGCTGCATATTATGACTATAACATTTGGCAAATGGACGTCAAAACGACTTTCCTCAATGATAATCTAGTTGAGGGGTGTATATGAAACAACCTGAGGGTTTTTCGCTTGAGTCCAAACCAAATGATGTATACAAGCTACAAAAGTCAATTTATGGGCTTAAGCAAGCCTCGAGAAATTGAAACATTTGCTTTGACAAGGCTATCAAGTCATTTGATTTCATCAGAAGCAAAGAGGATCCATGTGTTTATAGTAAACGCAAAGATGGGAGTATTGCCTTCATTATCATATATGTAGATGGCATATTGATAATGGGAGACAATAAGACCCTCCTATAGTCAGCCAAAGAGTGGTTGTCCAGTACCTTCATGATGAAGGATTTAGGTGAAGCCTGCTACATTCTAGGAATTAGGATCTATAGAGATAGACCTAATAGATTGTTGGGGATGTCACAGTCAGTCTACATATACAAAGTGCTTAGACGTTTTTCTATGGAAAATTTCAAGAAAGGCGGTCTACCTATGGGACAAGGCATCAAGTTATCTAAGAATGATAGTCATTTTAATACTATAGAACTTGAACGCATGAAAAATATCCCATATGCTTCGACTATAGGATCGATCATGTATGTCATGACCTGTACTAGGCCAGATGTGGCATTTGCACTTAGTATGACTTGCAAATTCCAGTAGAATCCTGGGGAAGAACACTGGAAAGAAGTCAAGAGTATTCTTAAGTATCTTAGATGAACTAAAAATTACTTCTTAGTCTATGGTGGGTAAGAAAAGCTAGTTTCTACTGGGTACACTAATGCTAGCTTCCAGACGGATCTTGATGACTTAAAATCTCAGTTTGGGTACACGTTCATTTTCAATGGTGGAGCAGTAAGCTGGAAAAGTTCCAAACAAGCTATAACTGCTGATTCGACAACAGAAGTTGAGTACATTGCTGGATCGGAAGCTGGTAAAGAAGTTATCGCGATTTTTGAGTTCCTGAAGGAACTAGGGATTGTTCCAAGTGCCACTTGTCCAATAACGATTTATTGTAACAACACTGGTGCGATTGCGCAAGCTAAGGAACCAAGATCAACAAACAGAAATAAGCATGTACCAAGGAAGTACCACATACTTAGGGAGATGGTGGAGACTGAAGAGATTAGATTAGACTATGTTCTCACGGACGATAATCTAGTTGACCCATTCACTAAACCATTAAGCTTAGTCAAGCATAATGGTCATTTTGAGAATATGGGCATTAGATATGTTGGAGATTGGCTCTAGGCCAAGTGGGAGATTGAAAGTATATTTATGTCCTAGAGACAATCTGTATTAAGACAAATGTACTTTATACACATTCGTATTATTATTAATGGAGATTAATATTTTGGTATTTGCAATTATTGAATTATTAATTGATTGCTTATAATATTCTATAATATGCATTTCTAGAGGTTACGCTGTTATGAATAATGTGAGATATTAATATTATAACGTAACTTTTAAAATAGCCTCGACTAATGATCATCAAGAATGGGATATCGATGATATGTGATAAGTCGACATGTGGTCTGCATCACATCCTTAGAGGATGTAGTATGTCTCACCTGCTACGAGTAATGGCTACTCGTGATGGACACATAGATACTTTGGAAGTATTGGTATACCCTGCTGATATACTGTTTGTTATACTTGTCTAAAGTATGATCAGCGTGTGGGTGATAAAAGTCCTTAGACTTGTGGTCAATACGCACCTTGTCTACAAAGTAATATACTTTGATCTTGTCCTAAGCTCAAATGTCTTATAGGTTGAGATACGGCTTGTATTGGGTACATTACGATGTGGATTAAAGGTGGTAGTTGAGCCAAGATTAGGATTCATTCCTCGAATGTATATTCGAGAGAACACTCAGATTCTCAGTGATATTAGGTTGACTAAGTCATTGGCCAACGCAATAGACATATTTAGAATATGGTCTAGTTGTCAACTAATATAGATGAGATACAATGATTAAGCCATTTGGATAGACACTTGACAAATCCTAAGCTTGATCGGGTGTGTCGTGAATGAAAGGCTTTTATCTTACCACATAGAGGTTAAGTTTACTGGATTCATGTAAACGTACTTCACATATTGAGTTCTTCTTGCGGCGCCGTCTAGGAGTACCGCGTAGACCTTAATTTGATTAATGTCGATATGTGAAGGCATGTAGGGTCACATTATGTAGATTGTCTTTTCGATCTAAGGATGTATTGATAGAGTATTAAATATTCGATTTAGAATCGAGATATTTAAATGAATAATGATTGTTTTAATTAAGTCAAAATTGAATTTTGAATTTAATTAAGAATGTGCGAAAAATAAATCGAGACAGTGTAGGCCACGTCAAGCGCCGCGGCGCCCACACCATAGGGCCGCGGCGCTAATGACCTAATATGTCTCGATTTTTGGGCCAGACCATTAGGGTTTGACCTAATTTTTCACCTATAAATACAAATATTCACTTCATTATTCCTTACACTTACCATACCAGAAGTAATTGTTTGGATAAGTAAGAACAAAAAATTTAAACTTCCGTTGTACCTTACTTATGTGTTTTGAACCCAACAAAACCCTACAGATATTAGGAACAAATCCCTTTCAAAATTACTAGTATTAAGACAGAAGAAAGATTACGTCCTTCTGGACCCTGTTTTCTGTTTCCTTCTACATCTCTCTTACTTTTTTCTCCAAACTGACCTGATATTCATGCTAATGTTATTCTATTGAAATTTTTTTAGCAAAGCAAATTATCAAGGAGAAATTCCAGTAAATTGCCACAATACATGAATATTAAAGGTATGCCACAAAACTCAATGGCATGAAAACCCCCACCATCAAGTGAAACAACAGAAACACATAAAGATTTACTAATACTAACTTCAGGATTCATTACCCTCTTTGAATTCAACTTCTCCACTTCATCCACCAACTCATTATTTCTTTTCTCTAAGCCAGCCTGTAAGGAACAAGGTATTAGGCCGGAACTTACTGCAGGCCTCAAAAGAAAATCTTAAAATTGCAGAAAATGATATGACAATGCATTGCTTATAACCAGTGATGGTAAAACAAAAAGGTTGGTCCTAATATACAAGAACATTTATTTGCCATTATGGGACTAACTATCACCTCCTATTGAAGCCAGGAATTCTTTTCATTTTGTAATTCGAATTTCTTCATCTCAAACTCAGCCTGGAAATCACAGAGAGCATACTTCTTGTCATGTATATCTAAACTTTAAAGAGTCTTTATTGCAGTAGGACAATAAAAAGAGACCGGCAATGATAATCAAAAATATCACTTTACCGTTCTCCTAAATGTGATACATCTTTGAAAACTTCCACAGAAGGAGAAATGGGAACGGCAAAAAGTTTGAGTACCTCTTTCTGCAAGTAAACATCCTTCTCCATATGCAATTGTCTTATCTTTTCTTCTTGGATAGCCTGCAAAAGTCCAAAAGCTCACTAATATATATTTATCTATATCATATTAAAAGCATGAACTCCTAAACTTAAAAGTTAAATTAGTAAAATATCCTTCTAAATAAACTAAATGACTTATTAAATAAAAGATGAACTTATTGTTTATGAAAAGGTGTTATCAGTCTTAAAACGCGTTTTCAATATTAAAGGGTACATCTATTCTTGAAAAGGTACATTTATTGTTTGATAAATCTACTCTTTTCTCAATCTCAAAGAATTTCCCTACACCACTTAAGGAAATCTTTTCATCACTAGCATTTTATATTAATTTCAACTTCATTTACTTTTTTAAATAGCAATATTCACTTGATCAATTCATTAGGCAATGGCTCCTTGTATAATATTTTCTACATATAGACTTGGATGTGGCCTAATGTGACTATTATGATTCTTAAATATCATAATTATTTATCCCAAGAGTCCTCAAAATGACTGAAATACGAGCAACTCCACAATCTTATATACGTAATTGGTTAATTTATGGAATTTCATAAAATAATTCATTAAGTTGTATTATGACATGTATTTGTTTATTTTAACTGATCGTCTGTGATATATTTATCTTTTTTTCTTTCCATATAAAATGAGTTTCACATTTGATGTCTTTGTCATACTTTTAAGTTATGATCATAGTTGGTAGATAAATTACTATGAGTATCAAGAAAGTTAAGAGAATGAGATTATTTACTCAAGTTATTTATCATTCATAATATGGGTCTTCTTTGAATAATCATAGATACTATTCGCAACCATGCAATATATATCAGATGTATATTCTCAACTGATCAATGTTTTTACAACTCAATGCAACAAAGTAATAGTTGAACAGTAACAATTCTTATAACATTATGGATAAGAAATATTTTTGTTAGGTTTATCTTTTTTTGTATGTGTTTGTTATGATTTGCTATGTTTAATATTTTTACATTAGATGCAGAATAATCTTCCATCTTTCGGATACCGTGTGTAATTTTTCTTATTTTGTATAAACAAAAAAGCATGATCAATAAAGATATTAAAGAAATTTAAAATACAAATAATTATTATTAACATTCGTACCTCAATTTACTTTTATTTAATTCAAAAGATATCCTACGTCATATTATAGAACTACTGATAGCAAATAATTAATATATAAATTATCAAAAAATAAAATTATATATTAACTAAATTGCATTAGACTTTTTTGTTTGGTATAAGCAAATTTATCCAGAGGATACTGAGTCCATTATAGAATTCTAGGTTCTTGTTAGATGTTGGATCAGTGTTTCTCCTTTTGTCTGATGTAAATATGGTTTTCAGCACAACCTATGTGTTGGTTTAGTCTATACCTACAAATGTTACCTTCTCAAAAAAAAATATATAAATTTATCAAAATAATAATTTTTTAACTAAATAGATAATAAAAAAAAGACAGTCTGATGCATGAAACATCCCGCATTAGCAGGGTCTGGAGAAGAGTCACCATGTTAATAGTTATTATCTATTAACTAAATAGATAATAACATAGAATTAACTAAAAACACGTAGCAGGATTCTCGAAAGGGATGAGAAGTCACCACTGAACTTTACTAATTGGAGATTTCATGACGAAGTTTAGTGTGTGATAACAACAAGTTGTCCAACAATCTGAGAAAATACCATAACTTTTCTTATTAATTATCTTACTCCCAATCGTGATTAATTTTTATGTACTTAATGTAACGGTAGCAAAGAGAACCAACTCTGAATGAATTTGTAGCAAAATATGCAAGCTATGTACATATCTCCTTGATAAAATGAAAATTGTGTATTAAATAATTTGGAATACATGTGCGGCGCACGTACCGAGAGACTAGTTGTTGTAAAAGGATCAATGACCAAACAAAGAAAGAATCTTTTAGGTGCATAATACATTCCAGAAATCATAACTATTGTGATTGCAATATGCATCTATCCATGTTTTCCCATTACCTCTTGCCTCCTGAGACTGCTAATTTCTTTTTGCGATTGCATGATTTTCTCCTCAAAGCTAGCCTGTGGATTAAAGAAGAGCGTAAAACTTAAAATAGATAGGATAAATAGGACTAGATATAAAAAAACACAACATATAATAAGTTTAGATACATTCTAATTAGTACCTTTGTGTTCCCCTTGCTTTTGCCACTGCCTCATGACGAGATGGCCCCCTACTGGGCCCATACTTCATACGAGCCAAAAGCAGATCCTTCATATATTGCATTGCCCAGCCGAGTTGGGCTAAGGCCCAACTTAAACACATATTCTTGATCGAGTCCGAGTCTGAGAAGCAAATATTTGCATTTGAAGATCCAGATATAGGTGAAAATAGCCAATTGGTGGACTTAGGTAGGCCCACCAGCCTAAACTCGACTCCTACTATTTCCTTTATATATGTATTGTATGTATATAAATTTACTTGTAATAAAACTACTTCAATATATTAGAACCTTTTATTATGGTTACGACTTAGGATAGGTAAATGATACGTAAATCGTTTAGTTAGATCACCAAAAAATAGATTTCAAACACTTGTATAAAATTTGAATTTGAGAAAAATGAGTTGTTTCGGATATCAAAATTGAGAACAAGAAAACTGATTTTCAGAAGTTGAAATTCAAAACTGATTTTGGACCTAGAAAAATTATAACTTGGTTTTTGGAGTTGATATGGACTTTACTGGAACTGTTTGATGTTTAAGGGACCCTAGTTTGGGACTGAGTGGCTGAAACTAAACAAATGGGCTACTGATCCGTGAACTGAATTTAGACCGAAATTGACATTCTTAAATCTAATTTTACGGGCTAGGCCCAATTAAATAAATTTTGAACAAAGAAAAACTACCTATATTGGACTTGAGTTTAAATTGAGGGTTTTTGGACAAGTTGGAATATGAGTTGACTTTGGAAATATATGGCATGCAAAAGAAATAAAAGAAATTTTTTTATACTCTCTTTTTAAAACTGAATCTTGTCATTTACAAAAAGAATTATGCTTATTTTTAAACCTTGAAAAGATTTCAAAAGATGCAAGTGTGAATTGTACAATGTTGTTGGACTAAATGTAGAGTTTTACTCGAATTTTTATTCGGGTATTCTTAGTCCGAAAATAAGTTTATCCCCGTGCATAATATTTTGGCAGAAGCCTAACTCCCTTGTTTTCCAATAAAACCTTTGAGTTTCGAATAAATGAATGACAAGTATTTTGCGGATATTTTTAAACACTTTGAACAATTTTAATCATTTAAAGCATGCTATAGAACCCGTAGGTCACCCGTATTCTACAGATCCTTAATATTGGGGTGTCTAACGCCTTCCCCGGGGGATCACCGGAACTCTTACCTCGAATCTGGTTTAGAAAGGATTTTTCAATGATTTTAAATACTCTTTCACACTGATTTTTCTAATTTACATATAGATTAGGTGACGACTATAAAAATATTATCCGACTTAGAGCACCATCATAAACTTTTAGAAGCTTTTATGCCTCCGGGTAACAGTAAACCGTAACAATAACACTCGACTTCAATATGTTTAGTCCATTCGTAGAACATCAGATTCCGTGCAATACACAATGTCGCTTGACTATTACAATAAATTTTCACCAGATATTTATGTTCAACACCCAAACTATGCAAAATTCCCTTTAAACATTTTATTTCACAGACTATCATTGCTATTTATAGGTATTTCGCTTCCGTTGATGAACGAGAGACAATGTGCTGCTTCTTGGTTTTCCATCATACGGGTGAATTCCTGAGGGAGATAAACCAACTGGTAAGCGATTTTCGAGTTAACGGACATCCAGCCCAGTCTGAATCATAACAGCCATACATCTGGAGATTACAACCTTTCCTTATCACAATGTATTGTCCTGGGTTATTCTTCAAGTAACACACCATGATGAGTGTTGCATTCCAGTATGCTTCATTTGGTTGTTGCATAAATTGGGACAGAAATGCACGCAATATGAGAATTCATGTCGCGTAAAACTTAGGTATATCAATCTACTCACCATACATTGGTATGGCTCCGGATCTCCCAAATTGGCCCCTTCGGCCAAGGTCAAACTGTAATTTTGTTTTATGGAAGTATTGATTAGTTTAGCTCCCAATAACCTGAACTCAAAGATTATATCCAAGGCATATTTCAATTGACAGAGAAATAACCCGGTTGGTCCACGTGCAACTTCAACCCCCAGAAAATACTTTAGATCGCCCAAATCTTTCATGTGAAAACATGAGCGGAGATAGTCTTTGAATCGTTCAATGGCACTATGGTCATTTCCAGCGATAATCAAGTCATCCATATAAACTAAGACATTAAGTTGCATACTTTCCCGGTGCATCGTGAAGGGAGAATAATCCGAGTACGACTGTTTGAACTATGGTTGGCCAGTGGGCCGGGATCGGGTCGGGGCGGGGCGGGATCGGGACCGGCGGGATTCGCCGCCATCCCGTCCCATTTCCGATCCCGTCGGAATCGGGTCGGGGCGGGATCGGGCTGGGGCGAGGTTAGGGCGGTTTTTTTTCCACTTAATTTAAAAAATAACATATATATAAAAACTCAATAATTAAACAAGATAGTGTAATAAACACATCCCAAAGCTGTTTTTGTGCCTCTTATATTATTTAATAGACATATAATTTTTTTTGTAATACAAATACAATTGTCAAAATTGCAACTTTGTGGTGTTGTTCAAAAGTTGCAAATTACATAGTAAAATTGCAATAAAAATTACATTTTGAAAAAACCTGTTCTAGTTTCTTGATAATTTCTTGTGGTTCTTCGGTTGGAATTGGTAATTGTTGGTCAAATTGCTCCATGTTGCTTCCACCGCCTTCGGATAAGATTTCGTTGTAGTTTTCGTATTTTTCTTCGTTGATCTCAGGTTGACCGCACCTTCTCCGCTCCGCTCGTATCCAATCTCTGAATAATACTATCATCTATATATCTATACACTAAGATATATTTTTTGCATAGACCATTTATAATCTATCCAATGACAGGTTATCGTTAAATAATCATGGTCGTTAGTACTACGGCCTATATCAGAAGTGATAGTCATTTTGCCATTAAAATGATATAATGAATAACGTAAATACTGTTGATATTTATGTGCAAATTTAAATACATCTCTCTTAACAATTGATCTAGAAAAAACGTTAAAAGCAGGATTATACATATATCTAATGTAATGAATAAAATCGGGAGATGAAGGAAATGAAAAGGGCAAACCCTCCACAACAACTAATTTTGCTATTGCTTCTCTATCTCTATGTTTATTGTAATTAGGGCCTACAATTTCCCCCGTCGTGGGGGTTAATTTGACCCTATACTTGATCCGGGACAGTATGTGAACCCTGTTCCGATGGAGCGGGCGTTTACGCACCCAGTTTTGAAGCTTCGTATTGGGCATACCTAACTGGATGAGCTCTTGCTACGTGTCTCATTAAACCCCCCGTCCCGCCATGACCTTTTTCAGTTTTAAATTTTAAAACATCTTTACAAAATTTTACATCTAGCTACTTGATTATCTACGTCCCTATCAAAAAATGTCCATGCATCTTATTTTAATGGTCGTTTTGCTGGACCTCGTCTCATACTAGGGGGAATAAAAGGCATTTCAGTTGAAGGTGCACTAGTGGGTGTGTTGTCATCTACATTAGTGGGTGTATCATCTTGATCATCGTCTAAATTAAAGTATTCTTGAGTTCCAGAAAATAGCTCCTCGTCTAAATCTAATGGTATTGTAGGAAAATGTTCAGTATCAACAAAATCATCCTGTGTAGGAATAGGATTCTGTCTAGAAATAGGATGACTAGAAGAAGTACTATTGCCCTTGTTGCACCTACTAGAAGAAGCCCGACCCCTATCCGTAAGCATACGTTTAAATCCTTCCATTATAAATTTATAATTATACTAATAAATAAGTAAAGTAAATAAAATTAAGTGCGCTAAATAAAATAAATAGACAATAATAATTTAATGAATGAACGAATGTACCAAGCAAGGCGTCAGTCGGCGATGTAATCGAGAGGTTGAAAATTGAAACTTTGCTCGATGGAAGATCCTCAAGCTAATTGCCAACTTTACTCCCAAATGAATAAATAAAATTCAATATTTAGTAGACAATGTAGACTTGTAGAGAGATAGATTGAGAGAATGGAGAGATTGTAGGAAGATTTGAGAGAAAGATGAAGAGAAAATGAGGTATTTATAGTTGGAAAATTGGGTTAAAGTATAAATATAATAACTTATGGGTTAAAAATAAATATTAAAGAGGTAGGGGGGTTGGGAGGGAGGCCAAAAATGGTTGTTGCACTAACGACCAAAATATAAAATGGTCGTTGGTGCAACGATTATTTATGCAAAGGAGGAGTTTCACGCGGGACCGGGATGGGGTCGGGCCTGGCGGGATTGGGGCGGGCCGGGATGGGCCGGGACGAGACCATATCCCATCTCGGTTCGAGTCCCGATATCGCAATTTAAAAAAAAATAAAAAAATCGGGTTCGGGGAGGGACCGGGCCGACCCGGCCCACCGGCCAGCCATAGTTTGAACCCTTATTTTATCAAAGCACTTGACAATTTAGCAAACCAGCAATGTGAGGCTTATTTCAAACCATATAAAAATTGTTGGAGTCGACATACTTGCTTTGGACTAGGAACACAAAATCCCGGTGGAAATTTCATATAAACATCTTCTGTAAATTCTCCGTGTAAGAAGGCATTTTGAACATCCATGTGATACAACTCCCAATTTTGCATAGTTGCAACTGCCACGGAGGTCTTAACATTTACTGTCTTAGCAACCGGAGCAAACGTTAGTCTATTATTATTATTGGTCAAAAGAGGCTATGGACTAGTGCTAAATCATATCATGGTAATGAGTATATGAAGTGTGTAAAATTATTAGTATTTAAGAATTGAGATAAAAAAAATTAATTATATGTGTAATTGATTAAATACTATATTGTAGAGATAAAGAATTAAACTAAGCTAATGAATATGATGAGTGAGCACTCAATCTACGTAGGGCCTTAACTAATGGGCAGCTGGTGGTCAAAACATATATGTGTATTGTGTTGGCACCCTTAGCATAAAGTGTTAAGGAGGGTTCCACGTGTAAGTCACCAAAGGTGACATTAGGCTATATCTTAGTTAGTTAAGTAAACTTAAGGACATATATAGGTATAAGCTACATATATGTACCTGGACAACAATGTAATAATCCCTCTATGCAGCAATATAATTCCTTTTCATGAGATTAAATATAATTCTTATCAAGAACAACATACGATTTTGTGCATTACTTTGATCTCGTGGTTCCTCTTTCATTGTGGTGAGGTTAATATTCATTTATTCGCTTTGATGGTTTACATGTGCTCTTGTAGTTGTTGTGGACGTGAGGAGATGAGGGGCGGAAGAAAATGTCGTTTAGTTAATCGTATAACGATCTTGCCACTCATTGATTTGTTGTTGTGCCTTCCTTTAGTTAATAATTGTGTCATCATCGTTTCTTGTAGATTAAGGTGTAGAGGACGCTACTTCCGACACTAGGAGTAGAGATTCGACATTAAAGGTATGTTAAGGTTAATTGCCTTCTTCCCTTTGGCATGAATTCATTTGTATGAAAACGTAAATGAATATCATGTCATAGCTACTCTAATCATGTTATAGAAAGTTTCACATGTTCTTACTCAAAATGGTTATGTTGGCTATATTGTTATATGGCTTGACTCTTGATTTTATCCTGAGATATGTTTAATGAGTATAACATCTATTATCTATTCATAATGTTTACGACTCTATGTCATCCCGAAATGCTCTAAATGTCATCAAATGGTGAGTCCAAGTCTCATATATACATAATACAATATCAATATTTATCACCGAGCTATAATTGGTTGGATACAACACATATTGTGAGCTATATGTATTATACCTCTGATCACATGGGTACGTTATGTGATTATGAGACCCCACATTGGCTCGATATGTTACTATATCTATACAAGACCCTATTGAGGCTCAGTATGCCCTATTTGTAAGCATAAGTATCTATATCATGCGCCTTCAGTGGAATTTAGAGTTCCGGGTTGCTTCTCATGCTCTTTTACATGGATGTCTTTTCATATATTTCTTATATGCCTTACATACTCTCTACATTTTTTCTGTAACGATCTGTTTGGTTGTTTTAGCTAAAGACCCTTATTTGCTTGTCTGACCTTTCCCGTGGTCTCTATGTGGGGTTTGTGATGCGCGGTGATGGGTAGCATGGATCCCGATGTACATTTATATGAGTTTTGGAAAAAACCCTAAAAACTAGAACCTTATAATTGAATAGTTTGACTCAGGGTTGACTTTTGAGTAGATGAGTTCGTTTTCGAGTTTCGTCGCTTCCAGTAGCTCTGGAGGATTATTTATGACTTAGTCGAGTCGTTGGTTCACTTCACGAGGCAATCAGATGTATTTTATGGCCTTATGTGTAATATTTGGATATTTGGTTATTTCATATGATTCTTAAGAAAATTAAGTCTTAGCTTGGTTAAATGGGAAATCCGAGAGTAAGAGTGAATTCGTAGCATTGTTTACCTTATACGAGCATGTCTGGTTTGTGTCTGAGGGGTCCCATGAGCATTTCGGGTGTTTGATGGAAGTTTGGCCTTGTTTCATTGTTGTTAGTGTTTGGTGTCTGCTTCGGTGACACTGTGTTTGCTTATGTATGTCCGCCTCTGCAGAGGTTGGCTCACATAAGCGGGTTATGAGGATTTAGGGAGTTTCCGCTTTAACAGATGATCTTTTCGCAGGGGCGTGTGCACCTCTACAAGATCGGGTTGCCATGGTGCTGGGCGAGGTGTCAAGTGACACCGCCTCAGCGAGGTCATTTCACGCACCAGCGGGTCCTGCTAGTGGGGTCGATTCCGCTGGAGCGGAATCGCTGGATCATGTGTCCTTTAAAATTCCCTAGGTCATAGCACTTTTCCAAAAATAGTATTCTCGAACCTAGAGCCGCCACCAGTGAGTTTCTGAAGTTTTGTGAGCAATTCTTTCATTTGGGGTAAGAATTCCATCCTTTATGATTTATTTTCATGATTTAAGGTGCTCTAATGGTGATATGTTATGTATGTAACTTTGGGAAGATGAAAGATAAGTTCATTTGTGAATAAGAGAGCTAAATCATTGATTTAGGGATGTTCCATGGATTAGATTATTTTAATATTATAAATTAGTGATGGAAATTTATAGATAATCATGTTGTAAAGCTTAATTTGAGTATATAGAAACCCATTTAATTGGGTGGGGTGGGGGGGGGGGATTCTAGGGTTTCCAAATTAGAGCTTTTTGTATATTGTTCAATTGAAGGTCCAAATGAGTATAGGTTTTCAATTAACTTAAGGATATGAATTCCTAGTATGTTTTGATGCTTTTTGAATATTAAAGTTCGAGTCTTGACGACTTGGGCCTGGGGTTGGTCTTTAGAGTCTTGCTTGTTTAGGACTATGTCTATGTATATTGTGTAAGCCTTATATTAATGAATAGTATATGCGTGATTAGACTTCGATTATCAAGAGGTGCAGCGGAAGGGCAAGGCTATTATCGAGGCTTGATTGTTCGGCACTCCTGTTCGGCCCAGAGGTAGGCTACGGTTTACTTTCACCAGACTCCGATAGAAGTACGTAATCAGGTATAAATATTGAGGGGTATTAGGCGTATTAGGCGTATTTGGGGGTCCTACTCAGCCGGTTGTGATGAACGTTTGAGTGGGTACCAGTGTTGAACTGTGATGATGGGTGATTTAGGGAATCTGCCTTATGTTGGTTTCGACTGCTGATTGATTTGGCTTGTCGCCATATGTGGGCTTGTCGCTATCTTTACTATTGTATGTTTATTCATTACACATGGTTTCGATATGATGTCATGATTTGTACTTGGAATGTATATGTGATATTGAATTCTTGAAGGCATGTGGTATTTCATCTCTATATTTTGTTGCATCTCATTATATCATGATTTTTGCCTTAAAATATCATTTGCATTCATACACTCATGTTCTGGTAATATTAATATTGGAGTGGTATGATATATGTTGTGGGTCCAAGAGACTGGAAAGGAAAGAACACTTATGAGATTATGGGAATACTGAGATGACAATGATACGCGTGGGGACGGGTTGCACACCTGCAACATGATATTATTCAGCCAAGAGATGGGCTCCGATGGGACATTTCGGAGGATTATATGGACTTCGCGGGTCTCCCATGGGTGTGTTTCATAATATAAACTTGAGCACATGTATACTGGAAGATAAAAATACATGGTATATGCATTGCATTCATATTCATACATACATCATTTATTGATTATTTGTGGATGGACTTGGTTTTGAATTGATTGTTGATGACTTGACTAGATTTCTGGACATGAAAGGATTGTACTTGCTATTTGATACTCGAATTACTGTTATTGAACTCCCATGGAACTGAATGACTTAAGTAATTATGAAATCTTACTAGAAAATGTGATATGTGAATTCTGTGGATTATTCTGTGAAAAACGTGTCATTACTTGGATTATTTGGACTGTTAGTATAGGACTATTTGGTGTCAACTTGATATTTATCTCTTTTTGTGTATCTTATGTCGTTGTCGATCTACGATGCCTACGGGAGTACGTTGTGTACTCATACTACATTTGCTGTATTCTATTTGGATGCAGATTTAATTCCTTCTACCAGTACGGGATAACGTGGGTGAGTTCGAGTGGGAGATCTCTAGCATTCAGGGTGAGGATGCTATCTTCAGCATACCTTTGGGTGTTCTATCTCTAGTTCAGTTTTTTACTTGCACTTGAGAGACATGACATACACTTTTAGATTATGTATTGGTGTTGGCCTACGTTGCCCATTTCAGACTTGTATCGAATTTCTAGTGCTCTTGTATTCACAGACTATATCTTTGGGGGATGTTGTTGATGTTCAGACTTATATTTTTCGCATTTATATCATGAGACATATTATATAATATTTTATTATCTTTTCGATTTTATTTATGTTATATCATATGAATGAATCGGGAGTGGTTCGCCTACCGGTGAAAATTGTGTAGGTGTCACCACGATTCACAAAAAGGGGTCGTGACACTTTCGTACTGACGTCCCTTTGCCGGGGACGCTGCATTTCATGCTCCAGGTTCAGGTAGACAGGTTGACGCTCTTCCACAACAGAATGTCTTAAGAGTTCAGCGGTTGTTGGGAAAACTCCACTTCTTCCTGGAGTTAGCCGAGTCTTGACGATATTATGTATATATATTATATGAGTAGGTGTGAGTCCTGTCCGGACCATATGGCAGTTATTGTATTCGTAGAGGCTTGATGATATAGTAAGGAGAATGACCTATAACTAATGTTAGTTATAGACAGTTTTATCCACCAATTATTGTACAAGCAATACAATCACGAGATGAAAAATGAGTCAAATAAGTACCAATGGCAAAAAGAAAACGAGTCAAACAAGTCATGCGGTTGTTCATTTTGCACCTAAACATTGGATAGGTACTAGTTGCTAGTAAAACTACAAACTAAAATCACATGGTAACATGGTACGATTGTACACAAAAACCGGTAAATACCAACCAACTAGCCATCTTTTTATGTAAGAATCAAACTAATAGGCATATGAGCAATTAATAGCCCAATTTATAAATAATTTGATTGGATTAAAAAAAGTAAATTTGACGTGCATTATTATAGAGGTAAGTGTAACAAATCGTAGTGCACTTGTGGGGGAATCTGCCAAAAATGAAGACAAAAGGAGAAACATAATCTTGTCGGAAGCGCGTGAAGTCGTCATAATCATTATCTGTGTGTTCTTCTCCATCAAAATCAAATCATAATTCTCGTAAACCCGTTGATCCTTGTTCGAATTCCCCTTCAGATAGAGCAATTTTGTCAGCTTATTTTCCTTGGCACGTAACACTTCTCTTTATTTAACCCCGTTTCTAATTGTAGCTTAATGAATTATCCTTCATTTGTTATGCAATAATATCTTCTTGAATATACTATAAAGATCTACGCTTTACGTTGATTGAGTCTTCTTTATTCACGCTGAAAATAGATAAAAAAAAATTGGGGGAAAGGGATCTTAAGTTCTAGGTCAAGCAGCTTGTAATATTATAAGTATAAATAAACTGTTTGTTTTGGTGTTGTCTGAAAGGTGAGCTTGTTTAATTCATCCCTGACCTTTTTCGCTCCTTTTCAGATTTTGGATTGATACCATCTTCAGGTTGCTGGTGCCTTAGATTGGAAGTTATATTTGGTGTCCACTTAAAATGGGGATCTCTGATACGGTACCTTTTTCTACAAATGATCCTTCAACTTATTACTAAGTTAAAGACTAATGATAAGTGGAGTTTATGCATTTACTCCGTTTGTGATTTTTACTTCTGCTTTCAGCCTCCTATTCAATTCTCTGCTTAGTTCAATCTCCATCTCCGTATGTGCCTTTCCATTCTTTTCACTCAGGTGTTTGTCTGACAAAGGACAGAGCATGCGTTGGAAATTTTGAAAAAGGAAAGACCAAGAAAACTATAAAGCTATATGTTAGAAAGCAATTTCTTAAGTGCTTTTATCTTTTAATTGTTTTGCATCAGTTAATTTGATTATTGATGTATCCTTCCCAATCCAACTAAAAGACTATGAATGATCGGGAATCTTCAGGCTAAATTCAGCTGGCATTTACTGAAGTGGGCAACATGGTTGTTGTGGATTTATATAGTCGACTCCAACTTGCATGAGTTTAGGGCATAATAATTGTTATTGTTTGTATTTGCTGAAGTGGGGCAGAAGACCCTAAGTTTAGCTGGTGAATTAAAATTTATATTATAGAACAGAAATGCCTAATGAAGCTTGATTTTAGTCCCATGTTTTATTATGCTGGCCGTCACAACTCTTTTTGGTAGTCTTTGTTACCTAGAAAACTGGCTCTCAACCACGATAATGATAGAATTAGAGAGTACACAAAGAAATTCTGGAGCTAACGTAGAAACAGAGAAAACAAAGAGTATTTGAAGGCAATTGTAGGTCCGTGGAGAATATTGCTAAAGAAGTGGCTTTTGCTTGCAATGTTAGAGCATCTCCTGGTATTAGAAGATGCAATTATGCCCTTATTATTTCTTAGTTTTCTGGTTTGTTGTCAGTTTTATGCTTGCTGAGCCTATCTCTGGGTGAGAGGTACAGGAAACCTTCCCTTGGAGGTGTGCCTTAGCCTCACCTATCATATGTAATAGGCTGTGTTTTTCTCTAGTTTTTTCTGGTTTGAGACAGCTGGTTGAGTTAACTAAGCTGTGGTTTTGAAAAGTTTCACTTTGGTGATTAATAAAAGTTAAGTTAGTTACCAAAAAAGAAAGCAAAGCAAAAATCAACCCAACCAAAGAACTATAACGCAAAGTATCAACCAAAGAACTATAACCCAAAGTATCAACTTTATATTGTATGCCCGGTCTACCAATCAAAGAAACATTGCATGCCTGGTCTTACAAGATTGTATGCTCGAGGCAGAATAAGTTGGATTGTGAAGTAATACCACCTCTAGACCCCTTAATATAAGACCCGATCCTTAGTCATGTATTGGTTCAGATAAATCCATTTTTCTTTAAAAAAAAAGTCAAAAACGAAGAATTTCATGACTTTATTGACCATAATATATTGATATATTTATTAAACCATTATGTGAATGTGTCACGTGCTCCGGGTGGGAGAATATAAGATATACGTTCATGTGACATTAACGTTGAGTTTAATTAAAAAAAAAGGGCAAACGTGTGTTGATTAGAACTTGTGGGGCAATTTTATAAAGGAGTCAAGTAACTTCCCATTTATTGTGTAGCCAAATGATGTTCATGCACAAGTGCATAGCCAAGTGGCATTCATGCACTTAAGTACATGAATGCCACTAAGCTATGCAGTAAAGAGATGGTAAACACATGTCCATGGAAGGGTCCGAGTTTTGAGACGTTATTTCCCACATTAGATAAAAAGAGGGAACCTAATTTTTCTGTAAAATTGTTCCAAGGTCCAATAAATGCACGTTACTCCTTTTTACTTATTAAAACCAACTTTAATGTGTAAAAAAGTCATGTCCTACATATATCTTACATTCTCCCACTTGGCTCACGTGACATCATTCACTTAATGATTTAATAAACACATTATGTGCCAAGTGGGACTAATTTTTTACATTGATTACATTAGTTCTTGTGATTAAGGTTGTGAAACATGTCCGAGTCATGGCGGTTATATGTCACTTTATTTGACGTAGTGCCTTCCATGTCTACAATACTAGTCAATACTCTAATTGTCTAACACAATCTATAAGGGGAATACATTATTGGTCCAGCGATAATGCTTCAAATATTTTTATCTAAGCTAGAACCTGTCATTGTTAGCTAGAAGACACGTAACAATAGAACATATACATAAGTGAGATCAACGTGTCAATTGCTCAAACATAATAAAGTCTTTCCATAAGGTTATTCGTTGCAATCAATAACGTCCATTCTTTCAACATGTTAAATATATGTTTGGGCGGTAATCTTTTTGTCAAAGGATCAACAAGATTGGTGTTAGTATGTTCACTTGACATTTTATGGTTGTTGATGTCTTCAATGATAAAGTATTTCAATTCCATATGCTTAAGCACCATTCAAATACTTGTTGTTTTTAGAGAGAGGACAAAGCCACCTGAAAGACTAGGAATGGTCTTTCAGTTGTTTTCATTAGTTAATTTGATTATTAATATATCCTTCCCAAGCCAACTGAAAGACTAGGAATTGTCTGGAATCTTCGGGCAAAATTCATATGGCATTTACTGTAGTGGGGAACATGGTTATTGAGGATTTATATAGTCGACCCCAACCTGTATGAGACTGAGGCGTAGTAATTGTTATTGTTTGTATTTGCTGAAGTGGCGGACAAGACCCTAAGTTTAGCTGGTGAATCACATGGCCTAAGCTTATAACCCAAATGAGTCCATAGTTTCAGATCTTACCCTATTCAGTCCATTTTGTATATAATATGAAATGCTTAGGGAAGAGACAATAATTCCTTAATTTGTGATTATGACTTCCATTTTTACGCTTAAAAAATTGATTGAGAGTGATACTTAGGTGTATCATTACATAAATAAATATTGTTGGGTGAATTAAGTGAAAAACTATGAACTCCATTGTTGGGATTTTAAAAACTTGAAAACTCACAAATGGTCTTGTGATTAGTTAAATTATTTGACAAATTGATGATTGGGGTTAAAAATTTGAAGCTATTCGAGGAAGATTTAAGCTAGTTGGTGATGTTTTTGACCCATTTCGGATGAAGTTTTGTGGGTTGAAGTTCTTAGGAGACGAAACCGATTTTGTATAATTTTGCTCGACAGTGTAAAAGTGTGTATAAGCACCTTTTATACATTTTTATGCAAGGTTGATACATTGTTTAACGTAAGTGTATAATATTGTATACCAGGTGTATAAACATTGTTGTGAAAAAAAAGGTTGGCTATGCGGGTGTAAACTGAAAAACATGGTTACATGTTGTGTTGGGCTGTTTACTGTTGAAAAGTAGCCATTAAAATTTATGCTATAGAACATAAATGCCTAATTAAGCTTGATTTTAGTCCCATGTTTCATTATACTGGCAGTCACAACTCTTTTCTGTAGTCTTATTACCTAGGAAAATGGCTCTCAATCAGGATAAGGATAGAATTAGAAAGATAACAAATAGATTCCGGAGCTAACGTGGAAACAGAGAACACAAAGCAATAATCAAGCCAACCAAAGAATTATAGTACGTTTTACCAACTTTATGTCGTATGCCCGGTCTCGCAATCAAAAATAATATTTGTATGCCCAGTCTTAAGTTGCCCAACATTTTATGAGATTTCTAGATTGGTGTTTATTGTGATTCCTAATCTACATTATAAAGGAATTCATCTTGTCTCTCAGAATCTGGATACATAAGGAATATTATTACTATCTCGAGGCAGCTTGCAAGCAGCTCTAACTGTAAAAGATATCCAAATATAGCAGTTAACTTTTGATCATTTCGACGGATAGTGTTGGTCTCTCTTTTTTGTTAGGTACCTGCTCAATAAATTTATTCCTAGTTAACAATAAATAAAAAAACAAATTTATTCCTAGTGACATTTGAGGAAGGCGAGTAAATATTTTAAGCTAATCTCATTTCTTCTTAAGACATCCAAAAATGGTGCATTTTTCCTATTGTTAGTCTTCTAAATTTGGAACCAGTCAACTTCAGATTTCAATAAAGCAATATGCGGATGGACTCCAAATATTTATCATCATACACTTTTTGATTTTGTTTCGAGAGTGTCGATCTTCTTCTATGACTTCTTCTAGTAATTTGACTATCATTTGTTTTCCTTTTAATTTAGCATCTCACAGCATCTCTATCCAAACTTTTCAGTCTATAGTTCTTTGAAACTTCAATATTGCCCTTTATTGTGCATTGTTAACTTGAACTTTCAAAAACAGAGTTGCATAATGAGTCTGATCACCCTTTGGTGAAAAGAAAAATTTGTAAAAATGTATAGCTGCATATAATGAGAAAAGATGTGTGCTTGGCAACCTTCTTTTTATTGACCGAGAAATCCCTGTGGAAAGAATGACACACGGTTCGAAACTCAGTGGATATTGGGTGCGCTCCTCTACCATTGTCCACTTAAATACCAGGATTTTGTTTGCGGTAAGGTATGAATCCGTGACGTGCGCCTAACCCACCCATCACATGCTTAGCTCTTTACCACTGGACCAAAGCCCTGGGGTCTACCACCCAAGATGTATCTTGGAAATTTGATAAATCAAACATCTAGTGCCCATAACAGCTAAGCAAATTAGATTGATGGGAAGCAGAAAGCATAAACCTTTTGGTCTGAAACAACAAAGCCCACCAACATAAAATACACAAGAGAAAAAAAGAGTTGAACATTGATCGTAGTCTAGTAAGTCTTATTTGTAGATTGATCAATATGTTTATCTATATAACACTATTTCTTTGTTGATCAATCAATTGACTTCCATGTCTACCCATTTTGGGAGGAAGTGCATTAGTATGAAAGAGTTTTTATGTTATAGTGTACATTCTTTTTCCAGGTACGCAGCCTTTTTCCCTGTATCAAGTCACACTCCGCAAGTGATGGTGATGATTCTGCCCATAATGTCGAGTTTGCTGGTGGAAATGTGTGCCTTATTACCACAAAAGAAAGCTGGGATCAGAAGTTGGCAGAAGCAAATAAAGAGGGCAAAATTGTGAGAATCATTACTTCTCTGCAATGTTATACATGTGTCTCTGTGTATGTCATATGATAATTTTTTGTTAATTGGCCGATCTATTACTAGAGGAAAATTGATCTATTTGAATTGCATCCGTTTTATACCAAAAGTTAAAGAAACTTCAATTTTTATTTTTTGCTTGATTACATAAGAAACTTAAATTTTTATGTAGACGTTTATTGAAAAGTGTTTTTGCATTGGTGATAGACTCAAGCATTTGGTACTTGATTGAGGAGTAGAAGCATATACTAAGGGTGTGTGCCGGATTCTCCAAAAGTAGTGCATTTTTGGAGGATCCGACACGGGTGCGGCATCATTTTTGGAGAGTCCGAGCAACATAGTTCCTTCATACCAAACACACCATAAGTGCACTATGCAAAATGTACATTTGGCCACTAAAAGACTGATAGCAGCAATCAGATTGTGGCCCTACTGTTGAGGCCAGACATTGTGAAACTTTCAACTTTGCGCTCTTTTTAATAAATTTGTATGTTGGGACTTGAGAAGAGATAAAGATCTAACTTCTCCTTTCTCTAAATCCTCTCTTCGACTAATCAAAGAGCTTCCATCATTGACAAGATACCAACAAGTACCTTACTAGCAGTTCCCTCTAGTCCTGGCTTTTTTCTTTTGACTGTGAAAGAAAAGAGGGGCTTTATTTGGGGGGGGGGGGGTATTGGGATTGTGGTGAGGTTGACTTTTTAGGAGAATGGAGGGGTTTTGGTTGCATCATTATTAGTAAATCCCGTTTAAAAAAGTTCAGTTGGTGAATGTTTGATGTATTCTTTTTTTTTGGGTGGGGGTGGGGGTTGGGAGGTTGGGGAGTCAGATGTGCTACCATATTCGAGAATTGTTCAAGCTAGATTCTATTTGAAAGGCTTCACTTGTTTGTTTGATGAACCTAAGTTTAATGGAGTTGACAATCTAACACTATTAGCTAGGTTTCTAACTCCACAGGAACTGATCGATAACTAAATGCAAAACAGAGAACACAAAAAAATTGAGTCTGTTTTGCATGTAGTTTCTAATCTTATTTTTCAAGCATTCAAGAGTTGTTTTTTCCAAAAATTAATATAGTTTTTTCCCTTCCCAGGACTCTGTTTGGTTCTTATTAAGGAATGCAATAACATGGTGGTGGTTGCGTGAATTTTTTGAATGTTATTTTCTCCAGAAGGAGAGTACACTTTCATATGCACATGCACAGTGAAAATTTTCACTGAGAACTTGCTAAAACTTGAATGGACCTGTGTCTTGCCAATATCATATGCAGACTTACACCTGTGTACATGTAACTTAATCCTCAAGAAGGCCAGCTGCATTAAAATTCAAGACACTTATAAAAAAACGATATTCAAGACACTTTTAACTCTAATGCTACCAGCTTAAGATTTTCCTCTCACCATATCGTGTGCACACATGTGAAGAGAGAGGGATACGGACAGAAGGGTGCAGCGCTTTCCACATGCATTCTTCGTCTTTTGCTTGCTTAAAATTTTATATTTTCGCTGAAATTGGCATTTTGGACCTTTCTTACATAAGTGAAATGTTGGCAGGTTATTGCAAATTTCAGTGCTTCATGGTGTGGTCCATGTAGAATGATTGCTCCATTCTACTGTGAGCTGTCTGAGAAATATCTTTCTCTGATGTTTCTAACAGTCGATGTTGATGAGCTTACGGTAAGTAGCAAAAAAAATTCAATTTAGAAATTTCAGTGTTCAATCCTATACCCTTCTGCCTCCTAACTATCTAACTCTTAAGATCTTACTGATTTTTATTTTCCACTCAATTAAAACTCTGGCTATTTGAAGTAATTTTTCTGGAGTCCCAGCGCCTGGGAGATAAATGAACAAGAATTCGTATGATAAGAGTGTTTATTTGATGTTTTGTTGGATTGTTTTCCTACAGTAATCTGAAAGTTTTGGCAACTCAGGTTCGTTGTTTGTGGTCTTTTTATTTGGTTCAGGAATTTAGTTCATCCTGGGATATCAAAGCAACTCCAACCTTCTTTTTCCTCAAGGAAGGCGAGCAGATTGACAAACTCGTAGGGGCCAATAAACCAGAGCTGCAGAAGAAGATAACCGCAATAGCAGACACACAGGTAGCATGCCAGACACAGCCACAGCCACAGTAATTGCTGTTGGAGGTGGGAATTGTCTTAAAATCCCTGCTTTCCAGCTTTGTCAAGAATTCAGGTCTCCAATAGGACTCCGTCCTTACTTTGAGTTGCTGCCAATATGTTGTACAGTTGTACATTGAGCCACTACTGATTTGGGGACATTTTTGTGTGTAAAAGAAGAAAAGGCAGTCCATATTCAATCCCCCTAGGCCCTACCCCCACCCCACCCAACTTAAAAACAGAATAAAAAACTTAACAAGAATGATGTGATTGGAATAAAAGGCTTGGTTGTTTGAATCATTCTGATTTTGAAAGAAGCTACAGGCTCAAGCATGAAGCTGTATGCAGAAAAGTTTGTATCACGACGATCCGCTTGTGTATTTTTATAATGGAAATGTCGAATTAATTCTTCTACGCTGAACTGGATGAGAGATGAGTGATGACAGACATACCAAAACGGCGTTCTCTTCCTTTGCCCTTTGAAAAACAATATCAAAGTCTATTAAAGCATTGTCTCAGTACCAAATTAGTTGGATCCGTTGTATGAATTCATTAGTTTCATTCTTCAATAATTTGGTTAGGTTGTGTGTGTGTGTGTGAGAGAGGGAGAGAGAGAGTATGGCAATGCAAAGGTTGAAGCCTTTTGTTTTGCCCTTCTCAACTGCTTCCATTTTTCTTGTTTTCTCATTAGAAATGTGCCACTTATGTATGAACACAGAACCTAGCGGAAGCATAAAACGACAACACAGAAAAGATGTCTATTAGTTAACATGTTCTATTTGCTAGTTGAAACAAACAATTTGTATATTTTTTCTTTCAATTAAGGGGGAGAAATGTCCATTAATTTCTTATTTTCCTGATTGAAGTGCCTCCTTTGCACTTGGCAAATTAATCCCCTTGTAGGAGTAAGACGAACAATCAGTAGTGTGAATTGGCATATAAGCTAATCTCAACTAACTTAAGACTGAGACTCAATTAGTTGTTTGATCGATTGAATTCTTCAACCTCACCTCTCATATTATGTGTTCACAATATCTTCAAAAAATCCAATGGCATGCACGTCATTCAATTAAAATAACAATTTATGGGGCCATCCATCTTTGTGATTATAATTACTAGAAAGACGCCAATGCCTGTCCATCATGTATGCAACTCAACTAATACATCCTTTTCAACTTGCTTTACACACTCACCCCTCAACTTTCAACGTTTACACAACTGGCACAAATCAAAATGAGTGATGGATAATTGAAGCATAAAGCTACCGCTAAAACCTGTAAATTATAAACAAATCCTTTTTTAAACCTTTGATAAGAACATGGGGATAACTCCCTTAAATCTCTAACCAAAGTCAACTATCACTTACCAGCAACGAAAACCACTTAATATTTTAATCTTTTTTGATAATTGAGATTTCTGATTTAATTTGCGCTCACTTCAACTATTTCATTTTTTTAATAATTGTGAAGTCCAAGACACTTTGCAGATACCTGAAAACTATTCCACCGGACACAATAACTAGGAACGGCGTAATATTGGCAACAAACACAAGGGAGAAAACATTTCTAGTGGACATAGCACCAATAAAAAGGAATTTTCTTCCAGCAAAATGTCATAAAACAACACTTCTATACCATGTCAACTTTGATTTGATATAGAGATAGTGTTGTGTTTGGACCTCTTCTTTTTTGCTTTTTGTGATCTTTTTTGGGACTAAGATCTCTTCATTTTCTTCCAAGGCAGTAACATAATATACAAATAATCACTATCCTCACTTCTACATGAGGCATGAGATCAGACTGTCATATTGAACAACCTCTTCATCAGTTAATAGTACAAGGAAAAATTATTTCACACTTTTTGAGTATTGGTAGATACAACTTATAAAGGAGTTTAAACAAAACATATGAATCACAAAATAAATAGTGAGTAAAAGAATAAGGCAGTACGAGGAAGGAAAAGGAAAAGAAAAAGGAAAAAAATGACTTCTGCTGTTAAGAGGCGATAGCACATTGCCTTAACGAGCTGTGGCAACGTGTAATTGCTTTGAGATTTTAACGTCCTTTTGGATTCATGATTTGAGAGAAAACAGCACTAGGTGTTAGGCCGTCTGAGTCTTCACTGGCAAGGCTGCGGCCGCCAATGCTCATGGATATCCCACTGCTTCTTGAATCAGTCATGCTTGCATCATAACCTGGGGATGCATTCTTTCCTTTGCATGTGACAACATCAAAGCCTCCTTCTTCAATGTCCATTTTTCCAAAAACCTTGCCGCCACACTCCTCTGCACTCTCCTGAAGTTGCAGAGCAAATTCAAGGTTCCAAAGCACATCTCCCATCGAGGGCCTGTCTACACCAACATCAGACACACACTTTACTGCTGTCTCTGTAAATTTCTTCAAGCATTCTGGTGCAAGCTTCCCTTTCAGATATGGGTCGATTATCTGGTCAAAA
This sequence comes from Anisodus acutangulus, assembly GCA_029783415.1. NCBI lineage: Eukaryota > Viridiplantae > Streptophyta > Magnoliopsida > Solanales > Solanaceae > Anisodus > Anisodus acutangulus. Next base: position 27,214,629 of record CM056508.1, read on the forward strand.
GTCCCCTTCTTATAGCAATGGAATGCCCACTCTGCTAAGCTCACTTGCTCCTTTGGAAGAGTTGGGTTCAGCGCTGGCCGAGCACACAAAATCTCAAACAGCACTACACCAAATGAGTAGACATCAGATTTGTCTGTGAGTTGCTGCCTTCTGAAGTATTCTGGATCCAGATATCCAAAACTGCCCTTCACCACCGTACTGACATGGGTGTGATCCAATGTAGGACCTGTTTTAGACAACCCAAAATCAGAAACCTTTGCCACCCACTTCTCATCCAAGAGGATATTAGTTGTCTTTACATCACGATGGATAATAGTATGCTTGGCACCAGTATGAAGATAGTGCAACCCACGAGCAGCACCAATGCAAATCTCAAGCCTCTGCTTCCAAGGTAAAGGAGGCTTCTGAGTCTTATATAGATGCTCACGAAGGGTACCGTGAGCCATGTAGTCATATACAAGGATCATTTCACAGTTCTCTTCACAATAACCAATCAAAGAAACAAGATGGCGATGGCGAAGTTTCGAGAGCATTTCAATTTCAGTTTGGAATTCATGAACACCTTGCTCAGAGAGAGGATTCCCACGTTTGATAGCAACTTTTGTGCCACCATCAATTTCTCCCTGGTATACTTTCCCAAAACCACCCACCCCAAGAAGCAGTGCTTCATCGAAGTTTTTGGTGGCTGCCTTGATCTCAGCAAATGAAAAGTGACGACAAAGGTTTGATGGGAGGGACGAAGCATAACTGCCAGTAGTGTTGGTTTTATTGGAACCAGAAGTATGTGAATTTCCATACAAAGAAAGAGGGAGCCAGCCTGACGGTCCATCGCTTGGACTTTGGACCTTCCCACCTTTCCGGAGGCGCTTGATAAAGCATACAACTAAACCAATAAGAACTGCGGCAGCAATTCCTCCTCCAACACCTCCACCAATAGCTGATTTATTACTTTTTGATTGGCCCTTTTTGGATGGCAGAGGGTCAATATGATCTGGTTCTGCAACTGGAACAGGATTAGGCCCAGCAAGGTTTCCATTGGGGTCACTCACTTTAAAAATCTCTATTCCATTCAGAATAGCATCATAATAATTGGATTTTGAAGCAACGTTTGGATGGAGGGCAAGCCAAAGATCCTGCTGTGGAGCCCCAGGAGGGACTTGGACCACAAAATCCTTGTGGAAAGGAACCCCGTTGCCTCCAGTATAAGCAATGACATCTGCTGCAGGATCCGCGGTCTGATTATTCATGTAGATGATAAACACCCTCTGGTTGATTTTTGTGATATTTTTAGTGATTTCACAGAAATGGAGCCTAACAAGATAAGAGAATCCCGAATCAACTGAGAACCCCCAACTCAAATTGTATTGCAGGTTAATATTAGCAGTTGGACCCATTAACCTAGCTGTCTTATAGACATCAAGTGGGGCAACGTAGGATTGCGCTCCTGCAGGAAAGCTTACTGTGACATTGTCATCATCGGCAGTATTTGTAACTCCGTTGGCTGCTCCAAAAATATACTGTGAGTCATCACCCCATGACCTAAACATACCAGTATCACCTGATGGTGAGATTACATTGCCTCCCACATTAAGGCGATAAACATTTTCCAGGGCAGTAGAATTGTCAATGATGAAAGGGGAAGACTGACCCACGATGAAGGTAGATCCATCTTCTGTATTATAGATATCAGGATGCGAAATAATCTCAATCCCATTGACAAAGGCAAAGGAGTTTGAAGTATTCGGAGAGGGTGTGAAAGTCATGTTCAAAGTTTCAGATGGCACATTGATCGAGAACTCCTTGGTCAAGTAATCATAGGTTAGAGCTTCAGCAGTTTGTGCTGCACTGAAGTTTTTAAGTAAGGTATATGTTCCAACTGTCACATCGAAGATGGCATTGGTAGCATTAAGCTTGTTGTAAGACGAAGGGTAGAAATACAGACGGACAAACTTACGACCAGGTGCTACAGGGAAACTATAGGTGAATTCAGACTGGAAAACACGGGCAGACATATAAGGGACTTGAGGGACAGAGGGTTTTTGATCAGCAGCATCAGAGATGGCTGACTTACTACCCAACATATATTTAGACCCCATATCTGTGCCCCATTTCCGACCATCGGCGTCTGGAAGATTGTCAGGACCTCCACAGTTCAACAGAATATCATCACCGGGCACATAGTTGGCAGCCAACGTCACATTAACCACAACAGCCAACAACACAAAAGTGGAAACCAAGAGAAAAAATTTACTACCGTCTGTCATTGATGCTACACAAGCCGATAGTAGTCCGCAAAAATCACTGGAAAAAAAAAACAGAATTGCGAAAAGAAAGATCAGTTTCCATCTGTTGAAATCACCTCAATTTTAACCACACTAAGAAATTAAGAGGTAAAATAACGAATACCCCATAGAAGCAGCAGCTAATAGCATTAAAATGGACATAAAAAATACAACTTTGGACCAAAATGAAAGCAGAGAGTGCAAAATAAAGAGACCCCAGTATAAAAAGCATTGATATAGACATACAACAAAATCTTAACAAGTAAACGAAAGCATAAGCAAGTTGAGGAACACGAAAAGTTACCTAAAATATCAGCAAGAAACTGAGAGCTCCAAAAGAAGCAAACTTCAAGCCATTATTGGGTTGACTAAATTATATGCAGCAGTTAGCTGAAGAAGAAGCTCAAGCTCAAGCTCAGATTAAAGAGTTTGAGACAAGTGAAATTGTTGCTTCTGAGTTTGATTATGAACCCACTCCCAACTACTGATTACGGTATCTGTAATGACGAGAATACCCTTTACAGAACGTTGAAATGTCAATTTCCCATTTCTGATTAGATGACAGACTAGCTTAGACGCGTTTGGAGTAAGGACGAATTGGAGGTGCCAATTTAATTTTTTTTTTTTGGTCCAAAGCAATTTGAATTATTGATATTTCCTTCTCTACCATAAAAGGGAATATAAGACGATATTTTCATACATTATCTACCCTATCCATCGGGTATGATATTATTATTTGGAAATGAATTACGATTTTCAGTATATCAACAACGTTTGATCATAAACTAGTTAGAATTGATTTTGTGTGCCTTCAATATACATTCTACTCTTCGAACTCATTTAATTGATATTATGATCTTTTTGCTAATTTAATACAATTGTTCTTTATCCAGACATGGATCAAGTTATCGAAAATCATTTCTCTACCTCTCAAGATAGAAATAATATATGCGTACACTCTATTCTATTCAAACCCTACTTGTGGATTACACTTATTTTTTGTTTCTTGTTGGATCAAGTTGCAAAATTGATATAAATTATTCTAAAAGCATTTTTCTATTTTGAATTTTTATCATATAAGTAACTTCTAAAATAGGCATATTTTATTTCAAAAAATTGATGAATCTATATATAAATAAACATAATAAAAATTGGTGTTTATTGGTTGTTGACATCACAAGTCTTGAGGAAACTACAACTATCCGAATATATGTTGAGAAATGGTTTTCCAAATCATTTTCAAAAATTGTCCAATACCATGGTGTCATTCATTTTGCCATTTACGCGTTGCTCTTTTATTGAGAGAGGGAGGGGGGTGCGGCTGAGTTGTAATAAGGTTGGATAATGGGATACTATAAAGGAAATGGGTCCCATCACCATGTGCCGAGTGGGATCCAACAGTGTATATTCAACTTGCTGATGTTCTGCAAAGCCCATACTTCATGTACAATGAGACTGGGCCTTGCAAAATGAACCCACTTTCTGATTACATCATTGGATATCATATCAAGTACAGTTTTGCAGCTCGCAAATTGAGGCCCAACCATAAATGGGTTCTAACTGAAGCCCGTTTTTTATGCTGGATCTGGTGCAGTGTGCCCCACATGCATAGGTTCTTGGACTGGTTTGCCCAAAGAAAATAGGGGAAAGAACGTCTATGCCCCTCAAATCAAACTAATTATCCGCTTATAATTTCATTATTTTCGTACCCCTAAAAAATTAAAATTATTTATCCGAGATGTCCACTATAATTATGATATTATTGTGGTATATAAATATATTAAGATGGTATCATGAAAGACCTAGGAATGGCAGGTGGATACAATTTTACGAATTCCGTACCGCACCCGCCCCAGTTGGGGTGGGTATGGTATAATTTTGGCGGGTAGTAGGAGGGTATGGGTATAACTTTGGCAGGTAGTAGGTGGGTATGGGTATAACTTTGGTGGGTAATAGGCGGGTATGAGTATAACTTTGGCAGGTAGTAGGCGGGTATGGGTATAACTTTGGCAGGTAGTAGGCGGGTATGGGTATAACTTTGGCAGGTAATAGGCGGGTATGGGTATAACTTTGGCAGGTAGTAGGCGGTTATGGGTATAACTTTGGCAGGTAGTAGGCGGGTATGGGTAACTGGTGGATTTGTAGTTATACCCACCTCATACCCGCCCCGCATCCAACCGTCTGCCCGCATTATACGCGCCAACTATAATTTTATTTGTACAACGTTATATTTATCTAAATAATTTGGCACACATAATTTTAGCAGCCCCATAAGCCCAATAATAATGAATTGACAGGTTGACAAAATGACAAATGAATTTATTACAAAATATGGCTGGTGGGTACAAGCGGATATTGGCGGGTGGCGGATATCCACTTGGGTGGTGGAGCGGGTGGATTTAGGAACATACCCACCTAAGGCGGATATGAATGTTGAAAATGTACCCGCCACCCGTGACGGGGTGGCGGGTATAAAATTTCTGGCGGGACAGGGGGTACCCGCACCCGCCCCTTCCAATTGCCATCCCTATGAAAGACTACTTTAGCCCTTCTCTTAGTCCTCCATGATACCATCATGGTATAGATGGTATCATAGATGATCATGTCCGTTTCTTAAAAAAAGATACACTTTTCTTGAAAAAAATCTATATGATATCATTGTATTATATACATATATTGTGATGGTATCATGGAGGACTGCTTTAGTCTTTCAATGAGGCACTCTTCAGGGCCATGATATCATCGTGACATATAAATGAGATTGTATCATGGAGGACTGCTTCAGTCTTTCTCTTAGTCCTCCATGATATCATTATGATATATAAATATACTGCGATGGTATCACGGAGGAAAGAGTTTGGGTGAGGGAGTATGTCGGGTAAATAACTTTGGGCAAACGGGTACGACATGTAATTAGTTTAAAAGGGGCATGGGGCGGGTAATTATTTTATTTTAGGGGGTATTTCGGTTAGTTTTCCAAGAAAATATCAACGCCACCATTTAAATTTTGATCACATTAAAAAGGTAATTTTAACGCCACATTTTCTATGAAGATACCTCTTAACGCAATTTATCCATTAACTGTTTATATTTCACAAGATATCTGAGATCAATTCTTATATTCATTATTAAGTTTACTAATTTCTCGGCACATACGTTACATGTGTGTGTCGTGTCATGTGGTATTTTATAAAATAATATTACTATTATTAAAATAAAAATTTGGATAAATTTATGTGAATAATCATATAATTGATTTATTTGTCAAGGTTAAGATAATTAGATGTTATTTGAACCAACTAAAATGAAGAATTGAAGTTTAATTAGATACATATGATAATCATGATGCTCAACCTCCTGCGCAGGGGATAGTGATCTAACACGGGCCTGACCGGCCACCTGTGCTCCAACCCTAGCTAATGCCGCTATACGGGGTCTACCCCTATCACGGCATTTGCCTCTACCGCGCTCCACAGTCGCAGGCGTCGATGCCTCATCTTTAGCCCTCGTTGGCACGTGTTCTCACCATCTGTGAAAGAATAGGATAAGTAAGGTTATATACCAATTTGATCAAACTAGCACTAAAGGAATGAAAGAAGCGAAGTTTCCTAAATCTCCAATAGCCTTTCGAAGATAAGTATAGAGTCTCCGCACCAATCCGCAAGACTCTATTAGACATTGCTCTTGTACTTGTGAAATTGGTGAACCTAAAGCTCTTATACCAACTTATCACGACCCATTTCAGGAGTCATGGTGACACATACACTATCCCCCGATAGGCGAACCACTTTCAAACCCAACAACATAAAATAACTTTAAAGCAGAAAGAAATAATTAATACTAAATTTTTTTGCCGTGTGTATAAGAAGTCATAAAATACTGAAATATCTCATTATTATATTTCGCCAAAATCTGGTCTAAACAGTATAAGAGCTACTAAATATCATAAGAAATATAATATCTGAAAAATGTCTCAACAATAGAAAATAAAGACATGAGTAGAGGAATGGAGAATCCATGGTTGCTGAGGAACAACAAGCTCACCCAGAAATCTTTGGTCAGCAGCCTCGGACGTCAGCCACGAGGTTCGACACTGATTGACGGCACTGTATCAGCATCCATATAAAAATGCAGCAAGTGTAGTATGAGTACATATTGTACCCCCGTAGGTATCATAAGCTGACAACGACGGATAATATGTAACAGCTATAAAATTGAGTTGACTCATAGATTTACTAAGTTCTACACGGTTATTGCCTAAACATGTAAGTCACCTCAACAAGCAATTATCGTTCAACACTTGAGTAATCTCAGAATATAGAAGCATTGTCTAGCACATAACCATCTCAACATAGAAGTTCCAAGTAGTTACAAATCATATAGTATGAATGTTAATGAATGATATGCATGAATGCAAGACACCTCTCAACAACCTGGGATACATGCTACAATATGTCTCTTCATAGATATAATTCATGGGGAACTTCGCGAATCCATATACCACTCACACCAATCGAAATAATTCATTGAACTGGTAAAGCATCAATCTTTGACGCATTAGTTGAGCCACATCATATCACATCATCTCAGTATCCAAATCATATCATAACAATATCATTTATCTTTGTTTCTCGGTCTCATCAGATCCAACAACATTTCATAACCAACTCCATCTCAGTATCATGATAATTTGAGTGAATGAATGCAACGGTAAAAAATTAAGTATGAGATGAAGTCATGTTCAAGAGATGAATAAACACATGCCTCAATATCATCAATAACACACAATTTTCACATAATCAGTATTTCCGTAACAAGAGGCATAAAGTGATGAGGTAAATCAAATCAACAATTACAAGTAAGAACAATTATAACGACAAGCCCACATAACATCAGTCAGGATCAACCTAAGTATGATTCCCCAAACACAATACATTAGTACTCACCCAAGTGCTCATCACGGTCATTACTGTGGGACCCCCATCACGCGCCAATACCCCTCAATAGTTATAAATACTATATGCATCTATTGGAGTCTAATAGAGTAAATTGTAGTCTACCTCTTGGCCGAACATCTCCCACGATCTCAATTTCACTCTAAGTCTTTACCCTTACGTAGCACCTCCGAAGGTTCGTAGTCTAATATCATAGATTCTACGTTAACACATAATTCCAAATATATGCTCAAAGATAAGACCTTTCAAAGAAATTAAATACCCGACCCAAAGTGTCTCGGGCCCACAAGGGTAAAATCAGAATTTTTATCTGAAAATACGCTGCTCGCAGTTTAATTAGTCATATCCTTAAGTTATATACGAATCTAGTCACATTTGGGCCTTCAATTACACTTAATGCCGACACCCGCCCCCCCCCCCCTCAATTTAGGATAAAACTCTAAAATTTCTCTTAAGATTCATGGAATTCAATTAGAAATTCAAGCTTAGCAATAAATTCTTCAATCATTAACAATCCTAAATCTGAAGTATCAACCATTAAAGACTAAAACTTGACATTTAATTTCATCAATTTAACCCTTTTAACTTAAAACATAAACCCCAGGTTTTTCAACCTCCAAATCATGACACAACCCACAATTTAACAAGGGAATCATGAGTAAATAGTGGAAATAAGGTGAGAATCTTACCCCAAGAATGAAATGGTTTGAAATCCTCCACAACCGAGCTTAGACTTGAGAAAAATCAGAAATGAATAATGATTTTCGGACTTGAGGTCTTTTAATATTTCAAAACCAGCGATTCCGCTTATGCAGAACTTTTCTCGCAGGAGCGGCCTCGCTTCTGCAGAAATATGACCGCAAAAGCGGACCCAACTTAAGTGACCAAGATGCGCAGAAGTGGAAAAGAAAGCGCAGACGTGACTTGCACCTGCGCACAGGGCTCCGTAGATGCAGCCTTTCCCAATCCCATCGGAGCTCGCATATGCGGACCAACTTCCGCAGAAGCAGCTCCTCAAGTGCGGCCATCAGACCGTTGGTGAGATTACACCAGCAACAACAACAGTAGCAAAATCCATAAATCACCATCCAACACCTGAAACTCACCCGAGACCTCCCAGACACAAACCAGACATGTCACCCAAGTGTAAAATGATGCTATAAATTTACTCACGCACTCGGAGTACTCATTCGATAATGCTAAGACATACTTTTCTATCAATTTTCCCTAAATTTTCCAAACTTCACAAATTAGCAAATAGGGACTTAAAATATAATCGAACTCCTCAAGAAGAGAACCGAAGACTTGACTAAATCATAAACGACATTCCGCACCTATCAGAAGCGACGAAACTCAGAATCGAACCCGTTTACCCAAAAGTCAATTTTTAGTCAACTCTTCCATTTCAAAAACTTCAAACGTGGGTTTTTCTTCCCGGGGCCTATCTAACTCACCTCGGGAACGTGTCGCCCATCCCCGCGAGTCACAAACCCCGAAAAAAGTCTACAGAAAGATAATTCGGTCAAGAAAGAGTATTGAGCCAAAAACAATTGAATGTGTCATTACATCAAAAGTGTCTTGGGAACACCTCAGGTTGACCTGACAAGTCATGTGTGCTTCACCTAAACAAAGGCGTGTGAGGATCCTAAACTATGCATTTATTTTTCATTTTTTAGAATTAAATTGATATTGATTGTTTTATGTGAGTCCCACATAAAACCCTTTTGCCTAAGTAGTTTAGTGGTAAAAGTCATTACATAGTTGTTATGAACTTTTGATTATTGATTATTGGTCTGCATCAACAATTAATCACGATCTTCTCCTAAATTATTTACTTATTTACAGTATGAGGATCATATACACTTTTGCTTGTTTAGGGACATTTCTATTTGATCAAATATAAGCTCTTTGAAATTTTGAGTATGATTTTTTCTACTAAAAATAGATACTCAAAAATATAAATCTATCAAATTGTAGTATCATACTAAAAAATATACAGGTATCAAACGGTAATCATCATTCACGAACACACAGACACTACAAGATTTTTAGCCATCTTTAATTTAACCATATGATTCTTAGTCATCTCCAAAAATAATTTGGTGACCTCTCTCCTCTCTCTTTTCTTTTCGTCCTCTTCAAAATTAGAGCACCCCGCGTAAAGAGGTTCTGCATTTCTCGAATTGTTGTCTTTTATTGATAGACAGTGGTATACACACGGTATACCACATGGACCAAAAATTAATATACCATGTAGCATGTTTGTAGAATTCTTGTACAAGTGTAATTATGATATTAGTATTATATTAGGAAAATGTATTAGACTTGTATTAGGAAAAAGTAGATTTATTTTTCATATTTAGATATTGTATATTTGTATATATATATATATATTAATGATGAAAATAATCAAGGGATTATATTTTTTATGGTATCAGAGGTCTATGGCAAAATTTTCTTCTCCCAAATACACCTCCGCCGCCGACTAGCACCCTCGGATTTCGCGAATCCGACACCTCTTTCTTCTAAATTTTCTTCCAAAAATTCCTAATTCTCCTCTTGTTTTTTTCCTCGTGTCTTCCTCAAAGAATATGTTTCATCCTGCCCTTACAGTCTCTAACATCAAGAACCACATCCCTATCGTTCTTGAGATGGAAAACGTCCAATAAGCGACGTGGGCAAAATTATTTAAAGTTCACGCAGGCGCGCATCAAGTCCTTCATCACATCACCCCCTCGGTAACAGGCAAGGAGAAGGTGCCTACCGCCGATGATGACCCTGCGTTATGGACAACTCTTGATGCTACAGTTCTCCAGTGGATTTATTCCACTATCTCTACGGACCTCTTGCAGACGATTATTGAGCCCGACGCCACGGTGATGAAAACTTGGAATAGGTGAGTGATATATTCCAAGATAACAAAAATTCTCGTGCTGTCACTTTTGAACATGAATTTTTCCATGTCAACATGGAGGATTTTCCGAATGTTTCAGCCTATTGTAAAAGGATGAAGGAATTGGCGGATTAAGTCAAGAACGTTTGTGCGCCCGTCACCAATGATCGTCTTGTTCTTCAGATGGTTGCAGGACTATCCGAGGCTTATAATGGCGTTGGGACGCTTCTTCGTCAAATTAATCCTCGTCCACCATTCTACCATGTACATTTCATGCTCACATAAGAAGAGGCCGACTTGGTTAAAAAGGCGGCTACCAAAGCTAATTCCGTCATGATGATGACCACATTCGATAACCCTCACTCGTTCTCAGATAATTCTAGCCAAAATCGTAATAACGGTGGCGATAAAAAGGGTCAAATCATAAAAATAGTGGCAAGAACCGCGTCGGCGGCAGTGGCGGTGGTTGGAACAGTGGCAGCAGTAGCAGACGAGGGTACAGTGGGCCGGCTGGGTCGCAGCACCACTGGCCGCAACCTTGGGCCACTGCACAGTAGCCATGGGGCTGGGCCAATAGCCCACGATACTTTACCCACCTTACCCAGTTTTCCTTTTATCTTGGATTAGGCCCAATTTCAACCAGCAACCGCAGGTAGCCCAGCACACCAGAACTGGGCCCTGGCAGCAGACTGGCCTGCTTGAGCCTCGGCCTCAGCAGGCCTTCGCTGTTGCGGGCCTAGCCTCAGTATCGTCACCCACTGATATTGAGGCAGCGATGCATGCACTTGGATTAAATCCCCCGGACGCAAATTGGTATATGGACACCAGAGCCACTTCTCATATGATCTTATTTCAATTTGAGCAATAATAGTGGCATAATTATTGGTAATGGCAATTCAATTCCAATTCGTGGTTATGGTCACACAAAATTGTCCCCCCCCCCACATCCACCTTTAGTCCTAAAAAAGTCCTTCATGCCCCTCACTTAATTAAAAAATTGGTGTCTGTCCGAAAATTCACAAATGATAATTGGGTTTCTGTTAACTTTGACCCCTTTGATTTTTCTGTGAAGGATTTCACGACGTGGATACCTCTAATGAGATGAATAGTCGGAGAGAACTTTATCCAATCACCACCACCACCATTTCCATGAGTCAAGCCACTCCATCAACATTTGCTGCCCTTGCACCTTCTTTGTAGCATGCACGTTTGGGTCATCCGGGGTCGTCTATTATTTCTTCTCTTTAAAATAATTTTTTTATTAATTGTAAGAGTACGCATAGTACTGATATTTGTCCTTCTTGTCCACCAGGAAAACATGTTAGATTACCTTTTGTAGCCTCTTCTTCTAGTACGTTGATGCCTTTTGACATTATTCATTGTGATTTATGGACATCTCCCGTTTTAAGTTCTTTGGGCCATCGTTATTATGTGTTATTCTTGGATGATTATTCTAATTTTTTGTGGATGTTTCCTTTGTCTAAAAAATCTCAAGTGTTTTCAACCTTCTTAAAATTTTAGAGTGTTCATCCGTACTCAATTTGAACGGAAAATTAAAAATATTCAATGTGATAATGGAGGGGAATATGATAATGGGCCGTTTCAAGAATTTTGTGACACTAGTGACATATCTTTTCGGTTTTTTGTCCTCATACGTTCTCACAAAATGGGAAGGCCGGAAGAAAAATTCGTACCATTAATAATATTATCCGAACCTTGCTAGCCCATGCTTCGTTACCTCCTTCTTTTTGGCATCATGCATTACAAATGGCTACCTACCTCCTTAACATTCTCCCTAATAAAGGTTTAGCTTATCAATCCCCGCTTAAAATTCTTTACAATAAAGATCCACCGTATTCTCATCTTAGGGTGTTTGGGTGCTTGTGCTATCCACTTTTTTCGTCCACTACAATTAATAAACTTCAAGCCTGGTCTACCACTTGTGTATTTTTTGGTTATCCGTCTATTCATCATGGTTACAAATGTTTTGATTTATCTTCAAATAAAATCATAATTAGTCGCCATGTTTTTTTTATGAAACTCAATTTCCGTTTGCTAAATTATCTAATTTCGTGTCTAGTAATTATAATATTTTGGATGATGATATCTCCCCGTGCATTCTCCAACAGTGGGCCCACCCTACCCATGAGTCAAATGTGCCAGCAGGCCCACTGCGTGCTGGCCCAAATAATCTCACTTCCGAACAGTCTCGTGACCCAGGTCCATTCACTAGAGAATCAGCCACTAGCCCAAATACCTCCAATTATGTTGAATTTTCTAACTCTGGCATGACCCAGTTTCATGGCCAGCAGGCCCGTCCCGAGGCAATCCGCCAACGTCCCCGGTCCAATCTATTTCTGTTCCGAGTCAAGGGCTCATTACTCATAACAAAAGGGGTATTTTTTAAACCAAAATGATATTTTAATTTAAATTCTAATGTCACTAAATTACCCCTACCACGTAACCCAGTGTCTTCCCTTTATGACCCGAATTGAAAAATGGTCATTGACGATGAATATAATGTTTTTATTGAAAATAAGACGTGGGAGTTGGTGCCCTGTCCGCCTGGTGTCAATATTATTCGTTCTATGTGTATTTTTACTCATAAGAAAAATTCGGATGGTTCTTTTGAGAGGCATAAGACCCGTCTTGTAAGTGATGGTAAAACTCAACAGGTTGGCGTGGATTGTGGTGAGACTTTTAGTCTGGTGGTCAAACCGGATACCATTCGCACTGTTCTCAGTCTGGCTCTCTCGAAAGCATAGCCCATTCATCAGATGGATGTGAAAAATGCTTTCTTACACGGTGATCTTAAGGAGATAGTATACATGCAACAACCCTTGGAATTTAGGGACCCCAATTATCCTCATCATGTCTGTTTGCTAAAAAAGTCCTTGTATAGGTTTAAGCAGGCCCCACGGGCTTGGTATAAGAGGTTTGCAGATTATGTGTCTACTATTGGCTTTTCTTACAGCGTGTCTGATCATTATCTGTTCATCTATCGCCGTGCTACTTCTATGGCATATATTTTGTTATGTGTGGATGATATTATATTGACTGCCTCTTCTGATAATCTGCACAAGTCTATCATGTCCCTTCTTAGTTTAGAATTTGCTATGAAAGACTTAGGACCCTTGAGTTATCTTTTGGGTATAGCTGTTACTCGTCATGCATGTGGTATATTTTTATCACAGAAGAAGTATGTTGTTGAGATCATTGAGAGAGCTCGCATGTCATCTTGTAACTCATCTTTTACTCCGGTTGATACCAAACCGAAAATGAGTGTTAATACTAGCACACCATACGAAGATCTCGCCCACTATCGCAGTCTTACAGGGGTTTTTAGTATCTTACCTTCATGAGGAAAGATATTACTTATGTAGTTCAGTAGGTGTGTTTATTTATGCATGATCCGAGGGTTGAGCACATGCATGCGCTCAAACGCATTATACGATACATACAAGACACACTTGATTATGATTTACATTTATATCCATCATCCGTCTCTACTCTCGTGTCTTATATAGATGTTGATTGGGGTGGACGTCCAGATACCAGGTGTTCGACCTCTGGTTATTGTATGTTTCTTGTGATAACTTGGTTTCTTGGTCAGCAAAACACCAGGCTACTTTATCGCGATTAAGTGCGGATGCCGAGTATCGTATGTTGGCTGCGTAATCTTCTATTAGAGCTACACTTTCCTATTTAGAAAGCTACATTGGTCTACTGTGATAATGTTAGTGCAGTCTATCTCTCTGGGAATCCGGTTCAACATCAGCGCACTAACACATATCGAGATGGATATTCACTTTGTTCGCGAAAAGGTAGCTCGTGGACAAGTACATGTCTTGCATGTCCCTTCACGGTACCAAATTGCTGACATCTTTACTAAAGGTCTTCCCTCGGTTCTGTTTAAAGATTTTAGGAACAGTCTCAGCGTACGACAACCGCCGCTATGACTGCGGGGGTGTGATAGACAGTGGTATACACACAATATACCACATGGACCGAAAATCAATATACCATGTATCATGTTTGTACAATTCTTGTATGTGTAATTATGGTATTAGTATTATAGTAGAAAAATGTATTAGTCTTGTATTAGGAAAAAGTTGATTTATTTTATATATTTAGATATTGTATATTTGTATATGTATCTCTTTATTAATGAAAATAATGAAGGAATTATATTCTTTCAAATGACGGGGCAGTAGATGGGGCAGTGTTTTTCAAAACCATTTAGAAAGAAGAATGATTTAAGTGGTAGTGGAGAAAGACGATGAACGATAATGGAATGTGCAGTCGAGGGTATATTTTGGTGGTTTTAAAGTAGTAAAAATGGAATGATTATGTAAGGAGAGAAAGAACTGGGTAGGGCAGCGTTCAAGAAGATGTTAGAAATTTTCTATTTAGTGGACTATTTAATGGACTCACATATTTAATATAATTGTATATAGATATGATATCAATTAAAGATGCTACTTTTCTGATCTATGTTTTTTTTTTTTTTATGGATTTTATATAAATCTTAAGTTATAAGGTATAGATTTATATGCATAGAAATCTAGTTATAATTTATGAATTCATAACCGAAGAGCCTCTTCTGAAAGGTTAACTTTGAATAGTTATGTTTGCTCCGAAGAGGTGCCTCACTGTTATATATTTAATTGTAATCCCTAAGTCTGTACCAAATTCTTTTCATTTCTGACCCATTAAAATAAGTGTACATAAAAAAAGTAACAAGACTTAGAAGATAATGTCTTCCTACAGTCGATATTAGAATGAATTAAGGTACGTGCTTTTATTATTCTTCTAGATTTATATTTATTATTGTCTAATAATTTATTTGCGATCTTGTGAAATATAAAGTTTTCCAACAGAAGAAAGAAGTGTTTTTTCGTGCTTTTTCGTTCTTGTTACTTAAAAATAATTATAATTACCATATGGCATTTTAAAGAAAAATATTACACATAGTTGATTTGTCCATATAGTATTGTGTTTTCTTTCACCGGTACTTTTCACACACACCATCTTAGGGATGCATGTGTTCACAAGACACACTTTCGTCAAGTTGAAATGTCTATCTAGTTATTAGGTAAGTTTTAGAATATCTAATTTATAAAATGTGTCAAGTTTAAGAGGCTATCAAGACATTTAGCCTTATAAAATTTATATTTTTTTTCGTTGTTATCCATCCTTGATAAAAAAAATTAAAAATCCGAATTTTATTAAATGTCATCATATAAAATTAAACAAAAATAGTGTAGGATATTATATTTTACATGAGATTCATTAATGAAGGGGTGGAAAGGAAAAATTAACGCAGATGTGATGAATTGAGGTTTAAATTTGTTGATTCTCGTAATGCAAATAGCAAAACTAGAATTTAATAATCAGTAAGACCAAACAAGAAAAAGGAATGAAAGATTAACATGTAATCCTTTTGGAAAGGAGTGATTGTAATCTTCCCTAATAATCTTACTTTATTCTTTTCGTGAGAAAGATATATAATTTGAGCACGTGAGCACCTTTTTCTTCTATCAACAGATGGGATTTACAATTGATTTTTCATTTGCTTACTTCTTTAATTTTATAGTTTGGTTGTCATCCCCGTTAAGTTTCTTTCAAAACATAACATGATAAAGTTGGTTTGATAACTTAATCAAGTATGAAGAAGAGTTCTATAATCATACGACACCAATATATTTAGTAAATTATACTTTCTTCGTTTTAGTTTGTTTGGGTTAGTTTAATTCACGAATTTAAGAAAATAAAGAAAAAATTTTGAACGCTGCAGACTTGAACAAAAAAAATGTGTATAATGTACCAAATGCCCTTTGAATTTTGTGGTATTAAATATGTCAAGTATGATGTTAAGCGTAAAGAGTTACTAAATAGAGAAAATAATATATATTTTTAAAAATATACTATTAAAAGGAAAGTAAGTATCAAATAAATTGAAATGAAGGAAGTAATAAAGTATAGTGAAAGAAAATATCAGTCTCTAAGAAATGCTTTTAATAAGCGTTTTAAACATAGAGGGCGAGAATACCACTTTAGAGTAAGTTACAATTAGAGACAAATTTTACTCTCAGTCTCATTTATGTGATTGTATTTGTTTAATACATAATTTGAAAATATTTTTAAAAAATTATAATGATATTTATCTGATTATATAAAAATATATATTATTAAGGGTAAACTAAAAATATTTAAATTAAATTATTTCTTAATACAAAGAGGTATCATTTTTTTGCGGAGAGACTAGAGAAAAAATATCACAAAATATGGAACTAGGAGATTAGAAGTAGTATTTCGGACCTGTTTTGCCATAGATTTTGAAAAAAAAAAACATAAATAGTATATTTAAAAAAATATATATACCTTGTATATATTTCATATATCATGTATAATTTTATTATACCTTGTATGATAAACTTTATACCTCGTATAATTTTGTGTGTGCTGCAAATGATATTTATATATGCAATTATATCTCATATAATAATTTTCTTTCAGATAGGTTGTTTTAAATGTATTTGATGAATATTTTTTATTAAATATTATTCTTAATTTTTTAATAATTATTTTAACATAAGTCAAATTTTTTTCTAACTTTAGCCTTGCCCAAATACTTGAAAATTCTCAACAGCTAATACGGGAAAATGAAAATGAAAATGAGTACGAAGATTTAGTAGAGATAAATGATATTATCAAATCTCCAATTTAGGGGATAAATGATAAAATAGAGATGGGTTTATCCCTTAAAGAAAGGAGATGAATGAGAATAAATAATGAGTAGATATAATCAAATTCCTAATTTAGGGGGATTCTTATAATATTTTTCTAACTATGTCACAAAGATATAAAATCTGTTAATTTTGAAGAACTTTAAAAGTTGTGCTATTTATGTTACTAATTCTAAAAACTTGACTTATGATGAAATTTTCTCTAGATTTTGGCTCAAAGATTTGAAATAATATTTAGATTACTTCAAATAATTATATGTTTATCAAATTGAACCATTATTTTAACTTCAAACATAAATTATAAATTTGAAGACTGAAAATAAATTTTATGAATTTTTTAAATTTTCACTCACAAAATTTCAATTGTGGTTCATGTTAAATCACTAAAACTTCAACTTTAAATAATAAATCGACAAACTCTTAAATTTGCTTATAAAACAATTTAGGTTGATGTAATCCCTCCTCCAATCCCCTTCCCTATCCCTATATAATAAAACAATTTTTTTTTAAAAAAGCTAACAAATTTAAAGGGGAATGTTGATGTATTAGGAGTAGGGTTGTCTAGTGGGCCGGGTCAGCCCAATCCCGTCCCATCCCGCTACCCGCCCCGCCCCGATCTCCCGTAAAAAAAATTTGTCGGTGCCAGGGTTCAACCTCGAGACGGGGCCTGGGATCATCCCGTCCGTCCCGATTCCGACCCGCCCCGCCCCATCCCAACCACGTCCCGTCCCGCCAGCCCCCTCCCCTTTCAAAAATAACCGTTGCAACAACGATGAAATTTCGATTTTGGCCGTTGTGCAACGGCTATAACGATCATTTTTGGCCCCTCCACCCCATAAACCCCATATCCCCTTAATATTTATTTTTAACCCCTAAGTTAATTTATTTATACTTTAACCCTATTACTCAACTATAAATACCTCATTTTCCTCTTCATTTTTCTCACAAATCTTCCTACAATCTCTCTAATCTCTCAATTTATCTCTATACAATTCTACATTGACTACTAAATATTATATTTTTTTTGCTCATTTATATCAAAGTTAAAAAATTGGGAGTGAAGTTGACAACTAGTTTGAGGATCATCAATTGAGTAAAGTTTAAATTTTTAACCTCGAATACACGTCGACGTTACGTCGGCGTTTGATACCTTCGTTCCTTCTTTAAATTATTATTGTTACTTTATTTTAATTATCGCACTTAATTTCATTATCTTTAATTATTTATTTGCATAATTAAAATGGAATGATTAAGAGGTATGTTTAAGGGTAAGGGTAAGTGTGATTCTTCTGGTAGGGTAGGGCAGTGATACTTTTTCTAGTAATCCTATTCCTAGTCCCGATGATTTCATTGATTTCACTCATATATATGAAACTGTTTTTTTAATGATATACTATTAGATGATGAGATAGATGAACCAAACTTTAATTTAGACGATAATCTAGATGATACATCCACTAGTGCACCTCATCCTCGGGATCAGATTGAGTCTCAAACTGAAACTGGAATGACTTCTATTCCCTTAGTATGAGTCGAGGCCCCACACAACGAAAATTAAAATCACATGCATGACATTTTTTTTGATAGTGACCAAGAGAATCAACTAGCTATATGTAAAATTTGTAAAAATATTTATAAATTTAAAACCCGAAAAATGTCAAGATGAGATGGGAGATTTATTGAGATATGTACACGAGCACACAAAAATAGAGAAAATATGGCAAAATTAATTGCAGGAGAGGATTTGACTTTTTCATTTACGATGAAGACTGACGAAGGGAGAATGCAAGTGTATAATAGTTTTCTTGTAAGTTCAGGTATTTCATTCCTGATCTTTCACCACATTGTAGAAGTTAAACAAACTGCTCTCTGAATTTGTGTTTGATTTAGAAGAAACATTAGTAGAATATCACTCTGTTGATATAAGAGTAGGAGAGGTGTTAAGGTACAATAATGAATAGGTAAGTAATAAAATTGCTGAACGAAAATCACATTTGGATCCCAAATCTAACAGTTGGTATAATTTGTTTGGATGCTTTACCTTTTCTATTTAAACTAGATTAAGGGTGTGTTTGGTATGAAGGAAAATGTTTTTCACGGAAAACGTTTTCCGAGAAAATGTTTTTCATGGAAAAAGTTTTTTGAGAAAATGTTTTTTTTTTGGAAAACAAGTGGGCATCTTACTTATTTCTAGTGTTTGATAAAGAAATAAAAAAAATACCGTCCCAAGTAAATGTTTTCCTACATACCAAACGCACCCTAAGATGTAAAAGAAAAGCTCAACAATGTTACGGAGTATGTAAGTGAAGTTGGACACTGGAAATGAAGCAGAGAGCTAATGGAAAGTTGCAAGAATAAATAATATACTACTAGTAATAATAATAATTAATTAAAGGGGGCAATGTATTCTCCGCCAAATAGTGTTGTCCTTTTGTGTAGATATTCTTTCTTACTTGGGTGTACAACAATTTAGCAAGTCCTAAGTCGAAGGTGTGAAGTGTGAACACAGAATATTGAGGAAGAAGGACCACATAATGTTACTGTTGGGAGTTGGGATAAGTCCAAAATCTCCAAAGTGTGAACTGTGAACATGACATGTCCCTTCCCTTCTTACTCTGTTCAAAGTTCAAACCTAACCACCCTTGTAAGTTGTAACTCTAGTTTATGAAACTGAGCCAATCTAAAACCATCACTTGGCATAAGTGGAAGGTTCCTATTATTATACTATACCAACTTATTATATATGTTCATACACCTTTTCTAACTTCCTCAAATGGACCTATTTGTTTTGTTCCCACTTCTAATCATGTTCGATATTTAACTGATCCGATTTAATTTTAGTTCACGTTGTCAGGGGTGGATCTAATGTTATGGTACCAGATTTATATGTAAATATTCACTAAAGACATGAACAAATAACTTTAAAATATAATGGGTTCAATAGTTAATAATCTTAAATATTTAAGTTATAAAATTTAAATCCTAATTCGCCTCTACAGTAGTAGAAGGTCTACTGTGAGAGTTTAGCACTTTCAATAAAGGAGAACTTTATTTTTAAGATTGGAAGTTGAATTACGTTTAGTTCATGGTGAAAGAAACCTTTTGAAAGAACTAATCACTCGGTTATTCTTATTGAATGAATAAGTATATATACAAGTTACAATCTCCAAATATGAAAAATTCTATTCCTACTAAACTTCTAATATTTTAGTTTTACTTGTACAAGAATTCTACAATTATGGTAATTATACAACATAATTTAATACTTCTATTTATGATACAAGACTAGTCGAAACCGTGTATATGATATACACGGTCTATTCTATCACACCCCCGCAGTCATAGCGGACGGTTGTCGTACGCTGAGATTGTTCCTAAAATCTTCAAATAAAACCGAGGGAAGACCCTTCGTAAAGATGTCAACAATTTGGTATCGCGAGGGCACATGTAAGACGCGTACTTGTCCACGAGCTACCTTTTCGCGAACAAAGTGAATATCCATCTCGATATGTTTAGTGCGTATGTTGGACCAGATTTTCAGAAAGATAAACTGCATTAATATTATCACAGTAGACCAAGGTAGCTTTCTGAATAGGAAAGTGTAGTTCTAACAAAAGATTACGCAACCAACATGATTCTGACATCACATTCGCCACGCCTCGATACTCGGCCTCTGGATCTTGATAATGTAGCTTGTAGTTTTGCATACCATTAGACCAAGTTATCCCCAAGAAACATACAATAATTAGAAGTAGAGCGTCTGGTATCAGGATAGCCACCCCAATCAACATCTGTATAAGACACAAGTGTAGAAACAGACGTAGGATACAAATGCAAGTCATAATCAAGTGTGCCCTGGATGTATCGTATAATGCGTTTGAACGCATTCATATGTTCAATTTGTGGATCATGCATAAACAAACACATCTGTTGAACTACATAAGTAATATCATGCCTTGTGAATGTAAGATACTGAAATGCCCATGCAAGACTACGATAGTAGGTGAGATCCTCGAACTTAGTGCCAGATTTAGCACTCAGCTTCGGGTTAGTATCAACCGGAGTAGAAGTAGATTTACACGATAACATACCAGCTCTTTCAATGATCTCACTGTCATACTTCCTTTGTGATAAAAATAGACCACCTGAATGACGAGTGACAGCAATCCCAAGAAATAACTCAAGGGCCCCAAGTCTTTTATAGCAAATTAGGAACTGAGAAGTGTCATGATAGACATGCGCAGATTATAAGACGAAACAGTCAATATAATATCATCGACATATAACAAAATGTACGCCAGAGAAATACCACGATGATATATAAAGAGAGAATGATCAGACCGGCTGTAAGAAAAATAATAGAAGATACATAATCTGCAAACCTTTTATACCAAGCTCGTGGGGCCTGCTTAAGTCCATACAAGGACTTCTTCAGCAAACAGACATGATGAGGATGATTGAGATCTCGAAAACCGAAGGGCTGATGCATATAAACTGTCTCCTTAAGATCACCGTGTAAAAAGACAGTTTTCACATTCAACTGATGAATGAGCCATGCTTTTGAGAGAGCCAAACTGAAAACAGTACGAATAGTAGCTGGTTTGACCACTAGACTAAACGTTTCACCACAATCCACGCCAACCTGTTGAGTTTTACCATCACCTACAAGACGAGCATTGTGCCTCTCAAAAGAACCGTCCGAATTTTCTATATGAGTAAAAATCCATATAGATCGAATAATATTAATACCAGAAGGACGGGGCACCAACTCCCACGTCTTATTTTCAATAAGAGCATTATATTCGTCAGTCATAGCTAATTTCCAATTCGAGTCATTTAATGCAGATACAAGGTTACGCGAGAGGGTGTATTTAAGGACATTAGAATTGAGATTAAAATGTTATTTTGGTTTAAAAATACCCCTTTGACTACGAGTAACGGACCCTTGACTAGAGGAGGAATTAGATAGATTTTGAGCAATGTGTGGAACGGGGACGGACTGGCCAGCAGGCCACTGCTTGTTGGCCCAACAACTGAACAGGAACAGTAATAGGCTCGGGATTGGGCCGAAACACTGGAACAATACTGGACCGTGTCTTCGGCCCACTGGGCAGAACAATGGTTGCGGTAGACTGTGGGCCAACATGCTGTGGGCCTACTGGCGTATTTTGGTCATGGGACAAGTCGGAAAAATGGTTGATAATATACGGTGAGACCTTGTCATCTAAAAAAATAATACGAACTCGGCACTGGACTACTCACTTTAGCAAAAGAAAATTGGGTTTCATAAAAAATAACATGACGACTAATTATGATTTTATTAGATGATAAATCAAAACATTTGTAACCACGATGATTAGACGGATAACCCAAAAACATACAAGCGGTAGAACGAGCCTGAAGTTTGTTAATTGTAGTTGACGGAAAAAGTGAATAGCATAAACACCCAAACACCCTAAGATGAGAATACGAAGGATCCTTATTAGAAAGAACTTTAAGGGGAGATTTAGATGCTAATCCTTTGGTAGGAAGTTCGTTAAGGAGGTAAATAGTCATTTGTAGTACATGATGCCAAAATGAAGGGGGTACAGAAGCATAGGCTAATAAAGTTCGGACAATATTATTAATGGTACGAATTTTTCGTTCGGCTTTTCCATTTTGTGAGGACGTATGAGGACAAGAAAAATGAAAAACTATGCCATTAGCATCATAAAATTTCCGAAACAACCCATTATCATATTCCTTGCCATTATCACATTGAATACTTTTAATTTTCCGTTCGAATTGGGTACGAATGAATGCTCTAAATTTTAAGAATTGTGATAGGATAAAGCTCTCCCCTACTATTGCATCTCATTATAGGCTTGAAATCCTTCACAGAAAATCCAAAGGGATCAAAATTAACAGAAATTCAATTATCAGTGGTGAATTTTTGGACAGACACCAAATTTTTAATTAAGTTAGGGACATGAAGGGTATTTTCCAAAACTAGAGGTGGATGTGGGGAAGACAAAGTTGTATGTCTATAACCGCGAATTGGAATTGAATTGCCATTATCAATAATAATATCACGATTTTTGCTCAAATTGAAATAAGACGAGAGAGTACCTTGGTCAGACGTCATGTGAGAAGTGGCTCCGGTGTCAATATACCAATTCACGTCTGGAGGATTTAATCCAAGCGTGTACATTGCGGCCTCAATAACTGTCAGAGTTGGTGTGGGGCTCACTGCTTGGAACGCCTGCGGAGGCCGAGGCCCAAGCAAACCTGCATGCGGACCCGACCCAGAAGTGAATCTGCTACCAGTATTCGGACCTAAGAAACTGGGCCTGGCCTATTGCTGGAACTGGGCCCAGTTACCCGGGTAAGGGTTGGGAGGAAAATATGGATTGTTGGGCCAATGGCCACTAGCCAGTTCCACGGCCAAGGGCCCCACAAGTGGGACCAGTTGGCCTGCGACCCACTGCCACGAGGCCTAGTGCCGCTGCCACCATTATTTCGGCCACCTCTGTTACCACCACGATTGCCACCGCGGTTTTTGCCATTATTTTTACGATTTTGACCCTTTTTGCCACCACCGTTGTTGCGGTGTTGGCCAGAATTCTCGGAGAATGAGTGAGGGTCGTCTGACGTGGTCATCATAGCGACGAAATTTGCACATGTGGCCTCCTTTTTAGCTAAGCTGGCTTCTTCTAACGTGAGCATGGAGCGGGCTTGATAAAAGAGTGGTAGAGGGTTACTTTGACGAAGTAGTGTGCCAACACCATTATAGGCCTCAGACAGGCCTGCAACCATTTGGAGAACAAGACGATCATTGGTAACTGGGGCACCAACGTTGCGGAGTTGGTCTGCCAATTCCTTCAGCCTTTTACAATAGGCCGAGACGTTAGGAAAATCTACCATATGGACATGTGAAAATTCCTGCTTGAGGATGACAGCACGGGAATTCTTGTTATCTTTGAATATATCACGCACCCTATTTCAAGTTTTCATTGCCGTAGTGTCAGACTCAATGATAGTTTGTAGGAGGTCGGTAGAAATAGTGGAATAAATCCACTGGAGAACGGTAGCATCAAGTGTCATCCATAACGTAAGGGTTTCCTAGGGGTTAGGCACCTCCTCTGTGCCAGGTGTCGAGAGAATTATGTGATGGAGGACTTGATGCGAGTGTGTATGAATTTTGAATAATTTCGCCCATGTCGCGTATTGGACGTTTTCCATCTCAAGAACAATAGAGATGTGGTTCCTGATGTTTGATTATTCTTATTGAATGAATATGTATATATACAAGTTACAATCTCCAAAATATGGAAATCTTATCCTAGTTCTACTAGTACAAGAATTCTACACCTATGATAATTATACAATATAATTTAATACTTCTATTTATGATACAAGATTAGTGGAGACCGTGTATATCATAGGGCTATACACGGTATATTCTATCACCTTTATTATTCTTGGACGAGAATGGATCCTTCATCATATGTAGATCTACCAAATCCAACGGTGTTTTTTCTTTTGTTCTCAATGGTTTTTAACTTTAAAAATTCATAAAGCCTTTCAAGTCAAACTTTAAAAGGAAACGGATAATTTGGAAGAGGAAAAAGGACTACTTCGACAAGTTCAATTCAGCTGTTGTTTTGATATTATGATTCAAAATCTAATATTCCATCCGTCCAAATTTATGTGAAACTACTTGACTTAACACAGTGTTTAAAAAAAAGAAAAATTTGAAATTTGTAATCCAAAAAAGTTTTAGATATTTATGTGATTGTAAATCATCTCATAAAATTAAATTAATTTTAAATATTGAAAGTCAACATTCTTTTGGAATATATTAAAAAAAAAATGTACCATATAAATTGAGACATCTAAAGTATTGTATTAGAAGTTGAAACGTTTCGTCTAAAAACGTAATACTTTGATGGAAAATATTGATCTTAGTTGAATGTGACGGGTGCAAAAGTAAGTAGGAAGATAATTATAAGACGTTGATACTATTAGTTAATTAATCGTAATTATAGTCAAGTACAAATCTATGTAAAACCCACCTACTTTATTTTACTCGTTGAAGTAACCAAATAATGTTTTTTCTAGCAATTTAAACTTTTATGTGATAATTCCGGTTTAAGAGGATGTACTTCTACGTTAGCTGTTTTATATTTCTGATTATAGAGATTGATGAATGTTTTGTCTTATTTAGAATCCTAAAATGCCCATCAAAGTTTCCATAATTAATTTTCTACCTTCTATGAAAGTCCAAATTTGGTTGAGACAAGAAAGGTCATTTTTGTCAAGTTTTGTGTTTGTCTATCTGTAATCCCCAAGGGATAAGGAAACGAAACACTACAACTTGCACTTATGATTAAAAATAAACAAACCACTTGCAATTAGCTATCCTTAATCAGCAATAAATTTAAGTTTTGCCAGGTGACACATGGATGACGATATCTGTGTGACAACACACGAAGAACGTCATCAGTTAATGTATAAAGCTTTCTTGACGCTCCATTAGCGCGTGCCAAACAAATTCAATCACATTCAGAAGTGTGTTTGTTACAACTTTCTTGGAGAATTTTTCTATTAAAAAGTTATTTTATCTTCCGTTGTCTAATAACAGTATAAACTAAGGCTGGCCAGTGGGCCGGGACGACCCGACCCCGGCCCGATCCCGCCCCGACCCCGCCCCGGTCCCGCCCCGACCCCGCTCTAAAAAAAAAAAAAAATTTAACGGGAGCGGGACTCGAACTCGGGACGGGACGATGTCTCGTCCCGCCGGACCTGAGCCCGCCCCGAGCCCGTCCCGAGCCCGAGCCCGACCCCGACCCCGACCCTTAAACCCCCTTTGCAAAAATAGCCGTTGCACCAACAACCATTTTAGATTATGGCCGTTGGCCAACGGCCATTTTAGGCCCCCCCCTCCCCCAACCCCCCCTACCCCTTAATATTTATTTTTAACCCATAAGTTATTATATTTACACTTTAACCCAATTTTTCAACTATAAATAACTCATTTTCTCTTCATCTTTCTCACAAATCTTCCTACAATCTCTCTAATTTCTCAATATATCTCTCTACATTGTTTGCTAAATATTCAATTTTATTAATTCATTTGGGAATTGGGAGTGAAGTTGGCAACTAGCTTGAGGATCTTCCATCGAGCAAAGTTTCAATTTTCAACCTCTCGATTACATGTCGACGTTACGTCGGCGTTTGGTACATTCGTTCCTTCATTAAATTATTATTGTCTGTTTATTTTATTTAGCGCACTTAATTTTATTGTCTTTAATTATTTATTATCATAATTAAAATGGAAGGATTAAAAGGTATGTTTAAGGGTAAGGGTAAGGGTGCTTCTTCTAGTAGAGGCAACCAGGGCAAGGGTACTTCTTCTAGTCATCTTATTCCTACACAGGATGATTTTGTTGATACTCAACATTTTCCTACAATACCATTAGATTTAGACGAGGAGTTATTTTACGGAACTCAAGAAGACTTTAATTTAGGCGATGATCTAGACGATACACCCACTAATATTGATGACAACACGCCCACTAGTGCACCTTCAGTGAAATACCTCCTATTCCCCTAGTATGAGGCGAGGTCCAAAGAAAGCGACCATTAAAATCGGATCATGGACATTTTTTGATAGGGACGTAGAGAATCAAGTAGCCATATGTAAAATTTGTAAAAATATTTTAAAATTTAAAAGCGGAAAAGGTCACGGTGGGGCGGGGTTTAATTAGACACGTAGTAAGTGCTCATCCACTAGGTATGCCCAATACCAGGCTTCAAAACCTGCGCATAACGCGCTCCATCGGGACAAGGTTCACATATCGACATCGTCTGGGACCAAGTCTGGTCAAATTAACCCTATGGCGGGGAATTGTAGGCTCTAAATACAACAAACATAGAGATATGGAAGCAATATCAAAATTAGTTGCTGTGGAGGGTTTGCCTTTTTCATTTCCTTCATCTCCCGATTTTATTCATTACATTAGAGATATATATAATCCTGCTTTTAACGGTTTTCCTAGATCATCTGTTAAGAGAGATGTATTTAAATTCGCTCATGAATATCAACAATATTTACGTTTTTCATTATATCATTTTAATGGCAAAGTATCTATCACGTCTGATATAGGTCGTAGTACTAACGACCATGATTATTTAATTGTAACTTGTCATTGGATAGATTATAAATGGTCTATGCAAAAACGCATTTTAGCGTATAGATATATAGATGATAGGCACACTGGTACTTTTATTGCAGATAATATTTATCAAGTGTGCGATTATTACGGAATTACCGATAAAATTATGACTATTACATTAGATAACGCTTCTAATAACAATTACGCAATTACAATGTTAAAAAATAGTTTAGCTCCATCTTTTTCAGGACCATTTTCATATAAACTGCTCGTGCCATATATATAACTTAATTGTAAAGGATGGTCTATCACTTTTTGAAGACATTCTTAGTAAAATACAATTTCCTATAAACTTTATTTTTAAAAGTAATAAAGGACAACGTAGAAAAGAATAAAAAAAACATGTCACGATTGTGGACTACCTTATAGAAGAATTCCACAAGAAGTATCGACTAGGTGGAATTCTTTATACGAGCAACTACTTGTTGCTTATGACTATAAATTACCTATAACTTTATTTTTAACTCTCATAATAAAAACCCAGTGATATGATTTTAGATAGTGATTAGGTAAAAGATTTCGAACTTATTGTATTTTTAGAGAAATTTTTTCAAGCAACAAAAGAATTTTCCGGTATATATTATCCTACTATTTCAACTATGTTTTTTTATATAACTCTAATATTTTTATTACTTAGTGAATATATGGAAAACCAGTTTATAAGGCAGCTATTAAAAAATGTTTGTCAAAATAAAAAATATTTTATTCCTATTCCTTCTATTTATATTATTGGTTACGTATTAAATCCTACTATTAAAATAGACGGTACTAAATCACTAATTGAAACTATTTACGATTGTATAGAAGTACTACCACCTCCAAGTCCCAAAAATTTAAATCACCCACCACCTATTGAACAAACTAAAGAAGAAGTGTTGAATAGCGTAGAACACCAATGCAAAAATATATATAGATTTTATCAACAAGAAAATGCTAGTAACGCATCGGCTACCATACCATCTTCTTCATCTTCAACACAACCTCACAAAAGACATCTTTGTTCTGCGGCTAGTATTGAAAGCCTCGAGAAATAGAATGTGCGGCCGCATACCTCTACTAACCAAATTAGCGAGTTGGATATTTTTGTTTTGCAGGGTTCATGCAGTATCAAGAAGTTATCAATGAAGATGGACAAGAAGACTTGCTTTGAAATCTTGGAGGGAATGAGAAGACCTTTCCGACACTTTCATTGATGGCTCGAGATGTTTTGAACATTCAAGCGTCATCAAGCTGCGTCGAAAGCGCTTTTTCGCAGCAGATATCAAATAGGAGACCACAGACACTCATTGGCGGAGACACTTGAAATTGCGGTATTATTGAGATTGGATCTGGCGGAGGCGAGAAGGTGCAGTCAGCAGGAGATCAACGAAGAAGATGATGAAAACTACAACGAAATCTTAACAGAAGGTAGTGGAAGCGGCGATGGATCAATTTGACCAACAAATACCTATTCCAACCAAAGAACCACATGAAATCATCAAGCAATTAGAACAGATTTTTTTGAAAATGTAATTTTTTAATTGCAATTTTATTATGTAATTTGCAACTTTTGGACAACACCATAAAGATGCAATTGAGATTTTAGACAAATGTATTTGTATTACAAAAAATCATATGTCTATTAAATAATATAAGAGGCACAAAAACAAATTTGAGATGTTTTTATTACACTATCTTGTTTTGTTTATTGAGTTTTTATACATATGTTATTTAAAAAAAAAAAAAGGAAAACCCGACCGCCTCGCCCGACCAGGCAGGAGCCCGCCAGCCCGCTCGATACCGACGGGATCGGGATCGGACGGAGGCTGAGCAGTCCCGCCTGCAGACCCCAGCTAGGCCCGCTAGTCAGATCTCGACCCCGGCTCGTCCGCCCCAGGCCCGACCCACTTGGACTGACCCGACAGAGAGCCACTGGCCACCCCTAGTATAAACCTAAACACTAACATATAATGATACGTACAAAGTTGAAGGTGATTTACAAAGATAATTTTAAATGACATTTTAAACATAAAAAAGTAAACAATAATTAAGTGTTGATTCGAAATAGATAATAGTACTAATATTGACTAAGAAATTTGCTACTTTTTGTCTATAAAATGTGAAGTTATTTTCTGACTTTTAATAATGATAGTTGTGACTTTAAAATATGTTGAGAAACTAATTGATAAAGAAAACATATGCCCAAAACATATTTTACATATATATAAATTCAGAGAAGATGTATAAATATAAATTTTCATGCACGTCCAAAGTGGTCCAATATTGTTCATGATAATTGTCTTAATCACTTGAGTGAAAACCAAAAGATTCCACTAATGCGCGTGGGTGTCGTTTTTTCCACAAGCTAAGGCGAATTTTCCTAGCAAGTTTCCATTAATTTACACATTTTTTCTTCCATATAAATATATGCCCTCATGTTGCTAACTAATAATAGTGTGCAGGTCAGTCATAAATACATACATATGGAATCTCCCTCGCCGGAAAACTCATCGGCTAATCTGAAAAGGGCAATCGAAGAGTTAATTCGTGGTCGGGAATTTACCCGACAACTAAAAGAGATTATTAAGAAACCTCTTGGTGGTGAAGTTGCTGAGGATTTAGTTGACAAGATTATGGATTCATTTTCCGAGACGCTCTCCGTCATAAACTCCGATGATGTTAGAGTCGTCGGTACGCCTTTTTCGTCGCCGGAAGATAATTATTCTAGTGGAAGTTGCAAGAGTTCAACATTGAAAGATCGAAGAGGATGCTATAAGAGAAGGTGATTCATTACTCTTTTCAATTATTACTATATCTAACTTTTTATGGAGGGTATTTTAGTCTTTTGACAAGTTTATTCCTATGCTCCACCCAGTTTTGATTGGTTGATTGCTTCTCGGAGTAGTTAATTATTTTGAAGGTTGGTTGGATCTTGATGCTTATTGACTATTTTGTCCTTGCACATATGCTAGAGATACAAAAACAAAAAGGGTTGGTCCATATCAAGGCTTGGTGATAAGATTGATTAAGAATTTTCATACGAGGGTTATATATATTTCTCATATAGTTGATTAATTGTATTAAATTTCAATAATCATATAGCTCACTTGGCAGAGAGTGCGTGTAAAGTATCTTTACACCAACTGTTTATTTGTAAAAAAAATGTGTTTAGAAGTTTACATCTAACCTATAATGTCACTAATGTTATTTTAGAAACAATTTTCTCACAAGTGATTTGGAAAATATGTCATGCAGGAAAACCGCAGAATCGAACATAAAAGAATCCTCAGATTTGGTGGATGATGGCCATGCTTGGAGAAAATATGGACAAAAACAGATCCTCCATGCCACTTATCCAAGGTTTGACTTCACAATATATTCTTTTTTCCAATCAAGAAATTTTTGTAATTACAGAGTAGACGTATTATAAGCCTTATATTTGTTTTATTAATGTTTGATATATTTATAAATGAATATGTATGCAGGCACTACTTTAGGTGCACACATAAATATGATCAAAAATGTCAAGCAAGCAAACAAGTGCAGAAAATCCAAGACAATCCACCACTATTTCGAACAACATACTATGGACATCACACGTGCAAAGCTTTTTCTAGAGTGTCTCAAATAATCTTGGATTCTACAATGGATGGAGATTCTAATTCTGTTCTACTTAGTTTTGATCAAAATCCTAATTGTTATAATAATGTTCCTACATTTCCCTCAATAAAGCAGAAAACCAAAGAGGAAGTTTTCAACTTCTATCCTAAGATTGAAGATCAAATCCAATCATCAAGCTCTGATTATTTTCTGCCGGCCGCCAATGATGGTCATCTTACTCCGGCAACATTTGAAGCCTCCGGCAGCCACATGACCGCCACGGCGTTATCGCCGGATGTTATGTCATCAGGGGTGTACTCTTCTTGTACTACTACTGCTACTAGCAATGATAATCTTGAGATTGGTATTGATTTTGAGGAGTGTCTTTGGAATTTTGAAGGGTATTCTGAACACTAATTTGAAAGGGATGAAGTAGGTTGATAGAGACTCTGTACAAATTTTGTATTATGTTGACGTAGAGTTTGCATTAAAGGATTAGGTGCTTTAATTTTCTATCATAGTATAAATTTTACTTGGAGATATTATTCGGTGTAATGTTGGTCTACTATTCGTTTTTGTTTTCTCCCTCCTATAGAGATCTAAAATTTAAATAAATATATACCATAGCATTCGTGAAAAGGGGAAAAAAAAGTTGAGCTAGATTTATAAGATAAAATAACAAGAAGAAAAAGAACATGCTAAGTGCTAAGCTTGACCACGGATTTCATCGAGAATATGTTTGTTGAATTTAAATTTTGATGATGGACAAACAATAGCAATCATAGAAAACAGTAAAGAGTAAACATTTGAGACTTACTCTATTCGCGCAAATACATATCTTATTCTTGGCAATAGCAATCGTAAAAAATAGTGTTTCCTGAGATTCGACTTGCTCAACGAAAAAAACATGTTCCTAACAAAGCTGTTGCTTTAGTTCTTGAGTTGTTAAGATTTGATTCTTTTGTTAGCAAATTGTAACCTATTTACTTTACTTGAAGTTTTCTAATTGGTGTTCTTCATCAAGTTGATTGAGTTGCAAGGGCTTTCAAGATTGGGGTAGTCTTGAAAGAAGTAGCTACAATTAGATAAAATCGTAGAGGAGGAAAGGTAGTCCCTTGGTTATAAAGTTGGAACCTATAATTACTCTTGAGTTTTAGTGAAGTGGTAAACCCTGCTGCTAAGGTAGGTCGTCGTTGTTGCCTCCCTTTAATAAAGAGTTTTCCACGGTAATTTTCTTGTGATTTATCATTCCACACTTTACTTCTAGTTACCGCTGAAGAACATTGTTTAATATATTAAATGGTAGCGTAAAATAACATGTTCCAAATTAAGATGTAACACATGTGACATTAAATTGTGAGTTGTACTCTTATTATTGCATGCTCACTCAAAAAGGAAAAGAACAACGTGATTCATGGTGGCATTTATGTGGATGGAAATGGGAAAAAAGAAAGACTAATTAATTAGAATAAAGACATCTTATTCTCAAAAAAGTTTCATTAGCAGGAAAAAGGAAAGAGAAGATAAAAAAGAGGAGAATGAAAGAAACAAGACAAGATTCACAATGTCGTAAAAGATTGAAGAAATAAAGAGAGGTGGTATAAATTCTGCATCAGGGATCCCTTTCTATGATGAGTTAGTGAGGCAAAATAAAACAATACACAGAGTAGAAGACAAGTCACGAGTATTCCTCTTAACTTGGAGAAATAAAATCCAACAAGTACTCAATAAAACCCAAATATCAAATTTAAATCTAGAACTAAACATTGAAAATTGTTGATTGTACCGTGCATAATAAAAAATATCAATGGTCAGATAACTGAGAGATTTTTTCACCAAAGTCACTTAATTATATTTTCAAAGTCACATATGTCGAAAATCCAATTTCCGGTGGGTAATTATTTTTTTCCATTTTTTTATTTTTGATTTGATAATAAAAATTTAATTAAAAGATCGCCCCACCCCGACCCAATCTAGAATCCATATTCGACGGTAACTCGTATTTTACCTTTTTTAAAAAAAATTTAATCGGACAAATACAAATTCAATTAAAAAGAATCAATCCGATCAAAACTTATGTGCAAAATTTAAAATACTCTTATTCTTGTGTAGAGTTTTGCTATATAAGGAGATATCGTATGTTCTATCAACCATATTTGCCAATAAAATATAAAATCGTATTCTTCCCTCGTCTGAAAAGAATAAGGATATGTTATTATTTTTTCAATTGGAGACTCCAAAGTTTCACCTGATCGAGCCAATCCAGTTCAAATCACTTCTTTAAATTATTTTCTACTTTAATAAGTATCTAGTGGGGAGTAAGAATAAAAAGTCAGTTCATGCATATATAATTTGGTTTACAATAAGGAAGATGAAATGTTGAAGTAATAAATTTAAGCGTAAAAGAATTTGAAATACTAAAAGCCAGAATGAATAAAAATATTACTTCGACTAAAACTAAAAATATATAAAAAAAGTAAAAAATTATTACCCATTGGATATGGGTTTCGGATTGGATCGGGGCGGGACGGTCTTTTTAAGTGAATTTGTATTATTAGATAAAATAAAAAAAGTAATAAAAAAGAATTACCTACCGGAAGTTAAATTTTCCGGCATATGTGACTTTTGTGTTAGTAAGGGCAAAATTTTATGACTTTTGTGTTAGAAAATATAGTTACGCGATTTTAATGAAAAAAATAATAGTTAAATGATCATTTATGAAATTATCCAAAAATATCGTATTGCGTTTCTTTTTCCTTCTTATTTTTTCCTTTGTTTTTGTTTCCTTTTGGTAGCCGGAGCACATCCTGCGATTTACCTGGTGATACTTGTTGAAGGACCGGTGCTATTACCTCCAGGACGTCTGGGTAATACCAGTGAAGTAGTCAGGCGCAAGCCTGAAACCTGGATTATCAAAAAAAAAAGAAGAAAGAAATACTACTCCTTTTATCCTTATTCATGTGTCATACTTTTCTTATAAATTTATCTTGAAAAAGTGCCATATTTTTTTAATTAGAAAAATTAACTTCTAAATTTTTTCATTTGTTTTGGTAACTAACATTTCATTATCAGGGAAAATATTTACAAGCATTCAAAAAGAGAACCCTCAACAGTTGGACATAAAGCCCTAACCGTAGGACAACTATGCGATGAAGCACTACCATACACATCTTGCTATTACTTCCTTTTCCTATTGTCAGCATAGACGGAGCCATAATTTGAAGCTTTTGGTTTCGAAATTCTAATTTTTTCAAGTTATTGACTTGTAAATTAATAATTTATACATATTTAATAAAATTTTCAAGACAAATATAAAATTTGGACCAAAGTTACTGAATTCGGCCGAGCCTGCAAGTCCTACGCTAGCTCCGCCCCTGATTGCCAGATGCATGAAGCTTGACCCATCTCTGCTCCTCAGTCCATCCTAGCACTGAGCTTGTGATGCCTTGCAATATAAGTAGCTTCTGCCATACATGAGATGCAATTGGACATAAAAAGAACAAGTGTAGTGTTGTATCTCGTCAGTTACATGTCTCACATAGAGGGCACGTTGGACTGCAATTCAACCCCGGCCCACCTTATCAGCCTATCTCTAGGGGTGAGCGGGTCCGGGTACCCTAACTTTTTTAAACTACCCGGATCCTACCCAGTAAACGATCGGTTCCTAAATCTGTTATCCGGAACCTACCCATAGCAATCATTACCCGGAACCTACAGGACCTGCTGATTCGGGTAGGTTCCTGTACCAGAAACATTTGTCATAAATAGTATACTCTTGCATAGGGATTGCATAATATGGAATGAAGCGGCGGTGACAAAATATGTGTGAAATATTGCATAATATGGAGCAAGCGTGATAGAAAAGCAAGAAATTGTATACACTTCATTACAACAGAGATATACCGCAACCCGACCTTTTAAATGACTACAACACAATCACAATTCACAATGACTAAATGAAGAAAACATTGCAAAATTACCTGCATAATCCGGTGACATTTAACGAAATATCGATCAACGATTTATTAATTCAGAGAAACTGTTAGTCTAGGTGCTGCTGCTGCATTGTGAGGCTTTAACATCTGCATTGTGAGGCTTCAACACATCTGCATTGCTGCTGCTGCATTGACATCTGCATTTTGAGACTGCATTGCTGCTGCTGCACTAACATCTACATTTTGAGAAGAGTTTAAATGTCACACGTCCACTTGCATACTAATCCACCATTATGTCTTCCGTGACACAAGTAAGCTCTACAAAAATAAAATAAAACTATTGTGAGATTCCAAGACAAAAGATAATACACAAAAATAAAAATTCTAAATAACCCAAATCCATAAAACAAAAATAAAGAAAGACCTAGTGAGTAGTGACTTACCTTCCTCATATTTTTCTGCATCTTCCATATATTGCTCAACACTAATTGATTTTGAAGATGAGCGCAACCAATCTTGGCAACAAATCAAAGCTTCCACAAATTTAGGAGTTAGAGAGCTGCGAAATTGATCAAGCACTCGACCAGATGTGCTAAAAGCCGATTCCGAGGCTACCGTGGATACGGGGATGGCTAAGATGTCTCTAGCCATCAAACTGAGAACCTTGTAAGTCGACTTAGCATCATTCCACCACATCAATAAATCAAATGTTTCATTTTTGGGCTCACGAGGACTACTAAGGTACCTTTCCAATTCAGATCTTAAATCCCCACTAAGTTCATCTTGGTCATCCTGGTACCAATCTTTGACAAGTGAAGGTGGATCAACAAAACCAAAATTTTCTCCACCAACATTGTCAATAGAGCCTTGAGACTCATCCAATACATTAGAATCAAGCATAGAAGAATGATTTTTGTCATAGAATGCAAAAAGACGTTCCAATACATTCATTACCTTACTAACGATCAATTCTATTTTAGCATCATCAACACCAATCCTTCTACAACTCCAATTCAGAAATCTCAACTTATATCGAGGATCTAGTACTACGGCTATCAACACCATCATGTTTGTTTTCTCAATACTCCCATAATACTTGTCAAATTTGGCTCTCATTTTTGTAGCCATTGCCTTAAGGTTTTCATTATTATTTTGGCTTTCACATTCAGTTAATGTTGAAAACATGCTAATAACTTCATGAAAATAATGGTTAGTTGTCACATAGAGACTTTCTGACATCCTAATAGTAGCCTCATAGAAATTTCTCAAAAATAAAGACAACAAGGATGCATTTTCCCAATCCTCATCTTTCGGGACACCACAATCAAGCTCAGTCACAAAAGCCATATCATCATCTTCAAGTCTTACAAATGCTTGTTTGAACTTACTAGCACTTTCTAACATAAGATATGTAGAATTCCACCTCGTACTAATATCAAGACAAACAGAGCCCTTATAAGTTATGCCCTCTTCAGTTATACAACTTTGGAATTGTTGTGCTCTACTTGGGGAACTCCTAACATACTTAACTGCAGCTCAAATTCGACTAATTGATTCACGAACCTCACTCAACCCATCTTTCACAATCAAATTCAATATATGAGCTGCACATCTCATATGAAAAAACTCACCCCCCAAAACAAGGGTATTTCTTAACTTGTCCTTCAAATAAGCAATTGCCACATCATTAGAGCTCGCATTATCAACTGTAATTGTTGATATACGATCTCTAATTCTCCACTCAATTATACATTTTTCTACCATCTTACCAATATCCCTACCTTTATGGCTAGGCATAACAACAAAGTTTAGCAATCGCTTATGCAAATTCCAATTTTCATCAATAAAGTGAGCGGTAAGACATAAGTAACTCAAATTTTGAATGGAAGTCCAAATGTCAGTGGTGAGAGCAATCCTAGATTTAAGAGATGACAACTTATCTTTTAAGCATGAGTTTTCACAAACATAAAGTTTCATGCAATCCCTAGCAATTGTGAATCTTGAAATATGCTTAAATAAAGGTTGTAATGCCGACACAAAACCCCTAAAACCTTCACGTTCAACCGTTCTAAATGGTTTCTCATCAATAATAATCATCCTAGCCAACATGTGCCTACAAAACTCTTTATCATATTTCCAAGTGCTAAGCATATGCTCATTATCCCCATTTATACTACCTTTAAAATGACCACCAAGCAATTTTTGCTTCTTGTCAATATTGTGAGGATCTTTTCAGCAGCTCCTCAAATGTTCGCACATGGATGAGCTACCATTCCTAACCCTATAAGCTAAGCCTTCATTGCAATAGTTACAAATAGAAACAACATTACCAGTTTTCTCATCTATTGCTTTACCAAAATGCTCCCAAACCTCGATTTTGTTGCCTTCTTTTCGATGGTGCACGAGTTGTGGATGCCGTGCTAGCCTCGACCATCTACCAAAAAAGTATCAAAATAAAAGGGAAATATCAACCCAAATACTAGCTTTTCTAATGAAATCAACCCAAATACTAACAACAAACAATAAAAATAAAAAACAGTAACATCATAATACAGAAATAAAAAACAGTAACATTATAATACAGAAATCAACCCAATACAGAAATCAACCCAAGAAATGCAAAAATCTAATGTTCTTCACTATGCAACAACTTTAAGGGTTATTCATTACCTTTAACAAAACCGAGAGGAATTCGAGCACAATACAACAACCTTTGTCAAGCTTCTGGAGTGAGAGAGTAGACTGGCGATGGCGAGGCGCGAGCTACGTAATGGCGACTGGCGACGGCGATGGCGAGCTGCGTAGTAGTGCGACTGCGAACTGCAAACAAGTTAACAACAAACAATAAAAGGGAAATATCAACCCAAATACTAGCTTTTCTAACAGAAATCAACCCAAATACTAACAACAAACAATAAAAAATAAAAAACAGTAACATCATAATACAGAAATAAAAAACAGTAACATTATAATACAGAAATCAACCCAAAAAATCAACTAAATACAGAAATCAACCCAAGAAATCAACCCAAGAAATGCAAAAATCTAATGTTCTTCACTATGCAACAACTTTAAGGGTTATTCATTACCTTTAGCAAAACCGAGAGGAATTCGAGCACAATACAACAACCTTTGTCAAGCTTCTGGCGACTGGCGACTGGTGACGGCGATGGCGATGGCGATGGCGAGCTGCGTAGTAGTGCGACTGCGAAGTGAACTGTGAGTGTGAGTGTGAGCTGCGAGCTATGGCGAAGTGCGAAGTGAACCTGTGAGCGAGCTGCGGCGAAGTGCGAAGTGCGAAGTGAACTGTGGTCTGTGAGTGTGAGTGTGAGTGTGAGCTGCGAAGTGAAGATTTTGAAATTAGGGCGAAGTAAAGATTTTGGAAATTTGGGCGAAGTGAAGTAGTGAAATGCGAATTCCTTTTAACCGGACTGGGCCAAATAATCGGACTGGGCCAAAAATTTAAATGCCCCAAAGCCCAAAACTAAGTAATTTAAATTGGGGTAGGTTCATAGGGTCCGGGTATCGGTTCCGGGTCCGGGTACCCGGTTTATATTTACCGGAACCGGAACCGCACCCGATATTGATCGGTTCCTAATTTTAATACCCGGAACCTACCCATTATTATAATATATCTACCCGGAACCTACCCGATAGTATCGGTTCCGGTCGGGTATCTGGGTACCCTGTACCCGTGCTCACCCCTACCTATCTCTGGTATACAATTTCCTTGCAGGGCTAGGTACAAAATAAATAGTCACCTAAGGTAGCCTTGGTTGTTGCATAGCATCTTCTTCCACTGGATGTTTTGATAGGGATCTCTCAGTTTGTTATAAGTATCTCTTACAGAATAGACTGATTGATTCAGAAATTCTTCTTTTGTTAGAGGTGTTCCTTCCAAGTATTGCTTCTCCTTTAGTATTTTCTGCATGATCCATGTTACTTGAACTGTTGTAACATCCCAGACTTCTTTCTCTTGATATAGAAAGTATGGACCCATTTGATCCAAATTCGTTCATGTTTCTTCACGCATAGTGAAAGAAATAATCTCTTGATTATTTTCATTAATTGAAAGAGTATATATACAATTTACATATTTCTATAATAGAAGAATCCTATTCCTATTCTACTCCTAAAACATAATTCTACTTGGATACTAACTATATAAATATGGTAATACAATTATGGTAAGTATACAATACTAATTACACCCAAATATTACCTAAAATAAATATACACTATGTACCGTATAAACTATGTACCGTATGATATACATATGATATATGGTATATAATATGTATATCTAACACACCCCCGCAGTCAAAGCGGGCGGCCTTCGAACACTGAGACAGTCCCTAAAATCTTTAAAAAGGATCGAGGGAAGACCCTTTGTAAAGATGTCGGCTATTTGATACCGAGATGGGACATGTCAGACGCATACCTCACCACGAGCAACCCTTTCGCGAACAAACTGAATGTTCATCTCGATATGTTTAGTACGCTGGTGCTGAATCGAATTACCCGACAGATAGATGACACTAATATTATCACAATAAACCAATGTCACTTTCTGGATAGGACAATGAAGCTCCAACAACAAATTACGTAACCAACATGATTTAGAGACCACATTAGCTACCCCTCGATACTCAGCCTCGGCACTGGAGCGGGACAAAGTCGACTGATGTTTCGCAGACCAGGAGCCCAAGTTATTACCAAGAAACATGCAATAGCCAGACGTAGATCGTCTGGTATCCGGACATCCACCCCAATCAACATTTGTATACGAGACAAGTGTGGACGTCGAGGAAGGATATAAATGCAAGTCATAGTCAAGTGTACCCTGAATATACCGAATGATGCGTTTGAGCGCATTCATGTGCTCAACCCTGAGATTACGCATAAACAAACACACCTGCTATACGGCATACATAATATCTGATCTCGTGAATGTGAGATACTGAAGGGCCCTTGCAAGACTGCGATAGCGGGTCGGGTCCTCGTATGGTGCGCCAGCCACAACACCCAATTTGGGTTTAGTATCAACCGGAGTGGAAGTGGACTTACAAGATGACATCCCAGCCCTCTTAATGATCTCGGCTGCATACTTCCTCTGTGACAAGAACAAGCCATCGGCATGACGAGTGATAACAATCCCCAAAAAATAACTCAAGGGCCCCAAGTCTTTCATAGCAAACTCAGAGCTGAGAATTGTCATGATAGACTGGCGTAACACATCGAAAGAGGCAGTCAAGATAATATCATCCACATATAGAAGTATATAAGCCAAAGACGAACCACGATGATATATGAACAAAGAATTATCCGACCTGCTGTGAGTGAACCCAATTGTCGAAACATAGTCAACAAACCTCTTATACCAGGCCCGTGGAGACTGCTTAAGCCCATACTAATGACTTCTTCAATAAACATACATGGTGAGGATATTTGGGATCCCTAAACCCCAAGGGATGATGCATATAGACGGTCTCATTGAGATCATCGTGTAAGAAAGCATTCTTCACATCTAACCGATGAATGGGCCATGCTTTCGAAAGAGACAAGCTGAGCACAATGCGAATGATAGCCAGTTTGACCACCGAACTAAACGTCTCACTACAGTCCACACCAACCTGCTGAGTCTTACCATCACCCACAAGCCGAGCTTATGCCGTGCAAATGAACCATCTGAATTGTCCTTATGAGCAAAAATCCACATAGACCTAATAATATTAATACCAAATGGATAGGGCACCAACTCCCACATATTATTATCAATAAGAGCATTATATTCATCGGTCATAACAATTTTCCAATTCGGGTCATTTAATGCAGACATATGATTACGGGGTACGGGTTATTTAAGAGCATTAGAATGTAAATTAAAATGCCTTTTAGGTTTAAAAATATTCTGTTGACTACGAGTGATTGGTCTATGACTCGGGGAAGGATTGAGCAGAATTTAGGAAGTTTCTGGACTCGGTATGGGCTGGCCCAGCAGCGATGGGCACTTGGCCCATTTCGGGAAGCAGCTTGATGGGGATCTGAGGCTGGACCGGTTTGATATTGGGATGGATCGCCCAATTCTTTGAAACTGGGTAGAGAAGGCTGTGATGGACCAGTGGGACCAGCGGGCAGTGGGCCCACTGGAGAATTTTGGGTGCGGGACATGTCCGAAAAATGGTGAATAATATACGGGGGTATACCATCATCCAAAAATTATACGAACTAGGCACGAGATTACTCACTTTAGCAAACGAAAATTGGGATTCATAAAAAATGACATGGCGATTAATGATAATTTTATTAGAGGATAAATCAAAGCATTTGTAACCACGATGATTAGACGGAAAATCCAAAAATACACATGGAGTAGACCGGCCCTGAAGTTTGTTAATTGTGGTGGATGGAAATAGCAGATAACACAAACACCCAAAGACCCTAAGATGTGAATACAAAGGGGGGAATAATATGTCAAACCTTTGGAAGGAATTATGTTAAGGAGATATGTAGCAATTTGTAGAGCATAATGCCAAAAAGACGGGGGTACGGAAGCATGAATCAATAAAGTTCAGACAATGTTATTAATGGTACGAATTTTGCATTCGGCTTTCCCATTTTGTGAAGAAGTATGAGGACAAGAAAAATGAAAATTGATCCCATTAGTAGCACAGAATTCCCGAAATACCCCATTGTCATACTCTTTTCCATTATCACATTGAATATTTTTTATTTCTCGTTCGAATTGGGTTCTAATGAATGCTCTAAATTTTAAGAAGATGGAAAAAACTTGGGATTTTTTCGCTATCGGAAAAGTCCATAAAAACTTAGAATAATCATCGAAAAAGAGAACATAATACTGATGACCCAAAGAACTAAGAACAGGCGATGTCCATAAATCACTATGAATAATATCAAATGACATTAAAGTATGAGAAGTGGAGTCTACAAATGACAACTTTAGTATTTTTCCTAAAGAACAAGATTGACATTTCGGAGTACTACGCACACTCTTACAAGAAATAAAATAGTTTTTATCTAAGGAAGACAAAATAGATGATCCCGGATGACCTAGACGAGCATGCCACAAGGAAGGAGCCAGAGCGGCAAAAGTGGATGGCATTGCGTGACTCGAGAAACCAGAACGTGGTGTGATAGGATAAATATCACCCCTACTATCACACCTCATGAGAGGACTTTCCGTTTTGAAATCCTACAAAAAAAAACAAATGGATCAAATTCTATGGACACAGAATTATCAGTGGTGAATTTTCGGACAGACACCAAATTTTTAATCAATTTTAGAGCGTGAAGGGTATTTTTCAAAATAAGGGGTGGATGGGGGAGGGGGGAGACAATGTTTTCTTACCATAACCACGAATTGGAATTCAATTACCATTACCAATAATTATACCACGAGTGTTACTCAAATTGGAATAAGACGAGAGAGTACATGAGTCGGACATCATGTGAGTAGTGGCACCGGTGTCCATGTACCAATTTGGGTCAGAAGGATTTATTCCAAGCGTGTGCATCGCGGCTTCAAGGTCAGAAGGAGTGGGGCCCGCTACATGATGGGCCTGAGGGGGATGGGCCCCAAG
Source organism: Anisodus acutangulus (assembly GCA_029783415.1). Taxonomy (NCBI): domain Eukaryota; kingdom Viridiplantae; phylum Streptophyta; class Magnoliopsida; order Solanales; family Solanaceae; genus Anisodus; species Anisodus acutangulus. Next base: position 27,256,840 of record CM056508.1, read on the forward strand.
TACACTTGGTTGTTGTCCCGGCCCAGAATTGGGGCGAGAACCACTGGGCCAAATCGGATTGGGCCTGAAAAAATGCTGCTGGGCAGTCCAGTGGCCAGAATGCAAAACTGTTGGGCTGTAGGGACTGTTGGGCCACTGGCCCAGGCCCACGGCCAGGGGGCCCAAGGCTGGGACCAGTTGGGTGGTGGCCCACTGCCGGTATTTCTAGACCTACTGCCACCGTTACCATCTCCGGAACCACCGCGTTTGTCCCCGCAATTTTTGGCATTATTTTTCTGACTATTTTTGCCGCCACCATGAGTATGGTTTTGGCCGGAATTATCAACACCACCCAGAGATTTTATAGAGGACGTCATCATGACTACGGGACTAGCACCAGTAGCCGCCTTTTTGCCCAGGCCGGCTTCTTCGAGGGTAAGCATATAACGAGCCTGATAAAATTGCAGAAGAGGCTGCTCTGACGAAGAAGCGTGCCAACACCACTATATGCCTCTGAAAGGCCTGCAATCATTTGTAGGATCAAACAATCATTCGAAACAAGCGCGCCAACGTTGCAGAATTGGTCTGCCAATATCTTTAACCTTTTGCAATATGCTGAAACGTTTGGAAATTTTTTCATATAGATGTGGGAAAATTCCTGCTCAAGGGTAACATCACGAGAATTCTGATTATCTTGGAATATATCATGTACTATATTCCATGCCTCCATCGCCGTAGCGTCGAGTTTGATAATCGTTTACAAGAGGTCGCTAGAAATAGTGGAGTAAATCCACTAAAGAACAATAGCATCAAGGGTCGTCCATTACGTAGGATTATCCTATGGTTTGGGCACCACCGTATCTGTAGGAGCCGCGGGGATAATATGATGGAGAACTTGAAGCGAGCGTGCATGTATTTTGAATAGTTCGGCCCACATCGCGTATTAGACGTTTTCTATTTCAAGAATGATAGGGATGTGATTCTTGTTATTAGAAATAGTAAGGGCAGGGTGAAGCATATTCCTAGCCATAATGGCAACGCAAGACGTGACGTAGGGATTGGGGAGAAAAAATGGGAAGAGAAAAGTAATTTATGGGCACGAAAACCGAGAAAGGGGCTCAAATTCGGTGGTTTGGACGGAAATATTAGGGAGAAAGTGGGGGGAAATGTTAATCTAGACTCTTGATACCATGAAAGAAATAACCCGTTGATTATTTTCATTAATTGAAAGAGTATATTTACAATTTACGTATTTCCATAATAGGAGAATCATATTCCTATTCTACTCCTAAAACCTTATTCTACTTGGATACTAACTATACAATTATGGTAATACAATTATGGTAAGTATACAATACTAATTACACTCAAATATTACCTAAACTAAATATACACTATGTACCGTATGATATATGGTTTATCATATGTATATCTAACACATAGGTTCCAAAGGCGCTTCATGATGACAATTGATACCGCCTAAATTACACCTTAATATTTTTGCAGGCGGTCGTGGTCAAATATAGAACTCATCGAGGTTGAGATAAAATCCCACAGAGTATTTTGGGTGTCATGTGAAATGTGCAAATATGTGTAATTGATCGACTAATTTAACTATCAGTCGAATTGAAAGATGTTTTGTATTTTTAACCAAGAATTGAAGGTAACAATTAACTAAGCAATTTAAGAAAACAATAATTAATAAAGGTTGTAACTAATGTTAATTAAGGTCTAGGATTGCTCCTTTCACCTAAGTATAATTTCAATTGGGTAAACCAGATTAGGTTTGATAGGGGAATGGTCATCAATATTTAAAGCACCCACTCAATATTTCTTCATTTTGAGTGGTTTAACTAAAAAATCACTCTCTCGTGATGAAATAGTTGAAATTAGGGCAATTGATTAGTGACTAAAGTTGGTAATTGTTATCTCTAGCCAAAATCCATTAATTAAGCAATATTAATATCTTGATTTATCTAATTTCTTGTTAGCTAATTAACCCAACCTTAATTCTCTTGTCTCAAGCAATAACTTAGACAATTAGGGCATGAATTTATGTTTACAACCACAAATTCGCAAATTATCTAAGTAATTATCTAAATAACTATAATCACGATCATAATCAAATATTTAATTAGTTACCCGTTAGTAATCACACACTAGGGTTGGTTTGGAACCCTTGAATCTAAGTTTAGCTACTCATAATAAGAGGGAAAGAAAGAAAACTTAAAGAGGAAATAAATATAACTATATTAAAATAACGAAAATTAATGCAAATCTATTGTATTCCATTTGTTCCTTCTCAAAATAGCAAAAGAACCTTCTACACTTGAACAAAAGCAAGAACCAACGAGAAAAAGCCTAAACTTACATTTATAACTGTAACATCTCGCAAATTTGGGTTAAGTTTGAACTCATTAAATGGTTGTGGTTAAACTCGAACTATATAATTGATGTGTAATTACGCGGGAAAGTCAATATCTAAGCATATATAAAGTGTACAAAAAGATTGGAGTTGAAAAGGATTGAAAAGAAGCAAAGTTGAAAAATTAGGTCAGATATGGTTGACTTATGGACCAGATGTTTGACATACGGGGCCGTATGTCGAGCCGTAACTGGGGTCCTAAAAATTACTTTTAGGTTGGAAAATTTCAAGTCTTTGAAGTTGACTTACGGAGCCACTTACAGACTGTATATCAGTTGTATACCACCATATATCACTCGTATATCCACCGCATGTTACTGAAAGGTGAAAAAACTGGGTTTAGACCGTATGTCACCTACAGGTTGTACATGACATATACGAGTCGTACATGGGCCATACATGACCTATGAATTGTATATCAGCAATATATCATGTGTATATCCATCGTTTTAGACTTCAGTAGTTAACATACTTCCCGCATACAAACCATATGTGGTGGTCATGTGTCCAAAATGACAGAAAAACTATACATACGTGTTTTAGTCAGATATTTTGTTCTACTTCATTTTTGGCATACTTTTGAGAGAGAAGACACGCCATGTCTCCCCCAAATCATCTAAGGTGAGCTCATACTCAATTTCCATGATTACTACATCGAATTAACATTAGCATAATTATTATAATCTTTAATTTCAAGAATCGAATTCAAGAGCGATTGTGGGGATTTTTTTGGGGTATCTTGAAGAGGTAAGTCCCTTGGTTAATTACTGCTACTAGAGGATAAATCGGGGTTTGTGTAGCCTATTGAAAGGCGTTGTTAACATTGGGTGATTCTCAGATTTACATGTGAACATGAATTTGACCTAAAACCCTACTTTGTCAAAAAAAAAGTGGGAATTCATGGCATTTAACACTGTGGAACATGTTTAGGCCATTTTAGCAGGATTTGGTGTATATCTTTTTTTGAACATACTTTTGACTACAAATATTATTTGAATAGGGCTTTATACGCATATGGGACAAGATCGCATCGAGCCTTTGTATTTTCAATATTACAAGATATGTATATGTACATGACTTTTCCTATAAATGAGATTGTTAAACTTGATTTCTATAGGGATATTCCTTAAAGATGTTTTGCTCTATGAACGGGCTCTTGACTTAAAACTTGACTTTGATTTTGTAACACGATTTCTAAATCATTTTATGATTTTGAAATACCTGTACTAATGAGAAGATAACTAAGAACGATTTCGGCTAATACGCCATGATTTAAATTACTTGTGTTTAGACCTGTATGGACGGTCTTACTATTTGGAAGTACGAATAGCCGTTATGGATCCTAACACATCGCTTTTAGAAGTTGTGACAATTCAGAAGACGATTGGCCACCGTAGGTTGGCGCCCTAGTGCATCACTTTCGAGAAATGTGAACCTAATAGGGATCTCCATCATTGATTTGCCCATGAGCTGGCATGTGATACTGTTTGGTTTGCCCTTGAGCTGACATGTTGATGATACTAGAAAGAAAGAACTTAATATGAGAAAAGATATAATGCTTTTGAACATAATGAACAAAAATTGACTTAATTCTACTAAGCTTGACAATTTACTATATCACTTGATTTGAACCATTTCATTTATATTATTTTTAAGGATTATTATTATTCCCTCCGTCCCAATTTAAGTGTCTTACTTTCCATTTTTGTTTGTCCCCAAAAGAGTGCCTCTATCTATATTTAGTAAATTTTTATAATTTCAAGGAAAGTTTAAGACCATAAGATTCAAAAATTTCTCTTTGTTTCTTAAACTCCACGCTCAGTCAAACTAAGCCACTTAAATTATGACGGAGGGAGTATTATTATCATGATTATTTTCTTATATGAATTTTTGCCCCTAGACACTCACTGAGTACTCAGTACTCAAGCATACTATTGTTGTTTTAAATGGTATGTTAGTTAACAAAGAAGAGCATGTACAGACTGATCGCTCAAACTGGGAGTACTTGTTTCTTTCCACATTTGTTGGTGAGCCCACCGGTTGTTCGTGAGACTCCATTTATTATTCTTTCATTTATTTTAGTTTTGGGTTGTATCTCGATGTCTAGATTATTTCTTATTCTTCTTAGAGGCTCGATATATAGATGCTTCTAGTGTAGGTAGTTGTTGAAACCGTTGCTTGACTTGTTGGGGAGTTTTTCCATGCTTAGCATACATTACAAATTATCATCATTTATATCATTCTGTATCTTTATTTAACATTGTCTTATCTTTAAGTCTGCATAATTGGTGTAATTAATAATAATATGGAATTAGCATGATTTTATCTTTATAAGATACTTCCGATGTGGTTCCTTAGCATCGGATGCCTATTGTGCCATGATGGGGATTAGGGCATGACCAGTTAGGTTTTAGAGCAATAGGTTTAGAAGTGTCCTAGGATTTGTCTATGTTTGTGTAGTTGTGTCTAGTAGAGTCTCCTTTATATTTCCTAATCGCCTATATGATCGTGTGACCAGGACATCTAAGGTGTTTCTCATATTGATTCTAGATTGCGTTGTAGAGTTTGAATTTTTAGGATCGTTTTGACTTGTTTGTTACTCGTGCCTCACGAAAATGACTTTAACTCATGTGTGAGCTTCTAACCATGGAAACAACGGTGCGTCTGATGTATTGTCAGATGGATGACCTACTAGGATTACTAACTGCGTCGCTACTGAGACCAATGCTGAAGTACAAAATGGTATTGAAAACCAGGTGCCTCCACACGCTCTACTGATCCAGTTGCCCCTGTGGCGGGTGCTAGTGATATTGGGTCCATGTAGAATATAATTTAGTTGCTTACCACTTTGGTAGCAGGCCAGGAACATCGTACAAACTCTGAGACTGTGACAGTGGGTGTAGGAGGAAAACTTAAGCAATTTTATGATTGAATCCACTAAAGTTCTATGGTTCGCGTGCATAAGATGATCCACAATACTTCATGGATGAAACTTTCAAGGCTCTCAGGTTGTGGAATTTACTATGTATCTGTTGAAGGTTGCAGTTGATGCATGGTTCGAGATGTAGAAGAGTTAGTGCGGTAATAATGTTCCAGTTTCTACTTGGGCTGAATTTGAGAAGGTGTCCATGTAGAGGTTTATGTCCGATGAGGAAGGATTTGATTTATCCACTAAGTATTAGCATCTAAACAAGGCTCTATCACTGGTCGCGAGTATAGCATGCAATTCACTCGGTTGGTCAGGTATGCGATGTACATAATTCGTACAGAGAAACATAAGCTGGGGAGGTTTGTGCTTGGCTTAGGTCCACATGTTAGAAATGTGTTTTATGTTTCTACTATGTCTCTTGCTTGCACATTTACGTCATTGGTTGGTTTTGCTGAGCAAAAAAAGGATTGGAAGAATTAAGACAAGTTGGAGAGGAGAAGAACAAGAAGTTCCAATTTATGGGTGGTTTCAATGGTTCATATAATGGGGATAACAATGAGGATCATCCGTGCCAAATCAATCTATTGCCCAGTCTAGTGCTATTGTTCCATCTGGCAGGCACGACAAGAATTACAATAATCAGAGTAGGCATGCTTAGAGTGCTAACTAGAGGTCTTATTCATCACTGTCCATGCCTATTCGTGAAAATCGTATTTGTCATCATTGTGGTATCAAGGGGCATATTAAGAGAGATTGCAGGAAGTGACAGGGGGAAACGAGTAATTTTCCTTGTCAAAGAAATAATTCTTCATCCCTTGTTATTGCAAAGAAACCACCTGTAGGTAATACTAATAATGCTCCAAATGCTCATGGTACTAGAGGAGGTAATGAGGTTACTAATAAATGTACTAGGGGTCAAGCTCGACTTTGTGATTTGGCTTGTATGGAGGAAACTAAAGCCTCAGATGTTATGGTCACATGTATTCTTACTGTTTGCACTTATGATGCATATTCATCAGTTAAAACCCTAGGTCAAACTTCTCATATGTAACACCATACTTTGCTCTTGATGTCGAGTGGATCTCAAACAACTATTAGAACCTTATTCTGTGGATGCTCTTGTTGTTGTTCTTGTTATTGCTTCTAGAGTGTATATAAATTTTATGGTTGTAGTCAAAGGTGAAAAGATGATCGCCGACTTAATCAAATGTCAAAAGATGATCGTCGACTTAATCAAACTAGAGATGGTAGATTTTAATGTAATCATGAGAATGGACTGACTTTCCACGTGTTCTGCAACTGTGGATTGCCGATCCATAATGGTCTGATTTAAATTCCCTACTGAATTTGTTATCAATTGGAATGGTGATATTGCTAAGACTCGAGTTAGATTTATTTCTTATCTTAAGACTCATAAGATGATTCTAAAAGAGCGTATATACCATTTAGTTGTTGTTAACGGCACTCAGGACTAAGCACCAAAATTTGAATCAGTGCATGTATTTAATGACTTCCCAGAGGTATTTCTACAAGAACTTCTAGGTATTCCACTCGACATGGTTATTGATTTCATGATTTATATTCTTCTTGATACTCAACCAATATCTATTCAACCGTATCATATGGCTCCAGCTGATTTGCAAGAATTGGAGGACCAATTGAAAGAATTGTTAGATAAGGGGCTTATTTGACCAAGTACTTCTCATTGGGGTGCTTAGTATTGTTTGTCAAAAAGAAGAATGAGTCCCTCAGGATGTGTATGGACTACCGTCAACTTAATAAGGTGACCATCAAGAACAAATACCCTTTTCCTAGTATTTATGATTTGTTTGATCAACTTTAGGGAGCTAAGTTCTTTTCAAAAATTGACCTGAGGTCGGGATATCATCAGCTGAAGATAAAAGAGCAAGATATTATGAAGATAACTTTTCATACTCGTTGTGGACATTTTGAATTTTTAGTGATGTCCTTTGGTCTGACTAATGCACTAATTGTATTTATGGACTTGATGAATTGTATTTTAAGCCTTTTCTCGATCATTTCACTATTTTCTTCGTTGATATATGTGGTGTATTAAAAGAGTCACGAAGATATCACCAATCATTTGAGAATAGCCTTACAGACACTAGATGAGAATAAGCTTTATGAAAGATTTTTTAAGTGTGAGTTCTGGCTTAGCTCTGGGACATTTTTGGCGCACATAGTGTTTAGTGACGGTATTAAAGTTGATCCTTTGAAGATTGAAGCCGTCAGGAATTGTCCGAGGCCTACTGGAGCGATTTATGTTTGTAGCTTCTTGGGATTTGGGGATTATTATCGAAAGTTTGTACAAAGATTCTAGATTATTTCAGCACCACTCATGAAATTGACCCAGAAAATTGCTAAATTTTAATGGTTTGAATCGTGTGAAAAGAGCTTTCAAGAGTACAAGATGAGGTTGACTTCAACTCATATTCTGACTCTGTAACACCTCGTACCTTCGGGCTAAGGTGTGACCCGTATGATGGGAACATAATGGAACTAGGATGAGGAGTGTAGGAAGTGTTTCGAAAACTAATTATATCATAAGAAGAATCTTAGGAAAATTTAGAGTCGGAAGCTACTCTACAAAGCTCGTTTTCAAGTGAGTTTGCATAAGGCCTCACTTCAAGCGAGCATAACCCTGTTATATGTTGTGAATTTGAAAATACTTAAAACATGAAAGTTGTATCCCTTTGGAATAGATTTCCATCCAAAAAGGATTGGGCCAAATATATCACTAAGTAAAAAGATATACCCATTTTACTAGAAATTATACAGTCTGCGAGATCAGTTGCACGATCAACATCCTAGCTGTGCAATAGCGCACTGAAGGCAGTTTCACTTCCATTGCTACACAATCAGCATGTCAGTTGCACGATAGCGCACAGAAAAAATCATTTTAAAAGCCCTAGGTCGTACCTCACACCCTAAATACAAAAACTTTCTTTAGAAAAGGGAGCTCTCAAGAACCCAATTCATCCGAGGTCCCTCCATCATCTAAGGTAAGTTTTAATGATGATTTCAAGTTGATTTCAATTCCCAACACCTTATTAACATGATTTAACCCTTCCAATCCAGAGATTATCGATTGAGTCTTCGTCTTGGACAAAGAATCCTAGAATCCGAATTTAAGAGACTTTAACGTTAAAAAGGTAAGACCTTCCTACTTCAATCGATTATAGCTTTGAATTAGTGATTATAGATTATAAGGTTATGGGTATGATAGAAGAAAAACATGAAGGTTTTATGTTTGAATTATTGACTTAGGGTTGTTATTTTATGGGTGATGAAGAATGATGTTAATTGTATCTATATGAGATTGTAGAATTATCTAGTAGCAAGAGAATGGGTTGATGGGTGTAAAAATACCATTGATGAGAGTTGTGGAGCTTTATGTCCACCAAGTGTTTGATAAAATGCCTAGATGACCAAAACATGAGTATCATTACTAATATTGATTCCCTTTGACATATATTGCTATAGACTAAAGTTGAAAGGGAGTGACGAACATTGTATTACTCTTAAAGGTTGGAATTGAGGTATCTAGGACTTCTATCTACGTGTGAAAATGTCATTGCTCTTCCCCACGCCACAGATCTTTCATGTTTCTTCGAAAATTGCCCTAGTTCATGAAATTACTAAACCTTGTGGTGACTAGATTATGATTTCATTCTTTGCATTCATGTTATATCGTCTTGAATACCATGAATCTTGTATGTAATCCGTGTATACTCATATTTCGATTCCCGTAAGTACATTATGTAAATTATGAACTACGTTATGAACCCTCATGATTCCATGTTTCATACAAGTATATTACATATTGATATTTATGGTAAATTATATGTTCAAACCACGTTTACAAGTCATGTCATGCAAGTCATTGGTTTATTAACTAACCATGTTCATATTCATATTTTTGGGAGTTTCACAGATTATCGAGAATATTAATACCTGAAACTACGTATACCAACATAGAATAAGGATTGCTTCACCTAGTTAGAATGATTCTTTCATGATATTCATTGTGGGTTATTCTAAGGATCAATTATGTCATGTTCATGCCTTGTTCATGCTATGTACCCCAGCAAGGTATGCGATGACTTAGTTGATCGAGCAGAGATTAGATGCCACGTGCTCACGTGGTGGTTACATGTTGGTTATACTAAAGTTCTCCCACTTAAAATGATTTATTCATGTTATTATGTATATTTATGTTAAGTTATGCTCATGTTCAGTTCCAGTTACTGTTTCAATTTCAGTTCATATTATTTCATGTGCCTTATTTATTCATTCAATTGCTTTATATACATGTAAAATTTCAGTGTACTTATGTCCCTTTTGCATGAGGCATGCATTTCACGATGCATGCATAAAATTACAGGATGATAGATTGATTCATTAGGACATTCTCGTAACAGCCATTGGTGAGCCCCACTTCATTCGAGGTGTTATATTTATTTCATGTTTATGTTATGCTTTGCAGTAGAGGTATGCTAGGGGCCCTGCCATGGTGAATAGTTTAGTATTGATACTCATATTCAGAGGTTTCATAGACTAGTCTAACATGTCATGTCAGATGTTCAATGTCATATTGATGTGTTGGCTTCATACTTATTATGTTTTCAGACTATTTCCACATTTATATCTTTAAATAGTATTTTTATTATTCAGATTATCATGTTTTAAATTATGTTTCACGATATTATATGTCCATGTTGATTCAGCAAGATATGTGGTTCACTTGGTCATATGCAGCCGCACACCGAGTGTCATGTCCAGCCATAGTTCTGGCCATGACATACTCTATTTTTAGGATTTGATACCTCGTGTAACGACCCGTCCAGTTGTTTTTAGCCTAAGACCTCTATTTGACTATTTTACCCTTACCGTAGACTCTATGTGGGGTTTGTGATATGTGGGGATGGGTGGCACGAATCTCGAGGTCCATTTATATGAGTTTCAGATGAAACACTCAAAACTAAAACCTTAGAGTTGAATGGTTTGACTCAAGGTTGACTTTTGAGTAGATGAGTTTGTTTTCGAGTTTCGGCATTTCCGTAGCTCCGGAGGATTACTTATGATTTAGTCGAGTCATTGGTTCTCTTTCTGATACAATTAAATGTATTTTGTGATGCTATTTGTGAAATTTGGGTGTTTGGTTTTCCCAGACGATTCTTTAGAAAAGTATGACTTAGCTCGATTAGATGGGAATTCTGAGGGTATGGGTGAGTTCGTAGCACTGTTTACTTAGGGAGAGCATGTATGGTTTGTGTCTGAGGGGAGAGGGGGTGTATCGGGAGTGTTTTGGGTGTTTGGTGGAAGATTGATGTGGTTTCTTATGATCTGGTGTCTGGTGTCCACCTCAGCGGTACTGTTGTTCGCTCCTGAGTATCCGCCTTGGTGGGAGGTTGGCTTACAAAAGTGGGATACGGGTAACTGTTTGAGTTCCTGCTTTGGCGGATGGGACTTCCGGAGGGGCGGGTGCGCCTCTGCAAATTTGGGTGCGCTTTTGCACTGAGGAGAGGTGTCAAGTGACATCGCCTCAGTGAGGTTGATTCACGCGGTAGCGAGTCCGCGCCAATGGAGTCAATTTTACTAGGACAGAATTACTGGATCAGGTGGCATATTTAATTCCTATGTCAAGTTTCATTTTCCGAAATAACAATTCTCGAAGATAGAGCCGCATGAAGGGGTATTCTAAAGTTTAAGAGTGAATTCATCTTTTAGGTGAAGATTTCCATCCTTTATGTTTTGGTTCCATGATTTAAGGTCCTTTAATGGTGTTATCATGTTCATGTAAATGGAGGAAGATTAGTTATAGGTTTTGTGAGATTAAGAGAGTCGTATCCTTGATTTAAGGGAGTGTTTATGGATTAGCTTACTTCAATTGTTATTAATTAGCGACGGAATATGCTAGATTATCATGTTGTGAGGTCTAATTTGATTATGGAAGTCTCTTTTGATTTGGGGAAAACTCTAGGGTTCCAAATTGAGGCTTTTTGCATATTGATCAATTGAAGGTCCAAGTGAGTATAAGTTTCCAATCAACTTAAGGATATGATTACCTAGTATATAGTGGTGTTTTTTAAATATTAAAATTTGAGTCTTGATGATGTGGGCTCGGGGTTGGTTTTTGAAGTCTTTCTTTGTTAAGGATTATGTCCTTGTATGTTGTTTAAGCCATGTATTAATGAATAGTATATGTGTGATTAGACTTCGATTATCATGAGGGGCAACGGAAGGTCAAGGCTATCGCATACATTTGACTGTTCGAGAGTCCAACTCAGCCCAGAGGTAGGATACAGTTTACTTTTATTAGACTCCAATAGAAGTACATAATTAGTTATAAATATTGAGGGGTATTGGGCGTGTTTGGGGGTCCCTGTAAAATGGTTGTGATGAACGTTTGAGTGGGTACCGGTGTTGAACTATGATGATGAGTGATTTGGGGAATCAACCTTATGCTGGTTCCGACTACTGATTGATTGTGCTTGTCGCCATATGTGGGTTTTTCGCAATATTTTCTATTGTATGTTTATTCATCATACCTTCTTACGATATGATATCCTATTTTGTACTTGAATTGTTATGTTGTTGAATTTTTAGAAGCATGTGATATTCATCTCTAAACTTGATTGCATCTCATTACATCATGATTCTTTGCCTTATATTGTCATTTGCTTTCACACACTCATGGTTCTATGACATTGATATGAGAGTGGTATGTAAATGATGTGGGTCCAAGAGACCGGAAAGGTGAGGGTACTTATGAGATTATGGCAACACTGAGATGATGATGATAATACGCAAGGGGATGGATTTCACACATGCGATAATTATTATTTAGCCAAGATCTAGGCTCCAATGGGAAATTCCAGAGGATTATATGGACTTCAAAATATCCCCCATGAGTGTGCATTTCATAAAAAAAATGTGAATACATGTATACTGGAGGATAAAGGTACATGACATATGCATCGCATTCATATCATACATTTATCATTTCATTGAATATTTATGTTGGATTTAAGTGTTGATTGGTTATTGATAATTCAGTGTATTCCTGAATAAAGTAGGCTTGTTAATTCCTCATTGATACTTGGAATCCTGTTATTGAACCATTCTGAAACTGGGTGATTTACGTGTTTATGAAAGCTCATATGTATAAGGTCTTATGCTGATTATGTGAACCATTCTATGATTAATGTGACAATATTTGGGTTACTGAACTTCTAGTATAAGGCTATTTGGTGTCAACGGTATTTATTTCATTTTACGTATCTTTTGTCAGTATCGACCTATGATGGCTAAGGGGGTACGTTGTGTACTCATACTACACTTGATGCATATTTTTTGATGCAGAACCACTAACAGTTCGTGAGCTCGAGTGTGAGTCCGAGCGGACAGACTTTAGTATTCAGGGTGAGATGCTACCTCCGGCATGCCTTGGATGCTCTATCCGTATCTTTTCTTTTACTTATGATCGAGAGACATGTTCAGACACTTATATATTTAGATTCAATTTTGGCCTACAAGCCTTATTCAGACTTGTTCAGTTTATTAGTGCTCTTTTATGATTGACCAGATTTTGAGGGTTATATTCTCAGACTTTATTCCGCATTTATATAATGAGACAGTTATGGTATATTTTGTTATCTTTCGCTTTTTCTTGTATATATCATGTGAATGATTGGGAGTGGTTTACCTACCAGTGGGAATGTGTGGGTGCCATTACGGTCCCTAAAAGAGGTTGTGACACCTTGAGATTTTTCTTGGCGTGCGTGTTGATGCAAATTGGTAAGGTTATTGCCTATGCCTCGCTACAGTTGAAGAAACATGAAAATAAGTATCAACTCATGAATTTGAGTTAGTTGTTGTTGTCTTTGCTTTGAAGATATGATGTCACTATCTGTATGGCGAGCACTATGATGTCTTTACTGACCACAATAGGTTGCAATATATTTTCAAGCAGCGGGAGTTGAATCTCCGACAGAGAAGATTAAAGTTGTTGAAAGATTATGACCTGAACATCTTCTACCATCTAGGTAAGGTGAAAATTGTTGTTGATGCCTTAAGTCGTAAGTCTATGGGAAACTTAGCTTACTTTTGATCTCATGAAATGCAAATGGGTAGAGAAATTCGAAGACTTACTAGTCTTGGAGTTCGTCCAGATAAAGCTAAAAATGGAGAGTTGGTGGGAATTACTCAATCACGTTCTGATATTGTAAAGAGAATTAAATCCAAGTAGTATAAGGATGAAATCTTGGTGAAGATACGAGAGGAAGTACGAAAGGGTGATTACATTGCATTCACGGTTGATTCTAATGATAATGTTTTAAGACTGTAAGGGTGGTTATGTGTTCATAATGTCGATGATCATCGACAAGAGCTAATGGTGGGTGCGCATTATTCCAAATACTCTGTCATCTATTATATCCCACAAAGGTACTCAATTTACTGCTCAATTCTAGAAATTATTCCAAGAAACTCTAGGAACGCGGGTGAATTTGAGCATTGCCTTTCACCCCCAGATAGACGGGAAAGAGGAAAGGACTAGTCAAACTCGCGGAGACATGTTACGAGCTTGTGTGATTGATTTTTGATAGAATTGAGATAAGCATATACCTCTTGTGGGTTATTCTTAGAATGACAATTATCAGGCAATTATCCACTTAGAACCTTATAAATCATTGTATAGGTGGCGTTGTTGATTGCCGATTGGTTAGTTTTAACCTACTAAGGTAGAGTTATTGGGGCCGGACTCAGTTCATAAATCAATTGATAAAGTGAATATTATTCTGCAATGACTCAAAATAGATCAAAGTCGACATAAGTCTTTTACGGACATGATGTGTTTTTGATGAAATTTCATAGACTTTATATGTCCTCAAGCCCTTTTCATATGTGTTTCCTATGCTATTTTACCTTTTGTGGGATTTTATTTGTGGGGTATTAGAAATTGGGAAAAGTGCATAAAAGTGGACAAAATTGTCGGAAAACTGAAGAAGCGCAAAAAAGACCCACTATACGGATCGTAATCTAGTCCTGCGATTAAAATGTCAAGTCAAGTTTAGCCAAAATTGCAGTGTACTAAAGCTCTTTTGCGGATTCCAGACTTGTTCGGCGAGCCGCAGTCCTGACCGTACTTCAGGACAGAGAAGTCAGATCCAAAAGTGAAGACCCACTATGCGAATCCTACCCATTATGCAGATTGCAGACCTGATCTGCGGTCCCCATCTGTAGTCGCAGAGTGGGATGCGGTGACATTTTTATAATTATTTATCCACGATTTTGGGACCCTATAAATTTAATATCTAGAGTTTTTTTTGCCATGTTTTGAATTCATAAAATATTCTCTAAATCATAGTGTTGTCTTGTCAAGTCTCCTCTTTACCCATTGGATTTTTGTGAAGATAAAAAGTTGAAGATTCTTCCATTTCTCATTATTCAATCATTGTAAAATTTCATGTCTTTATTTATTTTATTATTTTTTTTACTTTTCATCATAAGTATCTAAATATAAAGTTTGGGTTGTGGATTTAAATGAGTATTTGTGTATGAGTTGAGTTTTAAATCAAAAAAGGCGTACTAGGTGTGGGTGTTTAATTAACCTTCACCATTAATGTTAAGGTGTGATTGTAAACAATCCTTTTTAGTCTATTGTCTCTAGTTAAACTTGAAAAGGAAAAATAGATTCTAGAAAATGGTATATTAATTAGGAGTCGGGGCTTTAAACCTTATTTAATGAATCTCAACTAGAAATAAGAGAGATTCAACTAAGGGTAGTGGGTATTTGAGAAAATCAACCCTTTAGGCTTGAAAAAGCCTAATAGTGAAATGTAGTGGGTCAATTGAGAAATGTCCACTTGAAAAAGATTCTCCACTACCCATACCAAATTTCCTACACCTAAATTAGCTAAACAATCCATCACATGGCTCATTGGGTAATTCCACAACCCTAACCTTCAAATCTAATAGTTTTATTAAATCATTTTCCCCATTACAAGTAAACAATTCATACAATTTTACAAACAAAAATTGGTTACCCTTCTAAAAACAGAGCACCTAGTAAAAAATGACATGAATGAATAGGATGTATTTTTATCATATTCTCTGTGGGGTTCGACTCCAACCTAATTGTTCGCATTATACCATTTAGGGTTGTAATTTGGGTGACATCAGTCACGAGCTGGAATTTGTTTTTAGTGATCTTAAAAGTATGTATTTTGGTAGAAAAGGTTAGCTTAGTTCTCATTGTATTGGTACATACGATATTGTCAAGAAGATTGGAAAGGTAGTTTATAAGTTTGACTTGCCACCTGGATTGTCAATGGTGTAGCCAGTCTTTCGTGTATCTAGTTGAGCTTGTATAAACCTGATCTTTCTCATATCATGTCTTATGAATAAATTGAAATAAATGAGTGGTTGACTTATGAAGAGGAATCTGTGCAAATCTTAGATTGTCAAGTTAAAAGGTTGAGAACTAAAGATGTAGCTTCGGTCAAGGTCTTCTGGCGTAATCATAATATTGAGGAAGCGACTTGGGAAGTAGAAGAGAACATGAAAAAGAGATATCCTCTCTTTTTCCCTATTCAAGTATGTGTTAAATCTTATTGTTATTGCAATTTTTGCATATGTTGGTTAAAGGTATGAATTTTCTTATTTCGTGGTGAGACTTAATTGTTATAGTTGTGGAAGTCCTTGTGAGGATCATATTGTTATTGTTGAGTTGTTAGCTATAACAACAACAACAACATACCCAGCATAATTTACAAGTGGGGTCTGGAGAGGGTAGAGACTGTGCAGACTTTACCCCTATCTCATGGAGGTAGAGATGTTGTTTTGCAGGAGACCCCCGGCTTGAATGCAGCAAAGCAAAGAAGTTATGAAAGAGGAACGATAACAATAAAGATAACATAACAACTAATAAGGAAAGCAGTACAAAGCACTCAAAAAAGAATAGTAACAACATCAAAATAGAGTGATTGGGTTGTTAGCTGAGTTTTAAATTTTGGGATAGCTCCAGTTACAATGGAAACTCTGGCGAATTTTTTTCTTTTAAAAATCTTTGGAGTTAGTTAATCTTTAGGTTATGATCCACATTCGAGAAAGAATTTTTTCAAGGGGGGATAATGTAACACCTCGCAAATTCGAACTAGGTTTGAACTCATTAAATACTTGTGGTTAAACCCGAACTATTGTAATTGATATGTAATTACATGGGAAAGTCAATATCTAAGCATGTATAAAGTGTACAAAACATTGGAGTTGAAAAGAATTAAAAAAAAGCAAAGTTGGAAAATTAGGTCGGATATGGTTTAATTGGAAAATTAGGTCGGATATGGTTGAATTAGGGATCATATGGTTGACATAGGGTTGTATGTTGAGCCATATATGGGATCCTAAAAATTACCGAAGGTTGGAAAAGTTTAAGTCTCTGAAGTTGACTTACGCAACTACTTACATATCGTATATCAGTTGTATACTAATGCATATCAACTGTATATCCACAATCTGTTGAAAGTACTGAAGGGTGAAAAAATTGGGTTTGGACTGCATGTGCCACCTATGGATCGTACATGACATATAGGGGTCGTACATGGGCCATACATGAACTATGGATCGCATATCAGTCGTATATCATTGTATATCAACTATATATCCACCATCTGTTGAAAGTACTGAAAGGTGAAAAAACTAGGATTGGACTGTATGTGCCACCTACGGCCCGTACATGACATACGCATGCCGTACTTGGGCCATACATGAACTATGGGTCGTAGTCGTGTATCAAGTGTAAATCCATAGTTTTAGGCTTTAGGAGTTGGCATACAGATCACCTACGAACATTACATCCCACATGAGAACCATATGTGGTGGTCGTAGGTAAAACAATGACAGAGAAACTATAACTACGTGTTTTGATCGAAATTTTTGCTCCACTTCATTTTTGGCCGACTTTTGAGAGACAAAACACCTTAGGACTTTCCTAAATCATCCAAGGTTAGTTCTTACTCAATTCTCATGATTATTACATCGAATTAACAAGGATTAAAGCTAGCATCATCATTCTAATCCTTAGATTTCAAGAATCGAATTCAAGAGCGATTGAAGAAATTTTTTGGGGAATTTCCGAGAGGTAAGTGATGGTCGGGCCCACAGAGATTGGTTTACCTATTCTACAGACGTTTCTTGTTTTAGTTACTATTTGAGAAAATCAGAAAGTGTTTGAATGGTGAATTAACTAATTAATAATTCGTGAACTGAGAAATAGAGAAAATATTTTTGTTTTTCACAAATATAATAAAAGGTGTTGGGATCCTAACTTCACTTGATATTTCTATTATATAGTAGATTTATCTGTTCTCCAATTTCTATTCTCATAAATGTATAATGCCTCTCGCGATTACATTTATATGTTATTATTTAAGTTGAACAATTAATTGCACTCCTCCCGGTTATATAAATTAAATGTCAAAAGAGTAATAATAAAATACCAGAAATATAGGCTTGAACTGAAACATGATCTTTTTAGTAAGTCCATTTTATTACCTTACTTTTTATAACTAATTACTACACTACTTTCCTCTCTCGATTACAAGTAAAAGTTAATTATGACATAAAAGAGATAGATGTCACCAAATAAATATTAATAACATCTATCAATACCACAAATTAACTATATCACTTTTTCGCCTCTCTTGATTACATAATTAGTAAAAATTTAATTTGTAGTATAAATTAGATAGACGTTAGCAAATTAAATAACCTTTAACTGAAAAGCATATAAAAGTTAAATAGAAAGCTTTAACTCAAACATGTGAAATTGATGAATATTATCTACTATTATAAAGAAATATCAAGATCAGTCATTGTCCCAATACAAAAGAAAGTTATTTCATACCGGAGCTAGTACTACTAACAGAAATATCTTTGTCCATTAATAAGAAAATAGAAAAAATATTCAATAAGAATAATTCTGATATTTAATTAAAAGTAGAAACTAAAATAATTTCCTAACACTGAACTATTGAAGAAATTATTGAAGAAGAAGCTTAAAAATGGGAAGAATTATATTTGTAGCTTCTCCTTCCACTGAATTTATTGCCTTAGTCTCCTTCAAGCAGCTCCGATTCATGCTATTTATAGGAGTCCTTCTCAGTGCAATTTGAAAAAGGCAGTTGAAGTCTACAATTTTTCTTGTGTTCACACTTCACACTCATTTTGTTAAACTTAAAGCTTGACAGCTTCTTTATCCCTTCAAGTTGTCAACTTGATTCTTCTTTTCTCATTAGCTTGCCAATAAACTTAAAATAAATTACATGGGAACTTCTCCAATTTGCAATTCATTTGCTGATTCTTCTTCTTCTTCTTCTTCTTTCAATCTTCTTGTTGATCTTTTTGTTTTTTGTGCTTTTAATTTATTTGTTTATTAAATTATGATATTTCATACAAAGAAAACAAAAATATTAATATTAAAAATTAAATAACAACTTAGTTTATGCATGATATTTTTCTCTTACCAGTAAGTCCCTTGGTTAATTACTGCCATTAGAGGGTATATTGGAGTTTGTGTAGCCTATTGAAAGTTGTTAACATTGGGTGATTCTCAAATTTACCTATGAACATGAATTTGACTTAAAATCCTAGTTTGTCCAAAAGGTTGAGAATTCATGGGAATTGATCAAAGTTCTAAACTTTATCATCGTAATTAATTATAGAGCTATCATTGAACACTGTGATACACGTTTAAGGCGTTTTAACGGGATTTTCATTATGTCTTCTTTTTAACATACTTCTGTCTACAATGGTGATTTGAATAGAAATTTATGTGTGTGTGGAACAAGCTCGCATCAAGCCTTCGTATTTCATTCTATATATGACATGCCTATTGAATGAGATTGTTGAACTACAACTACTATTACTAAAACTACTATCATATCTCTCCTATTGTGCCACACATCCATGTGCGCATCCTCATCTCTGCTGCATTCATCTTTTGAACATAGGGGTTCTTAACTAGACAATACTATGCTCCATGCAACAAAGTTGGTCTAACCACCACTACTACAACACATCCTCATATCTGCTACATTCATCTTTTGAACAGAGGCGTTCTTGACTAGCCAACACTCTGCTCCATACAACAAAATTGGTCTAACCACCACTCCATAGAACTTACCTTTAAGCTTTGACAACACATTCGTATTGCACAAAATCCTGGAAGCGAGCCTCTGTTTCACCCACCCTATTCCAATACCATGTGCGACATCCTCATCAATCTCCTTGTTTTCTTGAATTATGAACCCAAAGCTTCCTCTCTTGCTAATATGTCATGATTGCTATTGCATGTGTTTGGGCTTGTATGGCCAGCCTTGCTATTCGGTAGGACGAATAGCCGTTATGGATGCTGACACATCACTTTGAGCAATTATGCTAGTCCAGAGGATGATTAGAAAACGTAAGTTGGCACTCTGTTGAATTACTTTTGAGCAATGGGAACCTAATAGAGAATCTCCCATATTTGATTTGCTCATGAGCGGACATGTGATACTGTTTAATTTGCCTTGTAGCTAGCATGTTGATGATACTGGAAATAAAGAACTTACTATGAGAAATGACTTGATGCTTTTGAATATAATAAATAAAAATTGACTTAATTCTATACTCATGATTTTACTGAGCTTGATGATTTACTCTATCACTGAATTTGAATTGTTTCATTTATATCATTTATACTGAATATTATTATTATTACTTTCTCTGTCCCAATTTATATGACACACTTTTCTTTTTAGTTAGTTCAAAAAAATGCCACATTTTTTTATTTGATAACATTTAACTTTAAACTTTACATTTTACGCTTAATGAGATGATTTATAACCACACAAATATATTTGACTTGTTTCAGACTACAAGATTCAAAAGTCTTCATTTATTTCTTAAACTATGTGACCAGTCAAACTCCATTATATAAATTAGGACGGAGGAAGTATTATTATTTTCTTATACAAATTCTTGTCCCTAGACACTCATTGAGTATCCAGTACTCAAACATACCATTATTATTTTTATGGCATGTTAGATAACGAAGAATGGCAGGTATAAATAAATTGTGTAGACTAGGAGTAATTACTACTTTCCACATTTATTAGTGAGCCCACCGCCTTATTCATGAGACTCCATAATTTATTATTCTTCATTGATTTTAGTTTCGAGCTGCGTCCTAATGTTAAGATTATTCCTTATTCTTCTTAGAGGCTTCATACATATATGTTCGTACTATGGGTAGTTGTTAAAGTCATTGCTGACTTGTTGGGGCATTTTGTCATGCTTAGCAGGCAGTTCAGATTATCATTATTTATATCATTGTGTATTTTTATTTTAAAATTGTCTTATCTTTAAGTATGCATAATTGGTGTAATTAATAATAATGGGGCATTGGCATGATTTTATATTTATAAAGTGCTTCCGATGTGGTTCCTTAGCATAGAATGCCTATTGCGCTAGGGCCAGGTTTGGGGTGTGACAACAACCCGCCAAAATTTCGTACAAGATTTCTCAACTGGGCACTTCGGCCACGAACGTAGTTCGTGTCCATGAACTCCATGCTTCAAAATATGGGCTTTGGGTACTTCGAGGGCACAAACATACTTGTATGAATATCTTAAACTATCCGTAATGAATTCATTTCTCTTGGTTTCAACTGATAGTAACCATAGATCAATCTTCGAAATGAAATTCACACCCTGAAATTGTTCATAAAAGTCGCAATGCATAGCTATAAATGCCCGCTGTTGATTTTCACCTCACTCAAGGATCTGTAGGCGATGTTTGCCTATAAAGAATCATATCTTATCTTATCATGCATGGCTAGAACACCTCTAGTAAATCTGTATTGTTCTTTTTGTAAGATTGGAATAAACTCCCTTCGGGATTCCTTTCATTAATCACATTATATATATAGTTGTACAGAGGTTTATTCCTAATACAATAAGAATCCTAGGTTACCTTAAATATAAACCTATCATAATTACAAAATATACTGTGAATATTCAGAGAATATTCGCTAATACTCCCCCTCAGTTGGAGCGGGAGGAGGCCGGACGCTTGGGCTGGATCTGAAGTCGATGAATAACTGTCTCCGTAGTCCCTTTGTGAAAATATCTGCATACTGATAGGAGGAAGGCACATGAAACACTTTGACCTGACCAAGAGCTACATTCTCACGCACAAAGTGAATATCCATCTCAATATGTTTGGTCCGCTGATGTTGGACCGGATTGTGAGACAGATATATGGCAGATATGTTATCATAGTAGACGATAGACGCCTTGCGCAGTGGACACTGGAGCTCCAAAAGGTGATTTCGGAGCCAACAGATTTCAACAACTACATTAGCAACGCCACGATACTCTGCTTCAGCACTCGAGGGAGATAATGTGGCTTGCCTCTTGGCAGACCAGGAAATAAGATTACCCCCTAAAAATACACAATATCCGGAAGTGGAGCGACGCGTGTCCGGGCACCCTGCCCAATCTGCATCCGTATAAGATAGCAACCTGGTCGGCGCAGAGGGGTAGAGATGCAATCCATAGTCAAGGGTGCCCTTAATGTATCTGAGAATGCGCTTAAGGGCAGCAAAGTGGGGCTCTCTCGGAGCATGCATAAACAAACACACCTGCTGAACAACATATGCAATATCAGGCCTAGTGAATATAATATACTGAAGAGCACCTGCAAGACTCTGATAAAGAGTAGGATCAGAAAATGGATCACCATCAGTGGCACTAAGCTTGGATTTGGAGTCGACTGAAGTTGGCTTAACCTTGCAATTTGCCATCTTAGCCCAGTACACTATCTCTTCTGCATATTTATGCTGACTCAGGAACATAGTATCGACATATCTGGTTACTGATATACCCAAGAAATAGCTAAGTGTACCCAAATAAGTCATAACAAATTCAGTTTTGACTAAAGCAATGATTTCATTTTTCAATCCGTCAGATGTGGCAGTGAGAACAATGTTGTCCACATACAATAGCAAATAAGCAGTGCTGCTACCGCGATGAAAAATGAAAAGCGAGTTGTCACACCTGATACATATAAACCCAATCTGTAAAATATACTAGGAAAACGGTCATACCAAGCTCGGGGAGCCTGTTTCAAGCCATAGAGTGACTTTCTGAGGCGACATATATACTGAGGGGTTGCAGGATGGACAAAACCTGGTGGCTGATGCATGTACAGAGTTTCTTTCAAATCCCCATGAAGAAATGCATTCTTAATATCAAACTGATGAATTTGCCAATGCTTGCCCATGGTAATACTGAGAACAGTACGAATAGTAGCCGGTTTGACAACCGGACTGAAAGTCTCACCACAATCAATTCCCTCCTACTGATTGGTTCTATTGGAAACAAGTCTTGCCTTATACCTTTCCAAGTCACCACTGTCTCTGAATTTGTGACGAAATAGCCACATGCATCGGATCACATTCATCCCATCCGATCTAGGAACTAGATCCCAAGTGTGTTGGTTTGTTAAAGAAAAAAATTCCTCACGCATGGCCGCATTCCAATTAGGGTCCAGTTTGGCTAATTTGGGGTTTTTTAGAATTTGGGATATAGTGTGTGTGGATAAGTTGAAGTGAATCCTTGGTTTGAAAATCCCATGTTGGACACGAGTTTCCATATGGTGGGTGGGTAAAAGGGTTGTGTCGATACACTGGTGGGTGTGGGTATGCTGGATATCTGGTTTTGGGTGTTGGCATTCCGGCAGGTGGTCGTCGGTCGTTGGTGATGATAGTGACTAGGTGCTGGTGGGTGAGGTGATGGGGTCTGGTATCGGTGTCAGGGTCTGGGGGTGGTTCGGTGACAGTGGATGATTGCCGGTGTCTGGTGCTGATGTTGGGTTACCGATTTGGGATGGATGGTTGTTTATCGGTGGGTTGAGGCTTACCCGATGGTGGTGTGTTGGTTGTTCTGGAACGGGGGTCGGAGGTGTTGGCCTGGGAGTGGGAGATACAGTGATGGGCGGTGATGACTGTGGCGGCGATGTGGTTGCAGAGATCGGAGATGAAGCAGTCCGTGACGGAGCAGGGTAGTCACGGTAGTGGGGGGATCGGAGGAGCGGTGACATGGCTGACTCATCGAGAAACGTGTAGTCCATATTTTGAAATTTTTAGAGGTTGGAGAATGGAAAGCACATCTCGTCAAACGTAACGTGACAGGACACAACAATTTTACGAGTGGACAAATCATAGCACAGGTAGCCCCTATGATTAGGCGGAAAACCAACAAAGACACACGGGGTGGTTCATGGAGCTAATTTATGAGAGGCAGTGGATGCAAGATTGGGGTAGTACAGACAACCGAAAATTCTAAGATGGTCATAGGACGGTGTCCGTCGGTAGAGAATTTCGGTGGGGGTTTTATTATGAAGAGTGCTAGTGGGTAAAATATTGATTATATATTCAACCATTTTAACAGCATAGACCCAGAAGGACGGGGGAAGGGAGGCATGAAATAAAATAGTCTGAACCATATTATTGATGGTATGAATAATTCGTTCAGCTTTATCATTTTGAGGTGATGTGTGGGGACAGGAGAAATGGAAAACCATGCCATGAGTGGGGCAAAAATTGTGAAACGCCGAATTATTGAATTCATGACCGTTATCACATTGAAAGGATTTTACAGATTTTTCAAATTGATTTTTGATGTAGTTATGAAACTCAGGAAACTTAGCAAAAACTCCAGACTAGAATTTTAGAGGGTAAATCCAGATAAAATGTGTGAAGTCATCCAATTAGACAAGGTAGAATTTATGGCCAAAGGAGCTAACAACGGGAGAAGTCCATAAATCAGCATGCACAATACCAAACGGTGAAAAAGTAACACTTAAAGATGACATAAAAGGAAGACGACTATGTTTGCCAAGCGGACAAGAAAGACAGTTTTGGGCAAGCTTCCCATTATTACATCTAATACTCTTATTATTTCTAAGAAAGGTAAAAACATGTGCTCCTGGATGACCAAGTCTATCGTGCCAAGTTGATGGAGAGATTGCAGCAAGGGAGGTATGAGATTGCTTGTTGACAACGGAAGATGGAGCGAACGGGTAGAGGTCTCCCACACTATTGCAGCGCGTTAGAATTTTCCCGTATAGAGATAATTCACAGAGAAACCAAAAGGGTCAAATTCTACAGACACAGAATTATTACGGGTGAATTTTCTAACGGATATTAAATTTTTAATGATGTTAGGAGCATATAGGACATGGTTTAGGGAGAATGGCGGATGGGGAGGTTGTGTGTGGGAATTACTGTAACCTTCAATTGGAATGCGATGACCATTACCGATGGTGATGAATTGGGGATGCTTTAATTTAAGCAATTGAGATAGATTACCTGAAGACCGGGTGAGATGAGATGTGGCTCCAGTATCTATGTACCAATTTTCATCGGGTTGTTGAAGAGTCAAAGCATTGAATGCCTGGCCCAAATTGGTTGGGGCCATATTGTGACCAGTGGACAGTTGCTGGGCTGAAACAAGGTGAGCCTGTTGGGCATGTCTAGGTGTTGGACCCGAGCCCAATAGACCAGGCGCCCAAGCTTGCTGGAATTGGGCTCATGCTGTTGGATATGGACATGCTGGGGAGGCCCAAATTCTTGCATTGGGCCAACCTGACGGACCAGGCCACTGGAATGGTTGGACAGGCGCTGGGCTCGCCTGTTGGTCCCTGTTGCCCTTTCCACGTCCTTTACCTTGCTTGCCATTGCCCCGGCCTCTGCCTCTTCGTCCTCCACCACAATTGTCCTGCTGCTGTTGGTGGTCTGTCGGCGGTGGTTGAGCGGTGGGGGCTGTGCTTTCAACCGCCAAGGCTTTTTTATTATGCTCATCTTGTTTTGCGCAACGGGTCTCCTCCAAAAGTAATTGTGAACGTGCCTTGTTGAAGCTTGGTAGTGGGTCGGCCTGTTGAATCATGGTTGCTAGTGTATCATATTCGCCTTTTGGTAGGCCAGTAACAAGTTGTAGGACCATTTTTATTTCTGAGATGGGTGTTCCAACGTGGGAAAGTTAGTCGGCAATAAATTTCAGTTGTTTGCAGTAGTCAGACATGTTGGTAAAATTCTTAAGACGCGTATTATTGAATTGCTTCTCCAAATACACGGCGCGAGTATTTTTATTGTCCTAAAATATTTCTTCCAATCGAACCTAGAGGTCATGCGCCGATGCACCTGTTTTCATGATAGTACACAACAAATCTTTAGATATAGTGCCGTATATCCACTGTCTGACGATGGCGTCAAGGCGATGCCATGTCGAGTCTGCAACATCGGATGGGCGGGGAATAGAGTCATCGATGTGGTCTAGCACGTTATATGCGCATGCATGACTGTAAAAAAGTTCAACCCACATTGAATATTGACAATCTTCTTGATCAAAGATTATAGGTATAAAATTCTTGATGTTATGGACGCCGAATGCCGGATTAAAAAAAGATGCAGAGGAGGGTGGGTGGTTGTCGAACACACTGGTGGAGGAACCGGTAGTGTTGGGGGAGGGTGGAAGAGACATGGTGGTTACAAATTGAAAGAGAAGAAAAAAAAGAATTGGTGTCGGCGGCCGAGATAGGTGGCGGCGGCGGCGGCGACGATGGCTTAGTGGGAGAATAGAATGGGGTTTAGGATTTTTCTTCTGATACCATGTAAGATTGGAATAAACTCCCTTCGGGATTCCTTTCATTAATCACAATATATATATATATATATATAGTTGTACAGAGGTTGATTCCTAATACAATAAGAATCCTAGGTTACCTTAAATATACACCTATCATAATTACAAAATATATTGTGAATATTCGGGATTCCTTTCATTAATCACAATATATATATAGTTGTACAGAGGTTGATTACTAATACAATAAAAATCTTAGGTTACCTTAAATATACACCTATCATAATTACAAAATATACTGTAAATATTCAGAGAATATTCGCTAATACTTTTCAATTCTCCAACTCCGAAGAGTCATATCAATACTGAATTCCAGACAAATGATTTAAAGTCAACATCCACTTTTCAAACAAGTGAAAAATCTGATAACTCCTTAAGTAATAAATCTTAAAGCTTGTTAATCGTTATAGCTATTCTCAAGAGTCAGTCACTCTACTATAGTGTTCTGAGGCATAGCTAAATATGTAGATCAACTCGTACCCTCCTAGCACATAACCTCATAAAAGGATTATCCGTTTCCTCCGACAACCAACTAGATTCTTCCATTCCGATGCTAAAACCACCAAGCATGTTGTATCTATGTACTTCGACACTCTTTTCATATCCAGAAAACATGGTTCATTAAATACCTAATAGGTTCCTACCCTAAGAGGACCTTGATATCGTCATTCTTAAGCCAAAGAAATCAATAAGTGTGTCCTTGCCTAAGGATTACAACCGCATCGATAATGGTAGACTTTCCCTACTTGTCTTGAAGACAATAAACATAACATTTGGGAATTCACAACACTTATCCTTACACTACCATGTCATCTCACTGACAACCAGCTTAATTTTCATGAACTTATGTGATATTAAGCATAGCTCGTATCCTGACTTTCATCATATGAATACTTTATCCTTATAACCGTAACACATTCCTTCCACGGTATAGAAAGAGAATTCTTCCACAAACATCATACCAGCTCGGACCTCGTCATTGGAGATCACCTCACAAGCCTTGGCTCCTTATTCAACTTCTCATCATAACCATGTCATGGTTTCTATCCTCTTACATTTGTCTATAGGATATCGGTACATGTTCCTTCCCATTAAGGATCTATCGTGAGTCCATTGATAGGCTTATGTCATAGATTGTAGTAATAAACCCAAATGGTACCAATTCATTCCCATTCCCGTTGCATCTCGAGAAAATCATATTCGTTAGGCCCAAACCTTTCAAGTGTAATCTTTAACAACACGATATCTATCACCTGATTGTCTCGCTAGACATACCAATATTGACAATCCTAGCTTTCCATTTCCCTCTATTATAGAGGAACTCGCTCAATTTGTGAGCAATTAACTGTGAAACATAGCTATCACGTAGTTCTCCATATCATGATCCCATTTCTAGGGATATCACCAAAATAAATTGCCCATGAATAACAACTTTCCTCAACTGAGCCCCAGAATAAAAGTTGTGATCTACACCTAGCCACATATCTTCTAGACTGGCCTACACTCATATCAAGGTGAAACATCCTGCACCTCCATCACTACATAATCTTATGCCAGTAGTGCCCAAATTGAGAACGTGTCTTCATCATCGTTGTTACATCCCGTACTTTCATACATTGAATGGATCGTAAGTTAATAGGCATAAGGTAAAGAATAGGTTTTCCTAGAAAGTATAAAGAGAGAAATTAAGTTAAAACCATTGAGAGGTCGCAAGAGTTTAAGAATTGCTAAGACATTTGCGCTTGTATTACTTACGTTGATTTGGTCATGAGAAAACTACTGCAAGTCGAAAGAAGCTATGATGCCTATAGGGCATTAAGGAAGGCTTTGGGAATATGTTGAAAGTGTATCAAGAGGTTCGTGTTACACTTCATAGTTTTGTGCGCAAATAAGAGCGTAGTTAGTCAACTTAGGCCCCGGTGACTCAGAACCCATTCAGAGGATCATGTACGACTTAGATGGATCTTAAGAAGGTTCACGAAATATTAAAAGTCAATTGTATTAAAGGAAACATCCCCTGGTAAAGTTTGGCGAAGTTAGGGAAATACACTAATCGTTTCTTATCGCGGAAGCCATTCCGCTTCGCGGATTGGACCGCAAATCAAGGCCACCAGTTTTCTACCTCACTGCCATCATATGCGGTAGAGGATTCATCCGCACATCACCATGTGCGACGCATATCCACCCACAAAGGTGAGGTGGTGGAAAGGTGTATTTAAGCCTTAATTCGGTGGAAACTTTCTCAACATTTCCTTTTCGACCTAGAAGGTCCCCAAATTCTCTCAAACTCTTCCTAAAGGTCCTCCCACCATTTAAGAACAATACCTTAAGCTTATGATGTGAATTTCCTCTTAGTAATCTTGAATCATCTTGAAATCTTCCCCTTTATATGGTTTGTGAAGTTTGGTGTCCTTGAGATTTGAAGAAGACTTGTGATATGTTGTGGCTTTCTTAAGGTAAGGATTTGCTACTCTCTAATACCCTCTAACTTCTCCTAGCTTAGTTTTTTAATTGATAATATAACTTGCAAGAACTTGGCTAAAATCTATGGTGAAATCATGTTAATGGATGGATGGTTTTAATTAAACTCTTGAGATGGTTGTGGATAGATGAGATATGATATTAGTATCTTAATTTGGTTGTGAATGATGAAAGGACGATGATAGTATCTTGGTCTCCATAAGAATAAAATAGCAAAATTTTGCATGCTAAGTGTTCGATAGAATATCATATTGAATCAATCTTGTAGCTATCAACTTGATTTTGATCTGAATTATCCCTCTCACGTAGGTTGTCATTCGTAAGGCATGTAAGAATTGGTAGGACTATTGTTGGCCAGGCGACGAGGTATGTTAAGGAACTTTCTTTCATTCTTTTGACATGATTCCAACAAAACATAAACGAACGAACGATATTCAAAATGACTCTATTCTTAGTGAAAGTAGGAAGCTCATGTTCATTGATCCTAAAACGGTATGTTTTCTGATTTCATGATTCTGATTCTTAGTCGTGTTGAAACGTATGTTGATGATGTAAGTTCCATAATGATAATCGAAGGTGTAACGACCTTACGTTACTCCTAAAAGCTTAAGAGATTATTACATGGTCTTTATGTATATGTATTACATATTTATATTGACCACATAGGCCTATGACATTATATACGCTATGATATTGATTATATTGCCCATAGAGGCCTATGACGTTATATAAGCAGCTTATACATATCTGATATTGATTATATTTCCCACAGAGGCCTACGACATTATAAACACAACTTATACAGATATGATATTGATTACATTACCTACTTAGGCTATAATATTATATACGTAGCTTATATAGATATGATACTGATGATATTACCCTCGGAAGCCTACGACATTATATATACGTGATTATATTCTATTTATGTACAGTATGGTCCTTAGTGACACTTCTAAGTTACAAGTTGTTGCTTTTGGTTTCTTTTACTCATTGATGATTTTACTTATTCCTTAGAGGCCTTGTCCCGACCAGATGTTGTTGACTTACTCCTTAGAGGCTTGTAGATAGACATCTTATATATAGTAGTCTTGTGTGACCTTGTCGGCCTTATTGTATATATGTATATTGGGCCTTTCTACTTGCAGGTGATCGTGTCGTTTGATAATACATCAACATTCCCCTTTAAATTTAATGCTAGAATACCACCTTAATTTCAGTTTGCCCGGAAAAAGCTTTAAACTTGAGTTGAACAACAAAACATCATGCTTGGGTTGAAAGTCCCGCTTCAAGATATTTTTGTCGTGGTAATGCTTCATCTTCTCCTTATATAGGTCTGCGCTCTCATAAGCTTGATATCTAAACTCATCCACTTCATTAAGTTGAAATAGCTGAAGTTTGGCTGCTTCATCCAAATTCATGTTCAGCTTCTTCAATTCCCACATGGCCTTGTGTTCGAGTTCAATAGGCAGGTGGCACGCCTTACCGAAAACCAGCCGAAAAGGTGTTCCGAATGGGCGTCTTGAACGCCGTTCTGTATGCCCAAAGAGAATCATCTAACTTCCTCGACCAATCGGTCTTATTTACATTAATAGTTTTCGCTAGTATGCTCTTAATCTCTCGATTTGAAATCAACATGGCCATTCGTTTGAGGATGGTATAGATTAGCCACTTAGTACTTAGCCCCATACTTCTCGAGTAACCCTGCAAATGCCCTACTGCAAAAATGCAGCCCCCATCACTGATGATCGCCCTTGGTATGCTGAAACGGGTGAGCATTTGTTTTGGGTCATGACCAATTTATATAAAAAAAAATCTCTCTAGCCTGCATGCAAAACCTTACATGCAAACCCTAACCTAACTGAAAAAAATAATCCTCTTGATTATTTTCATTAATTGAAAGGCTATATATACAAGTTACATATTTCCATAATAGGAGAATCATATTCCTATTCTAACTCCAAATCCCTATTCTAGTAGTACAAGACTCCTATCATTATGGTAAGTGTACAGGACTAATTAAGGTAACCTTTACACTACAATATTACAACAATATACACCAATAATATACAGCCCGTGATGGGCCAACCCGATATGGGCTGGTCTACCTTATACTGTGTTGGGCTTCAACCTAGAGGACCCGTGATATACACCATGTATAACAAGTGTATATCACGGGCATATACCTTGCTTAACACACACCCGCAGTCATAGCGGGCGGTCTTCGAACGCTGAGACTGTCCCTAAAATCTTCAAAAAGGACCGAGGGAAGACCCTTTGTAAAGATGTCAGCAATTTGATATCTTGACGGGACATGACAGGCGCGTACATGACCACGAGCAACCTTTTCGCGGACAAAATGAATGTCTATCTCGATATGCTTAGTGCGTTGGTGCTGAAGGATTACCAGAAAGGTAGATGACATTAATATTATCGCAATAAACCAAGGTTGCTTTCTGAATGGGACAATGAAGCTCCAAAAGCAAATTACGTAATCAATATGATTTCGATACCATATTAGCTGTCCCTCGATACTCGGCCTCGGCACTGGATAGGGATAATGTCGACTGACGTTTTGCCGACCATGAGACCAGGTTATTCCCCAGAAACATACAATAGCCAGACGTAGATCGTCTGGTGTTCGGACAGCCACCCCAATCAGCATCCGTATACGAGACAAGTGCGGACGTCGAGGAAGGATATAAATGCAAACCATAGTCAAGTGTACCCTGAATATACCGAATGATGCGTTTAAGAGCATTCATGTGCTCAACTCTGGGATCATGCATAAATAAACACACCTGTTGGACTGCATACTAATATTCGGACTCGTGAATGTAAGTTACTGAAGGGTCCCTATAAGACTACGATAGCGGGTTGGGTCCTCATACGGTGCGCCGGCCGCGGCACTAAGCTTGGGCTTAGTATTAATTGGAGTGGAAGTGGACTTACAGGATGACATCCCAACCCTCTCAATTATCTCAGCTGCATACTTCCTTTGAGATAAGAACAACCCACATGTATGACGAGTGACAACAATTCCCAAAAAATAACTCAAGGGCCCCAAGTCTTTCTTAGCAAACTCAGAGCTGAGCATTGTCTTGATAGACTGTCGTAAGGCATTGGAAGAGGCAGTCAAAATGATATCATCCACATACAACATAATGTAGGCCAAGGACGAACCACGACGGTAGATGAACAAGGAATTATTCGACTTGATGTGAGTGAACCCAATAGTCGAAACATAGTCAGCAAACCTTGTATATCAGGCCCGTGGAGACTGCTTAAGCCCATATAAGGACTTCTTCAACAAACAGACATGATGAGGATGTTTGGGATCCCTGAATCCCAACGACTGATGCATATAAATTGTTTTCTTGAGATCACCACATCTAACTGATGAATATGCCATGCTTTTGAAAGAGCCAAGCTGAGTACAGTGCGAATGATAGCCGGCTTGACCACCAGACTAAATGTCTCACCACAATCCACCCCAACCTGTTGAGTCTTACCATCACCCACAAGCCGCGCTTTATGTCGTGCAAATGAACCATCTGAATTTTCCTTGTGACCAAAAATTCACATAGATTTAATAATATTAATACCAGAAGGATGGGGCACCAACTCCCACATTTTATTATCAATAAGAGCATTATATTCATCGGTCATAGTAATTTTCCAATTGGGGTCATTTAACGCAGATACATGAGTACGGGGTAAGGGTGATTTAAGACCATTAGAATTTAAATTAAAATGTCTCTTTGGTTTAAAAACACCCCGTTGACTATGAGTGACCGGTCTATGACTTGGGGAAGAATTGGGTGTATTTTGGGAATTTTCTGGACTCGGATGATCGCCAACAGCAATGGGCTGGGCTTGGCCATCACGGAAATCTGACGCTGAATCGGACCAATTCCAGGTGGTGGATCGCCCAATCGCCGAACCCGACCCGATGGCGGTAGTGTGTG
Source organism: Anisodus acutangulus (assembly GCA_029783415.1). NCBI lineage: Eukaryota > Viridiplantae > Streptophyta > Magnoliopsida > Solanales > Solanaceae > Anisodus > Anisodus acutangulus. Next base: position 27,289,393 of record CM056508.1, read on the forward strand.
ACGGACCAGTGGGGCCAGCGGGCAGTGGGCCCATTGGAGAATTTTAGGTGTGGGACATGTCCGAAAAATGGTGAATAATATACGGAGATATACCATCATCCAAAAATTTATACGAACTAGGAGCGGGATTACTCACCTTAGCAAACGGAAATTGGGACTCATAAAAAATGACATGGCGATGATTTTATTAGAGGATAAATCAAAGCATTTGTAACCACAATGATTAGACGAAAATCCCAAAAACACACACGGAGTAGACCGTGCCTGAAGTTTGTTAATTGTGGTGGCGGGAATAACGGATAACACAAACACCCAAAAACCTGAAGATGTGAATACGAAAAAGTCTTATTTTATAAAACTTGAAGGGGGGAAGAATATGTCAAACCTTTGGAAGGAATTATGTTAAGGAGATATGTAACCATTTATAGAGCATGATGTCAAAAAGACGGGGGTACGGAAGCATGAACCAATAAAGTTCGGACAATGTTATTTATGGTACAAATTTTGCGTTTGGCTTTCCCATTTTGTGAAGACATATAAGGACAAGAAAAATGAAAATTGATCCCATTATTATCACAGAATTCCCGAAACACTCCATTGTCATATTCTTTGCCATTATCACACTGAATATTTTTTATTTTCCGTTCAAACTGGGTTCTAATGAATGCTCTAAATTTTAGGAAAATGGAGAAAACATGAGATTTCTTTGCTATCGTAAAAGTCCATAAAAACATAGAATAATCATCCAAAAAGAGAACAAAATACCGATGACCCAATGAACTAAGAACAGGAGACGTCCATAAGTCGCTATGAATAATATCAAATGGCATTAAAGTATGAGAATTTGAGTCTACAAATGGCAGCCTAACAATTTTTCCTAAAGAATAAGACTGACAATTTGGAGTACTACACGTACCCTTACATGAAATAAAATTATTTTTATGTAATGATGACAAAATAGAAGACCCGGATGACCAAGACGAGCATGCTACAAGGAAGGAGCAAGGGCTGCAAACGCTGACAGCAAGGCTTGACTCGATGGACCGGAATGGAGTGTGATAAGATAAAGATCTCCCCTACTATCACAGCTCATGAGAGGACTCCCCGTCTTGAAATCCTTCATAGAGAAACCAAAAGGATCAAATTCAACAGAAACAGAAATGTCAGTGGTGAATTTACGGACAGACACTAAGTTTTTAATCAATTTGGGGGCATGTAAGGTATTTTTCAAGATAAGGGGTGGATTGGGGGGAGACAAAGTTTTATGACCATAACCCTGAATTGTAATAGAGTTACCATTACCAACAATTATACCACGAGGGTTGCTCAAATTAGAATAAGACGAGAGAGTACCTTGATCGGATGTCATGTGTGTAGTCGCGCTGATGTCTATGTACCAATTCGGATCCGGTTGCGTCAACCCAAGTGTGTGCATTATGACCTCAATGTCGGTGTGAGTAGGTGTGGGTCCCACTACCGAGAATGCTTGTATGGGTCGAGGCTCAAGCAGTCCACCCTGCTGCCCTGGCCTAATGCTGAAACGAGAAGGAGAGGCCTGACTGTTGGGCCTGAATTGAGGTTGTCCAGCCCACTGCCCGTTGGAAGACCTTGGAAAATAGGGGATATTGGGCCACGACCCACTGCACCAGCCCAAATGCCATGGGCCCCACGGCTGGGACCAGTAGGGAGGTGGCCCACTGTTGACTAGACGGGGCCCACTATCGTAATGTTGTCCACCAGAAACACCACCGGAACCGTCGTGTTTGCCCCCACGATTTTTTCCATTATTCTTACGATTATTCTTGCCGCCACCATGAGCACGGTTTTGGCCCGAATTATCAACAAAACCCGAAGAATTTGTGGAGGACGTCATCATGACGACAGGGCTTGCACCGATAGCCGCCTTCTTGGCCAAACCGACTTCTTCCAAAGTAAGCATGGAGCGGGCTTGATAAAAAGCGGGAACTGGATTACCTTGACGAATGAGAGTCCCAACGCCATTATAGGCCTTAGAAAGACCGGCAACCAATTGTAGAACCAGACGATTATTTGTCACATGTGCGCCAACGTTACGGAGTTGGTCTGCCAACTCCTTGAGTTTCTTGCAATATGCAAACACGTTCAGAAATTCCTCCATGCGAACTTGAGAGAATTCCTGCTCGAGTGTGGCAACACGTGAATGTTGGTTATCTTGGAATATGTCACGCAATCTATTCCAAGTAGTCATAGCCATAGTATCCGGCTCAATGATCGTCTGTATAACAAATGAAGGGGTTCCTATGAGTGTGCATAATGAGGAACTGGAGGTGATAGCTGATGAATCTCTGAAAAAAAAGGTCAGTGATATGGTGGTTCATAATATGGAGCAGGATTTTAGCATAAGGCCTACACATAAAAATGCACAGGCTATCGTACAGATTCCACAAGATCAACAGATTTTGAATATGAGAATTATTTCTCCCATGAAAGAATTACATGATTTAGTGTCACATAATTTAAATGAAGCAATAGTAGAAATCAGTTCAATTGAGAAGGCAGCATATGTCAAAAGTATTGATGCAACAGAAGCAATTTAAAAGGTTTTTGATCATGTAGAAGTGGAAGCAGGACTGTCACCGAAATCTCATGTGAAAGACAAAGAAAAAGCATGAAAAAAATAATGGACAACCTACCAGGGTGTTATCAAAGAGGGTTGATAAAGTCAATAATAAATTATGATGAGAAATCTATTTTGGCATATTAGATAAGTTAGAACTCATAAGGCCTTTCATGGAGTGCAAATGATGTATAGACATCACAGATTGACTCTAATATCACTTATGGAACCCTTCCAATATCTATCCAAGACTGGTTCTTATCATGCATCTATGTTACTGTCTTGTGGCACTTAATATCAACAATTTGTTAAACCATTCAAGTTCTTAAAATTCTGGATTGAGCATGAAACTTTTCATGATTTGGTTAGACAATACTAGCAAGCTGGTAATTCAGAAGGTGATGTTTTCTTGTCCTTTAAGAAGAAGCTAAAAAATGTTAAAGTAGTCTTATTATCATGGAGCAGGCAAACTTTTGGAGATATTTTAAGCTGTTGAGTATTAGGGAGGATATAGTTAGAGTCAAACATGAATTATTTGAAGAATTTACAACTGTAACAAACATGATGATTCTACAAAGGGCGCAAGCTGAGTTGAAGAAGTATTTGCATTATGATGAGGAATTTCGGAGACAAAAATATGGTTTTGACTGTTTTGCTGAGGGTAATAGAAATCCTTTTATCAAAATCAATTCACTCAAGAGGTGGAACAAGAACAACATGCTGGTTTTATTTATATTAGATCATGTTCCTGATCTGATTTCTCAAGAAGATAATGAAGGGCATTTTTGCTATTCCAACAATGGAGGAGATTAAATAGGCAGTATTTGAACTTTTAGGAGACTGTGAGAGTAGTCCTGATGTGCTCACTGGAATCTTCTATCAAATATGGTTGGATATTGTAGTTGTTGATGTGTTTAATGTGGTGAAAGCTTTCTTTGAGGGTCAAACTCTACCTAAGTCCATGACTCACACCAACCTTGTGTTACTTCAAGAATGAAGTTGAAACCTTTTCTGACATAAGGCCTATCAGCCTTAACAATTTTATCAACAAAGTTATTTCTAGAGTGGTGCATTATAAATAAGAGAAAGTACTGCCTGGACTGATATCTGCCAATTAATCTGGTTTTTTTAAGGGGAAAATATTATTGAGAATGTTTTATTAACTCGAGAAATTATGTCTGATAGGCTGAGGGGAAAATTAGCAAATGTAGTCATAAAACTTGATATGACTAAGGCTTATGGTAGAGTTTCATGGTTTTTTCTAACAAAGGTGCTGAGGAAAATGGGATTTTCAGAGATATGTATTGATTTAATTTGAAGGTTGCTCACAAATAATTGGTATTCTGTGTTGGTGAATGGTCAGGCACATGGATTCTTTCATTATACTAGAGAGGTTAAACAAGGGAATCCTTTGTCGCCAGCTCTTTTCATAGCTCTCAATTCATTGTTTATAACCAGGACTTTAAAGGTTATGGGATGTCTAAGTAGAGTGCTAATCTTAACCACTTGGCATATGTAGATGATACCATTATTTTTTCATCTGCAGAAAACAAGTCCCTACAATTAATCATGCATACTTTGAAGGAGTATGAGGGAGTTTCTGGCTAGCTGATCAACAAAAGGAAAAGCTCTTTTTACATGCATTCCAAGACTCAAAACAGTTTGATCCAACAAGTAGAAGATATTACTAGTTTTTCAAGGGGAAATTTTCCATTCTTGTACTTGGGATGCCTAATATCACATGTAAGGAAGAGGAAAATAGATTATGTTGAGTTAATTAAGAAGATTAAAGGCAAATTACAAGCATGGCAGGGAAAGTTGTTATCAACTGGTGGGAAATCAGTTCTAAATTCTAGTGTTGCAAAGTGTTCCTATACATATATTGTCTGCTATAAAACCTCCAAAATGTGTGATCAAGGAGATTCACCAAAATTTTATAAAATATATCTGGTGTAGTAAATAGGATGTTAAAGCTAGGCACTGGTCTGCATGGTTAAAATTTGTTTGCCAAATGATGAGGATGGTTTGGGGTTCAAATCTCTTTTTGATATATCAAAAGTATTATGTGCAAAGCTATGGTGGAGATTTAGGAATACCAACTCTTTGTGGGATAACTTTCTATGGAACAAGTATTTAAGAAACAATATCCTCAATATGTTCAATGGAAATGTGGTTCTCAGGTTTGAAAAATGATTATAGAGGCAATGTACAATATTGAGCATGAAATATGGTGGGAAACTAAGAGTAAATTTGGAAGTTTCAAAGTTAAAGAAAAGGAGATATTAGATCAAAGTCAACATCAAGGGTAGATGCATCATTTTCGAAGTTTTATTGATTTAATTATGTCCAAAATGTCATTCATGACTTTGTCGAGCCATTGGTTCAGGTCTCAAAGTGTTCAGGCGTGATTTTGGGTCGTTTGTTGGGAAAGTAGTATTTTCGTGAATTAGAGTTGACCTTGGTCAACATCGGGTCAAGATAACCTTTTTCAAAAATTCTGAATGTGTGAGCGAGTCTAGAAGTATTTTAGGATTGAAATGCATATTTGGCTTGTGTCTGGAAGGTTCCAAATAAATTATGGGGGTTGGTTTGAGCTTTGAAAAAACCCAAAAATATCAAATTAATTGTCACTTGGTTTCCTTTATCGCGATTGCGAGAGGGGGCCTGCGATAGGTTGTCATGCGTGGGTCGTGATCGCGCCTTAGCCGCTCACGATTGTGTAGAGAAAAAAATAGGTCGGGTTGGGTAGTGCTTTGCGTTTCGGCTGGTAGGCCTCGCGATCGAGAAGGCCATTTATTACTTGGGCAGAATCTTAAAACCCCCATTTCTAACTTCATCTTTCTAAACACATTTTGAGAGCTAGAGAGCTCGGATTTGAGTGATTTCATGTACTATTTTCAAGATTCTTCACTTGAGTAAGCTCCTAACCATAATGTTAATACTTATTAATACTTTCAACCATTATTTATCAATTCATCCCATGATTTCAAGCGTAGAATATGGGTTTTCCATGGAAGAAGAGTTTAGTGTAATAATGAAATTGAAGGTCCAATCATGATTAGAACTTTATGGCTTTTAGGATTATGACTATTTATACTATGAGTAAGATAAATTAAGATAAATTTCCAATTTTGACCTTCAGGGCTCGGGAGGGGAGGGGGTTGGGTTGACGTTTGGACCTAGAACCTTTATATAGCAATATTGGTATCGATAGCTTCATATTCTCGTGTAGATATCGTATTTGAATAGAGTGGGGTTGTTCAGAATCTCAAAAGACGGGAAAGACCACGGCGTAACTCTTCGGCTTCGGATTTAGATAAGTTGAGACTTACTAGACCATTTATGTAGTGTTGTGTGTTGATTCAAATAATTAAGAGGCGTAAGGGGGAGTTGCGGGTCTCGTACCCATGAGGTGATGAGCACTTGTTCGGATACCAGTATATCTATATGGGTATTTAATATATAAAAAATTATGCCTTGTGATGGAGATTATGTGTTTAGCCTTTGGACCTTGGAAGTGCTGCTTAAATTCACTAAGTTGGTATGGTTGTTGATTATTTAGAATATGTTAGCCATATTTGATTGATTTTCGTAAATATCGACTTATCTTGAATCACTCACTCCACATCTCATCTAAACTATAAAAGAGTAATTCATCTTGATAATTTGAACTAATATATGTTTTTCTTGGTGTATACATATCCATTTCATTAATTCATGATATTATTGGCATCTAAATGATGAGGTAGGAACGGTGGTCTACGCGGATAGATAATGGATATGGTACACAGATGGAATTATGATGATATTATAGCCTACAGGCTGGTACCCAAAGTGATCTGGGAGATTTGATATTTCGGGTGGATATATGGACCTCATGAGTCTCCCATGGATCACGTGAAATCTAGTGCAAGAGTGTGTGTATACCAATGCATGTGGTCATTGCATAGCATATATTTCACTTGCATTCCTTACTTGTTAGACTTGATTAACTTATTTTCATGCTATATGTGCCTTAATTGACGTAAAGATTGAATCTTTATGACTTTTCATGCCTTAATTATGTAAATAATGGATCTTTATGACTTACAAACCTTAATTGATGTAAAGATTAGATTTTTATGACCTTGCATGCCTTAACTAATGTAAAGATTGAATCTTTATGACCTTACACGCCTTAATTGATGGAAAGACTGAATCCTTATAACTAATTTGCCCTAATTGATAGAAAGGTTGGACCTTTACGATCGTACTTCAAAATGGGATAAACTTTATGACTTGGTTGAATTGCAGATTCTTTACCTTAATTGTGGAAATGCTTATAAACTCTAAATCTTCAAAGCTTACAAAACAAGTAGGTGAACATAGGGAGTACCAACCTTTTGTGTCAGTCAACGATGATGTTGGGTACACCTGCTTTCCGTACTCACTCTACACTTGTTGCACCTTTTGTGTGCAGGTACTGATCTGAGCACGAGTTGAGTTTGAGATGGGGACTTTGTTGATCAATGAAGCATATCTCGGAGTCCAGAGTGAGCTGATGATGGTCCCACAGCAACGGACTTCCTCATATTTTTACTTTTTCTCTTTCCTCATTTCAGACAGTCTTATGTAGTACTTTCCAGACTTGTATTCGGATAGTAGTTCTTGTAATTATGACTTTCATATCTTCGGGGAGTAGTTTGACTTAAACAGGGTTTTTATGAGTATTTTGAGACTATTTAAGTACATTCGGGTTTTTTTACTTCTATTTCCGCATTTATTTTCTGTTTCGACTTATAATTGATTGGGGTTTGCCTATGGATTTAGGGTAGGTGCCCTCACGGTACAAATGGAATTTTAGATCATGACACTAAGGTAATTAAGGGGCGTAATGGAGAATTAGAGGTTCCGTACTCGTGAGGTGATGAGAACTTGTGCTGGTACTGGTGTATTTAAATAGATAATTAATGATAAATGAAATAATCTTGCGATGGAGATATGTATGTGAGCCTACGTGCATTGAAGATATTGTTATATCTACTGGTTTGATATGGCTGTCGATTATGTGGGCTTATGATAGCCATGTTTGACTTATACTTGTGATTATTGATTCATTATTCATTCATCACTCCACATCTCGTCTAAATTATGAAAAAGAACTATATTTGATATTGAATTGATATTATGCAATCGCGTGTTGTATACATATCCATTTCATATATTTATGATATTACTGGCATGGTATTGGTGCATCATAAGGAATGGTTTGTAGAGACCCAATTGGATGTAGTACATGGTTAGAGTGATGATGACACAATAGCCTATTGGCTTATACCCGATGTGGTTTAGAGGACCTGACATTTTGGCCAAGTATATGATACGATAACCTAATGATTTATACCCCATGTGATCTGGAGGATCTTGTATTCTGGATGAATATATGGACCTCATGAGTCGTCCATGGGTCACGTAAAATCTAATGTAGGAGCGTGTGTATACTGGTTCATGTTGCCATTGCATTGCATATCACTTGCATTTATATCATTCTTACTTGATTACGGTGTTCCCATGACACGCTCATATGAATAATTATAAAGGTTTAAGCTTTATTACTGTAACTAGAAAGGATTAAGATTTATGACCTGATTGAGATATGAACTTTTTATTCTTAATTGCTTAAGTGTTGTAAATTGTATAATTGCTTACTAACGAAGTGTTGAGGGGACCAATCCTCGTTATCTCTTCAGTTTAGGGTTAGTCACACATGTTTTTCCTTACCCACTCTACACTTGTTACACCTTTTGTGTGTATGTTCAGATTCGAGCTCGACTAAAGGATGAGATCCAGTCATTTTGTCTTTATAATTTCGGACAGTATATGTAGTATTTTCAGACTTGTACTCCAAATTTAGTAGTTTGTACTTTGTACTTATGACTTTAGGTTTTAAGGAGATCTATGACTTAGACTTATTATTACTATGAGTTATGAGACTTATTATTCCAAAATTAATTAAATAATAAGTAATAGTAAGATGAGGAAAAGAATAAGGTAACAATACAGTCATATCAAATTAATTGTTATATAAAGTGAGAGTCATCATCATCATTACATAATATTAAATTTAATAATATAATATAATAAATTTCAAATAACAATCAAAATAAGATTAATCAACATAACAATGTAATACAATAGGATAGGTAACAACCATTCAAACAAGTGGTTAGTCAACCACCAAGATTGATTATAAATATCACCGATTAAATTGATAATAGGAGTAGTTAATCATTAGATTAAGTTTCAATCTCGGGCGAAGGAGTAAACACCTCAACATATGTACTCCAAATGAAAGATGTTAATTCTTACCACAAAGGATGTTGGTGATAAATGTAGTCCCTTCTTTCCTACTCAGTAATTTTGGATTAAATTTTTTTATCGCTTAATCAACAGTCTTGGAGTTTAAAAAAAAAAATGTAGCATGCTATTTTTCTTTAGTGAGTCCTATACAAATGGAATTTGGAATAGGCACATAGCTTCTTTTTGAATCTGTAATCAAATTTTAGTGGGCACTAATTAAATTTTAGCCACTTTTAAATTCAAAAATATTATTCAAACAGTCATACCTCTAATCTAAAACACGAAACCTTAAAAATTCGAACATACCTCACACAATTCAGAATAAAGGGACTTTAGAAAATGTTTGTGGAGTTGGTACTGATACAAATCAAATTTCAACTTTTATCAATACAAACTCTCAAAAAATTTCATGGAGTTTGAGTTCACTATTATAAATTTAACTTTAAAACTTCTATTAAACTTCGAAAAAGTTTGAACTTTGAGACAGTATCATAGTTTCTCTTGTTAATTATTTTCTTTATAACAAAGTTACTTGTTCGAATTTCAGAACACATGCACAGAGTTTTAACTTCTAGAAGTTGAAATTACCCCCAATTTAAAATAGGTATGATGATGAAATAATTCTTTTCACGTTATTAGTATACCCATTTCATTCCTGATACATATTTTAAGACTATATAGTCTATCATTGATTCACTCATAAAACCTATTTTAAAACTTTATCACGAGGTATCTTGAGTGAAATAATAGTTTCACATTATTTCATTCATGATACCTATTTCAAATCCGAAGATGGAAATGCTGAAATTTGAACGGTCACTATTCAGAATTCTAGGATTTTTTTTTGGATTTTTAACCACATTTGAAACTCGAGGGATTTTTTGAATTGTACTCCCTCCGCGATAAAAAAGAATGTCCATTTAGCCTTTATTTTTTTGTTCAAAAAAAGTGTTCACTTATCAAATTTAGAAAGAATTAACTTTACTTTTTCATATTTGACATTATTAAGTGTTGGGTGACCAAATTTCAATATCTATTTAATTAAAGATATTTTAATTAAATTATATATTTTTGCTTAGAAATTAATATTTTCTTAAGAGGTGTGTAAATGAATAAATTAACCCTCTTTTTGATAATCAATCATGATCATGGTTAACCAAGGATTATGGAAGCAGCTTTGTCCTTCTCCATTCACCAGGTAGAATTCCATGCATATAACAACATCACTATTTGGAGTTACTTCCTTGAAATTTCTACCTCATTTTGTTTGTTTCTTCCCATTTTCAGCACAAAATAAAAATAGCTTTCCTTCTGCTTAATTAACAATGTAAAATTTCTCAACTTTCAACTGGGTTAAATAAAATGAGGGGAAGACACATTTTCCTATTGATTAAGGGGGTGTATTCCATTAGGATTTTAAAAGACTATTTTAGGATAAATAAGTTTTGTGGTATTCAATTAAGACTTTTAAATAATCTAAACAAGTATTGTGGTATTTAATCAAAACTATTACGATTTTTTAAAGAGTGTGTCCAAATCTAGTGGTAAATCAAGATTTTAAACAAATAACAAAAGTCTTTTGGTATTCAAAAATTTGCTAGTTTCCAAAGATTTTTTAAAATATGAAATTTGTATGATTTTTTAGTGGGAGGTATAAATACCAAACCCTATAAAAAATCTCATCAGACTTTTCATCATTGCCTAATTATCACTCCATTATCATCATCTTCCTTGCACCTTTTTTCAACCTTGTAGAACATTCCTCTAATGAAAAATAGGTTTTAAAATTTGATATCAAAGATCCCGTGCGTCGAAATCCGTCTTTCTCTCTGTTTAGGGCACAAAATTTCACATCCTTTTCTCTTGTTCCTCATCAATCAATCAATTAATTACAGTACACGCCAAATTAGTCAAAACTAATGGGGAAAACACAAAATTAAGGGGGAAATTGGGAAAACGAACCTTGTACGACGGAACAATGAGGAAAATATCAGGAAAATTGAGGGATCAATTAGCAATCTTTCAAATTCCAAGAAATTGTTAACTTCAGGAGAAGCAAAACAAATCTGCATTTGGGATCAATTGATTTTATTAGGTTTGGTTTGTAAAAAAGGGTTCTAGAGAGTGTTCACAAGGATATAATTTTATTAGGTTTGGTTTATCAATTGATTTTTATTACTATGAATTTAGACATACATAAGATATAACTTTTCATAAAAGTATTATTTTTATTATAGAAGTTAATTTTTTTTAATTTTTATAAATCTTATGATAAATCTTTAAAGTAGATCATTATTGCTCATCATCCGATTAAGTTGGTTGGTTAGCATCATAAAAGTAAAAAATACATGTGGTTCTTTTAAATCTTTCTAAATCTTATGATAAATCTTTTAAAATCCAAACGTACAAAATCTTGATTGTAAAATTTTTTTAAAAAAAATCTTTAAGTCATTACATTCTTAAATAGTCTTTTAAAATCTACTAGACTTATTTATCTATAAATAATCTTTTAAAATTTCAAATTGAATACACCCTAAGTAAGTTTTTACCCCCAACCTACGTGTTATCGCGCCTTTTTTGTTTATTTCTGGTATTTTCGTTATTTATGAACTTTTAACACGAGGACACGCACAGTGATTAAGTGTTAGGTTATTAATTGGAACACATGCATACAGAGTAAATCTCCATAGCGAGCTGTTGGATTTTGGCCTGATAGATTTTCAAGGCATTAAGAAATCAAGTTGATTACATAGAATGATGGACCAAAATATTATTATTATTATTATTTTAAAATAATTGCAAGTGTTAAACAAGGTATATACCCGTGATATACATTTGATATACATAGTGTATATCACGGGTAATTTAGGATTGTTGCGGACAGAATGACCCATCTCGGACAGAATGGCCCATCTTGGACAGAATGACCCATCACGGGCAGGGTTGTATATTTGGTATGTATATTGTTGTAATATTGTAGTGTAAAGATTACCTTAATTAGTCTTGTACACTTACCATAATTGTATAGTTAGAATTATGGTAGAATAAGGTTTTAGGAGTAGAATAGGAATATGATTCTCCTATTATGAAAATATGTAACTTGTATATATAGTCTTTCAATTAATGAAAATAATAAAGGGGATTATTTCTTTTATGGTATCAAGAGACTAGGTCTTGCTTCCGTCATTGCTCTCGGTTTTTGTGCCTTTTCTCGGCCACAACCGTCTCCGAATTCCGTCCCCCTTCACCAGAATTCATGTTATTATTTACCTCCACTATTCCCAAATTTCCCCTCCTCTCCCTTTGTTCTTTCATTATGTTTAAGAATAATTTTCATCCTGCCCTCATTGTTTCTAACATCAAGAACAACATTCATATTGTCCTTGAGATGAAAAACGTCCAATATGCGACGTGGGCAGAATTATTTAAAATTCACGCTATCTCCCATATAAGTCATCCATCACATAATTCCTCCCGCTACACTTATTCCCGCGAAGGATCCTCAGTTATGGATTACTAAAGTTCATACTCTCGAGCCTAGTTGGTATAATTTTTTGGATGATGGTATATCCCCGTATATTACTCACCATTTTTCGGACATGTCCCGCACCCAAAATTCTCTAGCGGGCCCACTGGCCCCACTAGTCCGTCGCACACTACCGTCACTGAATCAGTTCCAGCGATTGGGCTACCCGGCCCACTCGAACCGTCCAGCCCAAAGACTGATTACCGTCTTGGGCCAAGAGCCCACTACCCGCCGCTACCCATCCCGAGCCCAGAAAATTCCCAAAATCCGCCCTCTTCCTCCTCAAGTCATAGACCGGTCACTCGTAGTCAGCGGGGTGTTTTTAAACCAAAGAGACATTTTAATTTAAATTCTAATGTTCTTAAATCACCCTTACCCCGTACTCATGTGTTTGCGTTACATGACCCAAATTGGAAAATTGCTATGACCGATGAATATAATGCTCTTATTGATAATAAAACGTGGGAGTTGGTGCCCCGTCCTTCTGGTATTAATATTATTAGGTCTATGTGGATTTTTGCTCACAAGGAAAATTCAGATGGTTCATTTGCACGACATAAGCCGCGGCTTGTGGGTGATGGTAAGACTCAACAGGTTGGGGTGGATTGTGGTGAGACATTTGGTCTGGTGGTCAAGCCGGCTACCATTCGCACTGTACTCAGCTTGGCTCTTTCAAAAACATGGCCTATTCATCAGTTAGATGTAAATAATGTTTTCTTATATGGTGATCTCAAGAAAACAGTTTATACGCATCAGCCGTTGGGATTCAGGGATCCCAAACATCCTCATCATGTATGTTTGTTGAAGAAGTCCTTATATGGGCTTAAGCAGTCTCCACGGGCCTGGTATATAAGGTTTGCTGACTATGTTTCGACTATTGGGTTCACTCACAGCAAGTCGGATAATTTCTTGTTCATCTACCGTCGTGGTTCGTTCTTGGCCTACATTCTGTTGTATGTGGATGATATCATTTTGACTGCCTCTACAGATTCCTTACGCCAGTCTATCATGACCATGCTCAGCTCTGAGTTTGTTATGAAAGACTTATGGCCCTTGACTTACTTTTTGGGGATTGCTGTCGCTCGTCATTCTGATAGATTGTTCTTGTCTCAACGAAAGTATGCAGCTGAGATCATCGAGAGGGTTGGGATGTCATCCTGTAAGTCCACTTCCACTCCAGTTGATACAAAGCCCAAGCTTAGTGTCGCGGCTGTCATACCCTACGAGGATCCGACCCGCTATCGCAGTCTTGCAGGGGCCCTTCATTATCTGACCTTTACGAGACTGGATATTACATATGTTGTCCAGCAGGTGTGTTTGTTCATGCATGATCCCAGAATTGAGCACATGAATGCACTCAAATGCATCATTAGGTATATTCAGGGAACACTTGACTATGGTTTGCATTTATATCCTTCCTCGATGTCCACATTTGTCTCGTATACAGATGTTGATTGGGGTGGTTGTCCCGACATCAGACGGTCTACGTCAGGCTATTGTGTGTTCCTTGGCAACAACCTGGTCTCCTAGTCTGCAAAGCGTCAGTCGACTCTATCCCGCTCAAGTGCCGAGGCTGAATATCGAGGGGTAGCTAATGTGGTCTCGGAGTCATGTTGGTTACGTAATTTGTTGTTAGAGCTTCATTGTCCCATTCAGAAGGCAACTTTGGTTTATTGCGATAATATTAGTGTCATTTACCTTTCTGGTAATCTGGTTCAGCACCAACGCACTAAGTGTATTGAAATGGACATTCACTTTGTCCGTGAAAAGGTTGCTCGTGGTCAAGTTCGCATATGCCATGTCCCGTCGAGATATCAAATTGCAGACATCTTTACAAAGGGTCTTCCCGCGGTCCTTTTTGAAGATTTTAGGGACAGTCTCAGCGTTCGAAGACCGCCCGCTATGACTGCGGGGGTGTGTTAAACAAGGTATAAACCCGTCATATACACTTGGTATACATAGTATATATCACAGGTAATTTAGGACTGTTGCGGACAGAATGGCCCATCTAGGATAGAATGGCCCATCTCGGACAGAATGACCCATCACGGGCAGGGTTGTATATTTGGTATGTATATTGTTGTAATATTGTAGTGTAAAGGTTACCTTAATTAGTCTTGTACACTAACCATAATTGTATAGTTAAAATTATGGTAGAATAAGATTTTAGGAGTAGAATAGGAATATGATTCTCTTATTATGGAAATATGTAACTTGTATATATAGCCTTTCTATTAATGAAAATAATCAAGACTTATATGACATATAGTGGTTAAATTAGCTCTATATGTAGTAGGAGTATTTGCTTCATTAAATGTTGTATACTATTCAACAAATACAAAGCATGACGAGGACCACCTTGCTCACTCTCACGTTCCTTCAAATAGAAAAGTAGCCATTGACCGACTATTTTGTGGAAAAAAAATCTGTAGTACAAGATTCTCTGTATGAAATTGCCTGCATGAAGTCTTCAATACTCCTTGACATAGTCCACATTAAAATTATAACGTAGTTGACACTTGCAATTACTTGGTCCTTCCAAACTGATAAGTACCTATAAAAGGATCACTAATGGGCCGGGGGATCGAAGTATCAAAAATCACAACAAACACATAAAATCCCTAGTCTCCTTTAAGATGGCTCCTAATTATGTGATGAGGGTTGATCTGATAACATTAATGGTCCTAATTTGCTTTTCACTATCTTTTGGTGATGCTATGCTACCAATACACAACCATCCCATAGCCAAACCTAACTGCAATGAAAGTTGTGGCAATGTCAGCATCCCTTTCCCATTTGGGATGACCCGTGATTGCTATCTGCACAGGCTGTTCCTTGTCACTTGTAATTACTCCTTTCAATCTCCTCAGCCTTTTTTACAAAACAGCACTATTGAAATCACAAACATATCTCTAGCTGGGCAACTTAACGTCTTAAAACTCATATCCAGAGATTGTTATCGTGATGGGATAAGTGAGATCAGAGTCGAACCACAGCTAACATTGTCATCAGTGTTAATGGTGAACTACATCGCGAATAAGTTCATTGCAGTTGGCTGTGACACATATGCCGTTGTTCAGGGTTATTATAAGAGGAATAGTTCTAGCACCAGTGACCGCTATGTAACAGGATGCATGTCCATGTGCAATAGTATTAAGGATGCTGATAATAGTGGTGAGTGTTCTGGGGTTGGTTGCTGCCAGACATCCATCCCTAAGGGAGCAACGAATGCCACCATAACACTAAGAAGCTATAATAATTATACTTTTGTGACAGAGAAACGGGGTTGCAGCTACGCTTTTTTAGTGGAAGAAGCTGCTTTTAACTTTTCTGAGAATTACCTCAGCAGTTTGAAGAACAAGAAGAAGCTTCCTCTTGTGCTAGATTGGGTAATTGGTAATGAAAAATGTGAAATGGCTAAGAGAAACTCGACTGCATATGCATGTAAGAGTAACAACAGTGATTGTCATGATAATTCAAATGGATATCGATGTTCCTGCATGCAAGGATATGATGGAAATCCATACTTGGAAGATGGTTGCCAAGGTATGTATTTGTCGCTCCCTCTCTACGTATTTGTGAATCTCCTAGTTTCTATGTTCTATGTTTTAATTTTATATGGTTTTCGAAAGAAATAATTTTTCGATTATTTTCATTAATGAAGAGGCATATATACAATTTATCATCTCCAAATATGAAAAATCTTATTCCTACTATACTTCTAAAATCCTAATTATACTTGTACAAGAATTCTACAACTATGATAAGTTTGTGTACAACTTTGATTACAATTTCGGTAAGTTATTTGTTTCGGATTCCGTGTATACAATTTGTGTATACACGATATATTTGTCACACCCCCGCAGTCATAGCGGGCGGTCGTCGTACTCTGAGATTGTCCCTAAAATCTTCAAATAAAACAGAGGGAAGACCCTTAGTAAAGATGTCTGCAATTTGGTACCTGGAAGGGACATGCAAGACGCGTGCTTGTCCACGAGCTACCTTTTCGCAAACAAAATAAATATCCATCTCGATATGTTTAGTGCGCTGATGTTGGACCGGATTCCCAGAAAGATAAACTGCACTAACATTATCACAGTAGACCAAGGTAGTTTTCAAAATAGGAAAGTGAAGTTCTAATAGAAGATTACGCCGCCAACATGATTCATATACCACATTGGCTACCCCTCGATACTCGGCCTCCGCACTGGATCGCGATAATATAGCCTGGCGTTTTGCAGACCACGAGACCAAGTTATCACCAAGAAACATATAATAACCAGATGTCGAGCGTCTGGTATCAGGACAGTCACCCCAATCAACATCAGTATATGACACAAGAGTAGAGACGGAGGATGGATATAAATGCAATCCATAATCAAGTGTGACATGTATGTATCGTATAATGCATTTGAGCGCATGCATGCGCTAAATCTGTAGGTCATGCATAAATAAACACACATGTTGAACTGCATAAGTAATATCATGCCGTGTGAAAGTCAGATACTGAAGTGCCCCTACAAGACTGCGGTAGTGGGTGGGATCCTCGTATGGTATGCCAGACGCAACACTCAGCTTCTGTTTGGTATCAACCGCAGTGGAAGTAGATTTACAAGATGACATACCAGCTCTCTCAATGATCTCAGCCACATACTTTTTCTATGATAAAAATAGACCACCTGCATGATGAGTGACAGTTATACCCAAGAAATAACTCAAGGGCCCCAAGTCTTTCATAACAAACTCTGAACTAAGAAGTGACATGATAGACTTGCGTAGATTATCAGAAGAAATAGTCAATATAATATTATCCACATACAATAAAATGTATGCCAGAGAAGTACCACGATGATATATGAACATAGAATGATCAGATCTGCTGTGAGAAAATCCAATAGTAGATACATAATCTGCAAACATTTATTCCAAGCTCGTGGAGCCTGCGTAAGCCCATACAAGGACTTCTTCAGCAAACATACATGCTGAGGATAATTGGGGTCTCTAAAACCAAAGGCTGATGCATGTATAATGTCACCTTAAGATCACCGTGTAAAAAAGTATTCTTCACATCCAACTGATGAATGAACCATGCTTTTGAGAGAGCCAAACTAAGAATAATGCGAATGGTAGCCGATTTGACCACCGGACTAAACGTCTCACCACAATCTACGCCAACATGTTGAGTTTTACCATCACCTACAAGACGAGTCTTATACCTCTCAAAAGAACCGTCAGAATTTTCTTTATGAGTAAAAATCCACATAGACCGAATAATATTAACACCAGACGGATGGGGCACTAACTTCCATGACTTATTTTCAATAAGAGCATTATATTCGTCATTCATAGTCAATTTCCAATTCGGGTCTTGTAGGGCAGGCACGGGGTTACGTGGTAGTGATAATTTAAGGACATTAGAATTGAGATTAAAATGCCATTTTGATTTTAAAATACCCATTTGGCTACGAGTAATGGGTCATTGATTCGAGATAGAATCAGGTGGATATTTGGCAATAGGCGGGTTAGTGACGGACTGGCCAGCAGGCATTGGGCATGCTGGCCCAAAAATTGGACCTGAAACTGGTACCGACGCAGAAACAGAAGTGGTCTCGAGCTGGGAAACAGTACCGAAATTGGTACTGGGCCATGAAATAGGCCCCTTGTGCAGGATGTTTGTGCATTGACGGACTGGACCAGTGGGGATGTGAATCTGTGGGCCGGCAGGCAGTGGGCCTACTGACGAATTTTGGTCACGGGACAATTCAGATAAATGGTGTATAATATTTGGTGAGACCCTATCATCCAAAAAATTATACGAATTAGGCACGGAACCACACACTTTAGTAAACGAAAATTGAGTTTCATAAAAAATAACATGGCGACTAATTATGATTTTATTAAAGGATAAATTAAAACACTTGTAACCACGATGAATAGATGGATAACTCAAAAACACACAAGCGGTAGAACGAGCTTGAAGTTTGTTAATTGTAGTAGATGGAAAAAGAGGATAGCATAAACACCCAAACACCCTAAGATAAGAATACGAATGATCTTTATTGTAAAGAAGTTTAAGTGGGGAATGATATGCTAGGTTTTTGTTAGGGAGGATGTTAAGGAGATATATAGTCATTTGTAATGCATGATGCCAAAAGGAAGGGGGTAAGGAAGCATGAGCTAACAGGGTTCGGACAATATTATTAATGGTACGAATTTTTCTTTGGGTTTTTCCATTTTGTGAGGACGTATGAGGACAAAAAAAGCGAAATGCTATGCCATTAATGTCACAAAACTCTCGAAACAGCCCATTATCATATTCCTTGCCATTATCACATTGAATATTTTTAATTTTCTGTTCGAATTGGGTACAAATGAATGCTCTAAATTTTAAGAATGTGGAAAAAACTTGAGACTTCTTGGATAAAGGAAAGGTCTACAAAAAGTTAGAATAATCATACAAAAATAAGACATAATAACAATGGCTCAAAGAACTTAAAACGAGAGATGTCCATAAATCACTATGAATAATGTCAAAAGGCATCAAAGTACTAGAGGTAGAGGCTACAAACGGTAATTTAACATGTTTCCCTAACGGACAAGAAGGAAAAAGTGGAGTACTTCGCGTACCCTTACAAGGAATAAAATTATTTTTATGCAAAGAAGAAATAATAGACGATCCCGGATGACCCAAACGTGCATGCCACAATGAAGGACCAAAATCAATAAAAGTAAACGACATGACTTGACTCGTGGAAGTGGTGGTGGTTGTGATAAGATAAATATCTACCATACTATTGCATCTCATTATAGGTATCCCCATCTTGAAATCCTTCACAGAGAACCCAAAAGGATAAAAAATAACAGAAACTCAATTATCAGTGGTGAATTCGGACAGACAGCAAATTTTAATTAAGTTAGGGGTATGACGAATATTTTTAAAAACTAGAGGTGGATGTGGGGGAGACAAAGTGGTATGTCCATAACCGCGAATTGGAATTGAGTAGCCATTACCAACAATAATGTCACGATTTTTGCTCAAATTGAAATAAGACGATAGAGTACCTTGGTCGGACGTCATGTGAGAAGTGGTGTCGGTGTCTATGTACCAATTCGCATCCGGAGGATTTAATGCAAGTGTATGCATGGCGGCCTCAATATCTGTAGGTGTCGGGATCTGATTTGAGCCCGCAACATAGAAGGCCTTGGAAGGCTGAGGCCCATGCATGCCTGCCTACAACCCCAGCCCAGAACTGTATTTTTTGCCACTGTGTTGGACCGAGAAACTGGGCCTGGAATTTTGCTGGAACTGAGCCCAGTTTCATGGATTCGGACAATATGGAAAATAAGGGTTGTTGGGCCAATGGCCACTGGCCTAGCCCCACTGCCAGGGAGCCCACAGTTGGGGCCAGTTGGCCTGCGGCCTACTGCTTCTACCGCCACTGTTCCGTCCTCCCCTACCGTCGTCGTTACAACCGCGATTGCCACAATGATTTTTGTCATTATTTTTACAATTTTGACCCTTTTTGCCGCCACTGTTGTTACGATTTTGGCTCGAATTTTCAGAGAATGAGTGAGGGTCGTAGGCCGTGGTCATCATCACGACGGAATTTGCTCTGGTAGCAGCCTTTTTAGCCAAATCAGCCTCTTCCAACGTGAGCATGGAACGAGCCTAATAAAATGGTGGTAAAGAATTACTATGTCGAAGTAGTGTTCCAACTCCATTATAGGCCTCAGATAGGCCTGCAACCATTTGAATAACAAGACGATCATTGGTAACGGGCGCACCAACGTTGCGGAGTTGGTCTGCCAGTTCTTTCAGCCTTTTACAATAGGCTGAGACGTTAGGAAAATCTTCCATGTTAACATGGAAAAATTTCTGCTCAAGAGTGACATCATGGGAATTCTTGTTATCTTGGAATATATCACACACCCTATTCCAAGTGTCCATCACCGTAGCGTCGGGTTCAATAATCGTCTGTAAGAGGTCTGTAGAGATAGTGGAATAAATCCACTGGAGAGCGGTAGCATCAAGGGTTGTCCATAAAGTAGGATTATCTTCGGGGGTAGGCACCTTCTCCACACCAGATACCGAGGGGATTATGTGATGGAGGACTTGATGCGAACGTGCATGAACTTTGAATAATTCTGCTCACGTCGCGTATTGGACGTATTCCATTTCAAGAACAATAGGGATGTGGTTCTTGATGTTGGAAACTGTAAGGGCGAGATAAAACATGTTCTTTAACGTAGACATAACGAAAGAACAATAGGTGAATTAGGGATTTGGAAGAAAATTTGGAATAGAGGATGAGAAAAAAATTCATGGAGTCCGAGAGTAGGTCACAAAATCCGAGAGTAGGTCACGAAAACCGAGAAAAGAAAGGGGCAGCGAAAGTGTTGGAGAGAAGGTATTTTAGTCCTAGACTTCTGATACCATGAAATAAATAATCATTCGATGATTTTCATTAATGAAGAGGTATATATACAATTTACAATCTCAAAATATGAAAAATCTTATTCCTACTATAATTCTAAAATCATAATTATACTTGTACAAGAATTCTACAACTATGATAAGTTTGTGTACAACTTTGATTACACTTTCGGTAACTTATTTGTTTCGAATTCAGGGTATACAATTTGTGTTTGCACGGTATATTTGTCAGTTTTCTCCTCTGGTTGGGGGAAGTTGTGGACTATTTCTATGTCATTGTTGTGACCTTCCTTACAATAAATTAGATCTTTTAAAAATAAATGAGATCCCATTAGAATTCGTTTACTCTATATTAGTTTACTTTTTGAACTTAATATAACATGACCTTATAACCTCAAAATTAACCCCCCTGCTCCACCATTTATCTTTTTTTGGTGCAGCTGAATTTTGAAATGAAATCAAATAATTGTGAGTGAATATACTTTTTGTTTTCTGCAAATGAATATTTTGTGTTACTTACTTTTGCGAGTCTGCAGATATCGATGAATGTATAGATCGGAAACCAAATTATAGGTGTGCCAAAGATGCCATTTGTAAGAATACAGAAGGGAACTATACATGTACGTGTCCTCCAGATTTCAGTGGTGATGGTACTGAATGCAATCGTGACAATCCTCAGAGAAAAATTCGTGATAATCTTGTTTTAGGTACCTTTCTTAACTTCTTTGAAATTCTGCAGGCAACAGGTTAATTATAATCCTTAGTTGTTGGAGATGCCCGTCAAATACAACTTGTTTGATTATTTCTTAGTTGTTTGTGATAGATTTCAGTTTTATATCTACCGATGCACAAATTTGTGATGGATTCTTCACAAATATTGTTTTTCTTCTAGTATAAAGAAGGTTAGCTTAAGTTGGAATTGTTGGAAATTAGCCTTTGGCGGGGAGATGCGTCCACCCATCTTTGATGAACTAAACACCTGTGTTCCGTATGTTGGAGACCTCGTCTCTTTACACATGCATGATCTACGAAGTGAGTAGATGACCGTAGGGCCAAGAATCGTCTAATTTCGTTGAGAAATGAAAGAGATATTGGTCCACGAAGTAAGGTGTTTGAGACATGGAAATGTGGTGTGGGACAAATCTACCACATCGGTGGGAATAGGAAGAATTGCTCTCTATATAAGTCTCTAATTGGTAAAGGGTTTGGATCCCCAAGGGGTATCCCATGTGTTTAAAGGAGGGAAGACCTAGATGTGCTTGGGTGCAAGGCTAAGCCCACACGCGCGCCGCCGCCGCCCGTCCGGTCGTGGGGCTGTGGGGTATTATCTTTTTGGACCAGAAAACTCTGCCAGATGTACAGTTTGATCCCTGAAGTTTCATATGTACAGTTTGGACCAGAATTCTTTCATATGTACAGTTTGGTCCCTAAAGTTTCAATATTTACAGTTTGGTCCCCAAAGTTTCTGGGAAGGTGACGGAAGGCAGAAGCCTACCGTTGGGGCTGTTTTTTGAGGCATTAATCAGCCATTACTTGGCTGATTAACTCCTCCATTAACAGCCCATTACTTGGGCAGCCTTTCAATGGCCATTAACAGCCATTACTTGGCTGTTTTAATGCCCTCCTAATGGCCATTAACAGCCATGTTTTGGCAGTTAGACAGCCCCTCCTCCTTGCTATATATTGAGCTTCATTTGGCTCAATTCAGAGGGAGAAAAATAGACGAAAAAGCTACTAGAAAACAGACTGAAAAATCACGAAAACAGTGAGAAAAACTGCTCGAAACAGTGGCTGAAAATCAGTCAAAAACAGTGACCAAACCCTCACGTATACACTAGATATACACTACAGAGACACACTATATACACAGAGACAAAAGAGAAGAGTAGAGAGAAACTCTTCCTTCCTATTCCATATCTTCAGCAAGTCGAGTCATATTTGTTTTCTTCGACAGGCTCAACCTATTGGCTTTGTAGTGTTGAGATTAAAGTGTTGTTTTATCTTGGGAGACTATTGCCTGTTTACGTAAAAGCATATATACGGGGCAATCTTGTCTTAAGGATAGAGGGCTATCCTCGACTCAACACACAACGTTGTAACCATCCAGATTTAGTTGTTTCTTGATTTCAGGTTATCAAGATTCAAGACACAACAAACCTGCGGCAGTTCTCAGCATTGGCTTTGCAAGGTGATCAAGATTCAAGACACAACACACATGCGGCAGTTTTGAAGATTGACCATTTATTTATCCTTTCGAACATTTGTAATAGTTATTACTTCCCGTACTGCTCTATAAAGTACCATAGAAATTCCAACAATTTAAGACAAGATTGTATTGTAATACTATTAGTGTTCGAAAGATGTCGGTCAAAAGTTGTGTGACCAAATCTGGATATGGCAATGGTTTTCTGGTAGAAGAGAGTGATGATGATGAAAGTGTTCATGGTGTCACCGCTACCAAGACTGGTTGGAACAAGCGCTCACGAGAGCCTGAGGATGTCAACTGGGACAAGAGGAGAAGACTGAAGATGTACTTCTATCTTGCAAAGAAGGCTGTATTCGCCCTGCATAAAAGATCCAAATAATGGTAAGAAGGAACTGGACACTCGGTTTGATGAAGTGATCAAGTGAGCCGTAATCCGAAATTGGGATAAGTAGTTTTCTTACTTGTCAAGAATAAAGATTAAATGAGGTCCGATTAAAAATTGATTAAAGTAAGGAGGAATATGAAAACAATTTATATTCCTTACGCTTTAAAAATCAAGTTTAATCTCATCTTCTTTTCCGTTTAAAGATTGGATTGTAAAGCAACTTAAAAGATCCGTTCTTTTAAGTGTAATTATTAAAAGTGAGTAAAGTATGTTCGCACATACGAGGGAGTAAGATCCACCGATTGTGCGTAAATCATACAACTCTTAAGTAAGCACCAAGAATTATCTGGGCACCAATCATAACGGAAGAAGTCTAAAAGTTAAAGACGTTGAGCTTTGTCATACTATTTGGCGTAAGATCCTTCATAGGATGATATTGGACACTGATCATATAAAGCCTCCGGCATCGGAGTGGGCCAAAATTCCTTTGATATGATGATATTGGACACTCAGTCATATAAAGCCTCAGGCGATCGGAGTGGGCCAAAATTCCTTTGATATAATGATATTGGACACTCGGTCATATAAAGCCTCCGGCGATCGAGTGGGGCTGTAATTCATTTCATAGGAAAAGTAATGGACACCTATTAGGGTGGGCGAGTTTCAGTGTCCGAAATGATCTGAAGGCCTAAAGAAAGGCAGAAAAGAAGTTGGACACTCAGTCTGCAAAGCAACTGCAGTGGGCCAGAGTATCCAGATCACATATGATCCGGTTACGCCCTAACCACGGGCAAGAGGTTGTTCATGTGAAGCAACGCCACCTCTAAAGTAGAAGGAGTTGAAGAGGTTGTCCTCAATAGTACTTCAGGGAATGGGATCAGTCTAAGCTTAGGTGATACATGTTCCTAACTTGGTTTAAGGGACGCTGTTGGTCAAGCTGGTTTGAGACTAGTCCAACAGGTCTGCAATAACTAAGAATGATACAGTACGTCTGTAGCCAAATGAATGATATATTTATAATCCGTGCATCTATGCCAACATAGATTAAGACACGTTAAATAGCAAGTCATTCAAAAGCTAACGATGTTGAGATTGTTGCCTTCTGTCGACATAAAACCTCAAAATAAATGTGAGGTAGACGAAGAGGCAAAATCACCTTTCCAAATTCCGTCAAGGGAATAGCGAAAGAAGCACCGCTCCTCTAGAACTTAGTCACACCTACTTGGGTGATTTGAAGTTTATACAAAATAGAGGGGGGAGACAAGTACGGTGTGATCTTCATTGATGATGGTACAACGTATGGAATCCTTTGTTTGTTAAAAACAAAGATGAAGTTGTTGAAGCGGATAAGCGCTACAAAGCAGAAGTTGAAAATCAACTAAGCCTACGGATTGAGAAATTCGTAGTGATAGAGGGGGAGAAAGTGAAGCATCGTTCATTAAACGACTGTTCATTTCTCACCTCAGTCCAACGGTGTTATCCAAGCGCAAAGCTCGTACGCCCAAATTATGTGGGGTGGCTTGGTAAAAGTTGGAATACTGAAACAGGTCAAGTTGTACCTAAGACTGTAGATTGCATATCTGTCAGGATCTGCAAATAACAGTAGTGTTGATCGCCTCTTGGCATCAAAGAATGTTGAATTCCTTGGAGATAACTTTCCTTGAAAAAGGAAAAAGGAGTAATTGCTCAAGGTTAACAAGAACCCGCGAGGGCCTGACTGTCCGGAACTAGACGTTCCGTATCTACAGGACTCGAAAGTTGCTGGCTATCCGGAACTTAATATTCCAGATCTGCAGAACTCAGAGATTCTAGATGTTGAACCGAGACGGAGCAAAGAAGGGGACAAAGACTTGTTCCAGTCCTTCTAGCTTGTATGGTTGAGAACGAACCACGGACAATTAACAAAGAATTGTCATCTCCAAAAGCACTACTTTGGAAAGAAGCCAAAGAGAGAAATAAACTCTATCATATAGAACCATATTTGCGTAATGGTTGATCTTCCTCAGGGAAAAGAACCTTTGGGTTGTAAGATGTGCTCCTCTGTGAGTAGCTTCACATCCAGGGCCATTGCAGTCTTGCGTGGGATGAATGTTAAAACAGCCTTCCCAATCGGAGAGTTGGAAGAAGAGAATCATACTTGGTTTGCCGGACTGTTGGGCTTCTTCCTGAACTTTCATTTTGGTCCCTGAAATATTTACATTTTGGTCCTGAAAGTTTCAGATAAAACAGAAACAATGAATCTGACCACAGAAACATTGACTCTAAAATTAGAAAGCCAACAGTTGGAGAATCAACAGTCTGAAAGTAAAAGTCATATTGAAACAAAGTCTCGATATGAAAGATATGGGTATCACAGATGACATCTTAGGAATTGAATTTCTAAGACATCTAACTGATCGTCGATAGTTGGCAGTCTCGTTGAAGCCACCAATGGATATGAATCATAGAATCGATTGGAATCATGGTGCACCCATAAACAAGGAGCGATATGCACAGATCACGTGTAGTTCAATGTATTGTACACACTACAACCGACCTGGTATCGCCCTATTTAATGCATCAGTTGAACTAAGGTTCACCGATAAATTTAATACATGATCGGTAGAAGGCGTTAAATCGATATGACGATATCCGAGTTAATGCTTATCTACAGATTATAGTATTCTCGATGTCCAGCGGTTACGGGAGAACACATTGATGCAAATCGACATCAGATCTGAAGAACACCAAAGCCACAAGTAAATGTGTATGGTGGGTCTTGGAAAATCCTCTAAGCAAACTTGCATCGGCCGATTCATGATGGAATCGGAGTTTATCGCTTTATACAAAGCATGAAAGAAGTTGAGTAACTTCACGGTTCCTTAGAGGACGTCCCTTATTGGGAGAAACCCGTGTCTTCAGCAGTTATACACTGTGGCTAGCCGGTCGGCTTCAGGAAGGACACGGATGACGGCGTCTGGACATATCTTTCAGATCCGCCGGAGGCATAAGATCAGTATGGCGATTGATCATCACGGGTGTCACATCCTTGTTTACTAACTAAGGGACTACCGGAGATCAAGTGTTCTCGCTGTCTAGGGGAATGGGCTTAAAACCCAAACAATACGAACCTTTATGTGGAAACCCAACCATACCGATTGGAGATCCCAAGAATGTGGTTCAATGGGAAAACTAAGCGGCAAAAGGTTGATTGAGGCGCTGGGTGAAGCAAGAAGCACTTCGGATGATGATTTCTGTACGAAAACATGAATCCAAAGTTGTTCCCGCGATAGACATTAAAGTGTTGCCTGCATGGTGGGTAAAGGTT
The DNA here is from genome assembly GCA_029783415.1 of Anisodus acutangulus. Lineage (NCBI taxonomy): Eukaryota > Viridiplantae > Streptophyta > Magnoliopsida > Solanales > Solanaceae > Anisodus > Anisodus acutangulus. Next base: position 27,316,186 of record CM056508.1, read on the forward strand.
AAGCTTCCAAACCTTTTAAAAGATCATCAAATGGTTGAGGTTAAGGTTGTGGAACTTTTAATGATTCCTAATACTTGTGAAGTGGGGTATAGCAGGATACCTTGTAGGAGATCACCTATTTAAGTGCGAGGATGGCCGCCTCAAATGAACGCACTTAAGAATCCAAGTGTGTCCATGGCCAGAACGGACAGAAACGTAAGAAGGAAAATGAATAAGAAGAGTTATTGTGTTGATATCGTTGTCTTGGCTTACACTAAACACTGACGGTTCAAGACATCACGTTCACCGCGCAGTAAGTAAGTCCGATGGTATTCAACTAGGGAAGGTTCAAAGCGTAAGCTACCTCTCCTGATGCAATATCTTTTCGCTGAATGATTGCTGAAATGTAGGCACCTTGTGTGTGCGCCACAATCTCTCTTTCATAGAGGAGATTGTTGGAAATTAGCCTTTGGCGGGGAGATGCGTCCACCCATCTTTGATGAACTAAACACTTGTGTTCCGTATGTTGGAGACCTCGTCTCTTTACACATGCATGATCTACGAAGTGAGTAGATGACCGTAGGGCCAAGAATCGTCTAATTTCGTTGAGAAATGAAAGAGATATTGGTCCACGAAGTAAGGTGTTTGAGACATGGAAATGTGGTGTGGGACAAATCTACCACATCGGTGGGAATAGGAAGAATTGCTCTCTATATAAGTCTCTAATTGGTAAAGGGTTTGGATCCCCAAGGGGTATCCCATGTGTTTAAAGGAGGGAAGACCTAGATGTGCTTGGGTTCAAGGCTAAGCCCACATGCGCCGACGCCGCCCGCCAGTCTCGTCCGGTCCGGTCCCGGGCTCGGGCTCGGGTCTCGGGTCTCGGGTCGTGGGTCGTAATTAGAGTGTGGTGAAATTTGTCGATATTATCTTTTTGGACCAGAAAACTCTGCCAGATGTACAGTTTGATCCCTGAAGTTTCATATGTACAGTTTGGACCAGAATTCTTTCATATGTACAGTTTGGTCCCTAAAGTTTCAATAATTACAGTTTGGTCCCCAAAGTTTCTGGGAAGGTGACAGAAGGCAGAAGCCTACCGTTGGGGCTGTTTTTTGAGGCATTAATCAGCCATTACTTGGCTGATTAACTCCTCCATTAACAGCCCATTACTTGGGCAGTTGGGCAGCCTTTCCTCCTTGCTATATATTGAGCTTCATTTGGCTCAATTCAGAGGGAGAAAAACAGACGAAAAAGCTATTAGAAAACAGACTGAAAAATCACGAAAACAGTGAGAAAAACTGCTCGAAACAGTGGCTGAAAATCAGTCAAAAACAGTGACCAAACCCTCACGTATACACTAGATATACACTACAGAGACACACTATATACACAGAGACAAAAGAGAAGAGTAGAGAGAAACTCTTCCTTCCTATTCCATATCTTCAGCAAGTCGAGTCATATTTGTTTTCTTCGACAGGCTCAACCTATTGGCTTTGTAGTGTTGAGATTAAAGTGTTGTTTTATCTTGGGAGACTATTGCCTGTTTACGTAAAAGCATATATACGGGGCAATCTTGTCTTAAGGATAGAGGGCTATCCTCGACTCAACACACAACGTTGTAACCATCCAGATTTAGTTGTTTCTTGATTTCAGGTTATCAAGATTCAAGACACAACAAACTTCAAGTAGCTTCTCAAAGATTGGCTTTGCAAGGTGATCAAGATTCAAGACACAACACACATGCGGCAGTTTTGAAGATTGACCATTTATTTATCCTTTCGAACATTTGTAATAGTTATTACTTCCCGTACTGCTCTATAAAGTACCATAGAAATTCCAACAGGAATTCACGTATAATATAGTAACATACTTTGCTTGTTTTAGCGTTTCGACATAATTGTGAAATTTGGAAAAAAAATAGTACTATTTGTTTTCAAGTTCAAAATGGTATTTGAAAATTGGAGTTGTGTTTGGAAATAAAACAAATTGGAGTTGTTTTTTGAATTTTTTGTGAGTGATTTGGAGTGAAAATTGGAAAAACAACTTTTTGGAGTTTTTCTAATTCCGGAAAATTGTAACAATCCTATGTCCAAACAGTTTCCCGGAATGATATTCCGGAAAAAAATGAAAATTATCCATGGCCAAACGGGCACTAAAATTCTGGTGATAATTTTCTATTAACTGTTGTGATCAATAAAAGGCAATTGAACTTGGAAGTTCTTTCGCTGAATATAACAGATTTTGAAATGGGTAACAATGATAGAGTTCCTTCATGTTGAATCTACACGCACATATGCGTGTATATTTTGCTAATTTAAGTTATCTTATATTACAGGTGTAACACTAGGAGTTGCTTTTCTGGTTATTATAGTTTGTGGGTGGTCATACACTGGATTCCAAAGGAGAAAGATGTTAATGATGAAGAAGAATTTTTTCCAAGAAAATGGTGGATTAGTTCTACAGGAACGACTCACAGGGCAAGAGGGATCAAGTAATACTAATACAACAAAGATTTTCACAGTGGAAGAGCTAGAAAGGGCAACTAATTACTTTGACAAAGGTAGAGTTGTTGGTCAAGGAGGTTATGGAACTGTGTACAAAGGATATCTGAAAGATAATCGCATCGTTGCCATCAAGAAATCTAAGGTAATTGATCGCAATCAGATTGAGCAATTCATAAATGAAGTCATTGTCCTCTCCCAAATCAACCACAGAAATGTTGTTAAGCTCTTAGGTTGTTGCCTAGAGACAGAAGTTCCACTATTGGTGTATGAATTTATCAACAACGGAACACTTTCTGAACAATTGCATGATAAAGTAAAGTCCTCTACTCTTTCATTGGACATTCGTCTGAGAGTTGCTGCAGAAACTGCGGGAGTACTTTCCTACTTGCACTCAGCCGCTTACCCTCCTATCATCCATAGAGATATCAAGTCTGTCAACATTCTTTTAGACAAAAGCTACACAGCCAAAGTGTCCGATTTCGGAGCATCCAGGTTGGTTCCTGCTGATCAGACAGAGCTATCTACATTGGTTCAAGGAACTCTAGGATATCTAGATCCTGAATACTTGCAAACAAATCAACTCACCGAAAAAAGTGATGTATACAGTTTTGGAGTAGTGCTTGTAGAGCTCCTAACTGGCAGAAAGGCTCTATGTTTTGAAAGACCAGAGGTAGAGAGAAGTCTAGCTCAATATTTCATATCTTCGGTGGAGAAGGGTCATTTGTTTGATATTCTAGATGACAATATAGTCTGTGATGAGAGAAATACAGGGCAATTGAAAAGTGTTGCTATGCTTGCACAGAGGTGCTTAAATGTTAAAGGGGATGATAGACCTACAATGAAGGAAGTTGCAGCAGAATTGGAAGCTGGATCGAGATTGAAGCACTCGTGGGCTCAAGCTGATCAACATTCAGAGGAGGTAGAATCCTTACTGCAGGGTGCTGAGCCATTGGGATATGGATATGAATATAGTGAACACAGTATCCATATTGATAGCATAGTGAGTCATATAACTGTACCACTTCCTGGAGGAAGGTGATCGATCATGCACGTTTGGCTCAGAAAGGCCACGGGTTCAACATGATTTTTCTTTCTCTTTTGGGAATGTTAGAAACAGGATTTAAATCAGATTTAGTTGTATCTTTTTCATTTGTCCAAAGATAATAGCTTTGAGAAACGAATTAGTGCCAAGTGTAGTTATTTATGTATCCTAGTAATTGTGTGCAAATTTTGATGTATTTCCTACACTTGAACGGTTCAATTTAAATATTTTTGTTGCTCAACACTTCAAGTTTTACATGTGTTTTGGTACATGGTCGTTAAAAAAAAGAATATGATAGTGTGAAAGAACATGCAAAGTAGTGCAAATAGAACAGATCAAAGAAGAAAATGGAATAAAGTAAGCTTTTGGCGCTGGACCGGTGAACATTTACGGAAAAGGGCCAGATATGCCCCTGAATTATAAAATATTGCACCGAAATGTCCGTCGTTTAAAGCTGGGCACAAACATGACCCTACCGTCCAAAAGGTGAGTCATTCATGCCTTTAATTTGATGGAACCCATAAATAATCTAATTTCTCCAATTAATACTCAAATAACTAAACCGACCCATTCACCTGACCTTTTAAACAAGAAAAAGTATATTGGAGGGCGTATTTGTTCAGTCTCGCATAGTATAACCACATATTTGATCCATTGAAATTCCTGAACGGCATATTGCACCAGCAATTCTCAATTTTATTTTGTAGTGCACTTTATGTTAGCCATTGTTTCTATGATACTGCATTTTGCAACTAGATCAAACCATCCAACCATTACATTCCATTCAATTATAGAACTAAAATTGTTGCAAAAAAATAACAATTTGGCAAAATATCTCAAAGCATTCCAAAACATAAAAAACATTTGCAATCAAGTTTGAGCATGAAAACGTGATAACAATGTGAGGTTTATATAGGCAAATTCAAGCTAGTGGGTTTTGCACAATTATATAGAATGAAAGATTATTAAACATGAATAGCCAAATGCTTCATTAATGGAATTAAACAAATACTTCATATTTTGAATAACTTGTGGTCTCTCTCCATTTTATACACGTACTTGCACAAAAGTCGTCTTATTAGCTTTAGACCCCATTTCTTAATACAAATTACAAGTGTAATTAGAGTGAGGATATGAATATAGTTTAAGTTGTATATACAATCAATGTAAATAACTTTTCACCTCATCAAGTTATACAAATGATATCTACATATAAAACTTTTTAAAATCTGAGATTTAAAATCTTGAAAATAAGATATGTTTTCTGCTGAGCAACAACAACAGGTAAAAAAATCCGATGGTGTAAAATTTATTTACGCATTATAGCTCAATATATATCTTTGTGAGCTTGTGTAGTGACTAAAATTGAGGATATTTTATGTGAAAATTGATATATATATATATATATATATATATATATATATATATATATATATATATATATATATATATATATATATAACGCACTCATATGGCAGGTCAATGACCAACTAACAACTAAGTAAAATTATTAGTAAAAATATACATATTGGACAGATCATTGCAAAATTTATTAATGTTATGATATATGTTAACTCCATGTGCTAGAGTAATTGTGCAAAATTCACTAGCTTGAATTTGCCTATATAAACCTCACATTAGTATCATCTTTTCTGCACAATTTCATAATTAAATTTGACTGCAAATATTTTTTATGTTTTAGAATGCAATGATATTTTGTACCATATTGTTATTCTTGTGCAATAATTATAGTTATATAATTGGATGAAATGTAATGGTTGGATGGTTTGATTCAATTTCAAAATGCAATATTAAAAAGACAGTGGCTAGCATAAAGTGCATTACAAAAAAAATTGAGAACTGCTGGTGTAATATGTATGACCTCCAATATATTTTTTCGGGTATAAAAATTGGGTGAATGGGATGGATTAGTTAAATTTATGGGTTCAAATTAGAGGCATGAATCACTCACCTTTTGGACAACAAGGGCACATTTGTGCGGCTTTAAACGAGGGGCATTTCCGTGCAATATCGTAAAGTCCAGAGCCATATCTCACCCTTGTTTCTTAACATATTATTTCAATTTTGAACTTACAATGTTTTATGGTACAATAAGTCTATAGAATTATAGCTCATTAATATCTAGTAACTCAAATAAAGCTCAAATCAAATCATATTCCTTTTCATTTTTCTCTTATTACTAGTACTTATTATGTTTTTTCATTATCATTTTGTTGGTGACACTATATTTAGCATTATGCCATGACTTATTTCAGCTCATATCTAAAAAATGATAGTAGCAAAAATGAGGATACTGAGATGGATGAGTAAGCATTAGAGATGGCAATGGATCCTGGACCCGATCCGGATTCGGTGGATCCAGATTCGTTTTATAGGATATGGATTTTCCAAATTTGGACCCGACGGATCCGGATCGGACCCGGATCCATTTCTGACGGATCGGATCTGGATCTGAATCTGGATCTTGTATTTGAGATCCGTATCCGGTCCAGATCCGACCCGTGGATCCATTTTTTATTAAATATATTCATAACCTAGAATGTAATTTTATAAGTATTTTTTTAAAATTGCTAAGCACATCCTTGCAATTTTAATTCTCAAAACAAATTTAATTTATCTCCGCGTTAACTCAAAAACCAAAAAATAAAGAGGTAACTTCGATAATAAAATCAATGTTATATTAGTGAATGACTAACATCTCCATAGATAAGTAGTTAAAATTATATTCACTTCATTTGTAAAGATTTCAAGCACATGCAAGTTCTGTATTATGGAAATATTAGTCTATATTTTCCACAATTATTGTCATTGTCCAACATTCTCAATTAATAGCTCACAATCAAAATGAGACAACTAACAAAATATCTCATATGAAAAATTGAAACACAGTAAACTGTTAGCTAAGTAAAAATCGTTTGTCAGTTCAAAAAAAAATCTTAGCAAGGTTACATTCTTAGCAAGACAAAAAAATTTTACATGTGGATCCAGATCCGATCCGTGGACCCGGTGGATCCGATGGATCCGAATTTGTATCTGATTTTTATGGATCCGACGGATCTGGATCCGGATCTGGATTCAGGTATGAAAAATGGATATGAATCTGAATCTGGATCTAGTATCCGTTGCCATCCCTAGTAAGCATAAACATACCAAGAGAGATAATATTAGAAATGAAAAGATTCAGAACAAGGTGAAAGTGGCCTCGTGGTGGACAAGATGCGGGAAGGGAGGTTGAGATGGTTTAGACATGTGTAGAGGAGATGCGTCGATACCCAGTGAGGAGGTGTGAGAGGTTGGCCATGGTGGGCCTGAATAGAGGGAGAGGTAGGCCAAAGAAATCTTAGGAAGAAGTGATTAGGCAGAACATGACACAACTTCAGTTTACCGAGGATATGCCCCTTGATAAGAGGGTGCGGAGGTCGAGTATCATAGTAGAGGGATAGTAGGTTATCGAGCATATTTTTTTGGTCTAGGAGTATTAGTATCATTTTTATTTTCTTATTCTTAGATCTCTAGTACTACTTGATTGTTTCTTTCACGTTGTTTATCTTGCTACTAATACTGCTTCTGTTTAATATATCCTCTCTACCCTAACAAGAAACGGGTAGAGTATGCGTACATTCTACCCTCTTCTAGGGGTGGGCGTATATCGGATCGGTTCGGTTTTGTATCCGAAAAATATGAACCGAATAAAAATAGTTTTTTTTAAAAAACGAATGCAACATTTTTAAAAAAAAAATGATATGTTCGATTTATATCGCCGAACGTATCAGATTATATCGGTTTTTTTCTAGTGGGCCGGGTCGGGTCGAGTCAAGGAATTTATTATTTTTTTAAAAAAATTGAATTTTCAAAACTGAAATTAACATTCACACCTACACTACCATGAAATTTTGACGTTGAAATATATTGTGTATCGTGAGATATTTACTAAAGAAAAGGAAAATTATAAATCGATTTGGGGGAGAACGGAAGTTTTCGTAAATATTGGCTGCGCCAAACCGCCTTGCGGCTGTTTGGGTTGGCCCCGTCTCGAAAAAATACCCAAAATAAAAAAAATCGGATAAAACGGACATCCGAGCGCAGAGTTATGACCATTTAAAGTTTCATCAATTTACAACTATTTTCTCTCCCTACATTTTATGTCAATGCTTCCGTGATATGTTAATCAAGTTCATGCCGCATTCGACTTCCATAAAAGCTTCATAGATTGACTTCAATGGCTATGATTCAAGAGATAGTGGTAGCCTAAAATAAAAAATAAGAGTAATTATATATTTAATTCGGTTTTTTCGATTCGGTTCGTATCCAAAATTAAAAAATGAACCGAATCACTAAATTCTGATTCGGTTCAATTTTTTTTAAAACTGATTATTTAAAAAAACTGAGAAAAAACCGAATCAAATTTCGGTTCGATTCGATTTTTTCGATTCTCTGAATTTTTTCTCCACCCCTACCCCTCCAAACCCATCTGTAAAATTATAGTGGTTCGTTGTTGTTGTTGTTGATGTTGTTGCCATTAGTTATTGACTTATTTCACATTTTTTAAAAAATTTTCTTTAGGACAAATATTTGGAAACACTAGTTACATGTTGTGTAGTGGAGTTGCCGGGGAAAAACACAAGAAACCAAAACAGTTGAGATCGAAAAAACCGACTCTTGTTGGTTTTTCTTTCTTGACTCCTTGCTGATCCACCCCTCCCTGAGATTTGTTGCCATTGTTCAGATCGGAGGTGAAGATTCTTGTTTCTTGCACTTCTTCCTTTCCTCTTCCGGTTCTGCCTTTTCTGCTGATTTCAGGTCCCATTTGATGTCGATTTAGACTGCTATTGCATTTTATTTGTGTTTTTGTTGTCCGTAGCTGCTTCGTCAATTTCTCCAAGGTATGAGAGTTGTATTCCTCCTCTCCGATTTTCTCCTTTTGTCGATTTGCATCTTGAAATTGTTGTTTGTTGTTTGCATTTCCCAGATCAGATGGTTCACATGCTTTAAATATATACTAAGATCGAGAGATTCTTGAGAGACGGAATGAGCCCCAATAGGAGCTAATACCACACGCTTCTCAGTCCTCTTTCGACTTAGTATACATTCAAAAACATATGGTTTCTATTTAATTGTGTTTTCATGGTTGTCATTATAGTGATTGTGGTATTGTTGCTTTGGTTGTCTCTGTACTCTGATTCTGTTGCTGCTCTGAGTATAAAAATTATGAATTGTTGTTGATTGTTGTTGCTTTCTTATGAGTTGTTGCTGAATTGTTGGATCCCTGTTTGTTGTTATGATTTCATTGTAGTCATTATAGTGATTGTGGTATTGTTGCTTTGGTTGTCTCTGTACTCTGATTCTGTTGCTGCTCTGAGTATAAAAATTATGAATTGTTGTTGATTGTTGTTGCTTTCTTATGAGTTGTTGCTGAATTGTTGGATCCCTGTTTGTTGTTATGATTTCATTGTAGTTTTCCATTGATGTTCCTTCTTCATCTGCACTGTATAAGCTAAACTTACAAAATTTAACAAACTGTTAGTATAAATATCTTCTATGTTCTCCTCCCTAAGGATTTGAACATAAAGATCATCTTCTCATTTCCTTTTTGCCCTCAGCTCCTTTTGCATGGTTTAATTCTCAAATAGGGTTCCATCAACTTGTCACTGTTCAATATTTTTTTGCCAAGGCTGTCTAAATCCTGAAAGTTATTAGCCTCCACTGTCTCAATATCCAGAGCCTGATTGGCTAGATGATCAACCAATTTATTCCCTTCTCTGTATATATGAGAGATTTTCACTGTTCTTCCCCCCATAATTTTCATATTTCCTCCATAATAGTGAGTATCTGCCATGGCACCTCCCAAGTCCTCTGAACAGTTTTCTATAACAATAGAGAGTCAGTCTCTATAAGAATTTTGTCCACTTGAGTACCCTCTATGTACCTCAGAGCATATAGTATATCAAATGCTTCTGTTTGGGTATTAGTGTTGTGGGGATCCTCTAGCTCACCTTCGTTACTCTAACAGAGGAGAGTAATTATGTAGAGCCTCTACAATCATACTCCATTTATATGGAATGTATTTACAATTCCTTCTCCTTACCTTCATGAAAAGAACCAGAGATTGTATCACCTGATAGATCAATTTTGTAGTGGACATCTTTCCTCCATGCCTCCTATTATTTCTTCTTTTCTAGAGTTCCCATACCATAAAAGATGGAACTGCTTGAAAAATATATCTCACTTGATGATGTGCAGGCATCTCCCTCCCACCACCTATTTATCACTTGAGTAAGACATAAGTTTTCAATGTTTATTTCCACTGGATTACAAAAATGTTTCCAGGCAGCTTGTGTAGTTGGGGAATACAAAAAGACATGAGAGGCATCCTCCACCTTAGAAATATCACAACAGAAGCACCTAGAGGGGAATTGGATTCCCCACTTCTTCACGGTGTCATCTAAAGGCAATTTAGATTTCCACAGTCTCCAAAGAAAGAAAGAAATTTTAAATGGCAGTCCTTTAATTCATATTAGCTTGTACACTTTATTGACATCCTTCCTTTGCCTCACCAATTGAAAAGAATAACTAACAGAGAACTTATCATTTGCATCCATCTGCCAATATGATCTGTCCACTTCCTCAGAATCCATTAGTGGGCATATCTTTTCTAAGATATGATCTACAATATTATGAGGCAACACTCTTCTTAAAACTTGCTCATTCCACTGCCCACCTTCTGCTGCATCCTTAACTAGCACAATAGTCTGATTATAATCAAAGTCTGGAGGAGTGGCATGATATAGAGCTCTCGTCCAATTATCTAGTCAGAAATAGGAATTGCCTTGCTTGACTAGCCACCCGATTTTCTGCTCCATTTCATCCCTACATTTAATCATCTTCTTCCAAGTATATGTTTCTGTCTTTGCGTGTGCTAAAACTGCATGGATCTTCTTCAAGTACTTGTTGCTGATATAGGTTCTCTATAAAGATTATTTTGTCCTCATGTTCCACCATAACTTTGACAATAAAGCCTTTGAGATGTCCTGTAAGCTTCTAAAATCCATACCTCCTTCTTCCTTTGGGTGACACAGCATAATCCAAGTAGCCCAATGTCTGCTGGAGTTACCAACTGAGTTGCTCCAAAAGAATTATGCAAACATCCTATGTAAATGTGCTAGTACTGCAGGTAGGTCACATGCTGATAATAAATGAATAGGCATGCTTTGGAGGAAATGCTTAATCAAAGTTGCCTTTCCTCCAAAGGATAAGAGTTTTCCAGTCCAAGAGCTCAGTCTATATTGGATTTTATCAGTCAATTCTTTGTAAAATAAGTTCTGCCTCCTGCTATAATATACTGGTACTCCCAAATAAGTAAAAGGAAACTCCTTTTCGGGATATTAGTCGCAGCAAATACCTGATCCACTATTTCTTGATCTGTCAGATGATACATATATACAACACTTTTAATTCTGTTAATCTTCTAAGTACTCACTTTTTCATAATCAGTTAAGGTGTCCATCACCAGTAGAGAGTATTCATCTGCTGAAGCAAATATGATTGTATCATCTGCATAAGCCAGATGATTCACATATGGGCTCCACTTTGACATTCCATATTCCTTGAAGTTCTCCTTATAGTGCAAAGCACTCAGAGCTCTAGATAGACATTCTGCAGCCAAGATAAATAAAGTTGGTGATAAGGGGTCCCCCCTGCTTCACTCCCCTTATGGATTTGAAGAAACCATGAGGTTGTCCATTAACTAGTACAGAGTACCAGTTATTGGAGATTATTCTATATACCATGTCTATCAATATTTCTCCAAAATCCATCTTCCTTAACACCTTAGTCAAGAATAACCAGGACACCCTATCATATAAGCATTTGCCATATCAAGCTTGATAACAACGTTAGCTGGTTTTCCCCTGATTCTGATGTCATGTACTATTTCTTGAACTAAAAGGATGTTCTCCACTATGTTTCTGCCCTTTACAAAGCCTGATTGCTGAGGTGATATAATACTAGGTAATAACTTCACTAGCCTTTCATGAATAATTCTGGAGAATATCTTGCTGGTGAAGTTACTTAAGCTAATAGGCCTCATATCAGAAAAGGTGGTGATGTCTTTCTTCTTTGGTATCAAAACCAAATTTGTATAAGTAATGTACCTGGGTAGCTCATGCCCATAGAAGAAGGATTGAATCATGTTTATCATGTCATATACAATTATATCCCAGCATACCTGATAGAATTTACCTGTGAACTCATCTGGTCCCCCTGAGTTATCTGCATTCAACCCAAAAATATCATATTTGACCACTTGTTCCTCTGGCATATCATGGAGCTTATTCCTCTGTTCTTCTGTTAACAATTTTGGAATATATTGTAGCAGGTCAAAATTTATAAAGGGATAGTTTCCTCCCTAAACTGCTCAGAATAAAACCTTATTGCCTCCCGTGCTATGTCTTCCTCTTTATCCAGCCAGATTCTCATGTGGTTCTGAACCCTTTTTAGTTGTAGCCTCCTTCTTTTGCATATTCAGCCAGAGTGGATGAAGTCTTCAATTTCTGAAAATTGTACTGGAAATCCTCCATATTTCTCTGAATCATCTGTAATCACATTAAAGTCCCCTCCTACCCGTCATGGTAGAGTTATTCCAACTGCTATTTCATACAGATCATCCCACATTGCAATTCTTATTGATTTATCAGTACTAGCATACACTACTGTCACACATAACTCCTGTCCATCATCCATGTTAGTGAGTTTCATGTAAAGCAACTATTTAGTATCCATCATTATTTCCATTTGCATGTTGTTTCTCACAAAGAACCAGATTTTTCCATTTATGTTATGAGCAGTCGTGTGCATATTCAGCCAGAGTCTATACATGTCTATGTGTCTGAAGTATTGAAAAGGCTCCATTAATGCTATAAAATTGAATTGTTTTTGTCTATTCAACAATACTACCCTCTCAAAGGCCTATTGGGTGTTAATAGACCTAATATTCTAAATGAGTAATTTATTGAGACATAGTCTTGGCTAAAGCTTTTCTTGTAAGTACACCTCCCCCGCCTTAGGAGGTACACTTTTATCCCTTATTTTATTCTACCTTCCATCCCTTTTGTTTTTTGCCACCTGCTTGGGAGATGTATCTCCTTTGTATGGTTCCTCTAAAGCTGCAAATGAGTTTTCTAGATCATTGTCATTCCCAATATCAACTTCCCCTGCCTTGTCCCTGTTGCTGCTCATCACTTTTATGTGTGCTAATTGTCTGACTATTTGCAACTATCTGCCTATTGGATTCTTCTTTGTTGCTCTTTGATTCTCCTTTGTCACTGCTGATTGCCTTAATCTCCTGCTCTTGAGACTGGTTCATGTTACGACTAGCTGTATCACATTGTCCTTCACTATTATCTGTTATTGATGAATTGTATGTTGTCACTGTTTCTCCAAGTATCTCTACTGCATCATCAGGGGTTCTTTTAAGAGCATATTTTTCCACTGGATCTGCTGGTTGTGCTACCTCATGTTCCGACTCCATCAGATTATTATCAACCTGCTGTTGCTCTTCTGTTTGGTTGTCCACTTTCTCACTTCTTTATTCATCATGTCTTGTTGTATCTCTGTTGGCGACTTGATGTTTACACTACTTTGATGTTCATCATTAATTTCCAGCTCCTTGTGGTTATTTTCTATCCCTGTATTATTGGTCTCTTTAATTTTCCTGCTTTCCTTGGATTGCTGCACTGTGTCATTTACATTCTCCTGATGAGTGGCTTGAGAGCTGTCTGCTACCTTGTTCCCAAATGATTTCTCTACCCAAGACTTGGATGTCTCACCTTGAGTGACATTGTTATCCCTGTCAGGTACTACAAGATCCCTTTGTTGCTCCTCTGTTAAGTCCATAAGTGAGTCGAATTTGTTAGCAGTTGATGTGGACTGAGCAGCCGTCTTTCTTTGTCCAGCATTATTGATGTTTCCATGTTCTCCCTTTTTTTCTTGCTCAAGCTGCTTTGATTCATTGTTGGGATCCTTATTCTTCCTGTTGTGAACCACATTCCAGTTCTCATATATCAGCTTTCCATTTTTAAAAACTCCATCAGATGATGATTGCTGCATAACTGGTTTGTCGCCCTCCTCCCTTGCTTTTGCTTTCTCAATCTCAGTATTTGTTTCCATTTGCTCCTCCTTCTTCGGCCTGTGTTCTGGATGAAGAACCCAACATCCTTGCATGTGATGACCTTGAAGTTTACAATGAGTACAATATTTTGGCAAATAATCATATTGAATCGTTTGCCACTTAGACCAAACTATATATGTCTCTTCATCAACACAATTAATTTGGATTCATTTAGGAAGATCCTTAATCAAATCCACCTCCACTTTTACCCTGGCACAACTAGGTCTTGTTTGATTATTAGTTGCTTTATCAATTACTATGGGTTTTCCAACAACATTGGCAAATAGGTTTGTTGGTAGCCCTGGAAATGATATCCACGCAATAGATATAGTAGTTTCCTCCTCCGGATTGAACCGTGGGTCTCATTTCAAAAATCTTAGTATCTATTTCTTACTCTTAATTCCCAAGCTTTTGATAATAACGCTGCATAGTCCTCTAACAGTGAAAGACGAATTAAAATATGTCTGTCCTCCAACAATCTCATAGTACATTTGCCTTTAACCTCCAGTTCAATTGGTATTGCTGTCCTCAATAGTTCTTGTAAATCAGGTCTACCATAGGAGAATTTGCAACCACAGCAAATTGCAAATTTTGTCTCGCTGCTAATTCCTCAAACTCCTTCGTCCAAGTAATCGTTGGTTCTCCATGCAAAAAAGTAATAGTTTTGAGATCAATGGGATCATGCATTTGTTGTGCTATGATATTGTGTAAGGCCAAAGCATAATTGGTAGTAGTAGAATTGTTTGTATTGGGGGCTGGGTTGGTATTGCTAATGGTGGGCAAGCCAACCCCTGTAAGGGGTTGGCAGTGCCATGACCGACGTGAAAATGGGACTTTGATCAAGGTTTGGCGATAGGGTATTTGGCCTATCTTTATCAATTTGAAACAATATTAAACTCCGACTCTTGTTCTTCAATTTCTTTTTAGTACAACCTTCTGCATTCTTCAATAACAATATTTGGTGATGGAATTAATATAAATAAAGTACTGACTTCTAAGGAAAAGCAAAACTGTGCAAATTTTTTTATTAACTTTCAGAGATTCACATACCTTGAATTACTTGACTCATCAACTGATCAAAACACTGGAATATATGAATTACCATGGCAATAAAATCTGATGCAATATTGATTTTATAATTTATCCAAAATTGCAGTTCGGACTTCAGAATTAAACTTCTAGGATAGTATTTTAAAGTTTGAACTACAAAAAAAAAAAACAGAATAGTATATTGAATTTCAAACGACAAGAATTGGACTATGTACACTATCCTTAAGTTCGAAGAAGCGAATCTCTGCCAATTTTTTTTTTTTGAATGATGACCATATTCTTAAATCTTTTTGAGTTATAACTATTTTTTTAATACATTGCAAATGATAGTTATGTTTTGAATAATAGCTCCAAAGTTTCTAGAGCAAAATGCGAAATGAGGCAGGATTATTTTTTATTTGAAATTCTTTTGTTTTTTCTAGTACTAACACTAGTCGAATAATGACAAGTGGACAATTGTTAAGTATCTCATAAAACCTCGGCGTGCTTCACGTTCAGTTACGTCTAAATCCAGATATGCCAAACTACAGTACCTACCAACCAACTCTCACTTATGGATAGGCTATTTAAATTTCTTGTTCCAAAATCTTAATCGCATTTATAGTCTAATAAAATAATGCAACGCAAATTACTTTACCTTGAGCTCCAAACATAATGATCTTAAACCACTTCCCATTCAGCTGTGAAGCTATAGTGTCTGCTATGAATTCGCTCAAGCCTAATAGTTTTGATTCAAATCTTATTTTTATCTTAAAATTCATTGACTATGTATAGATTATTAATTTAGAACTCAATTACTTAATACGATTAGAATCAAGAATTCATAAATTTCAAATTTTAACTCTGCCCTCTACTGGTAAAAAAATAAAAATTACTGTAATTGGTATTATTCGACTAATTCTCATTAGGATCATAAAAATTATACACCTAAAATTTGGTAAAAAAATGGAGGCTAATGACACATAATCCAAGTAAGCTTCCTAGTGATGCAGCTAGTACCTTTAGCTCTAATTAAGATAAAGTAATTTTAAAACTTATAGCAACAAAGGTTGGAAAGCAGATATTACAAGAAACATACTCCTATTCTAATATAAATTTCACAAAAGAAATAAAACTATTCTAAACATACAATTTCTTTTGTAAATTTATATTCTCAAAATTTTCCCAGGACAAACTAAATATTTCTAAAAATTTAAATCAACCGCCAGTCTTTGTATTTTGCTTAAACATACTCCCTCCGCTCACTTTTACTTGTCCATTATAGACTTTGCATACCTCTTAAAAATAATAAATAAAATGCATAATTTATATGATACATTAATGTATAGTTTTAATAGACTTGAAATGATTAATTAATACTATGGATAAAATAGAAAAAAATTATCTTTATTAATATGCTAAAAGTGACAAGTAAAAATAAAAATTTATTTTTAAAATTATGAATAATTAAAAGTGAACGGAGTGAGTATTATAGTAATTTTTTCTCATAGTTGGAGGAGACAGCTCAAGGGGCTCCAACTGGTAAGTGGGACAAAGCCCATTCACATGTTTTTCTTAATTACGGAAGAAGACAAATAGCGATTTTCCAGATAATTGATCAATATTTATTCATCGATTCAAAAGTAATTAAAATTTAATCATCTTAGAAATTAACATTAAATATTTTTTAAAATACACATAGAAAGTTAGTTTCTTCTTCTTTCTTCTTATGCACTTTTCCTCCGCATTTCTCCCCTCTAGTTTGATTATTTGATTTTAACATGTTCTCGATATTTTGTGCATAACTGATTGGCAAAATTCATATATGACCTCCTAAATTTATCAATCTTTTAAATTTTAATATCTGATTTAGGCCTCACATTAATTGAATATTTATACTGGTGGCTAACGTCTGTTCAGTGTCAGAAGGTCAAGAAAGTGTTAAATATACAATATACACACAATATACATGTGTGTATATTGTATATTTACTCTCGGATTATGCTCCACAAATGAAGATCTCGGTTGTGTTATATTAGGGTAAATAAACATGTAAGAATATTGTATATTAGGAAAATATATGTGTAGTATAATATTACCTTAATTAATATTATACACCTACCATAATTGTAGAGTTAGAATTATGGTAGAATAAGGATTTAGAGGTAGAATAGGAAAAGGATTTTTCCTATTATAGAAATATGTAACTTGTATATATAGCCTTTCAATTAATGAAAATAATCAAGGGGATTATTTCTTTCATGGTATCAAGAGACTAGGTCTAAACAAAAGTTTTCTTCTCTCAAACTTTTGTATCCTTGGCCGAGAACCCCCCCCCCCTTCCCTCGGGTTTTTCTCTCCAAATATCTCGTCTTCCGCTCTCAAAAACCTCTCTTAAATTTAACCTCCTTCTTTGTTCTTTGAAATATGTCTAAGAACAATTTTCACCCTGCCCTCACGGTTTCCAATATCAAGCTCAGTGTCCCTATTGTCCTTGAGATGGAAAACGCTCAATATGCAACGTGTGGGCGAGTTGTTTAAAATTCACGCTATCTCTTATCAAGTTCTTCATCACATAATTCCTCCCGCTAGACCCCTTCTGCGGAGGATCCCGAGGTGTGGATTACACTTGATGCTACCGTTCTTCGGTGGATATACGCCACTATTTCGGTGGACCTTCTACAAACGATTATGGAGCCCGACATTTACGGCTATGGTCGCATGGAATAGATTGCGTGACATATTCCAAGACAACCAACATTCCGTATCGTCACACTCGAGCGAGAATTCTCTCGCTCGAATGGGCGTATTTCAACGTTACGCATATTGCAAGAAACTAAAGGAATTGGCGGATCAACTCAGTAATGTTGGCGCACCGTGACAAATAATCGCCTAGTTCTACAGTTGGTTGTCAAGGCTTTCGGAGGCCTATAATGGTGTTGGAACTCTCCTTCGCCAAAGCAATCCTCTTCCCGACTTTCATCAAGCCCGCTCCATGCCGACGTTGGAAGAAGCGGTTTGGCTAAAGGCGACTCACGAGCAAGCCCGGTTGTCATGGTGGCATCCTCTCCTAGTCGCCGGGTTTTGTTAATAATTCGCCAAAACCATAATAATGGTGGCGGCAAGAATAATCGCAAAAATAACAAAAATCGCGGGCAAACGAGGTGGTTACGGTGGCGGTTCCGGTGAGCAACAAGCGGCGGTGGGTCCCATTCGAGTCTGATGGGCCACCACCGTGGGCCCAAAGATGGGGCGATGGCGATGGCACCGCCGGCGATTCTGCCCGGCGGCTGGTGGCGATCCAAAGAGCCCAATACCAGCGATGGCGGCCCATCGCCGATGGCCAAGAACGGCCCCAGCGTGATAACGGCCCGATTCGGCCACGGCCAGAGTCGCGGGTCCCGTCCTCCGCAAGCCCATCATGCGGCAGCCCCACTCGCATCGATATCGAGGCGCGATGCACACATTGGGATTAACTCAACGGACCCAAATTGGTACATGGACACCAGGGCCACTACTCCCATGACTTCCGAATCCGGTACTCTCTCATCTTATTACAATTTGAGCACCCCTCGGGGAATAATTGTTGGTAATGGCAGTTCAATTCCAATTCTAGGGTATGGTCAGAA
The DNA here is from genome assembly GCA_029783415.1 of Anisodus acutangulus. Classification (NCBI taxonomy): domain Eukaryota; kingdom Viridiplantae; phylum Streptophyta; class Magnoliopsida; order Solanales; family Solanaceae; genus Anisodus; species Anisodus acutangulus. Next base: position 27,334,552 of record CM056508.1, read on the forward strand.
AACGTTGTCTCCTCCCAATCCACCACTTCTCTTGAAAAATACTTTACATGCTCCTAAATTGATTAAAAATTTAGTGTCTGTCCGAAAGTTCACAAATGACAATTACATTTACATTAAATTTGATCCTTTCGGTTTCTCTGTGAAGGATTTCAAGACGGGGAGTCATCTCATGAGGTGTGATAGTAGGGGGGATCTATATCCTATCATGCCCGGTTTCAGTCCTTCGAGTCCAGCCTTGCCATCAGCTTTTGCAACCATCTCTCCTTCCATGTGGCATGCTCGTTTGGGTCATCCGGGATCTTCTATTTTATCAGTTTTAGATAAAAATAGCTTTATTTCTTGTAAGGGTACGAGTCGTACTCCAATTTGTCAGTCTTGTTCATTAGGAAAAATTGTTAAGTTGTCATTTGTAGACTCCAATTCTCATACTTCTATGCCATTTGACATTATTCATAGCGACTTATGGACATCTCCTGTTCTTAGTTTAATGGGTCATCGATATTATGTTCTCTTCTTAGATGATTATTCTAGATTTTTGTGGACGTTTCCAATTGCGAATAAATCACAAGTGTTTTCCGTCTTCATAAAATTTAGAGCATTCGTTCGTACTCAATTCGAAAGAGAAATAAAAAATATTCAATGTGATAATGGGAAGGAGTATGACAATAGGGAGTTTCGAGAATTTTGTGCTACTCATGGGATAAATTTTTGGTTTTCATGTCCTCATACATCTTCACAAAATGGGAAAGCCGAACGCAAAATTCGTTCCATAAATAACATTGTCCGAACTCTCCTAATTCATGCCTCCATACCTCCGTATTTTTGGCATCATGCCCTACAAATGGCCACTTACCTTCTTAACATAATTCCGTCTAAAGGTCTGACATATTCTTCCCCTCTCAAAATCTTATATAATAAGAACCCGTCTTATTCTCATCTTCGGATTTTTGGGTGCTTGTGTTATCCGTTATTCCCATCCACCACAATTAACAAACTTCAGGCTCGGTCTACTCCGTGTGTATTTTTGGGTTATCCGTCAAATCATCGGGGTTATAAGTGTTTTGATTTATCCTCCAAGAAAATCATTATAAATCGTAATGTCATTTTTGATGAAACTCAATTCCCTTTTATAAAAGTTCATACTCCCGAGCCTAAGTCGTATAATTTTTTGGATGACCAAATATCCCCGTATATTATTCAGAATTTTTTGAACAACTCCCGTGCCCAAAATCCTCAATGGCTCCATCGCCGGGTCCCACAAAGCATCGCCGCTTGTTCCATCGAATAGCAGTTCCAAAGAATCGGGCTCGCCACCCAATTCGAACCGCCTCGCTGAGTCCACTGTTTACCGTTTTGGGCCAAGGCCCATCGTCGGCCACCCGTCCCCGAGCCCAGAAAATTCCCAAAATTCCATCACTTCTTCCTCGAGTCATAGACCGGTCACGCGTAGTCACGGGGGTATTTTTACACCTAAAAGACATTTTAATTTACATTCGATGTCTCTAGATCCCCTTGCCCGCAATCCTCGTGTCCGCATTAAATGACCCTAATTGGAAAATTGCTATGACTGATGAATATAATGCTCTTATTGATAATAAGACGTGGGAGTTGGTGCCCCGTCCATATGGTATTAATATTATCAGGTCTATGTGGATTTTTGCTCATAAGGAGAATTCAGATGGGTCATTTGCTCGACATAAGGCGCGACTTGTTGGTGATGGTAAGACTCAACAGGTTGGAATTGATTGTGGTGAGACGTTTAGTCCGGTGGTCAAACCGGCTACCATTCGCACTGTGCTTAGCTTGGCTCTTTCAAAGACTTGGCCAATCCATCAGTTGGATGTCAAGAATGCCTTTCTACATGGTGATCTCAAGGAAACAGTCTATATGCATCAGCCATTGGGTTTCAGGGATCCCAACCGCCCTCATCATGTCTGTTTGTTGAAGAAGTCATTATATGGGCTTAAGCAGTCTCCACGTGCCTGGTATACACGATTTGCTGATTTTGTTTCGACTATTGGGTTCACACACAGCAGGTCAGACAATTCTTTGTTCATCTACCGCCGTGGTTCGTCATTGGCCTATATTCTGTTATATGTGGATGATATCATCTTGACTGCCTCCTCCGATGCTTTGCGTCGGTCTATCATGGCCATGCTCAGTTCTGAATTTGCTATGAAGGACTTAGGGCCGTTGAGTTATTTTTTGGGGATTGCCGTCAAACGTCATTCAGCTGGTTTGTTTCGCTCAACAGTATGCGGCCGAGATCATCGGTAGGTCGAGATGTCATCCCGTAAGTCCACTTCCACGCCCGATTGATGCAAACCCAAAGCTAAGCGCGCGGCAGGTGCACCATACGAGGACCCGACTCGCTATCGCAGTCTGGCAGGGGCCCTCCAGTATCTTACCTTTACCAGACCGGATATTACATATGCGGTTCGGCAGGTGTATTTATTCATGCATGATCCCAGAGTTGAGCACATGAATGCAATCAAACGCATCATTCGGTATATTCAGGGGACACTGGACTATGGGTTGCACTTGTATCATTCCTCTACATCCACACTTGTCTCTTACACGGATGTCGATTGGGGTGGTTGTCCCGACACCAGACGGTCGACCGGCTATTGTATGTTCCTCGGCAACAACTTGGTCTCATGGTCGGCAAAGCGTCAGGCAACTCTATCACGCTCAAGTGCAGAGGCAGAATATCGAGGGGTAGCGAATGTGGTCTCAGAATCATGTTGGCTACGTAATTTGCTTTTGGAGCTTCATTGTCCCATTCAGAAGGCAACCTTGGTATATTGCGATAACATTAGTGTCATCTACCTTTCAGGTAACCCAGTTCAACACCAGCGCACCAAGCATATCGAAATGGACATTCACTTTGTCCGTGAAAAGGTTGCAAAAGGTCAAGTTCGCGTATGCCATGTCCCGTCTCGTTATCAAATTGCAGATATCTTTACAAAGGGTCTACCAGCGGTTCTCTTTGAAGATTTTAGGGACAGTCTCAGCATTCGAAAACCGCCCGCTATGACTGCGGGGGTGTGTTAAATATACAATATACACACAATATACATGTGTGTATATTGTATATTTACTCTCGGATTATGCTCCACAAATGAAGATCTCGGTTGTGTTATATTAGGGTAAATAAACATGTAAGAATATTGTATATTAGGAAAATATATGTGTAGTATAATATTACCTTAATTAGTATTATACACCTACCATAATTGTAGAGTTAGAATTATGGTAGAATAAGGATTTAGAGGTAGAATAGGAAAAGGATTTTTCCTATTATAGAAATATGTAACTTGTATATATAGCCTTTCAATTAATGAAAATAATCAAGGGGATTATTTCTTTCAGAAAGTTGGTGAGCTGAATTCAAAATCTATTAAATACTTCTTTTTCAATTTGTTGTAAAGAATCAACGGTATTACCAAGTGTTTATTACATGGAAAAATATTCGATTAACAAAAAAAAGATAAATAAATGAAAAAAAAATTGACATATGGCAAGCACGGTTTGGTGCGTCCTTATTGAAATTGAGGCTGGCATAAAAAATAATTTATTACATTTCGAATAAAAATGCCGCGCAGTTTAAATGTTCTTCTAAAAGAAAAAAAGGAACAAGTCTAAAGAAAAAAAACTATGTATTATTCCTTTTTTTTTATCGGTCTTGCTGGTCCATAAATATGAAGAGGTTGAAATGTAATGAAAACAATAGGATGAAATTGAAGTATTAAAAAATAAACAATTATTAAAGAAAGCATGTACTTATGTAGCCTGATAACAATGTGGTTAGGGGTGGACATATATCGGTTTTGTATCCGAAAAATATGAATCGAATAAAAATTGGTTTTTTAAAAAAAAATCGAATACAACTTTTTTTTTTTAAAAAAAAATCGATATATTCGGTTTATATCGATTTTTTCTAGTGGGCCGAGTCGGGTATGGTCGGGGAATTTTTTATTTTTTTTAAAATTGAATTTCCAAAACTGAAATTGACATTCACACCTACATTGTCATGAAATTTCGACGTTGAAATCTATTGTGTATCGTGAGATGTTTACTAAAGAAAAAGGAAAATTATAAATCGATTTGGGGGAAAACACAAATTGATTGGGAAAACGGACTAATTTTAAAAAATTGGCTGCGCCAAACTGCCTGGTGGCTGTTTGGGTCGGCCCCGTCTCGAAAAAATACCCAAAATAAAAAAAATTGGGTAAAACGGACATCCGAGCGCAAGTTTTACCAATTTACAACTACTTTCCCCCCTACATTTTATGTCAATACTTCCGTGATATGTTAATCAAGTTCATGCCGCATGCGACTTCCATAAAAGCTTCATAGATTGACTTCAATGACTATGATTCAAGAGATAGTAGTAGCCTAAAATAATAATAATATATATATATAATTCGGTTTTTCAGTTCGGTTCATATCCAAAATTAAAAAATCGAACCGAAATTCGGTTCAGTTTGATTTTTTCGGTTCTCCGAGTTTTTTGCCCACCCCTAAATGTGGTATGCTTAAAAAAGGTGGTAAAATTGTTTTAATATAGAAATGTAATATAAATGTAATTTGAGGGAAGATTGGTTTCACAAGTTTAGCTTCGAAATAAAAGTCGCTATTTCAAAAAAGATTATTTTCAAAAATAATAAAATTAACAATTTTTTATAAGTAATCAAAATAAGAGAAGTGAATAAAAAATCAATTGATATTATGAAGCTAAAGTGCTAAACTAGGAGAGAGGTCTCTTAAATTCTATATATTTTTAACTCCAAGCTGGTGAAATTATTATGATGGTGAGTTAATAGAGTTACTTATTTCGTGTGGATTTGTTAGTTAATTCTTTCCTCCTTCTAACACATTTTACACGTCTCGACACTTTGTTTACCATTGCAAAAAACCCAATCAAGTTTTTCTCCTGTTTATACTTGTTCAAAGACTACACCTTTTTCTCCTAATACTCAATATAAATAAGTAGTGATATAATATTTATGATCAGTGAAGATGAAGGAAAATATAGTGTTTTTAGTGTGTGTATGGTTTGTGTTATGTGGTTGTTGTTTTGGTAGATTTGTGGTGGAGAAGAACAGCTTGAGAGTAACATCACCAGACACAATCAAAGATGTGTATGAGTGTGCAATTGGTAACTTTGGGGTCCCACAATATGGAGGAACCATTGCTGGTATTGTTATGTATCCAAAAGCTAATCAAAAATCATGCAAGGATTTTGATATCTCCTTCAAATCTAAGCCTGGTGGCATGCCTGTCTTCCTTCTTCTTGATAGAGGAGGTAAAATTTTCCATCTATTTCTATTGCCTTTGAATTTGATTAGTTTATGTTTTGATATTCTGCTAAATGAGATTCCTGTTAGTTCAGTTAAACAACTTCAATTACTCTAAATTTACTTGATTTTATTATCAGATGTAGACCCTGTTAATACAACTTGACAATTACTGCTGCCTGTTTAGGGAAGAATTTCCTTTACTTTGTTTTTCCTGAAAATTCAAGAACAGGCCAAGCCTAACCCCTGAAGCGGTGTTTGCTGATTTTACAATCTTTTTGTAGAATTGCAAGCTAGTGCTCAGAGGAACATAACTCAGATGCCTTTGAAGCTAAATATTGTAATGCAACTGTGAGCATGGATTTATTTGGCACTTGCACTAAACAATCACGGAGTACTATTTACAACAACAACATACCTAGTGAAATCCCACAACATTGGGGTTTGGGGAAAGAAAGTTGCCATTTTAGAGGGGCAATCATGGAGTACTATTTATGCACGATTTTTTGTATTTGTAGTGGTTTTGATTGTTAACTTATTGTTACAGTTTCATGTTGAAACAAATTTACACAATGTATCCACTTACATTAACTTATACGAACATATACTTTAAAGCTTGTATAAATTGTGTGCATCTAATTCGTTCTTTCCTGTTCTTTGTTGGTGCATGTGTTTGTTCCTGTGCTGGCAGATTGCTATTTCACACTGAAGGCTTGGAATGCACAGAAAGCTGGATCAGGCGCTATTCTTGTTGCTGATGACCGTGTTGAACCTTTAATTACTATGGACACCCCTGAGGAAGAGGACGCGCAGGCAGATTATTTGCAAAATATAACTATTCCGTCAGCTTTGATTAGCAAATCTCTTGGGGATAGCATCAAGAAGCAACTATCTAAAGGGGAGATGGTTAACATAAACCTCGATTGGAGAGAGGCTCTTCCACATCCTGACGAGCGGGTGGAGTATGAATTTTGGACCAATAGTAATGATGAGTGTGGCCCCAAGTGTGAAAGCCAGAGAGAGTTTGTCAAAAACTTCAAGGGGGCTGCCCAGATACTTGAGCAGAAAGGTTATACGCAGTTTACTCCCCATTACATAACTTGGTATTGCCCGGAGGCTTTTATTTTGAGCAAGCAATGCAAGTCTCAGTGCATCAACCATGGCAGATACTGTGCTCCAGACCCTGAGCAAGACTTCAGTAAAGGTTATGATGGGAAGGATGTTGTTTTGCAAAATTTACGGCAAGCTTGTTTTTTTAAGGTTGCCAATGAAAGTGGAAAACCCTGGTTGTGGTGGGATTATGCCACTGACTTTGCAATACGTTGTCCAATGAAAGAGAAGAAATACACCAAAGAATGTGCAGATCAAGTAATCAAGTCACTTGGTAGGTTGGAGTTTCTTTCCTTTCATATTTCTGCTGGTGTGTTCACTTTATGCACATCATTGTTTTACTATTGTACATTTGGTGTTGATGATGCCATAAGTTTAGCAGAGTCTATATTTTCCTCTCTTGTAAGAAATACACCAAACTAGAAAATTCGTATAGTTTTGTTGAACTTGGTCTCATATATTTATTTTCCTGCTTGAGCTTAGATGAATTTGTTTGGCTGTGATCAAAATATACACAGTGGAATCTACCTTCTTTCTTCTTGCATGTTATTTTAGTTTTCGTATTGATAGTTTAATTGACAATATTCTACAATAGATTTCGAATGGTTTGAATTCGTCTCATAATTTGAATGGCATTTGAGATGTATATGTGACATTAGTAAGCAGCTTATCTGGACAAATGCATATAACTCGCATATATACCCAACGGAACTAAAATCACGAAATTCTCAAAATCCACGCATAATTTGTGGGTCCTACACAGCCCTCGTCTTGGCTTTTTCTTCACTCAGTCTGTAAAAAAACGTTATATAATGCATGCCCCCACCCATTTCTACTTCCATTAAAACACTTCTCAAAGATTTTTCGTATGATAATGAGAAATCCCGATAGCACGTAATAGTTTTTGCTATGTACTTTTATACTAATTCCTTTACTTAGACGTTCAAGAATCAAAAATGGGCCAAATAATCATCCTCCATGTTTTCTCTCTGGAGCTAAGGTCTAAGCTGTGCATGGCTACACAGATTTTGTCCTTGTTATGTAGTTCTTGTGGTTTAATTAATACTCCTTGCTCTTTATAGGAATGTGAAATGATGTCTTGAATTTTCCTTTCTCTTTCAATGGACTCTGCAGGCTTTGACGTCAAACAGATCGAAAAATGTGTTGGAGATCCTGAAGCGGATTCTGACAACCCTGTTCTAAAGGCTGAACAGGACACCCAGGTGTGTCCTACAGAAGTGATAGAACAGATGTTCTTTATTGCCTCTGGGACTTTGTTGAATTGAATTTGCACTTTTTACATTGCTTCTTTCAGATAGGTAAGGGTGCTCGTGGGGATGTGACTATCTTGCCAACTCTCGTTATAAACAATAGACAGTACAGAGGTAGACCTTGATTTATTTACACTGGAAGTGTGTTTTGACTTAAATAGAAAGAAATTATATTTTTGAAGTATTTATCTTCATCTTAGGTAAGCTGGACAAGGGAGCAGTCCTCAAAGCAATTTGTTCAGGTTTTGAGGAGACAACCGAGCCTGCAATTTGTTTAACTGAAGGTCATTTTCTTTGATCTTTTTCTCTGCCTGAAGGCTTAATAATTATTTGGTATCAGCTTCTTGCTGCTTGTGACTTTTTTTTTAAGATGGGACAAAGGGCTGAAAGAGATGTCTCTTACTGGTGGGATCTTCCTCAGTTTTTTTTTTTATCTCCAATGGTGTTGAATCATTATCTTGGTTGCAAAGAATGGTGAAAATATAAGAAGTTTTGCTTATCTTCTCAAAAGGAAAATAAAATATAAGAAGTTAGAGAAAATTACCGGTATAAATTCATGCAGATGCTTTTGGCTACCCGACATATTCCAACTTGTAATTTGATGAGATAAAAACTACATTAGCTACATCAAATTCGGAATATTCCATTGGAACAGGTTTTAAGGACCAGCTAGTCTGTAGTTTACGCGATCTTCCAACAAGGTGGTATTTAAAAGTTGTTTTAGTACTTTCTTTGCAGAAATAGAAACAAATGAATGCTTACAGTCAAATGGTGGGTGCTGGCAGGACAAGGCTTCTAACATTACCGCGTGCCGGGTAGAGTTATTTGTCAATAGACTGCTTATATGTGAAACCTTATTTTGCAAAGTTCCAGTTTTATTTGCTTCTAGTTCAATTTCTAATCCATGCACAAAATTGTGATGCAGGATACTTTCCGTGGTAGAGTATGTGAATGCCCAGTAGTTCAGGGAGTAAAATTTGTTGGTGATGGTTATACTCACTGTGAAGGTAAGTTTTCATCCACTAATTATCATTTTTCTCACAAAACAGTTTGGCGTTGTTGTGATGCATGCATGTTGGCTTAATATTTTGAGCTTGTGGTTTGACAGCATCTGGGGCATTGCGATGTGAAATAAACAACGGAGGCTGTTGGAAGGGAACCCAAAATGGCAGGGCATATTCTGCTTGCATTGTAAGAGGCTTTATTCAAGCATTGTTAGCGTTGCCTTTTGGACTGTTCTCCATAGCAATTCTCATTCTTTTGTGGGAGGCCCTAAGCGCCTTCCTTCTTCTGGTTTTTACTTGAGCAGTTATTCAAAGTTTAAGATTTCTTGCTTCTTGTGTTCATTAGGCATTTATCTCAAATGACTTTCTGTAGACAGAGGCATTAAATGTCATATCCTTGTCTTGTCAGGACGATCACACAAAGGGTTGCAAATGTCCACCAGGCTTCAGAGGGGATGGAGTTAACAGTTGTGAGGGTATGTAGAATTTGTTCACTATGTATCAGTCCATCGACATATATTGTTCTCGAGAGCATTTCAGCATTTAATTCTTTATTTACTTGAGTTTTGGATTCTGACTGTTTAGTTGCCCCAAAAATATGTGCACCTCTCTTAAGAGATGAATCTTTTAACTTCCTGTCGTAGGAACACATTAAGGTGTATATACCATCGAGGTTAGAGTCGGAATAGTGTTTCTCTCTGTTTCATAGCAATCTTGTTAAACAACAATGTTGTGACTCTTAAAGTTCGTCTTCAATTTTGGCCCTTTTTCAGATATTGATGAATGCAAGGAGAAGCTGGCTTGCCAGTGTGCTGAGTGCAAATGCAAGAACACTTTGGGTAGTTATGATTGCAGTTGCAGCGGCAATTTGCTATACATGCATGAACATGACACGTGTATAAGTAAGTGTGAGAAGCTGTCAATTTGATGAAAATATGCTTGTAATGATAGACATAGGGTTTTATTCTTTACTTGGCTTTGGTGAAGGTAGTTAAGTTTTCATAATATGATGTTTCTTTATAATAGGTAACTTTTTATCATATGATGTTTGTGATATTAGCATGATTTAGCGTATTTAAATGAATACAATTTTGCCAACGCATACTAAAGACATTGATCTACTTCATTTCGAAGTTGCATGTCTGTCGGTCTCTTCTGCGACTAAGTTTTGTTGGAACTTGCAGGCAAAGATGCCAAGTCAGAGTTCAGCTGGGGCCTTGTTTGGACTATCATCTTGGGTTTGGCTTTTGCTGGGGTTGCAGGATATGCTGTGTACAAGTACAGGATCCGGGTATGTCATTGTACAATGTTCTTAATTTCATCAAAGACAGACAGCTGTCACCTGTTGAAAACATAAAACTAAAAGCATTTGAAATGTTATGCTGGTGCTAATTGACAAGTTTTTCCATGGTAATTGACGAGTGATCTTCAGAACTAATGCTTGTTAGAAAAAGTGATTTGGGAATATGAAAATTAACTAATGCTCCTAGACAAGCCAACTCTCCTTGCATGCTTTTCCTTTTAGATTTTGCATTTGAGTTAACCTGTTGAATTGTTTGATCCTTAAATATAGTTGATGGGAAGGCCAGTAAGTTCCTTTTGCTTTACCATAAGTTCCAGTTATAAGCTTTCACCAGTCTTTATGTGAAAAAAATCCCCAGAATGAGATGTGTCAAATCCACCATATTAATAAAGCAAGAAAGTTCAGAACTTTTGGAATAGTTATCAGTGTAAAACTATTTTTGGAGTGGGATATCTTTCTTTGATTCTCAGAGAGAGGTGTTTAAAGGTTTCTTTCTGATGTTGTATTTCTCTCCGCTCACCATCTTTGGGACAGATTCGTCTTTTCTTGTCAAGCAGTTTTTGCCTTTCTTGGAATTAGCATGAGATCCATTGGCATGTAGAGATACATGGCTCCCAGATTCAATACAGTTTTTTCTGATCTGGTTTCTTGTTCAATGGTTCTTTCACCTTTTCATTAAATCCTGAAACCTTATATGTGCAGAGATACATGGACTCAGAGATTCGCGCCATCATGGCACAATATATGCCTTTGGATCAAGGAGAGGGGGCTAATCATGTTTCCCACGGGAATGTCTAATGATAGATCATTGCTGAAGACGATGATGGCCTGGGTAGAGTGCAGCCTCCACTGCATGTCTGCTACCAGTTTCTCTCTTTAGTCATCCTAAAGTTCTTTGTGCTAATGCCATTCCTCTAGAACACTCTTCTCAAACAAGTTAGATCTTATTTATGTACATGTATGCCCCATCAATGCACATAAAACCAATAATAGGAATATTTTCCTTGAATTGGAATTGCGCGATGTTTCACTTTTGGAAATAAGGAAATCCGCAGTATCAATTTGTACTTCACTTGAGAGAGCATTTTCATTGCATAATATGGTATAGATGGAGTGGGAAGGGGATCCTGATTATGCCTCTCCTCCTGTTTTAGATTGAGGCATAATTAATTGGATGATATCTCCTTCCCTCTTGTACACGATCAGTTTTTATTATCCAACAGCAGTATGTATAAGTAGAATGTGTACCAATAGAAGTCATAGCCGCTGCCACAATGTTCTCAATCGGCACGAAGAAAATTTGATGGGTGATTTATAAGAATGACCTTGCAAGTAAGTGGACTTGAACTTTTGATCCCCTTGTTCTATGGTAAGTGTTAGAATATAAATAGTACTACCTCTGTCCTAATTTATGTGTCACCATTTTCCTTTTGATTTGTCTTAAAAAGAATATTATTTTTTTATATTTAAAAATAATTTGACTGTATGAGATGATTTACAATCACATTTATATAAGACTTATTTTGGATCACACATTTCAAAAATTTTCCTTTTTTAAATTTCTTGTCAAGTCAAATGATGCCACATAAATTGAAACGGAGGGGTAATAGGATTTGTATAGTATCCTACATGGAAAATGATTGAGATATAGTGCCTATAAATAGGAATCAATATAATTTTGTAGATACACAATTTAATAATATTTCTCTCATAATTTCTCACATGGTATCAGAGCATTGATGAGAAACATTCGAAAAAATACCATCACGCCACAATCCCGCGCTTCAATTCCGGTGACTGTTTTGCGTCACTCTTCGGTGAGTTTTGTGCAAAATCCAAAATCACCACAAGTAGAGAATACTTTGGTGACCAAATCCCTGAAAATTTCAATCGCCGGAACCCTAATTAGGCACCATCAAAATCTGTTTTTCAGCAGATCAACATTTTTCCGATGACTTTTTTGAACAAATTTTTTTTCCAGTCAGGTCACGTAGCAATTCCGACATCAACCATATAATTTTCCTCAAGATCCGGTCATTTTTTATTTTTCTGCCAAGATATGAGATTTCTGATTTCAGATCTGATTTCTTTGTGAAATTTAAGATTTGGTTTTTCATATCTCAGATCTGTTAATTGTGATTTCAGATCTTATTTTCCAGTTCTCATATCTGTTTTTTCAAGCTATTGTATATCTGATTTTAGATCTCAATCTACTGTTGGTCAGATTTCAGATTTTACAAGATGTTTTCGAGATTTGATAATTTTAGCTCCAAAAACACGAGAATCGAAATTCAAAATCCTTAACAACGAGATTAGAAATTCGAACATCTCAATCTATGAAGAATCGACGAAGAGGTCGTTTTGAAAGATCTTGACCTAATTGTAGTTATTGTAATAGGCTTGGACATACTCGTGAAGTATGTAGGTCTCGACCTAAGTGTAGTTATTGTAATAGGTTTGGACACACTCGTGAAGTATGTTATTTTCTGCATGGTCGACCACACAAAAATGCTCATGTTGCTCAGACTGCTACTACAGGTAATCAACATGTTTATTTATCAGAAGAAGAATATAATGAGAATCTTCAGTAACGAACAAGTGAGCATACATCTCCACAATAGCCTCAGTCGCACGGTCTAATACCTTGGATCGTGGGATGTAGACTCTGGCGCTTCTGATCATATTTCTGGTGATGAATCACTTTTGTCGAATATTGATTATTCACGTCTCCCTCTATTATGTTAGCAATTGGATCCAAACAAAAGCAAAAGGAGTTGGACAAACTAATCTCATATCCTCTGTCACTCTAAATTATGTTCTTTATGTCCCGAGTTATCCTTTTAATCTAGCATCGATCAGTCGTTTGACTCGTGCCTTAAATTGTGCCATAACATTTCTTGATGATTCTTTTATTTTGCAGGACCGTAGTACGGGACAGACAATTGGCATAGGATATGAATCACAAGTCCTCTACTACCTTACCTCTTCTCCTAATTCCACCATAGCAGGTCTGGTTACAGATCCTCCAAACTTAATCTACAAACGAATGGGATATCCGAGTTTGTTCAAGCTATAAAAGATGGTGCCTAGTTTGTCTAGTCTGTCCAAATTAGATTGTGAATCGTGTCAATTTGAAAAACACACTCGCACTACCTTTCCACGTAGTGTTGAGAGTTATGAAGAGTCTATTTTTTCCTTAGTCCATTCTGATATTTGGAATCCTAATAGAGTCAGTTCAACATTAGAATTCAGTTATTTTGTTAGTTTCATTGATGATTATTCAAGATGTACTTGAATTTTCTTAATGAAAGATCATTTCGAGTTATTTTCTATATTTTAGAGTTTTTTTTTATGAAATACAAAATCAATTTGGTGTCTTTATTCCTACGTTTCGTAGTGATAATGCCTTAGAATATTTGTCCTCTCAGTTTCAGCAATTTATGACTCACCAAGAAATTATTTATCAAACATCTTGTCGATACACTCCTCAGCTTAATGGGGTAGCAGAGAGGAAGAATACCTACCTCATTGAGATTTCTCGCACTCTTCTCATTCAGTCTCATATTCTGCTGCATTTTTGGGGCGATGTAGTTCTCACATCTTGCTATTTAATTAATCGGATGCCCTCATCTTCCATTTAGAATCAAATTCCTTATTTAGTAGTGTTTCCTCAGTCACCTATATATTCTCTTCATCCTCATTTCTTTGGGAGCACATAATTTGTTCATAACTTAACCCTAAGAAAGATAAATTAATCCCTCGTGCTCTTAAATGTGTATTTCTTGATTATTCTCAAGTTCAAAAGGGGTATCGTTGCTACTCATCTGATCTTCATCGGTGCCTTATGACAACAGTCACATTGTTTTAGTATCAACCTTACTTTATCTTCTTCTGATCAATATGATATATTTGAGGTCTTACCTATACTGACTTTTAAGGAATCTACTATTACTTCTACATCTCCATCCATAGTGCCACCAGTCTTACCTATGTCAATTTTTGAAGAATCTACAGTTACTTCTACGTCTTCACCCAAAGTGTCGCCACTCCTGACTTATCATCGTCGTCCACGTCCAGATGATTCTTGTTTTGCACTGGACCCAACCCCTACTATAGACTTGTCTCCGCCTAATTAACCGATGGCATTTCAAAAAGGTATACGGTCCACTCGTAATACTAACCCCCGCTATATTCGTTTAAGTTATCATCATATGTCATCATCTCACTATGCCTTTATATCATCATTGTCCTCTCTCTCCATCCCTAAGTCTACAGGTGAAGCACTTTATCATCCAGGATATCGACAGGCTATGATTGACGAAATGTCTATTTTACATACGAGTGGTATTTGAGAGCTTGTTCCTCTTCCTTCAAGTAAATCTACAGTTGGTTATCGTTGGGTTTATGATGTCAAAGTTAATTCGGACGGCCAAGTTGATCGGCTTAAGACTTGCCTTGTTCCAAAGGGGTATACACAGATATTTAGGCTTGATTATAGTGATACTTTCTTTCCCGTGGCTAAAATAGCATTTCGCCATTGGCCTCTTTATCAGTTGGACATTAAGAATGTTTTTCTCCACGGTGATCTTGAGGATGAAGTTTATATGAAGCAACCACCTGGTTTTGTTGCTCAGTGGGATTCTAATTTGGTGTGTCGATTGCGTCGTTCACTTTATGGTTTGAAACAGTCTACTCGAGCCTGATTTGGTAAATTTAACACAGTAATTCAGGAGTTTGGCATGACTCACAGTGAAGCAGATCACTCGGTGTTTTATCGACATTCTGCTCCCGATTTGTATATTTATTTAGTGGTTTATGTTGACGATATTGTTATAACTGGCAATGATCAAGATGGTATCACTAATTTTAAGAAACATTTCTTTCAGCATTTCCAGACTAACGATCTCGGCAGATTAAAGTATTTTCTAGGTGTTGAGGTTGCTCAATCCATGTCAGGTATTGTTATTTCGCAACTCAAGTATGCCTTAGACATTCTTGAGGAAACAAGAATGATAAGATATAGACTCATTGGCACTCATGTGGATCTGTATGCTAAACTCCTGCCAAGACATGAGGAGCCACTTAGTGATCCTGGAAAATATAGGCGGCTGGTTGGTAAGTTGAATTATCTCACAGTGACTAGACTTGACATTTCTTTTCCTGTGAGTGTTGTAAGTCAGTTTATGGATTCTCCCTGTGATAGTCATTGGAATGCAATTGTCCGCATTGTGCAATATATAAAGTCGGCTCTTGGCAAAGGACTACTCTTCGAGGATCGAGGTCATGAGCAGATCGTTGGATACACAAACGCTGATTAAGCAGGATCACCTTCTGATAGACATTCTACATCTGGATATTGTGTTTTAGTGGGAGGTAATTTAGTATCCTGAAAGAGTAAGAAACAGATCGTGATTTCTCAATCTAGTGTAGAATCAAAATATCGAGCAATGGTTGTAGCAACTTGTGAGCTAGTTTGGATTAAACAGTTGCTCAGAGAACTAATCAGTCAGATGAAACTTGTGTGTGATAACAAAGCGACCCTTCATATCGCATCAAATCCGATATTTCATGAGAGGACTAAGCACATTTATATCGACAGTCACTTTGTCAGATAAAAGATACTCTCTGGCGATAAATTTGTGAAGCCAAGTGATCAGTTTGCAAATATTTTCACCAAGTCCCTTACTGGTCTCGTATTAGTTACATTTGTAACAAGCTCAATACATATGACTTGTATGCACCAGCTTGAGGGGGAGTGTTAGAATATAAATAATAATAGAATTTATCCTACATAAAAATAATTGGGATGTAGTGCCTGTAAATAGAAATCAATGTATTGTTGTAGATATACAACTCAATAATATTGCTCCCATAATCTCTCATAGTCAGACTTCCACGTTAACAAGTTTTGACTTTGAACATTAAAAGCTTTGTCAGTGGAGCAACCGGAGTTTTAAAAGTTTTAAGACCTCCATTTTCAAGATAAATAGGTGTAAATTTGACTGAGTCCTTTAAATACTTCTCTCTTTTGAAATAATAGCAGGCATTGTGTTCAAATAGGTCAGAATTTCTATCACAATGTGTAGTTTTAGTTACAGGAAGGCAAATTGATTAAAGAGTAATACGCAGGAAAACTTTATAATTTAACTGCCAAAGAATTGTGAGGAAAGGGAATTGCCAAAGTTGTGCGTTACAATATAAAGCCATACTGAATAACATTTGATTCCACTTTTTTTTGTAGTTAAGTCTCTCTTACCTAACAGTTTAAAAATACGATTCTAGTAGCATCATAATTACGAAGCATTTCAGTAATGATTAGTTGTACTGTTATTCAATTGTCCTAACGTGTTTTTGCGCAAACAGTAATAAAATTCCAATTGTAGCTTACAGAACCAGTTTGAAATCTGAACATATGTTTCCTCGAATTGATAACTAATGCAGAAATGTCATTTTATCTGAGCAAGAAGATACATTGCATACATCAACCAACGTCCTAAAAAAAAGCAATCACCCAGCACATAAATATCTTCCTCAAGTAGAACTTTATAGTCGTCTTAAGATGTTCAAGGGATTGCATAATTCCCTACTCATTCCTAGACTGCAAGATCTGAAATCACTAATATTTGGTACAGGGAAATAATGCACAAACACTGTAGGTGCAACATTTAGAGGTTTTAGGCAAATGGAAAAACATATCCTTGTCCAGCAGATCATCCAAATTGCATGGGCAGATTTGTTTTATTTAGGAGGACTAGTTATTGGGTCCTTCAGCGGGTTCAGAGCACAAGTGATGCAGCATAAAGAAGCTCATACGGACAATTATCTACCGGGGATTGATGTGAACTTGAATTCCCCGCAACTCCTATAGCATGTGTTTCTTGCCTGGACCCTTCAAGAAGTAGGAATAAACAATTAGAGAAAGATCAGAACCCTACATGAACTTTTCTGGAACTCTAGATAGGGCAGCCGATGTGACCTATAAAAGCATTAGGATATTAAGAAGATAGATTCAGAGAAACACATTTTTGATAATTTGCTACAGAAAACATGCTCATGTACATTAAAATTACCTCAAATTAGCTTAGTTATCTGTCTGTGCTGCCGAGTTTGAACCCTTTTTCTGCTCACCATCCCTTAAGATCCTATAAGCATAAAATGCTGCCACCCCTCCACTACATGCAGCAAAATCCAATTAACAACACTAAATGTGAGCACCTGAGATACGACAATCTACAATACCAGCGCACATTACACATTCTTTCAAAAAATTCATGTAGCTACATCACTTTCTCACGGGGATACAATAACGGCTACACATTAATCTCAAGCTAGAAAATATATGTATGAACATATAATAAAAGGAAGCTTAAGGAAGGCATAAAAAAATTAGACCAGGAAGACGGAGAGCGGCAGCGGAACAGAGTTTTTTTCAAGTTTTTGACTTTCAATAAGGAAAATCACTAAAAGAAATAATACTCACTTGTCCCAATTTATGTGATGCACTTACGTTTTAGTATATCCCAAAAAGAATGATACCTTTCTATATTAAGAAAAAATTTAACTTTAAACTTTCTATTTTACCTTAATGAGATAATTTATAACCACACAAATAATATCTATGGCTTGTTTTGAAGACAAGTTTCAAGTCTTTACTTCGTGCCCAGACCAAGTGCATTACATAAATTGGGATGCAAGGAGTGATAAATAACATTTCATAAACAACATGAAAGCAAAACTTTCTTGAGGGACTTGACGGACTCTGGTGCACTTGTTTATCTTGTTCTAAGTAAACATATTCATCCTACCATCAGTAGCAAGTATGTATTATATAATCTCCCACAAGACTTTTAAATGAGATAACTGCATCTAGAACTAGCTAGCATCAAGACCCTTGGTCGACGGATTACATCAAGTGGGGTTGCTCTAACCTCACACCCCTCCCCCTTCCTCTCTCCTCTGTCAAATCCTTCTTTTCGTTCTATATGGACAAGATACAAAGACTATTTTGAGGAGGACAATGAGCAAATTAAACCACCAAAATAACAAATAGAGTGTAGCATTGTAAAAGGTATGCGAGGGCTAGAAATATGGGAAACCTGATGATGGCTGTAATAAAATTAAAAATAAATGGTCTCTGCAAGGCAAGAGAAAACAAGTTGTCAGAAATCATTGCTTAAACATTTTTGACCAACAACTGCATAAGGACTCTATAAAGAGAGGGAGGAGGAAGAGAAGGAAGTCATACCTGCAACAACAGGCGAAATTCTCTGACAAATAAGATGGTAGCAATGGCTGCGAAAAAAGAAAGCATGTAACAGGTAAAGCAATGGCTGAAAAAATGAGAACGCATATAACGGGTAAAGCAATGCTGCAATGATTAATACAGAATTTGAAATATGAGAAACAATATCCAGCATTACAATCACAAATAAAAGGAGGGTTTTCCAAAATTGTAAAATTATGTGAATGTCAATTTTCCCCAACCAGGATTGTAAAAATACAAAAATTTCGGAGTGGATAGATTTATGAAATCCCTAAACTAACCTACAATACCTCAGCATACCCTTAAATGTTGAAAGCTAGCTGGCAGCAGCAGAGTAAGGCACAGCGCACAACCACAACAGGAAGAAAAAGAACTTGCAAGGGCCTCGTTGCGATAAAAAGAAATAGTTTCATTTTTATTATTACAACATACCCAGTGAAATCCCACAACGTGGGGTCTGGGGAAGGTAGAGTGTACGCAGACCTAGCGGATGTTTCCGGGGATCCTCGGCTCAAGACAAAGCATAATCACAAGCAAAGCAAGCAAGGCAGGACAAAGCGAGAGAAACGGCCAGCCTCAAACAAGAAATTAAAGCATAATGAACATGTTGATAACAAAATCGAATACGCCATGATTACGCATTCTAACAACAGGAAGCAGTAGCTAACACAACTAAATAAGATAAACAAAATATACTAAAGAACACATAGCAGCAGCAATCAAACTACAGAGGACTATAAAGCAATATTGCATCTATAAGTGTGATAGGCTAATCGGGCCTACAGTAATAACACTACAACTATCATTTTGTAAGCGTAAGAAAGACTACACTCGACTACCTACTACCCTAATCCGTGTTCTCCACAACCCCTTATCTAAGGTCATGTCCTCGGTAAATTGCACATGAGCCATATTCCGTCTAATCACCTCTCCCCAATACTTTTTCGACCTACCCCTACCTCTCCCGAACCCGTCCATAGCCAACCTCTCACACCTCCGTACTGGTGCATCCGTGTCTCTCCTCTGCACATGCCCGAACCATCTCAATCTCGATTCCCACATCTTATCATCCACCGAGGCAACTCCCACTTTATCCCGAATATCATCATTTCTAATCTTATCTCTCCTTGTATGCCCACACATCCATCTCAGCATCCTTATCTGGGTTCGTAATTGAGAGCAAAAGTTGTGCACAAAGAAACAACATCTGGCTTGTTTTGAAGAGAACATGGACCTTCTCAGATAGCAAGGATATCATCATATCTTTTAGTTGCCTCGGAAAATTGGTGAAATTGTCACAGATATTCCTCCTAAAATGATTAAAATTTCTGTTTCCACAACCTAATCTAAAGTTAATAAACAAAAAACATACAATAAAATCCAGATTCCGCGAATGTTATCTAGAACAATAAATGTGAAAGTAATTCTACATCAATATCAACCAATTAAACCCCAACCTCAAAACCAGTTCGGATTGGCTATATGAACGCTCTATCCCATTTCAGCTCCATTCAGACCCATTTCATCAAATAGTCAATAAAATTAAGGGTTAATTTGCATATCACTACAACAGCAGCTATGCCTCAATTCGAACTAGTTGAGATCGGCTATAGAATCCTTAATATATATTCGACTCAAGTTGGAACTGATTCATTCCAATACTCAATCGCTTGTCATTTAAAACAAATTAGAGATACAGATTCTCTGCTGCTTTTACTGACATTGCAAGTTTATTCGTCTTTCCTATATAATATAATGACATCGTCGCTATATGACAGTTACAGGCCAAATTCACAAGCAATTCATGACACCCTTTGCAAAAACTGGTAATAGCAAACTAATAAATAGAAGATGCACCAAATAAATCAGAATCTTCTTGTAAGAGTTCCATATATGTGTTACAAAGAGTACATGTGGAGTGGGGAGTAAATGAAGATAGACAATCTCTCATATGCTAACCTGCCTGTCCCTTTAAAGCTAGCGAAGTCGACTCGCCACTTTTCCATGATCTTAAACTTGAGATGCTCAAGGCCAAAAGAGTACTACCAAGTATAACACCAAATCTAAGGGCAGCAATGCTTCCACTTAGCATGAAGTACAAAAAGCCACCAGCAGAAAGAAGAGTTCCTGCAGAGAATGACCAAGACAATGAAAAAGCTATAGGTTTCAACGCATTCCATGCTTCATCTCGAAGAATCTTAAACAATAGACAATAGTAACCCAAACAAAAGCATAACCGACTTATAAAAACAAAATTCTAAAACTGCACGTCGAGCAGTCCCTTACTGCTGCATTTGGAAAGATAAGTTATACATACCATAAGGTATTCCCACATAAAAGTCTCG
This sequence comes from Anisodus acutangulus, assembly GCA_029783415.1. Taxonomy (NCBI): domain Eukaryota; kingdom Viridiplantae; phylum Streptophyta; class Magnoliopsida; order Solanales; family Solanaceae; genus Anisodus; species Anisodus acutangulus. Next base: position 27,355,148 of record CM056508.1, read on the forward strand.
CACTTTCGACACATCATTTAATTCATCTGCAGAGGAAGCAAATGTTTCAACAATATCCTTTACTGGTTCAGGGGAGTTCTCAGCAGCAGTGGCTAAATATCCTTTACTATCCTCACTAATTTCCTTTGCAATTATAGTCAAATCTTCTCTTGCCTTCTCTGCTTGAATTTGTAATTTCTCAGAAGTTTCTTTCAAAATAATCATAGCTTTCTCGGAATACACCTCATATGCTTCTTGTGACACAGCCTGCACCTTCATTGCTTGTTCTTTGAAGGAAGCTAGTGTCTGTTTCCAGGCTTCTTCTGACGCCTCAGTCTCCCTCTTAAGATCATTATTGTCCTTCTCCAATTCAGCATCTGAAGGCTTCTGAAAACATGAAAACTTTTGACTCAAGAGAAATGAAAGAACTATGCCTAACATCAAAAAGATCAATGTAGATTGACAAAACATAGTTATACACACTAATTAACATACTACTCTCTTCGCCGAATATAATAGGCCTAATTTGACTTGCATGGAGTTTAAGAGTAAAATATTTGAATCGATTATTGTATTGAGATTGCTTGGAAGTTATTAGAATAATACCTTGAGAGATAACGAAAGTGGAATAGTTATACAAAAAAAAAAACATCATCAAGTTCGATATAATAAAAAAACATAAACAGTTGACACTAGTTCAATTCCATTTAGCAAAGCATTCAATGTTCTTTGGGGTACCAGAACGGAGAGAAGGTCAACTTAATTGATTAGATACTCCATTCTATTAAATATAAAGCAATAATATTAGACATACCATTCTTAACATACCAAAAAAAAAGTTTGGCCCAATCACAGCTTACTCAGCTTGATCAGATTAAGCTTTCATGAGGTTCAACATACTTGGTCTCACATCAACCAAACTTCTAGTATTTTTTAATGTGCTGCTCTTAACTTTTGTTACTTACATGAACGGTATTTATAACAAAAAAGTAAGGAGTGAGTCTCCTTCCTGTTCATCATTCTTTTAAGGAAAGTACTATATAAAGCTCTGCTCAATTTTCCAAACACATTAGTGTTGTTCTTTATAAAATAGCTATGTATACGTATGTGAGTGTGTGTGTGTGTATATATATTTGCTGCATTTAGTTTATATCTTGTTATTTCTGCTGTCTTATTTTTCTTTTGAGCCGAGGGTCTACGGGAAACAACCTCTCTACCTCACAAAGGTAGGGGTAAGGTCTGCGTATATCCTACCCCTCCCCGGACCCCACTTGTGGGATTACACTGGGTATGTTTATATATATATATATATGTACCACAACATACAAAAAAAAAGTGCTGGTGCTATACGAAGTTGAAATGTAAGAGCTATCACAAGTTGGACGGAACAGAATTAATCCTTCATAAAAAGAAACAATAAAAGCAGGCGCAAGAACCACAGAAAACAAATATGATGGTAAAAGAAACCAAGCCTCTAATAAACCCCACCAATCTGCCCATTACCTTCTCCACTTCACACAATCGTGTATCTTCATTATAACTTCTTAGTTTCCTTCAGAAACCATAAATTAGACACCTAGATCAGACTCCATACTTTCACAATCAAAATGTGAAGGTGAGGTGTGGATGCCAACACGTCCATACTGTAATAAAACTCCTCTTGCATAATATACCAGCCTACTCATATTTTAAATGATAGTATGAAATATAAAAAAATTAGTGCAACTCCTTCAGCTTGATGTACGTTACCTTTGTCCCAAAGATGAAGGGCAAGGTACAAGGGTGAAAGCATCTAAATTTAGATGTGAATTCAGCAGTTGATCCTTCAACTTTTTCAGATATAATCTACATATTTAAAGGTACTATAATTTACAAGGATTCTGCAACTCTTTCAGCTTGATGTTGGACAAAGCTACAGGCAAGTGTAAGCCGCAAAGGAAACAATAACTCGGAATTCCCATTTTACAAGTTTCTCCTAGAAATTTTGTAATCTAACGAAATGTGAAAACAGCACTCGACAACCATGTCCTAGACCACACATTATATTCAACCATCTAAAAAGGTAAATAAATGCAAGGTATATCCTAGTGGTCAATAAAGAGAATGCAAGCCTTGGACCTTCGGACCATGACCAATGGTGGTTGGTCCTAGTAACCTGCTAAGCTCAAAAGGTCATGGCGGATATAAGAAAATAGCCTCAAAATTTTCCAGTGAGTATCACAATTACTTTTTATTTATAATAAAGCTTCTACCTTTGACTGCAATTCATATACCCAATAATACTGAAAACTCCTCATTTTACTAACTAAACGAGCTACTAAAACATAATAAATGAAAGAACAAAATAAGTATCTATTTAAGAAATAGAAATATAACAAACAAGCTACTAAAACATAATAAGCTCAAACAAGTTTACTCACCGATTCCTCATGTGAAGCTGCAAATGAGAGAATCGATCTATTCCTGACACTACGTCGAGCCAACGGAACCAAGACGGAGCTGGAGCTGGAGCCGGAGCCGGAGCAAAGTCCAGACCGAACCATAAGGAAACATCTTTCCTTACAGGGTCTCTGAAACCCTAGAGATGTAGGAGTATAACATAGCGCCATTGAAGAAGAACAAGGGTTAGGGTTCTCTTTTGTCAAGTTCACAGTCTTCTCTAAAATACACCTGAGCTCAAGGGAATAAAGGTACACGTAACAAGCCACGTGTTCCGGGAGGTCACCCCACTCCTAAAGCTGGGTGCTATTCAGGACATAGTATCAATAACAATATTCTTTTTCTTTTTGGTTTCCCATCGGCATTGGGCTCTACTAATTCGAATTTGTGCGGGATATTTCCACATTAACGACAAAGCACTCCTTAACAATAAGATTCAAGGGTCTTCTATTTAGTCGATGCTTCTTTTTCCTTTGATGGAGAAGTAATAGTTGCTTCTCTCTTCAAGTTCAAGCGAATTCTTGTTTTGACTTTTGCTCTGACTTTTTCTCATCTAAACATTTACTTCGACCTACAAAAGCTCGGACGAGCGGGGAATATCATAAACTCAAAGATAATTCATCATCAAGGCGGCTCAAACTGAAGACCCTAATTAAAGATGGTATAGTATCATCCACTACACCACAATTGTTGGTCAATAACAATACTCTATTGTTTAGATTCTAATTTTATAAATCTTTTTATCGACAAACAATATTTATCGATACATATCATCTTAAACATATCATAATATATGTATTGCTATTCATTAAGGGCGAAAATAGAAATATAAAGATAATTCTTTCCAGATATTTGGTGTATTTGGTAGGAAGGAAAACATTTTTCACTAAAAACATTTTTTTTTAAAATAAGTGATTTTTTATTTATTTTCTGATATTTGATAAATAAATAAAAATATAATCCTACGAACATTTATATGTAATCTAGAGATATATACTACAAGCATTGGGCGGGAGAAGGTGAGGTGGGTGTGTAGGTTGGGTAGTGGTGGAGGCGAGCAAAGGGGTGGAGGTAAGGTATGGGGGTGGGGAGGAGACAATCAATGTAAAAGTCTACTTATGAAACTTATTTTTCCTATTCCCAAGAGAAAATAATATTTTAACCAATCAAACATGAAAAATTTAAAATATATTTTTAAAATATCATTACAGTCGGTTCATAGAGGAATTTTCATCCTTAGCAACTCCTTTAACCGTTTGATCCATAAAGGTGTACTATTCAGGTGATCGAATGAGTGTGAGACGAGCTTTTAAAAGCTCAAGATTATATTGACCATGACGCCATTTTTGGCATTGTCTTCAAGATCAGAGGGTTACACTGTCACAACTTCAAATTCCACCTAGTTGTATCGCACCTAACCAACCATATTCAGTAGGCGAATCAATCTAAAAGTAACCATGATAGCCAAATATTTTAATAATGAGAGTGCAACAGAATAACATAATTGAAATATTTTTCTAAAATAACGCAATGCGGAATACTACTCTACAATCCCCAAGAAGTGATGTCAATGGTCATAAGCTACTAAGAATGGTATATACATCTTTAAATATGAAAAGTATAACATTTATTTTAAAACACAAATAAATAAGTGCTTTCAGGCTATCAAGAACTATATGTCAGCTCAACTTTGAATCATCGATATGATCTCCCAAGAACATTGCGACATGTTTCCAAACCTGCTCAAGGGTGAAACAAGTATAGCATGAGTATAAAATTAACGCATACTCAACAAGTGTCATCGGTCGCCCCGATAAGATAGTGACAAGGGTTGACCTTCAAATTTTTTTTAACATGTACAGGTCTCAATGGATAGTGAAATAGCAGTTCAAATAAATCAACCAAACCAACATAATAATTTATGCATATATGTTGCACATGAAGTAATATGCAGGGATAGAGCATTTAAAGGAATACACATTATCTCATCAAGTCAAATACTTTTACATGTAAAGAACGCACCGAAAGATCATATATAATGATATGCAAATGATATGAGTCAATGATGTAATGTATATGATGTTATCTCTTTACTAAAGCTCTCATAATTAGTGCTCCAAACACTCTACACACATACTAATTCGACCGGTGATTGCTTAGTTAGTGACCTATGGGAGACAACTGCGCTGTCCAACGCATGCACGGAATAAGATTTCATCATACCAATAATCATATCAATATATCTGGAATAAAATTGTATCGGGCCATAGTCATACTAATCTTCCCTGAACAAAATCTCATCGGGCATAGTCATATTAATCCGCATGAAACAAGGTCCCATCGATCCATAATCATATCAATCCATTCGGAACAAGGACCCATTGGGTTATAGTCATATCAGCCATATCAGAGTAACCAGAATGTATGTCAAGGAATAAACATGAACATATGAAGTTATATAACATACAAACGATGCATGAAATAAATCTATGCAACTCATGTATCATCAAGTACAAAAAATATTAGGGATGATATCCTAACATGTGAATCATGCTACATTCATCACCTCAATTATTAAAGTATGTTCAACTAATCATTTAACAAGAAACAAAAAACATATAACAACTAAAATATCATGAAACCTGATACCCGCATAAACGCTCATCACCTCGCTTATATTTTACCCTCATATCCATAGTTCATTTCATTAATCATTGAGTTAGAAAAAAGTTTCTCATCAAAGTCAAAATCTTAACTTACCTCAATCCAAAGTGAAAGATAAACACCCTGAACGACCTTGCCTTTTCTTAGAGCCTTTGAATGCTCTCAATCTACTCAAAAGGTTAAACGATCAAACAATATTCTTATTGTAATTGTTATGGTTCACTTTTACACGAACGCAAGAGCTACTAGCATAAGTTGGCTCTTGTTGGTTTAATAGAGTCGCTACCTAATTAATTATGTAAATTAGGAAAATTGTTTGTTTAAGGTTAATTCTATTTGAAAACGTTTTGAGAACCAAAGTCCTGGTAAGGTTCTAGTGATTTTTCGATGAAGGTTTTAGACACCTCTGAAGGAATATGCCAAATGCGGATTACCTAGGGGTTTTAAAACTATGGCTAAAAAAATATCTATTTTCTTAAGAGAAAAGTGTTTAAAGGAATATGCATAAGGATTAGAAAGCTTCGTAAAGTTTTGTCTATACTCGTTCACTCATGACATGTTTTGAAAGAAAACTTGTTAAAATCGTTTTGAAATTTAGTAAAAAGGGTTTAAACTTATTCAAAAGAGTTATATAACTTTTATTACTCGTCTGGACAAAAGTATACCCAAACTTTTTTTAGTAGAGTTCTACTTCAATTGGCCCTAAGTAGTATAAGTATACTTCTTTTCTTTTGAATTAGCAATTTGGTGTATCTTGTTTGTTTTAAGAAAAATCATGATTTTGCAAGTAGGGACAATTCTCAACCAAATTTATTTTCAAGTCCAAAATAAATTATCATTTGAAAAACATTTATTTGTGTACTTGGGTGTTTGAAAGGAAAGCTTATTCTATTTCACCAAAAGAAAAATTCAAATTCAATTTATATCTTTGAATTTCTAACCGTTTTTAGACTCGAATATATAGAAAATTAGTTTGAAAATGTTCCTTTGCATTTCAACTTGGTAGAAGTCCCAAAATTATTAAATCATTTAAAGAAAGTTTGTTTCGGATTATTCTCAAGAAGATTTGTTATGAAAGTTGGTTGAGTCTCGTACAAATGGGGCAATGAATATATGGATGGCCCTCTCAGAAATAAATGTCCCTCTCGGCAACAAATGGCCCTCTCGGCAGTGAATGGCCCTCTCGGCAATGTTGTATGAATGGCTTTCTCGGCAATGAATGGCCCTCTCGTCAATGTTATATGAATGACCCTCTCAACAATGTTTATATAAATGGCCCTCTCGGTAATGCACTTGACTCTTGGGAATGGAGATTGCAACTTTTTGACCGGATTTACATCGTTCAGACTTTGATGTGAAGACTGCAGCCTCTTTGACAGGATTTATATCACCTTGACTCTGAAGACGAAGACCGCGACTTCTTTGACTTGTTTTACACCGCCTTACCCTTAGAACGAAGACTGCAACCTTCCGATCTGATTTACATCGTTCTGACTTTGGAGTAAATATTGTAACCTTTCTACGACCAGAATTACATCACTCTGACTTTTGAAATGAAGACTTCGACCTTCTGACCGGGTTTACATCATTCTAACTTTGAAGTGAATACTGCAGTCTTTTCGATTGGAATTACATCACTCTGACTTTTTTGGAACTAAGATTGCGGCCTTCTGACCGGGTTTACGTCATTCTAATTTTAAATACAAAGACTGCAACTTCTTCAACCAGTTTTACATCGCCTTACCCTTGGAACGAAGACGACAACCTTCCAACTTTATTTACATAATTCTGACTTTAGAGTGATACTGCAGCCTTTTCGACCGAAATTACATTACTCTGTGTTTTGGAATGAAGACTAAGACATTTCGACCAGGTTTACATCATTTTGACTTTGGAGTGAATACTGCAGCCTTTTTTATTGGAATTACATCACTTTGTCTTTTGGAATGAAGATTGCAGCCTTCCGGCCGGGTTTACATCATTCTAACTTTGGAGTGAATACTACATCCTTTTCTACTAGAATTACATCACTCTAGCTTTTGGGAACGATGATTGTGGCCTTCCGGCCGAATTTACATCGTTCAGACTGCAGCCTCTTTGACCGGTTTTATATCACTCTAATTTTGCATTATTTCCGGATTATTTTTCTTCATCCTTTTCTTGGCTTTCCTGGATTTCCTGGCCATGTATTATGCCCTTGTGGCATTTTGTCTTTTGCGTGGTTCTCTGGGCAGGTATTGTGCCCTTGCGGTGTTTTTCTTTGTTTGTGGCTCTTAGGGCCTGGTTGTCATCTTCCGGTGTCAGAGTGTCTTTTATTGCCCCTGTTTCATTCACAAACAAATAGGTTAGTAGAAAAATTTGTTGTACTCCTGACGATGTTTGGGGACCTACAAACACAAAAAAATGGTTAGTTTCTATGGGGTCGATCCGTGTCGCCAGCTCCCGCCATGCTGCTTTCTCTATTTCTCTAGTTCCGACCCCTCTTTTCGGTCTCGGTATTTATGAGAGAAGAAAATTTTAAATAGAGCATTTTGAAAATATTTTGGAAAACTAAATTTTGACTAAAGCATTTTATTATATCAAAAATATCATTAACTTTGTGTCATGATGTATATGCTTTGAGCGAGGTTCTTTGACCATCATTGGCACTTTGCTTTTGCTCTTGTCCGTCTTGGTGAAATTTTTGAGACCCCCTAAAAACTTTCCCCAGTCGAAGGCTTGGATTGGCTGACTCCCATGCTGATTTGTGTTGAAGGGATTTTTGAGTCATTCTAAAAAATTCTGTCCCAGTTCGTGAATCCGGGCCGACTGATCCTTTGTGTCGGGTTCGTTGGTGGAATTTTTGAGTTCTTCTCAAATATTCTACCCCAGTTTATACTTTGTGAGGTGATTCTTCAAACCCTTGATGTCTCTAAGGCTCACTAGGGGTTTCTTTGGTTTTTTGTTTGGTGCATTTAAGCTCGAATAGCGCCTATGTTTCCCGTCTCAGGAATCAGGTCAAAACGTATGTTGTAACAAAGATGTTTGATTTTCTTAAAAAAATAATGCGATTGAGTCCTGAATGGATTCCTACGTATCCCTCTTTGGGAATCAGGTCATTGCGTTGTTTATATAAAGAAAATATGGATTTTGATATAAGCAAGTATGGAGTTGCTCCGGTTGAGGTCCAAGTGTTTTTCGGTATCCTAGCAATGTCGTAGGGCAGGTGTTCATGCCAACACTTGTAATTGTCAGTCATTTTGATCAATATCTTTTTGATGTTCTTGTTGTCTACCTCTACAATGCCATTCATTTGTGGCCTATATGCGGTAAAATTCTGATGAGTTATACGAAATTGTTCACAAATGTCCTTTATTAGATGGCTGTTTAGATTTGCTCCATTGTTAGTTATGATTGACTCAGGGATACCAAATCGACATATGATGTTGTTCCTTATGAAGTTGTCTATCACTTTCTTTGTCACCGACTTGTGAGAAGTAGTTTTAACCCATTTTGTGAAGTATTTATGGTAACTAGAATTAAGCGATGTCCGTTGGATGCTGATGGCTCTATGGGCCCAATGACGTCCATGGCCCAGGATACAAATGGCCAAGATTAGCTCATGACATTAAGCTCATTTGGCAAGACTCAGATTAGATCTCCGTGAATCTGAAATTGATGGTATCTTTGCACAAATCGTCTACAGTCGATTTCTATAGTCATCCAGTAGTAGCCTGATCTCATAATCTTCTTGGGCAAGACAAACCCATTCATGCGAGGGCCACAAGTCCCGGCGTGTACTTTTTCTAACAGTTTTGTGGCCTCTGCAACATCGATACATCTGAGTAGCCCTAGATCGGGTGTCCTCTTATGGAGTACTCTCGTGTTTAGGAAGAAACCATTGGCCATTCTCATAATGGTCTTCTTTTAATTGGTTGTGATGTTTTTGAGGTAGTCTCCCTTTTCCAAATATGTGCTTATGTCGACATACCACAGTTTACCATCTGGTTCTGCTTCCACATGGGAACAATAAGCATGTTCTTCCTTGGTGTTGATCTTCAACAGGTCAATGTGATTGCTTTCAGGGTGTTGTAACATGGATGCTATGGTTGTAAAAGCATCGGTGAATTCATTCTGGACCCTGGACGTGTGCCGAAACTTGATCTTTCTGAATCTTCAGCACAATCTTTGTGTGATATTCACATATGGCAATATCTTTTCGTTCTTGGTGGCCTATTCTCCTTGAACCTGGTGAATTAGTAAATTTGAGTCTCCTATTACCAGGAGTTCTTAGATATCCATGTCGATGGCCATGCGAAAATCTAGAATGAAGGCTTCATACTCTGCTATATTATTTGTGCATTGGAAGTTGAGCTTGGCTTCCATTGGGTGATGTTGACCCATTTCTGAGACCAAACCTACTCTGATCCCTGAACCTTTATAGTTGACATGCCATCGAAGAACATTCTCCATCTTGAGTAGGTTTCGGCTTATCTTATTCAATTGTCATTACTTCATCATCTAGGAAATACGTCCTTAATGGTGCAAACTATTCATCGACCGGACTTTCTTCTAGTAAATCGGCCAATGTCTGTCCCTTGACGACTTTCTGGACCACATATTTGATGTCAAATTTGCTCATAAACATTTGCCACTTGTCCAATTTCCTGATAGAACATGGGTTGGCAGAAGATGTACTTGAGAGGTTCCATCTTGGATATAAGGTGAGTAGTGTACACTGATAGGTAGTGCCTCAACTTTTGTGCTACCCAAGTCAGTGCACATCATGTCGTTTCCACCAGAGTGTATCTTGACTTACAAGCGGTGAACTTCTTGCTGAAATAGTAAATTGCTCACTCTTTCTTCCTAGTCTCATCGTGTTGGGCTAACATGCATCCAAATGCATTGTCCGATACTGATAAGTACAGTAATAGCGGGCTTTCCGGCCTGAGAGGGATCAAAACTGACATATTAGAAAGATACCTCTTGATAGCGTCGAAAGCTTTATGGCATTCATCTGTCCACTTAGTGGGAACGTCCTTTTTAAATAGCTTAAGGATGGGCTCCACGATTATCGTAGACTACGCTATGAAATGCTCGATGTAGTTCAATCTTCACAGGAAAGTCATGACATCCTTCTTGGTTTTCAGCGGTGGCAACTCTTGAATGGATTTGATCTTCGTGGGATCTAGTTATATGCCCCTGCGGATGACTATGAACCCCAACCATTTTTGTAGGCACTCAAATGTGTATTTGGCCGGATTCAACTTTAGATTGAACTTGCGAAGCCTGTCGAATAATTTTTGCAAGTGTATAATTTGGTCGGAGCCTTCTCGCGACTTGATTATGATGTCATCCATATAGACTTCAATTTATTTATGCATTATTTCATGGAAGATAGCGGTCATTACTCTCATGTAAGTGGTGTCGTCGTTCTTGAAGCCGAATGACATTACACTGTAGGGTATACTCCCCATGAAGTGATTAATGCTGTTTTCTGTGCATGTTCTACGCTCATCAGAATTTGATGATAACTAACGAAGTAATCCACAAATGACTGTAACCCGTGCTTCACGCAGTTATCGATGATTATGTGGATGTTCGAAAGTGGAAAATTATCCTTGGGACTAGCTCGATATAGGTCACGGTAGTCCACACATATTTGGATTTTTCTGTCTTTCTTTGGTACCGACACAATGTTTTCCAACCATGTGGGGTACGAAGTTACTTCCATAACTCCTGACTTGATCTGCTTTTCGACTTTATCCTTGATTCTTATGCTGAGATCATGCTTGAATTGTCAGATTTTCTGTTTGACTGGGGTGAAACCCTCGTTGATGGGTAGCTTGTTAAGCTATGATATTCGTGCTCAGTCTAGGCATATCCGCGTTTGACCATGCAAATACGTCAACATATTCCCTTAACAAATTTATTAACTCTTTTTTTTGGGCGCGTCCAAATGCGCACTTATCCGAGTTTCTTTAATCGTCTCCTTGTCTCCGAGATTGATTTCTTTGATTTCGTCCAAATTAGGCTTTTACCTACTCTCATACTGATATTCTTCATTGATGAGGTCCTTTGGCAACTCTTCGTCCTCGTCGTATTCCTCATATTCCTTTTCATTTGTATCACTTGAATCGCTTTTCTCACGACATGTGATGACATTATGAGTGGTTTTATTAGTATAACTGGAAAATAAGGCAAAGCAAGGTTAGTGTATAAAAACATATTATATAAATAAAAAGACTGTTTTTGCATAAATTGAGGCTTTCATTAATTTTGTTGAAAAGTACAAATTGTGGTCCTGATTCAGATCAACGTCGAGTCATTTCTATTTTTTCAAACAACACGTGGAAAAGTAAAGACATAAATGGTGAATACTCGGGTATCAGCCGATTTCCATCAATCTTAAATACAAATTTTAAAAATTCTCTCTATCGAGGAGCTCAAAGTGGTGTAGAGGTCCAGTTGGACAACTGCTCATCTGGATCAACATCGTGGATGGTGGGTACTTCGAAGCATTCCTCTAGTATCACGACACACTCTTCCTCTTGGAACAACATCCCTAAACCTTCTTTTGCATTCCCGCCGTTGTGCGTGGGCATTCTGACTAAGAATGACTGGTACATACCCGGGAATGGCTTGCGAAGTTGTGGAGGACCTCTCTTTTTCTGATCAGCATCGACGGCTTCCTTAAAGCTTGGTATATATCCAAGACCAAAACGGTACTCATTTCCTGGGATTGACACCCATTCCTACATACCTTAAAGCTCTCAACCCAGACCTTTGCTGGGTTCAAACCTGTTCTGGAGCATGATTGCGGCGATCATCTTGTAGACTGGTGGCATAGGGATTTCTTCCTCATCCCCTTGGTGGGTGGCTTCAATAAGCTCTACCACATAAAAATCTATATCTCTTGGGATCTCATCTATCACTGGCATAGAGTTGTTGGGGTAGTTGTGAATGCTACCCACTTCGTGGATTATGACTTCATGGTCGTCCTATACGAACTTCATAGACTGATGGAGAGATGATGGCACTGCTTTGGTCATGTGTATACATAGTCTCCCCAACAACAGGTTATAGTTGTTGGGGATATCCATAACCTGAAATTTGGTGGTAAATTCAGCGGGCCCTAATTGTATATTGATGTCTACTTCTCCTGCAGGATCACACTGTGCCCCATAAAAAGCTCTTACATTAGTGCAGTTTTGGTGTATCTTTCTAAGGTCGTAGCCCAACTACTTTAATGTGGATTTGGGGCATATATTAAGACCATCCCCATTGCAACTAGTACTCGGGAGATGACCTTGCCTCTACATTTGATGGTGATGTAGAGGGCCTTGTTGTGGGCTCTTCCCTCTCTAGGTAGTTCATCAGTAGTGAATGAAATTTGGTGGGCCTCAATGATGTGTCATATTATGTCGGCTAATGTTTCGCTACTCGTCCCTACTAGGACTTGTACATCATCCAATACTTCATTAGGGCCTGACGATGTTATGAAGAACTCAAGAGCAATGACATCATTGATATTCAACAATAGAGTACTCTTTTGTCTGCATCCTGCGCTAGAAATATTTTTCCTCTCCATCAATGATGAGCCTTCTTTGATTGATTTCCTTGCGGGGTGCCTCTTGTGCCAACTCTTCACGAGTATAACATCTTCATGACCTTTTCATTCCTTGAGAAATGGTTGCGAGTTCTTTTCTTAGAGATGAAATGACTACTTGTGGCACTTGGACCACGTATGGTTTCTTTGGGGTTGGGTCAACACCTTGTATTGTGGTCTCTCTTGTAGAGTGAGAAAGAAGACTATTTTCTCTAAGCTTTCAACAAATGCTTGGGCCAATGGTTGGCATTTGGCCCAATCATCTTTTTTCCGATCATGTTCATATGGTTAGTACCATGATTTGGGAGAGCATTTGTATTCACATTTGGCGATGTGGCCTCTAAGACAATCTCTCATTAAATCCTATTACTTATTCTTGAGATTAATGCTATCTTCTATGGCGTGCCCATTCCCTCTGAAATGGTAAACACAAGTTTTTTCAGCTCTGTAGAAGCGACTTCCAGGGTTAGCAGGCTTTGGCGACAATGTTTGAATGATACCGGTGTCATTCAGTTTCTTGAACAAGCTCGTTTGAGTTTCCAGAAGTTGAGTGAATGTCTGAGGAGGTTTTCTCTCAAAATTCGGATGTGGCAAGTCGTATGTTGCTGGAGGCGGCTGATTATGATGATTCTGAGGTGCTTGGTAAGTAGGTGTGGGAATTTGTTAATTTGGAGATGGATCTTGGTAAGTGGGCATCAGTCTTTGGTAGTTTAGTTGTGGAGCTTGATAGGTTGGAGCCGAGTTTAGGTAATTGGATTGTATGTAATAGATTGGCACAGGACTGTAGGGTGACGGTATGCAATTTCTCGGAGGAGGAGATTGGTATATTTTAAAGGATAATCGTGATCATTCCTCTCTACGACTCCTCGGGCTGGGGTATGAGACACGTTTGCCACATCCTCTTTCTTCTTCTTTGTGGCTCTGATGGAGCTTGCCATGCCAGTTTTGTTGATGATGTTAACGATCTTTCCAGTTTTGAGGCCATCTTCTATTACCTATCTCATCTTGACTAATTATGAGAATGGACTCCCGGCCATAAATACCATGTGGTCGTATCAATCTAATTCTTGAGATCGAGTGAATACCGAAACTAATTCCTCTTCCGTCATTGGCGGTTGCACTCGGGTGGCTTTGGCCCTCCACCTACTCGCATATTCGCGGTAAGTTTCCGCAGACTTCTGTCTGATCATTTCTAGATAGTAGCGATCAGGCACAGTTTCCACATTGAAGCAGAACCTATCCATGAATACCCCTTCTATTTCTTCTCATGATTCCCAACGATGAATGTCTTATGCTGTGAACCACTTTGATACTTTGCCCGTGAGGCTTCGACTGAATAACCTTATTATCAATGCTTCATTTCTTTTTATTCCGACCAGCTGGTCGCAGTATGCCCTGAGGTGAGCTTTGGGATTCCCGATCCTGTTGAAGAGTTCGAATCTAGGCACTTTGAAGCCCTCAGACTAAGTTTGAATCTGGATGCATACACAAGTCATCATATCTCAAGCTTGTTGCTTTGCGGGAACCCTTGTTGGACTTTTCGAACATATCCATCATTTTCTGTTCCATCTCTCTGTCCCTATGGTCCTATTTAGCCCTCTATGCCTTTTCCATCTCTTCGTAGTGATCAAGTTCTAGCTAAGAGTCAATGGGAGTAATTGGAGTATGGAAGGATACTATAGGATGTGCAGATGACTTTTGGGAGTGCTAACGGCTCTAGGTGTAGCGTGGGTAGTAGTGTTTTGGTGAATGATGAGGTCAGCATAAGCAGGTGGTTCCTAGAAAGAAGGTGCAGAATGGGAAGTCCCGGATATGTGGGTGGCATTTACTGGAGATGGGGTTTGGTATGAGTACCAGCATGAGTATTTGGAAAGTATTCGGGTACAAATGAATTTAGAGATGGAAAAAGTGGAGGATGCATTCTTGCCTCAACAGTAGATGCCTCTCTGGCAGCATTGATAACTTCATTCTTTGTGACATGCTCTTGAAGGTCCGCAATTTTTCCAAGTAGCAAGTTGATCACATCCTTGGTGTGCGAGGTATTCTAAAGACCCTGAGGTACAACACCCTCAATAGTCAAAGCATTTGTGTTACGTGCTTCATCGGGAGTACTAGTCATTTTTGTTTGATCTTGTTGATTTAGAGATGCTGCTGCGGCATTTGATACGGTGAAGTATGCCAATATGACGCAATAAATCGACCCTTTCTATAAGAAGAAAAACAACTCTAAAGTAAATGACATTAGTACATTAGTTGGAGATGGAAAAAATGCAAGATATCACATATAAGTTGCACATAAACTCATGTATTTGATGTGAATACTTGATTAAGTTTTCCATTCTGGGGTATTTTAGTTATTTTGGCCATTTTTGATTTTTTAAGGTTTCAGTTTGAAGGTCTATGATTGATTTGCTACCACGCCGTAGTTGAACCAAAAACTATCCTATAAGTAGTGGGGGTTATAATTTATATAATATAGGGGTTGAGTCTTATGTAGACTGCCTACATATCCCTCCTCAGAAATTAGGCCCTTCTGTAGTACGGGTTACATAAAAATTAATCCTAATTTCTTCTACCCAAATCTTACCCAGACCAGGCCCGCTATGGGCTTCCCACGTATCCCTCATAGGGACATCATGTTGGACATGGTTTCATATACAAAAGTGGGAGGGGATATCTTTGATTGAAAGTAAAAAGGGGGACGCCTAAACTAACCAAAATATGACCTCTCCTTGAAGTCATGGCGGGTCGTCGTCCTTACGATTGCGCATTTCCCCATAGCTTTCCTAAAATCAGCCTTGTATCACGGGCCAAATCTGGCCAACGTTGACTAAATGCTCCAACTAAAACTTAAAGGCTTCACATTCTTCGATGTCATGCCCAGGAGCCCCTGAATTCTACAAGCATATATTTGCCTTCGAAGTGCTAGCAGAGAGTTTCCATGTGTTTTTGAGCGGGGGAACCTTGCTGGTGTGAGCCAAGAGTGAGAAAATGTCCGCGTACAAATCTTTAAAAGCAGTGAAGTCATAACGCCAAAGTCATGTATCCATGGTGATTCCTTCACCATGCATAATAGATTCGTAGACAGGTAGAGAGTGTGGCCCCCACAAGTTGTGGATGACTTTCTCATCAATTGGTCTCACAGCTCTTCTCTTAAAGGCTACACATTCGTCGGTGACATGGCCAGGTTGCCTTCTGTGGTATAGGCATCTCTTGTGAGCAAAGAGAGGTGCACAAGTTGGGAGGACATATGAGCTAGTATATGCCAATCCGGTAGCCTTCATTCCATCGAAGACCTCAATATTTCGCACCTCCCTAGGTGCAACTCTGAAATGAAAATTGCGAGCTTTGAGGTCGATTGCCCACCATATTAGAAATGGTGTATAGGGAGGCCCTTGTGGTGTCCCGTAGTGATTAACAACTTCATCGACGATTGGGATAACTCTTTCAGGCACCTCACCTGATTCTCCCTAAGGTATTGGATCATTCTCAGGTAAATATGTTAGAGGGACATAGTCATCTACCATGTTCTTGACCTCTTCAGGGAGGTTTTGGTATTGAGGTTTTCCTTCAGGGGACTCTTCTGCTATGTTTACCACAAACTCCAAAATCTCGTCAACCTCTTTCGTTTTGGCTCATTTCCAACTCAATCTTTAGTCTACTTTGCGAATCGTTGCCTGAAGAATCTCCTTAGTTTCTTCGTCGCTAACCAAATCGATAACTGGATATGTGGCACTTTGTCTATCGGGAGTATTCATTGGTGGCAAATTAATCTTTAAGAGGAGGTGAATTTAGTTAGCTTTGGTATTTTTTTGTGTTTTTCTTTTGGGTTGGTGTTCGGAATGTGGGACCGATCAAGAGTTCAGACGGAACACATGAGAACATATTATCTGTTTATATCACATAGCACATAAGCAGTTATAATATTCACATTCCTCTACCTCATTACTTCAAGGCTTTCTAATCGTTTGAAGCGTAAATGTGCCAAATATTAATTAAAACTATTGCCCCATAATCATTTCATTAATAATAATGTATCTTCCCCAATGGGGTTACAAAGTAGGAATAAAAGCAGTAAATTAGAAGAAGTTGCCTCCAGTGACGGATGATGAAGTTCTATCAATCTGAGCTCTCTTGGCCCTTCGAATGATGGACTGGATCCGAAGATGAGTAGACATCAGAAGAGAACTAACCCAATAACCTATCTCTATGGGGTCATGTGTGCAGTGTCATCCATATCTCCCTTTATGCGAGCGTCGAAGTACTCTAGACACTTGTGAGTGAAGTCTAACTCCTCGGTCAAGCTGGCTATGACGGCCTGATCATACTTTATCTTCTCCAAATACTTGGTGTCTCGATCATCAGCATGTCTTTGAATGTGGCAGTCCTGGATCTCGGCCTTGGAATACCAGTCCTGTTTGGAATAGTAGCGGTTGGGCCCCAGTGTGAGGGTACCCTACAAGTGCGCTCTCAACTAACCAACATAGTCTTCATCATGACTCGGACGGAGATGATCACCGGCTAGAGTCTCCAAACCCTACTTGATCCGACCATTCCACTCTCGGATGATATCATCAACTCATTTGATCTTGTCACCTTCGTAGTCAACCACATATTCTCCAGTATTCTCTATTTGAGGGATTACCTGATTCCTTCTTAATTGTCTTAGGAGCTTAAGATGTGCGTATGGTCGTATTCTCGGGATCCCCATAAGTGGTAGGAAATGGCATTTTCTACCTCTCACAACTATGGTCTCGAATGTGAAGTCAAGAAATCTCCACTGGATGCTATCATCTCGGAGCCTAAAAAGGATTAAAGCCCACCCCTCTTTGGATTGGATCCCAAAATTTGGGTAAGTGACTTTGAGGTTGTCTTCTCTATGCTCAGGGTCTCAGTATGATGGAACCTCAGTTTTGTGGAGGTGCTTAATGATCCACCATTGAACTAAGAAGTTATAGCCTTAGAAGTACCTATATAGGTTTCGACAATGACCTAAAGTTCAGTAGATGTTGGACAGAATGACTGGGACCAGGTCATAGTACTTGGTTTCCCCATTAGTGGTTATGCCATGAAAGATAGCATGGGTGACAAAGATGACCTTAGTATCTATGGCTTGGTAATGGTCTTTGGGAAACACCATGGTTCCTAGTAGGCATATAGCAAAGGCTAAGGGTCGGGTGGCTTTCCAAGAAGTGAAGGAGTGTAACTCTATAGAGTGCTCTACGTACTTTTGTCTAGACCCGAATCAGCTATAGAGGTCCCTAAAGTCTATGATCAGGCCGAATATCTAGTCAGCGCTAGCTAGGGTCAAGAACTTAAGGATCTCACTAGGATTCGGCTTATATGAGTACTAGAAGGTTGTGGTCGAGTTTCTTCCTCCGCCTCAGACAAGTACCCACACTATATATGCAGTCTCGGATCTCCTCTGGGGTTAGGGTTATCTCAAAGTCGTTGAACCTAAAAACCATTCTTTCACTATCCCAATACCCGGTAAGGACTTCTAGGAGGTCGCCCGTTCCTTTCATGATCACGAGGGAGGGTAGGTGTCCTAGACAATCCGTTACTTTTTTTTGTTGTGGGACATCTATCCATGACCCCCAAATCTGTAGCATCTCAAGTGCATCAATAACCATGTCGTATTTCAAGTTGGTATGCATCTACAAAATAGAACACAGTTAGTTCCCCCCTATAATAGATCAATGGTTTCATCACACAAGGCATAATTAATGCTTCCACGTAGCAAGTAGTTGGATGCAGTGCTATTGGGTCGGAGACCGTAAAGAAACGAGTGAGTCATCCTACTAGGTTGAGGTAGGTTTAAGATACCCGAACCTAACTAAGTTAGTATGTGCTAGTTCAAGGGATTTGGATTCGCTCTATCATAGTTGCACTAGAGTGGTTCAGCAAATGACTTTAGGGACCCAAGCGGACAATCCAGGGTGAACCATTATTGACTGTTAGACGATCACGTACCTACTCCGTCTTCAACGTGTTCCAAAGAAAGGTTTTTGGTCTTATACTGGAGGGTGACATCGAAATCCGCATAATCACCTTTATGCACTGATGCAAGTGTGTGTGCATGCCATTTAACAGAAGATGAATACATGAATGACAATTATAATTGAGGTATTTAAACACATAGGCAAATTATATCATTTCAAAAAATATATTATATTAGAACCTTTATGGTTAGAACCTAGATTTATCCATCTGTTACGATTTACTTTTACGGGGGAATGCATAAAAGCTACTAAGAATTTGTGATGGTGATCTAAGTCGATAATATTTTTAGAGTCGCCACCTAATTTATAGGTAAATTAGAAAAACTAGTGTGAAAGGTTTTATTCAAATTAATTGAAAATTCTTATCTAAACCAGAGTCAAGGTAAGGGTTCTGGTGATCACCCGAGGAAGGTGTTAGACACCCCAGTATTAAAGATCTGTAGAATACGGGTTCTATATTATGCTTTAATGATATTGAATTGCTTTACATGTTTAAAAATTCGCAAAAATATTTGTCATTTCATTCATTCAAAACTCAAGAGTTTTTATCTTAAAACAAAGAGTTAGGCTTCCGCCAAAATACTATGCACATGGACAGTTTAATCAATTTTATTTTCCGACTAAGAACACCCAAATTTAGTTGGGCTTAGCCCGTGAACTCAACTTAAAAATGTCAATTTTAGTCCAGTTTCAGTCACTCATGCCCGATTCTGGGTCATTTCAATATCATCAGTCCATCCCATTTAAAATCTAAAGCCCAAGTTAAAATATGACGATCCAAAATCAGTCTAAACCTTTAATTTGAAAACCAGTTCCTTATTCTCAATTCGGATACCTCAAAACAATTCATTTTTCCCTTTTAAGATCAGATTTTATACAAGTGTTTTGAAATCAAATTTGAGCGATCTAACTAAACGATCCACGTATCGTTTGCCTATCCTAAGTCATAATCATAATAAAGGTTCCAATAGTATAAAATATGTTTTTATTACAAAAATACATACATACAATATATAGGAAATGAAAAGGAGAGAGTTTAGACTGGTGGGTCTACCCAAACCCACCAGTTGGCTATTTTTACCCATAGATGGACCTTCAAATGCAAATATTAGCTTTCCTTTCATAGGACTCGATCAAAATATATTTGATTGGGCTGAGTGTGTAATGTTCATGGGCACTCGATCTCGACCGAAGGAAATGATGGGCCCAGTAAGAGCCCATCTCAGTGTAATGCAACTGGAAGGAAAGGGAGAGGCACAAACAAACGCCCAAGTTAGAAATATCAAATATTAAATAATACATGCAATCTAGTGTAAACACATATATGCCATACTTAAAATTAATGAGAATGGACAGTAATCAATAGACGAAGCACTAAAGCAGTTTAAGAAGAGGCCTTTTGAGGCTTTATGAGTTTTCAAACATCACATCTTCACATACACCAGGTGTTAAACTAAGAACAAGTAAAAACACTACACCCTTAAACAACAGGAATTGTACTCAAACCTATATGACAAGATCTAAAGATTTAAATAATTTATCTTCAGCACTATATTAAGACACCTCATTCTTTAAAACCTATTCAAGTCTAAGTTCAATATAAGCAGATCTAGACAACTTTTTAAGGCAATAATAGCTCAATATTCAGATGTATTTGTCTATTTAAACTATCCTAGGACTAGGGAAGGCAACGGATCGAATCCAGATCCATATCCATTTTTTATACCTAGATCGAGATTCGAATCCAGATTCATCGGGTTCATAAAAATCAGATCCAAATCTGAATCCATCAGATCCACGGATCGAATCTGGATCTACATATAATTTTTTTTGGCTTGAATATTATTCCCATATATTGAAACTTTTATGACAAAATGAAACGCAATCTGATTGAAAAAAATGATTGAGTTCATTCAATCAACCTACACAAACATGACACCATTCTTCCAAAATACCGAACGAAGTTTTAGCATCACAAGAAAATAAAGACAATTAACTTCATTAGTGATGCTGAACAGGTTGCAACTTTGAGCTAATTTTTGGAGGCTTTAGTGATGCTCCACTTGTAGTTCTACTGATTGACTTCATTAAACAAGATAAAACAATGTCAGTCATATATCAAAAGTCCCAGTTTTTTTTTATGATTAAACAAATGAGAAAAAGATATTTAAAACTTACGGCTAGCAGATTCAAGAAATGAAAATTTAAAGAAGAGTGATAATTTTTTCTTTTTATAGAAATGAAAATATGGGAAACTGCAGCGAGCATATAGGTAAAAGAAATGAAACTTCAAAGACAAATTACATGACTGTGTGACTTGTGCCTTATCCTGGATCAACCATTTACCCAATACATAAATTATGAAAAAAATTTAAGAAAATACTTATAAAATTACATTCTAGGTTATGGATATATTTAATAAAAAATGGATCCACGGATCGGATCTGGACCGGATACGGATCTCAAATACAAGATCCAGATCCAAATCTGATCCCTCAGAAATGGATCTGGGTCCGATCCGGATCCGTCGGGTCCAAATTTTAAAAATCCATATCCTATAAAATGGATCTGAATCCACCGGATCCGGACCGGGTCCAAGATCCATTGCCATCTCTACCTAGGACCTATGAGTTTTTTCTTTATTTAAGTAAAGATCATTGCTCAATCTCAACTCTTCATTTAGCCTTAACAGATATACAAGATAGATACCATGTTCATCTTAAGTCATTCAACACAGAACATGTTAAAACAAAGTATTTCTTCCCCTTTTTAGTCTATTAGATGATCCTATTGTTATTGTAAGTATTTTAATGCTAAGTCATGGCTATCCTTATTTAAAAAGTTGACTAAGCTAAACACTAAACATCTTAAGATTATTTCTAGACCCAAACTCATACTAGGTGATACAGTATAGGCATTTACAACATGTCCAAACCAAATATTATTCTCAAAAACTAACGCACATATTAAGCAAACACACATACCTTAACAGTCCATTCATAGCTAAGGATGGATTCCAAATTGACATCTTAACATTGTTTCCAATATCTCATACATGATTAAACTAACATCAAGCTATATTTAGTTCAAAGCAGGTTATTCATGATTTATCTAATCCCCATACCAACATATTAAACATTTTACCTATCTAATCATGCTCATAACTACAATAATAAACGTCAAACAGTGACTAATATAAATATAAACATGCTAATCGACCACATAATAACTCATAACAGCTCACATTGACCAAACAAAATCAACATTCACATATTAAGCACACCGGACAGTTTATATGATTGTACTATCCTAAACTAACATCATATGAACAACACACATTAGTTTAAAGCCATCAAACATTTCAAATCAACATGTATCAAATTAAGATCAGTTTTATCATAGTTGAACAAAATCTCTAAACTATTATGTTAGCATAGACATGTCTTCCATTTAAACAGTCCATAACTAACCTAACCTATGAAGCACATAATCATGCTAGTAATCGCGTAGTACACAAAAAATAAATAAAAGTACTTAAAAGAAGAACATTTACCTTGTGTGGAGGCAGCCCAGGGTCGAAGGTAACTTGATCTTCACTCCCAAAAACAAAAAAAAAATGTTTTAAAACTAGGAAGACCAATTAGGCTAAATCTGGGTTTTCCGAAATGGTTTGGATCCCAACTTAAGTGAAATTGATCAATTTTAACTCGATTAAGGCTCTCAAAAAATGAATGCCTCAGAATTATGTTTTGGACCCCTAAAGTTGATCGTCTGTATTTATAGAGAAAATCAAAACCCTAATAAAACACCTCAAATCGGTGGGAGAAAACCAGTTTTTTTAAATTGGTTTTCCTAGTTTTCCGCTACTCTAATAAATAAAATAAATCCAAGAGTCCATAAGTTATGGAATATCTTTCATGCCTCGTGTAAAAGTGAACCGTAACCATCACTAAAAAGAAAATTAAACTATCCTCCATTGTGATAAACTACATGATTGAGTGCTACTCTGACCCCACCAGTCTCTCCTATGGTATGTTCATCACTCACATTCTTGAAGTCCACCATGTCTATCTCAGTAACCATCCCCATTCCATTATCAAACAATGCTATAATTCCAGGACTTTTGGGAGTATCGAGTATGTCTTGTCTGGAGACTCTTGGGTCAAAAAGGACATTCTTGATGATGCTCCTACTTGTTCTCCATCTAAGGTCAAAACCTCTACATATCATTCCCCCCCTCTTTCTGTTTCATTGAACTGTCCTACTGAAGTTCTTACCGAACTAGCAGCCATGAATACCAAATTTGAGTCTCTCAAAGATTTAATGGCATCCATATTGTGCGGAATGGAAAAGGTTCGGGACTCTGCAAAGGAGACAAGTGTTGATGTTGCTCAGCGACGCTGGATCAGGTCGTCAAGGATGCCAAATTGTCAACAAAAATTCAGACTAGTGCTGGAGATCTTCCTGCCAAGATGACTACGAAGTTTGAGGAATTTTCCAAAGTTCTCACCACCAAGCTGGAAACCATGAAAGATGCCATCATCAATATTCTTTCCTACTTTCTTGTGTCCACGTGGTGGATGATATTAATTGTGTGTACTGGACATAAGTCCAAAACAATTTGCTCTTCCTGGTTCTGTATATTGGATACTGCTCCCGCTAACTATTTGCCGGTTTTTCCAAGTGATTTCTTAGGTTGCTATCTATATTTGTGCTTGTTGTTTGCTTGTGTTATCTATCTCTTTTTGTTGATGACAAAGAGGGAGAGGATATGCTATTATTAACAGGTACAAGGCGATACAAGGTAATCAAGTGAGCGATCACACTCACGGGGAGTACATCACTAACTGGTACAGCTAAATCAACTGAATGCTCACATTCAGGTGGAGTCTCACTTACAGAAAGTTGACTCATTCAATCGTGTATCCACATTCATGGAAGTTGCACGCAAAGAAAATCGACTCACTGTCAGGAAAGTTGACTACATTAAGTTCTAAGTTGATTTAATTAATTCTTATATTGTTATCATCGAAAAAGGAGAGATTGTTAGGATTAAGTGTTAATGATGACAGAATTAGTGTGAGTATTATTTGTGTATGGAGGCAAATCAAAGAAACTCTCCACAAGGAAAGTTGACTCTTGAGGAAATACATAATTAAACTTATGCGGCCTTCTTTGGAAAGAGATCTGTCAAGTATTGGAAAAATATCAAATCAAGTACCACAAGGCTTCTTGCATCAGTCGTCAAGGTAGGACAACTCAACATTAATTAACAATTAATGCTATCGTAATCAACAGGGATTTCCATGGGAAGAAGATTAGTCGGAAATCAAGCTCTAACCCTATTTTTGGAAATATGATCAAGTTACCCCTTTTTCAAGAATCAAAATTATTTAAAGGATTGTCATCTACAAAGGAGGATATACTTTCTTCTCAACAACTCAGGTTCTTTGCTTTACTTTTAATAAGCATTGTAATTATTAAAAGGATTGTAATTTTAATAAGCATTGTAATTTTACAAAGGAGGATATACTTTCGTCTGAGTTTGAGTTTGGTGTACTTGTTGTTTATGTTGACGACATAAATCTCATTGAAATCCTGCAAAGCTTCAAAAGGTAATTGATTATTTAAAGAATGGATATGTAACATGCATAGCCCAACTAAAAGGATGATTCATAAAAGAAAATAGAATAAAATAAAGTTCTTCACACACGATTTCCAAAAGAATGGTAATACCAACGTACAACAGTTTCGTTTGAGTGATAATATGGTTGACTTGTTCGCCAAGTCTCAACCAACTGCAACTTTTGAGAAGATGGTGCACAAAATTGGGAGAGACAATACACGTATTCTTTTTTCTTACAAGATTTTGTCCCATTAAATTTTCCTTGCACTATTTTTAATGAGACAGCTAGATATATATACTTTTTTTCCTTCTCTAAATCTTTTTTCATTGGATATTTCAAGTAAGACTTTAAAGAGGCACATTATTTATCAAATAGACATTCAAGGGGGATAAATAATAATTATTTATTGTGAATGTCTATCATTAGAAAAAAATTAGAGTTAGTGATTTTGAAACCAAATTAGTTTTCCCTTTTAAATAAAGGGGTTCTCATTCATTGTAATCTCATCGCTTAAGAGAAATAAAAAATTATCCTCTCTTCTCTCTATAATATTCTTCTTCTAGCTTTTATTATTTTATAACAACTTGTTATTAGTTATCTCATTATATTTTATATGTGATTTTATGACAGCAAAACAATACCAATATTTTTATTTAATTATAAAAATACATGACTAGCAACGAAAGTGGGATAGTAAATAAATTAATATCTGAGTAAGACTTTATAGAAAAGTAATTTTACAAAGAATGCATAGTTATATTGTTGGACATTGCTCTAATACGCAAGAAACTGTTATAGCGGGGCAAAATGTAGTAAAAATCGATTCTAAAGAAAACTTTATTGTTATACTAAAATATTATTGTAGCGAATGACTAGTATATAAAGGTCTAACTGTATAACTTATGCTAGATTTTACATGGAGATCATTTTTCCCCATTTTTATAAGCAAATAATTTATAAAGTTATATTAATTTTAATTAATGAATAACTCCTCTCGGACCAATAACCAAATGACCCTAAATACATTGGTTAATGGAACTGCGGTGTTTATTTTTTTACTACTAGTATAGAAAGAGTTAGGACAACGCGCCATTCACGCCATTGCCACTAAACTCCATAAAGCCAATCCCCGATAACTGAAATTCCTCTGCTTAAGACACAAAGTCATCTATAGATAGTATTATTTTTTAAACTTCCATTACAATAATTAAATCATTAAACTATTAACCTTTAGGGTAAAGTCAATTAATGACATTAATTAGAGTATTAATATACTAAATTGAGACAACGTCACTGCTCTAACTAATGTGAAGAATAGTCCGTTTAAGACAAAAGTGTTCAGTTGAGAGTTGTAGCACTTTTATTTAAGAGTCCTCCTTTTTATGTTCTCTTCACTCTTTTTCTTATCTGAAAAGGAGAAAATTGGCTCATCCATCAACCATTTTCACTGCTCAATTTTTGTTTCTTTCTTCATTTCTCTTTTTGTTTTGCTGCCATATCTGTTTTTTAATCCGAAATGTAATACTCATTAAAGAAAATAATTCCCTAATTATTTTCATATAAAAATATATATATACATGATATATAATATTTAATTAAGAAAATTAAATCTACCTTTTTCTAATACAAGACTATTTGACCGTGTATATCACATGAGTATATTTTGTATATATTTTACCATAATTAGTAGAGTTCTTGTACATGTATAATTATGGTAGTAGTCTTGTATTAGGAAAAACTTATAGTCTTGTCTTAGGAAAATGTAGATTTAATTTTCTTAATTAAATATTGTATATCATGTATATATACCTTTTCATTAATGAAAAATAATGAGGAGATTATTCTCTTTCATGGTATCAGAAGTATAGGAAAAAATTTCTTCTCCAAATCCTCTCTTCCGCCGCCCTTCCTCTCGGATTACCCCTCGGCCACCGACGGATCGACTCCTCTTGTTCTTTTTCAATTTGTTTTTTTCCAAATCCATAATTCTCCTCTTGTTCTTTCATCATGTCAACCACAAAGAATACGTTTCATCCAGCCCTTGCAGTCCCCAACATCAAGAACATCCCTATCATTCTTGAGATGGAAAACTTCCAATACACTACGTGGGCAGAACTATTTAAAGTTCACACACGGTCTAACTGAATCCTTGATCACATCATCCCCCGACAACAGGCAAGGAGAAGGTGCCTACCACCGATGATGAAATAGAGTTGTGGGCAACTCTTGATGCTAAAAAGGCGGCAACCGGAGCCAATTCTGCCATGATGGTAGCCACTTTCGATGACCCTCACTCATTCTCGGACAATTCTAGCAAAAACCGAAACAATAGTGGCGGCAAAAAGGGCCAAAATCGGAAAAATAGTGGCAAAAACCGCGGCGATTGTGGTGGTGGAAGTGGCGACAGCAGGGGTGGCAGTGGCGAAGGACGTGGTGGCGATGGCCAACCGACTGGGCCGCAACACCACTAGTCGCAGCCTTGGGCCAGTGCATAGTAGCCGTGGGGCTAGGCCAGTAGGCAGTGGCCCACGCCACTGTTCCAGGAAATTGGGTCAGGCCCAATGCTGCCCAGAAGTTCCAAGCGACCCAGCAATCACGGACTGGGCCTTGGCAGCAGGCTGGCCTGCTTGGGCCTCGGCCTCAGCCTCAGTAGGCCTTCGTTGCTACGGGCCCAACGCCGATTCCGACTCCCAAGGATATCTAGACAGCGATGCAAAAACTTGGATTAAATCCTCCAAACGCAAATTGGTACATGGACACCGGGGCCATCTCTCATATGACATCCGCGCCAGGTAATCTCTCGTCTTATTTCAATTTGAGCAAAAAATGTGGCATAATTGTTGGTAATGGTCATTCAATTCCAATTCGTGGTTATGATCACATAAATTTATCTCCCCCGAACTCACCTTTAGTCTTGAAAAATGTCTTTCATGCTCCTCACTTAATTAAAAATTTGGTGTATGGTCGCAAATTTACAACTGATAATTGAGTTTCTGTTGACTTTGACGCTTTTGGATTTTCTGTGAAGGATTTCACGATGGGAATACCTCTAATGGGATGTAATAGTCGGGGAGAGCTTTATCCAACCACCTCCACTTCCACTAATCAAGCCACACCGTCCACATTTACCGCTCTAGCTCCTTCCTTGTGGCATGCGCGTTTGGGCCATCCGGGGGCGTCTGTTCTTTGCTCTCTTAAAAATGATAATTTTATTGAATGTAATAGTACGTGTAGTACTAATATTTGTCCTTCTTGTCCTTTTGGGAAACATATTAAATTACCGTTTGTAGCCTCAAATTCTAGTACTTTGTTGCCATTTGATATTATTCATAGTGATTTATGGACATGTCACGTTTTGTGCTCTTTGGGCCACCGTTATTATGTGTTATTTTTGGATGATTATTCTAATTTTTTGTGGACCTTTACTTTATCTAAAAAGTCTCAAATTTTTCCACATTCCTAACGTTTAGAGCATTCATCCGTACCCAATTTGAATGGGAAATTAAAAACATTCAATGCGATAATGGAAGGGAATTTGATAATGGGTCGTTTCGGGAATTTGATAACACTAATGACATATCTTTTTTATTTTCTTGTCCTCATACGTCCTCACAAAATGGGAAAGCCGAAAGAAAAATTCGTACCATTAATAATATTGTTCGAACTTTACTAGCACATGCTTCATTACCACCTTCTTTTTGGCATCATTCATTACAAATGACTACTTACCTCCTTAACATATTCCCTAGCAAAGGATTAACATATCAATCTTCACTAAAAATTCTTTATTATAAAGATCCTTCGTATTCTCAAATTAGGGTGTTTGGGTGTTTGTGCTGTCCACTTTTCCCGTCCACTACAATTAACAAACGTCAAGCCCGTTATACCGTTTGTGTGTTTTTGGGTTATCCGTCTAATCATCGTGCTTACAAATGTTTTGATTTATCCTCTAATAAACTCATAATTAGTCGCCATGTCATTTTTTATGAAACCCAATTTCTGTTTGCTAAATTATATAATTCAGTGTCTAGTTCTTATAATTTTTTATGATGGGCTCTCACCGTATATCATCCACCAGTGGACCCAACATTCCCGTGACCCAATTTTGCCAGCAGACCCATTGCCTGCTAGCCCAAATACTCCCTGCCCAGTTCCTGTTTCTCAACCAGCAAACCCACTGCTTACTAGCCCAATACATTGTCCTCCCGGTCCAGTCTTTCGACTAGCATACCCACTACATACTGGCCTAATTATTCAGTTCATCGGTCCAGCCATTCATTCAGCAGGTCCACTGCCTGCTGGCCAGTCCCGAGATGACCTGACACCATCCCAAGTCCAGTCCACTTCTATTCAGAGTCAGGGGCCCGTTACTCGTAGCCAATGGGGTATTTTAAAACCGAAATGATATTTTAATCTCAATTCTAATGTCACTAAATCACCTCTACCATGTAACTCAATGTCTGCCCTTTATGACCCGAATTGGAAAATGGCCATGGATGATGAATACAATGCTCTTATTGAAAATAAAATGTGGGAGTTGGTGTCCCGTCCGCCTGATGTCAATGTTATTCGTTCTATGTGGATTTTTACTCATAAGGAAAAATCTAACGGTTGTTTTGAGAGGCATAAGGCACGTCTTATAGGTAATGACAAAACTTAACAGGTTGATGTGGATTGTGGAGAGACATTTTGTCTGGTGGTCAAACCGGCAACCATTCACATTGTTCTTAATCTGACTCTCTCGAAAGCATGGCCCATTCATAAGCTGGATGTGAAAAAAACTT
Source organism: Anisodus acutangulus (assembly GCA_029783415.1). Classification (NCBI taxonomy): domain Eukaryota; kingdom Viridiplantae; phylum Streptophyta; class Magnoliopsida; order Solanales; family Solanaceae; genus Anisodus; species Anisodus acutangulus. The sequence goes on from CM056508.1 coordinate 27,384,231, forward strand.
TCTTACATGATGATCTCAATGAGACAGTATACATGCATCAACCCTTGGGTTTCAGGGACCCCGATCATCCTAACCATGTCTGTTTGCTGAAGAAGTCTTTATATGGGCTTAAACAGGCTCCTAGGGCTTGGTATAAAAGGTTTGCAGATTATGTGTCGACTATTGGGTTTTCTCACAGTAGGTCTGATCTTTCTTTGTCCATCTATCGTCGTGGTACTTCTCTAGCATACATTATATTATATGTGGATGATATTATATTGACTGTCTCTTCTGATAAACCGTGCAAGTCTATCATGTCTCTTCTCAGTTCAAAATTTGCTATGAAAGACTTGGGGCCCTTGAGTTATTTTTTTGGTATAGCTATAACTCGTCAATCATGTGGTATATTTTTATCCTAGAGGAAGTATGCAACTGAGATTATTGAGAGAGATGGCATGTCATCCTGTAATTCCTCTCCTATTTCGGTTGATACCAAACCGAAGCTGAGTGCTAATTCTAGCACACCTTACGACGATCCCTCCAATTATTGCAGTCTTGTAGGGGATCTTCAGTATCTTACTTTTACAAGGCCTGCTATTACTTATGCAATGCAAACGGTGTGCTTATTTATGTATGATCCGAGGGACGAGTACATGCATGCTCTTAAACGTGTTATGCATAACGTTCAGGGCACTCTTGATTATGTCTGCACTTATATACATCCTATGTATCTACTCTTGTGTCTTATACAGATACTGATTGAGGTGGATGTCCAGATACCAGACGTTCGACATCTGGTCATTGTATATTTCTTAGTGATAACTTGATCTCTTAGTCGGCTAAACGCCAGGCTACTTTATAACGATTCAGTGCGGAGGCCGAGTATCGAGGAGTAGCTAATGTGGTGTCCGAGTCATGTTGGCTGCATAATCTCCTATTAGAGCTTCACTTTTCTATTCAGAAAGCTACCTTGGTCTACTGCGATAATGTTAGTGCGGTCTATCTCGTTGGGAATCCGGTCCAACATCAGCGCACTAACCATATCGAGATGGATATTCACTTTGTTCGCGAAGAGGTAGCTCGTGGACAAGTACGTGTCTTGCATGTCCCTTCACGATACCAAATTACTGACATCTTTACTAAGGGGTTTTCCTTGGTTCTGTTTGAAGATTTTAGGGATAGTCTCAGCGTACGACAACCACCCGCTCTGACTACGGGGGTGTGAAAGATATCTGTTATACACGGTTTGACCGTGTATATCACATGAGTATATTTTCTATATATTTTACCATAATTAGTAGAGTTCTTGTACATGTATAATTATGGTAGTAGTCTTGTATTAGGAAAAACTTATAGTCTTATATTAGAAAAAGATAGATTTAATTTTCTTAATTAAATATTGTATATCATGTATATATATCTTTTCATTAATGAAAATAATTAGGAGATTATTCTCTTTCAACTCCATCCATCCGTCCTATTTTATATGACATTCTTTCATTTTTAGTCAGTCGCAAAAAGAATAACATATTTTTATATTTGAAACGATTTAACTTTATGAAATAATTTATAGTTACACAAATATCTATAATTTATTTTGAACTATAAATTTTAAAAATCTTTCTTTCTTTATTAAATTTTGTAGCCGATCAAACACCTTATATAAATTAGAACGATGGGAGTAGTAAAAATTAGCTTATAAAAGAGGAATTTTAACGTTTAACCCGTTTCTTTCTCTGGTGGTCAAAGGATGTTAACGTGACCTTGACTATTGTAATATTTCATTGTGGTACTTTTAATCGTTAATAACTATGTAAAGTAGGATATTATTGCTAATTTCCTCTTTGTTTATTAGTCATACATCTTTGGCATTTTTTTTGTTTTTAAAACTAAGTGACAAGAAAGAAGGAGCAAATGAGAACAAAAGCAAGGCTGCAGAGTCCAAACAAAACACTATTTTGTTATTTTGTCGAGATGTTACACTTTTCAATGATAGGCATATAGTATTGTTAGTCAAACAAACTTAGTCTTTGTCGTAGCTTAAATGGAGGGCAATGGTTTTAATTGAGTTGTCGATTCTCGTTGCTATTCTATCCATTTTCCAATGAGATATGTAGGATTCTTCAACTACTCTATTCCATTTTATTACCTATCTACAATTTTCATTTTATTTTCTAACTTTCTTGTAGCACTTGCTTCCTTCCATCCATTATAATTAAGTGATGTCCTAAATTTTTTAATCTGGTTCAAATTAAGTGATTTTCTTATAAAACTATAAAAAGGTATTCACTCCTGTTAAAACGAGTGTCTATTTATTAGTAATCTAATTTATATTTATATTCATTTGTATTCATTACTTATTAAGGGGTGTCAAGTCAAACATGAACAAGTTATACTAATGGGAGGAGGGAGTATATCACACTTCATTTCGGTAAATTCTTATTCGAACTAGGTGTTTATACTCTCTTCATTCCATTTTTACTATCGTTTTAGCAAAAATAATTTGTCTCAAAATAATTATCGCTTTAAGAATTCAAGACGAAAATTAGTAAGTGTTTCCAACTTGTTCCCGTCCGAAATGTTTGCCGTTTTATCGGATGAGAAATTGATTCCTTAACTACGCGATTTGGGCTGAAAGCGGAACTCTAACTTCTAGCGATGAGTTCCCCAACTACTCCAGAAAGCGTTAGAATGGTGATTAAGTAAACTAAGTGGTAAGAAACATAAATACAGCTAGAGTACAATAAAGACGATAAAGATAGAACGAATATGTAAAAATCAGTTTTTTGATTGACTGTGTTTTTCTTTTTTCTGTACAAGTGATCCTACATTTATATTACAAGAAATAAGACGTGATCCCCATATGTTAGCCACTAAATCCACTAGCCAATTATGAGGAGGTGGTGCCGATTTTTGCTCCTTGTTTTCCTCTTGCACGGCCGATGGCACTTCCTTCTGGCTGTTGATGATTTGTTTATGTTTCTTGGGGTCTAGAAGGCTCTTTGGCTTGGTCTTTGAGGCGTCCAAATATGTGTGGGTCCCAGTCATTCCTTGGAATTATGATCCGACAAGGTTACCGAGATAGTCGATGGAACTTTTCTAGCCGAGGGCTAGGACTGATGGATTCAGCTACGAGTCAGTTCGGTTATCGGCTTAGAATTCTGTTGCCTGCTCATTTTGAAATTTCTACCTTCGACTGCCACTTGATTCGACTAAACACTAAAAGTATTTTTGAGTGTTAACAATTGCCCCCTACATTAACTCGAGTATAGCCTGTTGAGTTGATGTATTAAAAAATAGCCGTCGTTTCGTATGGCAGTCGCAGCTGTCACTTCAATCACTTTTGCCCTAAATGCGTGCAATGATGAATTTCTCTGAATTATTTTTTAACCGAGGCGTCTCGGCTACCACAAATAAATTCTGACGTATTTCAGCCGCATGTTTGAAAGCAAGTAGTACCGACACGTGTCAGCCACATCTCCTTAAAGGAAAAAGATTTAGGAGAGACATTCCCCCAAGGGTTTCTCATATACTTCTTCAGCCATTCCCAAATTCCTTTTCTCATTCAAAGAAAACTCTATTTCCTTAATCAGAAAACCATGTCTTCATCTTCCTTTCTATCTCAGGGATTAGATAGCGCCGATTTGGCTGCTGGTGACCTAACCCCTACCTTTGACTTCATCGATGAATAATTAGTTCTTGCCCCTTATGGTATGTCTGAACAGGGTGACCTCCTTATTTCTCGGCATCTTTTCCTATCACATGTGATTGGTTCACTGGTGACCGTTGTCCGACTAGTTTGTGTACTTGGCCGACCAAGATTGCCAACTATTCTGGTTGGTTGGAATGAGTGAAGTTGGCCAGAGAGGCTGAATGGAGACGCATGGGTCTTTATGACGCCATTGCGCTGTCAGAGTTTGACCTCCCATGTAACATTGGTCTTGTATACGCTTTCCTTAGTTATTGGTCGACCACTGCCAACGCCTTTGTTTTCCCTTGGGGAATGATGACCGGACACTGCTCGACGTGATGGCAATACTTGGCCTTCCGATACTGGGAGCCGAAGCGCCTGTCTTAGGCGATATAGATGTTGTCAACTTGGGTATCAAGGTTTCAAATACTTCTTCTGGCTATGGCCACTTTATGGCCAACAACAGCCGAGTATCGCCTCTCCCAGTCGGCGATACTAAGCATCATGCTTTCTTGCTTTTTTGGTTCAGCCGATACTTTGTCTGCACAGGATCTTGTACATACGTTAAGAAATTGGAAATTTATGCGGCGCTAGTCGTTTCGGGGGAAGATGTCAGCTGGCATCTCTCTTCCTAACTTATCTTTTTATGGCTCTTGGCGATGCCCAAGCAAGGTTAAGGGATTCCAGAAATCTGGATACCTTAGTCGGTCCCATGTGGTTCCTTCAGCTGTGGATCACCCTGTATTTCCCAAAGTTTATTCCTGATTATTTTGATGACCGCCGTTTTCCATTAAACCCGCCGGTGCTAACCAATACTCTTCGAAAAACAGCCTTAGTGTCCCAGGACATTTTTACTGCAGTCTCCACCCTGCATGGTCTATCTCGAAACCATTATACAGATTGACAACTGGTCATTGAGAGATGGGCCACGCCTGATTAGGTCCATCTAGTAGCCGATGATGACCTTACATTCTCTCAATGGAGAACTATGGCCCTCACATGGGGGTGTATTCTAATGGATAGGGATCTGTTGGGTGGCTTGAAGCCCACCTCTAGGAATAATAAGCTGACCACGGAGCCCTATCGGCCGAATTTTGTGGCAAGGCAATTTGGTCTCACTCAGCACGTACCATGGCCCTACCGTAGTATTGTTTGTTTAACCCAACACTGCATTCTTGATGCCAAACATGTAAGGGAGATAGTTGATCACAATCTTGAGAGGCTCGCCCTATTTGACTGGCAGTCGTTTCCCCCAAGAGCAAACACTATTGTTGCTTTTGACGATTGGTGGAACTTGGCCAATAAGAAATTCTTCTAGTCTCATTTAGATGTCTATTGTGATCGGCTGGTCTTATCAAACAAGAAAAAGACCCAAGAAACTTCTAAATCGCGGGTGAAAGAGGCCCCTTTGAAAAATGCTCCCTTTAAATCGGATAGACCTGCTGGCTCAAGATCTTCCGTCAGGTTGTGGCAAACGAAGAGAAAATGTAAATTGTTTTCTACATATGTGTCGGCCAGATTAATCTTGTGAATTTTTGACTAACATCTTTCATGTGTCTTTCAGCAACTCAATCCCCCAACGTTTGTCGATTTGGAGACCACTTCCAACAACGAATCCCCGTCACCCAGGAAATCTGTTCCCAAGCAACCCAGGCAAAGTGGAGGGGTTGTCATCCGAGATCATAGTGAGGAAGGCCCTCATAGAACTAGAGTTCCTGCTTCAGTCGAGGAAGAGGAAAAAATTGAGGTATATCCCTTGTCTAGCTTAAATACCTCCGTATCGGCTATCTTTCAGTATTCATGTTTTCTGTTTGCCCCTCAGGGACCACAACTCATAAGACGCAGATGGTCGCAGACAACCTTTGGTGCCCCTCTTCATATTGGATCGTCCTCCTCGGCTCATGCTCTCACGCATCCGCATGATCCATTATCGGTCGTCTCCAAAGACAAAATTTCACATGTCGAGGCAACCAAAGATTTTCATGCTGATGCAGCTGTAGAGGTATATCCTTTATCTTATGTTTGGTCCTTCACGGTTTCCAAACCCTTGCCTCTATTTTGAACCTGCCCTTTTCGTACAGGAGATGGCTGGAGATAATCGCCCAGTTGAAGCTAATTCGGTCGATGACTCAGAAGTGCCAGTCAAGATCGTCCCTAAAGACGTGCTTCTACAGTATTTTGGATTAGCCGATATTGCACCTGCACCGTCTTTGCCTGTTGGAATTCATCGGGAGCGGGTCGAGGAATCTCTTGCCAAAGGGATTCCGACCAGCAAAGAAGAGTTTCATGCTTTGAGGGCTTCTCTGTTCAGATTGTCAAAAGAAACTAACGATTCTCTAGTTTTGGCAACCGCCTATAATGACATGGCCTTGGCTCTAAATGATTTATTTGCTTTACACAAAATGGCCAAAGATAGTTATGATGAGGCGGTCGCTGCTCTACAATACTAGGGTCTCTTCGACTAGAGAAGAAACACATTCAGACTTCTTTCAATGAGATAAATGCAGAAAGGCAGCAGAATGTCGGCCTAAGAAATGAATTGCATGAGCAGCTATCAACATTGCGAGTTGAGTTGGAGAGGATCCAGGCAGATATAAAGGCTATTACTCCGGCCATAAGTGCCTTGGAGTCGACTATTAAGGCCCAAGATTCTTCCCACTCTTCTGTATTTCGACAGGGCATTTATTTGGTAACAAGATCCGGGAACTCAGTAACCAACATGTAGTCTGGGAATTGGATCAGAAAGCGGGCAGTGAACGGCTGGCCCAACAGGAGAATGAGTGGACTGTGTGGAAAAATAGACTTGCTCAAGCAATGCCGACACCCCTGCTAATTTTTCTGAAGTAGCATCCGAGGGAACTTATTCTTCAGTTATGGCTACTCCTTGGCCGGTTGATCCCGTTGCTTAGTTGTCAACCGACATCCTTATGGACTTGCAGTATGAAGGCATCGCTGCTTCTGTTACTCAAGAAGTATTACCGGCAGCCGAACAACAGTCAGAGGACATTCTAGCTGCCAACACTCAAGCTTTTTATGAGATCCCATCAGTGGTGGTGGCTGAGCCTTTGTTGGATCCGAAAAGGGAGTTTCCTGAAGAAGTAGGCAGATAAGGTAGTAGCCGTTGGTGCGGCTGAGGATGAGAAAGATATTGCGGCTATCCAGGGTGACCAAGCAGCGGTAGGTTCGGCTATTCCTGAGACCCATGTGACTGATGATGTAGCGCAACCCCTAGCTGGTGACATATCAACCAACTTGCCTTCCTAGTTTTATTGACCCCAAATCGAATGGTCTATATTTGTGACTAGGCAGCCGGTCTGTGGTAGTCGTTTACTCTTACATTTCCCAAATTGAAGGGAAGTACTTTTTGCTTTTTTATATGACTATGACCAGGCCGCCGGCCTGTGGCTGTCACACATTCATGTATTCCCCAAATCGAAGGGAATTAGTTTCTTTTGTATGGCTAGGCAGCCAGTCTGTCACTGTTTCTTACTCATGCATACCCCAAATCGAAGGGTAATACTTTTTTAAGAACTTGCCGTTTATGTTTCCGTCAAGCTCTTCATCATGCATGTCTATTAGTCACGCATTACCAGCAATCCGTTGGCTTACTACGAAAGTCCTTCCCAATTTGGCAATCATTTGCCAAATTTATGATCTTTCATTCCAAGCGGCAATACAATTTTCCAAACCAAGTCTCCTTCGGCGAACCTCTTGGGCTTAACATGCTTGTTGTATGCTTTAGCCATTTTCTGTTTACCGGCTTCGATTCTATCCAGGGCCATCAGTCGATCGCCATCTAGCTAATCTAACTCCATTAGCACGGCATGCTGATATTCTTCCAAGCTTAAAGAATTATGTTTGGCCACCCGTAATGACTTAACATTAATTTCCAGAGGTAACACTACATCTTGGCCATAGGTTAGCCGATAAGGTGTTATCCCCGTAGCAATAGACTTAGAGTTTCTGATTGCCCAAATAGCTTCATCCAAAGTGAGATGCCACACTGCCGGTCTATCCTCCACATTTTTACTAATTATGTCAACAATAAGCTTGTTAGATGCCTCGACTTGTCCATTCGCTTGTGCATAATAAGGCGAAGATGTGATCATCTTGATCCCAAACTTCTCAGCAAAGGCTGCCACCTTAGAACCATTGAACATCGTCCCTTGGTCGGTTGTAATCGTCTCAGGAATACCATATCTATATATGATCTGGTGTTAGATAAATTGAATGACATCTGTCAGATGAACCCACTTCATCGGTTGTGCCTCTACCCATTTAGTGAAGTAATGGTAGCCACAATAATAAAATTATGTCCATTAGCCGATTGTGGGTAAATCTTGCCGATGAAGTCTATAGCCCATCCTCTGAAAGGCCAGGGCTTCATGATTGGGTGCACCACCTCGGCTGGTACCCATTGGATTGGTCCATATCTTTGACACTTTTCACAACCTTTTGCGTATTGAAAGCAATCGGCCGTGATGGTAGGCCAATAATAGCCATGGCGATAAATCAACCACTTCATCATTGTCCCAACTCTGTGTGATCCACAGATTCCTTCATGAACTTCTCCCATGACTCTTAAGGCTTCTGCCTTATCAATGCACTTGAGTAGCACCCCATTTACGCTCTTTTTGTAAAGATCATCATCAATGAGCACATACTTCAAGGCTCTCCTCTTAACCTTAAGGTCCTTGCAAGTGGAAGGATCTTTTAAGTAGTCGATTAACACCTACTTCCACGAGTCGATCTGGTTCATGGCTAACACTTCGGCTGGCAACTCATTATACTCTAGAGTGAGTAGAGACTTCCTAAAGCCAGAAGATTTTTGTGCTAAGTCATTAGCCTCAACATTCATGCCCCTGGGAACATAACTTAATGTAGATGATGCGAACCAACTAAGTAACCTGCTAGCCGTTTTGTAATGGGCCAACAAATTTGGATCTTTGCAGTCATATTTCCTAGCCAGCTGCTTGATAACCAACTGAGAGTCTCCATGAATCTTGATGCATTTTGTTTTCATAGAAACTAGGAGTTTGAGTCCTATGATGAGAGTATCATATTCAGCTTGGTTATTTGTCAAGTCAGAATCTAACCGATAAGAGAACCTCCACATTTCATCTCTAGGATTGGTTATCGTTATTCCGGCTCCGACTCCCTTCTGGGTTCTTGACCCATCAAAAGTTAGCATCTAAGGGATGACGTCCACACATGCGATAGAGGGAGCGCATAGGTCCTCCACATCTACACAAGGGTAGTCTACCAAGAAACCAGCCACCGCCTGACCTTTGACAACCTTGAGTGGCTTATACTCGAGAGAAAACACAGTGAGCTTGATTGCCCATTTCATTAGTCGTCCTTGCAAAATAGGTCTATTCAATAAGTATCGGACGATGTCAATATTGCACAAAATGTGAACCACATGTGTCATTAGATAATGTTCAAGTTTTGTACAAGCATAGAATAAGGATAAACCAAGCTTCTCTATAGGAGTATATCTAGTTTCAGCTTCATTGAGCATTCGGCTAAGATAGTAAACTGCCCTTTCGGTTCCATCATCGGCATCCTGTGCTAACAGGTAACCGATAGACAAATCTGCAGCCGAGATGTACAATTTCAATAGTTTCCCTAGCATGGGAGGTACCAACACGGGAGGAGTTGCCAAGCCTTTTTAATTTGGTCAAATGCTTCTTGGTGTTTCAGGAACCATACTAGCTCTTCTGACCCTTTAAGCCTAAGCAAAAGTGAGAAAACCTTTATTTTGCCCGCTGAATTAGATATGAACCGCCTTAGGAATTTGATCTTCCCAGTAGGCTTTGTAACTCCTTCTTTGTTCTGGGTGGTGCCGACTCCATTACTGTCCGGGCTTTGTTCTGATCTATCTCAATACCTTTCTTATGTACCAAGAAGCCAAGGAAGTTATCAGTCGATACTCCGAACATGTACTTGGCTGGATTCATTTTAAGATTATGAGTCCTCATTCTTTTAGTGCTTGCTCCAGATCGGCTAAATGATCTTTGAAGTCCTTAGACCTTACTACCACATTATCAATGTAGACCTCCACAGTCTTGCCGATCAAATCATAGAAAATGGTGTTCATTGCCCTCTAATAAGTAGCACCAGCATTCTTCAGACCGAACGATATAACTACCCACTCGTAAATGTCCAAGGCTCCTGGACACCTAAAATCAGTCTTGCGAGTATCCTCCTCAGCTATTATAGCCGGAGTATCCATACATGAATGTCAGCACACCGTTAGCGGCCGCCGAATCGACTAGCATATCGATTATGGGCATGACGTATTCATCTTTAGGAGTGGCTAGATTTAGGTTCCTGTAATCAATACATACTCGAACCTTGTCATTCTTCTTTTTGACTGGCATAATGTTTGCCAACCATTTCACATACCTAGTCGTTCTGATAAACCTGGCCTTCAGCAGTCGTTCAATCTCAGCTTTAATTTGAGTCATCAACTGAGGGTGATATCTCCTAGGCGATTGTTTATGAGGTATGAAACCCTCCTTAATTGACAATCTATGCTCTACCAAAGTACGTGCCAACATATGCATCTCATGATAATCCCATGCGAAACAGTCCTTATACTGCAGTAGAAGAGCTGTTATGCTTTGTTTATCCTCCTCCTTCAGCAAGCCACTAATATGTGTTAGCCGAGAGACTTCCTCAGTACCCAAATTGATATCTTCCAAAGGATCCTGAGATTTGAAACTAGGCATAGCCCTTCTTATGGGTGATTCAAGTTCCATCGGAAACTCAATATCATCGGTTACCGGTGTTGGTTCTTCGTTGTAGTCCTCTACCTGTGATATACTCAGCTATCATTGCTTCAGAACTTAGAGCAGTCAGTCGATGCCACATATCACGTATGGTTTGGGTCTCCTCAATCATCTAACTTTTCTAAGGTAAGTCGTGGTTCGACTAATTATTTTATTTCAAAACCTCGTGGAGTAAGATTGCAGTATTCCAAATATCCTTCTTTGTATTATTCCGCGACCACTATGGGAGCCATATAGGGTGAATATAAGACAACCTCCAAGTTCTTAACCCCTGCTTGAAATGGGTTATCGTCGGCTGAGACGATTTCTATCTTGTCTCCTTCCTAGAAAATGAGCTTTTGATGCATGGTGAAAGGAAGGCATCGGCTGGTGTGAATCCAGTCTCTACCTAACAGGATGGCGTATGACGGCTTGCCGTCTATCACAAAGAAGGCAGATCTAATCGTCTTAGGACCTACGGTGATTTCTGCTACTAAGATCCCCAAAGCTTCAGAGGCCTCTCCCATAAAGCTAGTCATTTTCATGTTAGTTGGGATTAGATCCTCCCTGTTTTTGTTGAGGCTTTTCAAAGTAAGCAACGTCATCACATTCAGCACAGCCCCATTATCGACAAACACTCGGCTGAAAGCTTTGTCGTTAATGTAAGCCTTAACATAGATGGGTTTGAAGTGTTTAACCATCTCTTCTGTATGTGCACCGAATACAGTGCTCAAAGTGTCCCTAGCCATGGTATCGGCTAATGTCGCTCATTCAGTGTTTTCCACACACACATCGCCTTCTAGGCTATCCAGCTTAGAGCGGCCGGCCCGGAACTCACATGGAATTAGGCTGACCATTTCAATGGCTGCCCAAATCGCATCGACTGAATCATGCTTAAATAAATCAAGGATTGAGTCTCCTACCTCGTTCATTTCAGTTGACGAGAAGTTAATATAGGAATCGGCTGGGGTTCTAATGCATGGATCCTCTGTGATCTATGGAACTATCTCGGCTAGGGATTTCTTCAGAATATTAGTCTCTCATCGAGGTTCCTCAGTTGGGTTGTTATCAGGTTGTATGTTCAGTTCTGGTTGGTCCAAAGCTTCTCCTTCATGCAGCACTGTCTCTAAAGAGGTTGAGTCGAATGCCCTCTCGATAGCCTCAGCTACGGTAAACTCAAGAATTTCCTGCTTATCGGCTGCCTCAGCGTTGGATATCATGTGCAACATTAGATTCATCTTGTGCTAGGCTTTTTCACGCTATATCCTTCTTTTTTGCGTCTTGGACATGACACCCGGTGATGCCTCTTTCTTTCTAGAAGCCTGATTGATGAACCATTTTCCTTCCTCTATATTAGCGGTTGGCTTAATTATCCTCCGGGGTCTCAGCTAACCTTCATCCCTCACTGTGATACGCAAGGAAGAAACGCCCTCCTTTATGTTAAACTCAGCCACCCTCTATTTAGCCATGGGTAGTGGTTCCTCGCCTATCTGGGGCAGGCTCGGCTTCTTATCGACTGGAAGTTATGATTGCCCTCAAAGCCTGCTCTTGAGGTCTGTTGGGTCCCTTTTGAATACCGGATATTGTTTGTGAGGTTCCCGATCACTGTGCTCTGGTTTATAAGGGAGGCCACGAAAACTGCTTCTAGCTGGTTGCCTGTCCGTTTCCTCAGATGTCACGTAGGCTGCCTAGCCGATCAAATACAGAGATTCTGGTGACCCCCTCCTTACCAGTGGGCTTCTTTGGGACCTATATGGTTTTCGTCGGTTGTTTCCCCTTAACGTCCTTTGATTGATCCGGCTTGGCAAAGGGTACCATAGATATCAATACTGCAGGGAAGGGTCAGCATCAACATACATTTTTGTTATGCTTTTATCGGCTAGCTTGAACCTGCCCTCCTTGATGCCCTTTTGAATTGCCTTCCTGAAGACCACACAATTAGAAGTAGCGTGGCTATATGAATTGTGCCACTTACCGTACTTCTTATCCTTGAGTTCTTTGGCAGACGGAATCCTATGGCCAACAAGCAGCCGAATCTGTTTATCTTTAAGCAGATGATCAAAGATCTGATCTACCTTTGTAATGCCAAATGAGTAACCGACCTTGTCATCATTTGAACTCGTCTCCTTGCGCTCCGTAGCTTTTAGGGCTGGGGAAGAATAAACCTTACCCCCTAACCATCTCGGCTACCATTGCGTCTACCGTGTAATCAGCTGACTCTGAGTCAGACTCATCTGTCTCAATAATTGACACTAAATGGGAACCTCAGTTTCGGTTAGCTCTTCTTTTCTCCTTCTCCTGGATATACAGCTCTATTTGGCTAGCCTTCTCAGCTAACTGCCTTAAGTCAGAGTAGGATTGTCTCACTAATTTCACATTTAGCTGAGGATGCATGTTGATTATCATGTGGGCGCATTCTGATTCAGGGAAGTGTACATTGCATTTTCCAACCTTTCTTCTAAATCTTTCAATGTAATCGGTAGCTGACTCATCGACATATTTCTTGAGATTCGTCAGGTCGGTTACAGTGACCTGAGGTTGGGGCCAATAAAATCTATCATGAAAACAACTCCTCATGTCTGCCCAGCTCTGTACGGAGTCGGGGGTCAAGGATGAGTACCAGACAAATGTTGTTCCAGTTAGAGAAATGGGGAATAATTGCAGCTTGTGATACTCGTTCTGAACAACTTCTCCATATTGGGCGATAAATCTGTTGATGTGCTCAATGGTAGATTTTCTGTCATCACCCGAGAAGGTGGCAAAATCAGGCATTTTAAAGCCTCTCGGTAATGGTGCTATCCGATCTACCCAATCGGGGTAGAGCTTCCTGTAAACAGGCATGTTCAAGGGTTTTTGTTGGATGCCAAAGTACCTCTTCATGGTATTTGCAATAGTTTCAGGGTTCATCAATTGTGAAGTCCCCTGCCGATTCTCAACTGGACCGGTTGGTAGGCGTTCTGAATTGGAGGCCTCCAGTATATACTTTGTTGAACATGGTTCTGAAAGTTGTAGGTATTTTGCTGGCTATTACCAATAGGTGGGGGATATCCCCATTGTTGTTGTTGGGCATAGCCACCAAAGACTGCAACCTGAGCTTCTGGAACAGTCGACGGAGCCTGAGGATAAGGTGGAACAATGTTCTATGTTTGCTCTCCCCGGACATCAGTCGTTCTTAGAAAGTTTGCGCTTCCTGGATAGTATAGATTGGGTACCGGCTGTGACTGCTGGAATGGTGTCCCGCTGTAGACAGCGTCACCAGAAAGCCTAGCAGGGTCATAGCCAGGGTTTACTGGTTACCAATTCGGCTGGCCAACATTGGTCTCCTAGACCCTACAGTCGTTTACATGAGTGTATAGCATAACGGGCGGCAAACCAAGTTGTCCAAATGCCTAAACTGGTCTCCAAGCCATATTGATCTGCCCATACTGCAGACTCGCTTGGTGGAGTGGCACAGTTTACCCCCTAGCGTTTGGTAGCAACCATACAATAAACTGGTTTCCAAGTGACTGGGCTTGTGCCCCTATGTGTGCTATCGATTGTACCTGAGTAGGTACTGAAGGTTATACATTCGGCTGAGGAACAACACCTGGAGTCACAGTTGCATATTGCACATTGCCACTCATTAGAGGGATGGCAAAACTAGTCGAATCTTCTTCTGGATGCAGTCGATTGGCTTCCAGTTCCCTCGCCTGTTGAACCTCATTATGCACCATTGGCTTGACAATGTTAGCCAACTATTTTGAAACTTGGTACATAATATCGTGAATGCCTAAGTCAATCTGTTGTCTAATGAATGACGTGGTCATGACAGTTGGACCTTCAGGTTGACTAAGTTCATCCACAACTTAGGTTGATGGAGGAAGTGGAGGGTATCAACCGATGTAGGCATACCCGAAGGAAGTGGTGGCTCGTTGTTCCTTCTAGGGGGATTCTGTTTAGGGTGTGGACTGGACTCTAGGTTCATTTTCTTACCAGACTTTAGGCGTATACGCCAAACATGATCCTGACCTGGAGAATCAAACTTCGCTATGAGATCACCTATGGTCCCACTGGGCGTGCCAAATTTGTTCCCATCCGTAATGTTTGTCGTTTTATTGCCTAACGAAATTGGATGACAAATTGATTCATTAACTAAGTGATTTAGGCTGAAAGCGGAACTCTAACTTCCAGCAGTGGGTTCTCCAACTACTCTAAAAAGCGTTAGGATGGTGATTGAGTAAACTAAGTGGTAAGAAACATAAATACAGCTAGAGTGCAATAAAGGCGATAAAGATATAACGAAGATATGTAAAAATCAATTTTTTGATTGATTGTGTTGTTCTTTTTTCTGTATAAGTGATCCTACATTTTTTCTACAAGAAATAAGATGTGATCCCCCCATGTTAGCCACTAAATTACCCATTAAATCCAATAGCTAACTATTAGGAGGTGGTGCCGATTTTTGCTCCTTGTTTTTCTCTTGCACGACCGACGACACTTCCTTTTAACTGTTGATGGTTTATTTCTGTTTCTTGGGGTCTAGAAGGTTCTTTGACTTGGTATTTGAGGCGTCCAAATATGTGTGGGCCCTAGTCATTCCTTGGAATTATGATCCAGTCAGGTTACCGAGATAGCCGATGGAGCTTTTCTAGCCGAGGGCTAGGACTGATGGATCCGGCTATGAGTCAGTTCAGTTATCGGCTTAGAATTTTGTTGCCTGCTCATTTTGAGATTTCCACCTTTGGATGCCACTTGATTCGGCTAAACACTAAAAGTATTTTTGAGTGTTAACACAACTATACTCTTATATTAAAGAACTATTTCTTTTTAATAGTGCTCAATTCTCAATAAACATTTAATAAATATGGGGTAACTTGATAGTAGATTATATCTTTTATTTATTATTTTTCTTAATAAGCGTGAAAAGAGCTAAAACGACAATTAAAATGGAACGAAGGACTACCACATTATGTAAATCTACTATAGTAATTAAGTGATTTAACGAGGTACAAATGTATATTAATTAATCATAATTAATTATTAAAGTATATGTACAAACACATGTTCTAAATCTATTAGTAATAAACTTTTACCCTTCATTACAGACTAACCAAGTCAACCAAAATTCCAAGTCGTAGCTTCTACTTTGAGATGTCTAATACTTCTTCCATTCATTTTTACTTGTTTACTATACTACAAATAGATTTTCACTTTTATTTGTCTATTTTAGCATATCAAGAAGTGACAAACTTTTTATCTTGTTTTGCCCTTAACATTAATTAGTTATTTCCAAATTATTTCCCAAGTCTATTAAGAATATATACCAATTAATATGGGTGTTATTTCAAAAGAAAGAAAGTTTCAAGTATCTTGGTCTATTATCCAAGAAAATGGAGAGATTGATAAGGATTCACACATTGTATTGGTGCAGGATTGATAAAATGGAGGCTCACATCTGGAGTGTTGTGTGATAAGAAGGTGCCACAAAAACTCAAAGGTAAGTTCTACAGAGTGGTGGTGAGCCCAACTATGTTGTATAGGGGAATGTTGGCCAGTCAGGAACTCACACGTTCAAAAAATGAACATTGTGGAGATAAGGATGCTACAGTGGATGTATGTGCATACTAGGAGAGATAGGATCCGGAACGAATATATTCAGAATAAGGTGGGACTGGCCTCAATGGAGGACAAGATGTGGGAAGAGAGACTTAGATGGTTCGGACATGTGAAGATGAGGTGCACAGACGCCCCAGTACGGAGGTGTGAGTGATTGGCTATGGATGACTTCAAGAGAGGTATATATAGATAGAAGAAGTATTGGGGGAGGTGATTAGACAGGATATGACGCAGTTGAAGCTTACCGAGGACATGATCTTATATAGGAGGTTGTGGAGGACACATATTAAGGTAGAAGTTTAGTAGGTAGTAGAGTGTGTCCCATTTTTCATTCCTTACTAGTAGTCGTAGTGTTTTTCATACAGTTGTTTATCCTTTGATTTCTGTTACTATCGCTTGTTATTTGCTTAGTAGACTTTTTTGTTGTAGTTCCTGCTCCTTTTCCTTGTTGATCTGTTTTTTTTTTTTGCTTCATCTTGAGCCGCTGGTCTATAAAAATGGCCTCTCTACCTCCCAAAGTAGGGATAAGGTCTGCGTACACTCTACCATCTCCAGACCCCATTTGTGGGACTACACTGGATATGTTAATTTGATGTTGTTGTTGCTGTTAATATGGGTATTATGGTAAAATATATACTTCATTTGTTAATTCTTAAGGGACATGCAAAATTAAAAGTGGATAAATAAAAGTGAATGGAGGAAGTACCAAAGATTTCGGAAATTGAATTCCACTTTGACCCTAAACTACGTTTACACTAGCAAAATTATATAATACTATTTGGCAAATTCGCATATTAGACAAGTAGTGGTTAAATGGAGCTAGTATGTTTTGAAAAATGAAAAATAAAAACTAAAAAATAAAAAACTCTCAGGTTAGATACAACAAATTAAAATACCGAGATCTAAACCCCACTGAATCTTTGACAAACCTCGTTAATGTGTGGGCATGTAAAAAAAACAGAAAAAGGAAATGATAAACCACTTTCATTGTTAAGGCTATTATCACAACCTCAAGTGTTGTTATAAATAAACATCTTAAATGTGAGGAAAAAAGTTTTTCAATTTGCCTCGATTCAAAACTAGTTAAGTCAACCACTAAAGATGGATCTCGAATTAAAATTTAGTTGGTACATTTGTGATATCCTAGATAAATTTCACATCCACAAAATACAGGAAAAACATGACTTAAATCCTGATATCACATCTTTAATAATTTTTTGCACGGATTAACCTTCAAACTAGTGGTCTCTACTTTTTCTCCTTATATTTGTGGTCTTTAATTTGCTCCTGCCGTTAATTTAATGATAATATCCAAGATATGCTTCGCTCGACATAAATTCTATAACACTTATCTTCAAAAATTGAACCTTTATCTTGCTCGGCATAAAAACTGTATTAATTAAGTTATACGACATAAGTTGTGTAGTATTTTTCAAATTATGTTGATTATTGAAAGTTTTATTGTTTCCGGCATAACTTGTGTGGATGTGATGATACATATGTCGACGAAGCTAAACGCTAACTATGCCGAGCGAAATCTAATTTTTTGCATTTTTTAAGATTATGTTGAAAGTTTTGTCTTGCCTAGCATAACTTGTTTGATGTTATTAATATATATGCCGAAGTTAAACGCAACTATGTCGGCTTAACTTTGCCGAGCGAAATCTAAACTTATGTATTTTTTTAAGATTATGTTGAATGTTGAAAGTTTTGCCTTGTCCAGCATAACTTATTGAATGTTATGATATATATGTCGAAGTCAAACGCTAACTATGTCGGCTGAAATTTAGTTCATACCGCGCCAAAAATGCTAAAACACAAAAAATAAAGACTACAAATTTGAGGGATAAAGACCAGCCCGAAATTTGTGCAAATGAGTCGTGGGCGCTCATGCCCAAAGAAATCAATATCATTAGTGACCTTGACTGTTACAGATTAAGGCTGGCAATTTCACCCTAACCCGATGGATATCTGATTCATCCGACCCGATTATATGGACGAAAATTCGACAAAATATAGATTTTAATCGGGTGACGGATGGATCGGGTGACAGATCAGGTCGGATTCGGATGGACATACATCCAACCCACCACCTGACCCATCCATCCACCCGTTATGAATTAATTATTTTCAATCCACCCCTCTCTTAACTTATTGTAAGGCCCAAAAGATCACAACCCAATACTACTTAAAATCCCTAATTCCCTACTCAATTTCTCACTTGGTCAAAAGATCACAGCCCCTCTCTTCAGCGTCACTCTTCAGTCTTCACCCAAATCTTCTAAACCCTAGCAGCCTCGCTCTCTTTAGTGTCTTCACTCTTCACCCAATACTGATAGTGCTCCGGCCAGAAATGGCAAGTCCTTTTGAACATTTAATGCGGCAAATCGCCACCACACAAGGTAAAATCCTCACTCATCTCTCTTTTTTGGATGCTTTTTTTCTGAAGTATTTTTAATGAGAGAGTATTTTAGTGTGTGTATATATATGCTGGTTAAGTCTTGAGTGAGAAGAACTAAGTCAATACACTAAAATTCAATTATCAAGTGAAACTTATTTGAAAAGCCAATGAAAGTTTTCCAAGTATCCAGGTTGAAAAAAGCTCCAAGAATGTTAATTAATCTTTGTTGGAAGCATAAACTTCTCAAGTTTTCTCCAAATGTGGATCAGTTTGCATTTGTAGTTGGTTTGTTTATTTACATTGAAATTGTTTAGGCTGTGTTGTTCTAACTGAATTGTCAATTTAAGTGAAAACTCTTATTAAAAAAGAGGCTTTCTAATTGTTTTTTGTAATGTTAATGTATGACAGTGATGGACACGGGAGATAGTAGTGTTGGCTCCAAGTCTGTCTCATTCTCCCCTTCTCCATTGTCTCCTGAAATCTCAGTCCCAATGCCTTCTCGTCTAACTACTCAACCACAACAAGGAGAGGGAGAAGAAGAAATGAGACCGTCACCTCTACGTCAGCCCAGGAGACTTAAATCAGAAGTGTGGAATCACTTCGAGAAGACGGTAATCAATGGTGAATTCAGTCCTCAGTTCTTGAAGTCTAGACAGTTTTTAGGTCTGATAGGTGTCTCATTTTATTCTGAAAAGTAAAATGTGTTATTTGTCTCATAATAAGATAAGGAATGCATATGTGATATGACTCATTGCTCTTGTTTGCTCTCCATTTTAGGCCTTCTGTAATTCAAAAGAAACAAAAGTTCTGTTTCTTTTGATTTTTTTAGTATGTCTTGAGCTGAGTAAAATATGTTATTTGTCTCATAATAAGATAAGGAACGCATCCACGAAGCACCCGATCCACCCGATTCACCCGTGGATGATGGGTGGATCAGATGTGGATTAAGAAAAATAGGGTGATGGATGGATCAGGTGGGGATGGATGGTTGTCGGGTGTAGGCGGATTGAGCTCCACCCGATCCACCTCTGATCCATTGTCAGCCATATTACATATAGTTTTGGGCCACTTTGTGTGGAAAAATTAAGTGTTCAATTGAATTTAGGTAGAATCCACATTTTTTATATGATGGTGAGACAACGCTCAATGAGGACGACAAGTTCCAAAAAGGGGTGTATATGACAAGTTAGACAAATTATATATCAATAAAATATGAAAGAGATGTTGAATATATAAAGAAAGAAATTGTGCAGGTTTTAATACAAAGCGGAGATATTACTATTAAATTGGACTTACAGTTTTTTTAATATATCATATATTTAAATTCTTATATAGACGGGTATGTAAAATTTGAAAAGAAAAAAGAAGATAATAGGAATGGCAGAGTTAAAGCAAAAGTAGCGAGGAGTAGTAAATAAGAAGAGGAAACTGGCAAAGTAGTGAGGGTATACTCCATATGGTCCATTATAATGACGCACTCGGCACAGACAACTGCTGCTTTTTCGCCGTTACACTCTCAAAATCTTTTCACTCTGCCACTTTATACTTTACTTCATTAAACAACACCTCAGTTTTGAGTTTTGACTAAGGCTGGTCAATGGGCCGGATCAGCCCGACACCGCCCCGATCCAGCTCCGACTTCGACATTTTTTAAAAAAAAAATTTGTGGTATCGGGACTCGAACCGGGACGGGACATGGTCTCGTCCCGACCAGTCCCGGCCCACCCCAGTCCCGCCAGGCCCGCCAGGCCCGACCCGGTCCCGGTCCTTCTTCGATCCCGCCTTAAACCCCCTCTTTTCACAAATAACCGTTGCACCAACGATCATTTTACATTTTAGCCGTTGTGCAACGACCATTTTTGGCCTCCCCCAACCCCCTACCCCCCTACCCCCTTAATATTTATTTTTAACCCATAAGTTATTATATTTATACTTTAACCCAATTTTCCAACTATAAATACATCATTTTCTCTTCATCTTTCTCACAAATCTTCCTACAATTTCTCTAATCTCTCAATCTCTCAATCTCTCTACAAGTCTACATTGTCTACTAAATATTGAATTTTATTTATTTATTTGGGAGTGAAGTTGGCAACTAGCTTGAGGATCTTCCATCGAGCAAAGTTATAATTTTCAACCTCTCGATTACACGTCGACGTTACATCGGCGTTTGGTACATTCGTTCCTTCATTAAATTATTATTGTTTTATTTTATTTAGCGCACTTAATTTCATTTACTTTAATTATTTATTAGTATAATTATAATGAAATGATTTAAACGTATGCTTACGGGTAAGGGTCAGACTTCTTCTAGTAGGGGCAACAAGGGCAAGAGTACTTCTTCTAGTCATCCTATTTCTAGACAGAATCCTATTCCTACACAGGATGATTTTGTTGATACTGAACATTTTCCTACAATACCATTAGATTTAGACGAGGAATCTGTAACTCAAGAAGACTTTAATTTAGACGATGATCTAGATGATACACCCACTAATGTAGATGACAACACACTCACTAGTGCACCTTCAACTGAAATGCCTCATATTCCCCCTAGTATGAGACAAGGTCCAGCAAAACGACCATTAAAATCAGACGCATGGACATTTTTTTATAGGGACGTAGAGAATCAAGTAGCTAGATGTAAAGTTTGTAAAGATGTTTTAAAATTTAAAACTGGAAAAGGTCACGGTACGACGAGGGGTTTAATGAGACACGTAGCAAGGGCTCATCCAGCTAGGTATGCCCAATACGAGACTTCAAAATCGGGTGCGCAAACGCCCGCTCCATCGGGACAAGGTTCACATACTGATACTATCCCAGACCAAGTACAATGTCAAATTAACCCTATGACGGGGGAAATTGTAGGTTATAAATACGATAAACATAGAGATAGGGAAGCAATAACAAAATTAGTTGCTGTGGAGGGTTTGCCTTTTTTCATTTCCTTCATCTCCCGGTTTTATTCATTACATTAGAGATATGTATAATCCTGCTTTTAATGGTTTTCCTAGATCAACTGTTAAGAGAAATGTATTTAAATTCGCATATGAATATCAACAGTTTTTACGTTATTCATTATATCATTTTAATGGCAAAGTGGCTATCACTTCTGATATAGGCCGTAGTACTAACGACCATGATTATTTAACGCTAACCTGTCATTGGATAGATTATAAATGGTCTATGCAAAAACGTATCTTAGCGTATAGATATATAGATGATAGGCACACTAGTACTTTTATTGCAGAAAATATTTATCAAGTATGTGATTATTATGAAATAACTGATAAAATTATGACTATTACATTAGATAACGCTTCTTCTAAAAATTATGCTATTACAATTTTAAAAAATAGTTTAACTCCATCTTTTTCAGATCATTTTTATATAAAATGTGTGTGTCATATATATAACTTAGTTGTAAATGATGGTCTATCACTTTTTGAAGACATTCTTAGTAAAATACAATTTGCTATAAACTTTACTTTTAAAAATAATAGAATACAATAAAAAAAGAATATAAAAAATTTGTCACGATTGCCAACTACCTTATAGAAAAATTCCAGGAGAAGTACCCACTAGGTGAAATTCTTTATACGAGCAACTACTTGTTGCTTATGACTATAGAAAACCTATAACTTTATTTTTTAACTCTCATAATCAAAATTCAGCTGATATGGTTGTAGATAGCGATTGGGGGAAATTTTCCGAACTTATTGTATTTCTAGAGAATTTTTTTCAAGCAACAAAAAAATTTTCCGGGATATATTATCCTACTATTTCAACTATGTTATTTTATATAGCTCTAATATTTTTACTGCTTAATGAATATATGGATAAATAAGCTTATAAGGAAGCTATTAAAAAAATGTTTATCAAAAAAAAAAATATTCTTATTCCCACTATTTATATTATTGATGTTGTATTAAATTTGACTATTAAAATAGACGGTACTAAATCACTTATTGAAACTATTTATGATTGTATAGCAGTACTACCATCTCCAAGTCCTAAAAATCCAAATCACTCACCACCTATTGAACAAACTAAAGAAGAAGTGTTGTCTAGCGTTGAAGACGAATGCAAAAAAAATATATAGGTTTTACTAATAAGAAAGTGCTAGCAACCTACCGGCTTCCATACCATTTTCTTCTTCTTCAACACAACCTCACAAAAGATATGTTGTTTTTGCGGCTAGTATTGAAAGCCTCAAAAATAGAATGTGATGCCGTAACACTACTAACCAAATTAACGAGTTTGATATTTTTGTTTTGCAGGGTTCTGTATCGTACCAAGCAGTTCTCAATGAAGAAGGACGTGAAGACTTGCTGAAATACTGGAGGGGGAATGAGAAGACCTTTCCGACACTTTCAATGATGACCCGAGATGTTTTGAACATTCAAGCATCATCAACGGCGTCTGAAAGCGCTTTTTCTGTCGGTAGATATCAAATAGGAGAGCGCAGACACTCATTAGCCAGAAATAGATTGGAGATTGCAGTATTATTCAGAGATTGGATACGAGCGGAGCGGAGAAGGTGCCGTCAACCGGAGATCAACGAAGAAGAAGACGAAAACTACAACAAAATCTTATCTGAAGGTGGTGGAAGCGACGTGGGGCAATTTGACCAACAAATACAAATTACAACCGAAGAACCACGGGAATTTATCAAGAAACTATAACAGGTTTTTTTCAAAATGTAATTTTTTAGTTGCAATTTTACTATGTAATTTACAAATTTTGAACAATACCACAGAGTTGCAATTTTGACAATTGTATTTGTATTACAAAAAAAATTATATGTCTATTAAATAATATAAGAGACACAAAAACAGTCTTAGATGTTTTTATTACACTATCTTATTAAATTATTGAGTTGTTTATATATGTTATTTTTAAATTAAGTGTAAAAAAATAATAAAAAATCTGCCCCAACCCGATTCCGACGGGACTTCGGCGAATCCCGCCAAACCCGCCCCAACTCGTCCTGGCCCGACCCATTGGCCTCCCCTTAGTTTTGACTAAATAAATCATTGAATCCACCAGCTTTTAATTCTCTCTTCCTCCCTCCCAATACACACACATCAAAAGAACACTACTCAGCAACAAATAAAAGAAGAACCAGCATCTGAACTTTTCTTTATTTCTCTCTCACACACACACTGGTGAGTAGTGACTGACAAACTCTTTAATGCCCCATCAGCCTCTCCTCTTCTTTGAGACTTCTAAAACACCAAAAGTTTCTCTCTTTCTTTCTGAATAGACTCTACTGGCCTTCTTGTGTGGGTGCTTCTTGGATTCCAAGTCCTTTGCTTTCTTCTGAAGGTGACAGACACATTCTGAGTACCCTTTTTCTTCCTCTCTATCTCCAACCATTTAGAATGTTCCTTTTTTTCTCTTTACCTAGCTAAGTTGTACAACCATTCTAACTGGATCTTTTCTTTAAGCTTTCTCTTTCTTGAATTTTGTTTTTGTTTGTTACATATGCAATTCCCATTCACACCCTTTTGCCATTTCTTTCTCTTCACCGTTCTTCTATAGTTTTCTGTGGCGGTTCTTGATTTCTGCACAACTTGTGCTTCTTTTTGTTTTTGAAAATGTTGTTGCATATATTAACTGTTTTATCCTTAACTCCATTTCTTGTGGAGTGTTTAGACCCAGCATTCAATGATGATGTTATGGGTTTAATTGTTTTCAAAGCTGGATTTACTGACCCAAATTCAAAGCTTACATCTTGGACTGAAGATGATGCTACTCCTTGTAATTGGGTTGGTATAAAATGTGATCTTCAGTCCAATAGAGTTTCTGAGATTTTGCTTGATAATCTCTCTCTTTCTGGGCATATAGGGAGAAGCCTTTTGAGGTTACAATTCTTGAGGGTTTTATCTTTGTCTAACAATAACTTTACAGGCAATATTAATCCCATTCTTGCCCAAATACCTAGCTTGAGGGTGATTGATTTGAGTGAGAATAGTTTGTCAGGGTCGATACCTGATGAATTTTTTCGACAATGTGGGTCGTTACAATCTGTTTCTTTTGCCAAGAACAATCTCACTGGAAAAATTCCTGATTCTTTAACCTCTTGCTCAACATTGCAAAGGGTTAATTTTTCGTCGAACGGACTTTCAGGTCAATTGCCCTCGGCGTTATGGTCCCTAACGTCTCTTCGATCCCTTGATGTTTCTGATAACTTGTTGGAGGGTGAGATTCCTAAAGCAATTGAGGGTTTATATTCTTTGAGGTCAATTAATTTCAAGAAAAACAAGTTTACTGGTTGGCTGCCTGAAAATATTGGCAACTGTGTGCAGTTGAAGTCAATTGATATCAGTGAGAATTTGCTTAGTGGGGGCTTTCCCGAGTCTATGAGAAGACTTGGTTTATGTACCACTATAGATTTAAGATCAAATTTATTCAATGGGGAGATTCCAGATTGGATAGCAGAGATGAAAAGCCTTAAGGTTTTGGATGTTTCTGCAAATAATCTTTCTGGTAGGATTCCAACCTCGTTGGGAGATCTTCAGTTGCTAAAGGAACTCAATCTGTCTAACAATCAGTTCGTTGGAAGCTTGCCTCGGTCCTTGATGAAATGCATTGGCCTTGTAATATTGGATATTGGCAACAACTTCTTGACTGGTAACCTTCCTTCTTGGACTTTCAAAATGGGAGTAAAGAGCATTTCCCTTTCCGGGAATAGGTTTACCGGACATATTGATTATCTGCTGATGTCCATGGCTGCTTCCTACCGAAACCTTCAAGTTTTGGATTTGTCTTCCAATGCATTATCTGGTGAAATACCGTCTGCCATTTGGAATATCAGTAGCTTGCAGGTCTTGAATATTTCCAGGAACTTTTTGTCTGGTACTATCCCAGAAACTGTAGGTAAACTAAGCGCAACCCGAATTATAGATTTAAGTTACAATCAACTAAACGGAAGCATTCCCGATGAAATCGGGAGTGCTGTTTCATTGCTGGAACTGAAGCTGAGAGAAAATCATCTGAGTGGTACTATTCCTGCAGCTATAGCAAATTGCTCCGCTCTAAGTTCATTGTAAGTTTCCTGGCACTTCCATCTCATTTTTTTCTTAAATGTGTTTAATTTTGTTTTCATAACCACCGTTACACCAAGTAAGGGCTTAGTTATATGCATCATGTTGTTTGCAATTGTTATGGCTATGTTGATTCTAAGAGTCGCCTGTTGTGCATCTTTGGTTATGTAGGGATTTGTCACACAACAACCTCACTGGCCCTATCCCTCCAGAGATTGCTAAGTTAACAATTCTTGAACTGGTGGATTTCTCCTTTAACCAATTTTCTGGAAGCTTGCCTAAAGAACTAACCAATCTTACCCACCTTGCGACATTTAATGTCTCCCACAACCATATCCAAGGTGAACTTCCAGTAGGTGGCTTTTTCAACACCATTTCTCCCTCATCTGTTGTTGGTAATCCATCCCTATGTGGTTCTGTTCTCAACCACTCCTGCCCTGCTGTCCATCCCAAGCCTCTTGTACTAAACCCCAATTCGTCTGACTCGAATCATGGTTCTGTTACTTCGCTTGGTCGTAAGAGAATCATGCTCAGTATATCATCTCTCATCTCCATTGGAGCAGCAGTTTTCATAGCTCTTGGAGTAGTGATTGTCTCTATTCTCAATCTGCATGTGCGCTCTTCTATGGCACTCTCGGCTGAAACTTTCACCTTATCTGGTGGTGATGACTTTAGCCCTTCACATGGTACAGAAGCCAACCTCGGCAAGCTTGTTATGTTTTCTGGTGATGCAGATTTTGTTGCTGGAACTCAAGCACTCCTCAACAAGGACAATGAACTTGGACGTGGTGGTTTTGGATCCGTCTACAAGACAGAACTAGGAGATGGACACTCTGTTGCCATCAAGAAGCTCAACATTACAAGTTTGATCAAGTCCCAAGAGGATTTTGAGAGGGAAATGAAAAGTCTCGGAAGCATCAAGCACCAGAACCTGGTGGCACTTGAAGGTTATTATTGGACACCTTCTCTTCAGCTCTTAATTAATGAATATGTATCTGGAGGAACCTTGTACAAATTACTCCACGAGCAAAGTTCCTCAAAGAAGAGTCTCTCTTGGCAGCAAAGATTCAACATTATTCTTGACACTGCCAAAGGCTTAGCCTATCTGCACCAGCTGAACATTATTCACTACAATATGAAGTCAACCAATGTCCTCATAGATGATAATTCTGCCAACACGAAAGTTGGAGATTTTGGTTTAGCTCGTTTATTACCCATCTTGGATCGTTACATCTTGAGCAACAAGATTCAGAGTGTACTTGGATACATGGCTCCTGAATTTGCATGTCAGACGGTGAAGATAACTGAGAAATGTGATGTCTATGGATTTGGTATCTTGATTCTCGAGGTGGTGACAGGGAAAAGACCTGTGGAGTACATGGAAGACGATGTGATTGTATTATGTGATATGGTGCGGGGAGCACTGGAAGAAGGCAGGATAGAAGAATGCATTGACGAAAGGCTCCAAGGTAACTTCCCTGTCGAAGAGGCAATTCCAGTTGTGAAACTTGGTTTAATATGTGCATCTCAAGTTCCATCCAATCGACCAGACATGGAAGAGGTGATCAAAATTTTGAAGCTTATCAGTTGTCCATCAGAAAGTCCAGAGGAAATAGAGTAATGTGATAAGGTGTTTGTGGAAACCAAGATTATAGAGAATGAGTTTTTTGGTGAACAGGAATTCAGTTTGTTCGTTCATAGTTGACAGGAAATACAGTTGGAGAAGGTCACTATCCTCTTGTTATTTTGCCATATCCAAATATGTATCCCATTTGTTAAATCTTTATGTGTTGTTATTTAAATAACTGGATTACTCTTCACCAGCTGGAGTTTGATAGACTGACATTGTCTTTATGTTAGTGTTGAGACATCCTACTTCTGTTGTCTTGTGCTTGTTTGACGTTGTTGTCCATACAAAGCTGAAAAATACATCCTTTGTATTTTCACAGCAGAACCCTTTTAAAAAAGCCCCACATGGATATGAAATGAGAACATCAAAGTAGGCCACCATTCAGTGGCATTTCATATTCTTTTAACACATTGGATATACTTTTATCAATCTGTTAACACATCCAGCATTCTAGTGACTCAACCAAGTTTAGATAATGCTACTGAGCAGTAACCTACCATAAAAAATATTATGCACTTTGTGCTTTTCAAGAGTTGACTATCAGAATGTGAACCATTATTTGTAAAATTATAATGTTTATATTTACAAACAAAAGAATGTTTTTAAGTGGTGCTAGTAGTTTAAAATCACAAAATTCTCAGCATTCAGTTTAGTGAGACACCTAGAGATTGGGAGTTGGGAGGGAAAAAACCCTTTCTTGAATAATGAGAGAATCTATTCACTACCACACTTGTGTTAAAGTACGAGAGGTTGGTGAAATAATTAATGCTTCAATGTCAAGTCTTACTACAATGAATTAAAGACTAGATGGGGACGTAATGATTTTAAAGACCACTGCAAGATAGAGGGGGACCTTAACTGCACTTGTCCCATTGTGCATGAAAATGGGTTGCTATCATGCCAAGTTTTAACAATAAACAGCTTTGTATCTTTAAATGTAAAAGTGAAATTGAAACGCTATAATAAAGATGAATATACTTGAAGTTTAAATAACAAAGCAAAAGTTTCTAATTCATGTCTATTTGAATTAACCATACTTCAATACCAAATTAGTTAGGGCCAGCTATATGAATCTCTCTCAACATTATGTCTTTTCAGTGTCATTCACTCCATTAGTATATAATGGTTTAATCATAATTTGACAGCATTAACATTTGCCCTAAATTTATTATAACTCTCTTCTACTTTATTCAAATTCAGGACCGTCAAAATATTAAAGGGTGATATTAGGTGTATTTATTTTACTTTTCACCGCATTTTACTCATGTTTCTAACTTATTTTGAGAGCTAAATGCATTAAATACACCTAACATATATTGACTTTGCGATGTCAAGTTAATATGTGCTTTATTATTAAATCTAGGTACTTTATGTTGAAAATGCTTCGTTTCGAAAAAAAGAGTCAAAATGAGTTCAAGTGGCGTGTTCCCGAGCTAATGAATAAATTTGGAGCTAAAATAGATACTTTGGTACTTTGAAGTCTCAGTAGAAATCCAAGAAATTCATTTGGAATCAAGATCGGAGTTGGAGGGCCGAAAATTTGAGGTTCTGGAATTTTGTCCTAGCCCTGCGCCACCCTCCAACGTGTACACCGGGGCCAGGCTTAATTTTCGGCCAATTTTTATATTTCGTATTTTTAAAGGTATAATAGTTGGGGCTCGTTTGTACATGTTATAAATACATTATAAACTCATTTTTGAAGGGGTGTTGATAACTTTAGACCCAGAGAGAGCTTGGAGCTGCCTTGGAGGCCGGAGATTATTGGATTTTACCTTTTCTTCTCCATACTACTCATTTTTATATTTTATTTGGATGATTTGTTGTATTTCCTCCATGTCTATGTGGAGCTAAACTTCTCATTTTAGGGTTATGGTTCTTTCATGAACATTGTTATTCAAAATACTAATTTCAATTAATTAGCTTATCATATTAGTTTGATTATTTAATCCTGAGCTTAATTATTTGGTTGTTTGATCACCAATCGAATACTATCAATGAATCTTAGCTTTAACTCGAGAGAGAAATTCTAGGATAGCAATAGGATTAAATAGAGCAGGATCTCAATCCTGACATCAGGGAACGGATTTGCGTCTAGGATAGAGATATACCTAGTTCGCCCTACTTGATTGATATACAGGAAATATAAATGCATTTGTGTTAAGGTTCACGACCACAGAGATATAGGCGTGAAAGTAATACAAATAGGCGGCTAGAGGACTCGACATATTCGTAGTCGTAATATCAACCCTGTCAACCAGTAAACTAGATAAATTAAGAAGTTGAGTCAATTGAAGAATATAACGTGATTGTTAGATATCTCATAGCCCTGGATCGATTTCATCTCATTGATAATATAAAAACCCGCTCTTTCTTGGTTGAAATTCATTGTTGTTTCTTTTTATTTTAGTTATTTTATAATTACAACCTACAGATTTCCTCTCTTGTATAGATAATTCAGATCGTTTAATTTAGCTAACAGTTAATCATAAGTCTCTGTGGGTTCGACATCCGATTTCTAAAATCGTTATATTACTTGTACGACCAAGTACACTTGCCCGTGCATTTGGGAGCAACAAGTTTTTGACGCCGTTGTCGGGGACTTAGAAATTAACTGTTTATCTAGATTAGACTTTTCTTTTTGTCTATTCAAGTTTTTTATCTTATTTTTTTAATTTAATTTTTTGACATTCTTCTTGATATGACATCTTGGAATGAAAAGTGGTCAAATATTGATTGTTCTTATTTTGGTGATCCTTGTCTTAAATGTCGAGGACCCCATATGTGGAAACACTGTCATAATATTTCCGAAAATGGGCTATGTGCTATGTGGTGGTCAAGACGGTCATCGGAATGGTTGTCCTAACTCTTATTCCCATCCCCAAACCCCTATTATGATTCTCCTATTGTTTGTGATGTTAACAGGAGCAATAAAGTGGAGAATGCGGAAAGTCTTGCTTGAGTCAACGATTTGATAAAACAGAGGCTTGAGTTGAGCGCAATAATAAGAGAGCCGAATGCAATAATAATAGAGCAGGTCGCAGAACAAGATAAAGTCATAGAAAGGATTAGTGCCAAAAGCGTAGAGATGCAGGTCAATACTAAAACTTGTAATGATCTGCAAGTTACAGGCTTAGTCGATACCCAAGACGAATTTCAAACATATGAAGAGAGTGAGTTCCTGCAAGGAGATAACTTTGAAGAAGCAGAGATAGTGAACCAATATTGGCTAACGGAACAAGCTCAACAAATAAAATTTCATGGATTTCTCTGTGATGGTCTTACGAACATGATAACACAACTAATAGAAGGCAAAACTGAGATAAGACAAGAGATAGACTAATTTAACTCAGATATTCATAACCTGCATGCTAAATTAAATAAAAAGGTTGAGGTGTCTGATGCCCAACCACCAATTATTATGGATATTGGTCAATTTGTGGAGCTGGAAGAGGAATTACAACCATTCGACCAGAACTTTATTGATGATGTTGATGTTGAGAAGGTGTATAAAAGTGAAGGTGTAAAAAATAATATAGTTTTAGAGTTGGGGCGTGTTGGACCTTATTCCAAACACTTTTCTACATTATGTTTAGTTGGCGGCAAGGGAATTGAGCCTTCCAAACCTGTGGAGAAGTGTATAGATGAGGAACAATGTCCTTACATCCTAAATTTTTTCATGCCGAAGAGACAAAACGACATTCCTCACTTAAGGGCCAAGATGTGAAAGATGAGAAACCTATAGTTTGGGTCCTTTATTTTCGCACCACCACCCCAAGAGTGGAGTAGGAAATTTGATGCAAAACTGGGGGTGCAATTCATATCCTCAAAGTGAAAGAAAAAGTGGTGAAGGTGATTGCATCGTGTCGTGACGTTAAACCAAACGCTTGTTGGGAGGCAACCCAATCGACTACCAGTGAGTTTTTCTTATCTCTACTTTATAGTGTTATTGTTCGTCATTATGTTTATGCATTGAGGATAAAGCATTATTTAAGTGGGGGGTGGAAATACTTTATGTTTAGTCGTAGTAGTAGTAAATAATCCCTCTTGATTATTGTTTTCGGTTCTTGTCCCAGGGATGCAACTTGAACCGGATTTTTTTTAATTTTTAGAATTAGTTTTTTAATTTATTTTTAAGAGTAGTAAAAGATAGAGAAGAAAGACTTTTTGACTTATTTGATACTAGCATATTTAGGCATGAGCTTGAGTAGTACTTTCATATGAGTGCTTGAGAGTTGGTATAACAATAACAGATTTTTTGACATCTAGGCTCAGGGTTGTGACTCTATATATAGCTCTTTCTTATTTTGTAGTTCGTCATAACCATGTATGTATTAGAATTGAATTGATCCATCTTGATTGATACTTGTGTCATGTGAGGTGAGGATTTCTTGCATATATTCCACTCTTTGCTTAGTCTAAAACTTGTTGTGCGTGTTATTGAAGCGAAATAAAAAGTATTGCTCTATTTAGGAGATGATGATAGGCTTTCTTTGATATGTCTTGTGAATTTTAGCCTTTTTAGACTTTGTACCACTAGTGAGCCCTTTGAGCTTGTAGCCTTTCGTTTGTTAGTCGTATTTTTTCCTTGACCCATTTGTTGAATCTCTAGTTTTTGCACCCTGTTTCCTTAAGCATTATAGCTTAGACTGTGTTATAATTATAAAATCTAAAGAAAAGCGATGGTCACGTAAAAAAAAGATGATCAATGATAGCTACAAAGTAATGAAAAGGCCCTCTTAGAAAGAATGTGACATAAAAATGAGAATGACAAAATTACTTGAAAAAGAATGATTGAAACGTTCCTATATATGAGGAAAATACTAGTGAAAATAATTTATGAAGAGAGGGCTGAAAGTAAAGAGGAGAAAATAATGGGTGATGAGGTCTAAAAGTGTAAAATGCTTAGGAAAGTGTAAGTCATTATCTTATAGTTGTCCTGCCCGTCCCCTAGCCAACATTACAACCCGTTGAAGTCCTATTTGATTCTACTCGAGCATGCTTAATTAGTAGATGTACATAACGGGCAAGCCTATGATTCTCTGTGCATGCATATGAAGTCCTTTGTGAATGTGAGAGTTGCTTTTGATGCTAAGTCCTTAAATTATATTAATTATTTGATTTTCTTGTGTGGACTATTTCTTCTTGTGAGAGCATATGTTTCATGATAGATAAGTGACGTTATTAGCTTTCTTTGACAGAGTAGGTGAGCGAACTTGAATTTGATGAGCTAAAGTCCGTCTTTGAGGTTAGGAGGTTAGAAGTCTGTTATTTGATTGAGTTGACTTGTATATCTTGCATGATGATCAGGAAGTGTATATTTTATGGTTTGAGTTGTTGTAGGGCCTAATTGTTGGTATCAACCAAAGTGGTGGTGTTCCTAGCTTGATATATTGAGGGTGTGTTTAGTTGTTTGTTCGAGGACGAACAAAGGTTCAAGTGTGGGGTGGTGATGTTAGGTGTCACCGTACTTTACCCATCTTTCTACCTTGTTTTGAGAGCTAAATGCATTAAATACACCTAACATATATTGATTTTGCGATGTCAAGCCAATATGTGTGTTATTGTTAAATCTAGGTACTTTATGTTGAAAATTCTTCGTTTTGAAGAAGAAGAGTCAAAATAAGTTCAAGCGACGTGTTCCCTAGCTAATGAATAAATTTGGAGCTAAGCTAGATACTTTTGTACTTTGAAATCTGATTAGAAGTCCAAAAAATTCATTTGGAATCAAGATGCGAGTTGGAGGGACAAAATTTGAGGTTCTGGAATTTTGGTCTAGCGCCCGCGCCACCCTCCAACGTGGACGCCCCGGACGCCCCGCGCCAGGCTTAATTTTAGGCCAATTTTTCTATTTTGTATTTTAAGGGTATTATGGTACATGCTCGTGTGTACATGTTATAAATATATTATAAACTCATTTTTGAAGGGGGAGTTAATAACTTTAGACCTAGAGAGAGTTTGGAGCCGCCGTGGAGGCCGGAGATTATTGGGTTTTACCTTTTATTCTCCATACTACTCGTTTTTATATTTTCTTTGGATGATTTGTTGTATTTCCTCCATGTCTATGTGGAGCTAAACTTCTCATTCTAGGGTTATGGTTCTTTCATGAACGTTGTTATTCGAAATGCTAATTTCAATTAATTAACTTATCGTATTAGTTTGTTTATTTAATCCTGAGCTTAATTATTTGGTTGCTTGATCACCAATCGAATACTATCTGCGAATCTTAGCTTTAACTCGAGAGATGAATTCTAGGATAGCAATAGGATTAAATAGAGCAGGATCTCAATCCTGACATCAGGGAACGGATTTGCGTCTAGGATAGAGATATACCTAGTTCGCCCTACTTGGTTGATATACAGGAAATATAAATGCATTTGTGTTAAGGTTCACGACCACAGAGATAAGTAATACAAATAGGCGGCTAGAGGACTCGATAGATTCATAGTCGTAATATCAACTCTGTCAACCAGTAAACTAGATAAATTAAGAAGTTGAATCAATTGAAGAATATAACGTGATTGTTAGATATCTCATAGCCCTGGATCGATTTCATCTCATTGATAATATAAAAATCCGTTATTTCTTGGTTGAAGTTCATTGTTGTTTCTTTTTATTTTAGTTAGTTTATTATTACAACCTACGGATTTCCTCTCTTGTATAGATAATTCGGATCATTTAATTTAGCTAGCAGTTAATCATAAGTCCATGTGGGTTCGACATCCGATTTTTGAAATCACTATATTACTTGTACGACCACTTACACTTGCGTGTGCGTTTGGGAGCAAGAAGAGAATTAAATTTTGAGGCAAGGACAGTTGATGTTGCTTGTTGTACAAGTCCAACAAACAATATCATTTGTGCAAGTTCAAATGATTATTGGAGCAATTGTCCTGTCATATTTGGTCCTAGTTAACCATTATGCCTAAACAAGAATAGTATTAATGGCCATCATTAACCCTTATAACAGAGCCTACCAGCATTGTTTTACTCATAATAATTCATGTCCAGTTTACTCGTTGGATCGATTATGATGCAAGAAATTAAATAATATACTATCATGAGACCTACCATGATCAGGGGACTCAATTATGAAAACAGATGAGTAATTTCCTAGTGTTTCAAAAAAAATTGAACTAACCAACATGTCTTTAAGGCGTGAAACACTATTTTACATGAGAGATAAGAAAGGTATCTTGGACAGTGATCCAAGTGTATAGAGCAACAACGGGGTTTTCACTTTATCAGGACACAATGATGGGGACTCCATGTTAAACTTTCACTAATCTGCTAGTGTTATCTTTGCTTTATTAAAGATTTTTCAAGAGTGGGGACAAACTTCTATTACCTTCAATCTGTTTGTTCATTTCATGGGAATAAAGTGAAGACTTGGCCATACGTAACCAATACAAAAGTGAAAAGGGAATTATAGCTTTGACAACTTTTACAACTAAAAGCTTTGAAGAATGCAATATTTCTACCTGTTATTATAAGTGTTACTGCACTTTCTAGGAGCAGAAGATTGTACTATTAGACCAATTTTCAACTCAACCCAACATGATGATAAAACTGAATGGTACAAAGAAGACCAGCATGTAGTACAACATCTATATAAAGTAGTTATGTGTTCCCTGATCTGTAATACAAATTTTTACAAGTTTGGTGTATGAATCAATAGCTAACTATAGTCCAAGTCAACCTGGAAAAGAAGAACATACTCATCTATTTTTGCTTAAAAAAAAAGAAGATAAGTACTCACAAAGGAAGGAGTTGATGTCACACTTATTCACCAAGAAAGGACTCACTTAAGAGTGTTAGAAGCAGATGAAAGATGGTGCGGGACATTTTTGCCTAAACGTTCCAAGGCAAGTTCTCTTTTTGGTACATTGATTGACAACCTCCTATTTTCATTTCACTATTCATCCTTAGAATTACCTAAAGGTTGCATTTCCATTTTAAATTTATTCCTCCAAGTATAAGCACCATTTGTGGTAAACAAAAGATTCGTCTTTACTACTAAATCTTAGGCTTTCATGGATCAATCAAAGAAAAGCTAGTCCACGAGACTTACTGTCAGTGTGAACTTCCTTAAGAATTAAAGCAACAATTTGAACCACATTTTCACGAGGTTTCCTATCCATTTGAACATGAGGGGATCAGAATCACAGTATTCACAGAGAGAAGAATTTACTTTCCGACGCCCATGCTTCTAGAACTAGTAATACTAGAGATTCTCAAGAAAGACAGCGAGGAAAGACTTTCACTAGAGCAAGTAGGTATAATTTGTTATATTTCTCACTTCAATTAAAGGATCTTTCGACATGCGTGTACAAAAATCATTCCAACAATGAAAATACATATGTAACAACATACTGTAGTACCTAAGCCAAGAACTACTGTCAAAAGAATGTGCTAAGAGAAAGAATATTCCAAATTTGCTATGACAAAATTGAAGATTTAAATTACAAAAAGGTCTTTACACGTTTAGCTCTTCCGTCGTGTATGTACCTCTTGTAACACAGAACACTTCTTGTTTCTCTTGGATATTCTATTACTAATCATCCCAGTCATTTTCCCGTCCGTCCTTTTTAGAAGACCTAGACGTGAGCCCATTGGCAGAGATGTTCCCATAGGTATGTCCACCTGGTGACTTAACTGCATTCTCCTCATCCCAATCGTCATCCCAATCTTGATCCCAACCATCCGCTGTAACAACATTTGCAGCTGAGGTGGATTCCGGAATTCCCATCTCTAATTCCTGATATGGAACTCCATCTTGACGTCTCTTCTTCCTTAGCTTGCAGCAAGCCCATGTCCCGCCAAAAAGTAGGGCTACAAGAAAAAATAAATACGCACCATAGATGGGGGTCACACGCTTAGAATAAAGATACACCTGCTGCAGAATGCTCTCCACAGAAACATGTCGGTCCAATTGAAGCCTGCAACTACCATCCCCAGCCTTCAGCACTATTTCAGCACCTTTGCCCAAGATTGATGAGATATCGATCTACCATAGCAGATTTGTAATATTAGAACGAACGTCCAGCACAGCATAACTTGGAAATTTAAGCAGTCTTGTACTTGCATAAAATTGCAAAACTATGAGTGAAGTGCACATTGGAGGTCTGCGGTTGTGGTTGGAGAAAAAGTAACTATCTGATTGCACTTGGTAAACAAATCCAAGTGCCAAAGGTGCATAGTGATTTTGCGTGAGAATCTTGCCAAAGCGGAAACTTATGAGATTTTAGAACTTCATTTCCACCCAATCTTTTAAGCACTGAGATGTACTAAGACCCATTCTTTTAAGGCACTGGAATACACTAAGTTAAACCTAGTGTCTGTAAATTCAAATTATAGATCTCCTTCAATTTATTTCTGTAGCACCAGAAGTGCTTGTATGGTATTAAAATAAATTCTGAATCAAGTGCATCGTACAGATTCTTTTTATGACTAGATTCGGAACACCTCAGACGTCTTATGAAATGGCGCTTTTATGAAAGTGCTATTATGAAAAATTCTTCTCTGCGAAGCTAGGATACTCGCCAAGACCCCCTTAAAAGTAGCACCAGCAGTCAAAAGAACTGGAAAAAACAGAAGCCAAAAGAATGATGCACTTTAATCTTATATGCCCGAATACTTCTTAATGGTCCATTCTTTAATTTTATACAGATCTAATAAGAATGACATCATTGAATCAAGAAACTGTTCCACCTCGTTATACTATCAAACAGTCAGGGATGCCTTCATGATAGTGATAAAAGTATTTATAATAACAAAGCCCATGAGATTTTCAAGGGTGAAGGGAGGAGAATATCACAGGAAAATTCAATTTTAGAAGCTTGCTCAAATGCATATGTGCACCTTATTATATGACATAAAAAACTCAAATCATAATTTGTTTTATTTGGTCCACAAAAAATCAGTTTATATTGCAGACAATTGGCAGTTTCTAGTATATAGAATTTTCTGGGTGAAATCAGGTAGGGTATTTCAGGTCAAAGAAATAAGATTATTCGCTTTGGTGGAAAGAACTTTTTTGTTATGACCAAGAAATCAATCCGAGACCAACCTTTAGAACCAACCGTGACCTTCGAAACTCTGGGATAATGGGCCCACCCCTCTACCCTTCTCCACTTAAATATCATGCTTAGTTCGCATGGCTCAGGGTCACAAGCCCCTCAACTTTTGCCACTTGAACTAAGCGGGGAGGGGGGGGGGGATTATTACTACAGGTTCACTTCTTTCAAGTTGGCTCCTAAATCCCTACTAACCCTACTAAACTAAAGATCATGATAGGGATTTAGAAGCCAACTTCATTCAACATTTTGAAGCCAACTGATTAGTGTTTCCCTTGTGATAGATCCTTGTGATCCGGCCCTTCCCCGGACCCCGCGCATAGCGGGAGCTTAGCGCACCGGCTGTCCTTTTTTTCTCCATGATCATGATAGGAAGCGTTAGGAATATGAATTGGTGAGGTGTGTAATGCAAAGCCTAAGAAAAGACTGATACTTCTAGTGCTGCTCAGTTATGGTAAGGGACCTTAATAG
The DNA here is from genome assembly GCA_029783415.1 of Anisodus acutangulus. Taxonomy (NCBI): domain Eukaryota; kingdom Viridiplantae; phylum Streptophyta; class Magnoliopsida; order Solanales; family Solanaceae; genus Anisodus; species Anisodus acutangulus. Next base: position 27,421,893 of record CM056508.1, read on the forward strand.
AACGAACAAAATGGAATATGACAAAAACCGAGAGCACTGTGAAGAACAATTGAGAATTCTACCAAACATTCCTTGTGGAATTTAACCCCCACAGGTAAGGCTGGATAAAGAAATCCAGAAACTAACTGTATGTAAAAACTCATGACGGTAATTCCTATATAATACATTTGAGCTGCTTATAAAAACATAGAATAAGAAAGTTCCAATTCTGCATTCCATTTGCCAATCAATGCATTCCTTCTCAAACAAAAAAAAAATAGTACATTCATTAAGGGGATAAACAGAAATTTGGCCTCAATTTCACTCTAGATAATATGTTATGAGGTAACAAGCAGAACATGATATAATCTGAAGGTTGTTTTTGCTATCACTTCCAAGTGGTTAAGAAACACTAATCAGTTGGTCAATGTAGCAGGAGAAGTTCAAATGCATGCGATAAGCCCAAGTTAGTTCTTCTCCTTACAATATCACCTCAAAATGTTTTCTTCAAATCATACAAAGGAGTTTGTGGGGGGGGGGGGGGGGGGCAAGACCAAGTACATCGACAGACTGCATACCTTTTCTGATTGATGTTTGGGTATTTTAATAGCTTGTGGAGAACCATCTAGAGGAGGTTGGATATTGAGATTTACTTCCACTCTTTTTTCCCCTTCATTTTGCACCACAAGGAACAACTCAGTAGATCCTGTCAAATCAAAAAAGCAAAGCTATCACAGATATTAATCACATTTTTAACTTAGGCTTAATATATAGGTAGCCCCTTAAACTTGTTAGGATATTCCATTTAGACACTCAATCTAAGCCTTGTTCCAATTGAACACCTCAACTCCTAATAAAGTTTTCAATTAGGCACTTTCGATTCAAATTTTAGAAAAAAATTTGTGTGTTTTCATTCGTCTATTAGATAGTTAAGTTAACCACATAAAATATGTCATATCTTTAATTATACGCATTCTCCTCAATAAGCCGTAAAACTTCAGGCATTTCTACTTGAGACGTTGATGCTACAAATTTTATGTGGTTAACTTAATTACCTAATAGACAAATGTAAATACACGCAATTATTCATAGCAAATAAGTGGTTGTAAAAGGAAAAACAAGGATTTAATGGAAATTCAAAACCCCACTAAGGGAAAACAAATGGGCGTTAGGCAAGTGTTTATGGAAATTTGGAGAGGAGAGTGTAGCTCAAGTCTTCAAATTCATCATGTAGAAGTTTCGTGCCTGTATATGCAACTTGGTAACAAATAACCTAACTTCCACTATAAATGAGTATGCAAACTTGAGACCGTCAACAATAGCCCCTATCATCAATAGCAAGATTATAGCAGTACACAATGAAGCTCTTTTGGCAACAGAGAAATCCCAAAGGGCTAATGGTGCACAGTTCGAAACTCGGTGGATAATAGGCTCGTCCCTTTACATTCTCCACTTACATACTAAGCTTTTGTTTGTGGTAGGGTTCGAACAGTGACATGTGCTTAATCCACACATCACGCATTGTGCTCTTACCAGTAAACCAAAACTCCGGCGGCTCAGTACCCAATGAAGTGCTCATACTAAATTCTAGGAAGGATAGCAAAGCTTTCCCCTATGCACCAGAAGAAAGTCATGCTATATGAGAAGTGTTTGCAAATAATCCTTTTCTCCTTCCTTACTCCTATCAAGTACAACATGTATATCCGCTCGTGTATTCATATCTCACGCAGCAGTTCAATGACAAGTGCTTCTCTACCAAAACTAGAGATCAAAATCCTACTCCACAATTAGGTCAGTATAAAAGTTACCAGTCAGCACAAATGCATATGTGTTTGCATATTTAAGAAGTGTTGTTGAGAATTGAGAATTCTTTGGTCAATTCAAACAACTATCGTTAGACAATTAGCTCTTAAACAGTTACATATACCATCCGACCTCTCTATGACAGCCTCATTTGTTCCAACATTTTGTTTGTTTTTATAGTTATTGGTTGTTATACACCTACATTTGGCTATTACAAGCAAAAATTATCCAAAAATCAAATTTCTTCCATTTCTTAATGTTATAAAAAGATACAAAAATTATTTAAATTTAAAATCTCAAAGATATGCATACTAAACTAATTAAAGAAAGTTAATACAATTTCAATAAATTCATAACTAACGAAATAGCTTGACGTTTAGAGATACAGTCAGACCTCTCTATAACAGCACTTCACTATAAAAGCCAAGTTTTTCTCAGAATGAATTCTTTATGTTATATTTTACCTCTGTAGCAACAACAGTCACCTTTATAACAGTATATCTTTTTATAAAATTACCCCTCTATATCAGCTATCTTTTTTTTTGGTGATATAATAACCATCTTTATAGAAATAGAATCTCTAAGATGATCAATAATAGGTCTAGAGAATTTGATACTTTAATACATCATTTATGATAATTTATATTATATGAATATATATTTCCATCATTAAAAGATTTTCCTTGGTATACAAATTGTGAAAAAGCTAGCATTTGGTATTATCAACACTTATAATTAAAGTTTTTTACGTACAAAGCTTTCCATTTTGTATAAGAACATATTAAAGTTATGTTTTTCATTGGAGATATTTTTGTAGCCCGCTAAAGTATTTATGTGAGACATATTGATTTCTTGCTTAGTATTGTTCATGTCATATGGGGTCTAAAGGTCAAGCTATTTCTTTAGAAACGACGGTAGCTATTGAAAAAAAAAAGGACAATCCTATCATCTTTAGTTATGAATTTACTGAAATTGAATTAATTATCATTAATTTTTAATTAGTGAAGTCAAGTTATTTCTATACATCAAGCTATAAAATTTTAATTGTGTTAACTTTCTTTAAATGTCATATGGCGTCTAAACGTCAAGCTATTTCGTTAGTTATGAATTTATTGAAATTGTGTTAACTTTATTTGATTTTTAAGTAGTGAAGTATGCATATCTTTGAGATTTTAAATTTAAATATTTTTTGTATCTTTTTATAACATTAAGAAATGAAAAAAAAAATGATGTTGGGACTTTTTGCCTATAACAACCAACTTTTATTTAAACAACAAATGTTGTTATAGGTGTATAATAGTCAATCGCTATAAAAGCCAAAAACAATATCAGAATAAACAAGACTATTATAGAGAGGTCTGACTTTAGCTTGACGTTAAGTTAATACAATTTCAATAAATGAAAAATTTATTGAAATTCTTAAAAATAGCTTGACGTTTAGAATACCTTGAATTTACTAATTAAAATTAAAGAAAGTTAATACAATTTCAAGAAATTCATAACTAAAAACAGTAGGATTATCTTCTTTGCATTAGCAATAGCTACCCTTGTTTCTAAATAAATAACTGGATCAAGAAATCAATGTCTCGAATAAATACTTTAGCACGTCCGAGAAATATTTCCAATGGAAATAACTTTAGTATGTATCTTTATACAAATTGGAAAAATTTGTGCGTAAAGAACTTCAAATACAAGTGTTGATAAATTTTATACAATACCAAATGCTAGCTTCGTCACACTTCGTATGCCAACAGCAATCTCTTAATGATGGAAATATTATAAAAAAGGGTAGTCCGATGCACTAAGCTCCCGCTATGCGCGGGTTATTTGCCTTTATTAAAGTATCAAAATATTTGGTCAAGATCTTTAGACATATTATTGTTAATCTAAAAGATTCTATTTCTATAAAAAAATGTTATTATATTATCCAATAGAAAGTTGATATTATAGAGGGGTAATATTACAAAGAGTATATTGTTATAAAGATGGTTGTTGATGTTATAGGTAAAAAGTTGTTATAGAGAGGTAAAATGCAACATAAAAAGTCGATCCCGAGAAAAAACTGACTTTATAGTCAAGTATTATTGTATAAGGATGTTGTTATAGAGAGGTCTGACCGTACATGATTATTTGAAAAGAACTTGGAGACACTACTATTCTTCAGGAAGGCATCTAAACAGAGATACGAAGATCAAGTGCCGCCCACGCATTTGCTTTTCCTTGTTCCCATTTTCTCTTGGTTCTTTTTTCTTACCATTGTTTTTGGGAGGTGAGGAGTTGGGTCCTATCAGACAGCAAAAAAGATGCCCGAATTCAAACTTTAATGTATTAGAAATATATCTTAAGATCTCATAATGGTTAGATTTTAAGTTATTTCAATAAATAATCCTAGACAAAATGCTACATTCAATTACCTAATACTAATATTTCATGTATTTTTTTTTCAGAAATAAAATCTCCCACAAGGAATGAAATATTCTCAAACATATCAGGAGGAAATCTTTTTCTGCAAATAAACTACAACAAGAAACGCCGAGCTCCAATGGATAATAATAGGTGCAAGCTTAGAATATTGCCCTACTGAAACATTAAATAGTCGTGATCAGTACCATATCACTCTAGCTTTTCCTATACCTCTGTGTAGCAAAATGTCAGGCTCTAAACTCTTCAGGTTAAAACAAGTTGCAATCAGTAATCAGTTGTCAATCCAGTACATATCGGTTGGTTTATCAGAACAGTTCAGTCAAATTTCTAATTCAATGAAACATATGAGTCTGATGAGTGAAAAGCTTTACCATTCTGGGGCGTGTGTATGCATGCAAGCAGTGTTTGTTCAATCCTGCACATTTTTGCCGCCTCCTGACAGCTCTCATTGGTTTTGACTTCCGAGTTTATTGTGTCATCTGTGTTCTTCTTTTCTTCATTCTCCTTCTTCTCAACAGGTGGAGGGCTTTCAGTAGTCACGTTGTTATCATTTTTAGAGGCATCCGGACCCAATTTTGGTGAGCCATTGCTTCCCTGAGGCTGAGGATCTTTAGGCTTCTCTTTGTCAGCTTTAGAGCTCTCACCATTCACTGCAGTGGAATTTAATTCCTTTGAATCGAGCTTTGTTGAACCATTGCTTCCTTGAGGATCTTTAGGCTGTTCACTTTCAGCTTTTGAACTTCCATCATTGACTTTAGTTGAATTCTGGTCCATCAAATCTTTAGGTGCATCATTGCTTACTTGAGGATCTTCAGGCTTTTGTTCTTCAGTTTTTGAGCTCCCATCATTGACTATAGTTGAATTTAGTTCCTCTGGACTGGTTTTTGGTGGATCATTGTTTTCCTTAGAAATTTCAGACTTATGTTTTCCGATTTCAGACTTCTTATCATTAACTGTGCTGGCATTGACTTCCTTTTCACCTTCAACTGGAGTATTTGATGCAGAAATCTAGATAAAAATCAGTCTTAGGTAAATTCCATCGGAACAAGAGATAAAGGTCAAAAACACACCTGAAGTATCACTTTTTTGCGAGTTTCCTAACTGAACTATTCAACAAAACACACCTCAAAATTAATGAGTCAACTGCCATGTGAACGAAATTTTATGGGCAAATTAAAGATGTCACGCGCCTTTTGGTGATTGTATTCAAACACTTGGTCTGGTCAGCTTCGAGGTGTGTTTTGATAAATAGTTGGTGATAGTTCAGGTAGTAAACTCGCAAGAAAGTGATACTACGTGTTTTTTTTACCATTTTCTCAAAAAACAAACTACAGTACATATAGATGTATCTATATTACCTATTAACTAACATATAAAAAGTCTATTTCTAACTATTAACTGCATCGAAACAAATGAATTACAGCACATGTAGATGTATCTACATCACCAATTCACTGTACCATATATCTAAGCAATTCACTGTTAGCTAATAATTCCATCTAAAACACGAATTATAGCACATGTAAATGCAAAGAGAGGAATTTAACCTGTTGAGAAGATGAATTGGTGCTTTTTGTTGAAGCCAAATCAACTAACTTCCTGGAATTGAATAGTTTCGCGTTTGAAGTTGCTGAAACAATTAAAAATGTGAAAATTACCGATAACACTCTACTTCTGCCCATTCCACAGCTGTATTTGAACTTCCGTTGGATCAAATCTTATAAAGATGTCATTTTTAGCACCAAAATTGATGAAATTGCAAGTGCCAACAGAAAGCTTATCATCATGCAGTGGAATAGGATCGAACTGCCAGCGAAATTGATCGCGCGTTAAGATTCAATCTAGGGTTTGTAGGAGGAGGGAGAAGATATGAAAATTTAGAGAAATCTGAGGGCCTTTTCGTCGTTTTGACTTGTGCCAGCGAAATTGATCGCGCGTTAAGATTCAATCTAGGGTCTGTAGGAGGAGGGAGAAGATATGAAAATTTAGAGAAATCTGAGGGCCTTTTCGGCGTTTTGACTTGTGCGTGAGGTATCAAATATAATTCCGAAAGATCTTTGTGCTGCGGAGATTCAAACAATATAGAAATTTATTATGGGGATTTCACGTATATATAGTTTGATTATACACGAAATTTAAGAAATAAATAAGTATTTTTTAATTTTATAATTTAAAAATATTAAAAATATTTGTGTGATTATAAATTATCTTGTTAAGCGTAAAAGATAGAGTTTAAAGTTAAATTAAAATTAGATAAAAAAAAATGTATCATTTTTTTTAGATTGATTAAAAGGAAAAATGTGTCATATAAATTGGGACATATGAAATACATTTTAGTAGTCGTTTGGTTACCTGGAATTAAGAATAATAATTTCGGCCATATAATTTTGTCTGATATAACCAAAAACAAACGAGAATATTAAAAACGAATTGGCATTCCTTCGATTGATTACACCTGATTCTTAGTATTTTTTACTGGTCTTTAATTTTTACTGCTCATATTTATAATCTATAATTTTTATCCTTATAACTTATTTAACGAAAATATCTAAACCTACTTCGTAATGCATAATTATTATAATAATTTTATCTTTAGAAATTAAACATTTGTCTCGCTCGTATAAATTCTGTACGAATAAGTTATACCGGCATAAATTTTATAGTATTTTTAGATTATATTGGGTATTGAAAGTTTTGTCTTGTCCGTCATAATTCGTATAAATGTTATGATACATATGCCGAAGTTCAATGTAACCTATGCCGAGCGAAATCTAAAATTATGTCGTTTTTCAGATTATGTTGAGTTGAAAGTTTTTCCTTGACGAGCATAATTTTTATGGATGTTATGATACATATGCAGAGTTAAACGTAAACTATATCTTGTGAAATCTAAATTATGTCACGCTAAAAAATGATAAAGGAAAAAAATTAAAAATTACAAATTTGAGGACAGAATATTAAAGACCACCCCGAAATAACGGCATATGTGCGAATGACCCATTCTTAATGGGTTTTTTTCTTTTTTCTTTTTGCTTTTCTATTGGGGAAGCCAAGAGTTCTTTTTTATATATAAAAAAAAGTAAAGGAGAATGACGTATATATGCATAAGAATAGGGTATATTTATAAAATATGACCATATTTTTCAGTTTACAAAACATAGCAAAAATACAAAAATACAAAAATACAAAAATATACGAAAACTTTCGCTCAAATTTTGTGTATGAAAATTAGGATTGTCCAGTGGACCGGGTCGGCCCGATCCCCCAAAATAAAAAATAATTATCGGGGTCAGGGTTCAAACTCGGGATGGGGATTGGGTTCTTCCCGCCCGTCCCGATCCCGATCCGTCCCCCTCCCCCTTTGCAAAAATAATTATTGCAACAACAACCAAATTTCTATTTTGACCGTTGTGCAACGGCTATAATGGCCATTTTTGGCCCCACCCCACCCCACCCCATAAACTCCCATACCCCCTTAATATTTATTTTTAACCCCTAAGTTAATATATTTACACTTTAACCCTATTTCTCAACTATAAATAACTCATTTTTTTCACAAATCTCCCTACCATCTCTCTAATCTCTCAATTTATCTATCTATTCGACAAATCTTCCTACTATTAAATATTATATCAAAGTTAAAAAATTGGGAGTGAAGTTCGTAACTAGCTTGAGCATCATCCATCGAGCAAAGTTTCAATTTTCAACCTCGATTACACGTCGACGTTATGTCGGCGTTTGGTACCTTCGTTCCTTCTTTAAATAATTATTGTTACTTAATTTTAATTATCGCACTTAATTTCATTTACTTTATTTATTTATTTATATAATTATAATGGAAGGATTGAAACGTATGATTAGGGGTAAGGGTAAGGGTGTTTCTTCTAGTAGGGGTAAAAAAGGTAAGGGTACTTCTTCTAGTAATCTAATTCATAGTCTCAATGATTTGATTGATTTCAGTTACATTGATGAAACTGTTTTTTTAATGATATACCATTAGATGATGAAGTAGATGAATCAGACTTTAATTTAGACGATAATATAGATGACACACCCACTAGTGCACCTCAACCTCAGGCTTAGACTGAGTCTCAGCCTGAAACTGAAATGTCTCTTATTCCCCCTAGTATGAATTGAGGCCCCACAAAATGAAAAGTAAAATCAGATGCATGCCATTTTTTTTAAAGGGACGAAGAGAATCAACTAGCTAGATGTAAAATTTGTAAAAATGTTTATAAATTTAAAACCGGAAAAGGTCAAGGTGGGATGGGAGGTTTATTGAGACATGTACAAGGCGAGCACACAACTAGGTGGAATCAATACCAGGATAAAAAAATTAGGTGTGTCAATGCCATATGAGTCGGGACAAGGTTCACATAGTGTCCCGGGCCTAGTACAGGGTCAAATTAACCCGACGACGGGGGATTTTTGGTCCTAATTATGATAAAAACAAAGATAGGGAAAATATGAAAAAAATTAATTGTGGTGGAGGGTTTGCCTTTTTCATTTTCTTCCTCTCCTGATTGTATTCATTACATTCGAGAAACATATAATCATGCTTTTAATGGTTTTTCTAGATCAACTGTTAGAAAAGATGATTTTAAATTTGTAAGTGAATATCAACAATATTTACGTTATGCACTGTATCATTTTAACGGCAAAGTGACTATCACTTCTGACATAGATCGTAGTACTAGCGGTAATGATTATTTAATGGTGACATGTCATTGAATAGATCAAAATTGGTCTATGCAAAAACATATGTTAGCATATAGATATATAGATGATAGGCACACTGAAAGTTTTATTGCAGAAAATATTCAAAAATTTTGTGATTACTATGAAATAATTAATAAAATTATGACTATTACATTAGATAATGCTCTTCTAATGATTATGATATAAAATATTTAAAACTTAGATTAACTCCATTTTTTCTTGATCATTTTCATATAAGATGTGCGTGCCATATTTATAACTTAGTTGTAAAGGATGACCTAAAACTTTTTGAAAACATTCTTGATAAAATATAATTTGCTATAAACTTTATTTTTAAAGGTGAAAAAATACAAAGACGCAAAGAGTATAAAAAAAATATGTCATGATTGTGGATTACCTTATAGAAAAATTTCAGAAGAAGTTTCGACTAGATGAAATTCTCTGTATGAGCAACTACTTGTTGCTTACGATTATAGACAACAAATTACTTTATTATTTAACGCCCATAATAAAAATTCAAGGGATATGCTTGTAGATATGATTGGGAAAATATTTTAAAACTTAATGGATTTTAGAGAAATTTTATCAAGCTACTAAAGAATGTTTCGGTATTTATTATCCTACTATTTCAAATATGTTATTTTATATAGCACTAATATTTTTGTTACTTAATGAATATATGCAAAAACCAACTTATAAGGCATCTATTGAAAAAATGTTTAAAAAATACTTTTTTCATATCCCCACTATTTATATTGTTGGTGTTGTATTAAATTCAACTATTAAAGTAGACGGTTGTAAAACACTTGTAGAAACGATTTATGATTGTATAGAAGTACTTCCAACAGACTCAACTGAAGAATCAACGTACAAACCAACTAAAGAAGAAGTTACGTCTAGCATACACACAGAATGCAAACAAGTATATATGTATTACCAACAACAAAGTGTAAATAATCAACTGTCTTTTGTACCATCTTCTAATACTTCGCTTCAATCTTATAAAAACACATGCGGTTTCTGCTGTTAGTATTCAAGGTCTTAGAAATAAAATGTGTAGTAATTCAACTTCTTCACAAGTTAGCGAATTTGATGTTTATGTTTTACAAGGTGTTGTACCGTACAAATTAATTGACAATGATGAAGGACAAGAAGACTTGCTGAAATACTGGAGGCAGAATGAGAATACATTTCGACACTAACAAAGATGACCTGAGATGTGTTGAACATTCAAGCGTCATTAACAGCGTCTGAAAGTGTTTTTTCTGCGGGGAGATTTTAAATAGGAGAGAACATACATTCATTGGCGGGGGACACATTGGAGATTGCAGTTCTATTCAGAGACAAGATTCGTGCGGAGCGTAGAAGGTGCGGTCAACCGGAGACCAACGAAGAAGAAGACTACAACTACAACGAAATCTTGTCCAAGGGAGCAAGAAGCGACGTTGAAGAATTTGACAAACAAATTTCAATTCCAACAGAAAATCATCAAGACATTGTGAGGAAATATGAAAAAGTATGGTTGAATATGTAATTTTTTTAATTGCAATTTTACTATGTCATTTGCAACTTTTGAACAACACCACAAAGTTGCAATTTTGAAATTGTATTACAAAAAAAAATTATATTTCCATAAAATAATTTAAGAGGCACAAAAACAGTCTTGGGATGTTTTTATTACACAATTTTGTTCAATTATTTTTTTAAAATTAAGTGGCAAAAAAAATCCCGAGTCCCGACCCGCCCTGCCCCAACCCGAACCCGTTCCGGCGGGATGTGGGACGGGACGGGACCTCTTCCCGTCCCGCCTATCCCAGCCCGCCTGAACCCGACCGTCCCCCCATCCCGCCGGGACCCGCCTCGGCCCGCCCCGTTGGACACCCTTAATGAAAACTATATGAAATGTGTATATCTCGCTCAAGGCTTGAAAAATTCGCTCGAAATTTTGTGTATGAAATATGTATATTCTGCTCAAGGCTTAAAAAATTCGCTTAAAATTTTGTGTTTAAAATATGTATATTTCGCTCAAGGCTTAGGATTCTCACATTTTTCGTGTATGAAAAATATTTTAAATTATATAAAACATATATATATATATATATATATATATATATATATATATAACTATGTAAATTTTGTATAGAATTCATGTTAGGTTTTTAGAAATTTAATACAATTACAACAACATTGTATACAACTTTCATATAATATTCATGGAAAATTACTATAATACAACTAAAACAACTTAAAATACAATTTTCATACAAATGCAGAATACAATTATCATACAACTTTAATACAAATTTGATATAATTTTTTCTTACATCAACTAGTGTTGGATCTGGCGATTAATTAACAGTAGTTCCCACAGCCAGCCCTTTAGTCCGTCTGGTGATTGTTTAGCTCCTCTGGAGACATGCGTTGAAGAACTTCTGATCTTTCTTTGATCCGAATGGCCTATATATGTCAATTTAGCACGAAATCGAATAATTACCATGGGCAAACATAAAAGCAACTGTATAAGTAGTTTGTTTTCAATTCTACTTAATTAGTAGTTTCATCAATTGACTCTTTCTCCTGACAACAACAACGACACATCTGTTCTAAAAAGAAATAACACAGAATTAGAAATTAATTCTTTTAGTTATGGCTTACGACATTACTAAAACATAGGTTTTTTGCATCGACATTCAGTGTGGAAGTTATTGTTAAGAGTCCCACATCGGATATGGAATGGAAATATTGACTCCTTATATGGACTTGGACAATTCTCATCCTATAAGCTAGCTTTTGGGGTTGAGTTAGGTCCAATACCCATTATTTACATGGTATCAGAGTCAGGCTCATTCCAATTTCTTGTTCACCAATATTGGGCACCCAAATTATATTATTCATGCTCAAGTTAACGAGGTCTAGGTGTGCGGAGAAGTGTTAAGAGCCACATCGGATATGGAATGAGAACATGAAGGACACCAACTTGTCCACGAATCACTTTTTTACGTACAAAGTGAATATCAATTTCAATGTGTTTAGTGGCTGATGTTGAACGGGATTGTCGGAGAGATATATCGCATTGACATTATCACAATATACCAATATAGCCTTGCAGATTAGGCAGTGAAGTTCAAGGTTGCGTATCCAACAAGAATCAGAGACAACATTTGTGCCTCTATACTTGACTTCAGCACTGGATTGAGACAAAGTAGGTTGTCTTTTAGAAGACCAAGAAAGCAAGTTATCTCCGAGGAAGACACAGTAACCTGACGTGGATCGACGAGTATCCAGAAATTCACCCCAAGCAGCGTTAGAATAAGAGGTGAGACCATAGAGTGTAGACTTGTACAGGGTTCAAATCCAGTTGGGCCCAATAATTCGCCAATCCGCCATGAGATGATATAACCCCTTTTGTACTTCAGAAATACCTTGGAGGCCGAAGTGAAGAGTATATTGTACATAGCGCAAAATACTTTTGAGTGCATTCATATGTGCATCCAACATGCTGTGCATATGTAAGCATATTTGTTGCACGACATAAGATATATCTGGTCTCGTGAAAGTGAGATATTGTAATGCTCCTGCTAAATTGTGATAGTGAGTCAGGTCGGCATATAGAGAACCCGAAGAGGTACTGAGTTTGGAATTAGTGTCTACTGGTGTGTGGGCCGGTTCGCAAGACGTTATGCCTGCTCGGCCAAGGATCTCTTCGGTGGACTTCCTTTGACAAAGAAATAAGCCACATGCATGTCTCGTAACAGCAAAGCCCAAAAATTAGGTTAAGGGGCCCAAATCCTTCATAGCAAACTCAAAGGCAATGAGTGACATAATGTATCGGCGAAATGCATCAGAAGATGTAGTGAGGATGATATCATCAACATATAGTAGGATGAATGTCATGTCATTACCCTTGCTATAGATGAGCAGTGAATGATCAAATTTTCTATGTGAAAAATAGATAGAGGATACAAAATCAGCAAACCGTTGGAACCATGCACGAGAAGTTTGTTTCAGTCCATAGAGTGATTTTATAAAAAAATACACGTAATTTGGATGAACTGGATCCCTGAATCCCATAAGCTGATGCATATATACGGTTTCATGAAGGTCCACGTGCAAGAAAACATTTTTTGATGTCAAGCTGATGAATAGGCCAATATTTGGAGAGAGAGAGAGTTGGCCGAGAGGCAGCCGAGATGGAAGGTTGAGAAGGGCTATTCCGAAGCTCCCATTGTGGGACTTGGTGGACTGCCCACCTCAGGACGGTAGTGATGGGGCCGATTATCGGTGATGGTGATGACTGATTTTTCAAGTAATGAATTAGAAGGGGATTTAGGCCATCATTTAGGGAGTCACAGGAATTTGGAGGTGGAGAATTGAGTTTGGCAAAGGGAAATTGGGACTCATCAAATATGACATGCCTATAAACGATTATTTTTCAGCTTGACAAGTCATAATAATTGTAACCTCGATGATTGGGGGGTAACCAAGAAAGACACACGGGGATGACCGAGGTTGTAGCTTATTGATTTGAGTGGAGAGTTGGATGGGGTAGCATAGACATCCGAAAGTTCGTAAATACTTATAGGAAGGATTCCGAAGATAGAGAAATTGAATGGGTAACTTGTGTTTGAGAGACTTTTTGGAAGAATATTCAAGAGATATGTTGTCATTGAAAGGACGTAATGCCAAAAATAGAGAGATAGCGGCATGGGCAAGGAGAGCACGAATTAAGTTGTTTATGATTCTAATTTTTCGTAGAGCTTTTCCATTTTGTGAAGAGGTGTGTGGAAAGGAAAAATAAAAAACAAGGCCATGTTTGGCGCAGAACAGTTTGAATTGTTAATTATTAAATTCCCTCCCACTGTCACATTGAAGACATTTGATATTCTTTTCAAATTGTGTCTTTATTAAAGCACTAAAGGAAGAAAAAATAGAATAGACTTCAGACTTATTACCAATGGAAAAAGTCCAAAAAAAGTTGGAATAATCATCTAAAAACAACACATAATATCTATGCTCTGTCGTGCTTAAAATAGGAGAAGTCCATAACTCACTAAGTATAGGTGGGTGAAGAATAAAATGACAATTTGAATGTTTCCCAAAAATGCAAGATTCACAAACAGGAGTATTGGAGAAATGTTTGCAATCAAAAAAATTATTTTCGCCAAAGAAGCGTAAAACAGAATCTTCAGGATGTGCTAATCTATTATGTCATAAAAGAGATGAAAGAGCTTCAAATGTTGATGGAGAGAAGGCTAGATGGCTGACAGTGGTGGTGATAGGATAAAGGTCTCCGGTATTGTCACATCTCATTATTCGCAACCCTACAAGCTATAAAATTGCGGGGGAGTGTTAAGAGTCTCACACCGGATATGAAATAGAAACATTGACTCCTTGTATGGACTTGGACAATCCTCATCCTACAAGCTAGCTTTTAGGGTTGAGTTAGACCCAATATCCATTCTTTACAGTTATGCTACAAATTATGATTTTCTCACCTCATTCCCATCAAACCAGCTCACTGGAAAAACGCATGGTGGAAAACTAGTTTCCATTGAAATGCTGAGAAACTTCATAATTTTTTCATGTGAAAACACTATTATTTAAATTTTTTCACCGGTATTTAGTGTAAAATAACCACTAAACATTTTTCAGAGGGAAATTCAATGATAAAATGGAGATTTTTTTAGTAGTGCGAGAGCGCAGATAATTGTCGGCAGTTTCGAACTAGTATTGGACTTCTTTAGCCTCAGAACCAAGCCGCATCAAACTCATGTTCCAAGTCAATTTCAAATTCGCCCTGACATTATGGCTGCAGAGAGGGAGATTGGCGTGAAGGAGAAGGGGAAGGGAGGGATGCGCTTTTTTCCTGATCTACGTTTTTCCAGATTTGTGCTTTGAATTTTTCCATTCCGTTATATTTTGCAATAATCTTGTTATGTTTTGTAAATATGTTTTGTAAATAACTCAAAGTATATTTATGTTTAGTAATATAGAGTTTTATTTAGTTGTTGCGGATAATTTTCCCAAAAGCAAAAGGACAATAACCTACTTAGTGTAATTTCACAAAGAGTTTGGGGAGGATAGAGTATATGCAGACCTTACCCCTACCTTGGAAGGTAGAGAAGTTGTTTCCAATAGACTTCCGGCTCAAGGAAAAACATTTTAAAGTAGATCAAAAATAGAAATAAAAAAGTAAAGATAATATGGAAAAATACTATAGAGAGCATTACAAAACATTCTAAAAAGAAACAGTAATTACAACAAAATAATATGATAATCGAAATACGAGAAACAACATATAGTAACAGGAATCGGGTCAAGAAACTACAGAAGAGATACTATTACTAATAGTCTAGAAGTAAAGGCGAGACAATGCACTACTACCTACTGACATTCTACCCTAATATGTGTTCTCCACAACCTTCTATCTAAAGTCATGTCCTCGGTAAGCTGCAACTGCATCATGTCTTGTCTAATCACCTCTCCTCAATACTTTTTCGGCCTACCTCTACCTCTCTTGAAACCATCCATGGTAAATCTCTTACACCTCCGCATGTGGCATCCATGCATCTCCTTTTCACATGCCAAAACCATCTCAGCCTCGCTTACCGCATCTTGTCCTCCACCGAGGCCACTCTCACCTTATCCCGAATATCTTTATTTCTAATCGTATCTCTCCTAGTATGACCAACATTCATTGCAACATCCTCATCTCTGTAACTTTCAGCTTCTGAACATGGGAGTTCTTAACTAGCCAATATTTCGTCCCATACAACATAGTCAATCTAAGCACCACTTTGTAGAACTTGCATTTAAGTTTTGGTGGCGCCTTCATATCATATAACACTCCGAATGCGAGCCTCTATTTCATCCCCTCTACACCAATACGATGTGTGACGTCATCTTCAATCTCTCAATTTCCTTAGATAATATCCAAGATACTTGAAACTTGCTCTCTTTTGGATGATCTATGCATCAAGTCTCACTTCCATGTCAGTCGCATTCGTTACATCACTGAACTTGCACTCCAAGTATTCTGTCCTAATCCTGCTCAACCTGAATCTTTCGACTTCATGGTCTATCTCCAAACCTCCAACTTAGTGTTAATTCTGCCGCGGATATCGTCAATCAAAATTATGTCATCCGTAAATAACATACAACATGGCATTTCACCTTGAATATCTCGCTTATATACATGCCTCACCCATGGCAAATAGAAACGGGTTAAGAGTTAATTCATGACACAACCTTATCATAACTGGAAAATGTTCTGAGTTTCCTCCCACGATCCTTACCCGGATCATGGCTCCATCGCAAATGTCATTAATCATCCTAGTGTACGTCTTAATAATAAAAATGGTTGTCAAAGACGGATCTTTGCACTTCGCGACCCAATCCGAGTATATGCTTAGTGCAATGCCTCATAGAACAATGAAGTTACTTATTTTAAAAGGTTGAGGTGTTTGATTAATATTGTAAAGAAAAATTAAGTATTTCTGAGTAGTAGCAGAAGCTGTCTTTCAGAAGCTAAAAAGAAATTCTGCCTAAAAGCACTTTTGGACATTGGTCAAGCACAAAGTACGATTCTAAGAATGGCGAAAGTGTTTTTCAAATTGATTAGTCAAACACAAATTGTCATTCTAGGCTGATTTTGAAAGTCTGGTCAAACAAGCTAAAAGATGCGCTCAAGAATATGGAGTTTCTTCTCATGAAAATTTAAGTAATGTTACTTATAAAAAAATTAGGAGTCACCTGATCTGTAAAAAAGTTATATTAAAATTATAATACAAAAATTAAATAATAAGAGATTATTTAGTGGATATATTCTGTAAATAAATGTTTGGTTCATTTGACTGAAAATGGAATATACACGGTATATTATAAAATAGGGAAAAGAGTTAAAAATACCCTCTAGTTTGTTTTATTAGCTAACTTTATCCTTCGTTAGTAATTATGAACAAAAATAGTCATGTCATTTTCAAACTTCACACTTATACCCTTTATGCTATAGCTTTCTGCTGTGCTCCATGCTCAAGAAAGAATTCAAACCCGGTCTTTATTAAAATTATCACGCATGTCTAATTTTATATTGTTTGCAATCTAGTATTCTTCTTTTCCGTATGCATAGTTTGTTGTAAACTGTAACAAAGATTTGCCCAAGTTTGATACTTATACGATTTGGAGTTAAATGTGGGACTTATGAATTGGCAGTCACTGTAAGAGAAAGATTTGGAGGCATTAGAAAATGGGTGGCGGAGGATTTAGTTTTTAGAAAATGGATTGGGGTTTAATTTGATTTAGTTTAATGGGTGGCGGATCGGGTTAAAAGAGGGGAACATATAATTTCTATTGAAATCGGATTATTTTAGTAGATTTGGAGGTTTTCATCCAAATAGGGGTATATGTGTGAAGTTTAAAAAATGCAGAAGTATTTCTGTTCACAATTGCTAACAGATGATAAAAATAGATAATAAAACAAAGTAAAACAATTATTTTTGACCCTTTTCCCTGTAAAATATGTGTTTGGGCTTAACTTAAGATAAACTTGAATAAACATTTATTTTAAGTTTTAACTTTGATTTTATTAAAACACTTGGGGAGAAATTTTTTGGAGAATGGTAAATGTGTTTTTTGTTGTTTTATCCTAGATTAGTAATCTCAAGGTTATTATCCCACATAAAGTATAAATAATTATGGTATAACTAATCCCGAGATTATGTTGGATATTTTCAGTAAAATTAAAGGTCATCATTGATGTGATGCCCCTTCAACTTTGGGGGGAGTGTTAACATAATTCATATTTATTTGAATTTGAAGTGACGCAACTTTTCCCAATAACCACCATTGATGCCTCTTGGAGATGTCTGTTGGTGATGAAAATGCATCACCAATGGATGTGAAATCTCTATAAGTAGTAAAGATGTTTTCTCATTCAATTAATAGATAAGAAAAATAATCAAAACTTCTTTTGAAAAAGAATCAAAACTTCTGTTGAAAAAGAATCAAAACTTCTGTTGAAAAAGAATCAAAACTTCTGTTGAAAAGAATCAAAACTTCTGTTGACTTTTCCTCCCTAAGCATCATCAGAAACTTCATAATGTGTGTTCTTGGTTGGATCAAGGGAGTACAAACTTTGAATTCAACATCGTTGTTAGGGCTTCATTGTATCCTGAAGGCAATATTTCTGTGACCTATTGTACTCGCCAATTTATTGGAAAGGGTCGAAATAATTGTCTAAAAGAATCTGCATAAGAGCCTTGAAGTCAGAGAACAACAATTCGGTGTCTGTGTTTCATCCTGTTAGTACCATATTTTACAACAATTTATAGACAATTAACGACATGGAGGGTGAAACTTCAATTGCTGCTCAATCATTGCAAGTAATGAACCAAACTTTGAATCGTTTAGAACGTTTTGATGGTGAGGGTTTCACTCGTTGGCAAGAGACTATCAATTTTTTCCTGATGACTATCAAGTTATGGTACATCCTTAAAGATGGTTTGGAGAAAATTCCTGATGCGACTCCAATGGACAACGATGAATTGAAGGCCAAACAGAAGAAACGGCAAGAGGATGATTTTATGTGTCGTGGTCATATTCTGAATGTTCTAGGAGCTAATGTTTACAATGCTCATCGAAGTCTTGAAACAACAAATGAATTGTGAACAACGCTCGAAAACAAGTACAAAATTTCTGAAGCGAGTAACAAGAAATTTCTGATTTGTAATTTCATGGACTTTAAGATGGTTGACAGTAAGTCAATTATTGCCCAGGTCAGTGAACTTTTACTCGTTGTTAATCATCTTAAAGATGCTAGGATTGACCTTGTATCTTCATTCGTCGTTGGGGTTATTATTTCTTGTCTTCCCCCTTTTTGGAATGATTACAAGAAGAAACTTAAGCATGCTGAAACTGACTATGACTTAGAAGGTTTAAAGCGTCATCTTCGTATTGAAGAAGATGCTCGTAAACGAGAGATTAAGGATAGTCAGCAAACTGAAAATCATTCTAAGATTAATACTGTGGAAGAATCGAAAAAACCAATTTTTTTAAAACCTAAGATTGATACTCGATTTAAGAAGAAAGATCACAACAAGAAAGATAAGAAAAAGGGAAATTGCTACTTCTGTAAGAAACCCGGCCACTATACTCGTGACTGTTGTCAACGAAAGAAACAAATGAAAAATGAAGCGAATGTGGTCGATGACAAAAGCAAGCTTATCGTTGTAGTGCAAGTGGCCAACACTGTTGCAAATCATGGTAGTGGATGGTGGTACAATACTGGTGCAATCATTCATATCTGTAAAGATAAAAACCTTTACAAGACATATGAACCAGTTAGTGGAGAAGGAAACAAAGTTACTTCAGCGAACAACCAAAATAACAAAGTGGTTGGCAAAAATACTGTTAATATCTCATTTACTTCAGGAAAGATTGTTACTCTTACTAATGTTTTACATGTCCCTGACATTTGTAAAAACCTTATTTCTGGAGTTTTTGTTAACAAAGTTGGATTTAAGGTTACGTATGATTCTGATAAGTTTGTATTATCCAAGAACGGAATGTTTGTTGGACAAGGATACTCTTGTAATGGGATGGTTAAGCTTAATTTAATAAATAATAGTTTTACTTATATTGTTGAGTCTGTTGATTTATGACATGCTAGATTAGGACATGCGAATTATGGTTCTCTTAGAAATATGAAAAGATTAAGATTAATTTCTGATTGCAATTTTGATAATGTTTCTAAATGTGAAATATGTGTGCAAGCAAAGATAACTAGAACATCTTTTAAATCTGTAATAAGAAATACTGCCTTGCTTGAATTAGTACATAGTGATGTTGGTGATCTGAAAAGTCATATGACTCATGGTGGAAACAAATACTATGTCACTTTTATTGAAGATAGTACTAGATATGCCTATATTTACTTGATAAAATCTAAAGATGAAGTCTTTGATAAATTTAGAATTTACAAAGCAGAAGTAGAGACACAATTAGGACAGAAAATTAAGGTTTTACGTTCTGATCGTGGTGGTGAATACTATCCTTCTGAATTTACTTTATTTTGTCAAGAACATGGTTTAGTACATCAATTCACTGCTCCATATACACCCTAACAAAATGGTGTTACTGAAAGAAAAAATAGAACTTTGATAGATATGGTTAACGTTATGCTCATTAGCTCTGGTTTGCCAAATTTTTATAGGGTGAAGCTATTTTATCTGCATGCTATATTTTGAATAGAGTTGCTTTGAAAAAGAAGAATATTTCTCCTTATGAATTGTGGATTAAGAGAAAGCCTAACTTGAAAAGACTCAAAGCATGGAGTTGTTTGATATATGTCAGAAAGTCTGACCCTAAGAGACCAAAGTTAGGAAATAGGGCTTATAAATATGTTTTTGTAGGTTATTCACTTAACAATATTATTTACAGATTCTTAATCCTTGACACATTTGAGATTATAGAATCTATAGATGTAAAATTTTTTGAAAATTTGACGAGGTTTAGTTCTCAACCACAACCTACTAAAAACTCATTGTTACCTAATCTAGAACCTGTAGAGACTAATGACAATGTTGAACTTTCTGCTCCTGCTCACAACAATGATATTTTAGTTCCTACTAAAGATATCAAACATAGAAGAAGTAAGAGAGTAAGGATAGAGAAAAAATATCCAGATTTTATACAATATCTTGTAGAGAATAATAATAATGAAGTTCTTAACATTACCAAGTATGATATGCATGTTGATGATGATCCTAAAACTTATTCTGAAGCTATGAGTTCTAGAGATGCTAATTTCTAGAAAGACGCTATCAATTATGAAAATCATTCACTTTTGTCTAACGAAACTTGGGTGCTATAGGATTTACCTCCTGGTGCTAAACCTATATGATGCAAAAGGATATTCAAGAGAAAATTGAATGTTGATGGTACAATTGATAAGTTTAAAGCCAGATTGGTTGCTAAAGGTTATAAACAAAGACATGGAATTGATTACTTTGATACATATGCTCTTGTTGCTCGCATCTCATTTATTCGTTGTTTGATAGCACTTGCTCCTATTCACAAGCTAGTTATACATCAAATGGATGTCAAAACTGATTTTCTAAATGGTGATTTAGAAGAAGAAGTATATATGGAACAACATGAAGGTTTCATAGTACCAGGCCAAGAGAAGAAATTTTACAAGTTAGTGAAATCCCTCTATGGTTTGAAGCAAGCTCCCATGCAATGACATGAGAAGTTTGACAAAGTAGCTTTGGCATATGGTTTTGTTGTTAATGAAGCTGATAAATGTATCTATAGTAAGCATGATAAATCTGGATGTGTAATTCTCTGTTTATATGTTGATGATATGTTTATTTTTGGGTCTGACATATCTTGTGTGGAAGAAACTAAGAATTTTCTCAGTTCTAACTTTAATGTGAAAGATCTAGGAGAGGATGATGTGATCTTAGGAATTAAAATCCTAAGAAAGGGAGATGAGTTGGCTTTAACCCAATCTCATTATATTGGGAAATTTCTCAAAAAGTATAGTCATTTCAATGACAAACCAGCCCCCACTTCTTTAGATCCTAGTATTAAATTAATGAAGAATACTGGAAGGACTCATGGACAACTTGAGTATTCTAGTATTATCGGAAGTCTTATGTATGATATGCATTGCACGAGACCAGATATAGCCCAAGCGGTGGGAGTACTATGTCGTTTCTCAAGTAACCCAAGAGTTGAACATTGGAAAACAATCTCAAGAGTGTTGGCTTACTTGAAAGGAACCATAGATTATGGTTTACATTTCCAGGATTATCCCGCTGTATTGGAAGGATACAATGATGCAAACTGGAATAATGTAGAATCCAAGTCCAAGTCTACCACTGGGTGGATATTTACATTAGGTGGTGTTGTTGTGTCTTGGAGTTCCAAAAAGCAGACTTGTATATCTGATTCAATAATGTTGTCAGAATTAATTGCACTGGCAGAGATGCATGTAAGGAGGCAGAATGACTTAGAAACTTACTTATAGAGATCTCATTATGGAAGAAGCCAACTCCAGCAGTCTTGATTAACTGTGATAATCAGGCTACGATCTATAATGTCTCAAACAAGACTTATAATGGAAAGTCATGACATGCAAGTCTTAGACATCAAATAGTAAGACAATACTCAAGAAAGGAGTAGTTGTAGTTAACTATGTTGAAACAAAGAAGAACTTGGCAGACCCATTTACTAAGAGTCTACCAAAGGCAGTGGTTTCAATAAAGTGTAAGAAAATGAGACTAAGGTCTGTGAAAGAAGGTTGATCACCGGTTAACAGAAACCCAACCTATATTTTGAAAAAGATAAACAAGGTTCAATGGGTACCAACAAGTTACGAGAGTGATTATGGTACACTAAGTCAAAGCTTCCTATTTCTGTATTAGTGTAGTGATTCTGCATGATTGAGGATGGATGAATAATAAGTCTATGTTTGTTTACAGGTGTATCACAGAAACACCTTAGAGACTTACCTATATGAATATGGAAATTAGGTCGTTTCCTATGAGAATAAGACCATTCTCTAAAGAATACTCATGAATCTAGGATATAAGCACATGACCATTAACGTGCTAAGCTACAGAACACACTATTCTCTGAAGTCAATATGTGTGGAGATTCCGGTTTTATCACAAGGGGTACTTGGTTCAAGACTAGTTCACCATAGAACCTCGATAAGGCTTTGAATTTCTTACACTAAGTGAAGGTTCAAATCCAAAAGATACCTATCATTTATGTATTGATTTATACGATGATGCTTTGTCTCAACTTAGTTTGAACTACGTTGGCTTGATCCCACTCGGGTATGTAGGTAGTCACTTGAGTGATGCAGCCATTCCTATTCTGAAATTTTTTACTTTATTTTATGTTTTTTTATTTTGAAAATACGGAGAGAATGTTGGATATTTTCAGCAAAATCAAAGGTCATCATTGATGTGATGCCCCTTCAACTTTAGGGGGAGTCTGTTAACATAATTCATATTTAGTTGAATTTGAACAGACACAATTTTTCCCAGTAGCCACCATTGATGCCTCTTGAAGGTGTCTGTTGGTGATAAAAATGCATTACCAATGGATGGAAAATTTCTATAAGTAGTAAATATGTTTTCTCATTCAATGACTATGAAAAAGAATCAAAACTTCTGTTTTCTTTTCTTCCCTAAGCATCATCAGAAACTTCATACTGTGTGTTCTTGGTCGGATAAAGGGAGTACAAACTTTGAATTCAACATCGTTGTTAGGGCTTCATTGTATCCTGAAGGCAATATTTCTGTGACCTATTGTACTCGTCAATTTATTGGGAAGGGTCGAAATAATTGTCTAAAAGAATCTGCATAAGAGCCTTGAAGTCAGACAACAACAATTCGGTGTCTGTGTTTCATTCTGTTAATACCATATTTTACAACATATTACTAGTCTCAAAATTAAAAGTTCTACTATTATTGAGTTATGTAAATATTTAACAAATCAAATGTAGTTATTAAATTAATCTGGGAAAATAGTTTGATCATGATGATTTTTTTGGGTACATACGGAAACACATACTGGACCATTTATGGAAACTGTTTCCTTATAGCTATTTGATTTGAGAATTAGAGTCCTAAACGTTTTATATTTATTTATACGAGAATATCTTAACCAAAACATATTAAGAAAAGTAATTTGTGTTTTATTAGAATTAATTATGTGGCTACGTAAAATGGGAAAAGAAGTTACTTGTTTCCTAAACAATTAGAATTTGGTTGGTACTTGGTTAAGGGAAAGGAAACACTAGAGCATGTCACAAACACAATGGGCGTGTTCGGTATGGAGGAAAACAGAAAATGTTTTTTAATTTCTCATATTTGGTAGGTCAAAATTTTCAAAAAATATTTTTTCTAGAAAAACAAAATTCTTTAAAATGAAAATATGACTTCCCTATTAGAAGTAGGAAACATAAGTTTCATAAGTGACATTTCATATTAAATGTGTTCTTCCCACCCTTCAATACACCTCATCTTCACCACCCTTTAGCCCCATCTCCACCATCTCACACCCCTACCCTCCATTCTCACGTTCCATAATATTTGTTTAAATTATATAAATAATTTTAGAATAATATTTTTTTACTTACATACAAACACAAAAAAATAAGTAAGAAATTCAATTATTCTTTAAAAAAACATTTTTTTTCATACCCAATATCTCAGTCCTTATTAACTTTTGGGGAACGAGTATGAGTATGGATTTATTTTCTTATAAAAAGAAATGATTTTATTTATCAAGATTATGAGTACAAATCTGTGTATCCCTAATTAATTCTTCTCTCTTAAGATTTCTCCGTGATCCGAGATCCATTAGTGGCGTATTCAGGGGCGTCTTTGGGCCCATGCGAGCTGTGCTACCGCACAGGGCCCCCGAAAAATGAAAATTTTTAGGGGCCCCTTTTTTATTTTTTATTAAGTAGTATTAGCCAGAATTTACTGTAAAGGCTCATAATTCGCAGGTCTTCGCAGATCTTAGCTCAATCTAATTATTGAAATCATATAATTACTTATATTAAGGGCCCACTTTTACGAATTAGAACAGGGCCTCCAAAATGTTTGAGACGACCCTGGACGTATTTCTCGAATGTATGATGATTTGGACCTTCGTAGGAAAGACATTTGATAAAGGCAGTGTTTGATGCCTTAATCTCTTGTGAATATCTAAGATTTTATGATATATTCGAGATCTTGATCTCTTTGTGATACTCATAAATTTATGAGATTTTTGAGATCTTGATTTATTGATCTCTTTGTGAATACCCATGAATTTATAGATATATTGATCTCTTTATAAATATTCATAAATTAATGGGATATTCGAGATGAATATGGATGATAATAAACATAGTACTAGAACCACATGCAATGCTGCTTTAGTAAAATACACAAAGATTCCTCCTAAGAAAGGTAGAAAACATAAACCTAACCAAGCAAGAAAGCATAAAATGCTGAAACACAAATTTGGCTAAAAGATGTGGCTTATATACGGCTCACTCGCTTTGAAAGTTAAATCTTTATACATTTTCTTAACATAAAACGGGAAGAAAGAAAAGCGACAGAAATAATTATATATATAGTCTTCCTTAACAGTTTGCCCTCACACAGAAATGACCAAAAAATGGTAATTAATACTGAAAGATAGAATAATTTCCCTTAGGAATTTCTTTCATTATTCACAATATATATAGATGTACAAGGTTGATTCCTAATATGGTACGAATCATAACTTACCTTACAAAGGTTGATTCCTAATACAATTAGAATCCTAAGTTACCTTAAATATACATTTATCATAATTACAAAATATACGACGAATATTCTGAGAATATTCGCTAATACTCCCCCTCAGACGGAGCGGGAGGAGGCCGAATGCTAAGGCTGGATCGGAAGTCGGTGAAGAGCTCGCGGTAGTCCCTTTGTGAAAATATCTGCATACTGATACGAGGAAGGCACATGTAAAATTTTGACCTGACCACGAGCAACCTTTTCTCGCACAAAGTGGATATCCATCTCAATATGCTTAGTTCATTGATGTTGGGTGGATTATGAGACATATAGATAGCAGATATGTTGTCACAATAAACTATAGACGCTTTGCGTAATGGACACTGGAGCTCCAAAAGAAGATTTCGGAGCCAACAGATCTCAGCGACGACATTAGCAACTCCGCGATATTCTGCTTCAGCACTCGAACGGGACAGCGTGGCCTGCCGCTTGGCGGACCATGAGATAAGATTATCCCCAAGAAATACACAGTACCCAGAGGTGGAGCGACGTGTGTCGGGGCATCCTGCCCAATCTGCATCCGTGTAGGCTAGCAATTTGGTTGGGGCAGAGGGGTATAGATGTAATCCAAAGTCAAGTGTGCCCTTAACATATCTGATAATACGTTTGAGGGCGGCGAAATGGGATTCTCGGGGGTCGTGCATGAACAGACACACCTGCTGAACGGCATATGCAATATCAGGCCTAGTGAATGTAAGATACTGAAGAGCACCTGCTAGACTCCGATATAGAGTGGGATCAGAAACTGGCGCACCGTCATTGGCACTAAGCTTGGATTTTGAGTCCACCGGAGTTGGCATAATTTTACAATTTGCCATCTTGGCCCTGTACACTATCTCTTCTGCATACTTTCGCTGACACAGGAACATATTGGCAGTAGATCTAGTCACCGATATACCCAAAAAATAACTTAGCTTTCCCAAGTCACCATAGCAAATTGAGTTTTGAGTAGAGCAATGATTTCATTCTTGAACCAGTCAGATGAGGCAAGAAGAACAATATCGCCGACATATAATAACAAATATGCAAAGGTCGCTACCTCGGTGAAAAGTGAAGAGAGAGGTATCACACCGCTACATACAAAACCAATTTGCGTAAGATACCTGGCGAACCGATCATACCAAGCGCGGGGGCCTGTTTCAATCCATACAATGACTTCCTGAGATGACACACAAACTGTGGAGCTGCCGGATGAACAAAACCAGGAGGCTGATGCATGTACACAGTCTCTTTCAAATCCCCAAGAAGAAACGCATTCTTGACATCAAGGCGATGAATCGGCCAATGCAAGCCCATAGCAATATCGAGAACGATCGAGAATAGTGGCGGTTTAACAACGGATGAATGTCTCACCACAATCAATACCCTCCTGCTGATTAGTGCCATTTGCAACTAGTCTTGCCTTATACCTCTCTAAGTCACCACTATCTCTGAACTTGTGACGAAATAGCCACATACATCGGATAACATTCACATCAGCTGGTCTAGGTACCAAATCCCAAGTGTTCTGCTTGGTTAAAGCGTTAAACTCTTCGCACATGGCCGCATTCCAATTGGGGTCCAGTTTAGCTAGTTTTGGATTCTTTGGAATGGGTGATAAGGTTTGTGTGGAGAGATTGAAGTGAACCTTGGGTTTGAAGATCCCGTGTTGTGCACGAGTCTCCATGCGGTGAGGGGGCTGCAGTGGGAGGTCGGGTAGTTCTTTGGGTGGTAAGCGGTGAGGCTGCGGGGCGGTTGGCGGCGGTGTTGCTGCGAAAGCAGGGAGACTCGGCAGGTTCTTTGGATTCTTTGGGTGGAGGCGGTGTGAGTGGTGCATTAGACTCAGCGAGTGCGGCATGGGTGGTGTGGGATCTGGGCTGGGTGGTAGCATTCGGCGGGAGGTCGGATGACAACTGCGGGAAGCGGCGATGGCGTCGGAACAATGAGTCTTTGGTGCAGATTTTGGATGACCGGAGACAAACTCGGTTCATCGAGAAAGATGTAATCGGTGGTCTGAAATTTCCGGAGATTTGAAAAAGGAAAGGTTGTCTCGTTAAAGGTAACGTGACGGGAGACGATGATCTTGCGAGTAGCAATGTCATAGCACAAGTAGCCCCGATGATTAGGAGATAGACCAAGGAAGACACATAGAAGAGTGCGAGGGGCAAGTTTGTGGGGTGCAGTGGAGGCTATGTTAGGGTAGCATAAGCATCCAAAAATATGTAGGTGATCATATGATGGCTGCCTACGGTATAAGATTTCTGTAGGGGTTTTGTTTTGGAGTGTGCTAGTTGGTAAAATATTTAGAAGAGATTCTACCATTTTGACAGCATAGACCTAAAAAGGTGGTGGTAGGCAGGCATGAAACAGAAGTGTGCGGACCATGTTATTGATGGTACGTATAATTCTTTCAGCCTTTCCGTTTTGGGAAGAAGTATAGGGACAAGAAAAATGGAAAACCATGCCTTGTTTAGAACAGAAATTGTGAAATGTCGAGTTATTAAATTCACGTCCATTATCACATTGGAATGATTTAATAGGTTTTTCAAATTGTGTCTTAATGAATTTTTGAAACTAGAGGAATTTTGCAAAAACTTCATATTTGAATTTCAGTGGGTAAATCCAGACAAAATGTGAAAAATCATCCAAGAATACTAGATAGAATTTATGACCCAAAGAGCTAGCAATCGAAGATGTCCATAAATCAGCATGAACAATATCAAAAGGAGAAAAAGTAACACTGTTTGATGACATAAAGGGAAGACGAGTATGTTTGCCTAGTGGACAAGAAAAACAGTGTTGGACAATTTTCCCATTATTACATTGAATACGCTTAGAAGTCCTAAGAAAAGTAAAAATTGAGTCTCCGGGGTGTCCGAGTCGGTTGTGCCAAGTTGAGGGAGAGATTGCCGCAAGGGATAGAGGTGCTTGCGGTCTGACAGCGGAAGATTGAGTGAATGGGTAGAGGTCTCCCACACTATTGCAGCGTGTAAGAATTTTCCCCGTATTGAGTTCCTTCACAGAAAAACCAAAAGGGTCAAATTCGACAGACACATAATTATTGCTAGTGAATTTTCTAATAGAAATTAAGTTTTTAATGATGTTAGGTGTGTATAGGACGTGGTTTAGGGAGAAAGGTGGATGTGGATGTTTGGTGTGTGTGTTACCGTAACCTTCAATTGGAATGCGATTACCATTGCCGACAGTAATAAATTGAGGACACTTTAGCCGACGTAGTTGAGATAGGTTACCTGACGACCGGGTGAGGTGAGATGTGGCTCCGGTGTCCATGTACCAATTGTTGTCGGGCTGTTGAAGGTTCACTGTGGTGTATGCAGCCCCCAATCGGTCGGGGCAGGCTGGCTTTGGGCTTCTGCAGTCTTCTTCTTGGTGGTCTTCTTCTTTGGGCTGCAATGGGCTGCTGCGATTCTTCTTCTTCTTTGGTATGTCAGTGGGCTGCTCTTTGGTGGGCTCGCCGATGGCCGGGCGAGGCCCAACAGGCCCGATCGACCAAGGCTCTGGGCCGGGCCCTGCGGTCGAATGCGGGCATGCGGCGAGGCCCGATTCTTTGGTTGGGCCCTTCTGCTGCCGCTGGTTAGACCATCTTCTTCTTTGTCCGATGGCGTTGTTGTCGATCCAGGTTGCGTTGGCCCTTTCCGCGACCCTTGCCTTTATTGTTGCGACCTCTGCCGCCACGACCTCCGCCGCTCTGTTGCTGCTGCTGCTGCTGTTGGAACTGCTGGTTGCTGCTGGCCGCAGGTGTCGCCATCCCATCAACGGCTAACGCCTTTTGATTATGTTCCTCTTGTTTAGCACGTCTAGTTTCTTCCAACAATAGTTGTGAACGTGCCTTGTTGAAACTTGGGAGAGGGTCGGCTTGTTGAATCATTGTTGCGAGTGTGTCATATTCACCTTCGGTAAACCGCAACAAGTTGAAGCACCATCTTGATTTACGAAACGAAGTCCCGACGCGTTGGATAGTTGATCGGTTATGAGTTTGATTGCTTACAATATTCGGACATGTTGTTCAAATTCTCGGCGGGTATTGTTGAATTGCTCTTCCAAATACGGCCAGTATTTTTATTGTCTGAAAGATTTCTTCTAGCCGGACCCAAAGTTCACGTGCCGTAACACCTGTTTTCATGATAGTGCATAACAGATCTTTGGAGATGGTGCCGTAGATCCATTGTTTGACGATGGCGTCAAGACGACGCCATATTGAGTCTGTAACATCGGTGGGACGAGGAACAAATTCGTCAATGTGATCGAGCACGTTGTATGCACATGCATGAATGTAGAATAGTTCCATCCACATGGAATATTGACAGTCTTCTTGGTCAAGAATTATAGGGATAAAATTCTTGATGTTGTTAACGGCGAATGCCGGATGAAAAGAAGTTACTGAACGTTGAGAGGGTTTTCAAGTGTGCGGTGGTTGAAAGCGGAATTTGTGGGGAAGACATGGTTGCCTTTGTCGAGGAAGGGAATTTTCTGGTTTGGCGAAATATGGAGGAAGAAACCAGAATTTTTTCTTTCGTGAAAGCGAAAAAAATCGGATTTCTAGGAATGAGGATTTAGATTTTAGGCTCTTGATACCATGAAAGATAGAATAATTTCCCTTAGGAATTTTTTTCATTATTCACAATATATATAGCTGTACAAGGTTGATTCCTAATATGGTACGAATCCTAACTTACCTTACAAAGGTTGATTCCTAATACAATTAGAATCCTAAGTTACCTTAAATATACATTTATCATAATTACAAAATATACGACGAATATTCTGAGAATATTCGCTAATAAATACGACGATGAAAATTAATGTGAGGATAAATTGCAATAAGATAAGAATGTTAATTATTGGTTTAATTAACATTACTTGCTAGATACTAGTATTATGAAAGTATAAAATTATACGCTAACGTAACAACAATGAACGGCCAATTTAATAAAGAGTTTAACTTTTATATATATATCAATATTATAAAAATAATTGCACTCTATCAGGTTATGTCACCTGGTATAGCAGGTAATTTGCATTATTTTAATATTACAGTCAAAATTCTTTATAATAACAAGCTGTTATAGATAATGACTGTTATACATCTATAATAATATTTGATATTTAAATTATAGTTGATTGTTATAGATAAAAAAAGATGCATAACTTTTTTTAATATTATAAAAAATAATGAAATTATTTAAATTTTAAATCTCAAAGATATGCATACTTCACTAACTAAACATTAAAGAAAATACAATTTCAATAAATTCATAACTGAAGGTATAAAATATTAAGCTCTAAGGCACACATTTTAAACCTACTTGAAAATTAATCTCTTTCAAGATTGATGGAAGAAATTTATAATTTTAGCTTGTTTCGTAGATTTCAATATTTTAGTGGTGATATAACGCTTGAAATGATCAAGATTTGCGTCCAAATTTTCAGCAAACAAGGATCCAATCCTATTTTTATAAAGATAGTTAATTATTATATTATAAACAAAAAAATAGTTGTTATATAGGGTAATTTTATAAAGAGCGTATTGTTATAAAATTGATTGTTGTTGTTATAGGTAAAATGAGTTATAGAGGAGTAGAATATAACATAAAAAAATTAGTTCCAAAAAAATATAGTTATTAAAGAGAGGTATTATATGTGGATGTTGTTATATAGATGTATGACTATAATGGTCTCACTTTTTAAGCAAAATTATCTGATAGATATATTTTAAATGGCATGATAGTAATTTAAAAAAAATAAAAAATGACATGATAGTATAAGATATTTTGAAAATTTAGCACTTTGGTCATTCAGCCAAATGATTGGCAAATAATAACCCGGCGTAATGTTATTATATTTTTAAGCCAAATTGCATTTTTAGTTAAAGATTGGGTGGTGGGTACCCTGTACCCAAGTGCACCCTTCTTCCTGACGCGTGTTCCTTCGCTGAGTTTCAAGTTGTTCTTCTTCAAGCTGGAATATGAATATTCGAAGTGGTAACATTACTAAAAAAAATGGGAAACATTGATGGAGTTCGTGTAAGACTTTGAAAGTATTTTCCTCAATGTATTTATCCTTCAAGGGCACAATATATACAACATATACATGTAATTAGGAAGAGTCAATCATGTCTAATCAATTCCTAATAATCTTCTACCTAATTAACATAATATTCCTAATTAACATTTTACTACCTCCCATATATAAAATGATACTACATTAATACATAATAATAATATGATTGCATAATATTCTAACACTCCCATGATCAGTGGAGGGCGGTAAATCTTGAGAAATTTGTCCCTAAAATCTTCAAATAATATCAGCGGAAGTCCTTTTGTGAAGATATCTGCGATTTGATGACGCGTTGGGACATGTAGCACCCGAACTTGTCTGCGAGCCACCTTCTCGCATACAAAATGAATATCTAACTCAATATGTTTAGTGCTTTGATGGTGGATGGGATTCCCAGAGAGGTAGATTGCACTAATATTATCACAGTATACTATTGTTGCAGTCGGAATATGGCAATGAAGTTCAAGTAACAGGTTCTGAATCCAACATGAGTCAGACACAACATTGACCACAACACGATATTCTGTTTCAGCACTTGAGCGTGATACGGTGGCCTGCCTTTTTGAGGACCATGAGATTAAATTGTCACCAATGAAGACGCAATACCCGGAGGTGGATCGTCTTGTATCCGGATATCCTGCCCAATCTGCATCAGTGTAAGTAACAAGTTTGGAGACAGAGGACGGGTATAGATGTAATCCATACTCTAGAGTGCCCTGAATATATCGCACAATGCGTTTCAGAGTACGGGTATAGATGTAATCCATACTCTAGAGTGCCCCGAATATATCGCACAATGCGTTTCAGAGTATGCATATGTTCCTCCATTGGATTATGCATGAATAGACACACTTGTTGCACCGCATAGGTAATATCTGGCCTGTTGAATGTGAAATACTGTAAAGCTCCTGCTAAGCTGTTGTATAACGTTGGATCAGCAAAAGGTTTGCTAGAGATGACACTCAATTTTGACTTTGTGTCGACCGGAGTTGCCGAAGGTTTGCAGAAAGACACCCCAGCTCGTTCCACGATTTTTGATGCATACTTCTTCTGGGAGAGAAATAATTCAGTTGTATGTCGGGTCACAGCAATCCCTAGAAAGTAGTGGAGTGGGCCAAGATCTTTCATAGTGAATTCAGAACTAAGCTGTGACATGATATTCTTGCGAAGAGAGTCTGAAGATGTTGTTAGAATAATATCATCCACATATAGAATAAGATAAGCAATATGATTACCCTGACAATAGATAAACAAGGAATTATCTGAACGGTTGTGCGAAAAACCCATGTGTGACACAAAATATGTAAACCGCTTATACCAAGCCTTGGGGCCTGCTTGAGGTCATATAATAATTTGTTGAGCAAACACACATGGTTGAGATATTTAGGATCCCCGTATCTCAACGGTTGGTGTATGTATACAGTCTCATTAAGGTGTCCACGGAGGAAGGCATTTTTGACATCCAATTGATGACGTGGCCATCCTTTTGAGAGAGACAGGCTGAGAATTGTTCTGATAGTTGCAGGTTTGTCCACTGGACTAAATGTTTCCCCGCAATCTACACCAACCTGTTGTGTCTTCCCATCACCTACAAGGCGGGTTTTATGCCGCTCAAAAGTTCCATCAGATTTTTCTTTATGGCTGAAAATCCACATAGATCGAATTATATTAGTATTAGATGGACGAGGTACTAAATCCCATGTCCTATTTGTAATTAGAGCATGATATTCATTATCCATGGTCATTTTCCAATTCGGGTCTTTTAGAGCAGACACTGGATTACGAGACAAAAGTGATTTCGAGACTTGGGTGTGAATACTATATTTGCCATTGGGTTTGACAATTCCATGTTGACTACGGGTGACTGGACGGTTTGTTGGGCCAGTGGATTGGACGCCACTGATCGAGGAGTGAGAAATCGAGGGTCCAGTGAGCTGCATTGCTGGAGCTGGAATTGGGCCCGTAGTGGTGGACTGGCCTAATCCGCTGGACAGGTCAGATTGTGCGGTAGTGGGACTCGGCCTCGGAACTGAAGGCCCAAGCTGCTGCATTGAAATGTCAGTCAGTTGGGCCATCGATCGTTGGCCCAATGGGCCTGAATTACGGTGTTCAAAACTAGCAATAGGTACCGAGCTGTGAAAAAAATGTATTAGATACGAAAGCTTATCATCATCCAAAAAATCATAGTTATGAGTCCCGGTGACATGTATCTTAGCAAATGGAAAAAATATTTCATCAAAGATTACATGACGACTGTTGACACCCAATTTTGTCCCGTCTTTTCCAATTTATTTGCAATTTTAAATATTTTTTACACCTCAAAACAATTTTAATCTATATACATACATGCGTATATATATGTATTATTATTCTCTTATTATTATTATTGTTCGCATTTTTTACTATCATTTGCATTTTTAATTATAATCATAAGTTTTATCCAAAAATTCTATGTTATTTTATTCTCGCAAAATTGCATCGCATTTCCATTTTTTATTAAGCATTTAAACATTTCGCAAATATTATATTTTATTATCACATCGTTATGTTATTTTAAATAATTCCCATCTTTTACAAAACAAAATATGTTTAATATTAAGCCCCTTTTTATATTTTTAAATCCATAACCCATTTTTTATTTTCCCAACCCAAAATAATTCCTACCCAAAACAATTCCCCAAGCCCAATTCGGCCAGCCCAATCCCACCAACCGGCCGACCCACAAGCCCAAACCCATTCCCCTTTATTCCCCAATTCCCACAACCCAACTCCTAAGCCCAACAAACCTTTTTCCCTTTAATTTCCCCAAGGCCCAATCGGCCAAACCCAACCCAAAACTTAAGCCCGTGACCCGACCCATCACCCATCTTCCCAACCCTTTAAACCCCAAAACCCTAAACCAAAAAAACAAAACAAAAACCGCACACCTGCACCCCCCCAACATCGCCGCACACACCCTACACCCTTACAACCCCTACCCCACCACGGCCACCACGCTACCCTGACACCGCCAAACCCTCACCCTTTTCTTTTCTCTCTCACCCTTCCCCAAAAATCAGAGCAGCAACTCCCATTTCCTCTTCTAGACAAAGCTACATGGAACAGAGAGTGTTACTCCATTTTCGTGCTATGAATCACGTGAAGCCTGCAAGGCCATCAACGTCCGAATTTTTGAAGGATTTCGTTGACCCATTTCAAAATTTGAAGCTAAAAACCCCGCCCAAAAAGCCCTAGAAATGCCTAAGTTCGTCCTATAAATATTGGCATGTGGAGTTCATACACAGGGGGGCCTTTTTTTGGACGAAAAACTCTCAGTTCTTCAAAAACCAAACAAAAAAATTGACTATTCTGTTTTTTACTCCTATTTCTGATTCGACAAAGATACAAAATATTCATACCCATTTTCTGTTCAATGGCATAAACTAACTCCCCCGAGCGGACTCGACGATTCGAAACACGCCTCGGTTCGCTACCCGGAGAAGGTCAGTAATCTTCGAATCCCCCTCATTTACATTATTTGTTGTGTGTATTGGTCTGAGAATGTTTAGATTAGTTAAAATTGACTTGATATAATCTGTTTATGCATTGTGTTCTTAATATAGATGATTCGGTCATGCATAATGTATGTTATTTTTGGGTATGATTCATAACATGGATAGATGGCTTAGTGGTTTATGTTGTTAGGAAATTATGTCATGCCAATTAGTCTTTAACATGTGTTTATGCCAAAATTATGAGTCATTTAAGTTTCATGTCATATAATGATAATACGACATGGATAAATGAACCTAATCATGCGCTTCAATCACTTGTTTACCTCATGTTTTCTCTCTGTTTGGAACGGGTAGTGAAGAATGTGTGTCTTTGTTGCATTTTGAGTTTCAATATAGCGTATTTGAATGTTATTTTAATTGCGAGGTGATTATTTTCGTTTACTCAAGCTCTGTTTAGTAACCATGATAATCATGCCTAAGTTTTGATGCTTTCAACATGTTGCTTGGTAGAAGATTGTGACATGATAAGCTGAATTTTCTCTGGTATTGACCTATTTATTTGATCTCCCATTTCCTGATGCTCATAATCTAGGCTCAGTATACTTGTAGGATCTGTAAATAGAAGATCAACATGCTAACTTGTTTGCATTTTGAAGGTCATGTCCGGTATGGCTAGGTTTATGGATATCTTCACAACCTATCCAGGCTTGGTTAGGGTAGATAAACTTGACTATATATATCACATAAGTTATGTATTTGCTCTCCATGATATGAAAAACATGAGTTGAATTCTATTCTAAAGACCTGCTAGCATAATCATGAACCTGTGTGTATGAGCCTAAATTGGTTAAAATGAGTTTTATATGACTATAGGTTTATGAATGGATGGACTAGCCATAGGTTAAAGAAATGCAGAAGTATGCTTGTTTTCTGTTGAATCTTTGCCCAGTTTATCATGTCCTTCTTCCCTAACACATGATACATATATGGCTTTACATGTTTTGTATGGTATGAACAGTCCTGCATGTCGAGGATGTGATCCCTCACTGACTGTTTACACCATGCTACCATGTCTATATGTTCTATTAATTATTTGTATGCCCTGCCTACTAATGCTTAAATGCTTTCATGTTAGCATATCAATCCCCTTTGGTTTCTCTGAGTATGCTGCAGTACTCTAGCTGTTTAATTTGTGCTAAACTACCTTAGACACTTGCAAAAAAAATGATAATCCAGAATCAGTCTCATTTGCTATAGGTCATGTACTTGTTTTATTTCTCTTTGTATGTTTGTTTGACTGGAATAGCTATGCATCTTTCAATATATCTATCCCAAATGGTTGTTTGTTCACCTTCACTTTTTAGCATGCTCCTCTGACTGATTATGTAGTTGTCCCTCATGCTTTTTTTTTATATTAGACATTCCCTGTTTGCTAGCCTTGTTTCATGAGTATTCTCATTTGTTCACCTCTCTGCCTCTCATGTTTTGTTAACTGATCGCATATCTTTTTCCACCTGCCAAGATACAAAACTGTCGCATGTTAGTGCGTTAAATCACCCTAAGACCCCGGGGTGGTGTATTTGTTCCTGCAAAGTTTGTTGAATACTCCATATAATCTGGATAACCATGTGGTTATTAAGGAAATAACATACTTGGGCAAATCAATCTTTTGTCCTCCCTGTGAATATTTGGTTTAGAGTTACGTCTTAAATTATAGGAGTATATCATGTATATCTTGATGTCAATTATTTGGAAAGAGGTTCAATAGATGTATCTGCAGGTTTTATTAGTTTGAACTAGTTTTTCGTCCCTTCTCCTAAAGAAAAGACAGTTGTTTGAACCTCTCTTAAATTTTGGCCTTCGCATGCTCTATTAAAGTTAATTACTTGGGCTTGTTTTCTCTGTTTCTTATTCCTTTAAAAGTCTGAAAACTACATTATTGGGCCTCCCTTTTATTTCTGTGTGTGATGCGTTCTGCCCGGCCCAACCCAACAGTGAGATAAAATGTTTTGACTGCTACTTTTGGGCCTGTTAGTCTATTTATGTGACTTGTTATAATAAAATATAAAATAGATAGCTAGTCCTACTAATGATACTCAGTTATGTGTGATAATTTTAGATATTATCCAACTGTGCTACTCATTTTCCCTCACCTTCATATACATATGTCCATGTCCCGTTTACTAATCCTTTTCTTTTCTTTATTTTACATGAAACGCATCGGGAGCAACGAAGAGTCTCGTTATGAGAGTCATCATGGCTAGTGTCAAACGAAGACTCGTATCTATCTTCCTTGCATTCTCCAAACTCGGGATTTCAAAACAAATAGGGCGAGATGATGTCATCATCCGTTTTAGTTCCCTTTCATTGTTATTCTTTAATTCTCGGGTCTGTAATAATTATTTAATGCTTGTGTGATTGTTAGGATATTTAGAATAATTAGGCCATGAATGGATAAGTAGTAGGGTAGTTAAAACTCGTCGCTAGCTTATTTACTTATAGGCCCGGTTAATTCAATTTTAGAAATCCTCCGCTAGTTCATTTATCTTTTAGGCTCGTCATGCATATTTAAAAATTTTCAAAACAAACTTTGATCATATTTTATTCGCATTATTAATTATACAAAAGTTTATCCCTTTTTATTATCATTAATTGTACAACTCAAAAAATGATTTCCCAAATGCATACTTCTCAACTTTACATGTTTTTTTCTTTAAATACCATACAAATGCATACTTGTAAAAAATGCATTCCTTTATTAAATACTTGCAACATTATTTTATTTTTAGAACATGCATTTTTCTTAGTACAATAATTAACCTGAGTTTTGATCGGATAACCGTAAGTTAGCGGATCTTAAAGGATGCCTAGCCCCTTCCCTTTAGGATAATAAAGAACCCTTACCTAGAATTTCATCAGTTTCGTAGACCATTAAAAATCGGAGTTTACATTGCAACACTTAGTTTAATATTTAGGTGTCCTAATTCACCGTAAAAATAATTAGGTGGTGACTCCTTAATCATACCCAGGAATCACCGGATACGTTGTGCTCCGCTTTGATCCGAGCAGGTCAAAATAGGGCGTGACAACGACTTATAAAGATTTTTTTGGAAGAAATGTCGTAACATTGGTAACCGCGATGATGAGTAGGATATCACAAGAACACACATGGAGTAGACCGGGCTTGGAGTTTTGTGATTGTGGTGGATGGAAAGAAGGGGTAGCAAAGACAATCAAACACTCTTAAGTGATGATATGTGGGCTCTCGTAAGTAAAGCATTTTTAGGGGATCTTGGTATGATAGATTTTTATGAGGAAGGACATTCAACAGGTAAGTGACCATTTGGAGTGCATGATGCCAAAATACAGGGGGAAGTGAAGCATGAGAAAGAGATGTTCTAACAATATTGTTAATGGTTCTAATTTTGCGTTCCGCCTTCTCAGTTTGTGATGAAGTATGAGGACAGGACAGACGAAACTGAAGACCATTTGTTTTGGAAAAAAATCCCAAAATTGTTTATTGTCAAACTCCCCCCATTGTCACATTGAATATTTTTGATATCACGTTCAAATTGAGTTCGGATGAATGCTCTAAAAGTGAGAAAA
This sequence comes from Anisodus acutangulus, assembly GCA_029783415.1. NCBI lineage: Eukaryota > Viridiplantae > Streptophyta > Magnoliopsida > Solanales > Solanaceae > Anisodus > Anisodus acutangulus. The sequence goes on from CM056508.1 coordinate 27,460,330, forward strand.
ATGGAAAAAACTTGTGATTTTTTCGATAAAGGGAATGTCCACAAATAGTTAGAGTAGTCATCAAGTATAAGCAAATAATATATATGACCAGAAGAACTCAAAACATGTGATGTTCAAATATCATAATGTAAAATATCAAATGGCAAAAGAGTACATGAAGTAGAGGAAATAAATGGCAACTTAACATGTTTACCAAGTGTGCAAGAATAACACTTATTTAGAGTCCGTATTTGGGTACAAGAAATAAAATTATTTTGTTTAAGAGAAGCTAAAACAGCATCTCCCAGATGTCCCAAACGTTGGTGCCATAAAGATGGTGCCAAGGCTGCAAAAACAGAAGAAAATTTAGATTATTGTGTTGACGGATTTATTGGATAGAGCTCCCCCTTCCTATCACATCTCATGAGAAGCTTCCCCATCTGAAAATCATGCACGGAAAAGCCAAAGGGGTCAAACCGGACAGATACCCAATTATCAGTTGTAAACTTTCTAACAGAAACTAAGTTTTTGATTAATTTGGGAGCATGAATGACATTCTTTAAAATTAGGGGTGGGTTTGGTGGTGACAATTTTCTAGAACCATAATCTTTTATTGGAATTGAATGGCCATTTTCGACAATAATTCCATTATTATTGCTCAAATTAAAATAGGATGAGAGATTACCTTGGGAGGACGTCATATGGGATGTCGCTCCGGAGTCTATATACCAATTTAAATCCGGTGGATCAAGTCCAAGAGTGTGCATGGCAGACTCAATTTCCGTGGGGTGGGCCCCTGTTGAATGGGCCTCATGCCACTGGGTCGGCTGAGGCCCACTACTACTGCATGTGTTAATCGCACCCGTGGAAATGGGTCTGGCTGGGCCCGCATCGCCGCCGCCAATTCAGGAAAGTACCCATTTGTTTCTCGAGGTTGGCTAGTGGGCCGTTGGGGCTGCCTGACCCAATTGCCTGTTGGGGCTGGGCGGGGGGGTATATCCCAAGGCCCTTTGCCACCGTTGGGCTGCCGCCATCGTCCGCCACCCTGCGCCAGTGTTCTTTGCCATCGCCCACCACCGGTTGGTGTTCTTTGCCATTACCGCCGCCGAAATTTCGGTGGCCTCCACCTTTGTTATTTCCGCGATTTCCACCTTATTTTTATTGTTATGACATCCTTTTTGTCCCTTATTTTATTGAGAAGGGTCAAAAAAATTACCATCATGTGAAAGAGTGGCAAGCATGGCGGAATTTGAAGTAGTTGAGGCCTTTTTCACTAAGCTCGACTCTTCAAGTACAAGCATGGACCTTGCTTGATAAAATTGTGGTAGATGATTACTTTTACGGATTAGAGTTCCCATGCCGTTATACGTGTCAGTGAGATCGACGACCAATTGTAAGACTAACCGGTTATTAGTAATCGGTGAACCAACTTTTCTTAATTGATCGGCCAACACTTTGAGTCGTTGACAATATGTAGAAACATTTGGGAAGTCCGTCATGTCAATGGTTGAGAACTCCTGTTCCAATGTAACATCGTGAGAGTTTTGGTTATCTTGAAAAGATCTCGCAAGCGTTCCCACGCCACCATGGCTGTGGAATCCGGTTCCATTATCATATGCAACAAGTCCGTGGAGATTGTTGCATAAATCCAACCAAGGATTGTGGCATCAAGTGTATCCCACAATTCCTTGTCTACATCGTTTGTTATGTCTTTCCCTTTACCATCTTTTGAAGGAATTATATGATGAAGAACTTTGTGAGCACGACAACATATTTTGAACAATTCTGCCCATGTCACATAATGAACGGATTCCATTTCTAGTTTGATGGAAACATGTGTTTTGATGTTTGAGACAACAAGGGCAGGATGAAAGGATGATTTGGTTTCAGACATAATTGAGTGTGATGAAGGATAATCAATAATGGAGTAAGAGAGAGAAAAAATGAAGAAATTTCGGCCAACTAGGGTTCTAGGGAGGAAGATGACCGAAAATTTAGATGAAAATAAACTAATTTTGGATCTTTCCTTAAGCTCTTGATACCATGTAAGACTTTGAAAGTATTTTCCTCAATGTATTCATCCTTCAAGGGCACAATATATACACCATATGCATGTAATTAGGAAGAGTCAATCATGTCTAATCATCCTAATCAATTCCTAATAATCTTCTAGCTAATTAACATAATATTCCTAATTAACATTTTACTTCCTACCATATATAAAATGATACTACATTAATACATAATAATATGATTGCATAATATTCTAACAGTCCATTGGTTTTCCAATAATATTTTTAAAATTCTTTTAAACAGAAAATCGATGTATTTTCATTAGTTATTTTTCGCGCAAAATGTGCAAATATGTAATTATTTATTATATTTTAAAAAATTATAAACCGACAATAGACCTTGATTTTTTATTACAAAAATCGACGGACTCCGTCAGTTTTAAAAGCACAAAACTACAATTTAAGAGTATAAATTAATTAAAATAATGGAAGTATTTGATCAAAAAGCATGAGTAGTCTAGTGGTAGAGTTGTTCAATGTCATGGTACATACTTCGGTTTGATTTCAAGTTGCTACATTTCATTATTTTATTTTCATAAAAAAATCGACAAACTCTGTCATTTTAAAAAAAAAATTATAATATAAAATTATTGACTCTCGAGATATAGTAATATGGAGAAGACAAAATTGTTTCAAGCATTGACTCGACGAATCGACTTCTGATATTTCTAGTTTGATCGACCCCTAGGGACAAAAGAAAGATCCTATGAAAAGGGGTTTCACAGGATTCAACCAATTGTCTTGATCGTGGAATATAATTGAGAAATAGGAATCCGGGTTATCAAAGGATTTCCTGCGATTATTTCTAGTATGGAATGAGTCAATCATCCACTTTGGTATCTTATTGAACAAAAATGGTGATACCGGGGCACGACACGTTGCTAAGGATAGGCTCCTGCTTTGACTATAGAATAGCGTGACACATGCCATAATCAAACTAAATTGCTTCTGCTCCACGAATAGAGGACTGTGTTGGTTGTAAGAGATGTGAATTATGTGCTCCAGCTACACCTTCGTAACTCCAAATACCCGGATTCGTTACAGTCTCCCTATGATACTCCAACCGCCCCATGATGTTTGAATCAATCTTGGAAGAATGCGCTCCTATTTCATCAGCATTGGTTATTCCTAAATGAAGGGTATGTCTTAAATAAAATTGGACGTTTATTTTACATAACCGACGGAATCCGTCGTCATTTTAAACCAACACGCCATTTTTCAACGTTACCAAGACCGTCGGTTTTTGATCGATTTTAGTCAAAAAAATCAATGTTGTCCGTTGTTTTTGACCCTCAATTTTTGACCGGTTTTTAGTAGTGTGATCTGCTTGTTGAAATCGCTTGGTGAAGTTTATTGTAATGAAAGCTGATATTAAACACTGATTTTTTGTTTGTGTTCGATTTTTGAGCTTAAAACTCTAAAGAACACTTCGAACCCCTTTAGAGTTGCAATCTTGAATATGCAATTTGAATTTTCTTTACAATAAAATGGTGAACTTTGAAAATCTGGGTAGTGCGATATTCATGTTAATCTTATGTAATTCACTGAATTAGACGGATTAGTGGAGCAAAGAGTGACGAAATCTGAAAATTATCATTTTTTGCAAGTTTGAAAGAGTGGTTTAAATTAAAACTTAAAATTTATTATCTAAACCAAGAGGGCTTTTGAGAAGTTAAATATGAAATTTGGACAATTTAGAGGCGATTTGAAGTGGTATTAAATCGAAATATTTGAGCTGAAAGGTATCTCCTTATATATATATATTTGGTATCTCCTTATATTTGTATGTTTCTTTGAAAATCTGTGTGATATATGTTGGAAATTAGCCTTTGGCGGGAGTTGCGACCGACCAACTTTAACGGCTTAAACACTAGTGTTACGTATGTTGGAGAATCCGGTTCTTCACACATGCATGATGTACTAAGTACGTAGATAACCGTAGGGCCAAGAATCGTCAAATTTCATTGAGAAATGAAAGAGATATTGGTTCACGAAGTGAGGTGTTTGAAGCATGAAAAGTGTGGTGTTGTGTTCAATTCTCCCTCATCGGTAGAGGAAGAAAGAATTGTTGTGTATATAAGACTCGAAATGTGTTTGGGGTTTGGGACCCCAAGGGGTATCCCATGTGTTTAAAAGAGGGAGGACCTAGATGTGCTTCGGTTCAAGGAAAGACCACACGCGCGCCGCCGCCGCGCGCCCGTCCGTTCCGGGTCCACGGGCCCACGGGCTGTGGGCCTTCTGATATTATCTTATTATCTTTTTGGGCCAGAAAACTTTGTCAGAAGTACAGTTTGATCCTAGATGTGCAGTTTGGACCAGAATTCTTTCAGATGTGCAGTTTGATCCCTGAAGTTTCAAGATGTACAGTTTGGTCCCTGAAGTTTTCAGAAAGTCAGAATTTCGACGGTCCAGAACAGAAACGTTCCAGCACTCAATTCAGCCATTTATTTTGGCTGAATTACACCTCCAATAATGGCCAATCCGTTGGCAATTTTCTCCATTTATTTGGTGGTTTTACTACCTCCATAATGGTCATTATTTGGCCAATAATGGCTGTTATGGAGGCAGTCAAACAGCCCCTCTTCCTCCTATATAAACACCCCTTACACCATTGTTGAGGCACACTTCATATACACGAAAATACACAAAGCAGAAAGCAAGCAGTTTCTTCCTAATCTTCCAAGCATCATTTCGTTATTCAATATTCTTCACGGTAGCTTTTGAGTTTCCTTTGCTCAATAGTTCCATTGCTGTTTTATCTTGGGAGACGAATTGTCCAGGACGTATAAAGGATACATACGGGGCAATATTGTCTTAAGGACAGAGTGCCACACTCGACTCAGCAAAAACAACTTTCCAGTTTTCTTGATCAACAAAATAAGTAATTTCAGTTTGTTGTTATATTGTAATTTTCAGTTTTAGAGTTGAATTGTAATTTCAATTCTTACATAAGCAGTTACTTGTAATTTCCGTTTCCTGCAAATCCTTTGTAATAACCAACAATATATACCTGCGATATATATTGTTCCATAATATTTTCCATGTCTAATTTCAGAATTTTACACCAAACGAACCCAAATCACCTTCCACTTTCGTCAAATTTTCAATAAATTCCAATCATACTCATAAAAATATGTGTATGATATACATTTAATATATACATTGTTAGAGGGACGTTTTCCAAGTCGATTTTAGCTCTGAATTTTGACTCCAAATCAGTTTAAATCACCTTCAATCGTCTACAAATTTTGTATATAACTTTTTCCAGGTAAACACGTGTCGCCAACAAATTCCAATCTGCACTTCTGTATGCTGGAGATGCCCTCCTATGGGAAATCCTGAATTAAGTTCACCAGCTTACTATATTAGAGATCTGATATTTGCTACATCAACAAGCATCTGTGTAGAAGCAAAAGCAAAAGCAATACATGATGGAATTGCGAAATATCAGCTGTTGCCATTGATTCACTTACCATGAAGAATGGGAGATTCCATGGAACATTATTATGGAGAATGGAGGAAGAAAGGAGTCATACAGATAGTCCATGTGTTCTGTGAAGGGAGTCAGCTGACATATTTTTTAATTTTTTGCAGGTACAATACATTTCCATTCTTTCCAGGAACTACTACCAGCAGCAGCAGCAGCAAGAAAAAAATACTCAATCTGTCATCCCTGAAATGATATTTCTTCTAATTCTAATGTGTGGTATTAACCTGATGTTCGTTCTATTAATGTTACATCATACCATTTATAGAAAGTATTGAGGTTTGAGGCTCGTTATTGGAAGTTATAGGACAACTTCATCCCATTAGAGGCAATGTTAGCCTAGTTTGTTATTTTGTTTCTGTTTTTCTCATTCTTTGTACAGAACTTTTTTATCAATATAAATTCCTAGCTAGCTAGTTTTACTTAAAATATAATCATTTACATTTTCATATTTATAAAGAAAGTTGTCTACCCAACATGCAACATGTCTTTAAATTAGCTACTACTTTCTCGGATGTAATTTTGCTTATTGAGAGTTAAATTATTTGAATTTTGACTAATTTTTTAATATATATATTTTCACTATATTAAGGTGAAAACAATTATAACTTATAATAATTTTTGTATAGTTTTTAAATAACTAAATTATAATTATTAAATTAATATAATTCAATAGTCAAATTTACTTCGCAAAGAGAAACTCTTTACTGAATGGTAATCAATTGAATGCCAACAAATATAGTAACATGTCATCATAATACTCATATAATTTGATTAGTTGTACTCATTGTGTTTCAACATTGTACTTGTTTCTATTTATTCTTTCACCCTTTTAAAAACCGTGTTAGTAATAAATAATGCCAACTGTTCCGAAGAAAATCAAAAGACAAGGACCCTTATGAGAAATCTGATCGTGAGTCAAATATATATTTTGTCTTTTCAATTCCTCTACTTATATAACAAGTTGATATTTTCACTGTTATAATTTTTGTGTCACTTTTCGTTTTCCGAAAGTTAATTTGATTTATTTTTAAAACTAAAATAAATTAGATCAACTCAATATATTAAAAAATGTTTAAAAACTATACAAAAAGTAATTTGCAATATTTTTCATGTCAATATAATAAAAATATATATTTTAAGATATTGATCAAATTTTACATAGTTTAAATTTTGAAAAACAAAAAATGTCACATAAATTGGGATAAAAGAAATTAATTCTTTCTTTCTAGTAATATGGCTGAAATAATTAATCCCTTGATTATTCTTATTGAATGAATATGCATATATACAAGTTACAATCTCCAAATATGGAAAATCCTATTCCTACTAAATTTCTAATATCCTAGTTCTACTTGTACAAGAATTCTACAATTATAATAATTATACAACATAATTTACAACTTATATTTATGGTACTAGACTAGTCAAAACTCAAAACCGTGTATATCATAGGGATATACACGGTATTCTATCAATGGCTTTCAGTTGTCAGCTCGGCTTCCATCAAGCCGTTCATACATAAAAGAATAAAGAAACAGAGAACCTGAAATTGAAGCTTCATCAGCACTTATAGCCATTTATTCAGTATATATATAAATGAAAATGTATGATGTTATATAATTAGAAGATGGTGTCAATGAAGGCAATATCAGAAGTAATGAGAAAATTCGGAGATGAAAAGAGCACATTGCTTGATGAATATGAAAGGATTACATTTGAAATACAATTGAACCAAGCTATTCTTGCTAGGAGTTTATCTGAGCCTGGTAGGAGTACTAGTACCAGTACTACCCAATTAGCACCACCACCACTACAGGTCGCCGGAGATACGGAGCAAGGGCCGTGCCGCCACCATCGCCGCCGTGGTTACTGGTTCCAAAAGGTGATGAAGAAGTTGCTCAAACCAATTCTTGGTAAAATGAAAGGAGATAATAATAGGATCATAGAAACTCCTCCAGATCCTAAGGACCCCAGATTTTGGAACAAGTTCAGTAGATCCTTACGGGTTTAATTTTAATATATGGTTAGATATACATGATTATAGTTATTTCATTTCTATTGTGCAAAATCTCATTGCTGTATACTGCATTTTGCAGCCAATTTTAATTTTCCCTGATAATGTTGAAAAATTTGTAGTATACTATGTGCGTAGTAAAAAAGTTCAATAAACTAAGTCTCAGTTATTCGAAATTAGTATATGCAACTAGTATACTATTTTTATTTGTATTTTATCCGCTATGTACAAGTCTACTTCATCAGTTCATTGTGAATACTAAATTTTGTATTTTAAGAAAAATTGTTTTTTTTTGTAAAATTGAAGATCTTCTGTCATCCTTTTTCCTACATGAACACAGTGCTGGCTTAACTCTAAGGTAAGTAAAGTACCTGATTTAGGCCCCAAGAGTTTGAGGACTAAAAATTATTAGAGTACTATAATAACGCCCTATATTGCAATTTTAATTCGTGTTATTTTAATTATAAGTTGAAATAAATAATTTAAAGCTGAAAAAAAGTGAGGATATTCCAAGTGAAATTCATGTCTAAAAACAATTCCAACTTTCAAATGCTCTTTTTCAATTTCAACTTCAAATACATATTTTTTTAACTTCAACTAATTAAATAGTGTCCAAACAATTACAAATAATTTCAAGTACACATTATTCTTTTATTATTTTTCACGCTTTTTCATCAGACCTTCATGTCGAATATATATATATAATTAAATACCATGTAAAATCTTGTCTTATATTAGGTCTTGGCTTAGTACTAGTTGGGTAGATAGAGGTAGTGAAGCCGTTCATCCCCTTTATCAACTCTTTGATCGGGACACTATTACCTAGGTTCTTAAATTTGAAATGGATGACGGAGCGTATGTGACAAGCAGTACTTTCCCGTAAACACTTCTCCAAAGTTCAAGAAGTAAAAAGGTGAATCAAGTAAGAGAAACCACCGAAGATTGTGGTGGAGCGATAAATACTCCTTCATTCTTAATCAGGTGTCTGGATTTGAGCCCTAGGCATGGAATCACCTTTGGCAGGAAGTGTAGGGTTTTGTTGGGTTCAAAACGTTAGGCACAACGGAAGTTTAAAATTTTGTTCTTACTTACCCCAACAATTACTTCTGGTATGGTTATATGACAATCAAAACCTGTAACATAAAGCATAAACACTTACAGGTTGTATTATCTGGAATCTTTACTAAAGGGTGGACACGCGATGGCCCTTTCGATTACAAGCTTCAATGTACTTCTCCTTTGGAAAGCTAGGAAATCCGACAGAGGTTCGAGAGAGTGTTTAGATTCTAAGTCTCTAAAACTTAGAATAATAATCTGAAAATTAGTGTATTGAATAATGAATGGAATATCTGTATTTATAGGTGAAAATTAGGTCAAAACCGGATTAGGGTTTAACCTTGGGCCTGGCCCACAAATCGAGACAGATTAGGTCATTAGCGCCGCGACCCAATGGTGTGGGCGCCGCAGCGCCCGACGTGGCCCTACACCGTCTCGATTTATTTTCCACACGTTCTTAATTAAATCCAAAATCTAATTTTGACTTAATTAAAACAATCATTATTCATTTAAATATCTCGATTCTAAAATGAATATTTAATACCCTCTCAATACATCCTTAGATCGAAAAGACAATCGACATAGTGTGACCCTACATGCCTTCACATATCGACATTAATCAAATTAAGGTCTACGCGGAACACCTAGACAGTGCCGCAAGACGAACTCAATATGTGAAGTACGTTTACACGAATCCAGTAAACTTAACCTCTATGTGGTAAGATAAAATCCTTTCATTCACGACACACATGATCAAGCTTAGGATTTGTCAAGTGTCTATCCAAATGGCTTAATCATTATATCTCATCTATATTAGTTAACAACTAGACTATATTCTAAATATGTCTATTACGTTGGCCAACGACTTAGTCAACATAATATCACTGAAAATCTGAGTGTTCTCTCGAATATACATTCGAGGAATGAATCCTAATCTTGGCTCAACTACCACCTTTAATCCACATCGTAATGTACCCAATACAAGTTGTATCTCAACCTATAAGGCATTTGAGCTTAGGACAAGATCAAAGTATATTACTTTGTAGACAATGTCTGTATTGACCACAAGTCTAAGGACTTCTATCTCCCACACGCTGATCATACTTTAGACAAGTATAACAAACAATATATCAGCAGGGTATACCAATGCTTTCAAAGTATCCATGTGTCCATCATGAGTAGTCATTACTCGTAGTATGTGAGACATACTACATCCTCTAAGGATGTGATGCAGACCACATGTCAACTTATCACATATCATCGATATCCCATTTTCGATGATCATTAGTCGAGGCTATTTTAAGAGTTACGCTCTATCATCAATATATCACTCTATCAATGACAATGTAAGCTCAATGGATGCACATTAATAAATAATTACAAACAATCAAATAATAATTCAATAATCGCAAAATGCCATAAAATATTAATCTTATTAATAATACGAATGTGTTTAAGTACATTTGTCCATAATTATGATTGTCTCTAGGACATACATACTTTCAATCTCGCACTTGGCCTAGAGCCAATCTCCGATGTATCTAATACCCATATTTTCAAAATGACCATTACGTTTAACTCAGCTTAATAATTTAGTAAGCGGGTCAGCTAGATTATCATCTGTGGGAACATAGTCTAATCTTATTTCTTCAGTTTCCACAATTTCCTTGAGTATGTGATATTTCCTCGGTACATGCTTGTTTCTGTTTGTTGATCTTTGTTCCTTAGCTTGCGCAATCGCACCAGTGTTGTCACAATAAATCATTATTGGACAAGTGGCACTTGGAACAACCCCTAGTTCCGTCAAGAACTCAGATATCGCGACAGCTTCTTTACCAGCTTTCGATCCAGCAATGTACTCGGCTTCAGTTATCGAATCAGCAGTTGTAGCTTGCTTGGAACTTTTCAAACTCACTATTCCGCCATTGAAAATGAAGGCATATCCAGATTGAAATTTGAAATCATCAAGATATGTCTGGAAACTAGCATCAGTGTACCCAGTACAGACCAGCTTCTCTTGTCTACCATAGACTAAGAAATATTCTTTAGTTCATCTAAGATACTTAAGAATACTCTTGACTGCTTTCCAGTATTCTTCCCCATGATTCTGCTGGAATTTGCAAGTCATACTAAGTGCATAGGCCACATCTGGCCTCGTACAGGTCATGGCATACATGATAGATCCTATAGATGAAGCATATGGGATTCTTTTCATGCGTTCAAGTTCTGCAACAGTAGAAGGACTATCCTTCTTTGATAACTTGATCCCTTGACCCATATGAAGATTTCCCTTCTTGGAGTTTTCCATAGAGACTCGTCTCAGCACTTTGTCTATGTATGTGGACTGTGACATCCCCAACAATCTATTAGGTCTATCTCTATAGATTCTAATTCCAAGAATGTAGCAGGCTTCACCCAAGTCCTTCATCATGAAGGTGCTGGATAACCATTCCTTGACTGATTGCACGAGAGTCTTATTATCTCCCATTATTAATATGTCATCTATATATATAACAATAAATAAAATACTCTCTTCCTTACGCTTACTATAAACACAGGGATCTTCTTTGCTTCTAACAAAGTCAAACGATTTGACTGCTTTGTCAAAGAAAATATTCCAACTCCTTGAGGCTTGCTTAAGTCTATAAATGGACTTCTGTAGCTTGCACACTGCTTTGGGCTTAGTCTTGGATGTAAATGCCTCAGGTTGTATCATATACACTTTCTCAATTAGATCACCATTGAGGAAATCAGTTTTAACATCCATTTGCCAAATGTCATAATCATAATATGCAGCTATTGCAAGCAAAAGCCGAATGTACTTAATTTTCACAACAGGTGAAAAAGTTTCATCATAATCGACCCCAGGCCAGTGATTATAACCTTTAGCCACCAATCTTGCCTTATAAGTCTGTACTTTGCCATATGCATCAATCTTCTTCTTGAAGACCCATTTGCATCCTATGGGTGTAACCCCTGTTGGCAAATCAACCAAGTTCCAAACTTGATTTATGTACATCGAGTCCATCTCAGATTTCATGGCTTCTTGCCATATCTGCGAATCAATGTCTAACATAAGCTTCACTGTAGGTTGTAGGTTCATCGTCATCAGTAATATCTATCTCATTGTGTGTTGAAACAAGGAGATTAAGTTTTTCAGGCGGACGATGAGTCCTAGTGGTCCTACGGAGTTGATTATTTTGTGTTTCAGTGTTTGTTGTATTCTGATTGTGAGAAGGTCTTTGTGTGCTGGACAATCCATCACCTTGAGAGCTTTCAGAAATGTCATTTTTATGTATTTCGTGAATGGAATGATGTACAACCATTGTATCATCTTCTATTGGTTGTGTATGAGAGCCTTGCATTTCTGTACTATCTCTCACAACACTCCCACTGGCTGAAGGGCGTACTCTAAGTACCCAATCTTCACCAAATACTCCCACTGAATCCTAGTCTAGGTCTTTTGACAAGGGTTCAACTTCTGTGTTATCTTGTGGTTCTTGAATTTCTTCAAGTTCTAACTTATTGCAGCTCCGTTCCTTGCAGACATAGTCTTCTTCAAGGAAAGTTGCATTTCTAGAAACAATGACCTTATGTTCTCCAGGAAGATAGAAATAGTATCCCTTAGTTTCCTTTGGATACCCCCATAAAATAATATTTTTCACTTTTAGATTCCAACTTGTCAGTAAGCATCTTCTTTACATATGCAGGGCACCCCTAGGGTCGCATGTGTTTAAGTGCTGGCTTCTTTCCATTCCATATCTCATATGGAGTTTTCTCTACTGACTTTGAAGGAAGCATGTTCAGAATATAAATTGAGCTTTGCAATGCATAGCCCTAAAGATATGTTGGTAGAGCTGAGAAACTCATCATGGTTCTAACCATATCTAATAGGGTTTGATTTCTCTTTTCAGCAACACCATTCATCTGTGGCGTTCCAGGAGGTGTCCATTGTGATTGGACTCCATGAATCTTCAAGTAATCCAGAAATTCTTTACTTAAGTATTCACCTCCTCGATCTGATCGAAGTGTCTTGATACTTGTTTCAAGTTGCTTCTCTACTTCTGACTTGTACTCCTTGAATTTCTCAAAGGCTTCAGACTTGTGTTTCATAAGATACACATGCCCAAACCTTGTGAAATCATCTGTAAAAGTGATTAAGTAAGGGAAGCCTCCCTTAGCTTGAGTTGAAAATGGCCCACAAACATCAGTATGGACCAATTCAAGTACCTCTTCGGCTCTCACCCCTTTCCTAGAAAGTGGATTGTTGGTCATCTTTCCTCTCAAGAAAGATTCACAGTTATCATAGGACTCCAAGTCAAATGGTTCTAGGTAGTCTAACTTTCTCAATCTTGATATCCTTGATGTGACCAAGTCTACAGTGCCATAAGTAGGTGGGGTTTATTGGATTACTTATCTTATCTCATTTGTTTTGCACATTGAAAATTTCACGACTACAGTTTAAAACATACAAACCATCCACAAGCGGATCATTTCCACAAATAAAACCATTAAAAGACAGATAACTGTCATTGACAATAAACGAGGAAAACCCCTCAATGTCTAACACTGGGATAGAAATAATATTCCTCGTCAATGAGGGAACACAATAACAATTACTCAGTTCTAAACAAAAGCCTGAAGGTAAATCTAGTCTATAAGTTCACACGCGTTCAACATCAACTCGTGCTCCATTTTCAACGCGTATGTCTACCTCCCAAGGTCCAACCTTTCTGCTGTCAATCAGACACTGCACATTATTACAAATGTGTGAGTCACAAGCGGTATCTAATACCCAACAGTGAGAGTTACTTATAGACATATTTATTTCAATGACAAACATACCTTGTCCAGTAGAGCTAGAAGCACCTAGTGCTTTGCCTCCTCTTGGAGCTGTGCAGTCCTTCTTCCAGTGCCCCTTCTTCTTGCAGTTGAGGCACACATCTGAATCTACCTTTGCTTTCTTCTGAACACTTCCTCTAGGTTTCATGACTGTAGGTGTAGCAACTGGCTTACCCTTCTTCTTCTGCATGTTCTTACCCTTGGGTTTGAATTTGCTAGAAGAGCCCACAATGAGCACAACTTTACCTTTATAGGTAGATGATTCAAAGGTCTTTAACATGTTGTGAAGCTCTGGAAGACTTGCCTTGGTTCCATTCATATTGAAGTTCACAATGAAATTCTCAAATGAATCAGGAAGTGAATTCAGGATCAGGTTAATAGAGACATTTATAGGCAGCTTCGTTCCAATCGAAGCTAACCTTTCTATTAACCCAATCATCTTCAGAACATATGCTGACACTTGACCCCCATCGTTCAGCTTACACTTGAAAAGGTCCCTCAACAGTTCATACTCTATAGTCTAATATTGTGAGTCATAGAGACTCTTCAAGTGTTCTAGCATTTTGTTGGGGCCCATATTTTATGTTGCCTCTGTAACTCCAAGGTCATGAAGGACAACATTACACATTGTACCGGGGTAGCATCATCTAGATATTTTCGATAAGCCACCTTGTCAAACAGGGCATACTCATCAGAATCTTCAACAGGGACTATAGGGGAACACTTTGTCTAACACATACTCAATTCTCTATAGTCTTAACACCAATCACAGATTTCTTAACCAGCCAGGGTAATTTGATCCAGTCAACTTGTTTGTCTCGACCAACATTTTCAGTGATAGATTCGACATTTTATACGAATGAAGAAACAAATAGATTTGAAATTAAACTCTAATATAATTTCTATTGAACACATTCGTTAACTAATTAACATGGCCTTTAGTTTAATTAGCTCCCACTATTTTAACATACTCTTCGACCCCATGGAAGAATACAGACTCATATCAAATATGGTCATAATGGGCCATGATCCATGTTTATGCTATCTCCGCGTTTGATATGGCTGATAACTTCAACAACACAACTTGGTAGGTCTCTAAACCAATTACACATAATTTGTAATTCATGTTTGACCGAATGTTCTAAACAATCGATCTGCGTCCCTCAGCTTGTCTGACACTGTGGCGCCAAGACAGCCTAGCAAGTCAACCCCGTTAAGCGACCGCAATTATCTATCTAAGTGAGTTTTGCCTTATAGTGTAAACACTGTGGTGTAAATACTCATGAAGGTTTATCACTCACTTCTACATTTAACATGCATCTATGAAAGAGTCTGAGTCCTCGTAGACTTAGAGCAAATGCTGTGGCATAAATACTCATCTCGCCAAAAAGGATTTTGCACTACAATCAATTATAACGGACGACGCGTTCATTTCAAATGAGACTTGTATTAAAAAAATTGGAACATTTTAATTCAGGGTTTAACCAAGATCAACTCTTTTAGGCCATATCCAATGAGACATCTTTATATCATGCAAAACTAATGACATATATAGTTGGGAACCGTCAACCCAATATGCATGATATAAGATGGTTTAATCAAATAGTGGGCGCCGTCTGCCCAGACAGTTATAGCGGACGTTATTCTAGTAATTTAAATGATAATCATTTAGCACATAAACATTATATTTATCAAATACTGTATAATAATAATCATGGGTTAAATATATTTTTTTTGACCGATGGGACCGCGGCGCTAATCATTAGGGTCGCGGCGCCGGTGAGGCAGAAATTGAATTTCTGCTTCTGCAATGCATTAGGGCCACGACGCTCTACCATAGGACCGCGACGCTTGCAAGGTAGAAACCTTCGGCTTGCATTAGGGTCGTGACGCTCCACCATGGGGCCGCGGCGCCTAATGTCCAGAAAGTCCAGAACTTAAAAAATGAAGAATTAGGGTCGTGACGCTCCACTATGGAGTCGCGCCGCCGCCTTAAAAAGCCTTAGCAAGTGCCGCGACTTCCTACCATAGGGACGCGATGTCAATGTCCTGACAAAACGTTTCTGTGTTGATTTTTCAAAATCGTTCGAGCCCTAAATCTAATTTAGGGATCAAATCACAGATCATTTATCATCACCTACCATTATCAATAACGCCCATATCGACCATCATCTGTTCTTAGTCGTGCACCGTGCAATGAGCCGGACAACACACTTTTGTCTTAGTTCAAGTTAGAGCGGAATGACTTCCTCGAGTTAGCGTAGGAGATAATTTAGGGTGATAGTTAACATTCGGTCAAGACATGTAGGATTTCAAGACGCCTTGTTTTAATCCAGTTTTATGTTTAACCCATATTATTATATTATTCAATTGTTATATAACCATTGAACCAGCCTGGGCTCTGATACCACTGTAGGGTTTTATTTGGTTCAAAACATATAAGTAAGGCACAACGGAAGTTTAAAATTTTGTGCTTAGTTACCTCAATAATTACTTCTGGTATGGTTATATAACAATCAAAACATGTAACATAAATCATAAATACTTACAGATTGTATTATCTGTAATCTTTACTAAAGGGTGGACACGCGATAGCCCTTTGATTGCAAGCTCCAAGCTTCAATGTACTTCTCATTTGGAAAGCTAGAAAATCTAGCAGAGGTTCGAGAGAGTGTTTAGATTCTAAGTCTCTAAAACTTAGAATGATAATCTGAAAATTAGTGTATTGAATAATGAAGGGAATGTCTGTATTTATAGGTGAAAATTAGGTCAAAATCGGATTAGGGTTTGACCTTGGGCCTGACCCACAAATTGAGACATATTAGGTCATTAGCGCCGCAACCCTATGGTGTGGGCGCCGCAGCGCCCAACGTGGCCCTACACCGTCTCGATTTATTTTCCGCACATTCATAATTAAATCCAAAATCCAATTTTGACTTAATTAAAACAATCATTATTCATTTAAATATCTCGAATCTAAATCGAATATTTAATACCCTCTCAATACATCCTTAGATCGAAAAGACAATCGATATAGTGTGACCCTACATGCCTTCACATATCGACATTAATCAAATTAAGGTCTACGCGGAACTCCTAGACGGCGCCGCAAGACGAACTCAATATGTGAAGTACGTTTACACAAATTTAGTAAACTTAACCTCTATGTGATAAGATAAAATCCTTTCATTCACGACACACCCGATCAAGCTTAAGATTTGTCAAGTGTCTATCCAAATGGCTTAATCATTGTATCTCATCTATATTAGTTGACAACTAGACCATATTCTAAATATGTCTATTGTGTTGGCCAACGACTTAGTCAACATAATATCACTGAGAATCTGAGTGTTCTCTCGAATATACATTCGAGGAATGAATCCTAATCTTGGCTCAACTACCACCTTTAATCCACATCGTAATGTAACCAATACAAGCAGTATCTCAACCTATAAAGCATTTGAGATTAGGACAGGATCAAAGTATATTACTTTGTAGACAAGGTGCGTATTGACCTCAAGTCTAAAGACTTTTATCTCTCACACGCTGATCATACTTTAGACAAGTATAACAAATAATATATCAGCAGGGTATACCAATACTTCCAAAGTATCCATGTGTCCATCACGAGTAGTCATTACTCGTAGCAGGTGAGACATACTACATCTTCTAAGGATGTGATGCAGACCACATGTCGACTTATCACATATCATCGATATCTCATTCTCGATGATCATTAGTCGAGGCTATTTTAAGAGTTATGCTCTATCATCAATATCTCACTCTATCAATGACAACGTAAGCTCAAGGGATGCACATTAATGAATAATTACAAACAATCAAATAATAATTCAATAATCGCAAAATGCCATAAATAATAATCTTATTAATAATACGAATGTGTTCAAGTACATTTGTCCCTGATTATGATTTTCTCTAGGACATACATACTTTCAGGAAGCATTTTACATTTAAAGTGATAATTTTCGGCAAGAAAACGAATTAGTCGGACCCCAAAATAGATACCAAATCCCTAATAAAAAACAACAAAAAAAGGAATGAAATAAGAGAATTCCTTGTCCATTGATATAGAGCAACATAATAAGTGTCAGTTTTCACTAGGCCTGGCCAGTGGGCCAGGCTCCGGTCTGGTGGGGTCGGGGTCGGGGCGGGACGGGCGAAGGGGACGGGGTCGGGTCTGGCGGGGTCAGATCTGGCGGGGTCTGGCGGGGTCGGGTTTGGCGGGACTTGCTCCAGTCCCGTTCCGATCCCGATCCCGTCGAAATCGGGGCGGGGCGGGGTCGGGTCGGGGTCGGGATCAGGGCGGGTTCCGGCGGATTTTCCTTTTTATTAATAACATATGTATAAAAAAAAACTCAATAAACAAGACAAGATAGTGTAATAAAAACATCTCAAGGCTGTTTTTGTGCCTCTTATTAATTTAATAGACATATGATTTTTTTGTAATACAAATACAATTGTCTAAAATCTAAATTGCAACTTTGTGGTGTTGTCCAAAAGTTGCAAATTACATAATAAAATTGCAATTAAAAAAATTACATTCTCAAAAAAACCTGTTCTAATTGCTTGATAATTTCTTGTGGTTCTTCGGTTGGAATTGGTATTTGTTGGTCAAATTGATCCATGTCGCTTCCACTACCTTCGGATAAGATTTCGTTGTAGTTTTCGTCTTCTTCTTCGTTGATCTCCGGTTGACCGCACCTTCTCCGCTCCGCTCGTATCCAATCTCTGAATAATACTGCAATTTCCAAGATGTCTCCGGCTAATGAGTGTCTGTGGTCTCCTATTTGATATCTGCCGGCAGAAAAAGCGCTTTCAGGTAAGTTACTAGCATTTTCTTATGAGGTTGTGTTGAAGATGAAGAAGATGGTATGGAAGCCGGTAAATTACTAGCATTTTCTTGTTGTGTTGAAGATGAAGAAGATGGTATGAAAGCCGGTAAGTTACTAGCATTTTCTTGTTGATAAAACCTATATATTTTTTTGCATTGATCTTCTACGCTAGACAACACTTGTTATTTAGTTTGTTCAATAGGTGGTGGGTGATTTAGATTTTTGGGACTTGGAGGTGGTAGTACTTCTATACAGTCGTAAATAGTTTCAATTAGTGATTTAGTACCGTCTATTTTAATAGTCGGATTTAATACAACACCAATAATATAAATAGTGGGAATAAGAACAAAATATTTTTTTATTTTGATAAACGTTTTTTAATAGCTACCATATAAGCTGGTTTTTCCATATATTCACTAAGTAATAAAAATATTAGAGTTATATAAAACAACATAGTTGAAATAGTAGGATAATATATACCGGAAAATTCTTTTGTTGCTTGAAAAAATTTCTCTAAAAATACAATAAGTTCGGAAAATTTTACCCAATCACTATCTACAACCATATCAGCTGGATTTTGATTATGAGAGTTAAAAAATAAAGTTATAGGTTTTCTATAGTCATAAGCAACAAGTAGTTGCTCGTATAAAGAATTCCACCTAGTGGATACTTCTTCTGGAATTTTTCTACAAGGTAGTCCACAATCGTGACAAATTTTTTTATATTCTTTTCTTCGTTGTACTCTATTACTTTTAAAAATAAAGTTTATAGCAAATTGTATTTTACTAAGAATGTCTTGAAAAAGTGATAGACCATCCTTTACAATTAAGTTATATATATGGCACGCACATTTTATATGAAAATGATCTGAAAAAGATGGAGTTAAACTATTTTTTAAAATTGTAATAGCGTAATTGTTAGAAGAAGCGTTATCTAATGTAATAGTCATAATTTTATCGGTTATTCCATAATAATGGCACACTTGATAAATATTATCTGCAATAAAAGTACCTGTGTGCCTATCATCTATATATCTATACGCTAAGATACGTTTTTGTATAGACCATTTATAATATATCCAATGACAAGTTACCGTTAAATAATCATGGCCGTTAGTACTACGACCTATTTCAGATGTGATAGATACTTTTCCATTAAAATGATATAATGAATAACGTAAATATTGTTGATATTCATGTGCGAATTTAAATACATCTCTCTTAACAGTTGATCTAGAAAAACCGTTAAAAGCAGGATTATACATATCTCTAATGTAATGAATAAAACCGGGAGATGAAGGAAATGAAAAAGGCAAACCCTCCACAACAACTAATTTTGATATTACTTCTCTATCTCTATGTTTATTGTATTTAGGGCCTACAATTCCCCCTGTCATAGGGTTAATTTGACCATGTACTTAGTCCGGGATAGTATCAGTATTTGAACCTTGCCCCTATGGAGCGGGCGTTTGCGCACCCGATTTTGAAGCCTGGTATTGGGCATACCTAGTTGGATGAGCACTTACTACGTGTCTAATTAAACCCCCGTCCCACCGTGACCTTTTCCAGTTTTAAATTTTAAAACATTTTTACAAATTTTACATATAGCTACTTGATTCTCTACGTCCCTATAAAAAATGTCCATGCATCTGATTTTAATGGTCGTTTTGCTGGACCTCGTCTCATACTAGGGGGAATATGAGGCATTTCAGTTGAAGGTGCACTAGTGGGTGTGTTGTCATCAACATTAGTGGGTGTATCATCTAGATCATCGTCTAAATTAAAGTCTTCTTGAGTTCCAGAAAATAGCTCCTCGTCTAAATCTAATGGTATTGTAGGAAAATGTTGAGTATCAACAAAATCATCCCGTGTAGGAATAAGATGACAAGAAGAAGTACACTTGCCCTGGTTGCCCCTACTAGAAGAATCACCCTTACCCTTAAACATACCTCTTAATCCTTTCATTTTAATTATGATAATAAATAATTAAAGACAATAAAATTAAGTGCGCTAAATAAAATAAACAGACAATAATAATTTAATGAAGGAACGAATGTACCAAACGCCGACGTAACGTCGACGTGTAATCAAGAGGTTGAAAATTGAAACTTTGCTCGATGGAAGATCCTCAAGCTAGTTGTCAACTTCACTCCCAATTCCCAAATGAATAAATAAAATTGAATATTTAGTAAACATGTAGACTTGTAGAGAGATATATTGAGAGATTGGAGAGATTGTAGGAAGATTTGTGAGAAAGATGAAGAGAAAATGAGTTATTTATAGTTGAAAAATTGGGTTAAAGTATAAATATAATAACTTATGAGTTAAAAATAAATATTAAGGGGTAGGGGGATTGGGGGGGGGGGGCAAAAATGGGCGATGGCCAACGGCCAAAATCTAAAATGGTCGTTGGTGCAACGGTTATATTTGCAAAGGGGGGCTTTCGGGCGGGATCAGGGGCGGGCTCGGGACTGGCTCGGGGCGGGGTCGGGTTTGGCGGGCCTGGGCGGACTCGGGACGGGCGGGACGAGACATTGTCCCGTCCCGAGTTCGAGTCCCGCTATCGCTTTTTTTTTTACTCGTGATCGGGGCAGAACCGGAGCGGGCTCGGGACAGGATCGGGCCGTCCCAGCCCACTGGCCAGCCTTAGTTTTCACTTCCATATTGAGGCTGGATTTTGACAGAGGAACATTCAGTGCTTCAAGCAATCGATAGGTGGATTTAAAAGTGTAAGGAGCTTTCACAATGATCCAATATTTAACTTTATGGTACTATGAATTAATAGCCTAAAATACAATCGGTTAAATTATATTTGTAATGAAAATACTAGTATTTACAAATATTAGTTCTTTTTTTTATAAGCAATCAAGGACTAAAATTCTTTAAACAAATTTCAGAAAGTTTTATCAAATTCAAGTCACGCGTAGAATGAATAGCGAGAAAATTAATTTAATTTGGAACTGGAGTTTATTTTGTACCTTCTGTACAAAAGATACCAGTGAAATAATAGTGACTAGTTACAAACTTTATCACAATTATATCACAAAACCATATAAAAATTAAATCTGTTCGTGAAGTACAATGGAGGGAGTGAAAATGTTTTCGTGAAAGTCCTTGTTACCACTGCCTCATTGGCTAGATCGTTGTCCAAGCCAAAAGATTGATTCACATATCGCTCAACTGGGATAACTTAGTACCTGGCAATGAAAATTATTTATTTTTTCCGGAAACTTTTTTACTTTATTTAAAAATTAATATTTAATCATAAAAATTTCAAATATAACTTAAAATTGAAAATATCTAAAATCATATTTTTATTTTTTTCACTTTTAATATATTCAAACAATCAAATATTTTTTATAAAAATTTAAATACAATTCTATCTTCAGCTCCAACTTTCACTCTAATTTTAAAACTTTTTTAAAAAATAAAAAATATTTAATTTTTATGGCGAAACTCTACTTTGAAAATAAAAAGAATACGTATAAATGTACAGTATCTGTTGATAACTATAAAAGGTTAAAGTCTTAAATTCCTCCTCCAAGGCAGCTCAAACTTTTCCAATCAGTTATCAGTTATCAGTTATCACTGCTAATCTGCTATGCCTTGTTCAGTTCTCTCCCTTAGCCAGCAACACTTGGTTTTCTCTGTTACGCCTATAATCTCCACTCTTCGAAACATTACACCCAAACCCTTGCATACAAAAAATCCATTCGTATATATATATGGAACCCAGATTCACTTTCCTCAAATAAAAACTCAGTCCTGGTCCTGGACCAAACAAAGTTGCAGTCTTTTTCTTGATAAGGATACTATTAATTCCCAGTGGCAAGATGTTGTTGAAGCTATCAGAGCCTTACCCACTTCACAATTCACTGAGCAAAATGGTGGGTTTATTAGAACCATATCTGATTTCAATCATCTACTTGCATCTTTAGTTCTAGCAGATGAGTTCGAGTTAGCCTTGAAATTAAGCTCACCATCTTATGCATTGACACCAGATGAATACACATACTCAATTTGGGTCAATTTGTACTGCAAAAAAGATGACCCTCAAACAGCCAAATCCATTTTAACTCACATGTTGGAAGATGGGTTTCAACCCAAAGTTGCAACTTTTACAACTCTCATCAATTCATTCTGCAAAGGTGGGAAATTACAACAGGCTTATGAGGTTTTTGAAGTTATGGGTCAAATTGGATGTGAACCCACAATTCATACTTACAATTGCTTGCTTAAAGGTCTGTGTTTTCTTGGTAGAGTAGAAGAAGCACATGAGTTGCTTTTGAATATCAAGAAATCTAAGAAAAAACCTGATCTTTATACTTATACTGCTGTTATGGATGGTTTTTGTAAGGTGGGTAGGTCAAATGAGGCATTGGAATTGCTTGAGGAGGCTCTAGAAATGGGGTTGACCCCTAATGTTGTTACTTACAATACTCTGTTTAATGGGTATTTCAAAGAGGGTAGGCCTTTAGATGGGGTTGCTTTGTTGAGGAAAATGAAAGAAGAAAATTGTGTGCCTGATCATATTACTTACAGCACATTGTTGCATGGGTTGTTGAAATGGGGAGAAATTGGTGCTGCTTTATCTATTTATAAAGAGATGTTAAAACTTGAATTTGAAGTGGATGGGAGAATGATGAATTCCTTGTTGAGAGGGTTATGCAGGCGAGCGAGGAATGAGAAAGAGTTCTTGGAAGATGCATATGAAGTGTTTGTGAAAATGCGGAGCCGAAGACTGGTTGTGGATCCTGTTGGTTATGAGTTGGTTATTGAAGCTTTTTGTAGTGGTAACAAGTTGGATAAAGCTATGGAGTGTTTATATGAGGTTGTTAGAATTGGGTATTCTCCCAAGGCATTTACGTTCTCTAATCTTATTCGTGTACTTTGCTTGGAGGGAGAAGTTGACAAGGCATTATTAGTTTTTATTGTTATGGTGAAAGATGGAAAATCTCCCAGTAAAGTTCCATTTAACTTGTTGATCAATGAGCTGAATCAACAAGGAATGTTATTAAATGCTCGTTACTTGTATGGTTTGGCATTGAAATGTGGGGTGGTGCCAAGAAATAAACCTGAGGTATATTTGCCTGGGGAGGCGAGATGTATAGATTTTTTTTAGCATGAGCTTTTTCATGAGATCTGAATAGATATAGAGGATTCATATAGTCGACTCAATTTGTTTGAATTGATGCTTAGTTCGTTATTGATGGCAAGCTTTGTTGTAAAGAGCTTTCTAGTGTATTTACTATAGCATAGGAAAATTGCTGCAATTACCGGCCTCATCTGCTGACACTTGAAAATGGAAATGTATAGCTTTCTTCACCTTGTAAACCGAAGAAATGATTTTGTAGCCTTTTACAAAAAAAAATTAGTTTTATGATCTTTTTACAAGAAATTTTTCTTTTTAATACATGAGAAATCTGAAAATATCATTTTCTTCTATTCAATTTGTGAAAGGGCAAGAAATCTCATTTTCTCATGTATTTTTAAGTTTTAGAAAATTAATGATACAAGGACGCTTCCACATTTACCAGGGTAACAGCTTATCTCGTATAAAACATTACTGATTTTGCTCTTTCTTTCTAGAAGCAAGCTTGCAGTAATGCACTACTGTCAAGCAGTAAAGCAGATAATCTCTCTTTTCATGCGAATTGTAAAATTCTAACTCTTTAAGATATCCTTATGCAAATTACATTATTTTTACAGCATTTGAATTTTTCCAGCATGTTCTTTCTTTTTCCTTTTTCCATTTCTTTTCCAGCAAGGATTCAAACAAGAAAAACAATAATAAGCAATATTAACATCTCCCTCAGGATCTCGATTAGGGAAACACGGCTCAAGCCAAATGGAAACCATATCTACAAAATGGTATTCCCCACATCTTCCATGAGGAAAGGAAAGGTGGAAAACCACATGCTTATCTTCTAGTATATCTTTTCATGTAATCACCTGTCAAATGGGAACGCCCAAAAAGAAAAAAGCAATTTGAAAAAAAAAAAGATGCTCTACAAGGGATCAAAATCCTTCGACACTAGACCTCCGAACAGATGAAGATGATGGCCTCCTGCTTTCCAATCTATCAAAGTCCTCCATGGAGAGGGTGGAGGAACATGAAGGTAGAGACAAGAATGGAGCAGCTGTCCTTGTGGGAGAAATAGATAGAGGGTGGGTTGGTGGTGAAGGGGAGAAGCTCAATCTTGGCCCTGGGGTAATGATTCCATTTAGGCTCGGAGACTTTGACATATGTTTTACATCAACTGCTCCTGGCTCTTGAAGAGGAAACCTAGAAGGGTACTTCATCACTTGTACAGTCTTGAGTTGCTCCACTACAGTTCTCATTGTCGGCCTTTCAGATGGATCCTTTTGCAGACATCTTTGAGCAATATCAGCCATTGTCCTTGCTGCTTTTATGGGGAACCAACCTTTTAAGTGGGGGTCCATGATTAGCGATAACCTACAGTCATCAGCTAGGAAAGGCCTGCTCCACTTCACTAAATTCCTCTCTTCCTTTGGATGCCGACTGTCTAAATTCTTCCGGCCAGTTAGCAGCTCAAGAATAACAATCCCAAAACTCCAAACATTGCTCTTTGGAGTTACCAATCCTCGCTCCAGAGTCTCCTCAGAGAGATTTCCCAGGGCCTGAAAAACTCAAGGTTATTAACATGAAAGTTTTCAGACCTTTGAAGAGGTCACAGACTGAACAATTGCAAGCGAAACTCATGCTAAAATGCTAATTTGACCTAGAGTGGCTCAAACACTTTTTTTCTATTAAAAAGCTGTAAAGAAGAAATGTTTCTCGAACAAATACTAGGTAGGAGTTTGGACAATATTTTGTTGAAGTTGAAAAAAAAGAGTATTTGGAAGTTGAAGCCACGTTTGGACATGATTTCACTTCAGAAAAAAATTGAAGTTTTGTGAGTGAACTATTATTTCACTTGAAATACTCCATAACAAGTTTTTCAACATCAAATTCTTTATGTCAAGTTGAAAGATGAAGTAATGGACAAAATAGTAAAAACACACACATCGGTTTATTTCAAGTTTGAGTTGAACTTGTGAGTGAAATTATTAAGACCAGGGTTTTTGACAGAGAGATGAATGTTCTGCAACTGTGAAGATAGGAGAACTTACAACTGAACTGCATGATATGTCTGTCTCTTGTATATGTGTAATGCATCCATATCCCGAGAGCTTTGCACTAAAATCCTTATCAATTTGTATATTTGCAGTGGAAAATTCATGGAACATTGCCTGTTACAAGAAATAAGAAACTTAGCAAAATATGTGACTAGCACAGGCCTACCCCAATATAAAAAACTGGAGATTCCTCAATAAAGCCACACATGGAATAGTACAAGGTTCCATACGGAAAAAAAGGGTAACCATGATTAGACTACAGGTTTAGAGAGCAGCATTGACACCTGGAAAGGTCCTTCCTCATGCAGGAATGTGAGACCTTGAGCAGCACATAAAGCAATTTTCGTTCGAGCATTCCAGTCTATCGGGGGACCATCTGACCTCACAAACAAAAGCCGGTCTAAACTTCCATGGAAAAGCCTTTCATAAACCAACATTCTATGCTCGGAACCTTCCCGTGCATGAAAACCAATGAGTTTACAAAGTGATGAATGTTGCAAAGAAGCTAGTGTGTTCACCTCGGTCACAAATTCCTTCAACCCCTGAAAAGCCAAAAGACAGTCAGTCTTCCAAAACTCATAAAGAATTGCAAAACCAAGTAACCTGTCAAATTGCATCCTAAATTTAAACCATGAAAAATCAACCTTTTTATCCCTGACATGATCTACAAATGAAAATTTTCAATACAGTGTGAAGCAGGAGTTGCATCCCTGAAATTCTACCTCCGGATAGCAACTTTGCTTCTCTAAAATTGCATATGCAGGATGATGAAGAGACAAAGCCACTAATCTAGCCAAAATATGAGCCTTCCCGATCTTAGATATCACATGGCAATCAGACGAAAGATGCCACCCCCTCCTCACCCAAACAAAAAGAAAAAAGAGGGGAAGCAAAAAATGATAGACAGGCAGACAATTCAAAGTCAATAAATCATACTGTAATTACCTGGGAAGAAGGATGAAGGCGGGTTACAGTGGCTTCAAGCTTCTTCGTAGCAGAGGCATCATCTCCAAAAGAAGCTCTGTAGATAACAGAAGAGAGACCTTCTGACATACATCGCTCAGGAGAGAAGCGATGGCAGGCAGCAGCAACTTGTTCAAATGAGAAGTTCCTGAGTGCTCCTGTAGAAGGCAACGTAGGAGGCAGTGGCAGCGGTCCAGAGCCATTTAGAGGACCGCTGGCATTGCCAACTTTAAAGCTTCCCATAGTCTTGAGAGTGGCAGAAGCACTATGAGGAAGAGGAAGAGGAAGAGGAAGAGGCTGAGGACTTGGTGACTGGTATTCCTTGATTGAACCAACACGAGTCCTCAACTCATCCTGGTATTCCTCACATTCATTCGATGCTAAAGCATCTTGTTCTGCTGCGTCTAGGCTAGATGGGGCGGAGAGTGCCCGTGTCCTACTGCTTGTAACTCTGTTATTATTCGACTGTACAGGTTTTACTCTAGTTCTAAAACTTGGAGGTGCCGACTGCAATGACCGTTGGGGCTCGGGCAATGCAGTGGGAGAATGTTCCTGAGGATTCACACGTTTGATGTGGATACTCTCTTCCCACTTCTTCTTCTTACTTTTTAAAACTGTGAAACAACCCATCTTTGTTTATATCCTCCTGCCAAATCAGTAAACTTATAATTCTTTCTGAAATATTACACAACTCAATTTCCTTTTAACGGTTACAAATGATCAAATCTAGAGGATTACATAATTCTAAATACAATAAAATTGTTTCATTGAAGTAAACTTGGGGACTGATTAATATGTCTGAAGTAGGATATATATAAACTTCAACAGTACTGAATTATATACTTAACTGTCTAGATTTCAAACACATGAAGCACAATATCAACAAGAGAACAGACGGATATACACATAAATAAAATTATCTAAATTTCAACAAACCAAAAGGTGACATGTCATTAATTATGACGTACTGGCATTAAATATATGAGCTGTTGAATTTTCAAATAAGAGAAGGGCAAAATGGAATATAATGACAGATCAAGTAGAATTTTTTTTTTTTCAAGAAAGCAGAAATAACAGTAAACCAATCTAAACAGCTAACACAAAGATCTCTGCCAAACTGAATTATCAATTCACAAAAAAAAAAAAAGAGCCAAAAATCAACCTTGAAAAATTGCGGCCCAGCAAATTGTATTGATGTTTGAGGTGTTATAAGCTTAAAGTTTCGATCTTTACTGATATGTTGAGGTTAGAAATGAAATTTGCAAATCTTTTGATGAGCTAAGAAACCCTAAAGAGGTCAAATGAATACAAATGAGAAAGCAGATTTTTGAGAGAGAAACGAAATGTGAGTAGAAGAAGAAGTAGTAGTAGTAGTCAAACACTCAAACCAACCAAAACCCCATGAGTAAATTTCGATGCCCCTACTACTATCACAATGACACTTTTGCCCCTTTAAACAAATTTTCAATACACTTTCCCTAAAATAAACTATATCAAATTTCTAATGTAAATCGATCTCTGCTTTTTTTTTTTAATTTAAATTTTGCGAGCTAAAAGCAATGCTAAGGATAAAGATGTAATTCTGATTAAGTGAATTTGTTTTCATAAGGAGATTAGTTGAGCTTAATGACTTCTGATATATTGATCACAAATCTTTCTTATTTTAGATTAATCATAATTCTTATCAATAAAAACAAAAATATTCCGTCAACATTTAATGTCAATTTTATTACGAAGTATAAAAAACCCTATTTAAGCTAACTTTTTATAAATAATTTTAAAAAAATAATATGAAAATAAACTATAACCAAGTATTTTCACTCAATAACATGTCATTTAGTTCAATTTAAGTATTATCATGACTATGACA
Organism: Anisodus acutangulus; assembly: GCA_029783415.1. Classification (NCBI taxonomy): domain Eukaryota; kingdom Viridiplantae; phylum Streptophyta; class Magnoliopsida; order Solanales; family Solanaceae; genus Anisodus; species Anisodus acutangulus. The sequence goes on from CM056508.1 coordinate 27,488,608, forward strand.
ATTTAAAAATGATTTCTTAGGCAATAAACTTGGATAATTTAGGTTACTTGTACCACTAAAATTGATTGAAATACGAAAATAAAAAATAAAAAGGTTGTAGGGGCATGATTGTCAATTAAAGGTGCTATCAGAGAAAAAGTAGCTCGAAACTCAACCAAGAGGAACCCTCGATTAAAGTGACAGCCCCGGTCAAAGTTTGGAAAATTATTAGTAATAGCAACAGCAACAGTGTAATAATAATTATTTTTTCTTTTTGGGAAAAAGATGGTTTCTTTTTTATATTTTCTTGGCGGTCAAAGAGACCTTAGTGATGAGTCTTTGACTCTCGTATATCTGCCGTTTTGATTGGCTTATGGAGGAGAGATCGACGGCTACTGTTTCCATTCAAAGCAATCCTTGGGTCCCACCGACATCTACGTTTCTGTCCTTTTAAATTTTGCGGTGCAATCACGCGCTTCTCTAAATCGCGAGAAAACGTGGGTCCGCTCTTAGGGTGTGTTTGGTATGGAGGAAATACTTTACGGAAAATGTTTTTCAATTTTAGCATATTTGATTGTCCAAATTTTTTTAAAAATATTTTCTTTTAAAAAATAAATTATTCAAAAATAAGGAAATTACTTCCATTACCACCCCATCACCGGCAAACTCCCATCACCCCCAAACCCCACTCCTTACTTCATCCCACCCCATAGTTTTTTGCTAGATTACATACAAATGCCTTTGGGATGATTTTTTTTTTGTTAAACTCATCGGCGGCCCTTGTTCCATTTAGACACATGGGTAGGGTTCGACTGTGCCATTTAGACATTTTTCGCTGAATATGTGAAATATGTAATGTGTGTGTAACACACTCGCCGATAACATAATAAAATGATAAATTAAATTATGACATGTGTCATTTGATCACATAATAATATAAAAAATACATTTTGAGTAAAACTAATATTTCAAAGAAGAAGAAAAAATCTATTGTATAAACCCTACACATTATTAACACAAAAAACACATTTACTAACAGAAAAAAAATTGAAATTATGTTCTTGGTGTTTTCACCATTTTCATGTGTGTTCTTGTTCCAACAACGATTTTAATCTAAAATTTTAAAAAATACTTCTCCAAATTTGTTATAACTTAAGCTAACGATTCCCCATGAAGACCCAAAGACAACATTAATTTCTCAAAGTTTTCATCAAATGAAGCAACCCATTTTAAACCTTCAAGTTTTCTAAAGAACCCTTTAATCGTGTTTCGATAAGTTCCTTTGATTTTTTTCTTTTTACTAGGAGAGAGCAAGAAATTGAGTTGAATTAAAAATATAATTGATTTGTTTTCTATTAGTGATAGTGACGGCGGCGATGTCGGTGATGGTAGGAGGATGGTAGAGAAAAGAATGAAGAAGAAGGAGAAAATAAAAAATATGAAAAAAATAATGATGAAGAAGAAGGAAATTTAAAATAAAATATATATATATATAATTTTTGACCTTTTCACGCGCCTGTTTGGTGTGAAATTCACGCAACTTGTAAAGTCAGCGAAAAGTGTCTAAATGACACAGTGGGAGTCCACATCAGGTATCTAAATGCAACAAAGTTTAGTTAAGGTGTCTAAGTGAAAGATCTTGACGACCACGAGGGGCCGCCGATGAATTTGCCCTTTTTTTTCTTCCATACCAAACTCTATTAAGGAAGAAACTTACTTGTTTTCCAAGAAAATATTTAATGAAAAACATTTTCCTTCATACCAAACACACCCTTATTACCTCCTTCACAAGATCTCTACCTATTTTTCTTAATAATGTGAAACTGTTTTTAAAGAAAATGTCAAGTTTTACTTCAAATATTATTATTTTCTTTTAATTTTTAATCAACTTATAGTTAAATGCCTATTCATTCATGACATCTGTTAATAGACCAGATTAAATTTGTCTTTATCACTACCAATTTGATTGATTGATTAGCATCATGACACGTATAACATGTGGCTTAAAATAAAAATGAGATTTGAACCGAAGTATTAATGAAGGGCATGAATAAACCAACTTACAATCCAAGAAAATATTGTAAATGTTTTTTCTTTATTTTATTTTCAACGACATTTTAAAAGATGTCTATAACACGGTAGGTTAACTATTTATATTTTTGACTAAAAGTTACGTGTATTCGACTATATTTTTATGAGATTCTTATCGTTATATCCGTCCATCAAAATAATAATCAATAAATATGTATTTTTTTTTATATATTATGTATAACATGCATAAAATGTACATATTTTATATATAATTATGTATGACTTTTTTTATATTCAGCTAGCGAATATAATTATTTTTTATCGACCGGTCATATGTGTAACTTGCCCTCTTCCTCCTGTTGAATGTAATACTAACAAAAGCAATTGTGGCAGAGACTAAAACTCAAAGTTCTTGCATTTAGGCCTATGCAAGCTTTCAATTACCTAGTCGACACTTCGTTAGTTTCTCTAAACGTAGAGACAATTTTGAAATGACCAATAGAAAAGTTTTATCATAAGTTTAACCGTTTAAAATGGATATGAGAGTTTAACATCTTAAACGTCATTATTGAGAAATAAAAAATGACTTACTTTTGCGTTATATAAGTAGTTTGAATGTACAGTGGTGCGATGGATGAGATTTTCTCATCCTTAATTAGAAATCTCAAATTTGAAGCTTGGTTTAAAGGATGTGTCTTTTAAATGGATCCTATGGAAAATTTGAATTAGTCTAAGCTAGACATGTCCAATGGGCCGGGTCGGCCCGATCCTAACCCGGCTCGCTATTCCGCCATGTCCCGATCCCAACCCGACCCAACCCAACCCAACCCTATCCCGTCCCGTCCCCCTCCCCATTTGCAAAAATAATCATTGCAACAATGACCAAATTTTGATTTTGACCGTTGTGAAACGGCTATAACAGCCATTTTTGTCCTCCACCCTATAAACCCTCCTACCCCCTTAATATTTATTTTTAACCCCTAAGTTAATATATTTACACTTTAACTCTATTTCTCAACTATAAATACCTCATTTTTCTCACAAATCTTCCTACCATCTCTCTACAATTCTACAAATCTTCCTACTATTAAATATCATATCAAAGTTAAAAATTTGAGAGTGAAGTTGTCAACTAGCTTGAAGATCATCCATCGAGCAAAATTTTAATTTTCAACCTCGATTACACGTCGGCGTTTGGTACCTTCATTCCTTCTTTAAATTATTATTGTTACTTTATTTTAATTATCACACTTAATTTAATTATCTTTAATTATTTATTTTCATAATTAAAATGGAAGGATTAAGTTGTATGTTTAAGGGTAAGGGTAAGGCTTCAAGGACAGGGGTATTTCTTCCAGAAATCCTATTCCTAGTCCCGATGATTTCATTGATTTCACTCATATAGATGAAACTGTTTTTTTAATGATATATCATTAGATGATGAGGTAGATGAGCCAAACTTTAATTTAGATGAACCACTAGATGACACACCCACTAGTGCATCTCAACCTCAGGCTCAGACTGAGTCTCAGCCTGAAACTAAAACTGAAATGCCTCATATTCCCCTTAGTATGAGTCGATGCCCCACGCAACAAAAATTAAAATCAGCTGCACGACATTTTTTTGATAGGGACCAAGAGAATCAACTAGCTAGATGTAAAATTTGTAAAAATGTTTATAAATTTAAAATCGAAAAAGGTCAAGGTGGGACGGGGGGTTTATTAAGACATGTACAAGGCGAGCACACAACTAGGTGGAATGAATATCAAACTAAAAAATCAGGTGTGCTAATGCCATATGAGTCGGGACAATGTTCACATAGTGTCCCTGACCTAGTACATGGTCAAATTAACCCACGACGGAATGAATTTTTGGTCCTAAATATGATAAAACAAAGATAGAGAAAATATGACAAAATTAGTTGCGGTGGAGTTTGCCTTTTTCATTTCATTCCTCTCATAGTTTTATTCATTACATTCGAGAAACATATAATTATGTTTTTAATGGTTTTCTTAGATCAACTGTTAGAAGGGATGTTTTTAAATTTGTAAGTGAATATCAACAATATTTACATTATGCATTGTATCATTTTAATGGCAATGTGGCTATCACTTCTGACATATGTCGTAGTACTAACGGTAATGATTATTTAACGGTAACATGTCATTGGATAGATCAAAATTGGTCTATGAAAAAATGTATTTTAGCATATAGATATATTAATGATAGGCACACTGAAAGTTTTATTGCACAAAAAATTAATAAAATTTGTGATTAATATGGAATAAATGATAAAATTATGACTATTACATTAGATAATGCTTCTTCTAATGATTATGCTATAAGACTTATAAAACTTCGATTAACTCCATATTTTCCTGATCATTTTCATATAAGATGTGCGTGTCATATTTATAATTTAGTTATAAAGGATGACCTAAAATTTTTTGAAAGCAGTCTTGAAAAAATACAATTTGCTATAAATTTTATTTTTAAAGGTAATAAAATACAAAGACGCAAAGAGTATAAAAAAACTTGTCATGATTGTGGATTAACTTATAGAAAAATCCAGAAGAAGTTTCGACTAGATGGAATTCGTTGTATGAGCAACTACTTGTTGCTTATGATTATAGACAACATATAACTTTATTATTTAACGCACATAATAAAAATTCATGGGATAATTTTGTAGATAATGATTGGAATTTTTTTTAGAACTTAATGAATTTCTAGAGAAATTTTTTCAAGCTACTAAAGAATTTTTCGGTATTTATTATCATATTATTTCAAATATGTTATTTTATATAGCTCTAATATTTTTGTTACTTAATGAATATATGCAAAAACCAACTTATAAGACATTATTGAAAAAATGTTTAAAATATTTTAAAAAATACTTTTTTCCTATTCCCACTATTTATATTATTGGTGCGGTATTAAATCCGACTATTAAAGTAGACGGTTGTAAAACACTAATAGAAACGATTTATGATTGTATAGAAGTACTTCCAACAGACCCAACTAAAGAACCAACTCACAAACCAACTAAAGAAGAAGTTAAGTCTATCATACACACTGAATGTAAACAAGTATATACATATTACCAACAAGAAAGTGCAAATAATCAACCGGCTTCTGTACCATCTTCTACTACTTCGCTGCAACCTTATAAAAAATATGCGGTTTCTGCTGCTAGTATTTAAGGTCTTAGACATAAAATGTTTAGTGGTTCAACTTCTTCACAAGTTAGCGAATTTGATGTTTATGTTTTGCAGGGTGTTGTAACCGTACGAAGTAATTGTCAATGATGAAGGACACGAAGACTTGCTGAAATACTGGAGGTTGAATGAGAATACATTTCCGACACTAGCAAAGATGTTCTGAGATGTTTTGAACATTCAAATGTCATCAACAACGTCTGAACGTGCTTTTTCTGCTGGAAGATTTCAAATAGGAGAGCACATACATTCATTGGCGGTAGACGCATGGAGATTGCAGTTCTTTTCAGAGATTGGATTCGAGCGGAACGTAGAAGGTGCGGTCAACCGGAGATCAACGAAGAAGAAGACAACAACTACAACGAAATCTTGTCCGAGGGAACAGGAAGCGACGTCGAACAATTTGACCGACAAATTCCAATTCCAACCGAAGATTCTCAAGACATTGTGAGGAAATTAGAAAACGTATGGTTAACTATGTAATTTTTTTAATTGCAATTTTACTATGTGATTTGCAACTTTTGAACAACACCACAAAGTTGCAATTTTGAAATTGTATTACAAAAAATTCATATTTCTGTTAAATAATATAAGAGGCATAAATACAGCCTTGAGATATTTTTATTACACTATCTTGTTCAATTATTGAAGTGTTTATATATATTATTTTTTTAAATTAAGTGGCAAAAAAAAGGTCAAATCTCGATCCCGACCCGTCCTATCCACCCAAATCCCGGCCCCTCTACCGGCAGGATGTGGGACGGGACGGGACTTCTTCCCGTCCCGCCTATCCTGGCCCGCCAGAACCCGAGTCCCAACCCTCCCCCATCCGCCGTGTCCCGTGCCGCCCCGCCCCGCCCCGTTGGACACCCCTAGTCTAAGCTGTGAGTTCGGATAACATATGACTATAACAGATAAATTATTTGAATGTATGACACTTCTATAAAAATAATCTGTAACACTTTCGTTCTACATTAAATGCCAAATTCCGCCCACTCCATTTGGATGATAACTAAAAGGGAAATTAGATTTCCCTCGTCTCCTCCAACAAGTAATGGAAAGAAGCCAAAGTAAATACTATATTTAAGTAGCTTGGTCTAAACAGCTTAGTCTAGTCTTACATATTATTTTTGCAAGCAAATAGTAAATTAAAATATTTTAATGAAATTGGTCTAAACTAAGTGTGGCCAGTGGGCCGGGATCGGATTCGTCGGGTTGGGACCAGCGGGATCGAGACAGGCGAGATTCGCCGCCGTCCCGTCCCGTTTTTGATCCCGTCGGAGTCGAGTGGGGCGGGATCGGGCTGGGTCGGGATCGGGCTGGGTCGGGATCGGGTCGGGTCGGGATCGGGGTTTTTTTTTACACTTAATTTAAAAAATAACATATATATAAAAAACTCAATAATTAAACAAGATAGTGTAATAAAAACATCCCAAGGCTATTTTTGTGCCTCTTATATTATTTAATAGACATATGATTTGTTTTTGTAATACAAATACAATTGTCAAAATTGCAACTTTGTGGTGTTGTTCAAAAGTTGCAAATTACATAGTAAAATTGCAATTAAAAAAATTACATTTTAAAAAAAACATGTTCTAGTTTCTTGATAATTTCCTGTGGTTCTTCGGTTGGAATTGGTATTTGTTGGTCAAATTGCTCCACGTCGCTTCCACCACATTCGGATAAGATTTCGTTGTAGTTTTCATCTTCTTCTTCGTTGATCTCCGGTTGAACGCACCTTCTTCTCTCCGCTCGTATCCAATCTCTGAATAATACTACAATCTTCAAGCTGTCTCTGGCTACTGAGTGTCTGTGCTATCCTATTTGATATATGTCGGCAGAAAAAGTATTTTCAGACGCCGTTGATGACGCTTAAATATTTAAAACATCTCGGACCATCATTGAAAGTGTCGGAAAGGTCTTCTCATCCCCCCCATATTTCAGCAAGTCTTCACGTCCTTCTTCATTGAGAACTGCTTGGTACGGTACTGAACCCTGCAAAGCAAAAATATCAAACTCGCTAATTTGGTTAGTAGCGGTACGGCTGCACATTCTATTTCTGAGGCTTTCAATACTAGCCGCAGAGACATCATATCTTTTGTGAGGTTGTGTTGAAGAAGAAGAAGATGGTATGGAAGCCGGTAGGTTGCTAGCATTTTCTTGTTGGTAACACCTATATATTTTTTGCATTTGTCTTCTACGCTAGACAACACTTCTTCTTTAGTTTGTTCAATATGTAGTGGGTGATTTGGATTTTTGGGACTTGGAGGTGGTAGTACTGCTATACAATCGTAAATAGTTTCAATAAGTGATTTAGTACCGTCTATTTTAATAGTCGGATTAAATACAACACCAATAATATAAATAGTGGGAATATGAATAAAATATTTTTTATTTTGATAAACATTTTTTAATAGCTGCCTTATAAGCTGGTTTATCCATATATTCATTAAGCAATAAAAACACTAGAGTTATTTAAGACAACATAGTTGAAATACTAGGATAATATATACCAAAAAATTCTTTTGTTGCTTGAAAAAATTTCTCTAAAAATACAATAAGTTCTGAAATTTTTCTCCAATCGCTATCTACAACCATATCAGCTGGATTTTGATTATGAGAGTTAAAAAATAAAGTTATAGGTTTTCTATAGTCATAAGCAACAAGTAGTTGCTCGTATAAAGATTTCCACATAGTGGGTACTTCTTCTGCAATTTTTCTATAAGGTAGTTGGCAATTGTGATAAGTTTTTTTATATTCTTTTCTTCGTTGTATTCTATTATTTTTAAAAATAAAATTTATAGCAAATTGTATTTTACTAAGAATGTCTTTAAAAAGTGATAGACCATCATTTACAACTAAGTTATACATATGACACGCACATTTTATATGAAAATGATCTGAAAAAGATGGAGTTAAACTATTTTTTAAAATTGTAATAGCGTAATTGTTAGAAGAAGCATTATCTAATGTAATAATCATAATTTTATCAGTTATTCCATAATAATCGCACACTTGATAAATATTTTCTGCAATAAAAGTATCAGTGTGCCTATCATCTATATATTTATACGCTAATATACGTTTTTGCATAGACCATTTATAATCTATCCAATGACAGATTACCGTTAAATAATCATGGCCGTTAGTACTACAACCTATATCAGAAGTGATAGTCAATTTGCCATTAAAATGATATAATGAATAATGTAAATACTGTTGATATTCATGTGCAAATTGAAATACATCTCTCTTAACAGTTGATCTAGGAAAACCGTTAAAAGCAGGATTATACATATCTCTAATATAATGAATAAAATCGAGAGATGAAGGAAATGAAAAGGCAAACCCTCCACATCAACTAATTTTGTTATTGCTTCCCTATCTCTATGTTTATCGTATTTAGGGCCTACAATTCCCCCAGTCATAGGGTTAATTTGACCCTGTACTTGGTCCGGGACAGTATGTGAACCTTGTCCCGATGGAACGGACGTTTGCGCACCCGATTTTGAAGCCTCGTATTGGGCATACCTAGATGGATTTGCCCTTGATACATGTCTCATTAAACCCTCCGTCCCACTGTGACCTTTTCCAGTTTTAAATTTTAAAACATCTTTACAAATTTTACATCTAGCTACTTGATTCTCTACGTTCCTATCAAAAAATGTCCATGCATATGATTTTAATGGTCGTTTTGCTGGACCTCGTCTCATATTAGGGGAGAATATGAGGCATTTCAGTTGAAGGTGCACTAGTGGGTGTGTTGTCATCTACATTAATGGGTGTATCATCTAGATCATCGTCTAAATTAAAGTCTTCTTGAGTTCCAGAAAATAGCTCCTCTAAATCTAATGGTATTGTAGGAAAATGTTCAGTATCAACAAAATCATCCTGTGTAAGAATATGATTCTGTCTAGAAATAGGACCCTTGTTGCCCCTACTAGAAGAAGCATGAACCCTGCCCGTAACCATACGTTTAAATCATTCCATTATAAATTTATACTTATACTAATAAATAATTAAAGTATACGAAATTAAGTGCGCTAAATAAAATAAATAGATAATAATAATTTAATGAAGGAACGAATGTACCAAACGCCGACGTAACGTCGACGTGTAATCGAGATGTTGAAAATTGAAATTTTGCTCGATGGAAGATCCTCAAGCTAGTTGCCAACTTCACTCCCAATTGAATAAATAAAATTGAATATTTAGTAGACAATGTAGACTTGTAGAGAGATAGATTGAGAGATTGTAGGAAGATTTGTGAGAAAGATGAAGAGAAAATGAGGTATGTATAGTTGAGAAATTGGGTTAAAGTGTACATATAATAACTTATGAGTTAAAAATAAATATTAATGGGGTAGGGAGGGTTGGGGAGGGGGAGGGCCAACAATGGTCGTTGCACAACGACCAAAATGTAAAATGGTCGTTGGTGCAATGATTATTTTTGCAAAGGGGGGCTTCGGCAGGGATCGGGGTGGGACCGGGACGGGACCGGGTTGGGCCTGGCGAGATTGGGGTGGGCCGGGATGGGTCGGGACGAGACCATGTCCTGTCCCGGTTCGAGTCCAGATACCGCAACCTTTTTTTAAAAAGAGTCGGGTTTGGGGTGTGACTGGGGCGGTATTGGGTCAGGACCGGGCCGGGACCCGGTCCACTGGCCAGCCTTAGTCTAAACACTTATTTCGACTTAATATAAAGTAAAACTTTATGTCAGAGTACATTATGATACTAGTAAATTATGCTGACACTTTTCGACTAAGAGGTCACAACTTTGAAAATTCCACAACCGTTATCCATATATTTGTTTAACTTATATACTACTCTTTCTGTCCCAAAAAGATTAGCTTAATTTGACTGGCACACACTTTAAAAAATAAAGGAAGACTTTTGAAATATGTGGTCCAAAACAAGCCTTATAAAGAAATATGTTCATTGATCTTTATTGATGAATGATTTACAATATATATAAGGTTAAAAGAATATTTACTTTGATATAAATTAGGTAACTAATTAACCTAATTATAAAAGGATTATAATTCTATCTAAAATAAGAGATTTACAATTAATACAATTAATGAAAGAATATTGAGAAATATTCGATTACATCCCCGCAGTCGAAGCGGGAGATTCACGAACATTGAGACTGGCTAAAAATCATCAAATAGTATGCGCGGAAGTCCTTTGGTGAAGATGTCGGCAATCTGATATCTGGAAGGAATATGAAGGACACGAACTTGACCATGAACCATTTTTTTGCGAACGAAATAAATGTCTATCTCAATGTGTTTAGTGCGCTGATGTTAGACGGAATTGCCGGAAAGATATATCGTAGTAATATTATTGCAGTAGACCAGTGTTGCCTTTTGAATGGGGCAGTGAAGCTCAAGTAGAAGGTTACAGATGCAATAAGACTCAGAGACGACGTTGGCTACATCTCTGTACTATGTTTCTGCATTGGATCGGGATAGTGTAGGTTGCCTTTTGGAAGACCAATACAATAGATTATCTCCAAGGAAAACGTAATAACCAGACATGGAGCATCGGGTGTAAGGACATCCACCCCAGTCAGCATCAGAATAAACAGTGAGACTAATGAGTGAAGACATGTATAGATGTAATCCGAAGTGAAATATACCTTGGACGTATCGTAAAATACGTTTGAGGGCATGCATGTGTGCTTCCGTCGGAATGTGCATGTGCAAACAGATTTGTTGCACAGCATATGATATGTATGGTCTCGTGAATGTGAGGTACTACAGGCCCCAGCTAGGCTACGTTAGTAAGTCGGGTCCGAATATGAAGGGCCAAAATCAGCGCTGAGCTTGAAATTGGTGTCTACACGCGTGTGGGATAGTTTACAAGATGGCATGCCTGTACGATCAAGGATCTCTTCGGCGTACTTCTTCTGACATAGAGTGACAGAGATGCCCAAGAAATAACTTAAGGGGCCCAAATCTTTTACATCAAACTCAGAGGAAATGAGAGACATAATGGACAAGTGGAGAGCATAAGATGATGTGGTGAGGATGATGTCATCACCATATAATAATAGGTAAGCCATGTCTGTACCATTGTTGTAGATGAACATGGAATGATCAGATCTGTTGTGTGAAAAATGATAGAGGATACATAATCGGCGAACCACTGGTACCATGCTTGAGGAGCCTGTTTTAGTCCATAGATCAATTTTCACAACAGACACACATAATTCGTATGAATAGGATCCCTGAAACCCATAGCCTGATACATAAATACCATTTCATGAAGATCCCCATGTAAGAAAACATTCTTGACATCAAGCTGATGAATATACCAAGACCTGGATATGGCAATACTGAAACGGAAAGGTTAAACATCTATTTAGGTTTATGAATTTCGTGCATGACACAGGTTTCCATGGTCCAAGAGTGTGTCACGGGACGCGGGACGGGAGAGGGGTTTGTCGCGAGACTGCCGAGAGGAGGAGGAAGGACAAGGGTGACTGTACTGGTTGGCTGACCTCGGTTTGCCAAGAGGTGGCTGCGGAATCACCATGAGGTGGGCTATTCCGGGCCATAATTAGAAAAACTGGGTGGGCAGCTAGTCCTGGACTGGCCGAGGTGGTGGCGAGTACCGGTGTCTGGGATAGCAGACTATGTAAATAGTGAATTAGAAGAGGGTTCAGGCCATCATCTAGGAAGTCGTAGGAATGTCGAGGTGGCGAGTGTAGAGAGGCAAAGTGGAATTGAGACTCATCAAATAGGACATGACGTGAAATAATAATTTTATGGTTTGACAAGTCATAACATGAGTAACCACGATGATTGGAGGGTAATCCAGAAACACATACGAGGAAGATCGGGGTTGGAGTTTGTGAGTGGTCAGATGGGGATGGTAACAAAGACATCCAAAAATACACAAGTGTTGGTAAGAGGGGTTCCTACAAAACAGAACTTGGGTGAGCGACCGTTGAGCTAGAGACTTGTTTGAGATTATGTTTAGGAGATATATGGCTATGGAGAGTGCGTAATGCCATAATTGAGGGGGAATTGAGGCATGAACAAGTAGGGAACGAATGAGGCTGTTTATGGTTCAGATTTTCCGTTCGACTTTACCATTTTGGGAGAATGTGTGAGGGCAGGAAAATCGAAAAGTAAGACCATTTTTGGAGCAAAACTGTTTAAATTGGTTATTATCAAATTTCCTGTCATTGTCACATTGAAAACATTTAATGCTCTTTTTAAATTGTGTTTTTACAAAAGCACTAAATGAAGAAAAAATGGGGTAGACCTGAGATTTATTTCTAATTGGAAAAGTCAATAGAAAGTTGGAATAATCATCCAAAAACAATATATAATATCGATGGCCAGTCATACTCAAAATAGGGGATGTCCACAAATCACTATATATGATATCGAAAGGCATTAAAGTATAATTTGTGGATGCAGAAAATGGTAATTTGACATAATTTCCAAAAATGCAAGATTCACATATAAGAGTCCTAGAAATACGGTTGCAATTAACAAAATTATTTTTTCTAAAGGAGCGTAAAACAAAGTCTCCCGGATGTCCTAATCTAAAATGTCATAGGAAAGACGAAAGAGCAGCAAATGTTGATGAAACTGAGGCTGGATTGTTGACGGCGTTTAAAATAGGGTAGAGATCTCTGGTGCTGTCACATCTCATTATTCGTCTCCATGTCGTAAAATCCTTTACAGTAAAACCAAAAGGATCAAAGTCAAGGGAAACCCAATTATCAGTTGTGAAACGTCGCACATAAATTAGATTCTTAATGAGTTTAGGGGAATATATGATATTTTTAAGGTTAATGGTGAATGTTGTGGGGATAGAGAGGAATGACCATAACCACGGATGCCTTGTCCACTACCGACAATAATATTCTGATTTAAATTACTCAAATTGGAATAAGACGAGAGAGTACCTTGTGATGCCGCCATGTGAGATGTGACGCCTGTGTCTATATACAAATTTTCGTCTGGAGTCGGTGTATAAGTCGATAGCGGGGGGCTATGCTGTGTAGGCCTGTTGTGGATGTGGGCCAAGTATGCCAGGTTGGGCCTGTCGGTTATGAGGTAGAGTCTACAAGGATGTCGGATACGAGCAAGGAGGGGAGGCCCAAGACAGTGGGGGCCCACACGATCCACGACGGGTATGCACTACCACAGTCACTGGTGGTTGTTTCCGACCGGTGGGGACTACCCCTTCCCGCTGCCGTTGTTGTTGGAATTTCTTGTACCGCGGCCCTTACCGGACTGCCTGCTCCAGCGGTTGTTACGGGAGGAAGCGGACTGTTGTGAGTCTTCTGACCGACGGTTCTGGTTGACGGAATGGGAGACTTGTCGTCAGCAGAGGGCCCGACGGTAGTGGTGAGGGAGTAGTCGGCAATGCTGGCCCGAGTGGTGCTGTGTTTGATTTTCTAGGTTTTCTCAAGGATGAGTTTCGAACGGGCCTCATAAAACGGATGTAATTGTGTATATTGCAGAAAGATTATGACAATACTGTCATATGATTCGTCAAACCTGTAATAAGTTGCATGACCAATCGATGATTAGTGACTAGTGCACCGCCGTTGGAGAGTTGGTCGACAATCATCTTGAGTTCTTGACAATAAGCAGACACGTTTGGGAAATCGCCTCGATGAACATCTTTGAACTGATTTTAAAGGTATAACGCTCGTTGAGTTTTGTTATCATGGAAAATACTTTCCAAACGTTCGGCGGGCAGTGTCATCGGTCTCAATTATGGTGTGCAACAGATCATTAGATATCGTACCGTATATCCATTGGAGGACGGCTGCGTCCTTAAAAAATTGACCAGAGTGCATCATCAAAAGTCGAAGCCGATGTTATGTATGTGGACTTCGGTGTGGGAGGGATGGTGTGGTCGATAACTTTTTAAATACGATAATGGATTTTAAAAAGCTCCGCCCAAGAGGAGTATTGACCATTTTTCATCTCAAGAGTCACATGGATGAAGTTTTTAATATTGTTTACGCCAAGTACAGGATGAAATTTGGTTTTGTCAGCCATGAAATAGGAAATTTAGGAGGAAGAGGGAGAATGGCCGGAAAAAATAGGGTTCTGTCGTGGGGAGAAGAGGGGGTGGGCGGCCGAGAGAGGTCGGTGGCTAGGGTTCCGACATGGGCTAGGTGCCGGTATGGAAAAAAAGTGGCGGCCGAGAAGGTGTATCAGCGGCTAGGGTAGGGTTTGTAGTTTTAGGCTACTGATACCATAAATGAATATGTTCATTGATCTTTATTGATGAATGATTTATAACATATATAAGGTTATAAGAATATTTCTTTGATACAAACTAGGTAACTAATTAACCTAATTACAAAAAAGATTATAATTCTACATAAAATAGGAGATATACAATTAATGAAAGAATATTGGAAAATATTCTATTACCTTTAGATATTTGTGTGACTATAAATCATCTCATAAAGTTAAATTATTTTAAAATATAAAAATATGCTAATCTTTTTGGGACAAACTAATAAGGAAAGCAAGCCAATCTTTTTGGAACAGAGGGAATAGTTAATTACTTATTGCAACAAAACTTTTATGTTGGTTGGCTACATGAACTTTCACCTTGTTAGTGAGAGTTTGAATCCCCACGTTGTACTCCCCTCCTCTATTTCCCCTTCCCTCCCCAATGTAATAATTTTTTTAAAAAAAAAAAGTAATGTCAACTTTATACATATTCCATAAGTCATTACATATAACGAGTAATTATGCTGAGACTTCTTTGCGGATCTAGTTCCTCATGGATTTTGTAGAAACAAATCTAGTGGCTTTAAGTCTCTAAGTACCAAAACATTTTTCACTATAACTGTAAAGACAAATTTTGTCTGAAATATTAGCGAATATTCTCAGAATATTCTCCGTATATTTTGTAATTATGATAGATGTATATTTAAGGTAACTTAGGATTCTAATTGTATTAGGAATCAACCTTTGTAAGGTAAGTTAGGATTCGTACCATATTAGGAATCAACCTTGTACAACTATATATATTGTGAATAATGAAAGGAATCCCCAAGGGAAATTATTCCATCTTTCATGGTATCAAGAGCCTAAAACCTAAAACCTAA
The DNA here is from genome assembly GCA_029783415.1 of Anisodus acutangulus. Taxonomy (NCBI): domain Eukaryota; kingdom Viridiplantae; phylum Streptophyta; class Magnoliopsida; order Solanales; family Solanaceae; genus Anisodus; species Anisodus acutangulus. The sequence goes on from CM056508.1 coordinate 27,503,938, forward strand.
ATCCCTTCTCTTCCTCATTCTCGGCCGAAATCCGCATTTTTTTTTCTGATTTCACAGAATTTTTTTTTTTTGGTTTCTTCCTCCCTTTCTCGACCAAACCAGAAAATTCCCTTCCATCGGCAGGCGGCAACCATGTCTTCCCCCACAAATTTCATTTCATCCACTGGCACACTTGACAACCCCTCTTAACGTTCAATATCTTATTTTCATCCGGCATTTGCCGTTAACAACATCAAGAATTTTATCCCTATAATTCTTGACCAAGAAGACTGTCAATATTCCATGTGGATGGAACTATTCTACATTCATGCATGTGCATACAATGTGCTCGATCACATTGACGAATCTGTTCCTCGTCCCATCGATGTTACAGACTCAATCTGGCGTCGTCTTGACGCCATCGTCAAACAATGGATCTACGGCACCATCTCTAAAGATCTGTTATGCACTATCATGAAAACAGGTGCTACGGCACGTGAACTTTGGGTCCGGCTAGAAGAAATCTTTCAGGACAATAAAAATACTCGGGCTGTGTATTTGGAAGAGCAATTCAACAATACCCGCCTCGAGAATTTTAACAACATATCCGAATATTGTAAGCAACTTAAACTCATAACCGATCAACTATCCAACGTCGGGACTTCTGTTTCAGAAACCATGATGGTGCTTCAACTTGTTGTGGATTTACCGAAAGGTGAATATGACACACTCGCAACAATGATTCAACAAGCCGACCCTCTCCCAAGTTTCAATAAGGCACATTCACAACTATTGTTGGAAGAAACTAGATATGCTAAACACGAGGAACATAATCAAAAGGCGTTAGCCATTGACGGGATGGCAACACCTGTGGCCAGCAGCAACCAGCAGTTCCAGCAGCATGAGCAGAGCAACGGAGGTCGTGGCGGCAGAGGTCGCAACAACAAAGGCAAGGGCCGCGGAAAGGGCCAACGCAACTGGATCGGACAGCCAACCATCGACAAAGAAATGCAGGGTCCAACCAAAGAAGAAGAAGTGGCCCAACCAGCAGAACTGGGCCTCGCCTGCATGCACGTACCCGACTGCAGAGGCCTAGTTCCAGCAGCCTTGGTCGACCGGGCCTCGGGCCCTCGCCTCACCACCAGTGCAGCCTAATTGACAGTTCAAAGAAGAAGAAAGAATCGCAGTTTCATTGTAGCCAAAGAAGAAGAAAGAATCGCAAAGAAATTTCAAAGAAGATGGCCTGCATCGATTTGGGCCAGGCATACACCACCGTGCACCTTCAACAACCCGACGACAATTGGTACATGGACACCGGAGCCACATCTCACCTCACCGGTCGTCAGGTAACCTATCTCAACTACGTCGGTTAAAGTGTCCTCAATTTATTACCGTCGGCAATGGTCATCGCATTCCAATTGAAGGTTACGGTAACACACACACCAAACATCCACACCCACCTTTCTTCCTAAACCACGTCCTATACACACCTAACATCATTAAAAACTTAATCTCTGTTAGAAAATTCACTAGCAATAATTCTGTGTCTGTCGAATTTGACCCTTTTGGTTTTTCTGTGAAGAAACTCAATACAGAAAAAATTCTTACACGCTGCAATAGTGTGGGAGACCTCTACCCATTCACTCAATCTTCCGCTGTCAGACCGCAAACACCTCTATCCCTTGCGGCGATCTCTCCCTCAACTTGGCACAACAGGCTCGGACACCTCGGAGACCCAATTTTTACATTTCTTAGGACTTCTAAGCGTATTCAATGTAATAATGGGAAAATTGCTCAATACTGTTTTTCTTGTTCACTAGGCAAACATACTCGTCTTCCCTTTATGTCATCAAACATTGTTACTTTTTCTCCCTTTGATATTGTTCATGCGGATTTGTGGACATCTCCGATTGCTAGCTCTTTGGGTCATAAATTCTATCTAGTATTCTTGGATGATTTTTCACATTTTGTCTGGATTTACCTACTGAAATTCAAATCTGAAGTTTTTGCAAAATTCCTCGAGTTTCAAAAATTCATTAAGACACAATTTGAAAAACCTATTAAATCATTCCAATGTGATAATTGACGTGAATTTAATAACTCGGCATTTCACAATTTCTGTTCTAAATAAGGCATGATTTTCCATTTTTCTTGTCCCTCTACTTCTTCCCAAAACGGAAAGGCTGAAAGAATTATACGTACCATCAATAACATGGTCCGCACACTTCTGTTTCATGCCTGCCTACCACCGCCTTTTTGGGTCTATGCTGTCAAAATGGTAGAATCCCTTCTAAATATTTTACCAACTGGCACACTCCAAAACAAAACCCCTACAAAAATCTTATACCGTAGGCAACCATCATATGATCACCTACGTATTTTTGGATGCTTATGCTACCCCAACATAGCCTCCACTGCACCCCACAAACTTGCCCCTCGCACTTTTTCATGTGTCTTCCTTGGTCTATCTCCTAATCATCGGGGCTACTTGTGCTATGACATTGCTACTCGCAAAATCATCATCTCCCGTCACGTCACCTTTAACGAGACAACCTTTCCTTTTTCAAATCTTCGGAAATTTCAGACCACCGATTACATCTTTCTCGATGAACCATGTTTGTCCCCGGTCATCCAAAATCTATACCAACAGCAACCCACTGTTCCGACAGTCTCGCCACTGTCCGACACCACCCCACCATCTCCCTGCTCATGCCTACACCCTACCAAGTCACCTACACCACTGGCCGACCGGCCGCCTGCACTCCAAAGAACTAATCCCGCAGTCCGCAGGTTTCAGGCCAACCAAAGAAGACCTAAAACAAATTTATCTGAATCCCGCCCACCGGTCTAGAACGGTGGACCAAAGAACCTCACATCCCCGACCCACCACCACTGCCCTCACATCGCATGGAGACTCGTGCACAACACGGGATCTTCAAACCCAAGGTTCAATTCAATCTCTCCACACAAACCTTATCACCCATTCCAAAAAATCCAAAACTAGCAAAACTGGACCCAAATTGGAATGCGGCCATGTGCGAGGAATTTAAAGCTTTAACCAAGCAGAACACTTGGGATTTGGTACCTAGACCAGCTGGTGTGAATGTTATCCGGTGTATGTGGCTATTTCATCACAAGTTCAGAGACAGTGGTGACTTAGAGAGGTATAAGGCAAGACTAGTTGCCAATGACACTAATCAGCAGGAGGGTATTGATTGTGGTGAGACATTCAGTCCGGTTGTTAAACCGACCACTATTCGGACTATTCTCAGTATTGCTATGGGCATGCATTGGCCGATTCATCAGCTTGATGTCAAAAATGCGTTTCTTCATGGGGATTTGAAAGAGACTGTGTACATGCATCAGCCTCCTGGCTTTGTTCATCTGGGCGACTCAGCTTTGTGTGTCATCTCGTAAAGTCATTGTATGGATTGAAACAGGCACCCGCGCTTGGTATGATCGATTCTCCGGTATCTTCGAGATTGGTTTTGTATGTAGCGGTGTGATACATCTCTCTTCACTTTTCACCGAGGTAGCAAAGATCGCATATTTTCTATTATATGTCGATGACATTGTTCTTACTGCCTCATCTGACGGGTTGAAGAATGAAATCATTGCTCTACTCAAAACTGAATTTGCTATGACTGACTTGGGCAAGCTAAGTTATTTTTTGGGTATATCGGTGACAAGATCTGCAGCCACTATGTTCCTGTGTCAGCGTAAGTATGCAGAAGAGATAGTGTACAGGGCCAAGATGACAAATTGTAAAATTATGCCAACTCCGGTGGACTCAAAATCCAAGCTTAGTGCCAATGACGGTGCGCCAGTTTCTGATCCCACTCTGTATCGGAGTCTAGCAGGTGCTCTTCAGTATCTTACATTCACTAGGCCTGATATTGCATATGCCGTTCAACAGGTGTGTCTGTTCATGCACGACCCCCGAGAGTCCCATTTTGTCGCCCTCAAACGTATTATCATATATGTTAAGGGCACACTAGACTTTGGTTTACATCTATACCTCTCTGCCCCAACCAAGTTACTAGCTTACACAGATGCAGATTATGATAGACAAAAAAAGGTTTAAATTACAACGTTATTATGAAGAGATAATTTAGGTTGCAATATCTAGATGGTCGCTGAATCTGCAAATAACATCCTCTTATTCTTCTCCATACGAACATCGATCAAAGATCTCGAGAACTTGATATTGAATTTGATGGTATTTCAAGAGGATTTATTTTGGATTTTCTTGTGCGTGATGAACACTTCAAAGTCTGTCACAAACAATTTTATGATCATCACAAATCAAATTTGAGATTTAGCTATCACAAATGGAAGGTTTGGAACTGTGCGCTCGAAATCTTGACGAAGACATCAGTTTAGAGAAATACTTTGAATCTTTTTCTTGAGAGCTTCTCTAGCTTTTATTCAGCTTTCTTCATGTATTTTCGGTCTTCTTTTTGCCTAATGCGTAACAACCAAACTCCTCAGTTTGATCAATCACATCTAATTCCATGTTCTAAGACTTCCTACATGTTGATCGGGTGAGTTTCAGCGCATTTTGAAATATTTTGGAGTTGCAGATTTTTCTAGTGCAAAAGTACACCTTCGCATTCGCGATCCAAAAGGTGCGATCGCTAGGGGTGAGCACGGGTACAGGGTACCCAGATACCCGACCGGAACCGACACTAACGGGTAGGTTCCGGGTAGATATATTATAATAACGGGTAGGGTCCGGGTAGTAAAATTAGGAACCGATCAATGTCGGGTCCGGTTCCGATTCCGGCAAATAGAGCGAGTGGTACCTTAATTCGAACCGATACCCGGAACCTATAAAATATTAAATATTTTTACTTTTTTTAGAAACATTTGGATCACTTTTAACTTTCTCCAAAATTGTTTGTTGCACGCCTACATATTGGTTTTCCCCATCCCAAGACGTAAATATTTTAGCTTTTTCACCCCTTTATTCTAGAATGCTCTTTGTGCCCTAAGAGAAAACACCCAAAACTCTCTCAATAACAATGTCGTTTTAGCTACACCACCGAGCTTCATCGTCGTCGTTGTTGAAGCTTTCTCTCAGGTACTTTCATCGTTGTCGTCATTGAAGCTTCACCTTTGCCTCTTTCTCTCACTTGGTTGTGTTCATGTCATTCCTAAAATGCATATGGATTCATATCTAACTCTTCAATTTCTTTTTAATATCATATGCTTCTGTTCTATTTCAGGCGATACTCATCTTCAATTTGTATTACTTTATTATTTGAAATGTAAATCTATTTTTAAAATTTGTGTATATTTTTGTAGTTGTGAAGATGAAATTTAGGGATTTACTAGTATAATAAAGTTTTTCTTTTGTATCGAAGAGCTTATGAACACGAAAATAATTTTAATTCAGATATTTTCAAATTTATTTTGAAATCAACACGTTCAATTAATTGAGTGTCAAATTTGGCTTGCAATTTTAGGTTTTGGTTACAGAATTAGCTTTTCTACAATGAATAAGTTTTCTAAAACTTCTTATAAGGGTACTAAAAACTCCGATTGCAGGCTAAAAAACTACTTGATGAAATTATTTTAGAACTCTTTTTTATTCTCACAGGCTTAAAAATTGTTGCTTAATTTGTGTTTTTTATTTACAGGGTACCTGGGAACCTACCCGGACCCTGCGGGCCCGGGTAGGTTCCGGGTAATGATTGCTACGGGTAGGTTACGGATAGTAAATTTAGGAACCGATCTTTTATCGGGTAGGGTCCGGGTAGTTAAAAAATGTTAGGGTACCCGGATCCGCTCACCCCTAGCGATCGCAAGTGTTAGATTGTGCTTTGCGAACGTGCCCCCTAGTCGCGATAGCGAAGGGGAATGTTGCGATCGCGACAGTCAGCTAGTTCATGTATAAATATCAGATTTTGGAATAATAATATTATTTTCACCATTTTAAGTTTGTGAGCTCGGTTGGGGCGATTTTTGAGGGGGTTTTCATCTACAAACATTGGGTAAGTGTTCTAAACATCAAATTTGATTTATGTCTTGAGTTCCCACAAATTATTACACCTAAAAACATAGTATTAAAGAGGTAAAATTGGAAAATTTTGAGCTAGGGTTAAAATCATGTATTTTTGGGACGTAAAAATAAAGTCTAATGATAGATTTGAACCCGTGGAATTATGAGTAACTCGTATCCGTAACTTATTTTGGAGTTTGGCCAAAGGGTTTGGGTTTAACTTATTGGTTGACTTTAACTTCAATCTCACCTAAAATTCTTAAATGGGTATCAATGAATTCGTCTAACCTCGTAGAGTAATCTTTTGAATAGATTGGAGTCATTTGATGACTTTCAGATGTTGTAAAGATATTTGGAAGATTAAAGTTTTGCCTGGACCGAGAAAAATTAAAACTTTGACCTTAAAAAGATTTTTTTCTAAATTGACTTGTTTGACATATAGTGTATATATATATATATATATATATATATATATATGGGAGTACCGTATATGAGTGATGATGAGCGTATATGCAAAAATCATATTTGAAATTGTTCTACAAGGTGATGTTGTAAACATACATATTGTGCTACTTTTCGTGCCAAGATTACTTACTTTATGTGTTATTCGTGCCATGAGTACTTCACATCCAATCATGCTAGAAATAGTGTTATAGGTATTGTTGTGTTTCATGCTAGTCTAACATTATAAGTTATGTGCGTATAGATTGCTTAGCTATTGTCATGCACTGAATACATGTCTATCAATGTGCATATGTGATACATATATTGATTTATGTTTTAAGTTGGTGAGTCTGGTAGGACCATTACTAGGCGTCAGGAGTTATAAAGTATAGCACTCCGATTTTGGCACATGATTTATATGTACATATTATGATACGTGAAATATTCGTGTTGCGCGTGGATATGGATTTGTCCATCTAGAGTCACTGTACTTCCTGCCACCCCAGGTAGTGTGCGTACAGTTGTATTGAACACATGTTATGAGTCAATTTTGAGTCTTTATCATGCATGTTGATTTTTAGCTCATGTTTATGCATTTCATATAAATTCTGGGTTGTGCATGTCACTATATGTGTTGTTTGGATGAATTCAGTAATTGCATTGAACTTGGACGGTTAAGCTAGTGTACAAAGTTTACAAACTATTACATGCTCTATATGTGCATATCCTTATATCCTTTGATTGTGCATACTTGTTTGTTTGTTTATGTACTTCATCATTATTGTTGTTAGCGATATAAATACAAAGGTTGACAATGTGTATTTTTCTGTAAACCCTCGCCATATTTTATTGGAGACGGTCAATGATACTTACCACGTGCACGCTATTATTATACTCATACTACTCTTATTACACCCATGTATGCAAATGAAAGAAATAATTCATTGATTATTTTTTATTAATTGAAAGAGTATATATACAAGTTATATATTTTTATAATAGGAGAATCCTATTCCTAAAACCTTATTATGTTTGGAGACTAACTATATAATTATGATAAGTATATAATACTAATTATACTACAATATTGCATTACATAATTGTACAAAGTAGAGGATAAGGAAGAGACTGCCCACGGGTGGGCAGTGCACTTGGTAATTTCGGGATACATAATATACGCAGTCTGAGCGGGCGGTCTTCGAACGCTGAGACTGTCCCTAAAATCTTCAAAAAGGACCGAGGAAAGACCCTTTGTAAAGATGTCGGCAATTTGATACCTGGACGAGACATGACAGACGCGAACGTGCCCCCGAGCAACCTTTTCACGAACAAAGTGAATGTCCATCTCGATATGTTTAGTGCGCTGGTGCTGAACTGGATTACCAGAAAGGTAGATGACACTAATATTATCATAATAAACCAAGGTTGCTTTCTGAATAAGACAATGAAGTTCTAACAACAAATTACATAACCAACATGATTCAGAGACCACATTAGCTACCCCTCGATATTCGGCCTCTGCACTGGAATGAGATAAAGTCGACTGATGCTTCGCAGACCATGAGACCAAGTTATTACCAAGAAACATACAATAGCCAGACGTAGACCATCTGGTGTCTGGGCAGCCACCCCAATCAGCATCTATATACGAGACAAATGTTGTCGTTGATGAAGGATATAGATGCAAGCCATAGTCAAGTGTATCCTGAATATACCGAAGGATGCGTTTGAGCGCATTTATGTGCTCAACTCTGGGATCATACATAAATAAACACACATGTTGTACGGCATACGTAATATCAGGTCTCGTAAATGTAAGATACTGAAGGGCCCTTGCAAGACTGCGATAGCGGGTGGGATCCTCGTATGGTGCGCCGGTCGCAACACCAATTTGGGTTTAGTATTAACGGGAGTGGAAGTGGACTTACAGGATGACATCTCAGCCCTCTCAATGATCTCGACGGCATACTTCCTCTGTGATAAGAACAATCCACCTGCATGACGAGTGACATCAATCCCCAAAATATAACTTAAGGTCCCCAAGTCTTTCATAGCAAACTCAGAGCTGAACATTGTCATAATAGACTAGCGTAAGACATAGGAAGAGACAGTCAAGATAATATCATCCACATAGAGAAGTATATAAGCCAAAGATGAACCACGACGATATATGAACAAAGAATTATCCGACATGCTGTGAGTGAACCCAATAGTCGAAACGTAGTCAGCAAACCTCTTATACCAGGCCCGTGGAGACTGCTTAAGCACATATAATGACTTCTTCAATAAACAGACATGGTGGGGACATTTGGGATCCCTAAACCCCAAGGGCTGATGCATATAGATTGTCTCCTTGAGATCACCGTGTAAGAAATCATTCTTCACATCTAACTGATGAATGGGCCATGCTTTCGAAAGAGCCAAGCTAAGCACAATGCGAATGATAATCGGTTTGACCACCGGACTAAACGTCTCATCACAGTCCACACCACTTGCCAAGTCCTACCATAACCCACAAGCCGAACCTTATGCCGTGCAAATGAACCGTCTGAACTGTCCTTATGAGAAAAAATCCAAATAGACCTAATAATATTAATACCGGATGGACAGGGCATCAACTCCCACGTCTTATTATCAATAAGAGCATTATATTCATTGGTCATAGCAATTTTCCAATTCGGATAGTTTAATGCATACACGAGATTATGGGATAAGGGTGATTTAAGAGCATTAGAATGTAAATTAAAATGCCTTTTAGGTTTAAAAATACCCCGTTGACTACGAGTGACTGGTCTATGACTCGGGGAAGGATTGGGCGGAATTTGGGAAGTTGCTGGACTCGGTATGGACTGGCCAGCAGGCAGTGGGCCTGCTGGCCCATTTCGGGAAGCAGAAACAGTGGGGGATGCAGGAACTGGACCAGTTCCAGTATTGGGCTGGACTGGCCCAATTGCTGAAACTGGCCCAGTGACAAAACTGGGCAGAGAGGGCTGTGACGGACCAGTGGGACCAGCGGGCAGTGGGCCCGCTGGAGAATTTTGGGTGCGGGACATGTCCGAAAAATGGTGAATAATATACGGGGATATACCATCATCCAAAAAATTATACGAACTAGGCACTGGATTACTCACTTTAGCAAACGGAAATTAGGATTCATCAAAAATGACATGGCGACTAATGATGATTTTATTAAAGGATAAATCAAAGCATTTGTAACCACGATGAGTAGACGAAAAATCCAAAAACACACATGAAGAAGACCGAGCCTGAAGTTTGTTAATTGTGGTGGACGGAAATAGCGGATAACACAAACACCCAAAGACCTTAAGATGTGAATACGAAGGGGTTTTATTAAATAGAATGTGAATGGGGAAGAATATGTCAAACATTTGGAAGGAATTATGTTAAGGAGATATGTAGTCATTTGTAGAGTATGATGCCAAAAAGACGGGGGTACAGAAGCATGAATTAATAAAGTTCGGACAATGTTATTAATGGTACGAATTTTGCGTTCGGCTTTCCCATTTTGTGAAGAACTATGAGGACAAGAAAAATGAAAATTGATCCCATTATTAGCACATAATTCCCGAAACACCCCATTGTCATACTCTTTGCCATTATCACATTGAATATTTTTAATTTTCCGTTCGAATTGGGTTCTAATGAATGCTCTAAATTTTAAGAAGATGAAAAAAACTTGGGATTTTTTCGCTATCGGAAAAGTCCATAAAAACTTAGAATAATCATCCAAAAAGAGAACATAATACCGATGACCCAAAGAACTAAGAACAGGAGACGTCCATAAATCACTATGAATAATATCAAATGGCATTAAAGTGTGAGAATTGGATTCTACAAATGGCAACTTAACTATTTTTTCTAAAGAACAAGATTGACAATTCGGAGTACTACGCACACTCTTACAAGAAATAAGATTATTTTTATCTAAGGAAGACAAAATAGATAATCCCGGATGACCTAGACGAGCATGCCACAAGGAAGGAGCCAGAGCGGCAAAAGTGGATGGCATTGCGTGACTCGAGAAACCAAAACGTGGAGTGATAGAATAAAGATCACCCCTACTATCACACCTCATGAGAGGACTCCCCATTTTGAAATCCTTTACAGAAAAACCGAATGGATCAAATTCTATGGACACAGAATTATCAGTGGTGAATTTTCGGACAAACACCAAATTTTTAATTAATTTTGAAGCGTGAAGGGTATTTTTCAAAATAAGGGGTGGATGGAGGGGAGACAATGTTTTCTAACCATACCCACGAATTAGAATTGAATTACCATTACCAACAATTATACCACGATTGTTGATCAAATTGGAATAAGATGAGAGAGTACCTGAGTCGAACGTCATGTGAGTAGTGGCGCCGGTGTCCATGTACCAATTTGGGTCAGAAGGATTTATTCCAAGCGTGTGCATCGTAGCTTCAATGTCGGAAGGAGTGGGGCCCGCTGCATGATGGGCCTGAGAGGGCTGGGGCCCAAGTACACCGGGTTGCTGTCCCGGCCCAGAACTCGGGCGGAAACCACTAGGCCAAACTGGATTGGGCCTGAAAAAATGTTGTTGGGCCGTGCAGTGGCTAGAATGCGAAATTGCTGGGCCGTCCAGTGGTTAGAATGCCAAATTGCTGGGCCGTATGGACTGTTAGACCACTGCCCACTGGTCCAGGACCACAGCCAAGGGGCCCAAGGGTGGGACCAGTTGGGTGGTGGCCCACTCCCGGTATTTCGAGACCTACGGTCACTATGACCATCTCTGGAACCACCGCGTTTGCCCCCGCGATTTTTGGTATTATTTTTCCAACTATTTTTGCCGTCACCATGAGTATGGTTTTGGCCGAAATTATCAACACCACCCGGATATTTTGTAGAGGACGTCATGGGACTAGCACCGATAGCCTCCTTTTTGGCCAAGCCGGCTTCTTCGAGGGTAAGCATAGAACGAGCCTAATAAAATTGCGGAAGAGGGCTGCTCTGACGAAGAAGCGTTCCAACACCCCTATATGCCTTTGAAAGGCCTGCAATCATTTGTATGACCAAACGATTATTCAAAACAGGCGCGCCAACGTTGTGGAGTTGGTCCGCCAATTCTTTTAACCTTTTGCAATATGTTGAAACGTTTGAGAAATTTTCCATATAGATATGGGAAAATTCCTGCTCAAGGGTAACAACACGAGAATTCTGATTATCTTGGAATATATCATATATTCTATTCCATGCCTCCATCGTCATAGCGTCGGGTTCGATAATCGTTTGCAAGAGGTCGCTAGAAATAGTGGAGTAAATCCACTGAAGAACAGTCGCATCAAGGGTCGTGCATAACGTATGATCATCCTCTGGTTTGGGCACCTCCAAATCTGTAGGAGTCGCGGGGATAATATGATGGAGAACTTGATGCGAGCGTGCATGTATTTTGAACAGTTCGGCCCACGTCGCGTATTGGACGTTTTATATTTCAAGAATGATAGGGATGTGATTCTTGATATTAGAAACAGTACGGGTAGTGTAAAACATATTCCTAGCCATAATAGCAATGCAAGACGTGACGTAGGGATTGGGGAGAAAAAAATGGGAAGAGAAAAATAATTTCCGGGCACGGAAACCGAGGAAGGGGCTCGGATTCGGTGGTTGGACGGAAATATGAGGGAGAGAGTGAGAGAAAATATTAACCTAGACTCTTGATACCATGAAAGAAATAATCCCTTGATTATTTCATTAATTGAAAGAGTATATACACAAGTTACATATTTCCATAATAGGAGAATCATATTCCTATTCTATTCCTAAAACCTTATTCTATTTGGAGACTAACTATACAATTATGGTAAGTGTACAATACTAATTACACTACAATATTACATTACATAATTGTACAAAGTAGAGGATAAGGAGGAGACTGCCCACGGGTGGGCAGTGCACTTGGTAATTTCGGGATACATAATATACACAATATACTCTATGTATATTGTGTATATTATGTATATCTAACAGCAAATATGGATTGAGGTTGTTTGCAGAGTTCGTGAGTGTGATAACCCAATCATTTTTAATTTTAAAGTTTGAATCATGTTCCAGGACTTTTAATAGTCCAGGGTAGATACTAGAGACTTTTCTGCAAAATCTGGTTAGATTCTGAGGTGGTTCGGCCAGGTTTTGAATGCCTTTACTTAAATAAAAAGTTGTTGATCTTAGCCATATATTAGGTGCTTAATTTGGAGACTATAGACAAATGAAGAGTCATGTTACCGCAAAATCTAAAATACACCAAAACATAAATAAAAATAAAAAGAAACAAAAGATAATATGAGAGAAATAAATTTTCTCAATACTTGTGCGACAGATAACACAAAAGCTGCTAAAATGGATACTTTAGTTGCTACAGAGGAAGCAACTAAAACTTGATTAGAAAAATAAATTATTGGATATAGAAAAGACCATAAACAGTAAAAATAGCAAGACAACTAAGTCACATTGAGCATACACCAAAATATCTTACAATACATGATTAATATAAGAGTTTCAAAGGCCTTTAAAAGATACAAAGGATATTGTTTCAGATTCTTGAGATGACTCTCTATCTAGTATTGCACAAGATAGAGCTCTTGCTAATTTTTCTTCCTTCGGAAAGCAAAAAGGATTATAGTTATATGGATGAACTCCATCTTAAGGTTCAACGTTTCCAATTTCAACATGAGATTACAATCTTGGTGCACTAATTCCATTCATCTAGTGCCCATGAAAAGACACTGCATTTCAGTGTGATCAACAACCACAACCTACAGAAAACACTGCATTTCAATGATCAACAACAATTCTCCATTCCAACAGCAGTGAAGCAGCTCAGAAGCATACTAAATACAACACCAAAAGTCAAAATTCCAGCAACTCAGCACCAACATGATATAACCAACTAAAAAAGCAATTATGTGTTAACTATACTATTTGACAGTGATACATGTTATTTGAATGGCCATAAAAGCTTCAGCAGAAACTGATATAACTAATTCTATGGTAGATAAAGAGCCGGAGATGAGTAAATATGTAGAATGAATAGAAAATGAAAACTTAGTTGCGGGTTAATCCCATAACTTCTACTTATTTATTTATTTATTTATTCATTCATTGTGATATATTGTGGGCTTCGTGAATGACACCTTTATATATTATTTTATTATAACTTATCAACATGCATGTGGAATTTAAAATTAATAATATTCAGTTCGATTTAATTATTTGACATTAATGCTAATTAAACTAACTTAGTTTGACGTAAATATAGGGTGATTGAATTTTTTCCGCTGATCATCTTCTTTCTTTCATCAATCTAATAAAAGTAATATATTACCACAATTTTCCTCCTCTATTCTCTTTTTGTCTTCTTCTGGACAGTTTTCCTTCATTCAATCAAAAGCATACTTCAAAAGTTTTTCTGTTTGTCATGGCTAAATGAGTTTAATTACTCGCTGTTTCTTGCACCACTGGTCCACTGGTTCACTATTCAGTGTATATACTGAGTGGTGACCAAAATTTCTTCTCTTTTTTAGCTCTTCAAATGATCTCCTTTTCACTTTGACAATTTCCATATCTTTAGAGTAAACTTCTTACACAGTTTTTAAAAAGAGTTTAGAAAGACCATGTAGCTAGCTAGTTTTTAAACTAAAGGGCGTAAAAAGGCAGTGGTCCCATTTGAATGAAAAACCGTGGCATAAGTTCCATTTAAGGGACAAAAATTAAATACCACTACAAAATAGGAGAAACGTGCAAATGACCCGTGGAGAGAGTAGTGAGTCTAAGAGAACTCTTTGCATTCGCACGCTTAATTTTGCACTCTTTGCACCTCGTGCTCTAGTGCTTTACAATGTACAGTCTCATATATAGGTTTATGTAAAATCATTCAAATACTGGTTTTAACCATTTGACATGAGACTCCCTGCAATTTGACTTTGAAAAGAACTGAGGTACAATAAAGAGGACAACAATTTGACTTTGAAATTTCTAACAGAACTTTGAACATGATAATATAAAATGAACACACAGTTTCAGTATTAATGCTTCTGAAATTTCCAGGTTATGCATATACACAATGTGCCAATGCAAAATTCATACTACTCTAGATATAGCAGTAAGCAGCTGAGACCAGTATATATAAACAGACAGAGGAGGCAGCATTTTTGAAAGCCCTCAAAAAGAATCCGGACAGATAGTGTTGATCAAACTGGCTTCTGAATCTGAGATGCATCACATTTGAGCAAAAAACTGCGACAATAATCACAAAACACAACAATTTCCATGGTTTTCTTGCCATGAAATTTTTAAATAAAAAAGTAAAGCAAATAGATACAATGGAACCAAGTATAAAGATTCCATCTTTGTCCCCTTGATAGATTGATTGAATGAAAAGGGCTAGGTTTCCTAACACCACTGAACTCTGAGAAATCGTTGCCTGCATTAGATACAACACTTTGTCAATTATTTAGGATAAAATGGAACATGAGGGGGTCAAAAGAAAAATGTTAAGTCAACAGCTCGTACTGTTCGACAGTATTCCTGCACCACTGAACTCTGAGAAATTGTTGCCTGCATTGTGAAAATACAACAAAGATACCACACTTTGTTAATTATATAGGATAAAAAGGATCATTAAGGGATATATGTATTACTGCCATACTAAAATTCCTATAGTTTTACTAGAAGCTTCGCAAGAAGAAAGCAAATTCCTATAGTTTTACTAGAAGCTTCGCAAGAAGAAAGCAAGATGATGTCCCTTATGCTTCATAGACAAGGTTCATCTATAGTACTCACCCATATCTCTAAAGGGATTTATGCAATCTATTCTATGTCTATAGACCAAGAAAATGAAGACCTCAAATTAGTGGCTTCTCACCTTTAATCTTTTCTAGTAACAACTTCTAGGACAAATAGGGACAGATGCCACCTTTTGGCTATGAATTCATCCGATCCATAACTTTTGACATGGACTATAAACATATATGTAAAAACCTTCTAAAGTTTCAACAACAACCTACACCACAAGTCGGGTCTGGGGAAGATGACATGTACGCAGACGTTACTCATTATAATTTTAATACTACAATGAATTTAATGCTTAGAATTTTAAAAATTGAACCCATTATATTTAAATTGTGAATGCACCTATGAGGACAATAGGGGTAGAATACAGTTTTTCCCACCACTACTTCAGTCTTCATACAGTAGGTGAAAACTGTTGGTATTACAAAGGATTGCAGGAACGGAAATTACAAGTAACTGCTTATGTAAGAATTGAAATTACTATTCAACTAGAAAACTGAAAATTACAAAGATGAACAAGAAAAACTGAAAAACTGTTTTTGCTGAGTCGAGTGTGGCACTCTGTCCTTAAGACAATATTGCCCCGTATGTATCCTTTATACGTCCTGGACAATTTATCTCCCAAGATAAAACAGCAATGGAACACTTGAGCAAAGGAAACTCAAATGCTACCGTGAAGAATATTGAGTAACGAAATGATGCTTGGAAGATGTAGGAAGAAACTGTTTTGCTTGTGTATTTTCGTGTATTGTAAGTGTGCCTCAACAATGGTGTAAGGGGTGTTTATATAGGTGAGGGAGGAGCAGCAAAACTGCCTCCATAAGTGCCATTACTGGCCAAGTAATGGCCATTATGGAGGTAGTAATGTCACCAAAATAAATGGTGAAGAACACCAACGGATTGACCATTATAGGAGGAGTAATTCAACCAAAATAAATGGCTAAATTGAGTGCTGTGGCGTTTCTGCTTTGACCGTCCAAATTCTGACTTTCTGGTCCAAACTGTACATCTGAAACTTCTGGGATCAAACTGTAATTCTGGCAAAGTTCTCTGGCCCAAAAAGATAATATCAGAAGGCCCACAACCCACAGCCCACAGCCCATAGACCCGTGGACCTGAGAACCCGAGAACCCGAAACCCGAAACTCGGAATCGGAACCGGACCGGACGGGCGGGCGGCGGCGGCGCGCATGTGGTCTTTCCTCGAACCGAAGCACATCTAGGTCCTCCCTCTTTTAAACACATGGGATACCCCTTGGGGTCCCAAACCCCAAACCAATTTCGAGTCTTATATACACAACAATTCTTTCTTCCTCTACCGATGAGGGAGAATTGATCACACACCACACTTTTCCATGCTTCAAATACCTTACTTCGTGAACCAATATCTCTTTCATTTCTCAATGAAATTTGACGATTCTTGGCCCTACGGTTATCTACGTACTTAGTAGATCATGCATGTGTGGAGAACCGGATTCTCCAACATACGTAACACTAGTGTTTGAGCCGTTAAAGTTGGTCGGTCGCAACTCCCGCAAAGGCTAATTTCCAACAATCCCCTCTTGAAAGAGATTTTGGCGCACTCATATGGTGTCTTTTCATTTCCAGCGGACCGATGTTGCATAAGGAGAGGTAGCTTCAGCTTTGAACCTTCCATAGTTGAATACCATCGGACTTACTTACTGCGCGGTGAACGTGATATCTTGAACCATCAGTGTTTAGTGTAAGCCAAGTCAATGGTACCAACACAACAAATTCCCTTACTCTCTTCTTCGTAATGTTTTGTCCGTTTTGGCCATGGACAACGTCTTGGATTCTTAAGTGCGTTCATTTGAGGCGGCCCGTCCTCGCACTTAAATAGGTGGTCTCCTACAAGGTATCCCGCTATACCCCACTTCACAAGTGTTAGGAACCATTAAAAGTTTTCCAAAAACCTAACCTCAACTGCTGAGGATCATTACAGATTTTGAAAACTTAACCTTTACCCATACTGCAGATAGCACTTAACGTCTATCGCGGGAACGGCTTTGGATTTGGTGTTTATGTTCAGAAATCACTATCCGAGGTGCTCATGCTTCCACCGAAGCGATAACCTGAACCTTTACAACTTAGTTTTCCCATTGAACCAAATTACTGGGATCTCCAGTTAGTAAGGTTGGGTTACCGCTGTATTAGTCCTTATATTTTGGGTTTTAAGCCCATTCCCCTAGACAGGCAAGCCATCTGATCTTTGGGTAAGCCCTTTGTCAATGGAGTGCGCTATATTATCCTTTGACTTAATGTAATCAATGGATATTATACCGTGGTGATCGATTGCCTAACGGTCTTATGCCTCCGTCGAATATGACGAGACTTGCCGTTGTACATAGCATTCTGCGTTCTTCCTAGAGCCGATCGACCGTCGCAGCGGGATCATTACCGAAGGTACGGGTTTGTTCCAACACGGAACATCCTCTAAGAAGTCATGAAGCCACTCAGCTTCTTCTCCTGCTTTGTCTAAAGCGATAAACTCCGATTCTATCGTGGATCGGGCGATGCAAGTTTGCTTAGAGGATTTCCAAGACACAGCCCCACCACCAATTGTAAATATATACCCACTGGTGGACTTGGTGTTCTCTATATCAGATATCCAGTTTGCATCACTGTACCCCTCTAGTACAGCTGGATATCTCGAAAAGTGTAACTCGAAATTTAACGTGTATTTCAGGTATTGTAATACCCGATTCAACGCCTTCCAGTGATTATTACTCGGATTACGGGTGAACCTAGCCAATTTATTGACTGCGTAAGCAATATCAGGTCGGGTGCAGTTTGTTATATACACAAACTACCGATCACCTCTGCATATCGCTCCTGGTATACAGGTGCACCAAGATTTTTATCAAGCTTTTGATTTGTATCCATTGGTGACGCTATCGGTGAACTGTCTAACATCTTGAACTTTCTCAAAACATCCTCGATGTAGTGAGACTGAGATAAGACCAGTCCGTCAGACGTCTTAGAGATTTTAATCCCTAGGATGACATCTGCGATACCCATATCTTTCATGTCGAAGCATTGTTTCAACATGTTCTTAGTCTCTAGGATTACCCTAGGACTGCTTCTTGTGATCAACATGTCGTCTACATACAGGCATATCATAACAAATGAGTCAGAGTTACCTTTCGTGTAAATACATTTATCACACTCATTAATGACGAACCCCTTCGATAGTAGAGTACTATCAAATTTTTCGTGCCATTGCTTCGGGGCTTGTTTCAGCCCGTACAGAGATTTTATAAGTCGACAGACTTTCTTCTCTTGCCCTTGAACCACGTACCCATCGGGTTGGTCCATATAAATTTCTTCTTCCAAATCACCGTTTAGGAAGGCTGTCTTAACATCCATCTGGTGTATCTCAAGGTCACGCAAAGCTGCGATCGCAATGAATACCCGTATGGATGTCATCCGGGATACCGGAGAGTATGTGTCAAAGTAGTCAAAGCCTTCTGTCTGTCGATAGCCCTTGACTACCAACCTGGCCTTGTACTTGTCTATAGACCCATCTGCCTTGTATTTCCGTTTGAGTATCCATTTACACCCCAACGATTTATTTTTCGGAGGAAGATCAACCAACTCCCAAGTATGGTTATGCAGAATGGAGCTTATTTCACTCTCAATAGCTTATTTCCAGAGCGGTGCTTCTGGAGTTGACAACGCCTTAGCAATTGTCCTTGGTTCATCATTAACCATATAAGCTACAAAGTCAAGACCGAGTGATTTATCCTTCCTGGCCCTTTTACTTCGCCTTAGATCCATCTCTGGAGTCTCCAAGTTCTGAGAATCTGGAACACTAGATTCCGGATGTTCAGCCACCTCGAGATTCGCTAGATCTGAACCATCTAGATCCGGGCAGTCAAGGACTCCCGGTTCTTGAGAGCTTGGTGCATAACTTCGTTTGCGAGAGGTTATGTCTTTTTCCTTTCTAGGAAAGGTATCTTCAAAGAATAAAGCATTCCTTGATTCCATAATTGTACTCTGGTGGATATCTGGAATATATGACTTATGCACTAAGAAGCGATAAGCACTACTGTTATTTGCATATCCGATGAATATGCAATCTACAGTCTTAGGCCCAATCTTGACCTGCTTTGGCTTGGGTACTTCAACCTTTGCCAAACAACCCCACACCTTAAAATATTTGTAGGTGGGTTTCTTTCATTTTCATGATTCATATGGAGTTTTGTCGTTACCCTTATGTGGGACTCTGTTAAGAATCATATTAGCGGTAAGGACGGCTTCTCCCCACATGTTTTGGAAAAGTCCAGAATTGATAAGCAAGGCATTCATCATTTCCTTTAATGTGCGGTTCTTATGTTCCGCCACACCGTTTGATTGAGGTGAGTATGGAGCCGTCGTGTGATGAATAATGCCTTCTTGGGCACAGTATTCCTCAAAAGGCGCTACATATTCTCCCCCTCTATCGCTACGAATGGATTTAATCCGTAGGCTAAGTTGGTTCTCAACTTCTGCTTTGTAACGTCGGAACGCTTCAAAGGCTTCATCCTTACTTCTTAACAAGTAAAGGTAACAATACATTGTGCTATCGTCAATGAAAGTCACAAAGTACTTGTTCCCCCCTCTAGTTTGTGCAAACTTCAAATCACATATATCTGTGTGAATAAGTTCTAGAGGAGCAGTATTCCTTTCGACGGATCGAAAAGGAAGCTTCGTGAGTTTTGCCTCTACACACACCTCACACTTATGTTGAGGGTTTACGTCGATAGACGGCAACAACTCCATCTTTTCCAGCCTTTGAATAGACTTATATTTAACGTGTCCTAATCTATGATGCCATAAATTAGAAGACTCAAGCAAATAAGAAGAAGGTTCAACTTTATTTCCTTGACGCAATACAGACATGACATTCACTTTGAAGAGGCCTTCACAGACGAAGCCTCTCCCTACAAATGTGTCATTTTTAGTGAGTACAAACTTATTGGATTCAAAACTACCCTAAAGCCAGCATTAATCAATAAAGGTCCAGAAACTAAATTTCTTCTAATTTCTGGCACGTGCATCACTTCCTTCAGAGTGAGTTCCTTGCCGGAAGTCATCTTCAGGACCACCTTTCCAACCCCTAGCACGTCCGAGGAAGCGTTGTTGCCCATGAACAGCTTCTTGTCGGTGACCGGAGTGTACATGGAGAAGGCATCTTTGTTGGAACAGATGTGTCTTGTTGCACCTGTGTCCACCCACTACTGCATCAGATTCTCAACCAAGTTGGCTTCTAGCACCACGGCCGAGAAATCCTCAATCATGTCATCCAGGAGCGTGTCCTTGACGACGTTAGCTTGAGCCTTGCCTTTCGACTTGGCTTTCTGTTGTTGCTCAGTGTTGAGCTTGCGTCATTCCTTAATCCTATGACCAGGTTTCTCACAGTGATGACAATTACCTCTGAACATCTCTGCTGCAGGGGCTTTGCCGTCTTTCTGGAACTTCCGCTTCTTGCTTGAGTTCCCTTTGGCCTCAGCCAGATTCGCCTTTGCCTCAGCATGTTGTCTACCCTTTGGCAAGGTCTTCTTATTATCTTCCTGGATTTGCAGTTTGATAACAAGCTCTTCAAAGGTCATCTCCTTTGTCTTGAGTTTCAAGTAACTCATAAACTCATTCCATGAAGGAGGTAACTTTTCAATCAGCGATGCAACCAAAAACTGCTCGTTTGGCTTCAGTCCTTCCAAATCCAGGTGATGTAAAATCATTTGGAATTCCTGGACTTGGGACATCACTGTCTTGTTGTCCACCATTTGGAATTTTAGAAATTTTCCAACGATGAACTTCTTAGTACCCGCATCTTGTGCGTTGTACTTTTTTTGCAGTTTTTCCCACATCTCTTTGGCAGTGCCAACGGTACAATAGACCGTGTGTAGAGGGTCCGCCAAGCGATTCGATATAGTTCTTGCACATGAAATCGCTATGATTCCACGCATCACGAACCATCTTCATGTCGTTAACGACATGGATACCAAGGCCCCCTTCACCCGTTTCAGCAGGCGAATAGTCCATTTCATCTCCAGCTTGTGGAGGATCTTCCGTAAGGAACCGGGCCATGCCCATAACTGTTAAGTAGAACAACATCTTTTGCTGCCATCTCTTAAATTCTGATCCCATGAACTTTTCAGGGCGATCATGGTGGTGTGAAGAAGAGGGTGGAGCTCCAACAGTCGGGAAGGCAGCAGTGTTACTGCCTTGAATAGTAGCAGCAGCAGCAGCAGCAGCAGCAGTGAAGTCGGCGGAGTTACTGCCTTGGCCAGTAGCGGCAGTGGCGGGGAAGGCAGCAACGTTGCCTCGAGAGGCAGCAACAGTAGCAGCAACATCGGTCATATTTTCAGCCATGTTATTGCAGTTATCGTTAGCAAATATTGTCTTAAGTTGTTGGTATTACAAAGGATTGCAGGAACGAAAATTACAAGTAACTGCTTATGTAAGAATTGAAATTACAATTCAATTAGAAAACTGAAAATTATACGTCCTAGACAATTTGTCTCCCAAGATAAAACAGCAATGGAACACTTGAGCAAAGGAAACTCAAATGCTACCGTGAAGAATATTGAGTAACGAAATGATGCTTGGAAGATGTAGGAAGAAACTGTTTTGCTTATGTATTTTCGTGTATTGTAAGTGTGCCTTAACAATGGTGTAAGGAGTGTTTATATAGGTGAGGGAGGAGCAGCAAAACTGCCTCCGTGAACCCGTGAACCCGTGAACCCGGAACCCGGAACCCGGAACTCGGAACCGGACGGGCGGGCGGCGGCGCGCGTGTGGTCTTTCCTCGAACCGAAGCACATCTAGGTCCTCCCTCCTCTAAACACATGGGATACCCCTTGGGGTCCCAAACCCCAAACCAATTTCGAGTCTTATTCTTACTCTACCGATGAGGGAGAATTGATCACACACCACACTTTTTCATGCTTCAAACACCTTACTTCGTGAACCAATATCTCTTTCATTTCTCAATGAAATTTGACGATTCTTGGCCCTACGATTATCTACGTACTTAGTAGATCATGCATGTGTGGAGAACCGGATTCTCCAACATACGTAACAGTAGTGTTTAAGCCGTTAAAGTTGGTCGGTCGCAACTCCCGCCAAAGGCTAATTTCCAACAAAAACATAGTATAAACACTAAATGCAGCCTTTAATTCCTGTTGGACGCACCCACTGCCAATCATACCATAATTTCCATGTTAATGGAGGTATAAGAAACTCATACCTTGTTCTTTGGTACGGAACTGGTAACTACTATGTTGTTCACGGGACGTCGACGACGAATACGAAGTATTTCGAGGAATCGACGGACTTTTGATTTCAAGGATTTTGGTTTATGGGGATCCGGGGAAGTGAGTGTTTCAAATTTGAGACGGATCAAGAATTTGGAGTACTTGAACTTGAGAGAGAAGGGGAAATACTTGGAATTGGGTAGAAAGTTGGAGGCTACAAATTTGAAATCCAAGTTCTTGGCCTTGGCCTGGACATTCAGTTTCCATGAATGGTATTGTTGCTGCTGCTGTTGCCCTGCCTCCATTCTCTCGCCTCCTCCGGAACTTGGTTTACTAGCCGTTAGGGCACTTTTAAAACCATTTTGTTTTCCCTTTTCTTTTCGTCTGAGTGGTTATGCTTTTGCTTATTTTATTGAATCAACCCTTTTTAAAATATAATTAAATGCATATCAAAACATAATAATTACTTACCAAAAAAAGGTCTAACACAATCTACTAGTAAGCTAATTCATGAACAAATATATAATTCTTTGAATAAGTATATAAATTAATTGACACCTACAGTAATATATATATATATATATATATATATATATATATATATATATATATATATATATATATATATATATATATATATATTATACAAAAAATATTATTATATTATACGTTATATAAAATATACAAACTTAAATATATTAATTCTTACTATTATACTACACATATTTTATTACTCACTCTGTCCCAAAAAGATTGACCTAGTTTAACTTAACACAAAATTTAAGAAATAAAGAAAGACTTTTGAAATATGTGGTCTAAAATAAATCTTAGATATTTGGGTGGTTGTAAATGATTTCATAAAGTTAAATTGTTTCTAAATTTAGAAAGGAGTCAATTTTTTTGTGACAAACTAATAAGAAAAATAGGTCAATCTTTTTGGAATGGAGGGAGTACCATCTTTTCGATTACACTTACCCAATTTGAATATACCATATGTATGTTATTATTATATTATATATTGAGTATAATATACAAACTTTAGTATATTAATTTCTACTATTATACTCATAAATATTTTATCACCATCTTTTCAACTACACCCAATTTGAATATACCATATACATTTTTAGTGTTTTGCCCTGAGAAAAGTATTTTTTTTAGGGGAACCACCCAGTTCTAAAATCAGAACCTGTGTGGTATTTTATTAAGTGTTAAAAAATACATGAAAAGGGAGGGGAGGTGCGGGGATGGCTTAAACCTGACCCCTACGCAATATGAAAATTGGAGATATCCAGTTTTTATACATGTTGGCCGAAGCCTATGTACAAGAATCTAGAGTAAGCTATATGATGCATGTCCTAAAGGGGAATGGCTGAACCTGCATGGGAGATGAGCTAGATGATGCATGCTTACCTAGAGCAGAAAACACTTATCACTTTCTTTAGTTAGTGATAGGTGTTCCCTATGATATAATGCTACTACCCTACTACTCTTACACTAGACAATAGTCACTTTGATTCAAGGTGGATCAAAGGTGAAAGAATTGGTATTCTGGATTCTAGATTTGATATTTGGTAAACTCCATCTATCAATGTTGAGAATACCTTTTACTGCCTATGGTAGATCCTGGAAAGCATTATAAGTGACAATATCATCATGAGGGTGGCTGAGTTGAATTAATTTATTTGCACCTTGATTTGCCCATCTTAGGCAGTGTCTGATTTGGATTTGATTATGAATCAACAACTTTTGGACTCAGCTAACTACTTGAGAGATGTTCCAAGGGTATTTCATTTGATAGACACCATTCTAATCCATGTTGCAATGCCTTCGCTTCAGCCCATTTGTAGTGCCTTTTCCTAGATTAATGTTGTAGGCTAATATGAGTTTACCTTTGTCTGTTCTGATTACACCACCTCCCTCACAGTCCTCACCTTTACAACTACTATTACTATTTAATTTGATTAAGGTGTGGGGTGGTAGGTTCCATTTGACAATTTTGATGTTCAACCCGTACTGCATGATATTCAGTTTTCTGCACATAACATTCCAGCCTGGTTCTTCTTTAATGAGGGGGATATGAGATGTGACAATCTGTAGGATATGGGAAGTGATATTCTTCATAGAGTATGCACTGTTGAACCGTATAAAGCTTAACCTAATATTACATTTTGCTTTCCATATCTCCCAAACATACTATCTGAGGTAAGGTCCCTTTGACCAGTTTTACTACAGGGTTTTGAGCTTGTCAATTCCAATAATGGACCATTATTTGTCTCAAAGGGGTGTTATGCACATTTACTCCTAGAGTTGACATACTCTTGACAAGAGATCTTGAGCTAGATCACTTTGGCCAAATAAATGTTTTATTGTCTCTATCATGTGGACACTACAACAACATCAAATTGAAGGACCATGTATATTAAACCTCCCTATTTTGTTGTCTATTGATAGTCGGTCTTTGACTACTCTCCAAAAATGAAATTAACTTTCAGAGAGAAGTTCTTGTGCCATATCCTTTTATCATGCCAATCACATTCTGTTTTTTTTTTTTAGAATATATATGGTGAAATTTCCTTCAGGATTGGGGGTCCCGGTGGCTTTGTCTTTTTTGTCAGCTCTGAAGTGTACTGTATTGTGTTGTATAGTACTTCTCACTGCTTATGGTACTCTGAATCCCGCGGATCTTTTCATCATCTAAGTTTCTGGACGGGATGTCCTGCGGATCTTTTCATCATCTATATACCCCTAGAGGCTAGAACATAGACGGTAATCTGTTTAATCAAACTTTTTTCAGAGTTATTCAAAATGTAATCATATAACAATCTGGGTGATAATCTTAAGTTCAATTTCATTTTTTAAATTTGAGTCTATAATCTCCTATCAGCAATCCAAACATCATAAGAACAATCAATATTAATCGTCTAAACATCATGTGATAATCTAATATCAACCTTCAAGCATCATATCAACAAGGTAATATACTTATCAAAATCATAATTAGAAACACATAGTTAGAACACATACCTTTAATCCGATATTGAGATCCGAAGTAGTCTCACCCTCCTTTGGCTGTATTTCCCTTTGCCTTCTACTGCGGGTACTCTCATGCTGGGAGCACGGGAGTCGATTCACGGGTATCTTCTGACTATCCTTAAAAAGATGTTGTACTCTTACTAGTATGGTTCTAATCATAAGTTATCAAAGTATGATACTCTTATTCTTATGATACTAGCTGGTGGATATTAAATTATTCTTATGTTGTTCTTGGATAATAGTTGATCTAATCTTATTCTGCTCTTGGGATGATATTCGATTATAGACTAAAGGGTGCTTTAGCTAAACATAGAGAGAATGTTTGTAAGAATGTTTGTAAAGGTTTGTATTTCATAATTTTTCGAATGATCTTTCGTCTTGACAAGAGGCTCCTTATATAGATAACCTCGGCTATTCACTATTCCTAACTTTTTTAAAGTAAACAGTATTACTTTTCAAAAAGTCTTAAAGTAATGATGTCGACAAAATACTTTTACAAAAGTCATAAAGGCTACAGTGTCTCTGATTGCCTTGTATGCTCCTTTCCGTAAAGTTGTTTTGTCGTTTAGTCTTGCTTTCCAAAAAGTCGTAAAGGCAATAGTGTGCATCTGTGCTTTCAGTAAAGCTATTTTTCAATATCCGCTAATCATCATTTGTTCATTCCGGCATGACTTTCGCGAAATGTCATATGCTTGTCATTTGCTACTTTCCGGTTTGTCAGGTTGATTTTCGTTAATCAATTGTAACTCAATAATCATTTTGGGCCGTGAGGCCATAATACATTTTTGGGCACTAAGGCCTCTTTTGTTTGGGCTTTACGTAGTTTAAACTATATTGGGCCATATTCTTTTGGAGTGCTGTTATGACCTCTTTTACGGGTTACCAGTGTTTTAATCGATTGGATCCATAGGATGCTGTGTAAATAAAACTTACACGTTTTAATTTATTCTGTTGGGTCAATAAGACCTCTTGTCTTTGAGTTACCAGTCTAATAATCTTTTTTGGGCCATAAGGCTCTTAATCTTATTTGGGCCATAAGGCCATAATCTTTTGGGTCCATAGGACCTCTTTTCTTGGGTTACAAGTAGTAAAACTACATGTTCCCTGTCATGATAATCTTTTGGGCCCTAAGGCCGTTTTTTCGCAAGAAATTACATTGTACCTGCAAAAAATAATCAGTTTTTCCCTCCTTATTCAAAAGGATCAGGACTTTGTTCTTTTTTGATACTTACAGTAGACGTTGATGCCGTTTCTGTTCTAATCACTGGACGTCTTCTTTGTTCAGTCATAGCTTTGTAGTGTCGAATAGTCTCGTCAGTATGAGTATGCTTTAGGTTAATAATCTTGTCTAATAGAAGGGTTAATTCGGTAGTCTCCTTTACTTCAATATCATTGTCGTAGTAAAGGGTCATGATCTCTTCGACATCTCCACCTTTGGAAGATCCTATCACGGATGCTTTCCGGTTTCTAATCATGTCCTCTATTCTGGTTTTCAAAGTTATTAATCCAAATGCTCTTTTATTACTCATCCAGTCCTGGAATTTCTCCATTGTACAGGGAATCTTTTGGTTCAAATTCTTGTCTTCCCCGTTGATGGTACTATTCCTTTCTGTTTTGAAAATTTGACATATGATAATCGGCTTACCTTTTAGATCTGTTGAATCGTCTAATATCTGTATTCCGTAAATCCCTTTGCCAAAGGATTCCATCATCAGTTCTGTTGATCTGGTAATAATATGTGGTAGTTTAGTCAGGTTATTCATTTTTTCATCAGTGACAATTTTGTTAATAAATCCATATGTAAATAGTCTCTCAACAACATTCGGGTTTGCCCGTTCACTGCAAATGAATCTGGGATATTTACTCGGTTTCTTGTTGCGTAAAATATCGAGGGTTAGTTTTGTAATCATAGAATTTATTAATCTTCTCATAAGTTGTAATCATTTCAGTCCAAACTTCAAAGTGTTACGCCATGGATACTGCCGATGAAATTGAAGGTAATACGGTGGTGACATTGTTGCAAGCTTGGATGAGAATGGTACAAAGGTTTTTGTTGTCTGCGGTGGGATTGTAATCTTTGTTTTTCTGTTTGTAAGCTTTTGAACTTTGTAAAATCTTGTATAGCTTCCGCTAGTTTGTGGATGGTTTGGGTATTTTCTTGTAATCTGGTAATCAATATCTCATTTGTCCTGATAATCTCTTGCATAGCTTTTGCTATGTACTCTTCAAAGTCTTTGCTGTCAATTGACATTATATACGCTAAGAAAATCGGCTAAAACATTTTTAGTTCGGATATATTTTTAACAATAAAATCATAACAACGAAGAATGATTGCCATTTTCTTCTTTTATTGATTCGGGTAAATGATCTATTACATTTGTAATAAACGCTTTCACCTGAGTATTATCAGTTCTAACAATGAATTTTACTTGGTAGTAAATGGTAATGAAATCTTTTAATTCCAAATTTTATCGCCAATAATTCTTTTCATTGATATGGTAGTTCTTCTCGTTAGGCTTCCACGTTCGCCTCCATATCCACAAATTAACATTTTTCTTTATCTACATCTTCTTTATCATATGCTATTAGAATTGCTCCCATCCTATGTCACTAGCATCTGTAAAGAGTTCGATTGATCTTGGTGCGTAGGTACTCTGTGTTTTGGTAATGATTTTACCTTCTCTTTAATCTTGTTGATCGCATTGGTATGTTCTTCCTTCGGTCGAAGGTTACATCTTTTTTAATCAAATCTTGCAATGGTTTTCTCAGATATGGTAAATCTTTTATGTGGTCTGCCGCATAGTTTATTACTCTAAGAAATTGCTGCACTTCTCTTTTGTTTTCCAATCTTTCTTTAAATTCTTTAATCTTTGTTACCACATGTTCCTGCAATTGTATTCCCTCACTATCTACAATATAGCCTAGGAATTCAATAGTATTCTTGAATATTTCTGATTTCTTTTCTGATAGAAGTATTCCGTGTTGGTTTACCGTTTCAATAAATTGCTCCACATGTTTAATATGGTCTTCTAAGCTGCTGCTGTAAACCAGTATATCATCTACATATATGATACAAAATTTTGCAAATTTTCTAAACACTTGATCCATTCTTCTTTGAAAGATTTGTGGTGCATTTTTTAATCCCATTGGTAATACATTCCATTCATAGTGTCCTTGCGGGGCACTAAATGCTGTTAATGCTCTAGATTCATTAGTCAGTTTAATCTGCCAAAATCCACTTTTACAGTCGAATTTGCTAAACCATTTTTTGTTTCCTAATCGGTTAATCAGGTTCCTTTTATAGGGTAAAAAGTATCCATCAAAAATAGTCTTTTTATTAAGTTCTCGATAATCAATTACTAATCTGGCTTTCCCTCGTTTTAGCTCGTTATGTTTTCTTACTAAAAAGGCTGGGCTACTATGAGGACTTTTACTTTCTCTTATTACTTTCATTTCTAGTAATTCCTTAATCTGGGTTTCAAATTCCTTTTGATCTGTTGGGCTATATCTTATTGGTTTTGTTCTGACTAAATCACTAGGATCTATCAGTTTTATTTCTCCATATATCTTTTCCTTTTCCCATAGCTGCATCGGGTTTTCTCCGAAATTTCCTTTTAACATACCTAAGTACTTTTCTTTTAATAATTCTAGATTATTATTTCTATCCATTTTTATAGTACATAATCTTATGGTGTTTACTGGCAATATTCTTTTCAGTATAATCCATTTATCACAGGGGGATTGTAAACAAAATGTATTTCTGTTAATCACTTGAGTTTTAAAGTAATCTAGGAAGTTGTTTCCTAATAACACTTGCTGCTTCATGTTATCCAATTGATATACTATTGGTAATCTGAAAATAGTTTTTCCTAAAACAATTCTCATGTTTTTCGCTATTATATCTAATTCTTTAGATTGTTCATTAAATCCTGATACCTTAGCTCTATGTATTCTTGACCTTTTCCATCTATGTGATTCTAATACATCCTTTCTTGCTAAGCATATATGTGCTCCACTATCTATAAATATTTTTTGCTTTACCATCTTGTTAGGCTTATATTCTATATGGGCTTCTATGTGAATTGCTACCATTTAGTCAGGTTCATTCAATCTTCTGCGGAGTTCTTCATCTTGTTCATACTCTCGTACTTCCTGTCGAGTTTCCCTATCTCTCAGTGACTCTTCTATGAGTCTTGCTAGCTCGATTTGTTTCCAATGTATCTTATTCATTTCTTTCCTTATTTTTGATAATCGATTGGTAATCTTTTTGTACCTATCATTGTAATATATACTCCCTGTTTCACTAACTGTTGAAGTCATAATTAGCTTGCGTCGAGTATATTCTTCGCATTGGTAGTAGTTTATATAGGGCCCCTTCTCTGGACCAGTTGTCATACCAAAATGAGACTTGACCTATTTGCCATATGATGTTGTCTTCAAACTGGTCTTTAATTTTGCAAATTTCTCTCCAGGTCTGTGACCGCACTCTAGTTGACTTTCCGATGACTGGATTTATCCATGAACAATACTTTGTTGTGATGTAGTCTTTCCACAGAGAATATTTAGTTCTAAGGGTCCACCATTGTTTAGCTACGAAAGCTTTGCTAAAATCTCTCAGACATCTAAATCCAACTCCCCCTTCTACAAATGGAAAACACATTTTTCCCATTTTCACCAATGATATTTTCTTTTGGATTCATCGCCACTCTACAAGAACCTAGTTATAGCACCTTCGAGCTGTTCAAAAGTGCCCTTATGTGGTTTCATGACAGCTAGCATGTGGGCAGGCATTGCTAGGAGCACATGTTTTACCAAGATGATTCTTCCTCAGGAATTTAGCATGTGATATGGATTTTCTTGGTGATTGAGTGTATCATTTCTGAGAAGTATATGATCTTCATTCTTCTAACAAATAAAAGGAGTACAAGGTATTTAATTGGCCAGTCTTTCTTGTTCATTTGAGAAAGGTGCATAGCTTTGTGGATAAGCTCAACACTGGCCTTCGGAAAAAATGCTAAGCAGCTCCTTTGTTTATTTATGAGTTGACCTGAAACATGTTCATAAATTGTTAGAGTTTTCAGAACTTTTCTAAGATCTGTAGGTTCACCTGAGGTGAACATGATGACATCATTTGCAAATTCTATGTATGTTGTCACGCCCCGAACCATGGTCTGGATGAAACACGATACTCGGTGCCTAACTGCATGTGACCAAGTGAACCACATGAACTGCTGAATCAATATGGGCATCGAAAGCATGAAATAATGATTATAATAACTTATGTAAAATATAGTACTAAAATATAGTCTGAAAAATATATTGCAGAAATATCTAAAAATATAACAAGTTTGAAAATAATGCTGACATGCTAAATTAGTCTAGTCTATGAAACCTCTGACACATGAGTCTGACTGCGAAACTATTTACCAGGACAAGACCCTGGCATACCTTTAATAATAAGCACGACTTGTAAAATGACTGACTAACACTCCGAAGGAAATGTGGCTCACCAATAGCTGATACTGAGTCAAATCCTAACGAACAGTTCCGTTGTCCTGAAACTCAATACCTGCACCGTGAAGTGCAAGCCCCATGCAAAGGGACATTAGTACATTTGAATTGTACCGTATGTAAAGCAACTGAAAGAATAAATAGATGTGGGGTGCTCGGAAAAGGGCAACCCAAATCAATAAATAGATAATATACTGAAACTGAAAACTGATAACTGAACAAGGAAGCAAAGAATATGAGTACTCCCTGTACTGAAATGAAGAATCACCTATTTAACTGAAATAATAAATAATTGTGGCCTTAGGCCCAATATATGTGCACAAATCTATGGCCTTAGACCCAAGTATACGTATATAAAATCTGTGGCCTTGGGCCCAAAATACAAGTGCTCAACATGATACTGGAATACTGATATGAAATACTGAACATGAATTCATGAATTGATTATGAGTACTGAAGCTTTAACTAATTTACAAACATGTTGAATGCTCTAAGATGAGACTCATGGATATCAAACACAAGTCTATATTGATTACACGTTGAGTTCACAATAATCAAAGGGATAATTATGAACAACTATGAACTTATAATATTGAGCGTAAACATTCTAGTCTTTTCACGAACTAGGCCATAATCTCAAATTCTAAAGTAATTCGTAGTTATCTCGATGGTGATTAAAGACGTTCCCACATGTAGATAGAATCTCTACATACCTTAATCGCTCCAAAACTTGTATTAAAAATCTGAACTTTGAAAAAGAATCCCAAGGCTTGAACTTTAATCTCTTGAATTAGGTTTTCTTGAAAACCCTAGGTTATAAATGGTGAATTTTTCTTACGAATTGATAATAATCGATTAGAATCGCATGCAAATACATGGAAAGGACTTACTTTGGTGTAGGTGATGGTTGGGAAGAGAGTGTCTTCGTTCTAGGGTTTGGAAGAAGTGAAAATTGATTTTTACAACTAAGTCTGCATATATTTATACTGTTTATTGTCGGAGGAGTTTGACAGGACGTTTGATAGTCCATTGATTGTTCGACGGTCTGAGTCTGGACCGTCGATAATTGTACGGTCCATCGAATTGGACAATACTGTTATTTCTGTGAAATTTCAGAGAGTTGTAAAACTGGAGTTCTAGGATGGCGGAGATTGACAGGACGCTAATATTTGACAGTCCGTACAATTGACCAACATGCCATTAATTTCAAAAAGTGAAATTGACTGTTTGCTTTGATGGGCCATCGGACTATTGACGGTCCGTATAATTTATAGTCTGACCGTCAATTTCACTTTTGAAATTGACGGTTCGTTTGACGGACCATAAAATATTTTATGGTTCGTATAATCTGCCGTGAAATTACATCTGTAGAACTGAACCTGATTTTTCAACTTAAACTCCCCGTTTTAGTTTTTTACACTCATGGATCATGAACAAGGCTTAGTTTGAAGGTACGGGGTATTATAATATCTCCCCCCTTGAGATCATTCGTCCTCGAATGATAGGTCATTGTTAAAAATTAGACTGGACAGAGTATGGGTACATGTACGTGAAGAAACATGACATGAAACATGAGAACTGAACAACATGATTACATAAAAACCTGAACATGGGACATGGAAAATGAGTACTGAATACATGAACGTGAAACATGAGACATTTGTCCTCGATTGATGAATAGTGGTTAAAAATACTACTAACTCTGAAATTTTATAAAGATTTCAGCAGAACTTTCTTTGTAAATCAGACTATCACAACATATCTCAAACACCTGCCAGTTAACCAGAGTATCAACACAAGCCTCACAGAGCATCTTGATATGCATGGCATGCCATAATGTGGTAACTGAAATATGGACGTGACTAATATGAATACTGAGCTGGCATGAACACATAGATATTGGGCTGAATGAATACTATATATGGTATTTAGAAAAGAATTTATAGGCACAAATGATATGAGTACCAGAACATAGGCATGAACATGACATGATTACATGGACGTGAGAAACATGACGTGGGACATGAATACATGAGGACTGGATGACGTGGATACATGAGTGCTACATCGACATGATGTATGAATATATATAAACATGGATATCGTAATATGATATTTCATTATTGGAAAGATGAATGTTACAACCTGAGATCTGAATACTAAGCGAAGATGAGACCTGAACACCGAACTGACATAAGGTCTGAATACTTGAGGTAGTTAACTTGCGATAATCTTTTGTAGGATCACGTATGGTCTAATATATTTGGGACTAACTTCTCTTTCTCCTCAAATCACATAGTGCCTTTATAGGCAAAACTTTCTAGAAACACACAATCGTTAACATTAAACTCTGAATCTCTGCATCACACATTCGCATAGGACTCTCGGGACTCTTAGTCATTTTCAAATGCTCATGAATTAATTTAACTTTCATAACAGCCTAATGGACCAAGACTAGTCCTAGCAGTTCTGTTTCGACAACTTCATACCATCCAATAGGTGATCTACACCTTCGCCCATATGAGGTTTCAAATGGTACCATCCTGATACTAGAATGATATTTATATTTAAAAATAGCTCAATGAGAGGCAACTGGTCATCTCAATTACATTTTAAAGTTTAGGACACATGCGCTTAACATATCTTCGCATGTGTGGATATTGAGCTCTGCTTGACATCTATTTGAGGATGAAAAACGGTACTGAGATGGTATCCAATCCTTTCTAAAAAGACTTCACAAAAAAATCGCTTTGAATTGGGCACCTCAAGATGATCCAATAGACATTGGATCCCCATGGAAAGCTAGAACCTTTTTGAATATATAACTTGGTGAAATCTTCTGCTGAATCAGCTTGCGCTTGCTACCAAATGGAAGCCTAACCACGAAATTGGCTACATTCTTTTTCATGTCATTCCACCAATAAACCTTACTCGAGGTCATGATAGATTTTTGTGCAGCTTGAGTAGGTAGAATATTTGAAATTGTGCCTCTGCCATAATTCTCTCTTTGCGTTTATCTACAACCGGAACGCAAAAATGTTCCTGAGTACCATAATATCCCCCTTGTTTGGAAGCCATGAGGTTACATCTGTGAATCCCCTCCTTTAGCTGCGATAGATATTGATCATGAAAATGTTCTCATCTTTTACTCAACTAGAAGGATTTGGCTATGTTCCGTACAATAACTCTACTATCTTCGGGGTTCGAAGTTGCATTCCTAGGTTTCCTAAATAATGAACTTCTCCCATCATGATTCTCTTGTCTGCCTTAACATGAGCTAAACTACATATACGTGATATCTTTCTGAGATGCTTCTTGAAATATTCATACTACTGCTGTGCGCTAAGTCTTTGACCAACACCCTAAAAATGGAGTCTTATGCGATGGCACTACCTTTGAAGACTATCTTATTATGCCCTTATTACTGAACTGCGGTTCTTCATATCTCATGTTAACCCTTCAGGTTCTTAATATTCGACTACACCTATTGACAATTTACACATCTTTCTCATAGACCAAATGATAAGATCTTATATTTGGGAATCCGTCTCTCTCGTTGGATCCAACCAACTTTCCTTATCTTCTGCAATTCTTTGCACTTTATATCATTGATGGCTCATTTGTTGACTCACTTCTGAGCGATCTACCTTACTAGGGAAAACTGAATTACTTACATGGATGTGGAACTAAATTACTTACATGGACTGAAATACTGGCATAATCTGTCTTAACAACTTAACTATGCTCACACTGCTAGTCTTATGGAGACCCCTTTTTGATAACTCTAAAAGACCATTCTTCTGTAATTTCTTATCTTACTGCCTAACTGATTTTCTTCTCCTACTGTCACTGTACTTCATACTTATCTTAAACTCTTTAGGTTCTAACACGCATTCAGTGTATTCAAACTGCTACTCACTCACTAGTGTCAACCTGATTAAGGAAATTAAATCTTACCTCTACTAGCTCTGCTGAAATTGCTAATTCACTATATTTACTCAATACTTACTTACTATTCTCTATTAAACACCTTCTAGCATAATGGTTATGTCCTAAATACTAAAGTGAAACGTAGATTATTTGTAACTTCCCTCATCATCTGATCCTATTATGCGGTCGTATACTAATTTTTTATACTATAGACATGGATCATACTTCGGAGAAAATTTCGTCAGTCTTAAATGAAAAAAAAATGAAATACCTAAACCCGAACTTTCTATACACTTTAAAATTATATCATACTATACACATCCGGAGGTAAACACTTAATCACATAACTTTAGAGGGAATTGTCACATCTTATCTTCTCATAGTAATATCTACTTCTTGTAGTAACTTACTAACGTTCTACTCTCTGGTTCTGATATGAATAAACTTAAATAATTTAAAACTATTTCCAGAAATTCAATATTGTCTGCTCGTGGTTCTCATGTCATATACAATCTCTTCGTAGTCGTGCACATGGGTCATATGGCAAAATATACCTTTGAAAAATTGAGACATTCTAGAATCACAGGTGGTTTGATGTTAGGCTATTTCCTGCTCAAAACTATCATGGGCAGTTTATGCCTGCTGTGGCAAACTTCATAATATGTTACTATGTAGGGTCTTAAATCTGAACTATCATCCTTACACTGGTAGCTCCATGATCCAAAAATTCAAATAAACTTATTCTGTAAGGTATAGAACATACGTATATTATCATGCCGAAACTTGTCCTTAAAATGGTACTATCACCTGATAAATACATCATGCACCATTTGGAGAGTCTTGTGTCTCAACCTGTACTCAACACATGCGAAGGTTTCTCTGTAGTCATCATCACTTACACTTTCTTTTAACACCCATAGGCATCACTGTATACTTACGAGTTAAGTCACAAGAATCTGGATACACTGAAAATTGAAAAATGTGATAACTACATAACCAAACACTAATGTACTGAATAACCATGATACTGCTAACTGAGACAATGTATAACTGGTAATTGAGGTTAACTGATAACCATAAATCATGCTAACTGCTTTCACACTTTTTGTTAAGGGTTATGAAGTATGTAGTAACCGTGCACTTTGTCCCACTTTCAATATCATCTCAGGTCTCATCTGTTACCAACATTTACATCATAATCTATACCCCAATGGGTAATCATCCTCACTTGGACCTTGAATTTCCTACTCGTCGCATGCATATTCGATACGTTCAGAAATCGATGGAAAGAGAATGTTACGTACTGCTTTAGGCTTCATGGCACGAGTTAGAAGAATTTCTGAAAGTACCGCTATAATTGCACGATATAGAGTATGAAAGAGATGAGAGAATCCTAGATGTCTTGGTGATCAACTGTTTACATGTGTGGGTGCCTCACAAACATAAAAGAGACCCCACTAAACACGGCTTTATAGACTCCTTAAGACACTTGAACCTAGGCTCTGATACCAAGCTTGTCATGCTACCCGACTTGACACAATAAATAATCAAGTTGACACTTAGTAAACAACATCATTTTAAGAATACTTTCTGAGGGTTTTATACTTAGAATGACCATAGTAACCATTTTAGCTCTTTACTTAAATTTAACCTTTAGACCCAATTATGACTGTGTCCACGGGTATAACACATATTAGTCCATTATACGCCCTCATTATATTCTAAGTAAAAGTCTACACCTTACTCCCTTGTAATTAAGGAGGAGGGCCTACACTCACATAGCATACGAGTCCACAATAACAGATAGCACCGCATACTTAAACTCATAAGTTGTAAACCATAACACCTAATTCGCAGAGAACAAGCCAAACATGGCAACTAATCCAATTTACTATAATCAATTCAATCATTCAAGCACAGTTAACCACAAGAATCACCCAAGTTCCAATCACTATCATGATTCAATCATTTATCCAAATAAATGAGTTTACCATTAAAGGTTGAATCTTTTAGTTCTTATACTAAGGAACACGTAAAGATCCCATATCTATATCGTTCTTAACAATCCAAATCATAAAGATCCTATCTTTATTAGAATTTTGAGCAATCAAGGTCAAAAGATCCCATCTTTATACCATTACCATACCTTCACATATTTCAGTCTTACATCAAGAATAAGTTACAAGGTGCAAATATTTCTTTCCTTAAATGTTACATGATCACAAAGTCTATAGCTTTACATCACTGAGTACACATAATATCAATTACACATCAATAAGTATGAATGTGATGCAATGTAAATGGTATATTTATATGCAATGGCCATATATACCTGGTATACACACGCTTCTGTAGTAGCTATCATGTGACTTATGAGGGACTCATGAGGTCCATATACCCATCGGATCACAGCTCTGTGGCTGTAGTGTCATCATCAGTCATCACTCTCTTACCATGTACCATATCCAGTAATCTATTTTCTAGCCCCTTTGATCAGTATTTCAACAGTTCAGGTAGCCAGGGATAATATATATGAATGATATGAGTATGTGTACACTATGCAACAACATAATCAATACAATCAATTTTATCAAATCCTTTTCAAGTACAAGTATTTAGACAAGATGTAGAGTGATGAATACATGACCAGACAAATCACAATAAGCTGTCAAGGATAAGGAATGAATATCACAGACTTACAGTGTCACGACCCCTTTTAGGGACTTTGGTGGCACCTACACATTCCCACCAGTAGGCAAACCGCTCCCAATCATTCACATGATATATAAGGAAAAACATAAAGATAACAAAATATACAATAATTGTCTCATGACCTAAATTTCTACGGTTTGGGTTCTCTATAAATTAAGACCCATTTCTTCATTTTTAATGGTACAAAACTTGATATAGGTATTCAGTGTTTGAGAACCTTAATCGAGTTTAAATCCGACTAATTGTGCTTAAGTTGGGATCGTATCCTTTGGTGGAACCCAGATTTAGTGTAATTGGTCATCACAACTAAGCTTTTTTCTTTTTTCGTGTGATTTGCGAGATTATGAGGTTCGAGAGTGAAGAACAAGCCACCTTCGACCTTTTGGCTACCTCCACACAAGGTAAATGTTCTTCCTTTAAGTCCCTTTATTTAATTTTTACTGTTTTATATATGTTAGGTGATTAGTAGCCTAAATAAAGTGTCTAATATGTTGGTTTAAGACTAGTGTTAGCGAGGTATGTTTAATCAACAGAGTGTTCAATATACTAATTTGGAGCTTATTTAGTTACGTAAACCAATTTAAGAAGCTGTTGTAGTGGTTTTAGAAGCATGATCAGTCTCCTAGGGACTGTTTTATTAATCCATGCCTTATTATGCTTATTATGTCACTTAATACTAGTTCACAGCTTAAAAAATGAACAAACATGTTGGTATCTGGATCAATAGACCTCTTTATTTTTTTTTTTAAAAAAGGTTGACACCTAATGTTGTAACACTCAAGATATGTCTGTTAAGGCCTATAATGGGTTAAAATAGGAGAAATAATTGAACTTAAATGTGTTTGTGTGTTTCATACCCGCCAAAGAACAAACATGATGCTCATTTGGATATCTGTTGTAGCTGGGATTAACATCTAGGATCAAACATAGTAGAGAATATATCTCCACATGACTTAGAAAGGATTTTCAGGTTTTGAAATAGTTAAGTAGATTATTAGGCTGACTGTTGGACTGTTGGTGTGTTTGTAATGATAATTGAAGGTCTGTTTTGGTCCAGATTTGGATCTGAATGAATTTAAGATGTAATGACTAAGCATAGTGTAAGTGAAGGTGTCTAAACATTGTAACCTTGACATATAGGGTCTGTTTTAGCCTCTTTTGCTTTAGAATGAGACTTTCTTATTTGTTTTCTTGGTTTGAGACATGTCTAATCTTGAATCATGAAGGGTCTGCATATTAAGTTTGTCCAGTTTAAGGTCTTAAGTTATAGTTTAAATTCATGAAACCATCTGCATGCCATATTAGGCCATGTCTTGTGCATATTGTTTCCATATGTGCTAGCTTAGCAACATGATAACAGTGCCCTGCCTTCACATGTGAATTTTGAACTTTTGTAATTGTTAGCCTAAGTTAGTGTAGTAGGAAGCCTGACTGAATCTTGAATGAGTCCATGACTGCTTATTCTGAGATTTGTTGAACTAAATAATCTCAAATTGAACACCCAACATGCCTGTTGAAGTTTATCTTACCTATATTGAACCATGCTATGTATTTTGAGTCACATTGTTAGATCCTTAACAGTCTACAGTCATGCCATGCTCCTTATTTGTGTTGATTTGAAACCCTGCTGAGTGGCATACCTATGTTAGATTTCACAGTTTAGAAGGATCTGTAGTGATACATGTGATATATATCCCGTATGCTTTCCTTTAGCTTCCCCTGTTTTTTCTGTACGTTTGGTTGCTAAATGACCTTAGGTAAGACTGGTGTGTCATGAAAAGATACCCCTTGGGTGTTTCACTTAAATGCTACGACCTGAATCCTGCCCTTATCTCATATATGCCCTTCTAGGAATAGCCTTTCCCCTCTCCTTTGTGATTGCTTGAAATGTGTACTGATATATTGCTGATATACTACCTATATATCAGATATACTCAGTATATTAGATGGTATAGGTATGTATATCTTAGTACATAGCTTATGTATATCATTTGAGTACTCTATGAACATGCTGGGCCTAGCCCATTTGCGGCACTGCTTTTTATTTCTTCCTCTTAATTATAATGATTGGGATTGTCCCGTTTACATGGTTTTCTTTTCTGTTTCCTTCTTCTGATTGGGGACTAGTTATTCGGCCGAGCCCATTTGCTTATTTTCCTCACATTGTTGTGTATTGTTAAGTTGATTTGCTTGCAATAGCTTGATTTAGGCCTTAAATATGTTTCCCTTTCATGTGCTTGTTTATTTCATGTTGATTATATGACAAGTCCAGGATGCTTTCTAACTGGGCCTTTTCCCTCTCTCCTTCCACTGTCGAGGTACACAGAGACAGCTCCTTTGGGCCTGTCACTTCCTTATTCAGCCAGTTGGGCTGAGGCCTAACTAAAACATTCTTGATAGAGTCTGATAGCTTGTAGCCACGCATTGAAGGCCCAATTATGAATGAAAATAGCCAACTGGTGGGTTAGGTAGGCCCACCAGCCTAAACTCAATCTCCTTTAAATTCTTGTATGTATATTGTATGTATTATATGTGATAAAAATTACGGTTATGAATCTAGGATAGGAAAAACAATACGTACATCATTTATTTAGGATCACCTTAAATGATTTTCAAACTTGGTTGATTCTGAATTTGGATGAAAATGGACAGTTTTGACTTCAAAAGAAATCTAAAAAAACAAGAAAAGTGAAAATGAATCTTCATACTTTGGATGAAAACCGTTTTGGATTTCTCATGAATTGTATTTTTTATAACCGGGCTGGACTGTATTTAATCTTAAAATGATGTTGAATGGACGCCTTGTTTCATAAGGTTGTAAAATGGGCTGTTGAAATAGATTTTTGACTCAACTTGGACAAAAATAACATTTTAAAAGTTGATTTTTTTGAGGTTGAGTTCAACTAAAATGAATTTGAAAAGAACCAAAAGATATCTATCTTGGACTTGGGTTATGATATGGGTTTATGGCATTGTAGACTATAAGTTGACCTTTGGACATAGCATGAAAAGAATGAAATAAAAGAATGAAAGAAAAGCTTATTTCCTACTTGTATCAAAAACCAAAACTTATTATTTCAAATGAATTACACCTATTTTTAAACTTTGAAAAGATATTTTCAAAAAGATACAGTGTTGTTGGGCAACCTATTGGGCTAAAAGCAGAGTTTTACTCAAATTAATCCTTGAGTGTTCGTAGTCCGAAAATAGGTTGACTAATTTACCACTCTGCAAGCCATTGTGGAAGCCTAACTTTTATTTTTTTTAAAGAAAATATTTGAGTTTTGAATAAATGAATGAAATGTATTTTGTGGATTTTTATATACTTAAGGCAATTTAAATCATTTAAGCATGATATAGAATCCAAAGGTCAACCGTATTCTACGGCTCTTTAATACCGGGGTCATCGGAACCCTTACCTCGACTCTAGTTTAGATAGGATTTTTGTCAAGCATTTTGAATAAATTCTTTTAACTTGGTTTTCCTAATTTACCCATAAATTAGGTGGCGACTCTAAAATTAAATTATCCGACTTAGAGCACCATCACAAACTC
Organism: Anisodus acutangulus; assembly: GCA_029783415.1. Taxonomy (NCBI): domain Eukaryota; kingdom Viridiplantae; phylum Streptophyta; class Magnoliopsida; order Solanales; family Solanaceae; genus Anisodus; species Anisodus acutangulus. Next base: position 27,545,195 of record CM056508.1, read on the forward strand.
TTAGTGGGGTTTATGCCTCAGCGTAAAAGTGAAACGTAACATGGTCAATTTGCTACCACGACATCGTTGAGACCAAAACTCTTTCGATTGGGGGGGGGTTATAATTTATATAATATATGGGTCGAGTCTTACATATACTACCTACGTATCCCTTCGCGGGAAATTAGACTCTTCCGTAGTTCGGATTACATAGAAATTATCCTTAATTTCATCCTACCCGAACCATTTCCTAGACCAGGCCCGATAAAGGCTTCCTACGTATCCCCTTTGGGAAATCAAGTCGGACGTAGTTTCTTTTACAAAATAAAGGGGAGAGATAACATTTGATTGAAAGGAAAGGGGACGCCTAAATTACCCAAAAGATGACTTCTCCCTGAACCCATAGAGGGTCGTCATCCTTACGGCCGCACATTCTCCCGGTGGCTTTTTGAGTAGCAGCGGGCTAGAACTACCCAAATCTGCCTGGTATTGATCATATGCTCCAGCTCAAACATGAAAACCTCGCATACTTCGATGTCGTGTCCCAGTTTCGTTGAGTGGTACAAACAGATCTTCCTTCTTTCTAAAGTACTCGCGGAGGGTTTCCTTGTCGGTGCTAGCTAATGTAGAGAAGAGGCTTGCATAAGAGTCATCAAAGATAGTGAAGTCGTAACGCCAAAGGTGTTAATAGTGATTCCTTCACCAGGCATGATGGGATCGTAATCCACTAGATTTATGGGCCCCACAGGTTTATCAATCTTACGATCTTTCTTTTAAAGCGAAACACTCATCTATAGTATGGCCTGGTTGGTTCTTGTGGAAATGTCACCTCTTGTAAGCATAGATGGATGCACAAGTCGGGAGGACATCGGGGCTGAAACACGATGCTCCGGTGGCTTTAAATCATTCATATACTTTGATATTTCTCACAGGCCTAGGTGCGACCGTAAAGGGTGAAGTGCGGGCTTTGAGAGAATTCACCCATTAGATGGGAGATGAATGTCAGGGATGGCCCTTGTGGCATCCCGTAGTGGTTAGCAGCTTCGTCAGCATTTGGGGTAACTCCATCAGGTGGCCCACTTGATTCCTCATCGTATAGCACATGGTCTTCCTTGGACTCTTGTCTGGGTGTCTTGAACAGTGGGGTGTAGTCGTTGACCTTTTCCTTGACCTCATTTGGAAGGTTCTAGCAGTGGTGCCTTCGCTCGATAGCCTCTTCGAGGAGGTTTCCCACCAAGTCTAGAATTTTGTCGACCTCTTTCATTTTGGCTTTGACCAAGTCAATCTTCTGCTCTGTTTTGCGTATCTTGGCTCAGAGCAATTCTTTAGATTCCTCGTCGCTGACCAAATCAACAACTGGTGATGTGGCACTTTGGCTATCTTGAGTATCCATTGGTAGCAAATCAACCTTTCAAGAGGCGCAAATTTTAGTTAGATTTTGGCATTTTCTTGTGCTTTTCTTTTGGGTTGGTGTCCGAAAAGTGGAACCAATAAAGAGTTCGAACGGAACACATGAAAGCATATAAACAGATATATCACATAATCATACAATTAGCAATGGTAATATTCACGTTCCCAAGGTTTTCAAATCGTTTCGAAACATAACTGTGGCAAATGTTTATTCAAACCATTTCCCCCATAATCATATTTTCATTAATAATAAGTTTTTTTCCAATGGTATTACAAAACATGATAAAGACGACAAGGGGCTACATAAAGCTATAATAAAATCAACATAAGTGGCCTCCAGTGGCGGATGATGAAGATATGTCTGTCCGAGCTTTCTTGACCATTCGAAGGGTGGTCTGAATCTGGAGGTGCGTAGACATCAATAGTGAATCAACCTAAACCCTTTCTCTATGAAAGTCATAGGTGCAGTCTCATCCATCGCTCTCCTCATCCGAGCATCCAAATCTTCTAAACACTCATGAGTAAAAGTCTAACTTCTCTGTCAAACTAGCTATGACAGTCTAGTCATGCTTTATTTTTTCCAAATATTTGGCATCCCGATCATTAGCTTGCCTTTGGATGTGATGGCCTTTGATCTCATTTTGAATCCTTGTCATTGCTACAATGATAGCGGTTGGGCCTCGGAGTGAGGGTAGACATATAAATGTGCTCTCAACCAGTCGACATAGTCTTCGTCACAACTCAGACGGAACCAATCTTTGTCTAGAGCCTTTGGACCCCATCTCACTCGACCATTTGTCTTTGAAGTTTCATTTCTTTTACCTATATGCTCTCTGCAGTTTCCCATATTTTCATTTCTATAAAAAGAAAAAATTATCACTCTTCTTTAAATTTTCCTTTCTTGAATCTGCTAGCCGTAAGCTTTAAGTATCTTTCTCTCGTTTGTTTGATCAACAAAAAAAATTTGGGACTTTTGATATATGACTGACATTGTTTTATGTTGTTTAATGAAGTCAATCAGTAGAACTACAAGTGGAGCATCACTAAAGCCTCCCAGCTCAAAGTTGCAACCTGTTCAGCATCACTAATGAAGTCAATCGTCTTTATTTTCTTGTGATGCTAAAACTTTGTTCAGTATTTTGAAAGAATGGTGTCATGTTTGTGTAAGTTGATTGAATGAACTCAATCATTTTTTTCAATCAGATTGCGTTTCATTTTGTCATAAAAGTTTAACATGTGGGAATATTATTCAAGCCAAAAAAATTTACATGTAGATCCAGATCTGATTCGTGGACCCGGTGAATCCGATGGATCCGGATTTGAATCTAATTTTTATGGACCCGATGGATCTGGATCCAGGTATGAAAAATGGATTTGGATCTAGATCTAGTAGGATCCGGTCCAGATCCGATTTGTTGCCATCCCTACTCACTACAATGATCTCGGATATGAAGTCAGGTAACCTCCATTGGAATTTATCTTCTTGGAGTGTCGAAAAGATAAAAACACATCCATTTTTGGTTTGGTTTTCGAAATTTAGACAATTGGCTTGGAGGTTATCTTTCCTACACTCCGAGTCTAGGTATGAAGGACCCTCGATTTTGTTGAGATGTTTGAGGATCCACCATTGCACTAGTAGGTTACACCCTTAGAAATACCTATGAAGGTTTCGGCATTGACCTAAAGCTCGGTATATGTCGGCAAAGACAGGGACTAGGTTGAAGTATTTGGTTTCTCCATTTGAGGTTATGCCATGAAAGATAACATGAGTGACATAAATGACACGAGTATCTATGGCTTGGGATGTCAGTGGGGCGGGTAAATGCGGGTACCGCCCCGCACCCGCTCCAGTTGGGTCGGGTATGGGGAATATTTTGGTGGGTGGTGGGGCGGGTATGGGTATCAAAAGTGCTACCCGTCATGGGTAGTGGGGCGGGGGTGAATTTCATATAAGACCCGCACCGCACCCGCTACCCGGGCCGTACTCGCTACTCGCACCGTACCCGCACCGCCTAAATAATGGGCCTGCAACTTGTTTCCTTAGCCCAAAGTCCAAATATGATTTAAAAGTAAAAAAATCATTTGAAGAAGCCATGTATCCGCCAAACAGTGTTAAATTTTTAAATTTATATACTTTAAGGTGAATGAGGTATATGTATGATAAGGATTGATTGAAGAAGCCATGGATGCAAATGTTGAACTTCAACAGCTGAAGAGTTGTATCAATCAATGTAGAATGTTTTTTTTAGTTGCTTTAAAAAAACATGTGGGAGTTGTTTTTTTTAGTTGCTTTGTTAAATGAACTTTGGTACATTGTGGTATCAATCAGTGTAGAATATTTTAATCAAATGTTGAAGAGTTAACTTACTGATGCAAGATTTGAGCTTTGTTAATTTTATTGATATAGGTGGTGTAGAAGTGTAGAACATTAATTAGTTGAATATTTTAGGTGGGTAGGTGAGGCGGGTAGACGGGTACCCAACGGGTGGTGAGGTGGATAATGAGTACCCACCGGGTAAGTGGGGCGGGGCAGGTGTAATCCTATACCCGCCAGGCGGGTACGGGTGGAGGAATTACTACCCGTGATGAGTGGTGGGGCGGGTGTGGGGGTGGGTTTTAGGTGGCGGGTACGGGTATGGGATACCCTTCCCCCGCCTCCACCCTGCCCCGTTGACGTTCCTATCTATGGCAATGTGTCGATCTTTAGGAAACACCATGGTACCTAAAAGGCATATGGAAAAGGCTAGGGGTTGGGTGACTTCCCAATTAGCGTAAGACCTAAACTCCATGGAGTGTTCTAAATACTCATTTGGACCTAAAGCAGTTATAGAGATCCTTAAAGGCTATGGTTGGATCGAATATCCAATTGGCGTTGGCGAGATATATAAATTTTATTATCTCATTGGGAGTAGGTTTATGAGGTACTAGAAGGTTATGGTCCGGTTTCGTCCTCCTTCTCATACACTTCTAATAGTTCCATATTCTCTTTCATGGTCATAAGCGATGGATCTCCTAGATAGTTCGTTACTTCTATCTGTTGTGGGGCATCTAGTCATGACCACCAAAGTCTTAGTAGCTCGGGTGCTTCTAAAATCATATCAAACTTGAGATTGGTATGCATCTACAAAACAGAGCACGATTAGTTCCCCCCCCCCCCCAAGGACAATGATTCATCATATAAGGCACAATTATGTTTCCACATAACAAGTAGTTGGATGCAGTGCCGTCGGGTCATAGAGCGTCAAGACACAAGGTAGTCAGCTTAATGGGTTCAGATACGTCTAAAATATCCAAAGATGTCTAGGTAAGCAGCGCTAGTTCAGTAGGGATTTAGCTTTGCTCTATCCTAGGCAAACTAGAGTGGTTTTTCAAATGACTGAGGGACCTGAGCGGACTACTCAGGATGAACAATTGTCGACTGTTGGACGACCGCGAACCAACCCCGTCTTCAACGTGTTCCTAGGAAATAATTTTGGTTTTTTACTGGAGGACAATTGTGAAACCGTATAATTATCTTTGTGCACTGATGCGTGTGTGTGCACATGCCATTTGGCGGAATTATCAGATGCATGAATGATAGTTATAATTTGCGGAAAGTAAACACATAAGCAATTTATATCATTTAAAACATGTTGTATTAGAACCATTATGGTTAGAACTTAGGTTTATCCCCAACGGAGTCGTCATCTGTTACAGTTCACTTTAATATGGAGACATAAAAGCTACTAAGAGGTTGTTGGTGCTCTAAGTGAGATACTTTAGTTTTAGAGTCGCCACCTAATTTATAGGTAAATTAGGAAAACCAAGTTAAAATGGTTTATTTCAAAAAAATCCGTAAAAAATCTTTTCAAAACCAGAGTCGAGGTAAGGGTTCTGATGATCCCTGGGGAAGGTGTTAGACACCCGGTATTATGGATCCGTAGAATACAGTTGACCTTCGGGTTCTATAGCATGTTTATTTGTTAGAAATTGCTTTAAAATGTTCACTTTCCACAAATCATTAATATGTCATTCATTTCAAATCATAAGGGTTTTTGAAAATCAAAGAGTTAGATTTCACCTAAAATGATTCGTATAGGGATAGTTTGTCAATTCATTTTTAGATTAAAGTACTCAAAATTTAATTTGAGTAGAACTATACTATTTTAGTGTAACGGCTGTCCAAACATACCTTATACATTTTAAAAATCTTTTAAGTCAAAGGAGTATAGTTCATTTGAAATGACATATCAAAGTTTTTAAAATAGTTTTTTTTTAATTTTTTGATGCTACTCTCAAAGGTCAATCCATATAATACATTTTTCAAACCTACACTTCAATTCAAGTTTTCAAAGTTTTGTCTTTCTTTTAAAGGTACCTTAGTTGGGCTTGACCCTAAAACAGTCCACAAAAGAGATTTTATGGATTAAGTCCATCTCAATTAACTTTTGAAAAAAAATCAAATTTCTTGTTTGAAAATTTCACTCCGTTTTTGTAAGGAAAAAACAGTCCAATTTCTTCTTCAATCCAGTTTTTACTCAAATTCAATTCAAATCGAACCCTTGAAATCATTTTCAAACTCAAAACGTCCAAACTCTTTTAAACCTTTTCTTTTGAAATCAATTTCGTGACGATTCTAAACTAAACGATGTATGTTTCATTTGCTTATTTTAAGTTATAATTGGACCTGTCCAAAGCTCGAGTCGGGCCGGGTCAGGTCCTGGTCAAGTTATTTTTTTTCTGCTTGCCCAACCCTGACCCTGTTTTATTTTTATTTTCCGACCCTAGCCCTGACCCTTCGGGGACCCTAGGAGTCGGCCCTGACCTGCTCTACAAAATAAAATAAATTTTATTTTTATTTTTTATTAAAATAACAGTCGTCTAACTTTAATGTTTATCACACAAAATCACTTTTCTATATCTTTTATCACATAAAAGGCATTCAACTTTAAAATTTATTACTTATTTTTTAAGGTGTTAATGAAATTTACTATACAAATGAACATATTAGTAACGAAAAAATAGTCAAATCATATTGGTAACGAAAAGATTCTTCTTCGTTTGTCCCTTCACATATATTAGTTATCAAAATTATTAATTATAATCTTTTAAGTGCACAAACTCGGAGTAAAATGTATAAACAGTTCATAGAATTTCGTAATAAAGTATATGTTAAACTCATATTTGTATTTCATTGTCACTTTGCAAAGGAAAATAATAATATATTGGGATTAAACCAAAGAGAATTTAGATACATTTCAGTTTATTACATAGACATAGTATGATCAAAATTTTGACTCTAAAATCACAATCACCTTTAAAAATATACTTTAACAAATATTAATAAAATAAAAAATAATATGAACGGGTCGGGGTCAGACGGGTAAAAAATTCTGACTCTGGCCCGACCCTGACCCTGATTGGGTCTCCGCTTTTTTGAGTCAGGTGGCTCATGAGTCAGATATAAGCTGACCCTGACCATAATATTTTTGGATCGGGTCGAGCCGGGCCGGGCGGGTCCCCAACCCGATGGACAAGTCTAGTTATTTTTTTCTTTTATTTCTTCTCCTGACTAATTTATTTATCCTAATAGTATTATGCAAGGAAATAGCTTACTGATTTAAGTTTCTTGATTATCTTAAGTTCTTTAATCTTTTTCCTGTCAAAATCTTCCTTATAACCGAGTATATAATTATTAGACAACAAAATGTTCCATTACATTTTGGAGGAATTTATAAAGGTTTTATTAATTAAAATAAAAGGGCATTTCGGTGCACAAACATTAGGCGCTATTAAATGAAATGATTTTCCTAAATTCCTAGCTAGGTTATGGAAATAATACTTAAAAAGTTTCTATTACTCCCTCTATTTCATTTTAGGTGACATTGTTTATTCATTTATTACGTCTGTCAAATTGTATATCGGGGTAATAACATTTTCTTGTCTTAGTTATTGGTAAACCGCATTTGATCCTTGTGATATATGACGAAGCATGTTTAGTCTTCAATTAAAGAAAGTGTCTTTTTTGTCCTTTCATGTAGAAAATGTGTTATATTTGAGTATCTATAGAATTATATTAGCGTCAATATGACGTAATAGTATAATCTAATTAACATAACACATGAATAATTAAGTGGTGGGACAATTAATAATTATGGTAAATTAATAAATATTCATAAGAAAAGGGATAAAAATACACAATACCAGATTGATTGAAGGTTTAATGTATTTCATCATTTATGTCATAAGGATCAAATTAAGAATTTACCAATAACTGAGGGACTAAAAGTTCTATTAACCTTGTACATTTGAAAACTTATTAACTTTAAATTTTTTTTCATTTAACTCTTAATGCCATGCTTTTTATAGTAAAAACAAATCTTATTGTATGTTTAAGAGCACAAGTTTTTAAGTATTTCTTTCTTAAATTTCGTACTCAGTCAAATCAGGCCACATAAATTTATAACAATAAAAATTGCATAGTATATTTAAGAGAACGAGTTCCAAAATCTTTCTTTCTTAAATAACATACTCAATCAAACTCTGCCATATAGTGTTTTCAGTACTCCAACAATCTTTTCAGTACTCCAACAATTAGTGTTTATACATCATATACGATTGTGGGAAGACCCATTAAGTCTTTCCAACCGTATATAATTGTATGTAACCAAAATATATGTATGCATGGTGTGAAATTCGGAATCAGTAGAGGGACTAGTTAGAGTTTGCCATGTGGAAATATGTGCTCAACCGGATCCAAGGTCATAGAATGGCCCATGGTCGAATCCCGGAGTAATACCAATGTCATCACCCTTGGACGTATTAGATCGTTGTCACCCTGGGAAGACGAGGGGCGTCCGAGGATGAGTGGAGAGCTGTTGCCACAGTGTAATTCCACACGAGCATGGTTTCGCATCACAGCTAGATCACACTTCCAACAACTCCCATCACACGTTAGTCCGTATCGAGCCTTGTGACAACGTGCGATGGGATATCGACAATGTAGGCTAGTATTGTACTTTCATATTAAAAATTCTAGGATTTGTGTAAATAAATATATCTTCCAAGGGAAGGAACAACATATCATCTCTCATACTCGTAATCCTAACTCTATTCTTGAGCTCAAATATCACAAGCTTCTCTTTACCTTTCTCTAACACTTGCCTCATTTCTTTTAGTCATTTACATTCTAGCATATACATATCATTCTTGATTTAAGTACTTCAAAAAGAGTTTGAGATCGAACACGATTTACTTTCTTTGAATCCTTTTAACAAATTTAAATAATTATCCTAAAATCATTTTAGCGGTAAAAAAATTTGACTCCATCTCTGGGGATAGATAACTGTGATTTTTTCTCGATCCGTTCCTTAAATCTATTTGTTAAACCACTCAGAACTCATACCAAAAAGTCCTAGCTATGTCAGGGATTCAAAACAAAAACTCACTCGAGGTTGATCAGTCCAACATCATGGTAGACCAGCATAACACTTTGCCAGTCATAGATCTGGCTATCTAGGAGAATCATATGAACGAGCAAGTCTCAGAGCATGCTAGTAACCTAGAGTGCTAACATGTAAGGGAATAGGAAAAGGGACGGGCCTCTCCACAATAAGTTAGGGTCAGACATCGTAGTGGTAATAGGACACTAGGCATCTAGTAAGAACGATAATGATTATTATAGGGAACGCTATCCAATGCAAAGGGGTCGTCCACCCCATTCCAAGGTAATAGGTATGTACCGAAAGTAAGGCCTCAATCTTTAACAAGTTATAGCGGGCATGATAACTGCGCAAAACATGTTCATGCAGCATCGCAGGTCGTGACTTCCCCCACCAATAACACACTCTTAGGGACGTTCGTACGTGTAAACTCTTATGTGACCGAAACACCATATATTATTATAATCTGCCTAGGTACGGGAAGACATCGCAAAAACTCGAGGGTCATATACGCGGGTCCGGAGAAATTCAAACACCGAACAATTCGTATAGGGCAGAGCTCCTTAGCATCACGAAAGAAATCCATTCTCACATGGACTAGATACCAGGGCCCCACCTCTTATCAAAGGAGAAGGTGCCAAAAAATATGAAAATCTGCCATTGGAACTATGTGCGGCCCCGACCTTGATCTCGAAGAGATTCAACATGCCAGAAATACATATGTACGATTGAACCACGAATGCGGTGGAACACGTATCACTCTTCGAGATCTCAATCGGAAATGACATACTATCAGAGGATGTCAAATCCATCATACTAAAAAATTTAGCCAAACACTCATAAATGGAGAACTCGCCTTATATACTCATTTACCCAAAAATTCTATTGACTCTTTTGCTATGCTTGTAGATCTTTTCGTAAAAGCTCATATTAGAGCCCAAAAGATTGAGACCCATAAAGAGAATGTCATTGTGAGTTACAACAATTGCAGGAAATAAGAAGTAAGTAAATATTACAATAGTCAGAAAGGATAAACTACTAACGATTACAACAAACTGGAAATAAGAACGATTACAACCACTTTGAAACTTCGCTGAGTCGAGTGATGGCACTCTGTCTTTAAGACAAGATTGCCCCGTATACATCCTCTTATGTTATGGCAATAGTCTTCCAAGATAAAGCAACAAATTAACAAATGAGCAAAGAAAACTCAAGTGTTACTCTTGAAGAACTTTGAGTAATGAAATGATGCTAGAGAGGAAGAAGAAGATTTCTGAAAATTTCTCAGTCTCGAACAATTGAGCCAAAGGCCTCAATTTATAATGTAAGGAGGATGACCTCTCAACTAGCCAACTAATGGCTTTCAATAGCCATGTAATGACACTTATTGAGGGGTTACAATCAGCCAAATAATGGTTGAATTCAAGTCCCAAGTAATGGAGATTCAATGCTCCAAAACCAGCCCAAGAGGCAGAAACTTTCTGCCTTCGCCGTGAGCCTCTTCCCAATTGTATCTTTCCTGAAACTCCACGGACCAAACTATATATACTAAGAAGTTTGGGGTCCAAAAAGATAATATCAGAAGAATCCCCATAGCCCAGCCTAGCCTGACCCGATCCGACCCGTACCGGACAGGTGGGTGGTGGCGGCCCGCATGTGGGCCTAGCCTTGAACCTAAGCACACCTAGGTCCTCCTTCCTTCAAACACATGGGTTACCCCTTGGAGTCCCAGACCCTTATCCACTTTTGAGGCTTATAAAATGAATAATTCTTCCTTTCTCCACCGATGAGGGAGATTTGTTCCACACCATATTTTTCATGCCTCAAACACCTTACTTTGTGGATCAATATCTTTTTCATTTCTTAACAAAATTTGACGATCCTTGGCCCCACGGTCATCTACTTACATAGTAGATTATTCACGTGTGAAGAACCAAAGTCTTCAACATGCGGAACCCTAGTGTTTAAGTCAGTAAAGATGGGTGGATGCAATCCCCATCAAAGGAAAATTTCCAACAATCCCCTCTTGAAAGAGATTTTGGCGCACTCACAAGGTGCCTATTTCCAGCAATCTTTCAGCGGATAGATGTTGCATCCGGATAGGTAGCTTCCACTTTGAACCTTCCATAGTTGAGTACCATCGGACTTACTTACTGTGCGGTGAACGTGATATCTTGAACCGTCAGTGTTTAGTGTAAGCCAAGTCAACGGTACCAACACAACAACTTCCTTTACTCTGTTCTTCGTAATGTTTTGTCCGTTATGGCCGATGACACTTCTTGGATTCTTAAGTGCATTCATTTGAGGCGGCCTGTCCTCGCACTTAAATAGGTGGTTCTCTACAAGGTATCCTGCTATACCTCACCTTACAAGTGTTAGGAACTATTAAAAGTTTCCCCAAACCTAACTTCAACCGTTGAGGATCATTAAAGGTTTTGGAAACTTAACCTTCACCCACACTGCAGATAACACTTAATGTCTATCGCGGGAACAATTTTGTATTGATGTTTCTTTATAGAAATCACTATCCGAAGTGCTCATGCTTCCACCGAAGTGCTCAACTGAACCTTTACAGCTTAGTTTTCCCATTGAACCTAATTCCTGCGATCTCCAGTCAGTAAGGTTGGGTAACCATCCTATTGGTCCTTATAGCTTGGGTTTTAAGCCCATTCCCCTAGACAGGCAGAACATCTGATATTTGGGTAAGTCCTTTGTCAGTTGGTCTACTATGTTATCCTTTAATTTTATGTATTTAATAGATATTATACCCGTGGTGATCAGCTGCCTAACATTCTTATGTCTCCGTCGAATATGACGAGACTTGCCATTGTACATAGAACTCTGTGCCCTTCCTAGAGCCGATTGGCTGTCGCAGTGGATAATTACAGAAGGTACGGGTTTGTCCCAATAAGGGACATCCTCTAAGAAGTCGTGAAGCCACTCAACTTTTTCTCTATTTTTTCTAAAGCGATAAACTCTAATTCCATTGTAGATCCGGATATGCAAGTTTTCTTAGAAGATTTCCAAGACACAACCCCACCACCAATTGTAAATATATACCCACTAGTGGACTTGGTGTTCTCTATATCAGATATCCAGTTTGCATCACTGTACCCCTCTAGTACAAATGGATATCTCAAATAATGCAACCCGTAAGTTAGCGTGTATTTCAGGTATCGTAGTACCCGATTCAATGCTTTCCAATGATCATTACTTGGATTACGGGTAAACCTAGCCAACTTGTTGACTACATAAGCAATATCAAGTCGGGTGTAGTTTTTTATGTACATCAAACTCCCAATCACCTGTGCATATTGCTCCTGGCATACGGGTGCATCACGATTTTTATCAAGCTTTTGATTTCTATCCAGTGGTGACTTCATAGGTGAACTGTCAAACACCTCAAACTTTCTCAAAACACCCTCGATGTAGTGAGACTGAGATAAGATCAGTCCGTCAGACGTCTTAGAGATTTTTATCCCTAAGATAACATCTGCGATACCCATATCCTTCATGTCGAATCATTGTTTTAACATGTTCTTAGTCTCTAGGATTAACCTAGGACTGCTTCCTGTGATCAACATGTCATCTATGTACATGAATATCATGACGAACGAGTTAGAGTTACCTTTCGTGTAGACACATTTGTCACACTCATTAATGGAGAAACCCTTCAATAGTAGAGTACTATCAAACTTTTCGTGCCATTGCTTTGGGGCTTGTTTCAGCCCGTACATAGATTTGACAAGTCGACATAATTTTTTCTCTTGCCCTGGAACCACATACCCCTCGGGTTGTTCCATATAGATTTTTTCTTCCAAATCACCATTTAGGAAGGCTGTCTTAACATCCATTTGATGTATCTCAAGGTCATGCAACACTGTAGTTGCAATGAATACTCATATGGACGTCATCCTAGACACTGAGGAGTACGTGTCAAAATAGTCAAGGCCTTCCTTCTGTCGATAGCCCTTGACTACCAACCTGGCTTTGTACTTGTCTATAGACCCATATGCTTTATACTTCCATTTGAGTATCCATTTACAACCCAATGGTTTGTTTCCCGGAGGAAGATCAACTAACTCCGAAGTATGGTTTTGCAGGATAGAGTCTATTTCGCTATCAAGAGCTTCTTTCCAGAGCGGTGCCTCTGGAGTTGACAACGTTTCAGCAATTGTCCTTGGTTCGCTATCAACCATATAATCTTCAAAGTCAGGACCGAAAGTTTTATCCCTCCTAGCCCTCTTACTTCATCTTAGTTCCATCTCTGGAGTCTCCAAGTTCTGAAAATATGGAACACTCGATTCCGGATATTCAGCTACTTCGAATTTCACTAGATCTGAACCATCTAGATCCGGTCAGTCAACGACTTCTGGTTCCTGGGAGCTCTATTCATAACTTCATTTGCGAGAGGTTATGTCTTTTTCCTTTCTAGGAAAAGTATCCTCAAAGAATTGAGCATTACTTGATTCCATGATTGTACCCCCATGGATATCTGGAATATCTGACTTATGCACTAAGAAGCAATAAATACTACTGTTATTTGCAATCTATAGTATCAGGCCCAATCTTGACCTTCTTTGGCTTAGGCACTTCGACCTTTGCCAAATAACCCCACACCTTTAAATATTTATAGGTGGGTTTCTTTCCCTTCCATGATTCATATGGAGTTTTGTCTTTACCCTTATGTGAGACTCTATTAAGAATCGTATTAGCGGTAAGGACAACTTCTCCCCATATATTTTGGGGAAGACCAGAATTGATGAGCAAGGCATTCATCATTTCCTTCAATCTACGGTTCTTGTGTTCAGCAACTCCGTTTGACTGAGGTGAGTATGGAGCCGTCGTTTGATGAACAATGCCCGATTGGGTACAATATTCCTCAAATGACGCTATATATTCTCCCCCTCTATCACTATGAATTGATTTAATCCGCATGTTTAGTTGGTTTTCAACTTTTGCTTTGTAGCGTCGGAACGCTTCATCCTTACTTTTCAACAAGTAAAGGTAACAATACATTGTGCTATCAACAATGAATGTCACAAAGTACTTATTCCCCCATCTAGTTTGTGCAAACTTTAAATCACATATATCTATGTGAATAAGTTCTAGAGGAGCGGTATTCCTTTTGATGGATCAGAAAAAAATCTTTGTGAGTTTTGCCTCTACACACACCTCACACTTATGTTGAGGGTTTACGTCGATAGACGGTAACAACTCCAACTTTACCAACCTTGGATGGACTTATAGTTAAAATGTCCTAATCTATGATGCCATAAATTAGAAGACTCAAGCAAGTAAGAAAAAACTTCAATTTTATTGCTTTGACGCATTACAGACATAACATTAACTTTGAAAAGGCCTTCACAGACGAAGCCTCTTCCCACAAAAGTTCCATTCTTGGTGATTACAAATTTATTAGACTTAAATACTAGCCTAAAACCAGCATTAATCAATAAAGGTCCTGAAATTAAATTTCTCCTAATCTCAGAGACATACATCACCTCCTTCAGAGTGAGCTCCTTTCCAGAAATCATCTTCACGACCACCTTTCCTACCCCCTGCACGTCAGAGGAAGCGTTGTTACCCATGAACATCTTCTTGTCTGTAACTGGTGTATATGTGGAGAAGGCATCTCTATTGGAACAGATGTGTCTGGTAGCACCCGTGTCCATCCACCATTGCATGTGATTCTCAACAAGGTTTGCTTCAAGCACCACCGGCGAGAACTCCTCAATCATGTCGTCAAGAAGCGTGTCTTTGACGACGTTAGCCCGTGCGTTACCTTTGGCCTTATCGTTTTGCTCAGTCTTGAGCTTGCGGCATTCCTTGATCATGTAACCAGGTTTCCCATAGTGGTGGCAGTTCCCCTTGAACTTATCCGCCATCTAGGTCTTGCCATCTTTTTGGAACTTGCGCTTCATGCTTATGTTCCCTTTGGCCTCAGCTAGATTTTCCTTTGCCTCAGCGGGTTGCTTTCCCCTAGGCACGACCTTCTTATTATTTTCCTGAATCTGAAGTTTGATAATAAGTTCTTCAAAGGTCATTTCCTTTGTCTTGAATTTTAAGTAACTAATAAACTCATTCCAGGAGGGAGGTAACTTTTCAATTAGTGATGCAACAAAAAATTACTCATTTGGTTTCATACCTTCCAAATCCAGGTGATGTAGAATCATTTGGAATTCTTGGACTTGGGACATCAAAGTTTTACTATCCACCATTTAAAATTAAGGAATTTCCCAATGATGAATTTCTTCGTACCTACATCTTGTGCGTTGTAGTTCTTCTAAAGTTTTTCCCATAACGCTTTGGTGGTGCCTACGGTGCAATACACCGTGTAGAGTGGGTCTGACGGACAATTCAAAATATAGTTCTTACACATGAAGTCGCTGTGACTCCATGCATCAAGAACCATCTTCATGCCATTAATGACATGGATACCTTGGCCCCCTTCAGCCGTTTCATTAGGATGAGGGTCCATCTCATCTCCAACATGTGGAGGATCTTCTGTTTTAAAATGAGCTATTCCCATAACAGTCAAGTAAAACAACATCTTCTGCTGCCATCTCTTGAAGTTGGAGCCCACAAATATTTCTGGGCTTTCATGGTGGAAACCAGAGGGTGGAGGAACTGTCACGTTCCATTGGGCAGCAGTAAAGACATTGGATGTGCCTTGGGCAGCAATTAAGGCACTAGATGTTCCTTGAGCAGCAGTGGGGAAGGCAGAGGGGTTGCCTTGAGCAGCAGCAGCAGCAGAATCAGAAGCGAGTTGTTCTCTTCCAGTCATCTTTCTAAGCACTTACAACAATCTTGTCTTAAAATTGTGAGTTACAACAATTGCAGGAAACAGGAAGTAAGTAAATATTACAATAGCCAGAAAAGATAAACTACTAACGATTACAACAACTGGAAATAAGAACAATTACAACCACTTTGAAACTTCGCTGAGTTGAGTGATGTCACTCTATCTTTAAGACAAGATTGCCCCGTATATATCTTCTTACGTTATGGGCAATAGTCTCCAAAGATAAAACAACAACTTAACAAATGAGCAAAGGAAACTCAAGTTTTACTCTTGAATAACTTTGAGTAATGAAATGATGCTAGAGAGGAAGAAGACGATTTCTGAAAATTTCTCAGTCTCGAACAATTGAGCCAAATGCCTTAATTTATAATGTAAGGAGGATGACCTCTCAACTAGCCAACTAATGGCTTTAAATAACCATGTAATGACACTTATTGAGGGGTTACAATAAGCCAAATAATGGCTGAATTCAAGTCCCAAGTAATGGAGATTCAATGCTCCAAAACCAGCCCAAGAGGCAGAAACTTTCTACCTTCTGCCGTGAGCCTCTTCCCAATTTTATCTTTTCTGAAACTCCAGGGACCAAACTATAAATACTAAGAAGTTTGGGGTCCAAAAAGATAATATCAGAAGAAGCCCTATAGCCCAGCCCAGCCCGACCCAACCCGACCCAACTCAGACCGGTGGGTGGTGGCGACGCGCGTGTGGGCCTAGCCTTGAACCTAAGCACACCTAGGTCCTCCCTCCTTCAAACATATGGGTTACCCCTTGGAGTCCCAAATCCTTATCCACTTTTGAGGATTATAAAATGAACAATTCTTCATTTCTCCACTGTCTCCACCGATGAGGGAGATTTGTTCCACACCATATTTTTCATGCCTCAAACACCTTACTTTGTGGATCAATATCTTTTTCATTTCTTAACAAAATTTGACGATCCTTGGCCCCACGCTCATCTACTTACATAGTAGATTATTCACGTGTGAAAAACCAAAGTCTTCAACATGCGGAACCCTAGTGTTTAAGTCATTAAAGATGGGTGGACGCAATCCCCATCAAAGGCAAATTTCCAACAGTCTTCACAATAAAGCAGCGTGAAAAAGAATTGCTCTGGAGATTTGTTGAAAGGTTCCAACGCGAGAGTATAACACTGTAAATAATCCTGAAGGATTTGGTTATGGCTGCTTTTCACGGATGGCCTGAACCCAAATAGCTCTAATGCTTCATGAAATATAAAGAAAGTTTGAGAGAATTCCGGCCAAAAAAGGGAATGAAGTGAATAATCACTACGCAGCTAAAATGCTGATCGAAGGCGACCATAAGGCATTGCACAAATTGAAGTTAGAGGTCATTTCCACAATAGACCTAAAACACACTACCTATTAGGTGGAGAAACCCGAGATATTGGTTTGAACCTTATTCGACCTCCAGATAAATGGGGTTAGGTTCAAAGTCGGATTGAATCAAAGGTAACCAGGGTCAGCCAAGAAAGTAAGTTGTGGGGCCTTCTAGGATGACATCAATAGATTCAGGGACCCGAGGATATCGAAATATAAATTTAACATAGCAACTACAGTTTTAGTCATGTCCATGAGAGACATCAAAGAAGCCAAGTTCCCCAAATAAACTCACTCCAACCCTGATCGAAAGGATGTTGACATGTGGTGTGACTTCCATAATATGCTGGGACATATGACTGAGGACTGCAAACACCTTTGATATGAGGTGGAACACATGTTCTGAGCTGGACACCTGAATCAAAATAAGCTTCCAGGTGTTGAGAAAGCAAAAAGGCCACCATCACGGAAGCAAACGATCCACCTGATCTTTGGTGGGGAAATAGTCGATACATTCACCTATTTAGCTATTGAAAAGACCAAATTCTTTGCCTCTATCAGAAAAAGACATTGGGAATATTGGGATTCCTTTGATTATAATGCAATTGCCTTTGCTAATGAGGATTGTACCAAAACATTATTCCTGCACAATAATGTTCTAGTAATATCCTTTTATATTTAAAATTCTATAATTAAGCATGTGTTAAATGATCCAAGTAGTTTGGCCAGCATCATCCAACTTTGAGTCCTTAAAGAATTGCAATTGATAGATACTGGTCAGATTTAACATGACAAGTGAGATGACTCGGATGGAGATAATGTTGTTAATTTACGATGAAGGGGTCACTCGGGACACGATGTTCGACGTCATAGTTAATGATATGCCATACAACATCATCATAGGAAGACCTTGACTCCATCTCATACTCGAAGTCCCGTCAATGTTTCACCAAACTATAAAGTGTCCCACTCTATGGGGGATAAAGGAGATCTGGGAAGAGCCATCTGCAACCCAAGAAATGAGCACTTCTGCCGTAACAGTTGTACATAAGGGTGTCCAACGGGGCGGGTGGGTCCCGATGGGACTGGGGGAAGTTCGGGACTGGTCCTCCAACAGGACAGGTAGGACAGGACGATGTCCCATCCCACCTCTCACTCCATCGGAAAAGGGAATCGGTCTTAGCCGGTCGGGGCGGGGTAGGGTCGGGATTTCCGATATTTTTTTTGGCACTTAATTTTTAAAAAATAATATATATAAATACTTCAATAATTGAACAAGATAGTGTAATAAAAACATCCAAGTTTATTTTTGTGCCTCTTATATTATTTAATAGAAATGTGATTTTTTGTAATACAATTTCAAAATTGCAACTTCGGGTCTATTTACACACGTCTAGCGATTCAAATTATTGGCCAAAAGTACGGGATGTTACACCCCAGTCCCTCCTCTTACACCCTCTGACCAGGATATCAAGTGTGGTATACTTGCTATCTCAGATCGCGGTAACACAGAGAAAATCAGGAGTGTCAACTAGCGCCGGAGTTCTAGAAGGACCCAAAAGTTCGAGGGTTAGTTTATGTTATTGGACCCTCTAAATTTCACAGGGTCAAATGCGAATGAGGATCCTCAAAATTTCACGGACCATCTTCACATGGTTTTCATAGTCATGCATTCTATAGAGAAGGAAGCAGTTGAGTTAGCAGCCTTCAAATTGCGAGATATTGTTGTCATCTGGTATGAGGCATGGGAGCGATCTACAGGAGAGGATGCCCAACCGGCTATTTGGGAAGAGTTTGTAGAGGCCTTTTTGGACCATTATCTGCATTTACAGATCTGAGAGGCCCGAGTCGACCAGTTCTTGACTCTGTATCAAGGGAATATGAGCGTTCGAGAGAATAGTCTCCGATTTGATTCCTTGGAAAGGTATGCCCCAGCTTTTGTTGATACTATACATGCTCGGATTTACCGATTCATATCAGGTCTAGCACTGGAGTATGTTGAGGCATGTACTACAACTGTGGTGTACGAAAGTATGGATATTTATCGCATACAAGCCTTCACTCAGAATTTGGAAGAGCGTCGCCTTCAGCAATCGATTACTGAATGGATGGAAAGAGAGAAATATAAAAGGGCAAGACTTACTGAGCCTCAGGAGGAGACCCATATTGGTTCCAGGCTACAACAGTTCAGACGCCCCACCCAAACTGCAGTCCTCCCAGTCACAGAGTTATATTCTGTCGGGACCAGGTCAGAGCTCACAAGCATCGTGCTCGTAGAGGCAGCAGAGTTCAGATCAGATGAGATCTGCCTCTTCACGTTGTGGTACTTATGGTAGAGGGCATTATTCAAGGCGTAGGCTAAGATCGATTGCTTGTTACACGTGTGTTCATGAGGGTCACATGATGAGAGATTACTGGATAGAGGGTAAGGTGGCATGGTGCAGGCAACAGACTCAGTAGCAAGATTATCTACTTCAGTATGCCTCCCAGGTCAAGGGTCCCAATCTTCTACTAGCAGAGGTCGAGGTTGAGGTGGAATTTCTAGTTTAGGCGGGGGTCAGAACTGCATCTATGCTTTAGCTGGTCGATAAGACCCTGAGTTTCCTCCAGATGGTATTGCGGGTACAGTGAATTTGTACCTATATAGTAATTATACTTTGACAAGTTTCGCACCCATTTAGCTATGGAAGAGTCGATATATTATTTGAGTTGTAAACTAAGTCTTTCGTAATATTTAAGCTAAGTATTGAGTTAGCTATTTCTATATAGTTCTTGTAGGATTGTGCGATAATGATATGTAGCCATCAGGCCTTAGTTCATTTTATAAGGTTAGACATAGTCACTTTACATATTAAAGATAGGCTAGCATCTTGATTAGACTTAACATGACTTATAGAGGGATGGCGTTAAAATCTTGGAATGAGAACGAAACTGAGAGGGAATTAGAAACCTTCAAACTCCCATAGAGCATGTGCCGATCACCAAGAATTTAACCTATGAAAAAACACCAGCAGCCAGTTTAGATAGGCAAGTTTGGAAGTTGAGGACTAAGAAAGTCACCTCTGTTAAGGTACTATTGAGGAATAACAATATAGAAGAGATGACTTGGGAGGCCGAAGAAGATATACGATACAAATATCCTTACTTATTTCAGTCTTCAGGTGCTAATGTTGAGGCCAAGTTGATTTATTTGTTATATGTTGTCATGTGTGGCGTTGGATATATTGTTTGGGCTATTTAGCAGGTTTTGTGTAGTCATGATTAAAAAGGAAACTATGCCAAAAATTTTAGAACCCTCAGGAGTTAAGAATATTTTCAACATTAGTAGACGGATATTCCTATGAGGGAAAGGATGTTACACCCCCATAAACTTTGCGTTTCGTCATGTCGTTAATGTATACCAATGTCTCGGGAAGAGGTACGACCTTACGGAAGGGTAATAAAGGTTTATAATTGTTTATGGAAGTTCTGGAATGTACGAAAGCTAAACGGATCAAAGAAAATACGTTTCGACGAAATTTGAAAACTGGGAATTTTGACGGCAAGGTTGACGGACCGTCATAGATATTGACAGACTGTCATAGAGACTGGCGGGCCATCAAATTTCTAAGGTGAACCATCAATTTCTCTGCATTTTTGGATTCTTGGGAGGTAGATTGACGATCCAGATTAACAGACCATCAAGTGTTTGATGGACGGTCCAAACTGATGGACCGTTAAATGTTTGAAGAACCGTCAATCCAATCAACAAGTTGCGGCGATGGAAAATTTCAGTCGGGTTTATAAGCGGGTCACGCAAATTAGAACTCATTTTTCATCAACATCAGACCATAAACACCTCCTAAATACTCTATAAGGATTCCATAACACCCAAGGTCAATCCAAAGGAAAATCACGCAAGGTTAACATGATAATTCCCACGGTAATCATAGAAATCATCTTCCCTAGAGTGAAGCAATTTTGGAAACCCTTGATATTGGAGTAACTTGCTGTATTGAGAGGGTTTTGATACATAGAGGTGGGATTTATCCTCCTCTATCTATATTTGTGATTTATGGATGATTTGGAGTAAGTTGTGATGGGATTTTCATAATCCAAACTCGTAAACCTATGAAGTCATGGTGAGATGAGTCGTGGGATGTTTTGCTTGAATTATGAGTTTATATTGATTAGTAAATTAATTGTTGGTATTGTGAAACTAAGAAAGAATGTTTCAGAGGATCATGAGATTAAAGTACATAAGTACCCTTTGTTGAGAAGTTTAAGATTTTATGCACTTAAGGCGTTTGTTAAAATGCCTAAGAGAAGGCTATCTTTAGTTATTGCTCCAAAATTGACCCAAGTCATTCATTTAATGTAGACTATCGCTCGTAGAATTTGAGAGATCGTGTGTTATCAACATAAAGTATGTGAAGGCTATAATTTTCTTTATTCTTGGCATGATTCCTTTAACAAGCTAGTTCCTCTTTCGGCGCAAAAGATATGCTAGCCACAAGAACCGTAATTGTGTTATCACGGCCCTATCCTAGTAGGCATTCCTTATCGAGAATGAGTTACAATTAGAATGAGTTACATTAAGACATGTTTAGCCAAGTACCTAAAAATAATAGACAACATGATGTTTCCTTCGGGGCTATGATGATTGCCTTTGGAGCTACAACAAATTACCTTCTTGGCTATTGGTCATACAGTATGTCTACAGAGCTACATATATTGCCTTCGGGTCTAAATAGACGTGTTCTTGCCTTCAGGGCTATATACGTACAACTTACCTTCGGAGCTATGCATTCACACCTAAGTGCCTTATATGAATCTAAGTAACATATGTTAGTTTACATAGTTAGTAGACAACATAGACAAGTAAGTGTAGCCAATTCTTCCTTTAGTAGCTCTTCAATTTATATTTAGATTGCTTTATATTCAGTTTCATTCGCCTTACATACTCGGTACATTATTTCATACAGATGTCCCTTTACCTGGGGACACGGTGTTCATGCCCACAGGTTCAGACAGGTTGCAGGAGGGATCACATTAGTAGGACCCACCGAGTATTAGCTTTTGTGGAAAGTTCCAGATTATTTGGAGTTTCCAGGTCTAGTTTTTGGTATGTTTATAGATCATAAGTAGGCCGGGGCCCTGTCCTAGTCATGATACAGTTATAACTCGTTAGAAGATTATAGACGTGTTTCTACATAGTAGTGTCAGTGTAGTGGTCTAGTCGGCCCTTGTATATAGTCTATTTTGGATTTTGCTGCGTGTAGGGACTAGGGTAGGCCTTGGCGGCTTCCCTATCATGTATATATATATATATATATATATATATATATATGCGGGGATAGTCCCGTTTTAGTCAAGTTGATTTCTATTTACAGATATTTCAGAATATGGCCTTGTCGGCTTAAGTCGAGATTGTTTTTATAGTAGGGCCTCAATGGCTCAGCATTCCTTTAAGGCTCAAGTTAGGAGTTCAGTTTGGTATGCTCGGACCTAGCAAGGTACCGGGTGCTAGTCATGCCTCACCTAGGTTGGGGCGTGACAAAGCATGCCCTCATTTTATCAGTAAATGACTACATATAGGATATGATGGCTGAGTTCGAGGTCGGGTTATCCATTTCCCAGGAGCATTGGCACTAGAGAAGGCTTCCAGGATGAACCTTACTCATCAATACAAAAAGATGCAAGCTTGTCATGAAGCTGATGAAGAGGCAGCACCTAGTAATCCTTCATACTCGAGTGGACACCCTCCAGGAAGTCACCAGTGGTAGTCTTGATCTTTAACAAACCATTATTGATGTTGAAGTGGATTTGGGTGCAGCAAAGCAAACCTTGGAGGACTTTCCCAGGCATGAAGGAGATAGTTATGAGAGTAAATGCCCCATTAACCCTCCTAGAGTTTGAGATGTCCCCTTGCATGATGATCAAGTTATTTGGGCCATTGGGCCCTTCATTATTTTTTTGTGTTAGATGCAAGGCCTATATGTCTTAGTCCTATTTTATGTATGACAATATCTTTCTCCCATCTTTATAATACAAACTTCCTAATGTAATACCAGGTTCTTGTTTGGAAATTAATAAATACTATTCATTTTTTCTTAAGTCTTGTCTTGTTTTTTTCCAACACTTTGAATTTTTTGTGCTGCTTTAACTGTTCAACGAAAACTTATTATGGACCGAAAATATAGGATCGGGTTGTAAGGAGCCCTTTTTAAAATAATAACACTTAATTGTCAGGGTTTGCCTGTCTTACCCTTCTTCCAGAACTATGTTCTTTATTAGGGCGTATGTGTTTACGCTTGGAGATTGGTTAGTCTTCAAAGATCTTTTTGTTTTTATTTCCTTTTACCAGAACCAATTCTCTTGACCATTCCGAGTATGTTACTTTCGGATACGTGTTTTATGATTGAGAACTAGACATCTGATTCATAATAAATGAGGGACTTTTATATTTGGTATTGATGAGGAGGACGTCACAACCTAATTTTTAGGCACAAGGCTCGTTGTTGAACCTTCACTCTTTGAGCCTAGGTATGTCGTGTGTTTGAGGCATAAATCACTTGTCTTAGATTCCGTAGACTAAATTTAAAGCCCGTAAGTTTGATTTTCAAGTAATATTGAAGTTTGTGCATTTTAGTCGGAGACTTATTTGTAACAAAAGTAAATGATAGAAAAAGTATATAGCCCATCTCATTATCATAATGGAGGAAACGGCCCTAGAGGTACATAAACCCTTTCGAGGTTATAAACTTTTACAAGGAACAAATTTGAAAAGTAAACTTCTAGTCCATCTGGATCAGTCCCGATGTGATGTGGCAATTCTTGTGTAGTGGGTTGCTTCCTATCATCTGGGCAACCCCAATTTTCTATTGACAAACCGGAGCATTTATACTGGCATGCTCCTTACCTCTGGGATAATCCATCCCCCTTACCCTCAGTACTTGAGTGCAAGAAAGGAAGACTCGGGCACTGGATCTTAGTCTAGGGGGCCTTCATCTTTGGTCTCCTAGTGCCTATTTTTTGGTAATACACTTTACAATTGTTGCCTCATTACAAAACTTACCGAGAAACCATTTGGGGATAAAATTCTCAGCTAAGAAAAAAAGTACAACACATAATTTTCAGTTTTTGATGAAGCAAGAGTAGACGTTCGGAGGGTCCATGTCCGACAACCATGTTAGCAAAAAAGATAAAGTGAATTTTAAATCATACCTTTTTTTCTCGGAGGTAGTATCTATTTAGGTGGTTGACATTCCAATTGCTCTTCAAATCCTCCTCGATCTCGGCTTATAGCCGATATGCACCTTTTCATGAGATCCTAATAACTTGATATGGACCTTCCCAATTTGATCCCAGTTTATCGGTGTTAATTTCTTTTGTTGCGGTCATTTCTTTTTTCTGGAGGACATAATCCCTGATTTTGAAATGTCTCAGGTTTGCCCTCCTGTTAAGTATCTTTCTACATTTGCTTCTGGGCTACCATTCGGATGTAAGCCATATCTCGTCATTCCTCGAGTAAATCTAATTTGATAGTCAGGCCTCGGAGTTAGCTTCCTCGGTGGCTTGGGTGAACGTTTAGCTAGGCTCACCAATTTTGGCTGGTACTAAAGCCTCTGCACCATAGATGAGAAAAGGTGGTGTTTATCTGATTCTAGTTTTCGAGGTTGTCCAATAAACCCAGAGCTCACCAGGCATTTCCTCAGGCCATTTGCCTTTAGCCTGTTCTAGCTTTTGTTGATGTTCTGGATCATTGTCTTGTTCATTAATTTGGCTTGCCTATTTGCGCATGGGTAGTAAGGGGAAGAAGTTATTCTTTTGATTTTCAGCCCCTCAAGGAATTTTTTCACTTTCGAGCCGATGACTTCTAGCCTATT
This sequence comes from Anisodus acutangulus, assembly GCA_029783415.1. Lineage (NCBI taxonomy): Eukaryota > Viridiplantae > Streptophyta > Magnoliopsida > Solanales > Solanaceae > Anisodus > Anisodus acutangulus. The sequence goes on from CM056508.1 coordinate 27,570,015, forward strand.
GTCACGTGCAATTTCCTTTAGGACCCTGAATCGACATATGATCTGGTCCCAAATGAAGTTAATAACTTCTTGCCCTAAAATTTCTTATAGGCACTTGTTTCCACCAACAATAAAGCTAAATGTGTTACGGGTTTTCTAAAGAAGAACTTTTTCACCCGTTTTGGCATGCCAAGGGCGATTATCAGCAATAGGGGTTCACTTTTATAACAGGGCATTTGCAGGTTTGCTCGAGAAATATGGAGTTAAGATCCGAGTGGCCACTCCGTATCATCATCAAATGATTGTCCAAGTAGAAGTTTCCAATCGAGAGATAAATAACATTCTAGCTAAAAACGTTAATGCAAATCGGACAGACTGGTCCCTGAAGCTAGATGATTCTCTTTGGGTATAGATAATGGCGTTTAAGACGCCTATTGGAACTTTACCTTATCAATTGGTTTTTGGTAAGGCTTGCCATTTGCTAGTCGAGCTCGAACACAAGGCTATGTGGGCGTTGAAAAAATTGAAATATGGAGTGGATGAGGCAGCCAAGCTTTGATTGTTTCAACTTAATAAAATTGATGAATTTTGGTACCAAACATATGAGAGTGCATCATTGTACAAGGAAATGATGAAGCATTATCACGATAAAAAGATCCTAAAGCGGGACTTCTAACCCAATGATGAGTCTTGTTGTTCAATTCACAATTGATGCTTTTCCCAGCCAAACTGGAATCCAAATGGTCCGGGCCTTTCCAACTAGTAAGTGTTTAATCCAATGGCTCAATTGAATTGAAGTCTGGAGATGGAACTCAAACTTTAAAAGTGAATGGCCAAAGGATGAAGCATTACCATGGTTGTATTGATTGTGACAAAATAGTTGATAGGCACCGCTTGAAGCATGGTTACACTCTTGATCCATACTAAAGTGGTAAAACTGTCGTGCCGTGACGTTAAATCAATCGCTGCTTGGAAGATAGAGCAAGTTTAATTTTGTATTTTCTTATTATTATTTGATTTCAGTTGTTTTCTTTGTTTTTTTTGTTGTTTGATGCTTGGAAATGAGAATGACATGAAGAAAATGATAAAGTGCAAGACGTACAAAAATGTACGGACCGTACTTTGCACCATATCAAGAAAGGAGGAAAACATTGATCACTGTTTTGTTGGGCATCCAAGTACGCCAGGAATGTATGGGCCGTAAAAATTGTATGATAAGTTATACGGCCCATACTTATTCGATTCCACATCATTAATGAAGCTAGGTAAGTATCAAAAATACGTACCATACATTTAAGGTCGGGGAAAGTTTAAAAACCTTACCCGACCCTCACAATTCCCACTTTCACTCAAATTCAAACTTTCTCCTAAACTCTCTCCCATAACTGACTATTAATAACTCCCCATGACTCCTCATATTCTTCTATCACTCCACACACATCAAGTCCCTATCTTTGCAGCCCTAATTAAAAGTCTTGAAAATAAGTTAAGGATTACATCCTTTCTCCACTACTCATCCCTTTTGTTCATCAATTTCATCACTCACAGACATGTTTATGTTTTATTTACCCTTACTTCTCCCATAATGGTATGATTGTGGATGAGACATTGAGTCTGTGGGTTGTTTATAGAAATTCAAATTAGGGTTTCCAATGTGTTGAATTTTGGGTATTCAATTTTGGTTGTGGGTTGAAAATTGGTATATTTGCTGTAATGAATGACTCGTGGGGGCGAGTATATCAGAACTCCCAATGACTCAGAGGGAATTCCGATAGACACTTCAACCTTGAAGTTTGAAATCATTATGCCCACAAATTGTTCAATAAAATGCCAATAAGAGAAATTTGTGTAAAACGTGTGAAGTATGAGTAACCTGAGCCCCAATTCCCTATCCACAAAAGGATGAGATTGGGTAAAGGGCATGTGTGTTAGGTGTACAAGTCTGTGTAAAAAAGTCATGTATGGTACCGTACCATTTATTTACAGACCGTACAAATTTTTTATGCACCATACAATTTTGTACGGTCTGTCAATTATTTGTACAATCCATCATTTTTTGTACCACACATATATTGAACATAGTCTAGCTGCCTGCAAGCAATCAAATTATGTTTGTTTTGTTTTCGTTCTTATTTATTTTGTGACTAATGTTGTCCCTCCATACGTATGCCTTAGAGAAACACTGGCAAGAGAGGTGGTGGGTCCTAACCAACAGAGAAGGGCAGGGGTTGAGGTAGGGAAACAATACATATATGCCTGAGTGATGTGCCCTCTGACTAAGATGAGGATTTTATATCATTAAAGAAAATAAGGGCCTCTGCAGCATCTGCACCACGTCAAGTGACACAATCATCCGATTCCTCCCAGACTGAAGAGGAGGAATCATCCCTATCTCACTCTAGTGATGGGGAAACTGAACAGGGAAGCGAATCGACTACTAAGTCCCCTGCCACCTCTCCTGACCCGGACACTACAGAAGAAAAGAGATTGAGATAAACACAAAGTAAGCAACTTGAGGAAGATAACTTGGGGTTTTCTGTAGAAGGGTCCAAAGAACTGTTCGACCAGGGGTTAGAACTAGCAAAAAAGGGAAAGAATCTGCAATGAAGCATAGGTGAGGAGCGACAAATTAGCTCCTATGGGTTAGATTCTTTCCCACACACTGTTAAGACATTAAAATTTTATGGTTTGAGAGTTTCAACAACCCCCTTGGTGAATATTGCCCTATCCTTATCGGGAGTTCTATGCATTATATGGCGCCGCTCTATAAAAGATGCAGAAACCGAGCAAACAAATACAAAAACTTCCAATATTGGATGAAGTTGAGGTCCGGAAGTTCAAGGTAGATATCTCTAGCAAAGCAATAAACTAGTTTTATTGTAGGGTTGATTATGTCACACCATCAAATGAGACTGAACTTAATGATACATTGGCTCGAAGAACATCAGATGTTGTGATTAAATGGGTGGCTACTGTGATAGCTAAGTATGACCCGCCATCTTGGCTAAAGAATAAAGAAAAGATCTACAAAAAGAATTTGACACTCGAAGCAAAATTTTGGTGGAGTCTTATGCTTTACAGGTTGATTTCCACCCAGACCAACAATTCACTTACACTAGATAGAGTTATAATAGTCACATCATTGATGTCCTGATATCCAGTAAATTTTGGGAGAATCATCACGGAGGAGATTCGTGAGAAAGAACCACAGTCGGCCACATCTTTGATATTATGTTGCCTTATCACTACGCTCTATCAGAGAGTGAATGTTCCGATCTTGACTTATGAAGATCACTGTATTCAGGCTACACATGTCTTTGACCTAAGGAAGAGGAAGCATAAAACCCTCAAGGAATCCCAAGATGCTGATGACATATTGCTAGAGTTGCTTAGAGGACATGAGGAGACTCAGGCCGAGCCTATTTTCGGGGCCACAAATGATGCCACCACATTGTCATCTTCTGCTACTACTGCTCCGATCACTGATACTGTTCCATCCACCACTACCATTCCACCTACTCCATCTAGATCTACTTTTTCAGTGGGTCAAACTCCTTTGGATACTCAGCCACCAGCAGTGCCGAGGGTAGTAGATCCCTTTGCTTTCACCAAGGAAAATTTCAAATAGATTTCCATAAAAGTGGAAAGGGTTGATCAACAGACAACTATTATCATCGGGAAAATTCGCAAGTTCATGGAGAATGCTATTTGTGAAGCTGTAAAGTCGATAGATTTGAGATTAGGTTGGCTGCATTTGAGAGAGTAGGACAAGGTGGTAATATGAGGACATTCTAAGAGGAGCTTTGGTAGTTGATGGCTGTTGTTCAAGTAGTGCAGGCCAGGTCTCAAATTGTCTTGGAGGATCCCACCCCGATGACACAAGTGGATATATTATTGCTGATACGTGTTGAGAATTTGATAGATGATGATGACTCTCCGATAGATAACAAAAGTAAGAGGAAAATAATAAGGTGGATCCATTGGGTGATGAGACATAGGAGGTGATGAAGACTAGTCTGCATCGAGAGAAGGAGCAAAACATGCGCATAGTCATGTATAATTTACTATTTGATAGTCATTCCACACCGCTCACCGATGAGGCTATTGGTGCCTCTTCCAATAGCGCAACGGCTGAGTTGACTTTGCCTATCCAGCTCCCCTACCTGTTGAGTCCATTATTCCATTGTCCACTGATATTGATACTGCAGATCCTACCTTGAAGGCTACATAGTCTCAAGATGACAGCGCACCTAGTGCGCCTCAGGTCGTACTTACCCTCTGTTGTACTTACTTTGATGCATTGAGCATAATCAATTATTTTTTATTAGGGATGGGGTGACTTGGATTTTTATTGTATATCGTTGTACATATATGTCTAGGACCAACTTTTCTTTGTCATAGTTATTTTATTTAGGGTTTTTTTTCTATTAAACTTGGTATGTTTTGGTTGTGTTTCAATAGAATAGAGTAATTGTGACATGATGGTGGTTTGAGTAACTTATGGCATGTATAATGGTTTGCAATCGAAATACCCTCCTCCTAATTTTTGTGATGTGTAGTCGAAATATGTTGCTTAATTGACGTTCATGATTCGTTTTATGACATTGTGGGTATTGAATTACTTTGTGTGTTGAATGCTTAATTGGAAGTCAAATCGAGTTAGTAGAACAATCGTTATGCCAGTGTATGTGAGTTGTTAGTATGTGTTCACTTACTATACATGCAATCTAGAACTTTCCTGTTTAGTCATGCTTGGTTTCTAAGGATAGTTGGGCTGTTGAAATGATCTTAGGCTTTGTTTCTATGATTTTGAACCCTTTTTCCTTTCATGAGCCTAACTCGTGTACATAAATTATCCCTAGTCTCCCATTTTGAGCCTTTAAGACTATTCTTTTACTAGCCGCTAATGAGCTTCTACCCTTTATTCAAAGTATCCCTATTTTTGTACTTGTTCCCTTCTTGATAATTTGTAATGATGCAAGAAGAGGCTAAAAGCCTAAGTTTGGGGTGACATGCAAAATATGTGGAAAATGAGGCACAAGCCTAAGTTTGGGGTGAAACTGAGTTTCCCAGTACATGAGTCGATGTGGTTGTTGTAATAATTAGCTAAAACAATGCTGATAACATTGTACAAAAAGAGATAAATAAAGTTGTTTGATAACCCACATCGAAGTAGCAAAATCAAAAGAAATGTCATTAAAGGTGAGTGAAGTGTAGTGTTTAAGGAGGGTGAATCCCTATAATCTAGATATATATCCTACCCAGCCCTAATCCTACATTACAAGCCAGGAAAAGTCCTAGTGTGCTCATAGCTAATCTGCCCAAAGTCAAAAGCGTTGAAAGTAAGGACAAACATATGACATTTACATGTGTAGTTTGAGAACTTCTTTGTGAGTGTGAGTGTTTCTCTTCTTTGTAGTCTCTTGTCTCGTGTACTTGTATATATGTGTGTTTAGGGCTTTCTTTGGTCTATGTGAGTGCAAAAGGGATGGTAGATTCTTGATATTAATTGACTTTCTGGAAATTGAGATTCATGTGCACAATGGTTCCTCTAATAACTTAATGTCATTGATTGAAGCTTCATCGTGAGTTGCAATATTTTTGAGTCATACATCTTATGTAGTAATGCGAATATGGAGGGAGTCACTTTTGTACGAAGTATGTGCCTGTAGTTACTTGCCAAAACTATTGTAGACATTCTTACTTTGTGATATATGAGCATCTGTGTTAGTATTATATGTTGTTTTACTTGCTTGAGGACAAACAAATACTTTAAGTTGGGGGTGTTTATGTGCCGTAGAATTACGACACATTTAATGCCTTTTGACGATAAGTTTTACTTATTTTTAAGAAAGTTTATATTGTTTTAATATATTTTGTTGTGTTTTAGGTAACTGATGACCAAAAGGCAAAGACAAGGAAGTTTCACCATAAGTCCACAAAATTCAGAGAAGTATGGGCCGTATAAAAAAGGATGGACTTTGATGGCTTGAGACAGGCTGATTGATTTGTTAGAAAACTTGATACGACCAATTTGTACAGACCGTATAATAATGTATAGGTCGAACTTCATATCGTACTTTGAAGGCCATTTCACTAAAGATAACTAAAGGAGAAATTGTACGGACCGTACTTCATAAGTACGGGCCATACAAATGGGCATATAATTTGACCTAGAAGAACAGTGGAGAGACCGTATAAACATACGAACTGTACTTAATTGTACGATCTGTACTTGGTGCTGTCGGGGCAATTTTGTTAGAAGTTATTTCCGTGTTTTTGGACATGTATAAATAGTTTTTAGGGTTTTGTGGCTCAATTATCTTTAGTTTTTAGACTTTACTCCATAGCATTGAATACTTATCATTTCTTGAAGCTTTTGAGGATAAGATTCCACCATTTCATCTACTTTATTCAATTGTAAGCTTTAATGAATTCTTTAATGCTTTGTTTTGTAATCAACATTATGAGTAGCTAATTTTAATACTAAGGTTATGGACCCAATGATGGGTGTTATGTAAATGAGTGTTTAATATTAATATATACATAATGAGTTGTTAGTATTTACTTATTCCTTATTCATTCATGATTTGTTAATGGTTAAAAACATTAGCTTAAGCCATAAACTTTTACTTTACTTGAAAAAGTGATTACGGTTTGGTAGGGATAAGTAACAAGAAATTGGGACGTTAACTCTTGTTTAATAAACCCGCTTAGGAATAAGAGGTGTTTATTTGGCATAATTAACCATTCTTAATCTCAACTCTTTTATATTTTGGAAAATCATAAAGAGAAATACTTCTTAATTATTGGAAAATATTAGGAAGTCACTTGGAGATTAAGTGCATACAACACAATAATCCACTAGAAGTATATCACACTAACACCTATAGCATTATATCTCATCTAGAGGGGACACAACCTTGGTTTCTTAATCCAATCAATTCAAAATAGCTAGTAGAAATACACAATATTTTACAACCTTACCGGAATGCTAACATAGACCGAAAGTCAAGTATTACACTATAATAGTAACCTTTTCGCACCTTATTCCCTATGGAATTTGACCCCAACCTAGTTGGGTTACTATATTTGACAACGTCCACTTTATGCCACTTTTTAGGTATTTGAGTGTATCAGTTATCAGGACCCGAGTACCTCACCCAAACAAATGGATGACTCCTCCCCAAAATAATCAGGGGGAGAATAGAAGAATTAAATGATCATGAGTGAATTCCACTTTGGCGCGGTCGGCCAAGTGCTAGATGCAACGAACTAATCTCCAAACTTGGAGTGAATTGGGCCAGGAAAACTCGATATCTGTGGGAAAATGCTTCGATGATCACCAAAACGGGGAGCGCAAAGCCAAGGGAGAATAGTTAAATATAGATCATGGAATACCCTCTCCACATCATGGATGATTCAAGCGTCCACAATCGATTATCACTTAGAAGAGAACACTCTCTCTAACTAGCTACTCAAAACCCTCCACTGAATCTTAGTGATGGTTAACCCAAATATCACCATCATAGACAAGAGTTTGCGGAACAATATCAGCTACAAGGATTCGATATCAACCACATATGAGGTCTCACCTATGTGTGCATTTCCTCTACAATGATAAAGTAGCAGAGCCTCCCTCTCGACATACTCGAAGTGCGTTTGATTGTTGGGTGGAGAGAAAGAAAATGCAGTAAAGAAGATGATAATAAAGAGGACATGGTGAAGAAGGTTTTGCTAAAGGAAGCATAAGTTGGCTAATAAGAAAGGACACTTCCAAAAATTTGTTTGAAGTGATAAACAAGGAAAAGAAGACCAGTTTTCCGTGAAAGGAATGTTGGATTAAATGGAGGGAAGAGTAGTCATTACAGCAGGGGAAGCGCTGAGTCGCGTCCTGTTAAAAACGTCGTGCGTCATATTGGAGGGGTTTAAGAGACACTGTTGAATGAAATTCATGGGAATTAATTTCAGCACTGACTTGCATCTTGTCCCTGAACTGTCAGAAAATATGTCGACTGTTTTTCCGCCAGAAACTTGAAAACCTTTCCACTTTTTGGGCTTGTTTCACTAAGAGCCCAAAAGTGGAGGACTATTTATATGGGGTGAAATTTGGGATACAAACGAACCAATCATACTCCTCTACATGAAAATATGGGTTGGACGGTGTCCATGGTCATAGAGTGTCTCCTGGATGAAGACTAGAGAAACACTAATGTAATCACCCCAGACATATTAGTTCATTATCACCCTGGGAAGACAAGACAAGGGGCGTCCGAGGATGAGTGGTCAATAGCGTCGTTGCCATAAGGTCATTCCACACTAGCATAGCTCCGCTTCACAATTGGATCGCATTCCAAATAACTGATGTCATAAGTCTGTCAGCCTCGAGGGTTGTGACATTTTGCGATAGGACATCGATGTTGTACACTAGTCATGTCACTTGTACTTTCATATTGAAAAGTCTAGGATTTGTGTAAATAAATATACAATTCCAGGAAAGGAACATGATATCATCTCTCGCACTTGTAACCCTAACTCCATTCTTGAGCTATTGATGAAAGAAAGGCCACAAGCTTAAGCTCCCAACATGAGCCGAGAGGTGACTTGCGAAGAGTTCCAAAGATTGCCGTCCGTCATATGGTGATATGAATAATATGGAGTGAAGTTGAAGATCGAACGTGACAATCCAAGAAGGAACATGTTTATTTTAGGCTTTTATGTAGGTCTTGGCCGAGACCATCTTATTTTAGCTTATTTTTAAATTCATAGCTTAACTACTAGCTATCCTTAAGACATAATTAATAGGCCTTGTAATACGATAGGGTGACTAAGCAATCCGTGTAATGGGATAAGGTGACTAGGCCGAAGAACAATAGAAGCTTCCAAACATGCACCAAGGAGATAGTTCATGAACTATCTAGTTCATGCACTTATCTACATGGGTGACACAAAAGGGTGGCCTAGAGAACACAAAGGGTTAGCATATTCCTTTCCCCTAAATCGGCCAAGACCCTTCTCCCTTCCCTCTTTCCTATTGTGGCCGAATGGCTCATGTATTGTGTCTATCTAGTTATCTTCTAGAAGGGTCTAAGTACTAGTTTAAATAGGACATGCAGTTGATATAAATAACACTGAAGTTATATAAAATATATTTGAGTTTTACTCAACTTGCTAAGTTATTCAACTTTTGTATTGGTTAATTTAGTTGGTCCTTTTGTAGGCCATCGGTCCTTTTGTGGTCCGAACCTCGATCCTTTTGTGGGTCAACCCCTCGGTGTAAGTGTAGTTAGAATTTTTTTGACCTAACTACACACAAGCCAAAGTTCTATTCGGCCTACCTCACTTGGTTTGCACCTGAGCTTGTCCTTAGCAACCTCGTGATTTAACTATACTCAAGCCATGGTTCTATCCGGCCTTTCGGCCTACCTCACTGGCTTTGCACCCGAGCTTGTCCTTAGCAATGTCGTGTCCAATCCTTATTCCAATTCGGCCTACCTCACTTGGTTTGCACCCGAGCTTGTCCTTAGCGACCTCGTGTCCAATCCTTGTCCAAATTACTTTATCTTTTTCACCACAATAAACTACAACATTTCCCTAACCCACACAGAAAAGGTTATTAACCGAAACATCCCAGAACCACCCGAACACCCCAACCATTTTCGTCGCCATCCCGGTCGAGTCCCTAAACCGTCAATCTACTGTCCCAATCAGTTTCCACTACCTTACCACCGCCCAACCACCAACATAACCCTCAATGTTTCTAGAACATCCCCATAAAAAGCCTTAACCCATTTCCACCCAAAACTACCCATGCAACCCCCACAACACCCAAATAGTCCACAAAATCTGAGAATCCGACAACCTCTATTTGAGTCCATTTTCATGTCAACCCGTTTCCACCCAAACTCCGACCAACCTACCCTCACAAACCCTTCCTTATATACATCAGTTTGGCATCAGAGCAATGCAATCCCGTCCCACGCCTTGACGCTATGACTTACACAAAATAAGAACTTCAGAGAATCATAAGTGACCTATTTGCGGAACAAGCGCAAATCTTGAGAAAGAATTTGCGGGGCATGACGTGAGCAAAAATGCCAAGTTTGGTGTTTTACAAAACAACCCAAGGCATGAATGTAAATAATATCAAGAGTGTAGGGATTCCTTTGTTAGTAAGGAACCCGAAGTCATAGAGGACCTAGAGGAAGATATTGATCTTGCAGAGGTGGGTGAAAGTTTAGTACTCCGATGTGTGTTAAATGTTCAACTTGAAGAACAAGAGAAGACACAAAGAGATCAACTAGTTTACACTCGATGCAAGGTGAATGACAAAGTATGTAATATGATCATTGATGGAGAAAGTTGTACCAATGCGGCCTCCGTGGAAATGGTTGGCAAATTGAACTTGCCTATCCGCAACCATCCTAATCCATATGCTCTTCAATGGTTGAACAAAAACAAAGGGCTAAAGGTAATGCAACAAGCTCTTGTTAGTTTTCGGGTTGGTAGGTATGAAGATGAAATATGGTGTGACATCCTACCTATGGATGCTTGTCATATTTTATGGGGTCGGCCATGGCAGTTTGATAGGAAAGTGCAATATGATGGAGAAAATAATGTCTATTCTTTTTAAAAGGATGATAAAAAGATCCGGTTGATAACATTGTCACCTAGTGATGTGAAGAAAATGAAGATCCAAATTCCCAAGAACCGAAAATCCGAGACCCCCTTGCTTGATGCACGGGAGATCGAAGAAGAATTAAAAAAAGGGAGTTCTATAGATATATTGGTGCACGAAGATAAGAAGAGTCTTGTGGGTGATACGATTGAAGATGTCGGCTCGAAGGAACTCTTGAAGAAATCTGAAGATGTATTGCCGAATGATCTTGCACCCAGATTACCCCCAATAAGAACCTATAGACACAATCCAGAAGAGGCTAAGGAGTTGCAAGGCCAAGTGCAAGAATCACTAGGACTTCGTCAGAGAGAGCTTTAGTCCATATGTGGTACCCGTCTTGTTGGTGCGGAAGGAAGATAGAACTTGGCACACATGTATTGATAGCCGAGCGGTCAATAACATCACCATGTAGTGCAAGTTTCCTATGTCGAGATTGTCGTCCGTCATATGGTGATATGCATAATATGGGATGGAATATGAAATGGAGTTGAAGATTGGACGTGACGATCCAAGAAGGAACATGTTTATTTTCGGCTTTTATGTAGGTCTTGGTCGAGACTATTTTCTTTTAGCTTATTTTTAAAATTTCTAGCGTAACTACTAGCTCTCCTTAAGAAATAATTAATAGGACTTGTAATAAGATAGGGTAACTAAGCAATCTGTGTAATAGGATAAGGTGACTAGGCCGAAGAACAATATAGAAATGGAAGCTTCAAAACATGACCTAAGGAGAGAGTTCATGGACTAGCTAGTTCATGAACTTATCTACATGGGTGACACAAAAGGGTGGCCTAGAGAATATGAAGGGTTGGTCTATTCCTTTCCCCTAAATCGGCCGAGACCCTTCTCCCTTTCCCACTCTGGCCGAATGGTTTGTGTACTGTGTCTATCTAGTTGTCTTCTAGAAGGGTCTAGTACTAGTATAAATAGGAAATATAGTTGATGTAAATAAAATTGAAGTTATATGAAATATATTTGAGTTTTACTCAACTTGCTAAGTTATTCAACTTTTGTGTTGGTTAATTTAGTTGGTCCTTTTGTGGGACATCGATCCTTTTGTGGTCCGAACTTCGATCCTTTTGTGGGTCAACCCCTCGGTGTAAGTGTAGTTAGAATTTTTGTGACCTAACTACACACAAGCCAAAGTTCTATTCGGCCTTTCGGCCTACCTCACTTGGTTTGCACCTGAGCTTGTCCTTAGCAACCTCGTGTCCAATCCTTGTCCAAATTACTTCATCCTTTTATTCACCATCAACTACAACATTTCCCCAACCCAAAGGTTATTAACCGAAACACCCCAAAACCACCCGAACATCCCAACCATTTTCCTCGCCGTCCCGATCGAGTCCCTAAACCGTCAATCTACTGTCCCGATCAGTTTCCGCCAGCTTACCACCGCCCAATCACCACACACCAACCACCAACATAACCCTCAACGTGTCTAGAATATCCCCACAAAATGCCTTAACCCATTTCCACCCTAAACTACACGTACAACCCCCACAACACCCAAACAGTCCGCAAAACTCGAGAATCCGACAACCACCATTTGAGTCAATTTTCATGTCAACCCGTTTCCACCCAAACTCCGACCAACCTACCCTCACAAACCCCTCCTTATATACATCAACTATAATATCACAAGCTTCTCTTTATCTTTCGGTAGCACTTGCCTCATTATTTTCAGTCATTTACATTCAAGCACTGCATATCATTCTCAGATTAATTACTCCAAAAAAAGTTTGAGATCGAACATAATTTTCTTGTCATTAACTCCCTTTTAACAAATCTAATTGATTATTCATAAATTATTTTTAGCGGTATTAAATAATATATTACTTACCAGTTACTCCTACTTTAGATGTTTGTAGTTGCACCTTTACGGCTTCTTGTTTTTGTTGAAGCTCTTTTACATTTCCAACCACTTCTTTCAGCTTTAATAACATGACTCGGAGATCACATTCGCTACCCCTCGATATTCTGCCTCTGCACTGGAGCGTGACAGAGTTGCTTGACGTTTTGCCGACCATGAGACCAAGTTGTTGCCAAGGAACATACAAGAGCTTAAGTCGACCGTCTGGTGTCGGGACAACCACCCCAATCAGCATCCGTGTAAGAGACAAGTGTGGATGTAGATGAAGGATACAAGTGCAAACCATAATCCAGTGTCCCCTGAATATATCGTATGATGCGTTTGATTGCATTCATGTGCTCAACTCTGGGGTCATGCATGAATAAACACACCTGCTGTACTGCATATGTAATATCTGGTCTGGTAAAGGTAAGATACTGGAGGGCCCCTGCAAGACTGCGATAGCGGGTCGGGTCCTCGTATGGTGCACCTGCTGTGGCACTTAGCTTTGGGTTTGCATCAACTGACGTGGAAGTGGACTTACATGATGACATCCCAGCCCTTTCGATGATCTCAGCAGCATACTTCCGTTGAGACAGAAACAAGCCATCTGAATGACGTTTGACGGCAATCCCCAAAAAATAACTCAACGGCCCTAAGTCCTTCATAGCAAATTCAGAACTGAGCATGGCCATGATAGACTGACGCAAAGCATCGGAGGAGGCAGTCAAGATGATATCATCCACATATAACAGAATATAGGCCAATGACGAACCACGACGGTAGATGAACAAAGAATTGTCTGACTGCGTGTGTGAACCCAATAGTCGAAACAAAATCAGCAAATCGTGTATACCAGGCACGTGGAGACTGCTTAAGCCCATATAATGACTTCTTCAACAAACAGACATGATGAGGTCAGTTGGGATCCCTGAAACCCAACGGTTGATGCATATAGACTGTTTCCTTGAGATCTCCTTGTAGAAAATCATTCTTGACATCTAACTGATGAATCGGCCAAGTCTTTGAAAGAGTCAAGCTAAATGCGGTCACGAATGGTAGCCGGTTTGACCACGGACTAAACGTCTCACCACAATCAATACCAACCTGCTGAGTCTTACCATCACCAACAAGTCGCGCCTTATGCCGAGCAAAGGACCCATCTGAATTCTCCTTATGAGCAAAAATCCACATAGACCTGATAATATTAATACCATATGGACGGGCACCAACTCCCACGTCTTATTATCAATAAGAGCATTATATTCATCAGTCATAGCAATTTTCCAATTAGGGTCATTTAATGCGGACACAGAATTGCGGGGCAAGGGGGATTTAGAGACATCAGAATGTAAATTAAAATGTCTTTTAGGTGTAAAAATACCCCGCTGACTACGAGTGACCGGTCTATGACTCGAGGAAGAATTAAGGGAATTTTGGGAATTTTCTGGGCTCGAGGCGATCGGCTGACGATGGGCTCTTGGCCCAAATCGAATCGGCTGGACTCGGCTCGACCAGAATCGATCGGGCTGGCCGCCCGATTCTTTGGAGTTGTTCGATGGCTGGAATAATCGGGTGTGGCGATCTTGTTGGGCGGGCGATGGGCGTGGAGGATTTTGGGTACGGGAGATGTCCGAAAAATTCCGAATAATATACGGGGATATTTGGTCATCCAAAAAATTATATGACTTAGGTTCGGGAATATGAACTTTCGTAAATGGAAATTGAGTTTCATCGAAAATGACATGGCGATTGATTATGATTTTCTTGGAGGATAAATCAAAACACTTATAACCACGATGATTTGACGGATAACCCAAAAATACACACGGAGTAGACCGAGCCTGAAGTTTGTTAATTGTGGTGGATGGGAATAACGGATAACACAAGCACCCAAAAATCCGAAGGTGAGAATAAGATGGGTTTTTATTATATAGTATTTTTAGGGGGGAAGAATATGTCAGAGCCTTAGAAGGAATTATGTTAAGAAGATATGTGGCCATTTGTAGAGCATGATGCCAAAAGTATGGAGGTATGGAGGCATGTATTAGGAGAGTTCGGACAATGTTATTTATGGAGCAATTTTATGCTCGGCTTTCCCATTTTGTGAAGATGTATGAGGACATGAAAAATGAAAATTTATCCCATGAGTAGCGCAAAACTCTCGAAACTCCCTATTGTCATACTCTTTCCCATTATCACATTGAATATTTTTTATTTCTCTTTCGAATTGAGTACGAATGAACGCTCTAAATTTTATGAAGACGGAAAACACTTGTGATTTATTCGCAATTGGAAACGTCCACAAAAATCTAGAATAATCATCTAAAAAGAGAACATAATATCGATGACCCATTGAACTAAGAACAGGAGATGTCCATAAGTCGCTATGAATAATGTCAAATGGCATAGAAGTATGGGAATTGGAGTCTACAAATGGAAACTTAACAATTTTTCCTAATGAACAAGACTGACAAATTGGAGTACGACTTGTACCCTTACAAGAAATAAAGCTATTTTTATTTAAAGCTGATAAAATAGCAGATCCCGGATGACCCAGACGAGCATGCCACATGGAAGGAGAGATGGCTGCAAAAGCTGATGGCAAGGCTGGACTCGATGGACTGAAATCGGGCATGATAGGATACAAATCCCCCCTACTATCACACCTCATGAGATGACTCCCCGTCTTGAAATCCTTCACAGAGAAACCGAAAGGATCAACTTCAACAGAAACAGAATTGTCATTTGTGAATTTTCGGACAGACACTAAATTTTTAATTAATTTAGGAGCATGTAAAGTGTTTTTCAAGAGGAGTGGTGGATTAGGAGGAGATAATATTTTCTGACCATACCCTAGAATTAGAATAGAACTGCCATTACCAACAATTATCCCCCGAGGGGTGCTCAAATTGGAATAAGATGAGAGAGTACCTGATTCAGAAGTCATGTGAGTCGTGGCCCCAGTGTCCATGTACCAATTTGGGTCCGGTTGGGACAATCCCAACGTGTGCATCGCGGCCTCGATATCGGTCTGAGTGGGGCCTGCTGCATGATGGGCTTGCGGAAGACGGGGCCCAAGGACTCCTGGCCGTCTTTGGGCCGTTATTCTGCATTGTAGGTGCCATTCTTTGGGCCGGCGATGGGCGCCAACTTCTGGGTATTGGGCCTGGGCTGGCAGCGGCCATTGCGGCGGCGGTTTCTTCTTTGGAGGGTGCGGGTGCCATCGCCATCGCCCCATTCTTTGGGCCACGGTGGTGGTGGGCCATTGTACCCCGGATGGGACCCACCTCCTGTTTGTTGATCATCGCCACCCGAACCGCCTCGTTTGCCCCCGCGGTTTTTGTTATTTTTGCGATTATTCTTGCCTCCACCATTAATATGGTTTTGACCCGAATTATTAACAAAACCCGAAGGACTATGAGAGGATGCCACCATGACAACTGGGCTTCCTCCGGTAGTCGCCTTTTTTGCTAAACCGGCTTCTTCCAACGTCAGCATGGAGCGGGCTTGATGAAAGTCGGGAAGAGGGTTGCTTTGGCGAAGGAGAGTTCCAACACCATTATAGGCCTCCGAAAGCCCGGCAACCAACTGTAGAACTAGACGATTATTTGTTACTGGTGCGCCAACATTACGGAGTTGATCCGCCAATTCCTTTAGTTTCTTGCAATATGCAGAAACGTTCGAAAATACGTCCATTCGAATGAGAGAGAATTCCTGCTCGAGTGTGACGATACGGGAATGTTGGTTGTCTTGGAATATGTCACGCAATCTATTCCATGCAGCCATAGCCGTGGTATCGGGCTCCATAATCGTCTGTAGAAGGTCCACTGAAATAGTGGCGTATATCCACCGAAGAACGGTAGCATCAAGTGTAATCCATACCTCAGGATCCTCCGCAGGAAGGGGTCTAGCGGGAGGAATTATGTGATGAAGAACTTGATAAGAGATAGCGTGAATTTTAAACAACTCCGCCCACATTGCATATTGAACGTTTTCCATCTCAAGGACAATAGGGACACTGAGCTTGATATTGGAAACCGTGAGGGCAGGGTGAAAATTGTTCTTAGACATATTTGAAAGAACAAAGAAGGAGGATAAATTTAAGAGAGGTTTTTGAGAGCGGAAGACGAGATATTTGGAGAGAAAAACCCGAGGGAGGGGGGGGTTCTCGGCCAAAGAGGAGGCAAAAGTTTGAGAGAAGAAAACTTTTGTTTAGACCTAGTCTCTTGATACCATGAAAGAAATAATCCCCTTGATTATTTTCATTGATTGAATAGATATATATACAAGTTACATATTTCTATAATAGGAAAATTCTTTTCCTATTCTACTTCTAAATCCTTATTTTACCATAATTCTACCTATACAATTATGGTAGGTGTATAACACTAATTAAGGTAACCTTTTATACTACAATATACTATAATATATATACCATATATACACTTATTTGTTTGGTAAGACTCAGCCGAGAATGGGCTGCCAGACTTGCAGAATGGGCTGCTTGAATGGGCTGCTTTGTTTAACAAATACTGACATACAAGACGTGCTTTGAACCACAGTGCTTCGTAGCCTAGTGCGTCGAGGATTAATTCCTTGATGCTCTATTCATTTAATTGTATGTGAAATATGAACTGCAAAATCGTAATTCCCTCGTCTTAAATTTATTTTATATTTTTCATGCTTCATAAGGATATCTCCAACATAATTCTTCTTTATTTATTTAAAAAATAAATTTTCAATACTTATTGTCTTACAAATTTTTAAAATTAACTAATTAATTATAGTTGGATCATCAATTAGTAGTTGGATAACATTAATTAGTAGTTGGGGAATAATTAGCCCCATGATTGATACTACTAATAGTTAGCTCACGGTTACTATTTAATCCTTCCCAATTTATGCGATATTTTTTTAATTAATTTTTCAAAAAAATAACATATTTTTATACTTAGTAACAGTTTAACTTTAATCTTCTCATTTCACCTTAATGAGATTATATATAGCCATACAAATGTCTGTGACTTATTTTAAATCACAAGTTTTAAAACTCTTTATTTCCATTCTTAAACTGCGGTTCTAGTCATACACCATCAAGTAATACTCCCTCTTGACCCATATTATTTGGTTCTTTCGTCTTTAGCACACCTCTTAAGAAACAAGTTACTCATAGGAACTAAAAAGGATTTTATCTAAATTATTCTTAATTAAATTTCCATTTTAAGTTGATAAGTATAAAACGCATGCAATTTGAGGTGTATGATAATTACACTTGCACTATCGAAGATAATATTATTCTCAATGACTACCCTTTGAATCAACATACGCTTAAGAATATGCCATAATATTATGTGCATATCAAGTACTTTTGAAGAGATAGTAAGAATACATATTTAATATATTCATAGAAACTTATAATTGAGAAAGACTTTTCCTGAATGGGTAACTAATGATAAACTTAATAAAATAAAATTAATAACTTCTTGATTATATAAAGCACTATTTATTTTAGGTGAAAATAAAAAAAATTATTAAATAACTTAAACCGCAGGATGTAATTTAGTTTATGTTGCATTATTTAATGGCCTAACGACTATATGCTCTTTGTACCTGTCGTAGCGGTGCACCCCGTCTATTTTCTTACAGTTGAGCAAATGAAAATGTAAGAGCAATAAACATATTTTTTTGGAAAAAGGGTTAAAAATATTTCTAACTATTGAAAAATGATTCACAAGATACATTTTTTTTTAATAAATATTCTCAATCTTTATTTTTAACTCATGAATACCCCTCAAACTAATGGTCTAAATTTGTGTTAACTTTGACTCTTTAAAATAACCATCTCGCATATTATAATTTGCCATATTTTTATACTTAGAATTAAATTAAACCCACCAATTTATTAAATTCGCCTCGCTCTTGACCCGTTTCTTATAACCCAACCCTCGATTGATCCTTCATCCTCATTAGAACACACAAACTTCCCGCACCAGATTAGCGCAAAAGTACTACTCTTTATCTGCAGGTAAATATTCTACAATTTAAAAATTTTAAGTTTTCGCATGAAAATTCGCAGGAATTATATGCAAAAAAATTTTCCGAGATAAAATTCCCATGTAATTTGAGTTTTTTTAGTAGTATTAACTGTCCAAAATGAGTTACCTTTATCATTTGTTACGTTTATGGCTCAGAAATACTATTCCTACTAACAATTGGTCCAAAAGGAAAAAAATAAGTCAATTTTATCATTATTTTTTTTGAAGGGGGGGGGGGGTTGTGGTTAGGGTTGAATGTGTGAGAAATATAATAGCAGCAGAAAAAAAAGTAGTATAAAGACTTAATTCCCATTTTAACAAATAAAAAATAACAATATATAGTTTTTTTACTTCTTCGGGTTCCTTAAGCATTAGGTATGAGTTATTATTTCTGAACATGAACAAGAGATCATGTACCTATCCTTACATAATTATTTAGAAAATTATTTTTCTACACCGACAATAATGAATTTATTTTACTAATCCTAAGAATGACACAATTAAAGAAATCAAATTTAATTATACCTAGATACGTTATATTACTTATTATAATTTTAAATCATCCGAGGTTTCAGTTGAAGGTATAATATTTTTGGAAGGAAACAATAGAATATATGTTTAATTGAAAAACTAATGCTGGTAATCAAATTTTATATTACATAAAACTTGCATTGTATAAAAGTTATCATTTACAATAGCCAAAATAATCTCATAATCTCCAAAATAAAGTTTTGCTCAAGTCTTTACGGTTAAGAGCATTTGTCCCAAACTTTAAATAGAGGACAAAAGAACCCAATTTTGAATATGTCAAGAGCAAAATTAGCCCTCTTTCCCCTTGTTTTGGAGTAGTCTTTAGCAGGAAGGGTATTGTTGACCAATTTCAGTAGTTGAAGAGCATTTTTGAACTAGCTGATTAACTATGAGAAATATTTTAATCCACAAACATAACAGAAGGATAAACTTTACTATATTTCGGATAGTTCAAACGGCAGCCAAACAAAATACAAAGCAATACACCTTTTTATGTCACAATTATTTTTTCTAATACTTTTTGTAACCAAACGTACCCAAAACCATTAAATAAAAACTGAATTGACAGGCATTGAGACTTAGAGTACATGGGCGTTGGGTGTCGACCATCCGAATGAATATACTCATTAACGGGCAAGTAAATGACCCATATTAGGGTTTTCTTCTTACAACAACTCTCTAGCCAATTGGTTGAGGTTCGTCCATATGTCACCCAAGAAATAGCGCCGGACAGTTTCATTATTAATGAACCTTCCAGAAAATGCTAACCAGTATACTAGTGACTGCTGTCGCTATGAATAAATCAAGACATTTGACATCTCAACTTATTTCCTCCGTCCCGTCCCGTCCCGTCCCGTGTTACTTGTTCAAATTACTAAAAATATATATTTCAAATATTTTTATTTTTACAAATCGAAGATAAAATTAATTAATTTTTTTTTATCTTATCCTTAGTATTAAATGTTCTTATGAAAAAATAACAAGTAATATGGGACGGAGGAAGTACTAATTTAATGTTTTAGGAGGACGTGGCTCTTTCATCCAACAATAAATGAATTCACTTGTGCACCATATTTTTTCATCCAGAGGACAGTTTTGTAAATACATATTTGCATGTAATTTATCAGGTTCTCCCTTTCAAAAAGAATGACGGATTAGAGTATCAGAGATATGGAGGATCAGGAACTTCAAAATGTTAGAATAGTGAGGTAAGTTTTAGGCTTCAAGGAGTGTAAAATATTATTTTTAAAGTACTAATTGCCCCACTATGAGTGATTGTTGTTAGGATTTACAATAAACCTTATAGGATACAATAAAATCTTCAAAATCTACGGCAATAATTCTTGAAGATTTTCCATCAGAACATTTCTTCAGAACAAATTAAATTCGCTGAGAAATATATAAAAAGAAGAGGAAACAAATTGACTAAAAGTTCTAAACAACGGAATTTTTATAATGTCGAAAGAAGTTAAGATTTTTAATTGCACCCGTTCTCATAAATCTGGTAGTAAAATACGGGACAATATTGATAAGAAGTAATAAATCAGTAAAGAATAACTTATCGAATCACAGCTGTGTCGTGACAAACCACTGCCTTGAAAGCGATTTCGAATCGACTCCGGTGCAAATCGTTTAGCCCGATCGCTCCCCAAGATTCCACACCACTTCCGGACACTTGCACTAGTAGCTGAAAATTTAAAGTTTTTAAAAAGTAGTTTGTCCAAAAAACAAAATGAAAGAAATAACTTTGAAGAAGATGATATATTTTTTTATGTGTCAACAACTGAAGTCTCTATCGGTATATATAGGTAGATGTCAAGTAACGACTAAAATCTGAAACGTCTCTAACATACAGAGAATAAAGAATGAGATCTGAAACGTCTCCCAACGTTCAGAGAAATAAAGATCAACATTAACTTAGAGTATTTACGGATAATGACCTGTTAAATGATATTAATCTCCCTTGGGAGTCTTTCATTAATATCAAGGTATATATAGAGTACAATATTCATCCTTTATACAATAGGAATCCTAAGCCTATACAAAAGAGAAATCCTAGTCTTACCATAATTATATTTACACAATATATGGAAATATTCTAATTATGGGTAGGAAATATATTGTTTCCTATATTTACACGTTTACACACCCCCTCAGTCGGAGCGGGAGGAGGCCGGACGCTGAGACTGGATCTGAAGTCAAGAAACAACTGTCTGGGAAGTCCTTTGGTAAATATGTCTGCATACTGATAGGATGATGGAACATGTAACACTCTGACATGGCCTAACGCAACTTTCTCACGAACGAAGTGTAGGTCTATCTCAATATGCTTGGTTCGCTGATGTTGAACCGGATTATGAGAAAGATAGATGGCAGAGATGCTATCACAATACACAATAGATGCCTAACGCAAAGGACACTGAAGTTCTAACAGTAAATTTCTGAGCCAACAAATCTCAGCTACTATATTTGTAATGCCTCTGTACTCAACCTCGGCACTGGAGCCAGATAGGGTAGCCTGTCGCTTGGTAGACCAAGAAATCAGATTATCCCCTAAGAAAACACAAAAGCCGGAGGTGGAGCGTCGCGTGTCTGGACACCCTGCCCAATCTGCATCCATATATGAAAGCAACATGTCTAGTGCAGAGGGGTATAGGTGCAAACCATAATCAATAATGCCCTTAATGTATCGAATGATACGCTTAAGAGCAGTGAAATGAGACTCCCTGGGGGCATGCATGAATAAGCACACCTGCTGAACAGCATAAGCTATGTCTGGCCTGGTGAATGTGAGATACTGAAGTGCATATGCAAGGCTCCTATACAGAGTAGGATCAGAGACTGGAGCACAATCTATAGCACTGAGCTTAGATTTGGAATAAACTGGAGTAGGCACCTCTTTGCAGTTCGCCATCTTAGCCCTGTACACAATCTCTTCTCCATACTTACGCTAACACAAGAATATATGATTGGCAGACCTGGTCACTGATATCCCCAAAAAGTAACTCAGCTTCCCCAAATCAGTCATTGCAAATTCGAACTTGAGCAAGACAATAATCTCATTTTTTAATCCGTCGGAGGAGGCAGTAAGAACAATATCATCCACGTAAAGTAATAAGTAAGCAGTGCTACTACCTCGATGAAAAATAAAAAGTGATGTATCACTCTTGCTGCATACAAACCCAATCTATAAGATATACCTGGCGAAACGATCATACCACGCAGGGGGGGGCCTGCTTCAGGCCATATAGTGACTTACGGAGACGGCACACATAGTGAGGAACTGCTAGATGGTTGAACCCTGGTGGCTGATGCATGTAGACTGTCTCTCGCAGATCCCCATGTAAGAATGCATTCTTCACGTCAAGCTGATGGATCGGCCAGTGTTTGCCCATGGCTATGCTCAAAACTGTGCGGATGGTAGCCGGTTTGACAACCGGGCTGAAGGTCTCACCACAATCAATGCCCTCCTGCTGATTTGTGCCATTAGCCACAAAACGGGCCTTATACCTCTCAAGATCCCCATTGTCTCTGAACTTGTGATGAAATAGCCACATACAACGAATGACATTCATCCCCTCAGGTCTAGATACTATATCCCACGTGTGCTGTTTAGTTAAAGCATTGAATTCCTCATACATATCCGCATTCCAATTAGGGTTTTTTGGCCAATTTTGGGTTCTTTGGAAGTTGAGAGATGGTTTGGGTAGACAAGTTGAAATGGACTTTGGGTTTGAATATTCCATGTTTTGAATGAGTTTTCATTGGATGGGTAGGGACAGTGAGTGGCGGAGTGGTGTCTGAGACGAGGGGTAAAGTCGGATAAGGAGAAGGTGGGGGCGAAGCCGTCGGAGGCGCCGCGGCTCCTGGATCGAGAGTCGCGGCGCTAGAAGGTTGACATGCTTCTCTGAAGTTTGGGCGCCGCGGCGCCTCAGCACAGGGCCGCGACGCTGTCGACG
This sequence comes from Anisodus acutangulus, assembly GCA_029783415.1. Classification (NCBI taxonomy): domain Eukaryota; kingdom Viridiplantae; phylum Streptophyta; class Magnoliopsida; order Solanales; family Solanaceae; genus Anisodus; species Anisodus acutangulus. The sequence continues at coordinate 27,593,052 of CM056508.1, forward strand.
GTGCTTCAAAAGATTGCTCTCTGGAAATCAGGTGCCGCGGTGCCTCCCCTCGAGGCCGCGGCTCTGACGACGGAACAAAGGATGTGAGTTGTTCGATTATGAGGGGAGAGATGGCAGACTCGTCAAGAAATGAGTAGTCCTGTTTCTGGAATTTTGGAAGATTCGAAAACGGGAATGTGGTCTCGTCGAATGTGACGTGACGAGATATGTGGATCTGACGAGTCGACAAGTCATAGCATAGATAGCCCCTATGGTTCGGCGGGAATCCTAGAAAAACACATGGAGTGGACCTAGGAGCGAGCTTGTGAGGGGCGGTGGAGCTAAGGTTGGGATAGCACAGACAACCAAAAATCCGTAGATGATCATACGAGGGGATTCTATGGTAGAGGATTTCGGTAGGGGTCATATTTTGAAGAGTGCTAGTAGGGAGAATATTTAGAGTGTATTCTGACATTTTAGCAGCATAGACCCAGAAGGGTGGAGGGAGGGAGGCATGAATCAATAGGGTGTGAATCATATTGTTAATGGTGTGGATGATTCTTTTAGCTTTACCATTTTGTGGTGAGGTGTGAGGGCAGGAGAAGCGAAAGACCATGCCATTATTGGTACAAAAGCGGTGAAACATAGAGTTATTGAATTCACGACCATTATCGCATTGAAATGATTTTATGCCTTTTCCAAATTGTGTCTGAATGAACTTGCGAAACTCAAGAAATTTGACAAACACTTCCGATTTAATTTTAAGAGGGTATAACCAAACGTAGTGTGAAAAATCATCAAGCAACACAAGATAGTATTTATGACCGAGAGAACTAGAGATAGGAGATGTCCATAAATCGACATGTATGATATCAAAAGGAGCAAATGTAACACTAGTAGATGATTTAAACGGAAGACGAATATGTTTGCCTAAAGAGCAAGAAACACAATTTTGGGCAAGTTTCCCATTACAAGCAATGAAATTGTTGCCTCTAAGAAAATTTAAAACTGGGGCTCCTGGATGACCAAGCCTATTATGCCAAGTTGAAGAAGAAACAACCGCTCGAGTGACGAGAGAGCAAGATCTGGCAGCGGAGGTGGAAGTGAATGAATAGAGATCCCCCGTGCTATTGCATCTCGTAAGAGGTGTCCCCGTATAAAGATCATTCATAGTAAAACCAAAAGGGTCAAAATCCACGGAGACAGAATTATTACGAGTAAATTGGCGGGCAGATATGAGGTTCTTAATCATGTGTGGGGAATATAGGGTGTTTTTGAGGGAGAAGGGTGGATGAGGAGGTTGTGTGTATGAGGTACCATAACCCTTAACTGGAATGCGTTGTCCACTATCAACTGTAACATATTGAGGATGCTTTAACCGAAATAGTTTAGGAATAGTACCTGCAGACTGGGTGATGTGAGATATGGCGCCTGAGTCCATCTACCAAGTATTGTTAGATTGTTGCATAGAGAGGGTGCTGAAAGCCTGACCCAACTCAGTGGGTGTCATGCCGGAGGAGGGCTGCGGGACCTGACCTTGCATGAAGTGGGCCTGCTGTAGGGCTGGAGCGGGGCCTAACAAACCGGGGTAAGAATACGGATTGTATGGCTGCTGGTAATGGAATGGACTTGGCGCCGCGTGACTGAACTTAGGTGCTTGACTCTGTCTTTGAGATCGTTGGCCGGAGGCAGAGCTGGCGAGGAAGCCGCGCCCGGTTGTTCTGCGATCTCATTCTTTATTCTTTGTTGTTGGTTCTATTGACCGCGACCCTTGCCACGACCACGGCTTCCTCTACCGCCGCGACCTTTTCCACCCTTGCCGCCGCCGCCTTGCCGCTGTTGGGATTTGTCTGGTGGAGTCTGATCTTGGGGTTGCGTGTCGACAACTAACACCTGCTGGGCGTGCTCATCCTACTTAGCACGACGGGTTTCTTCGGGCAACAATTGTAAGATAGCTTTGTTAAAACTCGGTAGCGGATCTGCCTATTGAATAATGGTGGCCAAAGTATCATATTCGCCCTTAGTAAGGCCAGAAATCATTTGTAGCGCCATTTTATCGTCAGTGACAGGCGTGCCGATGTTGGACAGTTGATCCGCTAGAAGTTTAAGCTGCTTGCAGTACTCAGAGACATTGGAGAAGTTTTCAAGACGTGTTTTGTTGAACTGTTCTTCCAAATACACGGCACGACTGTGTTTGTTGTCCTGAAAAATTTCCTCCAAACGATTCCACAAGTCAAGGGCTGTGGAGTCAGATTTCATGATAGTAAGGAGCAAATCCTGAGAGATACTACCATATATCCATTGTTTGATGCCGGCATCGAGACGATGCCAGATAGAATCATCAACCTCCGTAGGGCGCGGAATAGTGTCATCAATATGGTCAAGCACATTATAGAGACATGCATGATTGCGAAAAAGTTCAACCCAGGGAGAATACTGGTTGTTTTCTTGATCAAGAATAACGGGAATATGGTTCTTGATGTTGGAAACAGTAAGGGCGGGATGAAACGGGGGTGATGACTTTGTGGTGGGATTTTTGGAGGTAGAGGCGTCAGAAAGTGTGGAAGAATCAGGGATAGCCATTTAGATAAGAGTAGAAAGGAAGAACAAAACCCGAAAAACAAGAAGAAAATCCGGGAGGGCTGCGACGTAGGAGAGGCAGCCGACGGCTGTGGAAGAGAAAGGTTTTTAGGGCTTTGTTTATTTGGCTCTTGATACCATGTTAGATGATATTAATCTCCCTTGGGGAGTCTTTCATTAATATCAAGGTATATATAGAATACAATATTCATCCCTTATACAATAGGAATCCTAAGCCTATACAAAAGAGGAATCCTAGTCTTACCATAATTATATTTACACAATATATAGAAATATTCTAATTATGGGTAGGGAATATATTATTTCCTATATTTACACGTTTACATGACCGTTGCAACAATTCACTCCGAAGTAATGAGCTTTGACTGGTACCGGGACAATTGCGATTCTGGGAGAATAAGTCTTAACCAGTAACAACTAACTCCAGAGGTAGGAGAGCTACGTCCGGATATGAGAACTATGTCCGGACTTTAATCCGGAAGCTTGAATTTATACAATTTCGGGTAGGATCAAAAATAGCAAAAATAATTTTTTGCAGAACCGAAATTGAATTAGGCCTAACATATACCTCGCACGCAAGAGGGGCAAATCGATCCATTTAGCCTATGAAGCCCATTTCCCATGTGGTATAAAGTGCATTTCACAAAAGTCAAGAAAAAGAAAGAAAAGGGACAAGCAATGATTGTTTGGCTTTGCATTATTTAGGATAAAAGCGTATAGGAAATGATATAATTACTCATTTAGTCCCCCACTAATGCAAATGTGAATAATAGGAATGAATTTCTTGGCAAAAGGAAGAAACATGGTACTTATGTGTCAATATCTTTCTATTTGAATTAACACGTAGTGAAATGAGGCAACAACTAATATCCAAAAAGTGAAGTACTCTTGAACTGATTAGACATAAGTTGAGACCCCATAACACATACTATATCATTTAATTTATTCAAACTCTGCGATACAAACAAAGTGTGTTTATGATCATGCACACACACCTTGGGTCTAATGAGCACTCTAGAAAGACAACCTATGTCTTTCATAAAAGGCGACCACACATTTACACTCACGTAGGTGATTCCATCAATTCTATCTCAACATAGACCACCTTAAAGCTACGAAATCACTAAGAGGAAATAAGCTCAACCTTATAAACACTACCACACACCATAATGATAGAAAATATAGTGTATATTGACGGCCTATATGGCTTCATTTGATCATAAATGGATATCCACCATATTACCTCAATCTATAGGCTTCAGCCTATCCCTATTGACATTTCAAGGATCATCTTTCTTGCTAAATCCTTGGTTAAAGGATCCGCTAAATTTCTTTCGGACCTTACATATTCCAAGAAAATAACATCATGCTTCAACATTTGTTTAACCACACCATATCTGATGTGAATATTTCTCCTTTTACCATTGTACGCACTGTTCTTTGCAATCCTAATTGTTGTATGTGAATCACAATGTATGGCGACTGGAGAAGCTTGTCTTCCCCATAATGGAACATCTACCAAAAGGTTTCTCAACCACTCAGCTTCTTGCCCTGCCAACTTAAGAGTAATAAACTCAGACTCCATAGTAGAACGTACTATACAAGTTTGTATAGAAGACTTCCATTACATAGCACCTGCACCCAAAGTAAACATATAGCCACTGGTGGAGCTAATTTCATCATGTCAGTTACCCAATTTGCATCATAAAAACCTTCTAAAACAACAGGAAATTTATTAAAATGCAAACACCAATTCATAGTACCTCTCAAGTACTTGGACTATGTGTATATCTACTCAATCTACTAACAGCATAAGCAATATCAGGACGAGTATAGTTCATGAGAAACATTACACTACCAATTATTTTAACATATTTATTTTGAGAATACTAGATTCTTTATTCTTTCTCAAGTGTATGCTACGATCACAAGGAGTTCTCACTGGAGCAACATCAAAACAATCAAACTTTTTCAACATTTTCTCAATAAAATGAGACTGACACAAAGAAAAATCATTAACAGTTCTTTTGATTTTAATTCCTAGAATCACAACTGCTTCTCCAAGGTCTTTCATTTCAAATTTAAAAGACAAAATTTTCTTAGTCTCATTTACAACATTCATGTTAGGATCAAATATTAATATGTCATCCACATATAAACATATAATCACACAACTTGATCCTATCATTTTAGAATAAATACAGATATCAGAAGCATTAACAATAAAACTATCATCCACTAATATGTTGTTAAATTTTTCATATCACTGCTTAGGTGCCTCTTTTAAACCATACAAGGACTTCCTCAACTTACATACTTTATCTTTCTTTCATAGTATCACAAAACCCTCAGATTGAGTCATATAGATCTCTTCCTCTAAATCACCATTTAAAAATACCGTCTTAACATCCATTTGGTGTATCACTAAACTATGAATAGTGATTAAGGAAATAAGAGTTCTAATAGTCACAATTTTAGTCACAGGAGAATAAGTATCAAAGTAATCAATACCTTTATTTTGGTTAAAACCCTTAATCACTAGTCTAGCCTTATATTTATCAATGGTACCATTAGATCTCAATTTCTTCTTAAATATCCACTTTCTACTTATGAGTTTAGAACCTTTAGGGAAATCATGCAAGTCCCAAGTATGATTAGAAACTATAGAACCAAATTCACTTTTAATGGCCTCTTTACAAAACATACCATCTATTGACATCATTGCTTCATCATAAGTCTTAGGGTCTTCTTCCATTAAGTAAATAGACACTAATTCATCATTTAAGATATCAATATCATAAATTCTCAGTCAAAAACATAGTAATAAAATCAGGACCAAAACTAGTCTCAGTTTTGCATCTTTTACTCCTTTTAATTTTATTTTCATGCTCATTATTAACAACATCAGAAGAAGGCACAACATGAGAATTAACATGCACAAATATAGTAGCATTAATTTTCATATCACTAGACACATCAGTTTTCAAAGAAAAAACATGCTCAAAAAATTCTGCATCTCTAGATTCACAAATAGAGTAATTATTCAAAGACATAAATCTATAAGAAACATTATTTTTAGCATAACCAATAAAAACAATGTCAAAAGTTTTAGATCCTACATTTACACATTTGAAATTAGGTAGACCAACCTTAGCCAAACACCCCACACTTTCGGAATTTCAAGTTAGGGAAAAACCCTTTCCACAACTCACATGGAGTCTTGTCTAACTTCTTATAAGGGACCCTATTAAGAATATAACATGCATCCAAAATAGCTTCTCCCCACTTATGTCAGATAGACCCGATTTTAAAAGCATGTAGTTCATCATTTCCTTAAGGGTTCTATTTTATGTTCAACTACTCCATTTTGTTGGGGGGTATAGGGAGAACTAACCTCATATATAATATCATTTTTCTCACAAAATACCTCTAGAGTATTAGTACTATATTCACCCCTATCAGATCTAAGTCTCTTGATTTTCTTGTCTAACTGATTTTCTACTTCTGCTTTGAATTTCAAAAATATGCTTTCAGCCTCATCTTTAGACTTAAAAAGATATACCTTAGTGTATCTAGAAAAGTCATCAACAAAAGTAATATAATACCTTTTCCCACTTTTATTAACAATGTTCTTGAAATCAGCTTAAGTCTGAATGTACTAGTTCAAGCAATTCTGTGTTTCTACTAGTAACAGATTTAAATGGTTTCTTAGCATGCTTTGTTTTTACACATACAAGACACTTAGAAAATTTATCAACTTTTATTGCAGGAAATAATTCTATTTTTCTAAGTCTTTTAATAAAAGCAATATCAACATGACCTAGTCTACCATGCCATAAATCAACAGACTCTGTAATATAAGCAGAACTGGAAATATTATTATTGCTAGTCTCTTGAACAATGTTCGATATAACTAAACCTCCACCAAGATATACCTTCCCAACAAAGTCTCCTCCACAAAAAATAATAATTTTATCAGCTTCAAAAATAAGTTTAAGGCTGGCTTTGTTAAGAAGTGCTCCAGAAACTAAATTTCTACTAAGAGAGCGTACATAAAGAATATTGTTCAAGGCTAATATTTTTCCAGAAGTTATCTTAAGAAGGATTTTTTCCTTTACCCATAACTCCACCAGTGGTGGAGTTACCCATATAGATGCACTCGCCATTAGTAGACTCCTCAAAGGTATGGAACAACTCCTTATTATCATAGAGATGCCTCGAAACGCCTGTGTCCATCACCAATATGCATTGTTAGCCACCAGATTCGCCTCTACGACTATCGCAAGAATCACTTCATTTCCTGTAGCAAGATTAGCTTGTGCAACACCTTATCCTCCCATCTTTAAGGTTTTCCCTTATCTTTAATAGCACTGGGAAGCCCGGTGACCAAATTTTCCATATACGAAGCAAGGTTCCTTTGACTTATGAATTTGGATTTTTGTCTTATTGAGATGGTTCTTCTTCTTTCAATTTCCCTTTTTTTGGGACTATTTTCTATTTACCTTTGAACCTGTCTTTCACAACAGTACTGGAAGTTTCCACAGAGTTTTAAGGTAAAGACCTTCCATCTTATCTTTGAGACGATTGCCCTCATCAGTCCTCATGTGACTGATCAGTTCCTGAAGAGTCAAGTTCTTCTTCATATGCTTCAGTTGGTTCTGGTAATCACTCCATGGCCTGAAAAATCTCACACATCTTCATGTCCTCGGTAAAAACATCAGTAGTCAAGTTCTCATACTCGTGAGCCTGTTCCATGATTGTTTATTGTCAATCATTTGGAACTTAATCCACTGACCAACAACATACTTCTTATTTTGTGCATCATCAGCACCATATTTCTTTTTCAAACTGTCCCAAATTTCCTTAGTAGATTTATTAAGTAACAAATAAATCAAACAGAGGGTTAGTCATATGGTTTAATAAATGTCCTCTAATAGTTTTGTTATCCTTTTTAAATTTCTTTTTGGCATCATCATCAAGCACCACGGTAGCAGTAGTACTACCAGTAGCAGTAGTACTATCGGTGGCAATAGTACTACCGGTGGTATTAGAAATATTATTAGGAATAGAAACAGTTGGTTTGTCAAACAAAACATAATAAACTTCTAATTGTTCAAAGAAAATAAAAAGCTTTTGAGACCAACATTTAAAATTATTTTCATCCAGAGGCTCAAGTATTGATAAATCTTGAAGAGTTTTGTTCAAAGAAACAACCATCTTATCAATATTTTATACAATCGCTTTCAAATTGTTAGTAAAATACGGGACAGTATTGATAAGAACAAATAAAATAGTAAAGAACAACTTATCAAATTGTAGCTGTGTCGTGGTAAGACACTTCTTTGAAAGCTATTTCGGACCGACTCCGTTGCAAATCATTTAGCCTGGTCGCTCTCCAAATTTCCATAAAACTTTCGGACACTTGCCCTAGTAGCTTAAAGTTTAGAGTTTTTACAAAGTAGTTTGCCCAGAAAATAGAAGAAAAAAATAGCTTTGAAGATTATGATATATTTTTCGGTGTGACAACAATTGAAGTCTCTACCGGTATATATAGGTAGATGTGAAATAATGACTGAAATCTGAAACTTCCCTAACGTTCAAAGAATAAAGAATGAGATCTGAAACTTCTCCCAACGTTCAGAGAAATAAAGATCACCATTAATTCAGAGTATTGATGGATAATGACCGTTGCAATAATTAATTCCGAAGTAATGAGCTTTGATCGGTACTTGGACAATTCCGGTTTTGGAAGAATAAGTCTTGACCGGTAACAACAGACTCAGGAGGTAGGAGAGCTACTTTCAGATATGAGAGCTACGCCCAAAATTTAATCCGGAAGCATGAATTTAGATAATTTCGAGTAAGCTCAAAAATAGAAAAATAATATTTTGCGAAATCGGAATTGAATTCGGCCTCACTTATACCTCGCGCGCAGGGGGGGAGCAAATCGATCTGTTTTTCCTACGACGTCCATTTCCCATGTGCGTGAGGCTGCTCTCTTTTCCCTCTTTACAACCCCAATAAAGCACATTTTAATATAAAGAGGAAGTGGAAACTTTCCACCACCAATGCGGTACAAAGTGCATTTCACAAAAGTCAAGAAAGAGAAAGAAAAGGGACCAACAAAGATTCTTTGGCCTTTACGTTATTTAGAATAAAAGAATAAAGAAAATGGAATAATTACTCCAACAAAATCATCATGTCCATTCCCTTTTATTTCAATGAGGAACCATTAGTGAAATTCAAAATAAAAAAGACATACTTTTATTTTATTTTCGATGAGGTATCTTAGTGATGCATAGGACAAAATTCATATAATATAGCTGGTCAAATTATGTTGTGACACGTGGCATGTGAAGATGAGTCAGATCCATCTCAGCCTTTGATGCTACCAGTTGAATAGGAGCAGCACTGGGATGTTGTTTGGCTGTGAGGTACCGGGAATCGGGAATGTCAAGTGAACAGTTTGAATCCCAATGGGGGCCCGTTACTTTTCCTATTCTGTGCCTTCCAATGGAGTATTAATAACATTAATGAAGTTACTAAATGTCTAATTATTACAACATTAATTTATTTATATTAATGGAGGAATATATCGTGGGGTGTGTACCTGTGAGCTCAAGTATAAATAAGATTCATTATTCTATTATAAATTATCATAGCACGTTATTACAATACACTTTCCAATATTATTCTCAATCTTTGTGCTTTCATACTAATCAATAATATTGTACGAAAGCTTTGCCAAGAAGCTTACAAAAGGCTCAGGCTAAAATTTCTTAACTTTGTCTTATTCTTATTTATTTACATCATACATTATCTAACATTCTTGCCAAATCAGTCACCTAAGACCTCGTGTCCTTGACCATGTGTACATATTTAACTGTACCATTTCACGGGTAAATAGTCTGGCACCCACCGTGGGCCTGGACAGTAGTGGTGTCACAAGTGACCACTTCTTCACTAATTTAATATTTTCTTTAAGTCTTGTTTTTGTTCAAGCAAACAGATGACAAGAGTGAAAGAACACGAAATCAACCGTAACACCGGGGATAACATTGAAAACATCCCAATCGGACCAAATGGTGTACCGGTAGTAGAACATGTACCAAAGGATCTAACGGTCACAGACGGAGCCACCTCTGGAGGCAGTCAAATTCAGGAAGAAGATGTTATAAATAATGAAATACCCAAGGAAGCCATGCAGATCCTAAAGACACCGAATGCTGCAATGAGCGGATAGTTGGAGACCCTAAAGAACTTCTTCATCGAGTTCATGTCTAACAATGCTGACAGCACACCACCGTCCGCAACCACATCACCGACAAACGCTAGAAGTATTGCAGGGAACCGTCAGAACAGGTCGAGACTTGATGATGCTTCACGAAGTAAAACTGTTCCTAAAAATTCTTGCCAGGATCAGACTTTGAAATTCATGAAAGACATGCCAAGCAAAGTGGATACCAACGCGAAGAAGGTAGAGAAGAATGCCAAGGTATTCTGACACCGGTTAAACCAGATATCGGGGGCCCATTCTGTGATTGAAGGGCCAAATGCGAGAATATATATTCAGCTGGCATATAAGCTAGAGGCTGTTCCTGAGTTGATCCCTAAAAGATTCAAAATGTTGTTCATACCCAAATATGATGGGACTACAGATCTGTAAGAGCACATAACGACATATACTAAAGCCGTCAACGGGAATGATCTGAAAGAACATTAGCGAGCTTTTCAACAATCTTTTTTATGTCGCTTCTTCTCACTTCTTCTTGAGAACTCAATTGGATCATTCTGTATGCTTGCCGACATGTTAATAAAAGCCAATACGAGGGCACGGAAGGTGAGGACAAGAAAGGCGGATATCATTCGCATTGTGCAGGGGAGAATAAACTCTTTAAGGACTTTTTTACACGGTTCCAGAAGGAGCGCATGCTGCTACCTGCAGCCGCAGATGAATGGGCTGCATAGGCTTTCACAAAGGATTTGAACCCCATGAGTTTGGATGCCTCATGGAAATTCAAAGATAATCTCTTGGAATTCTAGGTTACTACCTAGGAAGACGTGCACAACTGGTATGCGTCAAAGATTCGAGTAGAAGATGATTTTCTCAGGACTCAAGTCGGATGCAGCTTTTGCAAATCAGATAAATGAGCCGAATTAGACCGTAACTCCTCAAATAATCATTTTCAACCTTATCCCACTCCCGGGAAGCAATCGGGAGGACATGGTTTTCATTCCCTTGAAAATTTTAATAACAAGGGAAACCCTGGAAGAAATAATCAAAGATGGTGGTGGTGTTGAGAACTCATATGGCATCTCGACCACCAAAGCCACTAAGGTCCGATCCAAATTCTAGAGATCAGTTCGTTTGGTGTGATTTTCATGGAACTCACAGACACAAAATTGTGGATTGCAGACACCTACAGGAAGATGTGATAGGATGGTTGAGTAGGGGCCACCGATGAGAATATTTGAGTGAATGAGCTCGCAACAACTATGAGCGGGGACCTCCCGCTGAAGGCAAAACTAATCTGGATGCCCCACCACATGTGATAAACATGATCTTAGGAGGATCTATGATCGTCGCTACATCTTTCACTGCAGCTAAAAAAACAAAATTTCAGTTACCCAGGAGAAAATACCAGATAAAAATGCTATTACTTTCACTGACGAAGACGCTACCAGTATTATTTTTTCCGATAATGACGCTCTGGTCATTATGGTACATATTGATTTCTTATAGGTAAAGAGAATTTTGATCGACCTAGGAAGCTCTACTAACATCATCCAGCTAAAGTTTGTAGAAGAAATGAAGTTGGCAGACAAAATCATTCCTGCTGCCAGAACACTCTCAGGTTACAATATATCTAGCTAAACCACTAAGGGTGAGATTTATCTACACGTGGACGTTATAGGATTCATAAAGGTAACCAATTTTTATGTAATCGATGGTGATATGAGATATAATTCTACATTAGGGAGGTCTTAAATACATGATATGCATGTGGTCCCGTCTATATTGGATTTGTAGGTGAAATTCCCGACACCAGAAATAGTCCAAAAAATTAAGGGGGAACAACTTGCTGCTAGGAAGATGTACGCCATAGAGGAACCAGAAGTAGTAGTGGACCAGAAATAACATTAACAGGAATCAGAACTCACATTAGAAGATGTCCATCAGGCAGCAGATGCAGAATCAACATATCCGGAAGAGGAGTTTTCAAACCGGCACCAGGTGCCTAGATATTTTTAGGTACCGGATAAATCAAATGCTACCAAATCTATGGTAGAAGAGCTTGAGCAGATAGCACTACACGAGGAAACTCCCGACATAAAGGTATACTTGGGCACAGGATTAACCTTGGAGCTTATTGATTTAATTCTTAATTATCTTACAGTTGATAGTGATTGTTTTGCTTTGTGACATAAGGATATGACAGGCATCCCTCCATAAGTCGCAATTCATAGGTTAGGCATGACCCAGTTTTCCTCTCGTGCGGTAGAAGAAGCGACCCATCGCTAAAGTCTACAACAAGTTTGTGAAAGAAGATGTAACTAGACTACTTAATATAGGATCAATTAGGGAGATAAAATATTCGGATTAAACGTAGTTGTATTACCTAAGAAATGGAATAAATTTAGAATGTGCATTGACTATAAAGATTTAAATAAGGCATGCCCTAAAGACTCGTTCCCACTGCAGAACATAGATCAAATATCGATGATATAGCCAGACACGGGATAATGATTTTCCTCGATGCGTATTCCAGGTATAACAAAATAAGGATGCACCCGAAAGACCAAGAGAAAACATCATTTTTGACTACTTTTGGCACTTACTGTTAGAATGTTATGCCTTCAGGTTAAAAAACACCCGGGCTATGTACCAAAGGTTAGTAAAAATAATGTTTGAAAAACAGATAGGAAAAACTATGGAAGTATATATAGATGATATACTTGTAAAGATTCTTCGTGCAGAAGACCATTTGAATCATTTACAGGGAACATTTGAAGTACTATGAGGATAAAACATGAAGCTCAACCCTGGGAAGTGTGCTTTTGGGGTAGGCTCTAAAACCTTCTTGGGTTTATTTGTTTCCTAGAGAGGAGTTGAGATAAATCCTGACAAGATAAAAGCCATCAAAGATATACCATATACGCTTGAAGACATAAAGGCGGTACAATGCTTGACTGGGCAAGTGGCAGATCTTAGCAGGTTTATTTCTCGATCATCGAAAAAGTGTCACATATTCTTTTCACTTCTGAAAAATGACTTTATGTGGATGCTCGAATGTCAACAGGCCTTGTGAGACCTGAAGACTTACTTATCTACTCCTCCGCTCATGTCAATGTCTAAGGATGTGGAATGACTCCTTATTTATCTTGCGGTCTATGAGGTGGCGGTAAGCGCGATCCTTGTATGGGAAGAAAAATGTACGCAGTTATCTGTTTATTATGTAAGTAGAGTGATGTCCGAGGCTGAAACCTGGTACCCTTAACTCAAAATATTGGATTTCATTTTAGTTATGTCATCATGTAAGTTACGATCGTATTTGCAGTGCCACCCAATAACTATAGTAACTACGTTTCCACTTAGAAATGTGTTACATAAGTCCAAACTGCTTCGGGGTCTGGATGCTTCATATTTATGGAGCCTCCAATGTCAAGGGGACTGGTTTAGAAATAGTTTTGCATACTCCCACTGGGCAAGTCTTAAGGTAGGAAATTCATAGTTCTTCTTTGACTAACAATGAAGCTAGTATGAGGCTTTGATTGCAGGTTTAGAATTAGCCTGAGGCTTAGGGTCCAAAATAATTAAAGTCAAATGCGACTCGCTGTTGGTAGTGAATCAAGTTCATGGAGTGTTTGAAGCCAAGGAGGAGAGTATGTCAAGTTACTTCAAAAAATTTCTAGAGCTGCTTGTCCAGTTCTAAGAATGGACGGTGGTGCACATACCCGGAGAGGACAATATGGAGGCAGATGCACTTGTGCACTTGGTTCTCCAAGACGGAAGAAGAATGCCCTAAAGCTGAGTCGGTTGTTCAGCTTTTACATTCAGCCTTGGACTCAGAGGGGTATGATGAGGTGAACTCAACCAGCTTAACTTGAAATTGGAGGAATGAATTATTGGACTACCTCATGAATGGAAAGCTCCCGGAGGACCCGAAAGCATATAGAGCTCTGAGGACCAAAACTGCTCGATATTGTGTAGTTGATGGAAAACTCTACCGATGGTGTTATTACAGTCCATTGGCTTTATGCATAGGCCCTGAGAAAATGGATTACATGATGAGGGAAGTACATGAAGGGAAATGCAGAAACCATTTCGGAGCAGAATCCCTAATGAGAAAATTCATGAGGGCCAACTGTTACTGGCCTTGGGTCGAGGAAGATACAAAGGCGTTTATGAAAAAGTGCAACAAATGTCAGCGTCACGCGCAACTGCTGCACCAACTAGGGGAGGAATTGCATTCAGTTGTATCTCCATGGCCATTCATGAAATGTGGATGGATATAGTCGGACCTCTACCTGCAGCTCCAAGACAGGTATCACAAATTATATTTATGACTGATTATTTCTCTAAATGGGTTAAAGCGGCAGCTTATACATAGCTCCAGGAGAAAGAGGTGATTGACTTTATCTGGCAACATATCATTTGTCGATTTGACATCCTAAATGAGATAACTTGTGAAAATGGTCGAAATTTTATTAGGCCAAAGTTACAAAATTCATGGATGAATTGAACATTAAACGCATCACCTCCACTCCCTATCATCCCATTGAAAATGGTCAAGCGGAATTGACAAACAAAAGTATAATCCAAAACTTAAAAAAGTTGTAAGAAGGAAAAGAAAAATGGCCTTCCATGTTATCGGAAATACTATGGGCATACAGAACCACAATAAAGACGAGTACCAGAGAAACTCCCTTTTCCTTGATTTATGATGCAAAAGCCTTAATCCTGGTAGAATTTGGAACTCCAAGCTTGAGGTACCTCCGTACAGAAGAACAGACAAACTCAGAGTGAATGGTCATGCATCTAGACTTACATGAAGAACGTCGAGATCTTGCGTACATTTCTATGTTGTCCTACAAACAACAGATCTAGAGATACTATAATCGGCGAATAAATCATCGACATTTCCAACTCGGGGACTTGGTGCTCCAGGGATTGACTCAGAGCATGCGAGAACCTAGTACAGGAATGCTAGGACCAAACTGGGAAGGTCCATATACAGTCATCGGGATTGCCGGCAAAAGATCTTACCAATTGATAGATCAGAAGGGAAATAGACTTCCTAGAAATTGGAATGTAAGTTATTTAAAGAAGTATTATATTTAGCAAGGTGAACATGCACTACACTCTTTTCCCTTTGTCCGATTTTTGTCCCTATCGGGTTTTCAGAAAGGTTTTTAATGAAGCAGCATCAATCAAAGCATCTTAAAAGACTTGCTACTGAAGAATGTTATCCAGTGTCTGGGTCTTTATAGCATAAACACCAAAACACTGGGAGGCCATATAGACCCATATCAGGAGAGAAAATTCAAACTTCAAAGATTTAAGGAAAAAACACATACCACTGGGGACTGCCTAGATCATCAAATATAGATGTAACCGGACTGACCACACTAGATGGAAGCTGGATTATTCTTACACTTGTCTTTACAATTGTGAGTCAAAGGATTCAATAAAATTTTCCTTTTATAATTAAATAAAGCTTTGCCATTGAAAGCATAAAAATGTGTGTTGTTATAAACATATTAAAAATTTTGTGCCCTAATGAACAAGAGACGTCCATTTCTACAGAATAATTAAAAAATAAGGGCCTTCTCTTATTATAAAACCTTAACAGAAAGTAAAAGGTTAATACTCCGGTTGCTCGAAGCATCGGAGTAAAGAGTTGACCCGGACTAAAGAAAATCTGGAGTCAACTATAAAGGCCATGTGAAGCCCGAACGAAAGATAAAAGTTCAAGTCTTATTAAGAAGTCATTAAAATAAACTTCAAAGACTTAGAATCCTTAGTAGAGCAGTTCGTAAGCTTTAGATTTTATTTAACCCGTTAAAGTATAGTAAAGAGTACAACTTCAAGATCAATTTGTAGAAGGGATACAAATTTGCTTCTATTAATTAGAGCTTTAAATGAAAACCTTGAGCAGAAATTGCGAAAAAGGGAAATTCATATGCTACAACGCAAAAAGTCGACCCGGTTACAAAAATACTACTGGACCCAAAAGTGATCCGGTTATAAAAAAAAACCATACGAAAGGTTACGCTACACTTGCTCCATGGTCCACCGGGGGTGTTTCTCAAAAGATCACTAAAACAATAAGAAAAAAGATCAAGTAGGGGGGACATCATCAACTTCCACATCCGAATCATTTCCATCTCCACGTAGCTCTTCCAGGGTTAACTCTACCTCATGAAGTACAATCTCCGCATCAAGGATTTCTAAAGGTATATCAATCCATGGCTTACTAGCCTCTTCGAGGGTATCCTTGCGGGTCTTTAAAACAGCCTGGTCTATGTGGACCATCCACCTTTGACATTTGGTTTGAAGGTTATGGTGTTCTCGGCGGAAGTAACTTGCTCCCAGGCTGTGGCCAAGTCACCTTCTAGTCTAGTAGTTTTTCCTTGTAAAGTCACGTACGAAGAAGTCAATACCTAAAGGGAATTCTCTCGATCCCTCAGCGAATCAATGGTGTCATACCCAAACCTTGGGGGATGTGACCGGCACCCAGCATCCTAAGGCCCGAGCAAACCAATTATGGTACCTGAACTTCACAATATGAGGTTTGGGCCAACAAAGCCATCAAGTAACAATAACAAGATCAAAAGGTAACACTGCAAGCAGACAAATCCTAAACACAACACATATATACATAACTGAGGCAAAAAATGTCATAACAAGTCTGTCAACAATTGACAAGATGGGCTGAATTGAAATAAAATGAATACATACTAGCCATCGGTATGTAAGCCTCTAGAGTTCTACAATACATCAACTGGTTGGAACAGGGTGCCGCCGTACCCAAAGTGTTGGAATATATATACCACAGTACCTATCGACTCTTGTACAACAACTCTAGAGAAATGGAGTGGGACTTTCAATAGCTGGAATAGGTACCCTACTGAGGAGGCACGTCGGTCTATCTATATGTACCTGCGGGCATGAACACAGTGTCCTAGAAAGGGACATCAATATGAAAGATGTATTGAATATGTAAGGCAGGTAAAATGTGTAAACAAGAGATGTAATACAAGAGAGAAGGTGTAAAATCAACCTGAAACTTAGAAAAAGGGTCGCAAGGGCATACAACTGATACAACAATGAGTATATGCATGTAAGTAAAAATCGGGCCATTGTATGGGGGCCATATACTATCATATCAAATACCTTTATAGGGTAAACCTATAGTAAACTGCCCGACCATATAGGATGCGGTAATATATGCCCAACTGATTAGTAGTATACACATATAAGTACCTGCCCAACTGATTATAGCGCGACGCATTAAGAAAATAGATATATATATATATATATATATATAATTGTAATATGAGACAAGTCATAAAAGACACCATAATCAGAGTCGGAGTGACATATAGTCGTTATCCCTCGACTATCATTATTAGCTCTATGTTATTCAATCTTAAGCTAGTTATAAAGAGACATATAGATTACTGAAAGTGCGACTAATAAGGAATACACAAGAGATATGGATATCTTCAACAAGAAAGGCATAATGACCTTGAGCTTATCTAGGGATACTCATTTTAAGAAAGTGTTTGTATCAAATCATGCCAATGAAGGAAGATTAGCCCTACATACCTTATCGATGACATTATCTATGTTCCATGAGTCCTCACACATTCTAGGGATGATTATCTACATCATACGAAGGATTTTATCAATTTCAGATTCATAACGCATAAGAAAGTTCATTTAGATATTTCATCAAGCAACTTGCGTGCATAAGTTCATGAGATCACTTATAGCTCAAACTCTATCCATAACATCACAACAATCTTCATACTACTTATACCAATCACCACAATCCCATCCATAACTCCATAACTTCATGTAATACCTTCAAATCTTGAAAAACTGCCCACTCCAACACGACATATTTCAAA
The DNA here is from genome assembly GCA_029783415.1 of Anisodus acutangulus. Classification (NCBI taxonomy): domain Eukaryota; kingdom Viridiplantae; phylum Streptophyta; class Magnoliopsida; order Solanales; family Solanaceae; genus Anisodus; species Anisodus acutangulus. The sequence goes on from CM056508.1 coordinate 27,610,770, forward strand.
GTCTTACAAATACTTGATCTCTAAGAAACCTTCAACAATTCCATCATAAACACTTGTCTTAGGTAGATGATGTAGGATATGAAACTTAGCTTAAGTTACAAGAAACACTCTAATTCCAATCTTAATTTACAACCAAGAATCCTCCAAAATTGCTAGAACAATAAAATAGATGATCTAGCGATGACCACGGGATCCTCTACGTCGAATTTACATATTTTACCTTTGATTTTGCCTTAGTTCTCTTGAAGTTCCTTAGAGAGAGTATTATAGCTGCTTAGGGTTGTAATATAGAGTGGAAATGAGGTCCAAAGCATGGAGGGTCTATATATACCAAGAACAAAAACATCCAGCAGAATCCACTATGTGGCCCAATCTGCGTTTCACATATCATATTTGCGGTTCGCAGATTCAGCTAGAAACTTGAAAGTTTCTGCCTCAATCTGTGGCTCGTAGACCTGATCTGCAGCCCGCAGATTACCTCAGGTAGTTAATTTTTTTGACTTTTCATCGAAACTTACTTCCACTGATTCGATTAGTCTTAAACCTTTTCAAAACTTACTCAAAACCCCCGTGAGCCTTTATAAACCTATTGGAGGGGCCTCCAATGTCCAAGTATATTCTAGCTAGGATACCATAGCGATGATGCGTGAACACATGAAGTCTAACAAATGGCATCTTGCAAACGTAGTATGAGGTAGGCTTGATGAGAGTTAGAGTCTCTGATATCGGCTCAAATACTTTCCACTTTAGCCGACAGGTGTTAAACTTCCTTTGTTAGCTTTTTCCTATTGTGAAGGGGCATAGCCTTAGCTAAGTAATCCATAGAAAGAGCGGTGGTGTGCCCCTAATAAAAAAGATATGTCAGTAAGGAATTGAGTTTCTAAATACGACAAAGAGGAATAACGATTTATACTTGAAGAAGTAAGTCTGCTAGGAACGAGAGGGAAGCTTATAGGGTTATGCTCGAACACTTTTGAGGAGAGGAGGCAGATGTTCCAACCTTAATACCGAAAGTAGGAATAGAGCTATTCTTGGAAGGATGGCCGTAAGAATTGATGTCTCATTTTAGGGAGCATCGAATGAAGGATTCATGCATTCACCGGTTTCCTTCTCTTCATCATCAATTTGAATAACACCCACTTGTGCCTCTGTCCAGAGTTCTGTAAGCCGACGGTAATTTCTAACCCTAGAACTGATCCCCGCTGGGGTCTTGAGATTTCCTTTTTCGGTTGTTGGAAGCAGATTAATGTATGTTGGTCAAAATGGCTGCACAGGAAGGCACCTTTTGGGTCGTAGGTCATCTCGCCAGGAGTCCTACAGGAGAAACGCAGAGAATAAGAAAAAATCTCGGGAGAATGAAAAAATAAACAAATATGATGGGACGTATTAGGGTTAGTCTCACTATGGTATTTTCCCTTCTACCACTTGGAGGTAATTCTTTTCCATGACCGAACAGTATTAGGGGAGGCACAGAAAAGATTAATAACCCACTAAAAAATCTAATCGATCAGTTGTGGCTCGACTAAATAGGTGCAAATATACAATATATATAAGTAGGGGATCCCCCTATTTACAACAAAAAGGCAAGTTTCTGATAAAAAATACTTATGAGTATATTCTATTCTTCTGGAAAAGGATCGGAGGAAGGCTGATGAATTTGGTCAGTCCTGATCATTAGAAACCTAGTTAACCATCCCTAGTCGAAGTTATTTTCAGCGTTAATGAGGCTATGAATCCCATGGGGTTATAAATGAATAATACCACCCAGGAACAACCCAAAGTAGTAAAGAAGGAAAATATGGTCGATTGTGAATGGTGCGTTAGTATTGTCAGCCAACATCTGGATATAATACACTAGTATCCAAATTTGAGGAGCAACTTGTCCTAAGCAAACTCGGTATCAACGATAGATGTCCTCGATAATCTTTGGAATTGGGAGTAAAAAACCGATAGTAAATGGATACATGTGGACCATTAAAAACCCTTCAGCATGACAGTTCATCCGGTTAGTTGGATCTAATATTTTGAAGACTGTATTAGAGTCAAAGTTTCAGTCATTAATAACTTCAGAGAGGAATTTTCCAGTAATCAAAGACTCTATTTCTTCTACAGATTCAAAATTCTCTTATACATGGAAGTCTACTGAAACGTCAAACCCAACGAGAAGAATCTATGTGGCAAGAGAATGTAGATCAATGTTTTGACTTTTGGGAGAGACATGCTCTTTTTCTGGTCGACGATTAAGAGGAGAGTCGTCGTTGTTATCAGGAGAATGTGAAGGAGAAGATTGGGAAGATAATATTATGGAAAGAGGTAAGCGGGAGGAAGGAGAACTTTCAAGGTTTGTGAATTTTTGGAAGAAAAACTTAGGTGCCTTTTATGAAAGATTTTGGATCCCTATGTTGACACCCAATTTTATCCCATCTTTTTTGATTTATTTGCAATTTTAAATATTTTCGACACCTCAAAATAATTTTAATATATATACATATAGGCATATATATACAAGCATATTATTATTATTCTTAATATCATTATTACTATTATTCGCCTTTTAATATCACAAGCATAGTTTTACCATAATATTCTATGTTATTTTATTTTCACAAAATTGCATCGCATTTTCATTTTTTTTTATTAAGCATTAAGCATTTCACAAATATTACGTTTTATTATTATCACATCGTGATGTTATTTTAAATAATTTACATCTTTTGCAAAACATCTTTTAATAATAAACCCCTCCTTTTATTTTTAACCAATAACCAATTTAATTTCCCAACCCAAAACAATTTCTAACCCATTTCATTTCCCAACCCAATTGGCCCAACACCCGAGCCCAAACTCCCCATTTAAAACCCCCATCATCCAACAACCCAACCAAAACCTCTACCCAAAATCGTACAACCCAAAGCCCAACTCCCTAACACTCAACCATTTCGCTAACCAAACCGAGGCCCAATCGGCCACCCCTTAACAATACCCAAACCCATTCCCCTTTATTTCCCTTACCACCAAAGCCCAACCCAATCAAAACCCAGCTCGACCAGACCCGAACCGGCCAGCCCAAAACACGCAAGCCCAAAACCCACCCCTTTTAATTCCTCCACACCCTAAAAAGAAAAAAAAAACCTCTCTCTCTCAACCCTCAAGTCGCCGCACCCCTACGCCCCTACCCCACATCGCCGCACCTCTACCCCGTCACTTCGCCACTGCCACCACCCTACCCTGACACCGCCGAACCCATCCCCTCACCAACACCCCCCCCAAAATCCTCAACACATGCCCCAAGAAATCGCCCCAAAAAATCAGATTTTGTCCCCTTTATTTTGAAATTCGAATTCATTTTTTTGGGGGGGGGAGGTATGAGGGGGGTTGAACGTTGAGGTTGATACCTATAAACCCCCCCCCCCCTTTTTGCATCTGTTTGGGGGGCTTTTTTCGGATAAAAAAAGGTTCTTTTAGGGAGTTTTTAATTCGATTTTTGAGTTCTAAATATTAGATTCAAATCTTCGGTCGTATTGTATTTTTATTGGTGTTGTTCTTCACTAAAAAATTTGAAATTTTCTTAAGAATATTTCTTTCTTTTGCATGTGTTCTTCACCTTAAGGGTCCGAAATTATTGGGTTTTAGGTGTTAAAGAATCTGAATTTTTGCTATTTTCCCACTGTTTTCGGGTCATTTCCGGGTCGGGTCAGACGTCAGAAACAGACTTACAAAAGCAGAATCCTATTTCAAAAAAAATCAGCTTCCCAAAAAATCAGAATTCCGAAATCGCAAAAATCAGAATTCCAAAATAACATCTCCGAGCGGGTCGACGATTCGAAACACGCCTCGGTTCGCTACCCGGAGAAGGTCAGTAAATATATCTCTTAATTTTTATCCAATTCAAAGAGAATCGACCCATCGCGTCGCGAAGTCCACATGTCAAAATCGGGCGCGACACCCTATTTATGGAATGAAAACGTAACATTTGAAAAGTGAAAAGACACATATCATTATAACATTACTTCACGTCGATTGGAGCGGATGGATAGTTGCCGCTGTTTCAGAAGATTTAAAGGGATGTGACATTTGATGTTTTTGTAATCATTGCGTTTCAGTGTTCCCGCCAAAGTATATGGTTTTGATTGGTCCGGTGGTTAAATCTACTTTTTGTGCGCGCGGAAGACACACCAGAAAAGTGCGGGGACTATCTATATAGAGCAAAATTCATATACTACAGCTGACCAAATTATGTCATGACACATGACATGTTACGATAAGTCAGATCCATCTTAGTCTCTGATGCTACCAGTTGAACAGGAGCGGAATCGGGGACATTGTTTGGCTGTGAGGTACTGGGAATCGGGAAGGTCAATCGAACATTTTGAATCCCAACGGGCGGCCGTTACTTGCCCAATTTTATACCTTCGAATGGAGCATTAATAACATTTATGAAGACACTAATTATCTAATTATTACAACATTTATTTCTTTGTATTAACGAGGACATATATCGTGGGGTGTGTATCCGTGAGCTCAAGTATAAATATGACTCATTATTCCATTGTAAATTATCATTTGCAAGTTATTACAATGCACTGTCCAATATTATTCTCAATACTTGTACTTTCATACTAATCGGAAATACTGCATGGAAGCTTTGCCAAGAAGCTTACAAAGTCTCATGTTAATTATTTCTCAACTTTGTCTTATTCTTATTTATTTACATCATATATTATCTAACATTCTTTCCAAATCAGTCACTTGAGACCTACGTGTCCTTGACCACGTGTACAAATTCAACTGTACCATTTTACGTGTTAACAAGTGAAATTACCATTTTCTTTTTATATTCAGTGAAGTTAAAAGAAATCTTTATCTTAAACCAATTAATATCAATGAAAATCAAACATTTCCTTTTTATTTCTTTCTCAACAAGTCTAATATACAAGCTACTCCAACACAAAAAGATGGTACATTACTATGAATTCAAGATTTAAATTTGATAAATTTAATTTTTAGGTTTTTATCATTGAACAAATTACACTTTGGAAATTGTGAGTTCAATTTTTTAAAATTCTTTTTAATGATTTTTCACACACACACACACACACACACACACACACACACACACACATATATCAATACTTTGTATAAAAAATATTGTGTTCAGGTAAACCCCATTGACTATATGTTAAATCCTTCCCTGCTATTACTAGTTTTAATATAGTAATTTGATTTAACTATAGAAAATGACAAATAAAAAGGGAAACTGGAATTTCAACGTTATTTTCGAAGGTGCACATACTTATATTTAAGTGTTTTTTAACAAATATAATAATGTTATACATAGTTTAGAATGAGGAGCGTGAATTCACTGTAGACAATAAAATTCATGTGGATAAAATAATCGAGACAGTTAATATCGGTACAATTATAGTATTTTATTTCAGTATAGTTAGTGTCAGTCTCCACAAATTCTCTGCTTCTTCTTTTCTAAAATATATTCAAGGACTTTGATCTTTATCTTGAATTTACGTTGGATTTGTTCTGGATTTGAATTGTTTCATCACAAACACTTTGACGATGGTCACGAACAATAATTCTCCTACAAGAAAGTTAATTTGATCTTAATCATCTTGGTATTTGATTAACACTCATTTTTTTCACGATCCAAATCACGAGCGTCGTGATGGCACCTACACTATTTCCCGTTAGGCGAACCATTTCCAAAATTCTTTTAACATGTAATAAAATATTGCGGAATAATTTAAAGAATTATCAAGATATAAAAATTCTTCATTCAACTTATATTTAAGAAAATCACTTACAACAAATAGTGGTTTTTTTATTTCTCTTTCTATTGTATTCTTAGTAGTCCCTGTACAAGTCAGACTAGAATAAGAACAATCTAACTTTGATAAGACCAAGGCCCTGATAGGATGAATGACATGCCCTAATCTCCATGTGCTCCAGCTGCAACCTGAACCAACTATATACATGCATCTAAATAAAATATGCAGCAAGTGTAGCATGAGTACACAACGTACCCCGTAGGCATCATGGACCGACAACAACAAAAGTACGTAACAGACATAAACATCAAGTTGAATCTCAAGTAGGTCCTATTCTAGGCAGTTCACATGGTCACATAAATCACCTTGTTCACATAAGAGTTCAATCACATTCAAGTACAATTCAATTCATATTGCACACAGGGATCTTAGATTTATTACCCACCAATCAGTAAACTCTGTCTAAGTCATATTCATGTTGTCACCACATACCCAAGTAATCAATAATCAATGAAGACATGTTGACGCTAATACACACCATCGTACCATAATCCTTTTCAAGGGGTATCACGATTAGTCTGATCATAACAATATTAGCTTCTTATTCTCTCTAACTCCTGGATTTGATTACAGTTTTATATAAGTAAGAGCATGACACATATTCATTCATTTAATGTCCTCATTTTATTCTAAGTAGAAGTTTACGCCGTATATCTCTTGAGTACGGAGAGAATCTACACATGCATAACATACAAGTAATTTAACTACAACAACACCTCGATCAATTCATTACTAAACTCTTTATCAAATAACGTTATCAATCATCAAGCAATACAAGACATACATGGTTATCTATAATCAACATGATAGTTCTATCAATAGAATCCACTGATTATAATATAGTTCGATAGCGAGTACTCAGACCTATAAAAGGGTTAACACACAACCCAATTCATAAAGAACAAGCCAATCATGGAAATCAATCCAGTCAATTATAATTAATACAATCATCCAAATTCATTTAATCAGGAATTCACCAAAGTCCCAATAGCCATTTCATAACACATTACCAATCCACAATTAATCAATTCATGATGAATGTATGATATGAATGCAACCCATATACCAGGTACACTTCATCTTCAGTAAACAGGTGTTCAAATTCCAATGAACTGCACACTCATGGGGATCTGTGAAGTCCATATACCCATCCGGAATTTCTTAACGGATCTCATCTCTTGCCTGTAATAACATCTGTTACAAGCATGCAACCCGATTCTGCGTATCATCAAACGAAGACCCCTTTGGAGTCATATCAATAATCTCAACGTTTCCAAATATCTCATAGTATTCTTACCTTTACGGTCTCTTGGACCTACAATATTTTCATACCACTCTCTTTTCAATATCATCAGAACCATGAGTGTATGAATGAAAATGACAATACAAGGTGAGTAATCAGAATGCCTGAGATGCAATAAAGTATAAGAGATGAATATCACATGCTTTCAAGAAGTCAATAACACGTAATCCACGTACAATCAGGATATCATATCGAAAATAATGTGATGAATAAACACAACAATAGTAATTATGGCGACAATCCCAATCAACAACAGTCGGAATCAACTTAGAGCTGATTTCCCAAATCACTCATCATCATAGTTCAACACCGTTACCACCCAAGCATTCATCAAAACCGCTAAGGTGGCACACCCAAACACGCCCAATACCCCTCAGCATTTATAACTACTACATACTTCTATCAAAGTCTACAGAAGAGAAACCATAGCCTACTTGAAAGCCGAGTAGGAGTCACGAACGGTTAATCCTTTATGCACGCCTTTCCCTTTTGGAACATACATAGTCTAACATACATAGACTCTACATTAATAATTAAGCTAATACACATATAAGGCCTTAGTCCTTAAACAAACCAAAAGACGCCTAAAACTAAACCCAGGTCCACGGTGCCAAAATCCAGACACCAGCAACTAAAGAACTTATAAATCTTCCGCCAAACATCCGAAATGCTCCCGAGACCCCCCGGATACAAACCAAACAGTTCTATACACTCGCTCGCGCCCTCAAATTTCTCATATAATCGATCTAAGAAATACTTTTCTAAAGAATCGTCTAAAGTATCCAAATATTACAATTCCAAAAATAATGCCACAAAGTACATTCGATTGTCTCAGAAAGCGAACCAATGACTCCACTAAGTCATAAATGACCCTCCGGAATTATTGGAAGCGACGGAACCCAAAAATGAATCCGTATACTTGAAAGTCAACTTTGAGTCAAACTAATCAACTCTAAGATTCCTATTTTGGGGTTTTCATATGAAAATCACATAATTGAACCTCGGGATCCATGCCATCAATACCGCACATAGGGAAATATAGTCAAATACGAGTCTTTATCTAAGAACGACCGGACTAGTCATTACATCAGATACCAATTAAACAAACGTTCATCCTCGACGGAAGAGAAACAAAGTATGAAAGCCAGCAAGTAACCAAGTAATCCACATCATAACCTCATAAAGCCTCAACGAGCAAGAAATATATACCGATAGTACCGCTTGTTCACTGTATCAATCAAAATTGTCGTTAACTTATGTAACATCCTGCATTTTTGCGTTAGGTTACACAGTAAGTTGAGATGAACTTGGATGGTTTATGATAGTGTTATTATAAGACCCATAAATTTGACAACCTTGAAACATTAGATATTATTTTGATGTGGTATTTTCTTTTAAGTGAAATACTTTTGTAAAACATTTTATAAATATGATTCTGTATAGTTATTAATATTACTTCTTTTCGATACACTTTAAATTATATATATGACATGAGAAAGTTTTTAAATGTGATTTTATTTAATAAAAATTATTTTCTCATAATAAAAGTTGTCTTTTTCCAATTTGAGAATTTATAGTATAAAATTTATATTTTTGATATTAGGTTGAGAAAATTAGAATTTGATAAAATATATTTTATACAATATTTAGGTGAATTGAGATCGCGAAATTAATGTGGTTGTTTGAAAATTATTATGTGGACATGATCCACATATGCTATGGACAAGTGGTATAATAAAGTGCATGCACATTAGTGAATGGTGGCATGATTAGATGATGTGTAATAAAGGGGTAGCTTGTGGAGTTACACGTGTAAACATAAAAATATTCCATAGGCTTTTAATTCATTACATTTTTGTTTCCAATTTTAGAATCTTTTCCATTTTAAACTTAACAAAGCACGTGCAACAACTCATGAAACAATATTGTGTTCCTTCTCAAATTGTCGTAGTCATACGGAGGTTAAATCGAGGTATGTTAATACTATCCTTTTTTTCTTTTGGCATGATCCTAGTAGAAATGATGTAGAACGAAACGTCCCTAAAAAAAGACTCCACTCTTGAACATTGAAGATACGCTTGTTCTTTATTCTTTAGAATATTTCTTGGACCTTATTTATCCCTTTTCGGGAGTACTTTTTTTCATATTATGTTATCTCTTATTATGCGATATTATGTACCCTTATTGGTTCCATGACAAATGATATATGGAGTTACAAACCAATAGTCGAAGGGTAATGACCTTATGTCACTCTGACAATGTTCATGATGTTCTTCTGAGGTCCTTCATGCATTATATATATGTATCTCTATAACACTGATCCACGCTATAATTAGTCAGGTACAACACTTATATTTGCGCACCACTACAGTTGGATAAGATAACATCGAGTCCTATTAAGGCCGGGTATGATAACACCGAGTGTTATTAAGGCTAGGTACGATAACACAATGTTCTATTATGGCCAGATACGATAGCACCAAGTCCCATTTAGGGCCGTGTACGATATGATATTGGCATTTTCCCAAAGTGTGTCTATACATATATATATAACTGATTTTCAGTGATATTATGCATTTGCATACGCCACAGTGGTTTCCCGAGGTTCAGGTTATTTCTTTACTTTACTTTACTCTTGTTATTGTCTTTACTTATGATATCTGCCTTACATATTCACTACATTATTTTCTAGTGACGTCCCTTACTGGGGCGCTGTGTGTCATGCTTGAAGGTTCAGGTTGATAGTCCTCCACATTAGGCTGTCCCCAGATTTTAGCGTTGAGCTCCACTTCTTCCTGGAGTTAGCCGAGTCGAGTCTGTATGGTTATTTACATATCATATGGGTATGTCGGGGCACTGTCTCGGTAAGTACGGTGTCAGTTTTCTTAGAGGCTTCATAGATGTCTGTGGTCATGTTCAGTTATGTACAAATGTATGTTTTTTGTTATATAGACAGTACTTCAGAGTATCTTAATGTTCAGGTTTTATAGATTTTTAGATCTTGTTATATTTGTAGTTTGCTACAGGTTCATAGTAGTTAGACATAGAGCGTAGTCCGCCCCATTTGGATTCGGGGTGTGACAAAGTGGTATCAGAACAATTCATCCTAGGGCGTCTATGAAGCCATGTCTAGTAGAGTCCTACTTATGGGTGTGTTTCACGCCATACTTATAATTAGGAGGCTACATGACATTTAAAAAAATTTACCCTTCTTTTGTATTCTAGATCGTATAGTAGAGCTATGTTTTAAGAAATTATTCTGCTTCGTATGAGTAAGACTAAAAGTGATACGTAATCGCAAGATCTTTATCAGACCGAGTGGTTTATGATAGTGTTATTATAAGACTCCATAAATTTGACAACCTTGAAACCATTAGATATTATTTTGATGTGGTATTTTCTTTAAAGTGAAATACTTTTGTAAAAAGTTCTATAAATATGATTTTATATAGTTATTAATATTACTACTTGTCGATACACTTTAAATTATATAGATGACACGAGGTAGTTTTTAAATGTGATTTTATTTAATGGAAATTATTTTCTCATAAGAAAAGTTGTCTTTTTCGAATTTGAGAATTTATAGTAGAAAATTTGTATTTTTGATATTAGGTTGGGAAAATTAGAATTTGATAAAATATATTTTATACAACATTTAGGTGAATTTAGATCAAAAAATTAATTGGGGTTGTTTGAAAATTATTATGTGGATATGATCCACATGTTCTATGGACAAGTGGCATAATAAAGTGCATGCACATTAGTGAATGGTGACATGATTAGGTGATGTGTAATAAAGGGGTAGCTTGGGGAGTTACATGTGTAAACATAAAAATATTTCATAGGATTTTAATTCATTACATTTTCATTTCTAATTTTAAAATATTTTCCATTTTTAAACGTAACAAAGCATTCTAGCAACCATTTTATACTTTGGGGAATTCATTCTTTCACTTTGGGAACTTCTTTGAACACCAAACACGTGAAGCAACTCATGAAACAGTGTTGCGTTCCTTCTCAAATTTTCGTAGTCATGCAAAGGTTAAATCGAGGTATGTTAAGGCTATCCTTTCTTTCTTTTGGAATGATCCTAGTAGAAATGATATATAATGAAACGTCCCTAAAAAAGGACTCAGTTCTTGAACATTGAAGATATGTTTGTTCTTTATTCTTTAGAATGTTTATTGGACCTTGTTTGTCCCTTGTCAGGAGTACTTTTCTGTATCTTATGTTATCTCTTATTATGTTATATTTTATGCCCCTTATTGGTTCCAGGATAGCTAATATACAAAGTTACATAATAATAGTGGGAGGGTAATGACCTTATGTCACTCTGACCATGTTCATTATGTTCTTATAATGTTCCTCATGCATTATATATACGTGTATCTATTTTATGACACCGAGTCGTGCTATAGTCAGTCGAGTACGACAATTATATATGCGCACTACTACTGTTGGGTACCATAACACCGAGTCCTATTAAGGTTGGGTACGGTAACACCGAGTCCTATTAAGGTCGAGTACGATAACACCGAGTCCTATTAAGGCCGAGTACGATAACACTGAGTCCTATTAAGGCCGAGTAAGATAACACCGAGTCCTATTAAGTCCTGGTACGATAACAGTGAGTCCCATTTAGGACCGGGTATGATATGATATTGTCATTTCCCCAATGTGTGGCTATATATATAACTGATTTTGAGTGATATTATGCATTTGCATACGCCACAGTGGTTTTTCGAGGTTCAGATTGTTTTTTTTACTTCTCTCTGCTCTTGTTATTGTCTTTACTTATGTTATCTGCCTTTCATATTCAATACATTTTTTCGTGCTGACTTCCCTTACTAGGGCGCTGTGTTTCATACCCGCAGGTTCAGGTGGACAAGTTGATGGTCCTCCACATTAGAATGTTCCCAAATTTCAACGGTTAATTGGTGACATCTACTTCTTCCTGGGGTTATCCGAGTCGAGTCGGTATGGTTATGTACATATCATATAGGTATTCGGGGGCCTGTCCCGGAAAGTATGGTGTTTGTTTTCTTAGAGGCTTCATAGATGTTTGTGGTCATGTTCAGTTATATACAAATGTATGTTTTTGTTATATAGACAGAGTAATTCAGAGTATCTTATTGTTCGGGTTTTTTTACTGATTTTTAGACCTTGTTATGTTTTGTAGTCTGCTACAGGTTCATAGTAGTTGCATATAAAGCATGGCTTGTCCCATTCGGATTCGGCCTGTGACAACTTAGCTCAATGACTCGAATCTCCATTCCTTCATACCCAAAATTTCTTTCACAGTTGATCCTCGAATGTAAGAACTGACTCCGTTTGAATTCTCCGATTTGATTATAGCGATACCTCTATACGCGTTCTATTAAATCAACAATTATCAAATAATCATTGCCATCCTTTAGTTATAGCCGCAACCATTGTACAACCCGTACCGATAGCATATTCTGGTTATACTAGTCTTCTTTCTCAACTATCAATGTCATCCTTCGCACCAAGATTCCTTAAAAACATATAGACACACGCCACAGGCCCAAATCATGGCTTCCTTTCACTAGAAAAGACCCTTGCTTTATCTGAGAAAATTCAAAGTAATTTCATTCAAAAACTAATCTAATACAAGGCCGATTGTGCTAATCCCAATCTCGTTAGTTCTGTACCCCGAAGTCGAAATCTCTTAGTCATAACCCACTATCCAAATCTGCTCAAATCTCCAAATCACCATACTATAAGCATACCTACTAATTATCTTGCGGTGTCAAATCCGTAGAAAATCAACTGATCACTCTAAAGACTCCCCATAACAATTTTTACCTCTCAATACATCGCTAAGTACCTATGTGAAGCATTAGAACTGTCCAAACCATTGCCATCCAAAAAATACCATCAATCCTACTTGTAAACTTCAATGAGAACCGATAACACTGTCATACCTCCATTCTGAATCAAAATCTAACGAACCCTTGTTGGTGGTTTACTAGAACACAATAAGTCCTCCGGGCAATATAAACATAGGACACCTGACGCTAATTGAATAATTCTAACCCAAAAATAAATGCTCAATTTCTAATCATCGATAGTCACTTGAACTGATTCCAAACATAACTGATAGGCTTTCCATAAGTATGCGGTGACCTCTTAAATCACTTTTCTCATTGATAATTCAACGTATGTCATCACCCACGACTTCAAAGCTGGATTCTATCCAAGTCATCAACTTAGTACCGAGGAACTATACCTTATAATTGTAATCTTCATGTTTCTCAACTTTCACTCGATACGCAAATCTAGTAGAACCCCATGAGCTTTAAATATACCAAACCCTCTTTGTACTTCCTCTTAACTCACAATAACTCCGAACATTCGACGTAAGGTCTGGGACCTCATTTGCTACACCTCCACCCATCGAGTCTCTAATGGTAAGACCTCACTACCCTTTATCAATCCAGACGATATCAAATCCTGCAACCTCGCGCCTTACCAAATCCGAACATATCAGCCTTATGATTCATGCACCTTACCTTATGCAATTACTTATAAGTCTTTGATATTTAAAATACTATTATGTTATTAATCAACAACGCTTCAACATAGTCTACCACCAGTGGCCAGTCACGAACCCCATGGAGCAGTCGTGATAACATAGTTAATTACCATAGACCTACTCCCCGAGCGTACTAAACAATTATACCAGATCTGAAAGGTGTGAAGATAATGCCACTATAATCCACATCTAGCCCAAGAATTTCCATTTTTTCAAATCAAAATCCTCCCATAATGACCGATCATTACTCAAACCTGCTCCAGAGTTTACTAAAGTCTAATGGGCCTCGCAAAATAACTAAACCTTTAAACTGGACACTCCTTCCTATTTGGCACATCTTATGTATCATCCTTTATAAAATTTCTCCACTAGAAAAGGTATCGATCCACTCTGGTTACTCTGACCAACAATCATTTAGTACCCAAGTAATAACCCAAACCATTACTGAACTGGTCCATAATCTGAAAGTTGATCCTTAATTACCAATCATAAACTCCTACTAACATTCTCATATACCTCCATCGAAATACCCTTGCAAAAATTCCTTATCTGAAATAATACTTATTCTATATTAGTTCATACGTTCACTGACAGATCATTATACCCGAAGCTTTTCACAACTAGAATAAGATCAAACTATCGTCAATCTGTTACTGTAATATCCCCATTGACTAACACCTTATTCGAGAGTCATATACGATGCTTGCTTGTGAAGAACCAACCCTGACCTTATTTTGCAGAACCATAACACATCCAACTAACCGTGAAATTGTTTTCTGTCCTTTGGTCAACTCCAAAGTCATTATACCAGTAATTATAGAACTTCTCAAGTACTAACCTTAATATACCATGTCCACAAATCTTATCCATGAACTAGATGCAACACTCGGTAATTCCTTAAATAGAAATCCACACTTGTCCAGCGCTATAGTAAAACCTATTAGTCGATCACTAGCTCCCATTAGCCTATGACGTAGTCCAACGTATCAACTTATATACAATCTCTTACATTTACTCTATACTAAACGTCTGCTAAATAACTCACAAGTCAACAATCTATTAGTTTCAACAACCCCTTTTTATCACTAACTTTGAAACGTTAAGTGACCCTGCGAACACACTCTTTATCTGAAGAAATGTAACTTTCTATTTCCATAAGCTTCACTCGTCACAAGTAACCTTGCCGCTTTGCTTAGAACAAATAGTCATTCCCTGAAGAAACCCACAACCACTAGTTCTTACTCTGCTACTACAATTTTGTCAAGTTGAAGCCAAACTTAACTTTTCATAACTTATACGACATCTACCATCGTACATCTTGCAACTTATCCTGACAAGCACGTCAGATACCAATTTTTCCCTTCTTATAAAGGAGGTTGATACATCCAATTTCTTTCCTTGTGCCTCTGTATTATGATTTCCACTTCTCAAAATATCACTGAACTGAGGGGTCCCAATCATAACCCCACTAAACTGAACCTCAAATCATAGCTGAAGACTGAACTTGGTCACGTGTCTGTATCACAGTAACACATATCACACCCTACCGCGTGGGACGTCATATCGAACTACTCATGCAAAAATTTAAGTGTATGTTACCAAAGTCGGTGATAAAATATGATGAAGAAGTTTCAGATACCAATTTGAACGAAGTAGCAAGAAGGAATAAAAGAAGGGAAGATTTCGTAAATTTCTTATAGCCTCTCGAGAATGGGTACGGACGTCTATGTACCTATCCGCGAGACTCTACTAAACATTGTCCTTGTACTCATGAGACCGGTGAACCTAGAGCTCTAATACCAACTTTCTCATGATTCAAATCACGGCCGTCGTGGTGGCACCTACACTATCCTCTCGGTAGGTGAACTATTTCTAAAATCCTTTTAACATGTAATAAAACATTGCAGAATAATTAAAGGAATTATCAAGATATAACAATTCTTCATTCAAGTTATATTTATGAAAATCCCTTACAACACAACTCTCCCAAAACCTGGTTTGACTTGTACAATGTCTACTAAGAATACAATAGAAAGAGAAATAAACAACCATTGTCTTGGATTAATAAGAATAGTCTAATAGAGACAAGACCAAGGTTGCTGATAGGATGAATGGCATGCCGTAATTTCTATGTGCTCCATCTGCAACTTGAACCAACTGTATACCTGCATCCACGTAAAAGATCCATCAAGCATAGCTTGAGTACACAACGTACCTCGTAGGCATAATAGGCCGACAATGACAAAAGTTACGTAACATACATAAACATCAAGTTGACTCTCAATTAGGTCATAGTCTAGATAGTTCAAATAGTCAGATAAATTCACCTTGTTCACATAAGAGTTCAATCACAGTCAAGTAAAATTCAATTCATATTGCACACATGGATCTTACATTTATTAGCCACTGATCAGTACACGTATTCATTCATTTAAGTAGAAGTATATGTTGTACATCCCTTAACTAAGGAGGGGATCTACACATGCACAACATACAAGTCATTTAACTACAACAATAACAGCTCGATAAATTCTTTACTAGACTCTCTATCAAATAACGTTATCAATCAACAAGTAATATAAGAGATACACAGTTCTCTATAATTAACATGATAGTTCTGTCAATAGAATCCACTAACCACAATATAGTTCAACACGAGTACTCAGACTCATAAAGAGGTAACCACATAACCCAATTCACAGAGAACAAGCCAATCATGGCAACCAATCTGATCCAACACAATCAATCCAATTATCCAAATCCATTTAATCAGGAATTCACCCAAGTTCTAATAACCGATCCATATCATATCACCAATCCACACCTAATCAATGCATGATGAATGTATGAGATGAATACAATGCATATGTCAGGTACCTTTCATCTCTAGTATACATTCATTCAAATTCTTTAAACTGCACACCCATGGGAGACCCACAAAGTCCATATACTTATTGGAATTTCTCAATATATCCCACTTCTTCATTATTGTAACATATGTTGTAGACTTGCAACTCAGCCCTCCGCGTATCATCAGTATCACCAACCCAAGACCACTTAGGAGTAATATCAATCATCTCAATATTTCCAACCATCTCATACTATTATTACCTTTCCGGTCTCTTGGATTCGCAATATTTTCATACCACTCTCTTTTCAATATCATCAGAACCATAAGTGTATGAATGCAAATGACAATACAAGGCAAGTAATTAGAATGTATGAGATGCAACAAAGTATAAAAGATGAATATTACATTCTTTCGGGAAGTCAATAAGTCACGACCCCTTTTAGGGACCGTGGTGGCACCTACCTAAACCCACCGGTAGGCGACAAGCCCATATAAATCAGCAGTCAGAACTAGCACAAGGTTGATTCCCCAAATCACCCATCAATATAGTTCAACATCATTACCCATTTAACCGTTTATCACAAATGACTGAGTGTGACCCCCAAACACACCCAGTACCCCTCAATATTTATATCTAATTACACATTTCTATCAAAGTCTTGTGAAAGTAAATTGTAGCCTACCTCTAGGCCGAACAAGAGCACTAACCAATCAAGCCTCGGTGATCGCCTTGCCCTTCTACTGCGCCTTATGATAATTAAAGTCTAATCATGCATATACTATTCATTAATGAAGAGCTTACACAACATACAAGGATATAATCCTTATCAAGGCAAGACTTTAGATACCAACCCCCGATCCACGTCACCAATACTCAAACTTTATTAACCAAAAAACAAGAACACATACTAGAGAATCATATCCTTAAGTTAATTAGGAAAATATACACATTTGAGCATTCAATTGAACAATACAAAAAAGCTCCATTTTGGAAACCCTAGAATTTTCCACCAATTGGAATAGGTTTCTATATTCAAATCAAACTCTACAACATGATAATCTAACAATTCCATCACTAATTCATAATAATCAAGTAATTTAATCCATCAACACCCTTTAAAATCCATGATTTAACTCTCTTAATCTCATCAGAACTTACAATTTATCTTCCCCAACTTATAAACATACTATATCACCATTAAAGGACTTAGAAACATAAAATGAAATCACAAGGAAAGAAATCCTTACTTCTAAGATGAATTCCACTCTTGAACCTCATAATACTCTTTCTTGCGGCTCTAAGTCAGACATATGTTATTTTAGGAAAAGAACTGGATCTAGGGAATTAAATAGGACACCTGTACAGTGATCCCGCCCCAGCAGAATTGACTTTGCTGGAGCAGATCTGCTGTTGTGAAGCAATAGCTCACTGAGGTGGTGTCACTTGACACCTCGCCTCAATGCCACAGCGTGCCCGACCTCACAGAGGAGGAATCACCCATATGGACAATCATTTCGCCAAGGCGAAAACTCACAACCTTTCCTACCCTGCTTCTGCGAGCCAACCTTATGCTGAAACGGACCCGAAAGAGCGGACAGAGGTGCTGCCGAGGCGTATACCATACACCAGAAATGGAAAACATCCTCAAACTCCCATCAAACATCCGGAACACTCTTGAGACCTCTCCTTACACAAACAAGACATGCTCTTCTAAGGTAAATAGTGTTATGAACTCACTCGTACCCTTGGATTTATCATCTCTAAAGAATCATTCAGGAAAACCAAATATCAAAATTTCACAAATAGCACCACAAAATATATTCGATTGTCTCAAGAAACGAACCGATGACTCATCTAAGTCATAAATAACTTTCCAAAACTATCGGAAGAGTCAAAACTCGGAAACAAACTCGTCTATCCAAAAGTCAACTTTGAGTCAAACCATCTAACTCTATGTTTCTAGTTTTGGGTTTTTCATCCAAAATTCATGTAAATGGACCTCGGGATCCATGTCACCCATCCCCACGCATCAAAAACCCCACACAGAGTCTACGGGAAGGGTAAAATAATAAAATAGAGGTCTTAGGCTAAAAACAATCGGATGGGTCATTACATTAGATACCAATTAAACAAATATTCATCTTCGAACGGAGAGAAATGAAAAGAGAAAACGTACCAAAAGTAGTAAACACGTCGGGATATCTGCTCCGCATGTCAGACTCTGTCTCCCAAGTCGCCTCCTTAATAGGATGATGCCTCCACTGAACCTTCACAGAAGCTATCTCCTTAGACCTCAATTTTCTCACCTGCCTGTCTAAAATAGCCACAGGCTCCTCCTCATACTCTAAATTATGATCAAGAAACACTGAGTCCCACTGGATGATATAAGAACTGTCGGTATGATACTTTTTCAACATGGATACATAGAAAAGTGGATGAACGCCTGAAAGAGCGGGTGGTAGAGCCAACTCATATGCAACCTCCCTAACTCTATGAAGAATCTCAAAAGGTCCAATATACCTCAGAATCAAATTTCCTCTATTTCTAAACCTTATCCACCCTTCATGGGTGATACCTTCAAAAGAAACTTGTCACCAACCATAAACTCCAATTCTCAGACCTTCCGGTCTGTATACTCTTTCTGCTTGCTCTGAGCTGCTAGGAGCTTATCCTGGATCACCTTCACTTTCTCTAAGGAATCCATAATAAATTGGTACCCAAAGGCCAAACCTCGAACGCATCAAACTAACCAATCGAAGATCTATATCTCCTACCATACAATGCCTCAACGGTACCATATTAATATTGAAGTGATATTTGTTGTTGTACGCAAACTCTTCCAAAGGTAAGAACTGATACCAATGACCACCAATATCAATCACGCAGACTTGTAACATATACTCCAAAACTTGAATAGTCTAATCGGACTGACCGTCGGTCTGAGGGTGAAATGATGTACTGGGATCCAAGTGAGTACCCTACTTTTTCTGCAAAGTCCACCAGAAATGCGAAGTAAACTAAGTCCCCTAATTTGAGATGATAGAAATAGGAATCCCATGAAGATGAACAATCTCATTAATGTAGATCTTAGCCAACTTCTCTGCATTATAAGTTGTCTGGAATGGAATGAAATGCGCGGACTTGGTTAACTTATCAACAATGACCCAAATAGGATCAAACTTGCCTAAAGTCTTGGGCAATCCCACAAAAAAATCGATGGCAATCCTCTCCCACTTCCACTCGAAAATGGGCATCCTCTAAGATACACCACCAGGTCTCTGGTGTTCATATTTGACATGCTGACAATTCTGACATCGAGACACAAACTCTGCAATGTCTCTTTTCATCCCCCTACCAATAGTGCTACTTCAAATCACGATACATCTTAATAGCACCTATATGGATAGAATACCTAGAGTTATGGGCCTCCTCCACAATTAATATGGTCAAATCACCCACAGTAGGCACACACACTCTACCCTTAATCCTAAAAAAACCCTTCACTATCAATCACCACCTCATGGCTTCTCCACTCGTCACTTATCTCTGATTTTACACAACTTCACATCATCATACTACTGGGTCCGAATCTAATCCAAAAGAGACGACCTCGCCTCCATACAAGCCAGAATCCTACCCGGATTCAAAAATATCAAGCCACACAAAATGGTTGGATAGAGTTTCGACCTCCGATGGAAAAGGATACTCAAAAGCGATCAAATGAGCTAAACTCCCCATGCTGACTGTCTTTCAGCTCAAGGCATCCACCACCACATTGGCCTTGCCTGGATGGTAAAAAATGGTCATGTTATCGTCTTTCTATAACACCATCCATCGATGCTGCCTAGAATTCAAATATCTCTGATTAAACCCATGTTGAAGAATGTGTTGGTTGGTATATATTTCACAATGAACACCATATAAGTAATTCCTCCAAATCTTCAGAGCAAACACAACGACAACCAACTTCAAAGTATGAATATGGTAATTATTATTGTGCTTCAACTTTCTCAATGCATAAGCAATAACCTTCCCTCCTGCATCAACACACAACCCAACCCAATCCTAGAAGCATCACAATACATAGTAAAGTCCTTTTCCTCCACCGAAAAGGATAAAATCGGGGTTGTGGTCAAAACAGACTTGAGCTTTTAGAAGCTCTGCTCGTACTGGTCAGACTACTGAAAAGGCACCTCCTTCTGAGTTAAACATGTCAGATGAGAAGCAATAGAAGAGAATCCCTTTATGAACCGGGGATAGTGGCTAGAAAGATCCACAAAACTCTGAATATCTATCACAGAAGTCGGTATAGGCCAATCCCTGACTGCCTCAATATTATTTGGGTCAACTATAATCCCATCATTAAATACCACGTGTCCCAAGAATGCCACCAAACTCAACCAAAACTCACACTTGAGAACTTAGCATATATCTTCTTCTCGTTCAATAAACCAAGGACCACCCTCAAATGCTGCTCATGCTCCTCCCGACTCTTCGAATAGATCAAGATGTTGTCAATGAACACAATCATAAAATAATCCAACTACGGTTTGAATATCCCATTTATCAAATCCATGAACATTGTGGGGGCATTGGTAAGCCCAAAAGACATCACCAAGAATACATGATGATCATAACGAGTCCATAAAGTCACCTTGGAAACGTCATCGACTCGAATCTTTAACTGATGCTACCCAGACCTCACATCAATCTTCAAAAACACTAAAGCACCCTGAAGCTGATCGAACATGTCATTAATATGAGGGATCATATACTTGTTTCTGATGGTGACCTTGTTCAACTGTCTATAATCAATGCACATATACATAGTGCCATCATTCTTCTGCATGAACAAGATAGGAGCACCCCATGGATATACACTCGGTCAAATAAAGCCATTACTCAACAAATTCTAAAGGTACTCCTTCAACTCTCTTAACTCAGTTGGAGCCATACGATACAGAAGAATAAAAATGGGTCGAGTACACAACTCGAGATCAATAGAGGAGTTGATATCCGTGTCTGGTGGCATACCCAATAAATTTAAAGTAAAAACCTCAGCAAACTCGCTAACTACCGGAGTGGACTCAAGAGAAGGAGTCTCTGCACTCATATCTCGAATATGAGCTAGATATGCTAAACAACCCTTATCTACCAACTTCCTAGCGTAAATGAAAGAAATCTCTTCTTAGGTCTAACCTCGGAAGTCCAGGCATCGCTAATGGGACTGTCTTGGAATAACAATCCAGAATCGCATGTACGGTGATAGCCAATCCATCCCACAAATAACATCAAAATCAACAATGTCTAAGATGACTAAATCTACCCAAGTATCGTAACCCATAAAAGTAACCAAGCAATGTCGATATACTCGATCTACAACCACAAAATCACTGACTGGTGTAGATACACGAATAGGAACATCAAGCGTATCAAACCACATATCCAAATCACCAAAAAAGTAAGCAGAAATATATGAGAATGTAGACCCCGGATTAAATAACACTAAAGTAGACTGATGACAGACTGAGATGATACCTGTGATAACTGCATCCGATGCCACAGCCTCTGGTCTACCAGAGAAAGCATAACAATGACTTTGTCCTCCATCGGATTGAGTACTCTATTGGACATCTCAGCTCGAGCGAGCTCCATCTCTCCCTGACTGGGATCCACCATGACCGGTCTGATGGCCACTACCGCTTGACTGTGATCCTCCTTGGCTAACCTGACCACCACCCTAAATGGCTATGCTGGGGTCCTAGATGCACAACATGCACTCGATACTGATCTGGGGAAATCTCTCCTAAAATGCCCAACCTCACCACATGTGTAACAAGTATAGCTGATGAATAGAGATAAAACAACCCCAACCATCATGATCAGAATACCAAGACTGACCCCCACCATAATCGCTCTGCCCTGTAGAGACACCATTAGTAATCTGAAGGGTTGCTTGAACTGGCTTACTAGGTTGCAAATGTTGATATCTACCATGCTGGTCATAACCATGAGAAGTAGATCCACTGAACTTTACCTGTCGCCTCACCCTCTAATATGACTCATATCTGGGTTTCTTGCCCCTCACAGACTCTAGTATCCTCGCATGCTCAGCTATAGTCTCAAAAGAAGCTCCAGCAGCCACCAATTACAACATAGTAAACTAAATGGGAATACTCAAACCTCTAACAAAACATCTCACTCATTCAGCCTCTGTAGGTAACAATGGCGCTGCATTGCGCAATAAGGCATGGAAGTGAATCTCATAATCTACAACTGAAAAACCCTCTGCTCAATGACAGTGGAGGCGACCCCGCTGATCGACAGTCAATATAAGCTCTCCACCACTATTTAGCATCTCCCAAAAGTTGAAGGGCCATAAAAGTAACTATGTGCGACTCGATGATACCTAAGGTATGCAACCTCTCATGGCTGCTCACAATAAACTCATAAGTATCCTCTTCGGGACGACCATAGAATATCAGAGGCATCATGTTCGAGAAGTTCTCCAATATATTTCACTCATCGTAGGTCATAGTTGTCCCTGCAATCGGTTGGGGACAAAAAACTAGAGTAGGAACCTCATTAATATGGGGCACTGACATCGTCATTGGCTGAACCTCGGGATACAAAACTCCAAAGTCTGAGTCTGTCCTTATCCCACAAATATGGGCTAAATTGTACAAAAACTAAGTCCTTAATAGATCTCTAAAAGGAACTGGTGAAGCAGAAAACACAGATGCAGGATTGCTGAGAGAACTTTGCCCTTCAGACAAGAACTACATATTGTTGGTCTACGAAAAAGAGGTTGTTCCACATGCACAAAAGAAAACCCTGGAGAATTGTGATTAAGGCATATCTAATTCTTCAAGTGTTACGACCAAAAATTGATAACTGTGATGGCACCCATATTACCGATAGGCAAGCCAACCCCAACTCTTAACAATTTTGATAAGTAATTCAACAGAAAGTAAAGAGATGAATGAATTATCTAATACTAAGTATGTAAATAGAAAATGTAAAAAATAACAAAATTCATGTCATAAGTACAAGAGCCACTAAAATCCGATACAAGTCTAAAAATGAACACTATCTGAAATACAGAAATACACTATCTAAATAGCTTGTAATAGGAATAAGTGTTGAACAATGAATGAAAACAGAATAACAATACAACAACAGAATAATATGTTACAGTTAACAAGACAGAAGAATATGTTACAGTTAACAAGAATAGCCGAGAAACTGCTTATACAGAATAGAGACATAAATGAACATATTATCAGTTGTAGAATAGGAATAGACCTGATAAATGAAAAAGATAAACGATTGCGAGATACCTTACAGAAATGAATAAACAAAAAGAAAAGATTATATTTCTGAGACATCTATCAGCTCTAAGAGAAGAGAGACTAAGGCAAAAAGATGAAGAAATAGAAAAAACTAGAGAACAGAATTTAGCAGAACAGATTACTAATGAAAATGAGATTAGAGATTTAAAAGAAATTATAAAAGAACAATATAAATATATCAATCTACTAAAAAATGGACAAAGGTAAAGAAATCGTAGAAGATTCAGGAATAACACACTATCAAATGAATACTTATGAAGGTGGAACAACCCAAACATTAAGTTTTAAACCAGATACTTATCAGAAAATCCAGGATGAAAAAGAAGAATTATCTGTAAAAAAGATTTTTAAAACAAAATAGTTTGAAAGGAATAAAGAAATAAGATATATCGCGCATAAGCACGAGAATATAATTGATACTATGAGTACTAATGGTAGAACAAAGATTAATTTGATAAGTGACGATGTAATAAAAAGAGAATTAGCTAAATTATCAACTAAAGAAGCAAAGAAATACAGGAATATTTACTTTGGAGGAAGTAGAATTTACGATAAAAGCATATTTTCAAAAGAATATTGATACACCTATACAGATATACGTATTAGATGACATAATACTAGGAAATTTACAAGATGCGTTAATAACTGTGATTAAAGGAAATTTGATATATCAGAAATTAAAGTTTACCGTACAACCAGATTTTAGATCATTAAAAGATGAACAAAAAGATCTAGCTGTAACGTTATATTATAAGTTAGATGGAATAAACATGCCACCAGGAAGTAAAGTAATAAGTATAGAAACTAAAATGATATACGCCCTAACGGGAAACCATCATGTGAAAAAACAACACGAAATGAGTATCTTAGTACCAAAAATGTATAAAGAAATACTTGAACAAATAGAACATAAAAAAAACTCTAAGATTACTATACCAGAAGAAATATTTATGGATTTTAATACTCGTACGATCACACCATCAAAAAGATTAATACCAAGAATAGAAGGATCTAGACTGAGTATAGCTAGAGAATCATTAATCCCGACTAATTCACCAAGAATACAACCCAGAGTATTAGACTTGATAAATATAGATAGTAACAGATTAAAGATTAAAGTTATAATATTTAAAAATATGATAACAATGGATGGAATAGCTGAAATAAATACAGGAGCAATTAAAAGTTTTATACACATGAGTAAAATAAATGAAAATGAATGTGAAATAATAGAACCACAGACTTATAATTACCCTGAAAATGAAAGAGAAATAATAATTACTAAGAGTATAAATTTAAGATTTAAAATCCAGGATTTAGAATACAAGATTAATATTGGAGTAATTGAATACGACAGTCTAAATGAATTGCTATTAGGCAGTTATTTTTTGACTATGATAAGTTATAAGATTAGCAACAACGGAATAGAGATTACTGATCAAGGAAAAACCAGATTTATAGATAAAATATGAATAAGCCGATTAAAAACCATGGAGACGGTCTCATCAGGAGAAACCTTAGACAGATTAGTTCTACTGAATAAAGAAGGAAACTTCTAATGAAACCTAGTGCGATTACGTTTTTGAAAAAACATGGAGAAGAGATTATAGAAAGAGAAAGATATAAATATGAACCTATGCGATCAAAACCGATAAAAGAAGAATTACCGCAAGAAAAAAGATTACCGTTAGATAAAAAAGGATTAAACGAAGAATATTATGAAAAATATAAAGCTTATAAGAAAAAGTACTTAGATATAAAAGATAAACAAGATCAGCAGATTAAAGAATTAAAAACTGAGAATTTAAAACTAAGATTAAATGATAATGAAGACTGGTATAAAAAATATAAAAAATATAAAAGAAAATACTTAGAAGCAAAAGATCAGATAAAGGAATTAAAAGTAGAATTAAAAGAGACTAGAAAAGAATTAAAG
The DNA here is from genome assembly GCA_029783415.1 of Anisodus acutangulus. Lineage (NCBI taxonomy): Eukaryota > Viridiplantae > Streptophyta > Magnoliopsida > Solanales > Solanaceae > Anisodus > Anisodus acutangulus. Next base: position 27,636,609 of record CM056508.1, read on the forward strand.
GAAATAAAACAAGAAGTTTTAGAACTTAAAGAAGAAGTACGTATTTTAACAGAACAGTTAAAAAGATTAAAAGGAAAAAAGAAAGTATGTCTAAGTGAAAGTGATAAGAGTAAAGATTACTCAGACAAACAGAGTAGCAATAATAAACAGATAAGAGTAAGTGAAAGTAATGAGACTAGCGATAAGACTAGATCTCAAGAAAACTCAGATAACCAGAGTAACAGTGATAAATCGATTAACCAGGAATTACAAGGAGTAGAATTTATAGAAGAAGAAAATTTTGAGAATAATTATGAGAATACTGAAATAGTAAGAGAAAACGACCAAATATTAAAAGTGTTGAGAGGAGAAAAAAGAGTAAATGTGATAATAGAAGATGAGCCAGATAGTGATATAGAAAATGAATACTATGAACAGGTGAATACTGGAGTAGAAACAGACGATATAATAAATGAAGATGCAAATGACTACCCTGAAGAAGAATTAGTTGACCCTAATCTAGAGGTTATTACAACCAGAACAACTAGATCACCAGATCATATACCCATTGGCCAGCAAGCTGAATTTAAAGAGTTTGTAGGATCAATGACCCAAGGAGTAAACTACAATGGATATTTTCTAGAATTAGATAATGTTTATGATGAACAGGAAATAGGAAGAAGAATAACGGATTGGAACTTAGGGATGTATATTGCATTAATGAATAGTACGCAAGCTGAAAACCTAGATTATATGTATGATTTAATTTCAAAGACTATAATTGGAAAAGCAGCATACTGGATAGAGTCAATAGCATACTAGCTAAGAAGTGAAGTTTTAAGTCATGCAACAGACTGGAAGTCTATGTTAATGATTTTTGACTTATTGCTAAAAAGAGAATTTTTAGGTGAAAAATGGCTAGTAGCCAGAGAAAATGTTTTAGCAGAAAGAAAAACTGAGATTAACATGAACCTGAATAATATGAAATGTTGTAGAATTGATAAATTATCAGAATACACGATTAACTTTAGTAAATTCTTTTATGAAGCTAGATTCTTACCAGAAGAAGGAATAATTTACCAACAGTTATATTATGATCATCTACCTATACCGTATAATATCGAAATAACAAAAGAATACATACAGTTAGAACCTAAAGAGAACACTTTAGGGGAAAGAATACGAGTCTTAAGAGCATATCTGATGAGAAAATGCGAAGAATATCGATTACAACAAAAGATTAAAAAAGATAACAAAATAGGATTAAGAGAAATCTGTGGATTCACAGAAAGAAGATTAAAATTTGGATGCGATGATAAAGAAGAAAATCATAAAAAGCATAAAAGACATAAGAAATATAGGAATAAATATGAAAAGGATTACAAATATAGAAAAGAGAATAAAAATTACTATAAATCTTATAAAAGAAAGAAATTTAGAAGATATAAGAATAATCCTGAAAATAGAAGAAAGTTTAGTGATAAGAGAAAATTTAAAAGGAATAGAAATTTGAATCCTATAGAATCGAATAAAACTAAAGATGAAAAAGTAAAAGAGTGTACATGTTGGAATTGTAACGAAAAAGGACACTACGCCAACAAGTGACCGAAGCTAAAGAAAAAAGGAATAAAGTATATAAATACCGAACAGTTTATACTGAGTTTAAAACTGATTAAAGAAAAGAATAATAATTGGTATGATTATGAAGATTTTTACATCAGCGAAACTGATAAAGAATCAGAAAGAATAAGTTATATTAACCAATATTCTAGTGAAAGTAGTTCTGAATAAAATGAACCCACTAGAAAGAGAAAAGAATAAACTGATTAGAGAAAGAGAATACTGATACAATGTGAAAGGTATACAAGGAATAAATTGATTATAACTTCCGCAGTTAATGAAACTGGAAGCATTTATTACAATGATAGATATAGTAAGATTACCAAGAGACTTGGAAAGATCTGAGAAAGAATAAATGAAATACATTGGCAGCAAATGGAAATAGCAAGACTCATAGATGAAGCTATGAGAGATGAAAATACAAGATTAGCAGTACAAGAGTATGAACAGGATGAAGAACTCCAAAGAAGATTAAATGATAATCATTTATAATTTCATATATCTGTGACTAAGTATATTTTAGTTGGATTCTTATGCAGGAATAACAATGTCAACCAGCAAAGAATTTAAAGAATATATAGCCAAGGCTATGCAACAGATTATCCATACTAATGAAATACTGATTACCAAATTACAGGAGAATACCCAGACTATAAAAAGCCTAACAGAAGCCATACAAGACTTCTCAAAACTGAAAATCTTACAAAAAGAAGAACAACAGAAAAAACCAGCTATACAACCAATATCACAGAAAACCTTTCAACCATTCTTATCAAAATTAGCAACCATGCCATCATCAATACCCTCGACATCAACAGCGGTATCCATGGCAGACACACTGAAATACAGGCTAGAATTGATTAATGCTTATGAAAAGATTAACAAATTTTATGATTATAAGACTAATGCAGATATTGTACGCAGTGCTAAGCTGAGTAAATATCCAAGGTTTATTTGCAGTGAAAGAGCAAATCCGAATATTGTGGAAAGACTATTCACATACGGATTTATTGACAAGATTATTACAGATGAGCAACCTCACCAGATTACCACAGATTATCACCAGATCAACGAAACTAATGATGGAATCCTTTGGTAAAGGGATTTACAGAATACAATTATTAGACGTATCAACAGATTTAAAAGGTAAACCAATTGTTATATGTCAAATATTTAAGACAGGAATGAACAGCACAATCAGCGGGGATGACAAGAATTTAAACATGAAAATTCCCTGTATATTGGAAAAGTTTCAAGACTGGCTGAGCGCTAAAAGAGTATTTGGATTACTAACATTAAAACAAGAATAGAGGACATGCTGAGAAACCGGAAAGCATCCGTAATTGGATCTTCCAAAGGTGGAGACATAGAGGAAATAATGACCCTCTATTATGACAATGACATAGAAGTTAAAGAGACTACTGAATTAACTCTGTTATTAGACAAGATTACCAATCTAAAGCATACCCATGCTGCGGAGACTATTTGCCATTATAAGACTATGATTGAACAAAAGAAAAAACTGATGATAAGAACTGAAACAGCATCATCGTCTAACGTGATTATAAAAAAAGAGCAAAGTCCTGATCCTTTTGAATAAGGAGGGAAAAATGATAATTTTTTATCCTGATCCTTTTGAATAAGGAGGGGAAAATGATAACTTTTATCCTGATCCTTTTGATTAAGGAGGGAAAAATGATAATTTTTATCCTGATCCTTTTGATTAAGGAGGGAAAAACTGACTATCTTTTGCAGGTACAAAGTAGATTTATCTACTTAACCCAAAAAGACTATGGCTTCACAGCCCAAAGATTATGGCTTCACAGCCCAAAGATTATCACAGGAATCATGTAGATTCATCTACTTGAAACCTAAAAAGAGGCTTATGGCCCAAACAAATTATCTAAAAGAGGCTTATGGCCCAAACATAATATGGCCCAACGTAGTGTTTTATACTACGGTAAAGCCCAAAAGATTATGATGCAGGGAATGTAAAGTTTTACTCTGCATAACCCTATTGAATACTGGTCATGGAATTTTCAGATTAAATCTATGCATAACCCATAAAAGAGGTGGTTTAAACTGCCCAAGCAGATTATGGCTGGATGTAGTCTTTCATACTACAAAAAAGCCCAAACGATTATTATGACAGGGAATGTATCAATTCATTTGTGCATAACCCAAGAAAAAGAGGTCCAATGGATCCAAAAGATTATGGTCTCACGACCCAAAAAGATTATGGTCTCACTACCCAAAAACTGATTAAGAGCCTTACGGCCCAAAATGATTTTATTAAAGGGAACATGTAATTTTACGTGGTACCTAAAAGCAAAAAACATTTTATTATAGGGAACGTGTAGTTTTACTATGTGGTACCTAGAAAAAGAGATCCTATGGATGCAACCAGATTATGGCCCAACGTAGTTTCAACTACGGCAAGCTCACACAAAAGAGGCCTTAGTGCCCAAAACAGATTATGGCCTTCTGGCCCAAAAAATGATTAAGTTGATTACAAAGGAATATTTTCAAACAAAATTCAGCCGGACAGCTGGAAAGGACTATACATGAAAGCAGCCGATAAGAAAATGACATTCGATGGCGACACTCTACTGAAAGTCATGACCGAATCGACAGCTGAATGACTAGCCGTATAACGACAAGAATATATTTGACAGAATAACCGTATGCGACAAGAGCAAATTTGAAAATGAAGAAAACGATAAACAACTTTACGGAAAGTAGCAGACAAGGCACTGTAGCCTTTAAGACTTTTGAAAAGTTATTTTGTCTAGGACTATTTACTTTACGACTTTTGATTAAAGATGAATAGTTGATTAGCCGAGGTTATCTATAAATGGAGCCTCTTGTAAAGACGAACATTCATTCAATCTTAAATTCGAAAATAACTTGATTCGAAACTTGGAAAAATCTCTCTAATGTTCAACTAAGAACACTTCAGTCTATAATCCAAAATCATCCAAGAACATCACACGACTAATCGAATATCATCCAAGAACACCATAAGATTAATCTTATATCAACCAAGAGTATCATAAGAACAAAGATTAAATACTTTGAGAACTCATGATTAGAACCATACTGGTAGGAGCACAACACCGGCAGGAAGACGATCAGAGGATACCCGTAACAGAATCTCCCCTAGAGCCTATGACATGCGTAAAACCCGCAGTCAGGTGGACATAGGGTAGCAAATCCGTAGGTTGGGTTGAGGACTTAACTCGGTTGGACATAAGCTTGTACATGATCTCGAATCTGCACCATTAAAGAGTGCATCAAATGTAGTGTGAGTAGAAACCATGTTTACCCAGTATATCTCATAGATATTCAAAGAAGAATTAGGGACAGGATTTGTAAGAAAACATCTTTTAACCCTACAAGTCTACATTGCATTCAACAGTCAAGTTCCATTGCATAGAGGAAAATAAGTGTCAAGTAAGGCTAAGTATTCAAATAACCATAAAATCAAGTAAGAATGAAGGATGCAATGCAATAACATGAAATACCTAGGTACCAAATCATCTCCACAACCGTATATGGACGACACTCTTCAGTAATATTTTGGAGTTCATGACCCACGGGGGACTTGCGAGGTCCACATGTTGCAGTGCGCAACCCGATTCAAATACTTATTGCAGCGTGCAACCTGATCTAAATGCCTTTTGTGACGTGCAACCTGATCCATATATCTGTTGCAGGGTGCAACCCAATCCATATACATATTTTGACATGTAACCCTATCCATATACCTCAAAACCACCAAAATGATCAGACAAGAGCAAATATATATATATCAATGTCCATGCCAAGAAATCATATCAACAAATATATAAAATTACTCAACTAATTCTGATACACAAGTATAGAGATTCAATAAAATGATATGAGCAAAACTAAGCAACAAGGTCAATAATACATCAGCTAATTCCTACATGCTTTGGCATTCTCAGATTACAATTCGTAACTACATCTCATATACTTTTCCATTCATAACACTAGTACTCATACCAATGTTCATTACACTACATTGCAAGACCCCCTCTTTAGCCCTTACCCATTATTATTTTATTTTTAGCCTCTACTTAGCAAAAACGTCCCTCAACGAAATCTAGAAAGTCTTAACACACCTCCAATGCCGAGCAAATGCACCACAAAGTCCAAGATTTTGACTTTCCCTTTTACAAAGCCTCAGAACATCTCAATCTATCAAATACATGTTATTCGAAAGTAGATGTGTCTGTAGGAACTCACATTTCTCTAGTTATATTTCGGGATCAAAAAGTCAACCCAAACACCAATCCCAAGCTCTCAAGGGCAAACTTATATGGCACCTCACGATTACGCTGAACAATCTCAAATGAGCCAATATACCTTAGGCTCAAACATGCCCTTCTTACCGAACCTTATCACACCCTTCATAGATGAAACCTTCAATAAAAATTAATCTCTAACCATGAACTCCAAATCACGAACCTTTCGATCCGTATAACTCTTTTGCCTACTTTGAGCTATGATTACCCTATCCTAAATCAACTTGACCTTGTCCAAAGACTCCCTCAACAAATTTGTGCACCATAGCCTAATTTCAAATGCATCTAACCAACCAACTAGGGATCGGCATCTCCTATTATATAATGCCTCGAATGGTGTCATCTCAATGCTCGAATGGTAACTATTTTTATATGCGAACTCTTTGAAAGGAAAAAGTTGGTCCCAATAACCACAAAATTTGATCAAACATGCTCGCAACATATCTTTAAGGACCTGAATAATCCGCTCATACTGACCATCAGTCGGGGGTGAAAGGTTGTACTAAGCTTCACCCAAGTATTCAACTCCTTATGCATATATCGCTAGAATTAAGATGTGAGCTGTGTGCCCCAATCCAAAATGATGGAAATGGAAACTCCAGGCAAATGAACCATCTCTCGAATGTAGATATTTGCTAACTTCTCTAAATTTTAGGTAGTCTAAACCGGTATGAAATGAGCGAACTTGGAAAATCTATCCACAATGACCCAAATAACATCACACGTCTCCAAATTACGTGGTAACCCCAACACAAAGTTCATAGTAATCTGCTTTTATTCCACTTTGGCGTGGACATTCTCCGAGTCATACCTCTAGGCTTTTGGTGTTCATACTTCACTTGTTGACAATTTAAACTTCAGGATACAAAATCCACTATGTCCCTCTTCATTTGACACAACCAATAATATTTTTTCAAGTCAAATTACATCTTAGTAGTCCCCATATATATAGAATGAGTCGAACTACGGGCCTCATCTATGATCAAATGAATCAAGTAACCTACCCAAGGTATATAAATATGACCCTTGATCTTCAAAACACCCTTATCATCTAGAATTACCTCATTAACTTCTCCTCACAACATTTTATCCCGAATCTTACATAAATTCTCATCATTAAACTGTTGAGCCCAAATATTCTCCAAAAGATTACCTAGCCTTTACATAATCTACAACCCTTCTAGTTCTAAAAATGACAAGCCTCACGAAGTTTTTGTCCAATGACTCAACATCCATAGCTGAAGGACCTCTCCCACCTATAACAAAGCTAGACTGAGCCTTCAACTCAAGGCATCTGCCACAATATTGGCCTTTCTCAGATGATAAAGAATAGTCATGTCAGAGTCCTTGAGCAATTCTAACCATCTCCACTGCTTTAAATTGAGATGCTTCTGATTGAAAATATACTAGAGACTACGATGATGCGTTAACACCTCATAATGTGATGCAAATTGAGGTACCAAGGTCAATATAAAAAGTGAGGGTGTGAACTACCTTGGATATGGAGACTTTCAATCACCTAAAAAGAGCTTAAAGTGTTATTAAAAAGGCGTTAAGAGTCCACAATATGCTTAAATGGATTTGGACCATTTTTCCTACCGTTATGAGTTTGGAGGGCTTATCGAAAGCATGGAAGGAAGACTTCAAGGTCACTATTATGCTCAAGTGGTTATTTTTATAATCTAGTCATTTTTGCAAGACTAATATAAATAGTCTTTAAGTCTTCACATTGGTGTTAGTTAGTTTTTGGAAGATATTGTGGTTTATGCTCCTTTGTGAGTTATGGGGTGGCTCCTCTCATTTCTCCAATTGAACCCTCTTGATTACTTGGGTAAGTACTCCCTTGTATAAGTTTAATTTCTCTTATTCTTTGGAATATAACCATTTATTGACTGCTTAGTTTTGCTTTTATTTAGTTGATTAAATCTTTTCTAATTTCTACTCTCTTAATTTTATCTCTTCTCTCTATTTTCTACTTAGTATTGCTATGATATTGGTATCAGAGCTTGAAAAAAGAATTGTTCCTACAATACTTAATTCATAGCTTTTTTATTGAAAAGGAATAAAAAGAAATTCATATCTAAAAATTGGAGTGATTGTCAAGTGGGTATTATTGGGATTTGTTGCAAATATTCTAAAGAGGTTGAATATGAAATTTGGAAGCATTTGGAGTTTATTTGGATCAAAATTTATCTATTTTTCATCCATTTTTGCAACTGAAATTTCAACACTATGTAAAGGCAAAAATTTGTGTTTTGAAGTTTTCTTGTGCAAAGTTGTGACATCCCAGATTGGGGAACGCGCATGCACTTACCCCTTTCCCACCTGGTAGGCGAACCCGCCCCTTAATCACATCTCAATAAAAAATAAAGTCAAACCTAACCATCAAATATACACAATAAGTCTAGGATAGATAAGGAAATAGTGCGGAAGTAATACAACAATCCCAAGGAATCTGGTCTAAGGTTGTACAAGATCCACTACTAGATACTACAAGTCTGAATACTAATACATAGTCTATAAAGTAAAATAGTTTTTGGGAATAGAAAAATAAGACAACTAGATAAGAGAGACATCCGGGCTACGGATCCATCCATGTGCTCACCCTAGATGCTCGTCATCAAAGCCTCGGGAATCAGTCACAAAGAGAGGAAGTGGATCCTGTCACGTACTCTGCACTCATAAAAGAATGCAACCAGGTAGTATCAATACAAACACTATGTACCGATAAGTATCATAGGCCGACAATAGTTAGATAACATATATAAAGTAAGAGACTGAAAGATAGGCATGCTCACAATCAGATAAAAACACTACACAATCCCAGAATAACATCACAACTAAAAATACCAAGTCCAAATCCAGTAAGTATGAATAGGTAAATATGAATGCATATGAATGCATATGCAATGCAATGATACATAGATGCTCCGGGCGGAATACCTCCATGTCTCGATAGTCATGACCCATGGATGACCCGCGAAGTCTATGTACTTGCTACGGCATAGAGCCCAATCCAATATATGTTGCGGAATGTGCAAATCGATCCAATATATATATATATATATATATATATATATATATGTTGCAGAACATGCAACCCAGTCTAATTTATATATATATATATATATATATATATAAATATATATTGCGGTGCGCAATCCGATCCAAATGTATGATCATGAATGTATGAGTGATATGATTGCCAATGAGAATATATCAAGTCAATCGTATCATGCATGGACACATAACATCATGTTAAGAATAAATCAATTCTACCTCTATACACAATCAAGTCTAGTATCATACACATGGCGATGAATCAATAGATCAAATAAGGAAACACCCACAATCAAACAACAATACCAACCTAAGTATTCCAAACCAACTTCAAACCCTAAGGCATAACATGCTTTCCCCAAAAATCACTAACTCTACATATGCTTCACTAACCGAAGTCTAACCATAAGGTAAGCCCTAATCTACCTGGAAGCCGAGCGGGAGCCACGAACAATCACACCTTTGCCTTACCTTTTTGAAGAGCCTCGAAGTACTCAAAGTCTATCCATAAACAAATTCTAAATTAGAAATAAGAAGAAAAATATACATATTGCTATCATATCCTTTGAATCAAAACCATCTATGGAAAAGGGAGAAACGAGCCCACAAGGGTAAAATGGAAAATTCAAAAGTGAAATTGGTAATTCAACATTGTAGAAGTCTAATTCTACTATTCAGTTGCTAAATTAACTCAAGAATAGGTCAATTCCATTATTCGAGTCAAAATCCCCAATTTGGTATAAACCCTAACTTTCAACTTTCAATTCATCAACCTAAATGGAATATTCAAGCCTATTAGTTACTAAATTATATAAATCCATACTTAGATTAGTCAAATCTACCAACAATTCTCATTTAGAAAAGCTAAAACTCAAATAGTGAAATAGACATCAAACCCTCTTCATTCTTAAGTTATATAGGATTTCTAGCATGGATTCAAGTTTAGGAAAGGTAAAAGAATGAATTCTAGGATACGGAACTTACCCATGAGAGAAATCAGCCAAGAACTCTTTCAATTCGCCTCCAAGATGCTTAGGAATGATAAATAAAGTAATAGGAAATAAAGGGTTTTAATTAGGGAATTAAATAGAATCTGGTCTCCAATTTCCGCTACAGCGGTCACTGGTCCGCTACAGCGCGTCTGCGCTAGCTAGCCACTGCTCGCTACCACGAGTCCGCCATAGAATATTCCCGTCCACTGCGTCGACTAAACACAACTCCTCACAACTTGCCATAGCGGATCAGGCCACGTTGTGGTGGGTTCGCTACAGCACCTCTGGTGCCGCTACGTCGAACACCATATACTAGAAAACTGCTAGTTTTTCATAAACTCAACCCCGAAATCCGACAATCACCCAAGACCTCCCAGCCACAAACCAGACATGCATTCACTTATAAAAATATGCTATGGACTAACTCGTGGTCTCAGAATTCCCAATGAAGGTCTATTTGACTCGGTCAACACCCAACGACCAAAGACCAACTTTCTAACAAATAACCCAAAATACTCCCGAGTGGCTTGGGAATCAACTGAACATACCACCATGTCACAATTGACCATACAGACCTCTTCGAATCAACTGATTTTTGGAAAAGGTCTGTTTACCAAAAAGTCAACTATTGGTCAAATGTTTTTCACTTTAAGGTTCTATTTTGAAAAAGTCATAGAAAATCTTGCCCAATTACCTTGGGAACTGTACCACCCATCTCTGTGGGTCAAGGTCATACTAATTGGGCTTAGGGAAGGGTCATCGGGGGTAAATAGGTCTAAATGCCATATCGACCAAACGGGCCATTACATCAGATACTAATTAAACAATCGCGCATCCTCGAGCGACAAGGAAAGTGTGAACTTAGCTTAACGAAATATACTGACGGTACCGCTTGTTCACTGTATCATTCAAAGTGCCGTTAACTTGACGCAATGACTCAAGTCTCTATTCTTTCATACCCGAAATTTCTTTTACAACTAATTCTCGAATATAAGAATGGACTAAGCTCAAATTCCCTGATTTGATCACCACAGTACCTCTTTACGCATCCAATTGAATCCATAATTATCACCATTATCCTTTAGTCGTAGTCACAACAAAAATCTAACATGTACATGATAACATAGTCTGATTCTATTAGCCTTCCTTATCAACTATCAACGTTGTCATTTCAAAAAATCCCTTAGAAACACATACACACACGTCATAAGTTCAATTTTTCTTGAATCTCCAAATCACCATACTATGAGCATACCTACTGATTATCTTACCACGCCTGATCCTTAGAAAATCAAGTGATCACTTTACATACTTCCCATAACCATTTGTACCTTCTCAATACATCCCCAAGTATACATGTAAACCATTGGAACTGTTCAAATCTTTGCCATCCGACAAATATCATGAATCCTACTTGCAAACTTCAATGAGAATAGGTAACACTGTCATAACTTCATTCCGAATTGAAATCCATCGAACCCATATCGGTGGTTTACTAGAATATTATACATCCTTCATGCAATAAAAATATAGGTCACCTGACCCTAAATGAACAAATTTGACTCGAAATGAAATGTTGAATCTCTAAATCATCGACAGTCATCCGAACTGATTCCATACATAACTGATAGGCTTCCCATAAGCATGTGGTAACCTATTCTGTCTCTTTTCTCATGAGTAATCAATCATGTGCCATCACACATAACTCCAAAGGCTAGATTCCATCCAAATCTTCAACTTAGTACCGAAGATTTGTACCTTGATTGTAACCTTCATGTTTCTCAACTTCCACCCTATACGCAAGTATGATAGGACCTCATGAACTCTAAATTCATCAAATCCTATTTGTATGCTCCCATAACTCTCCCACACTCTGGACACCTTGTCAAACCTCTTTTGTCATGTCTCGCTATTTACCATCCTTATCAAATACAGCCGGTCTGAAAGATGCAAAAATAATGCCACCATAATCTACATCTAACCCAAAAATTTCTATTGTTCCAAATCCAAATCCTACCCTATCTCGAAAAGTCATCTTACTCATTCCAAATTATTTTAATTTCTTAATTTCCATATTTTATCCAAAATCACATTCGCTACTATCGATCGAAAATAACTCAAACCCACTTGAGAGTGTAATGATGTATCATAAATCTTGCAAAATAGCTGAGTAAATCCTAGAGATAGTAGTAAACCACAAACTCGAATAACCTAAAGTTTATGTTGCCTTACTCGAATCTCAAAACTAGGTACTTATCCAAATCAGACGCATCATATGAATAATCCGCCATGAAACCTTCTCCTACCAGAAATATTGATCAACCTCTGTTACCCCCAACAAGATCCATTATCGCTAATGTAATATTCCAAACCATCACTGCAGGTCCATAACCTACAGGGAAATCTCACTTACCATTCACAAAGTTCTACAAACACTCTCATACGATTCAACTAGCATCCTTGCCTATGATCCCTTAACTGATGAATCCTTCTTCTACCTTGGCTTTAAAAGTCCATCGACCAAATATCCATACACAAGGTACTATAGTGAATTCACATTTCTTGATTTCAACCGTCATCATTGATCCTTGCTTTAATTTCTAAAATGTACTTAACAATTCAAGCCAGTTTACATCTATCATTGATCTACGACTTTAAATATCTGTATCGACTAACACCTCACTCAAGGGTTCTTAAATGATGCTTACCCAAAAAGAACCATCTTTTTCCTTGTCTCGCTTATCTATAATGCCTTTTACAAATCATGTAGTTATCATCTTCATCTTTTCACTTTAGAAAATCACATCGCTATCAATTATGGAAACTTGCCTAGCCCTAAGCAATAAGTACAATGCACACGTCCCCTATCCAAAATTAAAAGCAACCACCGATAACTCCTTAAGTAATTAAATCTTCACACTTTTCCATCGCTAGATCCATCCTCATTAGCCAATTATGTAGAGAGTTCACATGCCACTCATCTTACTCCACCACCGCAACGCCATCCCGTCGAACTCCATTTATCTCTTCATACTCCCATGAATTAACAGACTTAGCATACTATGCGCTCATATTAGATGAATATTTTACCATTTTAATATTTTGTCACCAAGCTTGAACACTTTGAATTATCTTTAGTATGATTCAATTATGTAAAATGGAAATAAAACTCCTCATACGAATCATGTAACAAGTCCTACCACATCTGACCTCATTACCAAGGATCACCTTTCATATCGTTGTCTTTTATCAAATTCTCTTCACAATAGTACCATAGTCTCTGCCCTGTCAAGTCTAAGCTTGTCTTCAAGATGCCAACCTATGAACTCTTTTGTTACTGAATTATTGGTCTGTCGTTGATACACCCTCATCACAAGACTGTCGCAATAAATCTGATTGACATTGAAGTATTCCCATATCAATCACACCTTAAGTAAAACATCCTTGATATGTCAAACCTTCTCAAGTATTAACCTTTACATACCAATGCCCACAATTCTCATCCAAAAACTAGATGTAACACTCGGTAATCCTTTAAATATATATCCACACTTGTCCGGCGCAAGAGTTATTCCTATTAGTCGATCAGTGGCTCCCATTAGCCTATGACGAGTCCAGCATACCAACGCATATATGACTTTCACACTCACTCAATACTAAACAACTGCAAAATACTCACAAATCAAAAATCCCTTAGTTTCAATAATCCTCTATCATCACTAACCTCGAAAATGCCAATTGAACCCATGAACATACTTTTTAAGTGAAGAAATGCGACTGTCTATTCCACTAAGCTTCACTCATCAAAAGTAACACTGCCACCTGATTTCGATCAGAAAACCATTTCTTAAAGAACTTACAACCACTAATTTTACTCTGCTATCACAATACAGTCAAATCGAAGCCAACTTAACATTTCATAGCCTATACGACATTCACCCGCGTACACCTTGTAACTCATCCCAACAAATAATTCAGTTACCAATTTTTCCCTTCATACGGTGGAGATTGATCCATCCAAATTCTTTCTCTTGCATCTTTGAATTATCATTCCCTCGTTCCAAATATTCCATCGAATTGAAGAGTCACAAACATAACCCCAATTAATAGTACCCTCAAATCATCGCTGGAGACTAAACTTAGTCACGTGCTCGTATCATGGTAGCATAACTCATACCCTATCATGTGATATCATATCGAACCACTCATGCACAAATTTAAGAGCGTTTTACTACCATCAGTGATAGACTAGAAAGAAGAAGTTCAGATACCAATTTAATTCAACTTAGCACAAAAGGATTGAAGAAATTGAAGTTTCCTAAATGTCCCATAGCCTCTTCAAGATAAGTACGTAGCTCATCGTACCGATCCTCAAGACTCTACTAGACATAATCTTTTACTTATATACCGGATAACCTAGGGCTCTAATACTAACTTGTCACGTCCCAAATCACAGAACGCGCTGACACCTACCCCTTTCCCACCTGGTAGGTGAACTCGTCCCTTAATCACAACTCAATAAAAAATAAAGTAGAACCCAACCATCAAGTATACATAATAAGTCTAGGATAGATAAGGAAATAGTGCGAAAGTAATACAATAATCCCAAGGAATTTGGTCTAAGGTCGTACAAGTGCCACTACTACATACTACAAGTCTGTATACTAATACATAGTCTGTAAAGTAAAATATTGTCTCAGAATAGTAAAATAAGATAAGTACATAAGAGAGACATCTGATTTGTGGATCCGTCCATGTGCTCACTCTAGATGCTTATCAGCAAAGCCTCGAGAATCAGTTACGAGGAGAGGAAGTGGACCCTATCATGTACTCTCCACTCATAAAAGAATGCAGCAAGGTAGTATCAATACAAACACTATGTACATATAAGTATCATAGGCCGGCAATAGTTAGATGACATATATAAAGTAAGAGACTGAAAGATACTCATGCTCATAATCAGATGTAAACACTACACAGTCTAAGAATAGCATCACAACTACAAATACCAAGTCTGAACCCAATAAGTATGAATAAATGAATATGAATGCATTTGAAATGCAATGATACACATATTCTCCGGGTAGAATACCTCCATGCCTCAATAGTCATGACCCATGGGGGACTCGCGAATTCTATGTACTTGCTATGGCATACAACTCGATCCAATATATATTACGAAATGTGCAATCCGGTCTAAGTTTGGTATCAGAGACATAAAGGGTAGATATAGCGAGAATATGGTCCAGACCAGATGTTGATTCCTTGTTAGAGGTTTTGGAGATCTCGGCGTTAGGTGTCCAGGGTTGGTAAGTCCTCAACGAACGCAGGCAGTTATACCCATAGGTAGAAGTCCTAAGCAAAGAGGAAAGTTCAGACGCTCTGTTATAGGAATTCCATAACATGGATCCGTTTCTTAATAGATCTACTTCGCGTGATTTTGGTTCATCTTCTTCCATGGATTCAAAGAAGATAATAAACTCCGAAGAAATCTTGATACAAGACTTTGACAAATCTATCGATAATTGGGAAATACCGAAAATAAATCGAGACCAGATTTACAAAAATTCGAAATACCAGTTATTCAAAACCGATTTCACAATCAAAACTGAGGAAAGAGATATCCAATTATCTCAACCTTTTGAAACCATTCAATTACTTTCTCAAAATTCCTTGAGAAGACACCGAGAAAGAAATTTCAAATATATCCATATTGGATTAGTCCAAATAGGGATAAACCCCTCACAAAAGAAGGATTAAACACCTCAATCCTTGCTGTTTTACGTGATGCCCGATTCACAAATTTTGAAGATTCCTTATTGAGTTCTGTTGAGTCTAGTCTCTGCACAAGACCAATATCTTTTGATTGTTACCCAAATTTCTCAGTCTCTTTAAATGACAAAAATATCCAAAAATCCCTAGTCTTACAAATCAAGACTCACAATTACCAAATGCTTGAAGGATCGATTCCCGTAGCTATAATTTACCGAATTCATTACAAAGCTATGACTTCAGCTTTTGCGACAAAAGTCAGATACCATAGTAAGAAAGGTGAAACCCTTCTTCTACAAACCGATCTTTCCAGATCTAACACCGTTATACCAAGACCCATGAGATGGAAGGATATTTCCTTACCAGACGAATGGATCTTAGAAGGTGTTGTCAAGCCAGAACCTCTTGAGACATCCCAACCAAATACTCGTCTCAGAGAAATAACCCAATACCAGGATGGTAGAGTCAGTCTATCGTTCCATAGAAAATCTACGAACAGTAGATACGATGATTCCAGTTCCGTAGAAACTCTCGACTTAGGAAGAGTTTCACAAATTCCTTCAGTCATCAATACTCCTTACAGACCGAAACCTAGACGTTCTACGTCTGATATACCCAATCTACGAAACGTAGATTACTCAAACGAAATACCGAGACCCGTTTACGAAAATCCTACTGTTAGAGAAAAGATAGAGGACCTAGAACCTACTAGTCCGGCTTTTTCCTCTCTTACAGAAAACCTAGTAAATGAACTTGGCGTTTTACAAAAAGGTTTCACAATTGACAAAAAATTCCTTCAAAAAGATTTTTATGAAAAATACAACTTAGAAAAAAGAGTTTGGTTCCTCAAAACCTTTTTAAATACTAGGACAAAAATACAGGAAGAATTTTAGAAATTTGTTAATGAACATAGGATAAACATCTTGTTTTTTGACTGGTTTGAAATTTACTCCTCTGAAAACTCCATTCATTATCCCTTTTCTAAAACGGTAAATCCCGTTACTACTAGGAACAAAACACCGGAATGGGAAACCCTAGCTGATTCTAGGAAGGTCCAGTCCAATCACCCTCCTTTACAAGGCATCAAGCATATTATTCATGGTTGCCCTGTAGACGCGATTCCTCTTAAGAATCCAGCTGAGGATGAGAAAACAAATACCAGGAGCATACTCGCTCAAAACAATTTTACCAATATCAGTTTGAATACCCTAGGAAAAAAACTCGACAGGGTAGAAAAACACATAAAATCCAACCCTCTAGTCACCATAGATTCCACAGGTACGACTAAAGAGATGAAACCAAAAAGCCAAAAGCCAATCTTCAAACCCTTTCAGGTATCCAAAGATGGCGTCAAAAATATCCAGCAAAATAAGTCTGAATTTGTTCAAAGCTATCCAAGACCAATTAAGTAGGATCTAAGGCCCAACAGTTCTAATACTGAACACGTTGTTCCTGATACTCCACAATCTTCCAACAAAATCACTACTCCTGTCAACGATTCTGACGACGGTAGTACTTCAAAACAATTCCGAAACAAAAAATCTTTTGTTAACCATATGGATTGGCAACAACCAATACAACAGGTCCAACAACAGCAATTACAAATTATTCCTGCTCATGACCTAGGAATAGTAAAACCCCTTGCTCAATCCATGATTCAATGCCTCTTCCATTTATGATTGGAACATAGATGGGATGACCGAATACAATATTCTCAGTTTTCTCCAACAAATGACCATGGCTGCGAATGCCTACAAAACCCAAAATGGTACGCAAGACAAGACCATTGCAGAACTGCTTATCGCAGGATTCTCTGGCCAATTGAAAGGTTGGTGGGATAATTATCTCGCTGATCAACAAAAGAAAGATATCCTCAATTCCATCAAAACCGACGAAGAAGGATTACCAATCCTTGATGAACAAGGTGAACCCCTACAAGATGCCGTAGCAACCTTGATTCTCACAATCTCTTTAAACTTCATAGGAGATTCTTCGCATTTGAAAGATAAAAATGCCGAATTACTTTCAAACCTCAAATGCAAACAACTCAGCGATTTCCAATGGTACAAAAATACCTTCCTAACCAGAGTTATGCTCAGAGAAGATTCAAACCAGCCATTTTGGAAAGAGAAATTCCTGGCCGGATTACCTACCCTTTTAGGAGAAAAGGTTAGGAACAAAATCAAAGAGAATTGCGGTAAACAGATTATACCCTACAGTGAGTTTACATACGGACAATTGGTCAGTATAACTCAACAGGAAGGTCTGAAGATCTGTCAAGACCTGAAAATACAGAAACACCTCAAGCTGGAGCTAAAGAGAACTAAGTGCGAACTTGGAACCTTTTGCAAACAGTTTGATACGAATTTCTCAAAACCCTCTTCCAGTTGTACAGGAAACTGTAACAAGACTCATAAATCCCTTAAGAGTACTTCTAGAGGATACAAAAAGAGAGATTTTAGCAAATCCAACGAAGAGTATTACAAAAACCCATACAAAAATACTCATCGTCTCAAAATACCAAATACCAAAAAAGATGATTCCAGATACAAAGACGTTACATGTTACAAATGTCACAAAAAAGGACATACTGCGAGGTACTGCAAAATGAATACAAAATTACAAGAATTGAAGCTCGACGAGGACGTCACCCAGAAAATTTCCAATCTTCTCGTTGATTCCTCCGATTCAAATGCCGAGTCAGAACCTGACTAATTTTCTCTGTCTTCTGAAGACAACAAAGCCATCCAAATAGATGAATTGC
The DNA here is from genome assembly GCA_029783415.1 of Anisodus acutangulus. Classification (NCBI taxonomy): domain Eukaryota; kingdom Viridiplantae; phylum Streptophyta; class Magnoliopsida; order Solanales; family Solanaceae; genus Anisodus; species Anisodus acutangulus. The sequence continues at coordinate 27,655,124 of CM056508.1, forward strand.
TTACAACCAGTTCTTCTGAATATTCCGATAAGGGTAAGAGAAAACTCGTTTGTGTTTTAACCAAGGATCAAGAATTCATGTTAGAAATGGTTCAGCACATAGATGTCGAACACCAAAAGGATTATTTGAATAAACTCTTCAAATCTTTTACTGATACGAAAAAGGATCTCAAAAATTCTATTTTGCCAAACACCTCCAAAAATACCTACGATTTAACAAAAATCCTGAAAAAGGTAAAGGGATGAAAGACTCCAAAGAAACCCCGATTTTAGAACTCCAGAGAGACGTAAAACAAATCAAAGTAGAGATCGAGACTCTACGAGAAAAACAGGATCAAGACTCTCTTTTACTTAAAACACTCCTGTCAAATACCCAGAATAATTCTGAATCCAGTTCTGAGTCAGACAATTCCGACTCTGAAGATCCAGGAGAACCTCCTGACAACCCTTTCGTTGAAGAGGTCCCACAAGAATTCCTTACTGTCTTACGACAAATCACGTCCAAAAAATACCTTGTTCAAATAACCCTTAAATTCCCAGGCAATTTTAGGATTACTACTATTGCTCTTTTTGACACCGGTGCAGATTTGAATTGCATAAAAACAGGTCTAGTACCTAATCAATTCCATGAAAATACCCAGGAAACTCTAGCAGCGGCCAATAACACGAAGCTAGAAATCAATTCCCAAACCAATGCGTCTGTTATTATTAATGATGTTTTTATTACAACGTCGTTTGTCTTGGTAAAAGACATTCACAATTTCGTTATCTTAGGAACACCATTTATTAATCTTATCACTCCTTATAAAGTCGATAATGATTTTATCTCTTTTGATTCCAATAGAAAGAATTTAAAATTCCCTTTTTTGAAAAAATCAAAAGCTAGCGACCTTGATTTGATTAAAACTTATTCTTGCCACCTAGGAGAATTAAGAAATAGTTTTTATCAAAATTCCAAGTCCATTGCAAACTATGATACTTGTTCCTTTAAATTAATTAATTCCTTTGCATCCAAAAAACTTTTGAAACGATTTTCGAAAATTGCATTCAAAAATGATTTATGCAAACTTATTTCTGACAGTTTTTACTTTAAAATTTTTTTTACCAGTGGTTTATCCGAAAACAGGAGCAGAAACCCACAGGTTTACAAAACCAGTTACAACACAGAAATACCCTGCCAATATCCCTATAAAAATCCACAGATTTCCAATACCAGATACAACAAAAAAATGTCCTATCACTGTCCTTTGCCGCAATGTCCGGGTTTCAAAGAAAAAATATCCAGAAAGGACATGAAAGAATCTGGACAGTACTGTTACCACGCAATGTGTGGAGCATTACTCCAGAAAAGAAAAGAAGAGATACCTCCTCCACCAATAAATACACTTGTTGCTGCACCACAACAACAACTAAATTCCATGGCCCCTAAAAAATCAACAAAAGAAGAAAAAGAAAAATTTCCTGAAAAACCGTCATGGTATGAGATAGTCATGAAAGAAGAAAATGAAAATATTCCGGCATCAGCACAAAAAACACCGACACAGGAGATGACTGCTGAAAATCTCCTACAACTTCTGGCGAAATCACCAGAAATACAGAAGGCTTTAATGCAACTTCAAAATCCCAAACAAGAAGTCGCTCAAAGCTCAGGAGAGGAAAAAACCTCTCAAAATTTTATAAAAATCGAGAAAGGAGAATCTTCAAAAACCCTTTCTCAAAACGAATTTTCAAAACTGCAATTTGAGAAAGAAGAGTCTTCAAAAAACCTTTCTCAAAAATAATTTTCAAAAAATCAACTTGTGGTGCCACAAGTTACCAAAAAACCTGCTCCTAAATTCTTTGTAAAACCATTTTTTCAAAACATTGTAACTCTTGAAAAAGGATTCTTTGATAAAGACCCTTTTCTAGCACTACAAAATTATTTTGGACAAAAATGTTTTTATAAATCGTGGGATGTTTTAAAAACCCCATATTTTTACCAGACTATCCTTGAAATATCAGGATCAGCAACAATTAAAAATAATTTTTTCAAGAAAAACCCAGATCCTTCCTACTCAATTTGCAAAATTCTCAGCGTAATTGCTCCTATTGATTGGGGGAATGACCTGTCTCAACTACTAAATTTCCCAGACACCCATAAAAATGAACCGTTTTTTGATATTCCTTTTAATTACTGGGATTACCAACAAGCTTGGTTCAATTCCTTTTTCGTCCAAAATACCAACCTAAGCCACACTTGGCTTTTCCATTTTGATACCTCATGTGATCCATCACAATTTCCAACATCGTGGAACTCATGGTGGGAACAATTCGGATCCACCTTAGAAATACAAAAACCAGAAGTCACTAAATCCTTTAGCCTCTTTAAATCCCAGTTTAAACCTTCAGAGGAAGAAAAGAGATTTGTGCCTCTACACCTATTTCACACAAAATTCCACTTACCATGGGTCTTTACATGGTTCGTAGATTATTCGGAAGACAAAATCCCAATTATCCGAAGAAGATTCAAAATCCGATGGTGGGATAGCTTTAAAATACCAAAAAGCCTCGCACCACAAAAAGTCCAGGAATGGTTAGATACCCAGAAACTCATTCCTTTACAGGCGCCTCCACAAACAACACCGGCACCACTACAAACAAAGGAGCACACCCAGTTCCTTTCACAGAAATCCCAGATGGCCTCAATGCTTGCAGCGGCCAAAAATCCATAAGAAATGCAAGCCATAATTCTAAAATTTGCACCGTCTTCATCAAAACAAGGCTCTTCGTCAGAAGAAGAAGAACTAGAGATTGATATTGAAGACAGTCCGGTTTTTGGCAATAGTGGATTCTGAACAAAATTGCCAAAAAGAATTCAAAATACCCGGAGTAGAGTTCAGACAAAATTCCGACAAAAGAAAGTGGTCAAAAAAGCCACTTTCAGTAAAAGCAAAAGCAAAAGCAAAAGCAAAAGAAAAAGCAGAGATTCCCGCAATAATTCGAGAAAATACCAAAAGGAAGAACAGTGATTCTCCACTCGGATGAATAGTGATGCAGATGAATAGTGACGCGGATGAATAGTTTAAATTCCCTTTTATTACTTAAAATACCCTCAGAAACTCCTATAAAAGGAGACTCCTCTCCCTTAGAAGGATAAGTCATTTTTACTAAGTCTTTTAGTAAGTCTTTCTCTTTCTACAATTAGAGAGAAGTTGAGAGCTCTTCCAGAAATCCCCCTTTAGGTTAGGATTAAATACCCCTCTAAATACCCATATGATTCAGTTCATATGATCCATATCATATGACTCATATCATATGATCCAAATACCCCTGAAATTCCCAAGGTTTCTCTCCTTGATAATTATCTTTGTAAATTCTAATTTTTAAATGAATATGATTATGGACGGTACTACCTCCTAATCTTTTAAAATACTTTATGCATTTAAATTCTTTAAATTCCTGCATTAAATACTTGGCCGGTTCAACCGCCTACTTGATTTAAATACCTGCAGAACCTTGTGATCCATGGTTTCCATAACTGGAACCTTGAATTGTAAGTCAAGCTTTATTTACTTTCTGCATTCTTCAATTATCCTTTAATTTATCAATCTCTTATATCTTGATTCCTTCTCTGTCTGTTATCCCCTTTAGATCCTCGGCCTAAGTTTGGTATCTATATATATATATATATATATCAAGCCTCTCTGAGGGGCAAATCTCATCATATCGTATCCGATCATATAGGACTCGGTAATGTCATACCCAATTATAGTGGTGTGCATGTATAAGTGTTGTACCCCGCCAACTCTATAGGTACTCGATAAGAAAATATATATATATATATATATATATATATATATATGTGTGTGTGTGTGTGTGTGTGTATGTGCAATGCAAGATAGACCTCGAGGGGCACCATAAATAGAGTCGGAGTGACCTATAATCGTTATCCTCCATCTATCGTTATTATCGCTACGTTCATCAAATTTTACCTAATTAACAGGAGATTTATAGAATGCCAAAATGTACTCTATCCAAAGGATAAAAAAGTGACATGAATTACTTCAATAAAATAGGAGGCACGTACATCTCAATTCAACAAAGAGAGTGTCATTTTAGGAAACGTTTGTATAAAGTCATGCCAAAAGAAGAGGTTAGCCCTACATATCTTATCGCCTTAGTTTAACGTATCCTACAATTCCTTGTACACTCTACGAATAATTATCTACATTAGACGAATGCTTTGTATTAATATCGAATTCATAGCTTATAAGGAAGTTCATTTAGACATTTTGTTGAATAATTTATGTGCATAACGTTGTAAGATCACTATAGCTTAAGTTATACACATATCATCACAACAATATTCACTACTACTCCTACTCATAACCACAACTCACTCAACAACTTCATATAGCAACTTCAAATCACACAAAAATAACGCATATCAACATAGCTTAACTTCAAGGTCCACAAACACGTGTTCTTCAAGATCTCTTCAATAATCCTATTTAAATGGTTGAATGATCCTAAGAATAAGATGAAAGCGGTGAAACTTACCTTTAAACTCAAGAACTACTCCACAATGAAGCTTATTTCAAGGCTAAGAGTTCTCCAAGAATATTTATAACGAAGAGAAAAACGATTCTATGATAACCACGGGATTTCTTACGTCGGATTGATGTAGTTTATCTTTGATTTCACTTTGGATCACTTGAAACATCTTAGAGAGAGCTTAGGGTTAGTTTAGAGTTATAAAAAGGAGGAAATGAGCTTTAGGTTGATTCAAATCTTTATATAGGAAAAGGATAAACTTGCACCGACCCTGATCTATGGCACAAATTGTGGATCGCAGAACAGGTCTGCGGGCTGCAGATTAGATGGTAGAATTGCCCAAAATGTCATCAAGGTTCTATAATATTTTATGGTCAATCTGTGTTTCACAGACCTGGTCTACGATTCGCAGACCATGTTTTGCAGTTTGCAGATCACTCTGGCAGTAGTGTCTTGTCGAACTTTTGTCGAAACTTATTTCCGTTAATCTGCTAAGTCGTAAACCTTCCCAAAACTTACTCAACACTTACGTAAACCTTCATAAACCTCTTGGAGGGGTTATACCATCACCGGGACAAAGCTACATATGTTAGGATAACAACGACACACGAAAATATGAGGTGTAACATCCTTTCCCCCTTAAGAACATTCGTCCTCGAATGTTGAGAAAAAATATATTCTAACTTTCAGGATTTCTGAAAATTTCGGCAGAGTTTTCTTTGTAAATAGGACTATTCAAAACCTGTCAAGCAGCCAAAATACAGATCCAATGCCACACAAGGCCATAAAATAGCATAACATAACGCTAACAGGCCCACACAACTGTCCATTTATCCAAAAATTAAAAGGTTTAACCATAACTCACCTCAATTAACAATTGTTGAATCCTGGGATGCACATGTAACATATGTCTCAACAACATCACCTAAACAACATATATAAGATAAGCTCGATAGATAGGATGGAAAGAGAGAAGTCATATTGCACGAGGGTCGATATAAACCTGAATTCTTAAACAAATAGGGATATTTGGACTTCATGTCCTCCTCAGCCTCCCATATCATTTCTTCCATGTTATTATTCCTCCAAAGAACCTTAACCAAAGCTACCTCTTTGGTTCGCAACTCACGGACCTGACAAACTAAGATGGCAACAAGGATTTTATCGTATGATAGATCTTTTGTGACCTAGACATCCTTTATAGGGGTGATACGGGAGGGATCGCCTAAACATTTCCGAAGTGTAGATACATGGAATACTAGGTGATCTACTTCCAACTCTAGGGGTAATTCAAGCTTGTACGCCACTTGATCGATTCTCTGAATGATCTTGTATTGTCCAACATACATATGGCTAAACTTGCCCTTCTTGTTGAATATCTTCACCTCTTTCATAGGCGACACCTTAAGAAATACCCAATCACCAACAACAAACTCTAAATCTCAGTGTTGATTATCTGATTAAGAGTTCTATCGACTCTAGGCGATTACAATCACTCCTAAATCAATTTGACCTACTCTACTTCTTGATGTACCAAGTCAGTCCCTAATAGCTTTGTTTCAGATACTTCAAACCAGCCAATAAGAGATATGCACTTTCACCTATATAGGGCTTCATACAGTGCCATCTTAATACTGGAGTGGTAGTTGTTATTATAGGTAAACTCAATAAGTGGAAAATGATCTTCCCAACTCCCTTTGAAATCCAAGACACATGCTCATAGCAAATCCTCGAGCATATGAATGGTACGCTCGGCCTGTCCGTCTGTCTGCAGATTAAAAGTTGTGGTAAGATTAATCTTACCCAATCCTCTTTGGAAGGACCTCCAAAAGTTAGGCATAAACTGGGCACCTCTATCATATATAATAAAAACTAGAACCCTATGAAGTCGGACTATCACTTTAATGTATAACTTCGCGTAATCCTCGGCTAAACAGGTAGTTCTGACAGGTAGAAAATGGGTTGACTTTGTGAGCATGTCAAGAATAACCAAAATAAAATCAAACTTCCGATAAGAACTAGGTAACCCTATAATGAAATCCGTATTAATTGATTTCCATTTCCACGTTAGGATCTCAACATTATGTAGTAAACCTCCAGGTTTTTTATGTTCAACCTTAACCTGTTGGAAATTCAGACATTTGGCCACGAACTCTGCAATATTCTTTTTCATATCATTCTACTACTAAATTTGTTGAAGGTCATAGTACATCTTAGTAGAACTAGGATAGATAGAATACCTGGACTGGTGAATTTTTGCCATAATTCGCCCTCGAAGTCCCCCAATATCAAGTACACATAACTGGTCGTTATATTTATGAACCCAATATCTGACAGGTCAAACAACCGCTTCTTCTAAAAGGGAATCCCTTCTCTGATTCTGACCAACTCTTGATCATCGAACTGTTTTGCCTTTACTTCTGCCACTAACAACGATTCCGCGACATTCTAAACTATGGCACCTCCATCCCCTGCATCAAGCAATCATACACTCAAACTGGCCAATCGATATAGATCTCTAGTCATTTCCAACCTATAAACTTCCACATGCCTTAGGCTACCTATGGACTTACGACTAATGCATTGGTTACGACATTTGCTTTGCTAAGGTGGTATATGATGTCAACATCATAGTCCTTTAATAACTCCAGCCACATCTACTGCCTTAGATTCAACTCTTTCTTCCGGAATATATATTGTAAGCTTTTATGATCTGTATACAAATCAACATGAACCCAATAAATATAGTGACGCTATATTTTCTAGGCGAATATAACAACTACATACTCCAAATCATGAGTTGGATAATTCTGCTCATGCTTCCTCAACTGTCTTGAATAATATGCGATAACTTTGTTGTGCTACATCAGAACACATCCCAAATTGTCTATGGAGGCATCACAATAAACAACATAACCATACTGAACCTTCTGGAAGTACCAAGATGGGTGTTGATGTCAACCTACCCTTAAACTCTTGAAAACACTTCTCACAAGCATCTGACCATTGAAACTTAGCTGCCTTATGAGTCAATTTCGTCAAAGGAGTGGCAATAGAGGATAAATTCTCCATGAATCTCCGCTAATAACCTGCCAAACCGAAGAAACTATGCACCTCAGTAGGAGTTGTGGGCCTTAGCCAATTATTCATTTTCTCGATCTTCTGACTATCAACTTTAATACCCCCATCTAATACATATGCCCGAGGAAGGTCACTAAATTCAACCAGAACTCATATTTGGAAAATTTGGCATATAACTTATGATATTGAATCGTCTGCAACACTACTCTCAAATGGTCCTCATGCTCAACTTCTGATCAAGAATACACCAGAATGTCATCGATAAATACAATCACAAAGATATCCAAAAATGTCTTAAACACCCAATTCATCAAATCCATTAAAGTCGTTGGTGCATTAGTAAGACTGAAGGACATGATGAGGAACTCGTAGTGGCCATATCTTGTCCTGAAAGAGGTCTTTGGAATATCCTTCTCCTTAATCCTCAATTGATGGTATCCAGACCTATGATCAATCATTGAGAAACACTTGGCGCCCTGCAACTGGTCGAACAAGTCATCGATCTTGGGAAGTGGATATTTATTCTTAATAGTAACCTCATTTAGCTGACAGTAATCAATGCACATCCTCAGCGTGCCGTCTTTCTTACGAACAACTAATATAGGCGCACCCCATGGCGAAGTATTAGGCCTAATAAAGATTTTTTTCTAACAAATCTTTCAACTGCGCTTTCAATTCTTTTAACTCAACAGGGTCCATCTTTATGGAGAAATAGATATAGTTTGGGTGTTAAGAATCACATCAATACAAAATCAATTTCCCTTTCGGAAGGAATGCCTGGAAGTTCAGCGGGAAATACGTCAGGAAATTCATTGACAAAAAGGACATACTGAAGGGTTGGAGTGGTATGCACGTATAAGTATTGTACCCGGCTGACTATAGCCCAGATCAATAAGAAAATAGATACATATATATATATATATATATATATATATATATATATGTGTGTGTGTGTGTGTGTGTGTGTGTGTGTGTATTACAAGATAGACCTTGAGGGACACCATAAACAGAGTTGGGGTGACCTACAGTCGTTATTCTCCAACTATCATTATTATTGCTACGTTCATCAATATTCACCCAATTAAAAAGAGATGTATAGAATATGGAAATGTACTCTATCCAAGGACAAATGAGTGACGTGAATTTCTTCAATTAAAGAGGAGGCACGGACATCTCAACTCAACTAGGAGGGTGTCATTTTAGGAAACATTTGTATAAAGTCATGCCAAAAAGAAGATCCCTACATACCTTGTCACCTTAGTTTAATGTATCCCACAAGTACTCATACTCTCTACAAATGATTATCTACATTATACGAATAATTTGTATTAATATTGGATTCATAGCTTATAAGGAAGTTTATTTAGACAATTGTCGAACAACTTGTGTACATAACGTTATAAGATCACTGTAGCTTAAGTTCTACACATATCATCACCAAAATCTTCACTACTACTCCTACTCATCACAAAAACTCACTCAAAAACTTCACAACATCATATAGCAACTTCAAATCACACAAAAATAGCCGACAACAACATAGCTTAACTTCAAGGTCCATAAACACTTGTTATTCAAGAACTCTTCAATAATCCTATCTTAAACGCTTGCATAATCCTAAGAATAAGATGGAGGAGGTGAAACTTATTTTTAAACTCAAGAACTACTAAAAAATAAAGCTTACTTCACAGCCAAGAATTCTCCAAGAATCAATATCACGAAGAGAAAAACGATTCTATGATAACCAAGGGATTTCTTACATCAGATTGATGCAGTTTATCTTTGATTTCACTTTGGACCACTTAAAACCTCTTAGAGAGAGCTTAGGGTCAGTTTAGGGTTGTAAAAATATGAGGAAATGAGCTTTAGGTCAGAGCAAAGCTTTATATAGGAAAAGGATAAACTTGCACCGACCTTGATCTGCAGCGCAAACTGTGAATCGCATAATAGGTCTACGGGCCACATATCAGGTCGCAGAATTTGTCCAAAATATCATCAAGGTTTTGTGAAATTGTGTGGTCAATCTATGTCTCACAAACGTGGTCTGCAAATCACATACTATATTATGTGGTTCACAGATCACTCCGGGTAGCGGTGCCTTGTCGAACTTTCATCGAAAAGTATTTCCATTAATCCGCTAAGTATTAAACCTTCTAAAAAATTACTCAACACTTCTTTAAACCTTCATAAACCTCTTAGAGGGGTCCTACCATCACCTGGCTGAAGCTAGCTATGTTACAATAATGATGACGCACAAAAACACGAGGTGTAATAATAAACATAATCCATAATAAGTGATTAAGCTTCCATGCTATGATTGTGATTTGGATATTATGACATGATTTCAATTATTTGTGTTTGGCCTAGCTATTCGAGAGGAAGGATAGTCATATGGATCCTAGTGAGGATAGTCATATGGATCCTAGTGAGGTTTGTCTATCCATTCAGGAGGAAGAGTGGACATCGAGGGTTAGTATCCCCAGTGTGGTTTTTTCCTTGCTATTCAGGAGGAAGGGTAGTCATTGTGGATTGATTGCTCCAATGTGGTGCTTATATACAGTTATGGAACCCTATATGGTCATCGCCTCATTATATTGATTTATGTATGTATTGGCATGAGTGTAACTGTTCATGAGTTTTTTTATTGATTATCTTGAGTTCATAAGTGGGAGATGTAATTGTGATAAATGGCATAGTGAGATGAACATGATTTATTTCTCCATTAATGGTTTCTACTAATGACATTTCTAAGTTTGATGATTTACTCTATCTTTAGATTTTAATTTTTTTTCATTAATATTATTTCACAAATTTTGCTATATTATTTTAACATATTAACTATTACCCCTTAAATACTCATTGAGTACCCAGTACTCAGGCATACCATTGTTGTTATTGATGATATATTAGGTAATGTAGAAGAGCAAGTTTGTGATACGCATACGGAGTAGGAAAACTTGTAGCTTTTCATACTTAATTGTGAGCCCACACCTTTGTTCGTGATACACCCATATCTAGAGTTACTGTTTCAATTTTTGGGTTGCGTTTGAAGTTAGACACTTGTTTTATTTATCTTATAAGCTCCATAAACAGTTGTCAAATTGTGAGTAGATGTTCAAAGTCTCATATGACTTGTTGGGGCCATTTGTCATGTTTTACGACTGATTATTTATATTAGACTTTCACTTATTATTTTTATAAGTATGTGCATGGTTTCATTTAGCTATTTATAACTATTTTAAATAAATAATGAAAGATTATTAAAAAAAAATTAGCGATCATTTATCTTAGAAGGTGCTTCTGATGAGGTTTACGAGCATCGGATACATGTTAAATCTAGGGTGGGTTTTGGGTTATGACAGTCCTACTAATAGTTCCCCTAAGATCTATTTCCGCCCTAGTTACCACCCCAACTAAAGTTAGGATGATTCTTTCATTAGAGGTTGTATGTGTTACTGTATTGAACATTTTGGTTCATCCTCTGGTTTTGCTTTTCCACATAGTACAACAACTCAATATTGAGTGGGCATAAATCATTCATATGACCCTATTCACAAATCTCGCATATAGTAGTCTCCTATTTACCTACTAAATAGGCAGTTCCTGAAAGGCTTGTGAAACTGTAATCATCTTACTAACTTAGTTAGTTAATAAAACTACTTCGGCCTTAAGTGTGATCATATCATCCACCTGAATAATACATGCTTTCTTGGGAGTAGAAAATCTGCTTACATTGCCTGCCAATTCTGGTAGCTTGAAGTAACGGTGTCAAGAAGTACCTTAAGTTCATCAAAATTCTTCTCAATGCACTGTCCTCCACAAGAAAAGTCGAGAAGCAACTTGGTATCATCATGTGAACTCTTCACAAAAAGTGTGGCACAAGATCTAATTAGACTGCCCATGATGAGGAGAATCTTTGAGCAATTATGATTTCTTCATACAAAGTTTCCCCTACTTTCTACTGAAACCCTACTATCTCACTTCTCAATGAATTTATCTTCCTTGATGGAAAGAACTTTATCAAGAACTTACGATCAAGATCATCCCAAATGTGGATGGAATTCGTGGGCTCCTTCTGTAACCATGTTTTAGCTTTCCGGACAAAAAAGAGAAATAATGTCAACTTGATGTAACTACATCTAGAGTCACTCTGGTGAATATGTATTTGTCAATGATCTCCAAGAAGTTATATATATGTTGTTGTGGGTCTTTATATGGTGTACCCAATAATTGGCCCTGAGATTGATTAAATTAATCCATACTTTGTTTCAACTCAAATCATCTGGTGATAGTTGGCTTTAGGATGGCTTGGCTCTTATTCTTCACACAAAGCCTATCTGCCTTGATCACTGATCATTCTACAAGATGTGTCATCACTATCGGTACATATACATATATGATGGTTGCGAGGTCAATGTTTAGGGTTTCGTTGACCTGATTCTCAATTGCCATAGCCTCTTCGGCTAAAGATTTTTGCTCATGTAATATATTTCATAATCTCTTTTTAGGATCATAATCTGGCTCAACTAGGTTCTTATCCCTATAGTTATCCTTTTCCATTCAAGTACCTAAAATTAAGCACAAACGTGAAGAATGAACATTAAACCAACAAAAATAAAAACTATGTAATCTAAAAAGAAGTTAATCTTTAAATCCCCAGTAACGACGCTAAAAACTTGGTCGATGCAAATGTTGTACACAAGCGCACATGTTCGATAAGTAATATGGAATTGAAGTAGAGTATCGTTTCCAACAAGGATTTAATGTTAACTTTCTTACTCAATCAAAAAGCAAGAGAATTAAGGGTTGTGGATTGGAAAACAAAAATTAAACAAGAACAAGCAATTTTGTTGAGAATTCAGAAGAGAAAAAATATCTTACATTTACGGGGTGATTTATCTAATCATGATGTAAATCTAATTGAGTTAGTTCATTGAAAATCTAGTTTACTAGCCACAAGATTAATTTTACTTCGGACAGAACCTATCCTCAAATGACACTTACCAAAACTACTGAAACGTCTATGTCTCCATAATCATCCCTATCAATAAGTATGCAGTTGCATCTCCTGTATTTGACTATACAAGGCGAACAAAGTAAAGATCTACAAATAGCATGTCACTTGCGAATTATAAGTTAGTGTCACTAATCCGTGCTGGATAAACTATCGGATCACCGAATAAGCCCTACCTTATCCTATAATTCAAAATAGACCTCTACTCTTGGACTCACACTATAAATTCGTAGATACTATTCAATTTGTGATCAAGCAATCAAATAATTAAGCGTAAGATTACGTAAGTAAACTAATTACATCAATATAAATTGATGATATGCTAACAAGTTTCAACTAACAATAATCATGAATAATCTCGCAACCTTAAAATAATAAAAATCTAGCCACTCATAATGTGGCGATTCCATAATCTATAATCATTCAACTAAAAGAATGGAAGAAAGATATGATAAATTGTGCAAATGTTTCTCCACGATGATGCTCTGGTTGTCCTTGCGGTGTTTTCCTCTCCTAGGTCTGAATCTCTTTTAAGAGATGTGTAAATCATTATTTATAGTGTTAGTATAGTGATCACGAGTCAGATCTCATTACAGAGTACAAAACCAATTCAGATCGGTCAAATATTATATTGGTCGGCAAACCCTCTAGCTAGGTGGTGCACCGCACCAATGTTTTTTGGGAATCACTTTTTGCAGCCCAGAATTGTACTGGTGCGGTGCACATGGAGCAACCCCCAAGCGGCGCATCAAGCAATATTTTGTGATATGTTATTTTTTCAACTACTTTTCATGCGTACTTGGACCTAGGGTAATTAGCTTGTTCCGAATATTTGAGAATGACTTCTAATCAGACTTCAAAGTTATTTTCACCTTTTTTATCAAAACACCGATTTATCATCAAATCTTATCCTACACAATACAAATACACACATAAGGTATAAAGTTATCCACATAAAACACAAGAATAGAGTAACAAATGTGAAGTGTAAAGTATCCAAAAAAAATGATGTACTTTTAGACACAGATCATCTGCATATCTGATTTTGGCTCTTTTGTGAGTTCACATGTGAGTTGTCCATACTGGTTATTTAATGTGCATATGACTTATTTGTGCTGGCTAATATTGCATTTGAGTTGTCTGTGCAACGTGTAGACACGCGGTTGTACCCCTAGGCTTATTATTCCCGAGCCATCCCCCATCCCGATAATGTGCGCAGTCATGCTGGGAGCATTGGTATATTTTATTTGAGAGTCAGTGTTATGTGTAATTTATTTATTGGGGTCGATAATGATACTTACTGGTGCATGTTGTTTGTTTGTACACAACTAGAAAATAAGGAACTACGGACAAAATTCTGTAGCTAAATAGAAAATATCTTATGCTAATTCCATTTAGCTACGGATTAGCGACGAACTATAAGAAAATACAATTAGCTAGGAGCTATTTAGCAACAGATTAGTTGGGAATTACTAACAAATTTGTAGTTAATTCCATGTTTTCTAGTAGTGGTACTCATGCTACACTTGTTGCACTTCTCATGCAGATTCTGATCGTTGTGGTAGCGGCACTGGTGACTCGGTTTAGTTTTTCTTTCAGAGTATCAGGATGAGTTGCTTGGATAGCCGGCAGCACCGTGTACGTCATCTTTATCCTTATATTGTTCTACCTTACCTCATGTAGTGTATTTAATATCTCAAACAAATGTATTTTTCATTCCATAGATGTTCTTGTTTCGTATCAACAGTTCTTGATAGTTTATTACTCCATCCGTCTCAATTTAAGTGTCTTACTTTCCTTTTTGGTATGTCCCAAAAAGAGTGTCTATTTCTATATTTAATAAGTTGACACTTCAAACATCCTACATGGAAAGTTTAAAACCATAAGATTCAAAGGACATTTTAGTACATTACACACATCTTTAATTTAGGAACACAAGCTTTGAAAGTCTCCTTTTATTTCTTAAATTTTGTGTCAAGTCAAACTAAAACACTTAAAATGAGACAAAGGAAGTATATATTTCGACATTTATGACTTATCTAGACTCAATTTGATTTTTGACTGTCCAAATACTTTTTATTTTTGTCTTTTAATAAAAGAATCGGTTTAATTGTCGAATTGATTTGTCTATCGTGTTGGGATATTAGTAGCATCACAACTTAAGTAAATTGAATCATGACAAAAATTAGCGGGTATTTTGGCGAATACGTAGCTAGATGCAACTGAATCAATGTAACATTTAATTGCTAAGTAGCTCAAACTGTGCAAAATAATATTGTCAACCATCTAGAGTCAGAAGACTTCTAGCTAACCCGCAAGGGTAGCCAAGTTGATGTAGCAGTAGAGCGCGGGACCGCAAGGTCACGAGTTCGATTCCCTGCATAAACCTTCTTGGTTGAGCCTGTCACACATGGCTTGCCAAGTGTGGTTAATCGGCTGACGTGGTTTGCAGGCTATTGCGTCAGTCCGGGGTTTACCCTGTGCGCACTCGACAGAGTAGCGGCTGCAAGTTCCTTCGTCAACAAAAAAAAAAAAAGACTTCTAGCTTTCTAGTTGGTTAAGAACTGCCATATTAATGGTTGTAAATTTTAGAAAATTATACTCCCTGCTATACATATTATATGGTATTTTTAGCTTGGATACACTACTTAACAAATGCACTCACTCGATCGCTCTTAGAAAGTAAGAAGTGTTTCCACTAAATTTTCTTAATTAAATTGTACCTATTTAGTATGTTTTTTTCATTATGTAAAAATCCACTTATTAAAATAATAATATATTTGAAAAAATAGTTAATATCTTATTGATGATATAAAAAAATATCTCTTTCTGAAAATGTAAAAGTTAAAAATACTATACAATATGAACCAGATGGAATAGTATGCATCTCCCAAACAAACAATTCCATGCTAATGAGAGGACTCGGGAGGAGGAAGAAGAAAGTCGGTAACAAGAAAAGCTCATGGGAGAAAATTTGTTACGTGTATGTAGCGCTATATATTCCTTGTTCTGTTGAAACTCTTATATTATTTCGAAGATGGTGAGCATGTTTAAATATGTGTATAGTGCACTACGAGCAAGATGATCGTTTAAAGATTATGTATGGAAAAGTCTTCTTGAAAATATATTCACCTAATGAGAACTATGGGTGAGACTTCAAGTCATTATTTTAGTGCCAAAAGTATTTAAAAGGGGAACATACAATTACGTTGATTCATTTCATTTCAAATGAATGTATTGTGATTGGAACCAAGTGGCCTCTACAATAAGAAAGTGATCTCCTAAGAAGTCTTCTAATTAAAGGGACGAAATCAATCTTGTGTACCTCTATTTTTCTGAAATGAAAACACAGGCAGCTTTCGCAATTAATGCAGAAACCGGACAATGCATCTGCCATAGTCATACCTGCCTTGCAACCCCAATCATTTAATTCCTTGGTGCTCCATATAATTGTTGTCCTTTTACAATGTGAACATCGACTGCCTTTGGCTTGACTAATTTGGGTCCTTTAATTAATTTGGGGTCCATATAATTGTTGTCCTTTTACAATTTGACTTCCAAAAATTAAAAAATATGTATATTCTATTGCATCTTATACATATGGTCGGCTCTATCACCTAATTTTATTTTATTTTTTATCTGGTATTTTATTAGATTGGAGGTTATGGCGAACACATATTGAGATAAAATGTTAGTAGGTAGTAGAGCATCGTCTCGTGTGTTCTTCAATACTAGTAAGTGTAGTAGTATCCTTGTAGTTTGGTCCTTTTAGTTTTGTTATTATCTGTTCTCTCTTGTACTTGATTACCGTATTAGTTTGCTGCAATTACTATGACTTTTCTTCATAAAATTTATCTATAATATTTTGCCTTGACTTCTTTACTTTCATCAATTTTGTCTGACATCCTTTATTGTGCCATCTCTTAAGCTCAATGCCTTTCGAAAACAGTCTCTCTACCTCGCAAAATAGGTTAAAGTCTGCGTACTATCTACCGTCCACAGGCCCCACTTGTTAGATTATACTCGGTACGTTGTTGTTGTTGTTGTACTAGTATTGTATTATCTGCATATTTACATTCTTGGACTACTATACTTTCTTCCTGGCCCTTACTCCTCCATAGTTCTTCCCCTATTATTTTAGGCTAATTTTATTTTATTTTTTATCAGGTGTTTTGTTATCTTCATATTAACATTCTTGCAATATTATACTTGCTTCGGTCACATTAATTAATCAAAATTTTAGTTTAACTTTCCATGTTGATTAATTTGTTTGTGTAATGCTAAAAGAGCATTTGAGAGAAGTGAAAGAAGTATAGATAATTTAGCTTATGCTGATATATATAAGGAGGGGTGTAAGTGGGTAAGTGGGTAAGTGGGTCAGAGTTTGGTTGTAATCGGGTCGACCCAAAAATGGGACTCAAAGTGGGATTCTCGAGTGGGGTGTTTCTGTGGGGTAGTGTGGTGTTATGGGGCGGTTCGCGTAGTTTATGATAGAGTCAGACTTAGGCATTTTATGGGGGTATTTCGGGTGTGTAGCACTTGATGATCGAGGTTTGGTGGTTTGATAGTGGCGGAAGTTGGCTGAAACAGTGAGGTCTCGGTAAGGGTTGTCTTGTGGACTGTTTGTGGTTGTCAGGTTTGGACGAAAAGTTTTGGGTAGTTCCGGCTAGTGACCTTTAGTGGGATGTTTGGGACGTATTGTGAGATGTGGTGGTGGAAAGAATGAAGTGGTTTGGTCAAGGAATGAACACGGAATGCTAGGTGCAAACCCGAGAACAAAGCAAGTGATGGACGATCGTTATAACAAGGATAGAGACACGAGGGTTTCAATGATCGAGTCCACACCAAGTTGAAGTTGGCCAATTGGATAAGGTCTTGACCGAGGTTGCTAAGTACAAGCTCGTGAACAAGACAAGTAAGGCTGACCGGTAACCTTATAATAGACCCTAGGCTTGGGTTTGGTTGGATCACACAAGTTCCAACGTCTACTTGCACCAAGGGGTTCCTTAAGCTTGGGTTTGATTAGATCACACAAGTTCTAACCAAGACCTACGCTGAAGGGACCTTAGCTTGGGTTTAACTAGGTCACACAAGTCCTAGCTTCAACTTACACTAAGGGGTTGGTTCACACAAGAACTGAAGGCCCACACAAGGACCAACTAAGGTAGACAACATACAAGTTGAATAACTTAGCAATTGAGTAAAAGTCAAATAATTTTCATAAATCAACTCTAATTTTTACATAAACATAAGGGTCCTATTTATACTACTATATGGACTATTCTAGAAGGCAACTAAAAGGGCCATAACTCGAACTCTTTCCGTCAAGGTGGGAATAGACGATGTGGCCGAGTATGGAAGGCATAGTCTCGAACGACAATTGAATTCCCTAGGCCACCCTTTTGTTTCTTCTATATAGATGAGTTGATGAACTTAGGCCATTCATGAATCATTACTTGGGGAGCCGCGGGAAGCTTCTATTCCTAGTCACTTTTCTTCATTACAAGGCTTCTTAATTATATCCTAACAAGAACTAGTAAGAAACTAGAAATTAAACTAAGCTAAAAGAAAACAACACGGTCTCGGCCAAGACCACATGAAAGCCGACAAAACTATTATATTCTTGAGTCTTCAGATCTTGTCCTCGACCCCACTCTATATTCTGTTTCATGTGAGACACGTTACCATTGGATGGTCGGCAATTTTGGGCATCCCTAGCAAGTCGCCTCTCGGTTCTTGTTGATAATTCACTAGCTTTCTTACATCAATCTCCCCTTCTTTGACAGAATTTGTCCTCAAATTCTCGTCGTCTAGGTAAGGTGACAAGTCCACAACATTAAATGTTGAGCTAACACCTCCATATTCATCTGGTAGTTCGATCTTGTAGGCACTTTCTCAAAACCTTTCCAATACCTTGAATGGGCCATCTACTCTAGGCATTAGTTTGTTTTTCCTTAGGTTAGAAAACCTTCATTTCCGTAGGTGGAGCCAAACCAAGTCTTCGGGTTGGAATTGCGGTTGGGTCCTTGACTTGTTTGAGTCCATTTTGTACTTATCATTGCCCTTTTGAATTTGTGCTTGAATTTGATCATGTAACTTTTTGAAGGCCTCAATTCGATCCCTAGCCATGAAGCTTAGGATTTACTTCCTTGGAATGTGAACTAGATCAATGGGCAAGAATGGGTTGGTGCCATACACAATTTCGAATAGAGTTTTTCCCGTTATGCGAGATTGACTCCGATTATAGGCAAATTTTGTGTGGGCCAACTTGATATCCCAATCCTTTGTGGTATTGCTTACCAATCCTCTCAACAATGTGCCGAGAGTTCTATTCGTTACTTCTGTTTAGTCGTCCATTTGAGGATGATGGGAGGTACTAAACAACAACTTGGTACCAAGGGTCTCCATAATGTCTTCCAAAAATAACTTAGGAACTTCACGTCCCTATCCGACACAATGGTTTTAGGAATACCATGCAACCTCACCACTTCTTTCTAATATGAATCCTCAATGTGAGTTGCATCGTCGGTCTTGTGGCAAGAGATGAAGTAAGCCATCTTTGAAAACATATCCACAACTACCATGATAGAGTCCTTGCCCCATTGTGTCCTTGCTAAGCCGAGAATAAAGTCCAAGCACACACCTTCTAATGGCCGTTTCAAAACCGAAAGATGAGTATACAACCCCTTGTGGAAGAGACTTTTAGCCTTTTGACAAGTGGAATACCTACTCACCACCCCATTCACATATTTATCTATATGTGGCCAATAAAATTGTTCTTGGAGGATATCCAATGTCTTCATTACTCCAATATGTCCGGCGAGTCCACCCGAATGTACTTCATGCACAAGTAATTCTCTCGTTGAACATTTGGGTACACACAATTTGTTCCCCTTGAAAAGGAACCCATATTCTATGGAATAAGGGCCATGAACACCATTATTACATTCGGTCATTATGTCTTTGAACTCGGGATCTTAGGCATAGAAATCTTTAAGTACTTCAAATCCGACAAACTTTTGTTCGGGTACGGTCAACATGACATGCCTTCGAGAGAGTGCATCCGCCACTATGTTAGACTTGCCATCTTTGTGTCTCGTAGAAAAAGTGAATGGTTGCAAGTAGGCTACCCATTTGGCATTCCTTGGGTTCAACGTTCTTTGCCCCTGCAAGTACTTCAAGGATTCATGGTCCGAATACAAGACAAAATGCTTCGGCCTCAAATAATGTTCCTATTGAACCAAGGCCCTTACTATACCATAGAACTCTTTGTCATAAGTGGAATAGTTGAGTCGTGCTCCACTTAATTTCTCACTAAATAATGCAAGAGGTCATTTATCTTGGATCAAGATGGATCCAACACCCACTCCATTCGCATCACATTCCACCACAAATACTTTATCAAAGTTTGGAATGGCTAGAACCGGGGCCTCACACAATCGTGCCTTCAATGTTTCAAAGGCCTTTTGTGCTCCGGGGGACCACCTAAACTCGTTTTTTTTGTGATCTCCGTGATAGGGGTCGCGATGGTACTAAAATCCTGAATGAAGCGATGATAGAATGAATCCAACCCATGGAAACGTCTTACTTCACCTACATTCTTAGGTTCGGGCCAACTACGGATAGCCTCTACCTTGGACAGGTCCACATAAATGCCTTCGGATGACACTATGTACCCTAGGAATGAGACACTAGTGATCGTGAAGGCACACTTTTCCAACTTGCTGTATAATTTTAATTCTCTTAATTTTTTAAACACGACTTCTAATTGTGACAAGTGGGATTCCTTATCTTGACTATAAATCAAGATGTCGTCCAAGTCGACCACAACAAATTTCCCCATGAACAGTCATAGCACTTCGTGCATAAGCCTCATGAAGGTGCTCGGAGAATTACATAACCTGAACGGCATCACAAGCCATTCGTACAAGCCATACTTTATTTTGAAGACCGTCTTCCATTCGTCCCCCTTTCGGATTCTCATTTGATGGTAGCCACTCCTCAAGTCTATTTTGGAGAATATTTTGGCATAGGGAATCGGTAATTTATGGTGATGTTGTTGACCGCTCGGCTATCGATGTACATACGCCAAGTTTCATCCTTCTTTGGTACTAACAATGTGGGTACTGCACATGGGCTAAGGCTTTCTCGGAAAAAGCCTTTGTCTAACAAGTCTTGTACCTGCCTTTGCAATTCATTGGCCTCCTCCGAGTTGCACCTATAGGCCGATCGATTAGGTAATGAACTTCCCGGGATGAAGTCGATGACATGTTCAATACCCCTAATCGGTGGTATTTCGGGTGCAAGGTCATCCGGAAATACGTCTTCAAATTTTTTATGGGGGCCTTCAAGTCAGCATCCTCGACTATCTCCCCCAAAAAACTCTTCTTAGCTTTTTACTTTAAGGCATGTAAGGGATTCCCCTTCTTTAATTCTTCCTTGATCTTCCGGGCATCAAGTGGTATGGTCTCAGATTCTCTAAGGGTCTCGGTATCTTGAGCCTTTAACTTTTTCAACTCACTAGGTGACAGTGGTACCAATCGGAATTTCGTGCCATCCTTTTGAAAAGAATAAGTATTTTTTCCCCATCGTGTTGTGCCTTCCGATCAAATTTCCAAGGTCCACCTAATAAAATATGGCACGTATCCATGGGTAGGATATCACATCATATTTCATCCTCATATTTTCCAATTCGAAAACTAACGATAACTTGTTTTGTGATTCTTAGTTCTCCATCTTCGTTAACCCATTGGAGATCATATAGTTGAGGGTGGTTGCGGGTAGGCAACTTTAACTTGTCCACCATCTCTATGGAGACTAGGTTGGATCAATTTCCTCCATCTATAATCAACTTACACACCCTGTCTTTCACTTTGCACCGGGTGTAGAATAGTTGATCTCTTTGTGATTCTTTTGGTCTCTCGCGTGGAACTTCCAACTCACATTGGAGTAACAAGCCATTACGCCTCGGGTAGTTTGGCATAGGCCCGGAATTGGTATTTTTCCTCATGGTATGCCCCGTAAGTTCCTTTTTCAAGGCTTGCACTTGATTCGCAAGAACGTCACTTATGATCCTCTGAAGTTCTTATTTTGTGTAGGCCATAGTGTTAAGGCGTGTGACAGGAACGCTTGCCTTTGATACCAATCTGGTGTATATAAAGAGGGGTGTAAGTGGGTCATATTTTGGTTGTAATCGGGTCGACCTAAAAATGAGACTCAAAGTGGAGTTTTCGGGTGGGGTATTTATGCCGTGCTGTGGTGTTGTGCGGCGGTTTCGGGTAGTTTAGGGTAGAGTCGGACTTAGGCATTTTATGGGGGTGTCCCAGGTGTGTTAAGGGTTTTCTTAATGATCGGGGTTCGGTAGTTTGATAGAGGCAAGGTGGCGAAAGTTGGCTGAAACAGTGAGGTCTCGGTAAGGGTTGTCTTGTGGACTATTTGTGGTTGTTGGGTTTGGACGGGAAGTTTTGGGTAGTTTCGGTCAGTGACCTTTAGTGCAGATGTTTGGGACGTATTGTGGGATGTGTTGGTGGGAAGAATGAAGTGGTTTGGTCAAGGAATGAACATGGGATGCTAGGTGCAAACCCGAGTACAAACCAAGTAATGGACGGTCAATATAACAAGGAAAGAGACACGAGGGTTTTAATACTCGAGTCGACACCAAGTTGAAGTTGGCCAATTGGACAAGTTCTTAACCGATGTTGCTAAGTACAAGCTTGGGAACAAGCCAAGTGAGGGGGGCTGGTAACCTTATGATAGACCCTAGGCTTGGGTTTGGTTGGATCACACAAGTTCTAATGTCCACGTCCACCAAGGGGGTTCCTTAAGCTTGAGTTTGATTAGATCACACAAGTTCTAACCAAGACTTACGCCGAAGGGACCTTAGTTTGGGTTTAACTAGGTCACACAAGTCCTAGCTTCAACTTACACTAAGGGGTTGGTTCACACAAGAACCTAAGGCCCACACAAAGACCAATTAAGGTAGACAACACACAAGTTGAATAACTTAGCAATTGAGTAAAACTCAAATAGTTTTCAATTAATCAACTCTGATTTTTACATAAACATAAGGGTCCTATTTATACTACTATATGGACTATTCTAGAAAGCAACTAAAAGGGCCACAACTCGAACTCATTCGGCCAAGGTGGGAACGGACGGTGTGGCCGAGTGTGGAAGGCATAGTCTCGTCTGACTATTGATCCCCTAGGCCACCCTTTTGTTTCTTCTATGTAGATGAGTTCATGAACTTAGGCCATTCATGAATCATTACTTGGGGAGCCGCGGGAAGCTTCTATTACTAGAAGGTTCTCGGCCTAGTCACCTTTCTTCATTACAAGGCTTCTTAATTGTGTCCTAATAAGAACTAGTAAGAAACTAGAAATTAAACTAATCTAAAAGAAAACAACATGGTCTCGGCCAAGACCACATGAAAGCCGACAAAAATATTGTATTCTTGAGTCTTCAAGCCTTGTCCTCGACCCCACTCCATATTCCGTTCTATGTGAGACACATTACCATTGTATGGTTGGCAATTTCGGGCATCCCTAGCAAGTCGCCTCTGGATTATTGTTGAAAGCTCAATGGCTTTCTTACATCATATGAACTCCAAAGCATAATAAGTTGTCGGATATGACTCCATGAAAGAGAGCTCCATTTCTCCGGTAGAACAACTGGTATTTTGACAAGTGTCCCACTTAAAAATCAATGGAAAATATCTATTTTAATTGAAAGAAGTATTTTAATGTAAGGTTCATTTTACGCTTAATCATCAAGGTCATGAGAGGAAATAAATGCATGAGTGTGACGCATGTTAGAAATCTTGTGCTCTACTGGAGAAAAATGGAGCAAAGTTTACTGCAAGATCCCAACCCGTTGAACACATAGAAAAGAGCATGAACCAGAATGTAAGTTGTTGGAATATGCGTAAAGCAACAACGGAAATAGTAAATAACTATTACACTGATCGAAAGGATAAACAACAATTAGGACAACAACAAGTTGTCAATATCTTGATCTTGAATGAAACTTCAAATATAGAACTTGTATTCGGAAATACAAGAACATGAACTGCTACACTTGTGGCTTGTAGATCCGCTGATAATACGAACGGTTAGAGTCCTTCGTCTGTTAAGTTAACACCTAAAACACTTAGCAACCAATTAGATAAACCACAATACCACTGGCTGAGTCGAGAGATGGCTCTATGTCTTTAAGACAAGATTTCCCCGTATATAGGCTTTACGAAAGTGTGGACAATAGTCTCCCAAGATGAAACAGCAAACTATCAAGTGTGCAAATCCTACACAAATGATCTCAGTGAAGAACACGAATAATGAAGATTGTTAAGAGAAGGATTGCTATCAGGAAAATCTTATCTCTTTGTGGTGCTGTGAACTTGTTTTTCAGTTCATATGTTCATGTATGTTCTCATGTTCATCTCTTGTCCATCTACGTTCCTCTATAGAATTGAGTCAAGGCTTCAATTTATAGGTGTGCAAGATGGCCTCTTCAAGTGCCTTACAATGGAAATCAATTGCCATGTAATGGATGACATTTAACCCCCAAGTAATGCAGCAACATAATGGTCCAAGTAATGGCCATTATTGGGTGGTTTCAATGCCATTGAAGCCCCCTCAATAGCTAAACCTTTGGGATTCCGTCGAGCAAACACTGCCTGGGAAGCGTCGCGGCGCTGCAGCATTTAGCGCCGCGGCTCCAGAAAGCCGACAAAACTTACTTCCAGTCACGCGCCGCAGCGCTGCTAGGGGGCGCCGCGGCCCTTTTCCGACTCGTTCCATCTTACACCTCGCACAATCCTTCCTTCGTTTACCAATGTGGAACACTTGTCATTTAGCAAATAACCATCCATCATTCTATGTCTCAAACATTTCACTTACGTACCAATATCTCTTTCATTAACGAAATTTACGATACTTGGCACTAAGATTGCACGTGTGTGGAAATGATATTTCCGACGTGCGCCCAATTGTTCGAGTCATAAATAATGGGATAAACTTAATTTCACATTAGTAAATTTCCAACAATCCCTTCTTGAAAGAGATTTTGGCGCACACACAATGTGCCTACTTTCAGCAATCTTTCAGCGAAAAGATATTGCATCAGGAGAGGTAGCTTACGCTTTAACCTTCCCTAGTTGAATACCATCGAACTTACTTACTGCACGGTGAACATGATGTCTTAAACCGTCAGTATTTAATGTAAGCCAAGATAACGGTACCAACACAATACCTCTCATTTATTCGTTTCTTCTTGTTCTGTCTATTGTGGTCGTTGAAACACTTGGTTCTTAAATGCGTTCATTTGAGGTGGTCTGTCTTCGCACTTAAATATGTGATCTCCTACAAGGTATCCTGCTATACCCCACTTCACAAGTGTTAGGAATCATTAAAAGTTTCCCCAACCTTTACCTCAATCGTTTGAGGATCGTTAAAGGTTTGGAAGCTTAACCTTTACCCACCATGCAGGTAGCACTTTAATGTCTATCGCGGCAACGGCTTTGGATTCATGTTTCTTAACAGAAATCATAATCTGAAGTGCTCTTGTTTTCACCAAAGCCCTCAACTGAACCTTTTTCATCTTAGTTTTCCCTTTGAACCAAATTCTTGGGATCTCCAGTCAGTATGGTTGGGTTACCACCGCAAAGGTTCGTATTGTTTGGGTTTTTAAGCTCATTCCCCTAGACAGGCAGAACTCTTTATCTTTGGGTAGTCCTTTAGTTAAAGGGTCCGCTATATCCTTTGATTAGTAATTAAGAAAGTGCCACCCGTGATGATCAACTGCCATACAGTCTCATGTCTCTGACAGATCCGATAGATATGTCCAGACGCCGTCATCTGTGCCGTTCCTAAAGCCGACCGGCTAGCCACAATGTATACCTGCTGAAGCCACGGGTTTCTCCCAATAAGGGACGTCCTCTAAGGAGTCGTGAAGTTACTCAACTTCATTCATGCTTTGTATAAAGCGATAAACTCTGATACCATCATGAATCGGCCGATGCAAGTTTGCTTAGAAGATTTTCCAAGACCCACCATACACATTTACTTGTGGCTTTGGTGTTCTTCATAACTGATGTCCAGTTTGCATCACTGTGTTCTCCTAGAACCGCTAGACATCCAGAATACCATAATCCGTAGATAAGCGAATATTTCAGATATCGTCATATCCGACTTAACGCCTTCTATCGATCATTTCCAGAATCACGAGTGAACCTTAGTTCAACTGATCTGCTTTGTAGGCCGATACCAGGTCGGTTGTAGTGTGTACAATACATTGAACTACATGTGACCTGCACATATCACTCCTTGTATATGGGTGCACCATGATTCCAATCAGTTCTATGATTCATATACATTGGTGGCTTCAACGAGACTATCACAACTGAGTTTCGAGTTAGATCAGTTCATTAGATGTCTTAGAAATCCCAATTCCTAAGATGTCATCTGTGATACCCATATCTTTCATATCGAGACTTTTGTTTCAATATGACTTCCACTTTTAGACTGTTCATTTTTCCAACTGTTGGCTTTCTAACTTTAGAGTCAATATTTATGTTGTCAGATTCATTGTTTCTGTTTTTATCTGAAACTTCCAGGACCAAAATGTAAATATTTCAGGGACCAAAATGAAAGTTCAAGAAGAAGCCCAATAGTCCAACAAACCAACTCTGATCCTCCCCTTCCAACTTTTCGGTTAGGAAGGTTGTTTCAACATCTATGTCACGCAAGACTGCAATGGCCCTGGATGTTAAGCAATTCACAAGGGAGCACATGTACAAGTAGCCGAGACCTTATACTCGTTAGTAGATCCATCTACTTTGTACTCAATTTTGAGTATCCACTTTTACAACCCAAAGGTTCTTTTCTCAGAGGAAGGTCAACCATTACACAAGTATGGTTCTATATAATGGAATCTATTTCTCTTTTTGTAGCTTTTTTCCAAAGCAGCGCTTCTGGAGATGATAATTATTTGTTAATTGTCCATGGTTCGTTCTCAACCATACAAGTTAGAAGGCCTGGAATAAGTCTTTGTCCCCTCTTTGCTCCGTCTCAATTCAACATCTAGAATCCCTGAGTTTTGTAGATCTGGAATATTAAGTTTCGGATAATCAGCAACTTCCGAGTCCTGTAGATACGGAATGTCTAGTTCTGAACAGTCAGGCCCTCGCGGGTTCTCGTTAACCTCGAGCAATTACTTAGTTTTCCTTCTCAAGGAAAGTTATCTTCAAAGAATTAAACATTCTTTGACACCAAAGAGGCGATAAGCACTACTGTTCTTTGCAGATCTAGTGGATACGCAATTTACAATCTTAGGTCCAACTTGGTCTGGTTTTGGTATTCCAAATTCTACCAAGCCATCCCACATCACAACATTTGTATGTGAGGTCATTTCCATGTTTCACATGGAGGGTTATCCTTATCCTTATGCGTATTTCTGTTGAGAATCGCATTAGAGGTAAGGATCGCCTTGCCCCGCATAATTTGGGCATACGTCTTTGTGCTTGGCTAACACCGTTAGACTGAGGTGAGTAATGAGTAGTCATTTAATGAACGATGCTTCACATTCTCCCCATACATCACTATGAATTCCTCAATCCGTAGGCTTAGTTGATTTTCAACTTCCGCTTTGTAGCGCTTATCCGCTTCAACAACTTCATCTTTGTTTTTTAACAAACAAAGGATGCTATACTTTGTACCATCATCAATGAAGGTCACAAAGTACTTGTCTCCCCCCTCTATTTTGTACAAACTTTAAACCACTCATGTAGGTGTGACTAAGTTTTAGAGGAGTGGTGCTTCTTTCTCTATTCCTTTAACGGAACTCGGAAAGGTGATTTTGCCTCTTCGCCTACCTCACATTCATTTTGAGGGTTTATGTCGATAAAAGGCAACAATCTCAACTTCGTTAGTTTTTTAATGACTTTTTATTTAATGTGTCTTAATCTATGATGGTATAGATGCACGGATTACAAATATATCATTCATATGGCTACAGACATACTGTACCATTCTTAGTTATTACAGACTTGTTGGACTAGTCTCAAACCAGCTTGACCAACAACGTCCCTTAAACCAAGTTTGGGACATGTATCACCTTCTTTTAGAGTGATCACATTCCCTGAAGTCCTATTGAGGACAACCTCTACAACCCCTTCTACTTTAGAGGTGGCGTTGCTTCACATGAACAACCTCTTGCTCGTGGTTAGGGCGTAATCTGATCATATATGATCTGGATACTCTTGCCCACTCCAGTTGCTTTGGCAGACTGGGTGTCCAATTACTTTTCTTCCTTTCTTTTGGCCTTCAGATCATTTAAGACCTGGAAAACTCTGGCCCACCTCACTAGGTATTCATTACTTTTCTGTCAACTGAATTCTGGCCCACTCCAGTCGTCCGTAGGCTTTGTACGACTGAGTTTCCAATATCATCTCTATCAAATGAATGATTTTCTGTCAGATAGTGTGACAGGTTCAACGTCTTAAGATAAGTCATTATCTTTTAGTCTTTTTCCCTTGTGATTGGTGCCCAGGGAAATTCCTGGCGCTTACTTAAGAGTGGTAACAATTTTCGCACAGTAAGTGGATCTCTATCCTTTGTATGTGCGAACGTACTTTACACACTTTTAATAATTACACCCAAAAGAACGGATCTTTTAAGTTTTGTTTACAATAGTATAATCTTTAACCGAGGAGGAAGGAGATTTAATATCTGATTTTTTAGTGTAGGGAATATAAGTTTTTAAGGAAAACACTTTCATATTCTCAGCTTTGCTTTACACACTTTTATTCAGTTATTAACTAAACATTTTATTGATAAGGAATGATTAAATTAGACTTTTTGGATTCTGGCCCACTTCAGTTAAACTGAGTGTCCAAATCCTTCTTATCATAATTCGAATCCTCTGTCTAGGACAGATATAGGACTTTTGCTATATGATATAACATCATCTTCAGCATTCTCATCTTGTCCCAGTTGACATCCTCAGCCTCTCGTGGGTGCTTCTTTCCACCACCCTCGGGAGCGGTGACACCAACTCATCCTTGATCTTTAGCCGTACTAGCATGACTATTAGCAGTATCTTGAAGCTCAGCATCAGATCCAGAGATCCCACCTTTGACGAAAATAGACTTGTAACTGTCGTCAAAGAGTGAACTATAACTAGGACCAATCTTGAAAGGACGGTTGTTGTTTGAACTGTTAGCAAAACTGTCAACAAAACTGTTTTCAAAAGGAAAACCACAGCCATATTTGGTCACACACTTGTCGACCAATATCTTTCGAATCACTAATACAAATCTTATCTTAAAATTGTTGGAATATGCGTAAAGCAACAACGGAAATAGTAAATAATTATTACAGTGATCGAAAGGATAAACAACAATTAGGACAACAACAAGTTGTCAATATCTTGATCTTGAATGAAACTTCAAATATAGAACTTGTATTCGGAAATACAAGAACATGAACTGCTACACTTGTGGCTTGTAGATCCGCTGAGAATACGAACGGTTAGAGTCCTTCGTCTGTTAAGTTAACACCTGAAACACTTAGCAACCAATTAGATAAACCACAATACCACCGGCTGAGTCGAGAGATGGCTCTATGTCTTTAAGACAAGATTTCCCCCATATATAGGTTTTACGAAAGTGTGGACAATAGTCTAACAAGATGAAACAACAAACTATCAAGTGTGCAAATCCTACACAAATGATCTCAGTGAAGAACACGAATAATGAAGATTGCTAAGAGAAGGATTGCTATCAGGAAAATCTGATCTCTTTGTGGTTTTGTGAACTTGTTTTTCTGTTCATATGTTCATGTATGTTCTCATGTTCATCTCTTGTCCATCTACGTTCCTCTATAGAATTGAGCCAAGGCTTCAATTTATAGGTGTGCAAGATGGCCTCTTCAAGTGCCCTACAATGGCAATCAATTGCTATGTAATGGATGACATTTAACCCCCAAGTAATGCAGCAACATAATAGTCCAAGTAATGGCCATTATTGGGTAGTTTCAATGCCATTGAAGCCCCCTCAACAACTAAACCTTTGGGATTCCGTCGAGCAAACACTGCCTGGGAAGCGTCGCGGCGCTGCAGCATTTAGCGCCGCGGCTCCAGAAAGCCGACGAAACTTACTGCCAGTCATGCGCCGCGGCGCTGCTAGGGGGCGCCGCGGCCCTTTTCCGACCCGTTCCATCTTACACCTCGCACAATCCTTCCTTCGTTTACCAACGTGGAACACTTGTCATTTAGCAAATAACCATCCATCATTCTATGTCTCAAACATTTCACTTACGTACCAATATCTCTTTCATTAACGAAATTTACGATACTTGGCACTAAGATTGCACGTGTGTGGAAATGATATTTCCGACGTGCGCCCAATTGTTCGAGTCATAAATAATAGGATAAACTTAATTCCACATTAGTAAATTTCTAACATAAGTTGCATTAGATGTACAGTTAATCTTGTTTTGGTTCCTTTTCTACATGATACATAAACTTGAGGAGTCTTATACGTTCTTAATGGAAAAAATTAGAAATGAAACGTTAATTGGATAGCAGGTTTACGCAATTGATAATTTGCCTACAGTATTTTTCATAATTTTTTCGTATTTTCGGTCACTAGTCAAAAAGATGGAGAGGGATATGGTTGGCGGAATATAATTGCTAGTTTCAAATAGAAAATAAAGACCAAAGTTACATGCTAGTCTCTTTTTTCCATGGCTAGCTATGTTTGCATAGCTCTTCCAAAAGAGATATAGAATAATGTAATTTAACACGGAAAAGGTCCAAAAATATCTCTAGACTATCGAAAAAGGTTTTAAAATGTTCTCCATTCATTTATTTTATTAAAAATATTTCTTTGCTTATATTTTTGACTCACTTATATCATTTAATTAACGGTCAATAGTAAATTAAAAAAATATTTATTTATATTTTACATGACAATATCTTATTCACTAAAATTAAAACACTCAACTTTTTCAAACTAATCCGCCCCAAACACTACCCACCGAAGAGACCCCAGTCCTCTTCCTTCTTTTCTAGTTCCTCTTCTTTTCTTCAAAGAAAAAAGAGGTTGGTATATGGTTGCAATAGAACTTTTAGCTTTTTGCTCAAGCAAATCAGTATAGAACTACAAATTTGGACATAAATAAACACTGAGAAATCATTAATACCCTCTAAAATTTCAGATATGAAAATTTCGGCAAGGTTTGAAGCTTAGCTTCAATGGCGGACATCTTTGTTCCTTGCAGTAGATAAACACCACTTTAGCTCCAAATAATAATAATCGGTTCCAAGCAACGATTAACTTTCAATACCAAAATCACCCAACAACTTTGGAAACTTCAAGCTACTAATTTGTGTTGGAAATTTGTCTTTGGCGGGGAGGTGCGTCCACCCATATTTAATGAATTAAACACTAGTGTTCCGCATGTTGGAGGATTTGTCTCTTCTCACATGCATATTCTACTAAGTGAATAGACGACCGTAGGGCCAGGAATCGTCAAATTTCATTGAGAAATGAAAGAGATATTGATCCACGAAGTAAGGTGTTTGAGGCATGGAAATATGGTGTGGGACAAATCTACCACATCGGTGGAAAAATGAAGAATTGCTCTCTTTATAAGTCTCTAAAGTGGTAAAGGTTTGGGACCCCAAGGGGTATCCCATGTGTTTAAAGGAGGGAGGACCTAGATGTGCTTGGGTTCAAGGCTAAGCCCACATGCGCGCCGCTGCCCGCCCGTCCCGTCCGGTCACGGATCGTGGGCTGTGGGGACTTTCTGATATTATCTTTTTGGACCCCAAATTGCTTAATATTTACAGTTTGATCCCTAGAGTTTCTGAAAAGTTGATTTTGGGAAAGACGGAAGGCAGAAACTTTCTGCCTACCGTTTGGACTGCTTTTTGGAGCATTAACTAGCCATTACTTGGCTGTTAACTCCTCCATAAACAGCCCTTCTTCATGACCATAAATCAGCCTCTTCAATGGCCTTAAACCTGCCACACTAATGGCCTTAAATCTGTCATTAACAGCCCTCACTAATGGCTATTAACAGTCTTGTTTGTGGCAGTTGAACAGCCTCCTCCAGCTATATATTGATGCATCTTTGGCTCAATAACGTGACAAAAATATATACGAAAATAGCAGCACACATACAGACAGAAAATAGCACAAAACGCAGCACAAAACAGTGAACAAAAACACTGCAAAACAGTGACAAAAGAAGCACATATACACAAGATATACACAACAGAGACACTATATACACAGATACAAAACAGAAGAGAAATCAGAAACTCTTCCTTCATTTTCCATATCTTCAGCAAGTCGATTCATATTTGTTTTCTTCGTCAGACTCAACCTATTGGTTTTGTAGCATTGAGATTAAAGTGTTGTTTTATCTTGGGAGACTATTGTCCGCTAACGTAAAAGCATATATACGGGGCAATCTTGTCTTAAGGACAGAGTGCAATCACTCGACTCAACACACAACGTTGTAACCATCCAAATTTAGTTGTTTCTTAATTTCAGGTCATCAAGATTCAAGACACAACAAGCTTGCGACAGTTATCAACATTGGCCTATTTGTTCAACAAGATTCAATTTCTGAATATTGAATGTTTGTTCATCCTTTAGAACACTTGTAATATTTATTTACTTCTTGTACTGCTTTACAATAGCAACCAACAATTTGACCCATCGAGATCCAAATCAATAGAGTTCTCAATGAAAGTTTGAAGCACTAAAACTCTTCAAATCAGGAAGGGATCTTCGATTTTCAGTTCCACCAGCAAACTCAGTTGCATTTTCAAATGTCATACTCATAACCAACAAAATTGGAAATTTCAGAAACAAAGCATAGGGAATGTAGAAAAGAAAGAAGAAGAGCAGGGTCTCTTTTTTTTTGATAACTTTTTGTTTGGGTGGGTAGTGTTTGGGACAGGTTGGTTTGAAAACAGGTATATATGAGAATGGATCTTTTTAATGGGTCAAGTGTTTAATTTCGGTCAATAATAAATTATCATGTGAAATTTAATTAAATATTCTTTTAATTCACCATTGACCATTGGTCAAAAGGCATAAGTGAGCCAAAAAATGTAACTTGAGGGATAGTTTTAGCAAAATAAATGGATGAATGGCATTTTAAAACCTTTTTCCGATAGTCCACGGGAATATTTTGGACATTTTTCGTTTTAACAACTTAGTCTCATTTTTCTGAAGTATTTCTACATTTCTGTTGAGCCAAGGGTCTATCGGAAATAATCTTTCTACCCCACAAAGATATAGTAAAGTCTGAACATTCTAACTTTCCTCTACTCTACTTATGGGATTATACCGGATATTTTGTTGTTGTTGTTGTTGTTTCTTTTAAGTATTTTACATTCCAAATGACGCTTTCAAACCTTAAATAAATCAAATTTTCAGTTGGAACTTGTTGATATAGTTTGATTTGAGACCCGAGGGGCTCAGGTGAAGTTTGGAACAAGTTTTTCATTTTAGTAGTTGTAAATTTTTGCTGGTTCAATGACCTGCGGTATCGCGGTCCTCAAATCGCGATCTCATCGAAAGGAGGCTGATTGGTTTTTGCGATCACAATCCTGCTTGGACAATTGTTGACAAGGAGAACATGACTTACCTTCACGATCATGGTGATAAGAAGAGGCCTGAAAATTGTTCAACTATATCGCGTTACAGGGTGTGGGATCGCGCTCAAGGACCTGACAACATATAAAAAATAGATTTGGCAAACCAACAGTCATTATTTTCTATTTTTGGGCAAGATTCTCTCGGATTGGGGATCTAAAAGAGTGGAGATTCAAGCTAATGATTCCCCATACTAGTCTTGAGATTATATTTGGTATTCATAGTATTTGACCATAAAATCGTGAGCTTTTGTAGTCTACATTGATTATTTTAAACTTAGGATTAAAAGAGGCAAATTGAGTAGTTGAATGTCAAAAGGATCCATATTGAAAATATAACCAACAAGGCAAGCTTGCAGTTCCAACAAAAGAGGAGCAGATGGGGATGAACAATACAGGGCAGAACAACAAGCCTCCGTACTAGAAAGCTAAGCACTATGAACGTCGGAATTATCCTAGGAACCAGTTGATGGTAGGGGAGTGGCATCAAAACAATAGGGGACCTAACAACTGGATAGCAGTAAGGGAAGGACCTCACAATAAAACACCACCTGGACCACAAGGCAAAGATCAATGCAATACAAGTAATGTTTTTCAAACCTTAAACTCTACTGAGAACCAGTTAGGAATGAATGAGAAGAGTTACACATTTTAATTTGGAAGCACAAGTAGGGCAGAGTATCATGAATCTTCCACCCCCCACCCCCCACCCCCCATTTTCTAAATGAAGATTGTTACATGAAATGTAAGGGGATAAATAATGTATATAAGCAAAAAAGAGTTAAAGGAGTATATTAGAAGTAATAAAATAAGTGTACTTGCCATTCTTGAGCATAGGACACAGGACACTAAAACTAGGAAAGTTATCCAAAAAGTAGCACCAGGGTGGGATTGGATCACAAATACAACAAAAACAAGGGGTAGAATTTAGGTAATTTGAAATCCTAAACAAGTACAAGTCAAAACAGTACAAAGTCATATGCAATTTCTCTTGGCTGATGTTAAAGAACTGAATGGTACAAATATGCTGCTAGCTGCCATCTGTGGACTGCACACAGTACATGATAGGGAGGAACTTTGGGAGGAACTAATGGAGATTGATAGTAGAAATCAACTACCATGGCTCCTCATGGGTGATTATAATGCAATACTGACAATTGAAGATAAAATTCAAAAAAATGCAGTCCAAGATGGTGAGATCAAGGATTTCAAAGACTTTCTAAATGACACAAGTATGACAGAGTTACCTTATGTGGGAAGGGAATATACTTGGACAAATAACCATGTCATCATCAAAATTGATAGAGCTTTAGTAAACACTTATTGGATGATGAATATTCCACTTGTAACTGTCCAAGTGTTGGATCCCTTATTTTCTGATCATTCACCACTTAGCATTGAGGTGGGGAATAAAATTAGACAGACAACTAAGCCTTTCAGGTTTTTAACTGTCTTGCTGAGCATCCTAAGTTTGAGTAAATAGTACAGAATTGATTAGATGGGGGCATGGTTCAAGTACTGCAAGTATGAAATGAGTTTGGTCTAAGATCAAGCAAGTCAAAATGGCCTGAAAGAACTCAATAGACATGAATTTGTAGGGGTTACTGAGAAGATAAATGCAACAAGAAAGGAATTACATAACTTGCAAGAGCAAATGAGAGGCACATGCCATGCAGCTGATCTGTTTGAAGCAGAAAAAGTACTGAAGAAGAACCTAGAAAAGTGGAACAATACAGAAGAAAGCATCTATAGGCAGAAATCAAGAGTACAATGGCTTCAAGCTGGTGATTCTAATAGTGCTTACTACTTTGCTAGTGTTAATAACAGAATGGCACAGAATCAAATCCTAAGCCCGGCGACTGAGGTTGGAAGCACTGTCCATATTGAGGATGATATTGAGAAAGAAGTGTTGGGGTTCTACACATCATTACTTAGTACTGCAAGCTCATCTCTGCTAGCTATTCACCCAGCAATGCTTGATAATGGGGTAATATTGAACAGGGAACAACAACAACAACGGATCATGCCTTTTACAGTTGATGATGTTTACCAAGCATTGAAGGACATAGATGACATGAATGCTCTAGAGATAGATGGCTTCAACTCTTTGTTTTTCAAGAAGGCATGGCCAATAATTGACCAAGTGATTAATTGCACCTCTGTCATACTTATACCCAAAGTCAAAAATCCAACATCCATAAGACAATATAGACCTATTCCTTGTTGCACCACAATCTATAAAATTATCTCCAAGATGCTAACTTCTAGGTTGCAAGGGGTGATGAATAGTATTATAGACAATGGACAGACTGTTTTTGTTCCTGAGAGGGTGATGCATGACAATATAATTCTTAGTCATGAACTAGTAAAAGAGTATGGGAGGAAAGGAGTGTCACCTAGATGCATGATAAAAATTGACATGCAAAAAGCCTATGACTCAGTAGAATGGGTGTTCCTTAGAACAAATTCTGAATGGACTGCACTTTCCTAACATTTTCATAAAGTGGATCATGACTTGTGTGAGAACAGTTTCCTACTCAATAGTGACTAATGATAACCCATGTCCCCCTTTTAATGCAAAAAGAGGGATGAGATAAGGGGACATATTATCCCCTTTTTTATTTGTTCCTGCTATGGAATACTTTAGTAGAATTCTGAAAAACCTTCAAAAAAATCCTAATTTCAACTACCACACTAGATGTGAGAAAATGATCTTATTCAAGTAGGATTTGCAGATGACCTACTCCTTTCTATAGAGAAGACCTTGGATCTCCTAGCCTGTCGTTTGATGCTTTTAAACTTTTCTCTTTATCTTCTGGGCTGATTTCTAATCAGGGCAAAGTTGCATTTATTTTGGGGGAGTACCACAGGATGAGCAACATCAAATACTTTAAGAACTTAGGTTCACCACTGGAACCATGCCCTTTAGATATCTAGGAGTTCCTTTAAGCTCTAAAAGATTGTCTGTAGGGCAATGCCAACCCCTCCTGGATAAAATACTTGAAAAAGTAACATCCTGGACAACAAAATTCCTTTTCTATGGAGGAAGGTTGCAGCTGATCAACTTTTGGTCTCAAATTTTATTCTCCAAAACAAGATCATTCAGCAAATAGAGTCTGTGTGTAGGAAGTTCTTGTGGACTGGTAGTACTGATCCATCAAAGAGAGCTCTAGTTGCTTGGGATACTTTATGTTTGCCTAAAACAGCAGGAGAGGTCTCAACTCACTGATATTTATGTGTGGAATAAAGTTGTTATACTTAAACATTTATGGAACATATGCAAGAAAAAAGACAAGATCTGGATCCAATGGGTGCATGCCTACTACATTAAAAGAAATGACATATGGAAAACAAAAGCAAAGCAAGCATCATGGATAGTAAGGAATGTGGGATACAACAATTGCAGGGAACGGCAAGTAAGTAAATATTACAATTGCTAGAAAGGATAATCTAAAGATTACAACAAAACTGAAAATCAAGAATTGAACAAACTCCTTGTGTGATTTGCTGAGTCGAGTGATGGCACTCTGTCTTTAAGACAAGATTGCCCCGTATATCTCCTTTTACGTTGTCGGGCAATAGTCTCCCAAGATACAACAACAACTTAACAATTGAGTAAAGGAAACTCAAGTGTTACTCTTGAAGAACTTTGAGTATAGTAAATTTGCTAGAGAGGAAGAAGATGTATTCAGAAAATTCTGTGAATGTTTCTAAGTATTGACCAATTGAGCCAAATGCCTCAATTTATAGTGTAAGGAGATGACCCTCAACTAGCCAACTAATGGTCTTCAATAGCCATGTAATGGCACTTGATTGAGGGGTTACATTCAGCCAAATAATGGCTTAATTCATGTGCCAAGTAATGGAGATTCAATGCTCCAAAACCAGTCCAAAGGTCAGAACTTTCCAACTTCCCGTCGCAGCATTCTGCCTCCGAAGCGCCGTGGCTCTGTGAATTAGCATCGCGGATCCAGTAACTGAAGATCCAATTAGCGCCGCGGCGCTCCCTAGTAGGCGTCACGGCTCTCCGGCGCCTCGGCTCCGACGGGGATGCGACGCGGCCCTTCGCGACTTCGCGGCGATTTCCGACACGTTTCATCTTACACTTCGTACACTTGTTCCTTCATTTACCAACGTGGAATACTTTGTCATTTAGCCAATAACCGTCCATCATTCTATGTCTCAAATGTATTACATCCGTACCAATATCTCTTTCACTAATGAAATTTGCGATACTTGGCACTACGTGTGCACGTGTGTGAAAATGACGTTTCAGACGTGCGGGACCCCAATTGTTTGAGTCATAAATAATGGGATATACTTAATTCCACATTAGTAAATTTCCAACAATCCCCTCTTGAAAGAGATTTTGGCACACGCACATGGTGCATTTCCCAGCAATCTTTCAGCGGACCGATGTTGCATCTGGATAGGTAGCTTCCGTATTGAACCTTCCATAGTTGAATACCATCAGACTTACTTACTGCGCGGTGAACGTGATATCTTGAACCGTCAGTGTTTAGTGTAAGCCAAGTCAACGGTACCAATACAACAACTTCTCTTACTCTTTCTTCGTAATGTTTTGTCAGTTGTGGCCGTGGACACTTCTTGGATTCTTAAGTGCATTCATTTGAGACGGCCTGTCCTCGCAGTTAAATAGGCGGTCTCCCATAAGGTATCCTTCTATACCCCACCTTACAAGTGTTAGGAACCATTAAAAGTTTCCCCACACCTAACCTCAACCGGTGAGGATCATTAAAGGTTTTGAAAACTTAACATTTACCCACATTGCAGATAGCACTTATAGTCTATCTCAGGAACGGCTTTGAATTTGGTGTTTCTTTATAGAAATCACTATCCGAAGTGCTCATTCTTCCACCGAAGCGCTCAACCGAACCTTTACAGCTTAGTTTTCCCATTGAACCTAATTCCTGGGATCTCCAGTCAGTAAGGTTGGGTTACCACTGTATTGGTCCTTATAGCTTGGGTTTTAAGCTCATTCCCCTAGACAGGTAGAACATCTGATCCTTGGGTAAGCCCTTTTGTCAGTAGGTCTGCTATGTTATCATTTGATTTTATGTAATCAATGGATATTATACCCGTGGTGATCAGCTACCTAACGGTCTTATGTTTCCGTCGAATATGACGAGACTTGCCATTGTACATAGAATTTTGTGCCCTTCCTAGAGCCGACTGACTGTCGTAGTGGATCATTACAGAAGGTACGAGTTTGTTCCAACAAGGAACATCCTCTAAGAAGTCGTGAAGCCACTCAGCTTCTTCTCCTGCTTTGTCTAAAGCAATAAACTCCGATTTCATCATGGATCGGGCGATGCAAGTTTTCTTAGAGGATTTTCAAGACACAGCTCCACCACCAATTGTAAATACATACCCACTGGTGGACTTCGTGTTCTCTATATCAGATATCCAGTTTGCATCACTGTACCCCTATAGTATAGCTGGATATCTCGAATAATGCAACCCGTAAGTTAGTGTGTATTTCATGTATTGTAGCTGTCTATTTCACTCTCAATAGATTCTTTCCATAGCGGTGCCTCTGGAGTTGACAATGCTTCAGCAATTGTCCTTAGTTCATCATCAACCATATAATCTACAAAGTCAGGATCGAAGGATTTATCTTTCCTGACCCTTTTACTTCTCCTTGGTTCCATATCTGGAGTCTCCAAGTTCTGAGAATTTGGAACACTAGATTCCGGATATTCAGCCACTTCGATGTCCATAGATCTGAACCATCTAGATCCGGGCAGTCAACGACTCCCTATTCTTAAGAGTTTTATTCATAACTTCGTTTACGATAGGTTATATCTTTTTCCTTTCTAGGAAAGGTATCTTCAAAGAATTGAGCATTCCTTGATTCCATGATTGTACCCCCGTGGATATCTGGAACATCTGACTTATGCACTAAGAAGCGATAAGCACTACTATTATTTGCATATCCAATGAAAATGCAATCTACAGTCTTAGGCCCAATTTTGACCTGCTTTGGCTTGGGTACTTCGACCTTTGCCAAACAACCCCACACCTTTAAATATTTACAGGTGGGTTTCTTTCCCTTCCATGATTCATATGGAGTTTTATCCTTACCCTTATGTGGGACTCTGTTAAGAATCATATTAGCGGTAAGGACGGCTTTTCCCCACATGTTTTGGGGAAGACCGAAATTGATGAGCAAGGCATTCATCATTTTCTTCAATGTGTGGTTCTAACGTTCCACCACACCATTCGACTGAGGTGAGTATGGAGTCTTCGTTTGATGAATAATGCCTGATTTGGTACAATTTTCCTCAAATGGTGCTACGTATTCTCCCCTTCTATCGCTACGAATGGATTTAATCTGCATGCTTAGTTGGTTCTCAACTTCTGCTTTGTAACGTCGGAACGCTTCAAAGGCCTCATCTTTACTTTTCAACAAGTAAAGGTAACAATGCCTTGTGCTATCATCAATTAATGTCACAAAGTACTTGTTCCCTCCCCTAGTTTGTGCAAACTTCAAATCACATATATCTGTGTGAATAAGTTCTAGAGGAGCGGTATTCCTTTTGACGGATCGAAAATGAAGCTTTGTGAGTTTTGCCTCTACGTACACCTCACACTTATATTGAGGGTTTACATCGATAGACGGCAACAACTCCAACTTGACCAACTTTTGGATGAACTTATAGTTAACATGTCCTAATCTATGATGCCATAAATTAAATGACTCAAGCAAGTACGAAGAAGCTTCAATATTATTGCTTGCACGTATTACAGACATGGCGTTAACCTTGAAGAGGCCTACTTCACAGACGAAGCCTCTTCCCACAAAGATTCCATTTTTGGTGATTACAAACTTATTGGACTCAAATACTAGCCTAAAACCAGCATTAACCAATAAATGACCTGAAATTAAATTTCTCCTAATCTCAGGAACATGCATCACCTTATTCAGAGTGAGCTCCTTTCCAGAAGTCATCTTCAGGACTACCTTTCCTACCCCCAGCACGTCAGAGAAAGCGTTGTTACCCATGAACAACTTTTTGTTAGTAATTGGTGTATAACTGGAGAAGGCATCTCTATTGGAACAGATGTGTCTTGTAGCACCTGTGTCCATCCACCATTCCATGAAGGAGGTAACTTATCAATCAGTGATGCAACTAAAAACTGCTCATTTGACTTCATACCTTCCAAATTCAGGTGATGTAAAATCATTTGGAATTCCTGGACTTGGGACATCACTGTCTTGCTATCCACCATTTGAAATTTCAAGAATTTCCCAACGATGAATTTCTTAGTACCTGCATCTTGTGTGTTGTACTTCTTCTGCAGTTTCCCCCACAACTCTTTGGCAGTGCCTACGGTGCAATACACCGTGTAGAGAGGGTCTGACGAGAAGTTCAAAATATAGTTCTTACACATGAAATCACTATGACTCCATGCATCAAGAACCATATTCATGACATTAATGACATGGATACCTTGGCCCCCTTCAGCCGTTTCAGTAGGCGAAGGGTCCATTTCATATCCAGCTTGTGGAGGATCTTCTGTTAGGAACCGAGCCATTCCCATAACAATCAGATAAAATAGCATCTTCTGCTGCCATCTCTTGAAGTTTGAGCCCATGAACTTTTCTGGGCGTTCATGATGGAATCCAGCGGGTGGAAGAACTGGAGCGTTCCCTTGAGCAGCAGAAAAGGCGTTGGATGAGCCTTGAGCAACCGAAAAGGCAATGGGAGTGCCTTGAGTAGTGGGAAAGGCAGAGGGGTTGCCTTGGGTAG
Organism: Anisodus acutangulus; assembly: GCA_029783415.1. NCBI lineage: Eukaryota > Viridiplantae > Streptophyta > Magnoliopsida > Solanales > Solanaceae > Anisodus > Anisodus acutangulus. Next base: position 27,696,196 of record CM056508.1, read on the forward strand.
CAGCAGCAGCAGAATCAGAAGTGAGTTGTTCTCTTCCAGTCATCTTTCTAAGTACTTACAACAAATATTGTCTGAAAATTGTGGGATACAACAATTGCAGGGAACGGGAAGTAAGTAAATATTACAATTGCTAGAAATGATAATCTAAATATTACAACAAAACTGGAAATCAAGACTGAAATAAACTCCTTGTGTGATTTGCTGAGTCGAGTGATAACACTCTGTCTTTAAGACAAGATTGTCCTGTATATCTCATTTTACGTTGTCGGGCAATAGTCTCCCAAGATACAACAGCAACTTAATAATTGAGCAAATGAAACTCAAGTGTTACTATTGAAGAACTTTGAGTATAGCAAATTTGCTATAGAGGAAGAAGATGTATTCAGAAAATTCTGTGAATGTTTCTATGTGTTGAACAATTGAGCCAAAGGCCTCAATTTATAGTGTAAGGAGATGACCCCTCAACTAGTCAACTAATGGCCTTCAATGGCCATGTAATGACACTTGATTGAGGGGTTACATTCAGCCAAATAACGGTTGAATTCATGTGCCAAGTAATGGAGATTCAATGCTCCAAAACCAGTCCAAAGGTCAGAACTTTCCAACTTTCCGTCGCAGCATTCTGCCTTCGAAGCGACGCGGCTCCAGTAACTGAAGACCCAATTAGCGCCGCGGCGCTCCCTAGGAGGCGTCGCGGCTCTCCGGCGCCTCGGCTCCGACGGGGCTGCGTCGCGGCCCTTCGCGGCGATTTCCGACACGTTTCATCTTACACTTCTTCCTTCGTTTACTAACGTGGAATACTTTATCATTTGGCCAATAACCGTCCATCATTTTATGTCTCAAACGTATTACATCCGTACCAATATCTCTTTCACTAATGAAATTTGCGATACTTGGCACTACGTGTGCACGTGTGTGGAAACGATGTTTCCGACGTGCGGGACTCCAATTGTTTGAGTCATAAATAATGGAATATACTTAATTCCATATTAGTAAATTTCAACAAGGAAGATAATCAGAGCACACAAATATCTAGAGGAAGCTAGTGTAACACAGGACAAATTTATACAGATGCCAGACTACTCAATCAGAATAATGTACAACAAGTTGAGAAGGGATTATCCAAAGACCAGGTGGAGGAAGCTACTATGCAATAATCAAGGCTGTCCAAGATGGGTGTTCATTCACTACCTAGCAATTCATGGCAGACTAGCTGCTAAAGAGATGTTGCTCAAAAGAAATATCAATGTTAGTCCAACATGCCCCTATGTGAGAGCAGTCCAGAAAACCTTCAACACCTTCTTTTTCAATGTTCAGTAGCACAATCAGTGTGGCAGAAGTTACTCCAATAGCAAAACATACAAAGACAAGTGCTTAGCTGGAAAAATGAACAAGAATGGGCCAAAAGTAATGCTAATGGCAACAGTGCAAGTGCAGAGATATATCGATTACGTTGTCAGGAAGCATCTATTATATATGGGAAGAGAGGAATCAAAAGGCCTTCCAAAACAAGAAATGCTCAGCAGAGATGATAGTGAAGAGAATCATACAAGATATACATTGTGTAGGAGGGAAGAAACCAAGACGAGCAAAGAAACTCCAAACTCTGAATTTTTACCCATAGCTATGTTTCGATAGTTGTTTTTTTTTTGAAGATGTAGTTGTTCTGAAGTGATTTTACACTAGATGTTGGGGCTCATGTCCAACACTAGCTGGGTTTTTTGTCCTAAACTGTGTACATATTATTTATGGTAAATAAAATGCTAATTACAAAAAAAATATAATTATGGAATTTCACTCTTGATTGAGCGGGTAAATAAAAAATATCATTTATTTTAGTTTTTAAACCATTAATCTGAGGGTTGACTTTTCAATTGACTTTGACTTTAATTACAACCCAACCTTTTATTTATGGTTAAATCACTTTATTTTATTTTCGAAAACTTTGTACAAGTCATATAAGATCATTCACGACTTGTTTGGGTGGTGTTGGAACTCGAGGGCTTTAGATTGGGTTTGAGTGGAGTTGAAACCTAACTAATTCAATTCATGTTGGAATTTTGAATTTCAATTAATCTACGTCTAGGTAGCATAAGTCAGGAGGGTCCTCCTTTACGCAATATAAGCAGCGAATTTACAAAATGCTTCGCCTATGTCGGAAATAAATAATTCCTTAATTATTTTCATTAATTGAAAAAATATATATACAATTTACATATTTTTATAATAGGAGAATCATATTCATATTCTACTCCTAAAACCTTATTCTACTTGTACACTAACTATACAATTATGGTAAATCTATAAGACTAATTAATGTAATGTGTATCCTAAACTATTAAAACAATATACATACCAAATATACACAACCTCTATGTACATAACTGAGACAACCTATTCGGTAATATACAATAAATATACACGTTACCTATTGTATATCGAACACACCCCCGCAGTCATAGCGGGCGGTCTCCGAGCGCTGAGACTGTCCCTAAAATCATCAAAAAGGACTGAGGGAAGACCCTTTGTAAAGATGTCTGCAATCTGATACCTGGAAGGGACATGCAGGCGCGTACTTGTCCTCGAGCAACCTTTTCGCGAACAAAGTGAATGTCCATCTCGATATGTTTAGTGCGTTAGTGCTGAACCGGATTACCAGAAAGGTAGATGGCACTAATATTATCACAATAAACCAAGGTCGCTTTCTGAATAGGACAATGAAGCTCTAACAGCAAATTACGTAACCAACATGATTCAGAGACCACAATAGCTACCCCTCGATACTCGGCATCTGCACTGGAACGGGATAAAGTCGACTGATGCTTCGCAGACCATGAGACCAAGTTATGACCAAGAAACATACAATATCCAGACGTAGACCGTCTGGTGTCCGGACAACCACCTCAATCAGCATCTATATACGAGACACGTGTTGACGTTGATGAATGATATAAATGTAAGCCATAGTCAAGTGTACCTTAAATATACCGAAGGATGCGTTTGAGCGCATTCATGTGCTCAACTCTGGGATCATGCATAAAACACACCTGTTGTACGACATACGTAATATCTGGTCTCGTGAATGTAAGATACTGAAGGGCCCCTGCAAGACTGCGATAGCGGGTCGGATCCTCGTGTGGTGCGCCAGCCACAACCCTAAGTTTGGACTTAGTATCAACTGGAGTGAAAGTGGACTTACAGGATGACATCCCAACCCTCTCAATGATCTCAGTTGCATACTTCCGCTGGGATAAGAATAACCCACCTGCATGACGAGTGACAACAATCCCCAAAAAATAACTCAAGAGCCCCAAGTCTTTCATAGCAAACTCAGAGCTGAGCATTGTCATGATAGACTGGTGTAAGGCATCGGAAGAGGCATTCAAAATAATATCATCCACATATAACAGTATATAGGCCAAGGATGAACCACGACGATAGATGAACAAGAAATTATCCGAACTGCTGTGAGTGAACCCAATAGTCGAAACATAGTCGGCAGACCTCTTATATCAGGCCTGTGGATACTGTTTAATCTCATATAAGGACTTCTTCAATAAACAGACATGATGAGGATGTTTAGAATCCCTAAATTCCAAAGGCTAATGCATATAGACTGTTTCCTTGAGATCACCATGTAGGAAAACATTCTTCACATCTAACTGATGAATAGGCCATGTTTTCGAAAGAGCCAAGCTAAGCACAGTGTGAATGATAGTCGTCTTGACCACCGGACTAAACGTCTCACCACAATCCACACCAACCTGCTGAGTCTTACCATCACCCATAAGTCACGTCGTATGTCGGGCAAATGAGCCATCTGAATTGTCCTTATGAGAAAAAATCCACATAGATCTAATAATATTAATACCAGATGGACGGGGCATCAACTCCCACGTCTTATTATCAATAAGAGCATTATATTCATTGGTCATAGCAAATTTCTAATTCGGGTCATTTAATGCAGACACATGATTACGGGGTAAGGGTGATTTAGGAATATTAGAATTTAAGTTAAAATGTATTTTTGGTTTAAAAACACCCCGTTGACTACGAGTGACCGGTCTATGACTCGAGGAAGAATTGGGCGGATTTTGGGAATTTTCTGGACACGGGACGGATCGGAGCAAATGGTGGGCTGCCCAACACTGATAAACAGATGCAGAACCGGACCAGTTCGAGTGAGTTGGACTGCCTCAAACCGCCTGATGATGATACTGGGAACTGCTGCTTGTGACGGACCAGTGGGACCAGCGGGCTGAAAATTTTTAGGTGCAGGACATGTCCGAAAAATGGTGAATAATATACAGGGATATACCATCATCCAACAAATTATACGAACTAAGCATGTGATTACTCATCTTAGCAAATGGAAATTGGGATTCATCAAAAATGACATGGCGACTAATGATGATTTTATTAGAGGATAAATCAAAGTATTTGTAACCACGATGATTAGACGGAAAACCCAAAAACACATATGGAGTATATCGGGTCTGAAGTTTGCTAATTGTGGTGGACGGAAATAGCGGATAACACAAACACCCAAAGACCTTAAGATGTGAATACGAATGAGTTTTATTATATAGAATGTGAAGGGGGGAAGAATATGTGAAACCTTTGGAAGGAATTATGTTAAGGAGATATGTAGCCATTTGTAGAGCATGATGCCAAAAAGTCGGGGGTATGGAAACATGAATCAATAAAGTTCGGATAATATTATTAATGGTACGAATTTTGCGTTCGGCTTTCCCATTTTGTGAAAATGTATGAGGACAAGAAAAATAAAAATTGATCTCATTATTAGCACAAAATTCTCGAAACACCCTATTGTCATACTCTTTGTCATTATCACATTGAATAATTTTTATTTTTCGTTCGAATTGGGTTCTAATGAATGCTCTAAATTTTAAGAAGATGGAAAAAACTTGGGATTTTTTCGCTATCGGAAAAGTCCATAAAAACTTAGAATAATCATCCAAAAAGAGAACATAATATCGATGATCCAAAGAACTAAGAACAGGAGACGTCCATAAATCACTATGAATAATATCAAATGGCATTAAAGTATGAGAATTGGAGTCTACAAATGACAACTTAAGTATATTTCCTAAAGAACAAGATTGACAATTCGGAGTACCACACACACTCTTACAAGAAATAAAATTGTTTTTATCTAAGGAACACAAAATAGATGATCCCGGATGACCTAGACGAGAACATGCCACAAGGAAGGAGCCAGAGCTGCAAAAGTGGATGGCAATGCGTGACTCGAGAAACCGGAATGTGGTGTGATAGGATAAAGATCTCCCCTACTATCACACCTCATGAGAGGACTCCCCGTTTTGAAATCCTTCACAGAAAAACCATATTGGACGTTTTCTATTTCAAGAATGATAGGGATGTGATTTTTGATATTAGAAACAGTACGGGCAGGATGAAACATGTTCCTAGCCATAATAGCAACGCAAGACGTGATGTAGGGATTGAGGAGACAAAATTGGGAAGAGAAAAAGAATTTCTGGGCACGAAAACCGAGGAAGGGGGCTCGGATTCGGTGGTTTGGACGGAAATATTAGGGAGAAAGTGGGAGAAAATATTAACCTAGACTCTTGATACCATGAAAGAAATAATCTCTTGATTATTTTCATTAATTGGAATAGTATATATACAATTTACATATTTTCATAATAGGAGAATCATATTCCTATTCTACTCCTAAAACCTTATTCTACTTGGACACTAACTATACAATTATGGTAAGTCTATAAGACTAATTAATGTAATGTGTATCCTAAACAATTACAACAATATACATACCAAATATATACAACCTGTATGTACATAACCGAGACAACCTATTCGGTAATATACAATAGGTATACACGTTACCTATTGTATATCTAACAATGTCAAATAAGAATTGCTTTAATTTGGTGACAAAATTATACGATTGAGCTTTAGAAAAAATTGGTACAGTGTCCTTTCTTGGCCTTCCTGATCCTTAGATTGGGGAACTGATTTGTTTCATTTTGAGTTATGCACCCATATTTACTACGATCTATATTAACATTTTCATACTGTTACTACACCTATAGAACATTTGGATCTCCACTCTCGAAGTCTACACCTAGCATTCTCTTTGAAGAGCACAAGATACCATTATATCTGTTTATCTTACTTTCCTTTTTAATTTGTTCAAAATAGAATATTTTTTTCTTTTTTGATAATTTTTTAATTTTAATTTTACTCATGACATATTTAAGACAACAAGATTAAATGACATTATGATACATTCTACTCACTTCGTTTCAATTTATGTGGCACTAATATGAAGTTTAAGAAATAATAGAAGACTTTGTTATGTTTACCAATTTCCTCTTACTTTAGTGCCTATTTTTATTGATATTTCTTCACAATAATAAATACATCCATAAAATTAAGTGAGACCAAACAAGAGTAAACTAAAGATGATGTCATTAATGTTAGATGACATTAATCTTCCTTGGGAGTCTTTCATTAATATCAAGGTATATATAGAGTACAATATTCATCCCTTATACAATAGGAATCCTAAGCCTATACAAAAGAGGAATCCTAGTCTTACCATAATTATATTTACACAATATATGGAAATATTCTAATTATGGGTAGAGAATTTATTGTTTCCTATATTTACACATTTACACACCCCCTTAGTCGGAGCAGGAGGAGGCCGGACGCTGAGACTGGATCTGAAGTCAAGAAATAATTGTCTGGAAAGTCCTTTGGTAAATATGTCTGCATACTGATAGGATGATGGAACATGTAACACTATGACATGGCCTAACGCAACTTTCTCATGAACGAAGTCTAGGTCTATCTCAATATGCTTGGTTCGCTGATGTTGAACCGGATTATGAGAAAGATAGACGGCAGAGATGTTATCACAATACACAATAGATGCTTGACGCAAAGGACACTGAAGTTCGAACAGTAAATTTCTGAGCCAACAAATATCAGCTACTACATTTGCAACGCCTCTGTACTCAGCCTCGGCATTGAAGCGAGATAGGGTAGCCTGTCGCTTGGCAGACCAAGAAATCAGATTATCCCCTAAGAAAACACAAAAGCCGGAGGTGGAGCGTCGCGTGTTCGGACACCCTGCCCAATCTGCATCCGTATATGAAAGCAACATGTCTGGTGCAGATGGGTATAGGTGCAAACCATAATCAAGAGTGCCCTTAATGTATCGAATGATACGCCAAGAGCAAGCGATGAAATGAGACTTCGGGGCATGCATGAATAAGCACACCGCCGAACAAAGATAAGCTATGTCTGGCCTGGTGAATGTGAGATACTGAAGTGCACCTGCAAGACTCCTATACAGAGTAGGATCAGAGACTGGAGCACCATCCATAGCACTGAGCTTAGATTTGGAATCAACTGGAGTAGGCACCTCTTTGCAGTTCGCCATCTTAGCCCTGTACACAATCTCTTCTGCATACTTACACTAACACAAGAATATATGATTGGCAGACCTGGTCACTGATATCCCCAAAAAGTAACTCAGCTTCCCCAAATCAGTCATTGCAAATTCGGACTTGAGCAAGACAATAATCTCATTTTTCAATCTATCGGAGGAGGCAGTAAGAACAATATCATCCACGTAAAGTAATAAGTAAGCAGTGCTACTACCTCGATGAAAAATGAAAAGTGATGTATCACTCTTGCTGCATACAAACCCAATATGCAAGATATACCTAGCAAAGCGATCATACCACGCACGGGGGGCCTGCTTCAGGCCATATAGTGACTTACGGAGACGACACACATAGTGAGGAACTGCTAGATGGGTGAACCCTGGTGGTTGATGCATGTAGACTGTCTCTCGCAGATCCCCATGTAAGAATGCATTCTTCACGTCAAGATGATGGATCGGCCAGTGTTTGCCCATGGCTATGCTCAAAACTGTGCGGATGGTAGCTGGTTTGACAACCGGGCTGAAGGTCTCACCACAATCAATGCCCTCCTGCTGATTTGTGCCATTAGCCACAAGACAGGCCTTATACCTCTCAAGATCCCCATTGTCTCTGAACTTGTGACGAAATAGCCTCATACAACGAATGACATTCACCCCCTCAGGTCTAGGTACTAGATTCCACGTGTGCTGTTTAGTTAAAGCATTGAATTCCTCATACATAGCCGCATTCCAATTAGGGTCTTGTTTGACCAATTTTGGGTTCTTTGGAAGTGGAGAGATGGTTTGGGCAGACAAGTTGAAATGGACTTTGGGTTTGAAGATTCCATGCTTTGAACGAGTTTCCATTGGATGGGTAGGGACAGTGAGTGGCGGAGTGGTGTCTGAGACGGGGGTAAAGTCGGATAATATTAATCTCCCTTGGGGAGTCTTTCATTAATATCAAGGTATATATAGAGTACAATATTCATCCCTTATACAATAGGAATCCTAAGCCTATACAAAAGAGGAATCCTAGTCTTACCATAATTATATTTACACAATATATGGAAATATTCTAATTATGGGTAGGGAATATATTGTTTCCTATATTTACACGTTTACAATTGGGACAGGAGGAAGTACAACAACAACAACAACATACCAAGTGAAATCCACAACATGAGGTCCGAAGAGGGTAGAGTGTACGCAGACCTTACCTCTACTTTGGTAAGTAGAAAGACTATTTTCGAAAGACCCTCGGCTCAAGAAAAAGCATAAGCACCGGCTAAGCAAGACAAACGGTTAGACCCGGACAAGAAATTTAAAACAGTATGAAAATGAAAGTAACAAAAGCGAATAAGTCATGATAAAATATTTTGAAAAAAAAAAGCAATAACTAACGCATGTAAATAAGATATACAATGTATACAAAAGAACATTGAAATGGGAGGGAGTATGTATATTTAATTTAAGATCACAAAATCCAAAAATCTTCTTTAGTTTCTTAACCTTACTATCAAATTTAAACCCCACAAACAAATTAAAATGGATGGAGTGATTTCTTTTTGAAGGTGTAAATTAGAAAGAAGACCTTATGGTGGAAGAAAGGAGAAAGGACAGATTTTCTCAAAGAAAATAACGAAACCCAAGTAGAAACGATTGGAAGTAGAAATTAAGCAGTAGTGATTTTACGGTTGGGGCGAAGCACCGACAGATGGAGTGGTAAAAAATATAAAGGGGCGCCGAGGACGGCAATATTCATTATTGAGGTAGCACAATGTACAGGTGCAATAATCTATCGGTGATTTGGTCGTACTGTGGACCTTCCCTTTTTGTCTCCTCTTATTACATTGCCTTAATAATTTTTCTGCCAAGTGACAATGATATTCTTTTGCTTAGGAATTAGGGAAGGCAAGGCGGGAAAACACACTCTTAATTTATTACTTTATATAACTTTTTTTATTTATCACGTTTTTTTTTCTATTTTAATTTACTTTAGAAATATTTACTTCTTTTTTAAATTTTATGTCAAGTTAAATAGATTTAGTTTGTAAGTGTAACTGACGGAGTGTGTAAAGTTTTATTTGGTCGCCATGAGAAGCAGAGAAAAATTTTCTTTTCGAGTCCACTAGTTTAGTAATTTAATTATCTATCTTTCTCACACTCTAGTATATATCCACCCTTAAGTTTTTTTTAATTTAAGTTTATACTCTAAATTTTAATTTTGATGCTTTTCTCATATCAAAATAATTTTCTTAATTTATCTTTGCACAATTATTATAATAGTAGTAAGTTAGTCACAGACAGACAGAGATAAATCTAGAATTTTTAGAGTATTGATGTACTACTAAAAAAAGGAGAAAAAATGCAATCAAGTAGAAATTGATCCTTGTTCTTCATCGTAAATAATTAAGTTTTTAATCAAGTGTATCATTTATCCTTTTTTGTAACATGGATACCATCAGATTATATTAGCTCAATTTAAAAAAATATATACATAAAATATCTAATTTGACCGAATGACCATAAATTCACTTCACTCATAGAGACATATCTACTCCTTTTTTGCTTAAATTTTGTCTTTTAATTTCTCATAGTTGGTTGAATTGAGAATACATATTGGTTAATGTTGTTGGAAATTTACTAATGTGAAAATAGGTTTATCCCATTATTTATGACTCGAACAATTGGGCCCCGCACGTCAAAAATATCGTTTTCACACACGTGCAATCTTAGTGCCAAGTATCGTAAATTTCGTTAATGAAAGAGATATTGGTACGTAAGTGAAATGCTTGAGACATAGAATGATGGACGGTTATTTGCTAAATAACAAGTGTTCCACGTTGGTAAACGAAGGAAGGATTGTGCGAAGTGTAAGATGGTACGGGTCGGAAAAAAGGCCGCAGAGTCGGAAGCCGCATGGCGCCTCCGGATCGGTCGGCGCCTCTAGCAATGGCTGCTACCGACCAGATGGCGAGCGCCGTGGCTTTGTTGGTTGAATTAGTGCCGCGACACTAATGTGGCAGAGCCGCGGCGCTTCATTGGCAGTGACTGCTCGACGGAATCCCAAAAGATTTGGCTGTTGAGAGGGTTTCAATGGCTTGAATCCACCCAATAATGGCCATTACTTGGACCATTATGTTGCTGCATTACTTGGGGGTTAAATGTCATCCATTAGATGACAATTGATTGCCATTGTGGGCCATTTGAAAGGCCATCTTGCACACCTATAAATTGAAGCCTTGGCTCAATTCTATAGAAGAATGGATATGAACAGAAAAACAAGTTCACAACACCACAAAGAGATCGGATTTTTCTGATATCAATCCTTTTCTTAGCAATCTTCATTATTCGTGTTCTTCGCTGAGATCATTTGTGTAGGCTTTGCACACTTGATAGTTTGTTGTTTCATCTTGGGAGACTATTGTCCACACTTCTGTAAAGCCTATATACAGGTGCAATCTTGTCTTAAAGACAGAGAGTCATCTCTCGACTCAGCCGGTGGTGTTGTGGTTTATCTAATTGGTTGCTAAGTGTTTCAAGTGTTAACTTAACAGAAGAAGGACTCTAACCGTTCGTATTCTCAGCAGATCTACAAGCCACAAGAGTAGCAGTTCATGTTCTTGTATTCCCGAATACAAGATCCATATTTGAAGTTTCAATTCAAGATCAAGATATTGACAACTTGTTGTTGTCCTCATTGTTGTTTATCCTTTCGATCACTGTAATAATTATTTACTATTCCCGTTGTTGCTTTACACATATTCCAAATAGTTTCGGCCTCCCTTGACGTTGATGAGACAAAGAGCGTGAATACTCTCTTTTAGGTGCATGGGAAAAATAAGAATCAAAAAATCAACTCCCAAATAAGATATTTCTGAACTATTAAATGTCACATTATCTAATACAATGATTTATGTTCCAACTGTATTTATCCATATTACTTCTCAATATATATATATATATATATATTCATATATTTTATAATAACTGTGTTTGGTCCTCTTTAGACGCAATGCATATTTGTTCCCTAACTGCGTATTTCTTCTTCTTTTTTTGGGCCAAATCTGCAGAACTTAGCAGACACTTCATTATTTTAGCTAAATGAAAAGAAGGTTTAGCCAGGTTATTAAACGCTGTATTTTTTAGAGAAAGCAAAAAAAAAAAAAACTATGTATTCCATCTTTTAATGCAGTGACTTTTTGTTTTAACAGTATATTCATTCTTTTTCGATCAAATTTGTAAAATACTTGGTTGATCTTTCATTATTTTCAGCCAAAATAATGGTATTCCAACTGCTATTTTTTTAATTTCTTCTCTATTAGATAAAATGATTTTGTATTTCTTATTTTCTAGCCAAATATGTAAAAATAATTTAATTAAAATATTATTATTATTACCCAATTAAAAACTGTAGCCGAAATAACATTTTCCATGCGATTTAAGCCAAAAAGATAGATTATCCTAATAGGTTGTGGACTTAAAAAGGTAAGAAAATGCTACTTGGACCAAAAAATCGATGTAGCAGCGTGTGTGTACCCTGATATAGGTCAGCTTCTGCACCCTTCAATGCTAGTACATACGCCTAAATTCAAAGCATTGAACAGAACCCAACCACCGACTAATAAATCATCCAATCAAATTCAAATTTTCTCCCTATAAAAACCCTAAGGTCCCAAGAGTGATTTGTACCCAACACTAGCTCGTATTCCCAAAGCATTTAATATATCATCTTCCCATTATTTCCACAGCTTCATCTTTTTTTATCCCCAAAACAATGGAAATGGCTGGAAAAATTGCATGCTTTGTTGTGTTGTGCATTATGGTAGCTGCACCCCATGCAGAAGCCTTAACCTGTGGCCAAGTCACGTCCAATTTGGCTCCTTGCCTCGCATACCTTAGAAACACTGGACCATTGGGAGGTTGTTGCGGTGGTGTTAGGAATTTGGCGAACTCAGCAAAGAGCACACCAGATCGTCAAGCTGCCTGCAATTGCCTGAAAGCAGCAGCCGGTGCTATTTCAGGAATCAATTTCGGCAAAGCTGCTAGTCTCCCTGGCACTTGTGGTGTCAATATTCCTTACAAGATCAGCCCTTCCACTGACTGCACCAAGTATATACTTCATCTACTTATACTCTGACTATCTCTCATCCATTTTATGGTTTTTTTAATAGTTTTATATTTAAGAATATATTTCCACATATGAAAATTTTACTTCAATTTTTTTTATTTTACCCTTAATAACATATTTTTATTGTCATAGAAATATTCTGCATATTTTAAAACCCCAAGTCTAAGGTACTTTTGGGTGTGCAAAAGTTGTCTTTCTTTCTTTTCTTAATTTCGAGTTCTGTTAAACGCCTTGAAATCGAAAGAGTATTACTCCTTCCATCTCACATTAATTATGCTTTAGTTCTTTTTACGTTCGTCAATCAAAAAATAAATATATGGTAGAATTTATTAAATTACCTATATTTATAAAAGGTAGACTAATTATTAAATTACCCATATTTATTAAAACATTAAAGTAAAAATATAGTTGAAAATAACTATTAACTTTAGTCTTAAATTTCTAAGATAATAATTATTTTGAAATACTTTTTTGAACTAAATCCACCGATAAGATGGGATGGAGGGAGTACCTATTTGTTCTTTTCGAAAAAACTGCCTTATTATTGATTTGGGGTTTTACTTTAATGTTTGTTAACAATCATGTAGGATCATGTTACGGAATGTACTAAAACTGACCATTGAATAGTGAAATGGAAGTAACACTATGAGATAGGTCGAGGGATTAATTTTTAACTAGTTCCTTCCTATTTTACCAATATAAATTGACGATTTTACTCTTAAGTATTTTACTAGTCAGTACCAGATTTATAATTAAATATAAAATACAGTTAATAACCTATTATTGATTGTCATCTCAAATTTGAAGGATGATGTTTTGTAGGGATTCTATTATATGTAAAGAACTGTGGATAATTAATGGACAGCTACGTACTAGAAAATGATGGTGTAAAGTAGAAACTTTGAAGAATAATTTTTGATTTGATTTAGAGTACCGGATACAGAATATATAAGCACATGATAATGAAGATAATAATAGTGGTGTGTGACATCATGTGTTTTGTAGTCCACATACAAAATATTTTTAATTTTATATTTTTTTTTTATTTTTACTTATAAGAGATTTTTAAAATAACACATAAGAGATCAGAAAAAATATTTTTTTTAATTCTAACGGTAAAAACGCAAGAGATCTCATTTTCTCGTATTAATGTTTGGTGGTTCGATTTTGTGATGCAGGGTCCGCTAAGGCTGATACGTAGTCAATTATACACCGCACAATTTGATATAAGTGCAGTAATGAGGAGAAGAATAAGATGTGGTCGTCTTTGATCCTATATATGGATCTGTTTGTATTTTGTATCCGTTGTTGTCTCTTTTTTTCTTTAATTTCTTTTTGTCTGTCCCTTTGGAGTTATAGTCGAGTCTAGTCCAGTACTGTGTCATAAATTGGCGGTTGTATTATGAATCCTACTTATGGATCCATAAATCTATCTTATTGGAATTCCATTGTTATTACTTCTCTCAAATTTTTCTTTCCTTATCATATTCATTTGGCTTTCAATTTCCATCTTGAATTGAAATAAAGCAGATACATGAACTTTGCATGCTCATTTGGCCCACCCAATTTGAATTATGGCTTAATACTAACCAATCCTTTAAATTTGTCAGGAAATTTTGTCATGTTTCAATTAGATATTTTCGGTTTAAATTTTGGAATTCTTTTATGTGTATTCTCATTCGTCTATTACATAGTTGAGTTACCACATAAAATATATCATCTTCTTTAATAATACACATTTACCTCAATTAGTCGTAAAAACCAAATATTTTCTACTTCAGGTTGATGCTTATAACTAAAGAAAATGACATATTTTATGTAGTTAACTTAACTACCTAACAGACGAATGAAAATACGTGTAATTTTTTTTTCCAAAATTTATGGAAAGTGTTTAATATAACATTTTATTAGGAGTTGAGGTGTTGAATTGAATAAGGCTTAGTTCGAATGACTAAAAGGAATATTCCGACAAATTTAAGGGGTCATCTATGTATTAAACCTTGAATAATTACTACTCATATGCTATGTCAAAAATGTAGTGGAATCAATTAATGGGACATCATGTTCAAGTTATTTTTTACTGACATTTAACGTTTACGGCTAGAATAAGAGGTCTTAGTAAACACTTAACTATGAAGTTAACTATTAAACATTTAACGATTGTTTCATGTTCTGCTAATTACGTTTGAAAAATGAGTAAAAAACTATGAAATTTATAAATCATATTACCATGCTCTTTTTAGTTTTTTAGACCGACAACTCAGACAAGCATAACGACACACATAGTAATCTATCTAGAAAAAATCATAACAAGATGACCCGCACGCTTTTAGGAGAGATAATTAATCAAGGAAACATTAAAATCCCAAGCTTGGAAAGTAACGAGATGTTGGAGCCCAAGTTTAAGATGCTTTCGCCCCAGCTGCATCAGCCCAGTTTCGATATATTGATCCAACATAGCTAACTCAGAGCCCAATATTTCTTTTTTCATTTCTGGCTCCCTTTGTTGGATAAGTGGCCTGTTTTGAAAGAGGTATATAAGTATCCATCTAGAATATTCTTTAGGGGAAAGGACAAAAATGGCCGACCGGGTGAAGCTATTGACACCCGGTAGCCCAATTATCTTAAAAATTATTTTTATCCTTTTTAAAATAATTTTATTTTCTAGCCATTTTTCAACTAATTTCAGCATATGTATATAAAATTGTATCATTTTTGTATATAATATGTATCGCTATTGTATATGTATAGAAAATATATCATACGTATAAAGAATGTATCATTATTATATAGAATATGTGTCACTACTGCGTATGTATAGAAAAAATGTATCATACGTATAAAAATCGTATTAGAATATGTATCACTACTGTATATGTATAGAAAATATATCATACATATAAAAGCTCTATTATTATTATATAATGTGTATAATAAATGTATAGTTAATGTATATATATTTAATAAATATATAATTAATGTATACTTACTAATTTTATTAGTTTGTAGTTGATATATTTTAGTTTGTTAAGTTTTCGATGATGGTTACTTTAGTTTATTTATTCAGTTCTTCTTTTTTAATCCATAGTAGAAGATAGAAAAATAATGGGAAGAAAAATGACAAGGGAAGAAGATAAGAGGACAAGAAGGGAAAAAGGCTCAATCCGGCAAGGGAAGAAGAAAAAAGACAAGGGAAAAATGCTCAATCCAGCAAGCATTCAGGGAAGTCTGAGCTGGGCCGACTAGCGCTTGACATTTGATTGGGTAGGCCGGTCAGCTCGGGGTTTGAGCCATTTTTTGTGATGGTTGCCATAAGGGTCCTTTTCCATATTCTTTACACAGAACTTCATTTATCATTTTGATTCCCCCATATTTTTGAAACCTACAGTTTCTCTTCATTTCGATTCTTAATTTCTCGCTCTTTTTTGTGTTTTGTTGAGGAAAGCTCTTACTTCTGCGAGTTATTGAAGAAGACCAATACCTTCTTCCCTCTCTCCCTATCATCTGTTGATTCTCATTTGTGGTGTGACTTTTCTTGCTCGGTTTGATCGGTGTTACACTACTAAAAAAAAATCTATTTTCTCATTGAATTTTTTACTGAAAAATGATCAGTGACTATCCCATTGAATGTTATTAAATAATAATATTTTAATACGAGAAAATTAAGAAATTTTCCGGTATTTCGAAGGAACTTGTTTCCTATCATGTGTTTTTCCCAGTAATTTGATTCGGTAGAAATGAAGTGAAAAATAATATTTTATAACACTAATTTTTCACTGAATGTCGGTGGAAAAGACCTCTGTTTTTAATAGTGTTACTTGTGTAAAAACTATACTTTATTATAAGTTAGGAACTTACTTAGAATATTCCTATTATTGGTATCTGACTGAGTACGTGTGTTACTGATCTTTTTTTGCTAAATTGCTGGAGTATTGCTTCTGATAAGTTGTTTCCCGCAAAAACCCTAATTATTTTGATTGAGTCATGGGTTATTTTGATCCCTTAGCTTGTAGTCCGTCTGAGGTATCTTCTTATTCTTCTTATTTTGAACCATCTCAGCTTTGTACTTGTGCCTTGTAATAATCCTTCAACAATTTTGCCATTGATATATTTAATGGTAAGGAATAATACGGTAATTGGCGAAGGAGAATAGGATTATCTTGTAAAAAATAATCTGGGTATGATAAATGGAACAATTTCCAGACAAAGTGAGGAATTGAGGATTCTCCTCTTTTCGAATGAAGGTCTAGATGCAATGAAATGATTATTGCATGGATACTAATTAGATTGGAAATCAAAATCATGAAATGTGTGATTTGACGTATATTAAATTTGTTGAGAAACTGTGAAAAGAAATTATTGAGATGTTTTTTCAATAGTTGTTGAGAAGATTGAAGGAAGATGTTGAAGAACAAGAAGTCCAAACAGATCTCCAAAGAAACTAGTGAAACGATCACAACAGGAGAGGAACTTCTCATAGGAATTGGTCCTTACAAAGAAGTTCGGAGACTGTTGGAAAAAAGTTATTTCACACCGACTCAGAAAATTAGAAGCTTTGACTCATTCCTAGTCGATGAAGAGATAAAATTCAAGTAATGGAAATATTATCATAAGTTGAAATGAGGAATGATTTTCGGACAATTTATGAAATCAAAACTTGGATGGATTCGGACAATTTAAGGCAGAAACCGCTCATATATAAAAAAAATGTCAAAACGCTTTGGAATTGACCACATCCAAAGAGAGACATTTAGAGTGATTTGAGAGTCAACACCGGAACTCGAGAGAGCCGAGTAGAGCGGTAAAAAAGAACTTGTTCTTACCAATATTTATCATTCCGTTCTTGAGTTGTAATAATTAGGTTCTTAAGTGTGGTTCCATCTATTTACTATTCCTAGAATTTATAATAGGTGTTTATCGAGCTGTAAAAAACTTCTCTGACTAGGTAGAGTTATTGAAGAGTGTGTAGAGAGAGACAACAGTTTGGAACAGTTGAGATAAAGAGAGAGTTTGGGCAAGGATTGTTTGGAGCAATTCCTTAGATTTACAAGTCGTTGCAATCTTTATCAAATTGCTCGTGCTTAGTTGAAGTTTGGAAAAATTTCTACAGGAGGTAGGTCATGATTTTTCCTTCCTTGATCATGGAGCATTTTCACTCTAAATATTTGTGTTAATTTTATATTTCACACTTTACCTTCTTATGTAGTTACTCAATGGACCTAGTTCTTTGAGTACTAGGTCGTAGCCCGATACAATAATTGATATCAGAGGTAGATCTTTCTAAGGCGAGCACTTTGAAAGATGGTTGCACCTCCAAGAGTTCAAAAATGACAATTAACTACAAGACCACCGTACTTCAACAACAAATATTATGGCTGGTTAAAAGCAAGAAAGTAGTATTTCATCAAGGGAGAAGATCCAGAGCTATGAAAATATGATCATGGATGGTCCTAAAATCCCTACAACCGTTGATGATAAGGGAAAGAAAGATATTCGCAAGAAGAGAGAAGACTATAATGAAGAAGATGTCAAGGTTATTCAAAAAATGCCAACGCAAAGAAGCTGCTAATGTGTGGCATCAGACATGATGAGTATAGCCGAATATCTTCACGTACAACTATAAAAAAGTACGGGACACCTTCCAAAGCACACTAATTTTGACTTCATATTCTTATCTTTGAAATAAGAAAGAAGATAAATATTTCAAACTTTAATTTTTTTTTCACATAAAAGAATAAGTCAGATAAAAAAGTAAAAGATTTTCCTATTAAAAACAAGCCGTACGACCTTTCAAGATGAATGAAGGAGAATCCCTTCCTGAGATGGTCAATAGGTTCACATACATAACCAACGAACTAGACTCTCAAGTGGACATTCCATGAGAAAGAAGAGTAGAAAAGATTCTTGACATCCTACTTGACTCCTGGAAAAGCAAAGTCAATGCTATCATGGAGATCAAAGATCTAGAAACTATGACACTAAAAGAACTAATGAGAAACTTAAAAACGTACGAAATTAGGAGGCTCTAGATTCAGAAGAATGCTCCTCCAAGAAGAGACGTGAACCTAGTTCTCACCGCTACCTAGGACCTAGACCTTGATGAGGAAGACATTCCCAAATTATCAAACACGTGATGTACTTAAGTAATTAGATTAGTAGACACCCTTATTACTATAATGATAACTCATATCCAAAAAATGGACTCAAAAGTAAAACTCAAGCCATCAAGGGAAAAATTAGAATATTATTGTAACATAATTTTATCCATAACCTAAGAATTCTATATCCAGAAAATCAGTCAATTCCATCCACAAATGAGCCCTCAAATCATCCATTTCTCATTTCTTAAGATTGTGGCTTAAAACTGTCAATTTTCCACCTAAAATCATGGATTAAATCTCTAAATGTTAGAATCGGGTTATTGTTATGGATTGTAGGAATCTGGTTCTTAGAGTAACTACGCAAGAACGTAATGAAGCGAAAATAAATAAATCAACACGAGAATTTTTACGTGGAAAACACCCTGCTCAAGTGAGCCATATAAAGGTTTATAATAACCTAAATGACCTGTTTCTTTATAGTATATCTATAACCAAATAACTAATTTTCCAACGATCACCTATTACACAATACTTGCAAAGATAAATAGATGAAACCACAATAGAACCTAACTAATACAACTAAAGAACTTAATAATACTTGTTGCTAAGCTCCGATTCTTTGACGACTTGAAGTTGGCTCTCTTAAGACAAAGTGTTGAATGGGCTCACTTATCATCTCGTTGGAATATTGTGATTTGTGGTTGTGGTTAAGCTCCAAACCTTATTGGTGCTCTGTATATATAGAAGTAGTTTATGCCCTTGAATTGTTGAATCCAACCAAGTTTTGATTTCATTAATTATACCCAAAAACCAAATTTAATTTAACTTGGATTTTTCTTCTTTCATTGTATGCGCGTCGACTTTCTATTTCCTACTTCAATGCCGATTCCATATTAATCAACTTATGGTACTTATGAAAATATTATTATAACTTGAAATCCAGCATTTCATCGTGTATGAATCTGTCAATATTTTGTATTTTATATGTCGGCATGAAATAGTTTTTAAATCTCCAATTGCATGATAGTAAGAATCAATTCCTTTGAGCAGATTCTCTGTTGAAATGATTGCTTCACATAATTCTTTGTAGATCTGTTTGGATGTCTGGTTCTTCAAATGCCTTTCTTGATTGTCATTGGGTATATTATTTGTCAAATCATCAAAACTTCAATGTAAGCGCATAATCTATCATTGAGCCGGTAGCTACTCAACACTAAAAAATGAAAGTAATAAATAGAAATCATCAAAATAGGAGTTACAATCTTACATCAGAGCTAAAATTTGATAGCCACCAAAACCACCTCAAACCCAACTCTATAACTCAAAATATGAAATTATGAAATGTCCTATTGATTAGGGAATTTATTCTGCCTGCTAAAGTGCATTCATCGCGATCACAGGGTCTCATTCCGCGATAGCTAAGAACTACTAAACCCGGCCCTGAAAATACACTATACGATCACTACCTACCCACCGAAATTGCAATGCATGCCTAGCCTACACTACGCAATCATGACAACTCCCACGCAATCGTGAAGAGTGATTTCTGCATGCACCCACAACCAAAAAATAGATATAGCTCAATATCCATTTTAGTATCTGAAACTCATCCAAATCGCTCTGACACATACCTAATATGCATTTTGATCATAAAATACGTTATGAACCTACCGGAGTGCTCAAAACATCAATTTGGGATAATCTTTACCCGATGTTGACTGTGACAGTCAACTCAAATCTTTAACTTAACTAGAATATCCACCACGTGTCTGAAACACACCCGAGCACTTAAAGACTCACCAAATCCACTCGACTAAGTCATAAATTGCATTTCGGACCTCATAGAATTGTCAAAACTCAGATCCGAGTTTGTTAATTGCATATGTTGATTTTTTTAAACCTTTCCATTACTTTAACTTAAAAACTTCCAAATTTACTTTTTCTTCTCCGATACTCACCTGATTGCTTTGGGAATCGTGTCACCCATCCCCGCAAGTCAAAAAGACTATTTTAAAGCTACAAGAAGAGTCTTTTAAAAAAAAAATTCAAAATCTGAAAATGACCGAATGGGTCATTGCATTAACTATTACTCTATTAAACGATCCTCAATATCAATACAAGAATTAAACTTGAAAGTCGTGCTTCAAAACTAATTAAAATAAATAAAAACTAAATAATGAACCTTAACCAAGAAAGAGAATATTTTTATGTTATCAATGAGATGAAATCGATCTAAGACTAGTATTTTTCATCTTCGAATCAGGCAATTCGAGACTTACCAGACTCTAGTATAGTGTTATGTGTTGGTATGCTGTTAATGAATTAATGAGAGTAATATTAGTGATGTGACAAGCACTAATACAGGCACCAATGAACTTAACTTGGGTAACTAATGAACTTGTTTGATATACTTGAATGAGTTATGTGTTTAGCCCTTCGGGATATGAGCGCGATGCATAATTTCTCTTAGGTTGGTATGATTGCTGATTATTTAGGCTCGTATCCATGTTTGATATTCTATTCTTGATATGATTTGTCATGCATTCATCACTCTACATCTTGTCTAAATACTTGAAAAGAAACTGATAAATATTAGTTGTGTTGATTATGCTGATTTCATGGTGAACACATATCCATATCACTCATACATATTATATTTGGAATTGAATGGTTGAGATATTGGTAAGAGAGTCTTGGGAAGCTTGTTGTTGTATATGGTACATAATACAAGAGTGATGACTGATGATGACACTTCTGCCACAAAGTTGGTATCCGATGGGATTGGATGGATATATGGACCTCGTGAGTCCCCCATGAGTCACGTGACAACTACTGCAACAGCGTGTGTATATTGAGACATATGGTCATGGCATTGCATACATATCATATGCATAACATTTCATTCATACTTCTTAACGTGCAATTATTGCTATGTGTACTCGGTGTTGATTTCTGATAGACTTATGATCTTATGGCTTGATAGAAAGAAATACTGGCACCTTGTAACTTATTCTTGACATAATATGAAATATAAGATCATATAGTGATGATATAAAGATGGGATCTTTATGACCATGATTTCTAGAAATGTTAATAAATATGGGATCTTTATGACTTGGATTCTTAGGAACGATATAGAGATGAGATCTTTACATGTTCCTTAGTATAGGAACTAAAAGATTGAAGATTTAATGGTAAACTTGTTGATTTGGATAACGGATAAAATCTTGAGTATTTAGATGTCCGATTGGGTATAGGTTAGAACCTTATTGCTAAAATTATTCTAATTGAGGTAAAGTTAGAAGACTTTAGTATGATATTTTAAAAGTAATGTACTTTATAATTCAGTTGATTGTGGAATCCTTATTTAGATGGTTGTAATGCTTATAAAATGTATAATTTGACTAACCAAGCAAGAAAAGAAGTATTGGGAGTACCAACCCTCACAACCGCTATAGTTAGGGTCGATCGATGATGCTACTGAGTATATGTGCTTTCCATACTCACTCTACACTTACTGCACTCTATGTGCAGGTACTGATCCAGATGCTAGCGGAGGAGCTTAGACGCAACGCTTGGAGATCATCTTGGGAGTCCAGGATGAGCCGCAAACATTATCCCGACACTGGAACTCTCTCTTGTTATTTTACCTTTCTGTCCTTTATATTTCATACATTTATTTGTATATCATTTCAAAAATGTATTCCAGTTAGTAGCTTTGTACTCATGACAACCATATTTTGGGGTTTTCTTTTAAGATTTATGTATTAAGTTCTAAGACTTAATAATACTTTATTTGCTTTATGTTATTAATGTTTGGCTGTCGTGGTTCATTTATGGGTAAAGGTTGGTGCCCTCATGGTACAATGGGATTTTAAATCATGATAAATTGGTATAAGAGCACTAGGGTCATTGGTCTCATGAGTACAATAGCGGTGTCTAGTAGAGTCTTGCGGATCGGTATGAAGAGATCCTTACCTATCTATTAGAGGCTATAGGACATTTATGAAACTTTAATTCTTTCATTCCTTATCGTGCGTATGTGATTCGGTCTAAGGTCTAAACTTCTTTGTTTCACTCTCTTACCAACGGTGAGTAAAAATCCTCGGGGTTTCCCACGAGTAGTTGGATATAACATCACACGGTACAGTACGAGATGTGTCACCATGATAAGGATGTAAGATTGATTTCAAATTGGAGTTATGATTTGAAGACTCAGTTGAGCGAGGTTGCGATTCAGATAATAGTTTAGTGATATCCCCAGAAAATGAGAGCGATGCTATAAAGGACTAGATGATCGCCATATCTTCAACAGTTAGTTACTTTAAGGTCAAAGAAGTGCATATATGGTATAACAAGTGATGGGGAGTAGTTGGAGATTTGAATTCATATGGTAAGCGAAGTAATTAAGTAGTAAGCGTTATGACTTTGAAGTTTGCACTTGAGGAGGATTGACATATTGAGGATGCTTTACTTGGGGTATGATTGATGTGGAAATACTTCAATATCATCCAGATTTATTACAACAATCTTATGATGCAGGTGTAACAATGACAAGTAGATGATTCAGTAACGGAAGAGTACCTATGTTGGTACCTTGAAGACAAGTTTAGACTTGGGAGGATTGACTGGTCATATACGAGGACAGTGACCATGGTAATGCTGTGAAGAGAGTTGAATAAAGGACAAGGACATGAAAGGTGATTCTTAGTAATGGGGTCAGAGGTGATAGGACTTGTTATAAGGTTTGTATGAGGAGTTTTCTTTCCATCTTATGGATTTGGGTGGTACATAAGAGAATTCGAATGGTTCAAGCATGGTGACAAAAATTTCAAAAGAGTAAAGTATTTATCTAATGGGAACGCGGGGTATGCTGAGTTTGTTAATGCATGGGAGTATGAAAGGATAAGTGGAGTGCGATACGATGGCATTGTAGTAGTAGAGTAAGGACGAGTGGTATGTAAATTCTCTACGTAATTGGATAATGGCCTCAGGATAAGTAGGATAAATTTGCTAAGTTATCATCGGAAGAGATTTCTCTAGGTATAAAATGGATTCTAATGGGAGATGGATTGATATATATTCTAATAATGTTGTAGACTATCGAGATGTACAAATATTGGTTAGCGAGGATGGATCTAGCGATGGACAAGTGTGAAGATGTATTACTTAAGGAGTTATCGATGGTTGCATTTAATTATGGATAAGGAATGTGGGCATTGTACCTGTTGCCTAGGGCTAGGTAAGTTTTCACAATTGATATCGATATAATTTTTGAAGTTGACAGAATGAAGAAGATAAATACATGATTTGTTAGAGGCGTTCTAGTTCGGCGAGACAAGGCAAAAGATGATTCTTCTTGGGAAAGCATCATTTAAGGACCCTTGAGTAATGTGTCAGTCGATAAGGATATTTAAAGTGGTAGATAAATGGTAGATGTTAACTGACTTGAGTTTTGAAGTACATTCTGGAAATTCAAGTAAGGATCAATGATAACAGTTAAAACCAAGAAAAGTGATTTCAATATAGTACATTGTGTATTGATATTTGGTTGATGGACTTGTAAGCCAAGGTAGAAGAATAATTCTTCAGTTAAGGGAACATAAGGAGTGCTGATATGGAACCATATGAGAGTGTTAGTAGAACTTTGTGAATGGTAAGTAAGATTTCCCTGCAGGTTATGGACATGTAATGACGGTTTGGAGTATTACATCAGTAATAATGGATCTTGTTGGTGTGACAGAGGTTGATCAATATTTCTAGTGGGTGGTTTCGTGAAAGACTGTTCATATGATGCATTTTATTTAGAAAAGTATCCAGTTTTTAGACTCGATTGAGGTAAGGAAAATCTTCAGTTGTTCAAGTTTGTGATTTACTACTACCTCCAAGATTGACTTATCTATTTTGCAAGATTTATGATATTTCAGTACACCCTCGAGTGGGTGTGAGTGATTTTCGGTCGATAAAGGCAAATGTGATTTTGGAGAGAATATGAAAATTGAAGAATTAAGGTAAAAACATGTTTGGTTCGAAGCAATATGATTATTTGAGTCATGTGTGAATTATGGTAGGATTATATAGCATCATTCAGATGGGAAGTAATTATTAAATATGCTTGAAGGAAGTCTATGAAATTTGATTAAGTGTTATGGCGAAATGCCATGGGGATTTGCGATTGATGATTGTGAGGTACATATTTCATATGACTAACATGATAAGGTTGATGGAAAGATGACTTGAGTTTTACCAAGGTGGTTAATTTCATATCATTATTGAAGGAATGAGTTAGAGTTGATTAATAAGAGGAAAGCTTGAAAATCTCTTAACTTTAAAGGTTAAATTCATATGTTCGAAGAGAAACTATGTTTGTCATAGTAGATTATGTCAAAGTGTTACTGGCTGGATAACATGGTTGAGTACATTAAGTATTATTGACGTGAGAGTATTTATGTGTGGTAAGGTACATGGATTGCAAGAATTGATACTTTTGGATTTGCTTAAGCATAATAGTATTACAGTGAGAGATTCAATGGTTATGAATGGGAAATACGAGGCTTCAGGCCTTACATCGAAGTATTCAGATTAATGAACGAGCTAGGTGAAAGCTCAAGAAGGAAAATTCAATGTATTTAGATTCTGTGGAATTATGTCATATTTTCATATCAGATGTGATTTGAGAACAAGAAGATTTAAGTTGTAAGGTGTAGTTCCTTGGTACTAAGTTGATGACTCGGGTAGATTTTGGCTTTTAATGTTAGGGATGCCATTATGGCATTGAACATTCATGAGCAACAGATTGGGATCAGTCACCACAGACTGATGAGAGATATGATTGGTTTTGTGAAGGAATTGAGCCAGTTCAGGTGACCATTGGCAATATTCGAGGAGTTGTGCACTTTGCACCGGGTCAGAATCATTCTTATAATACCAAGTGGATTATGGATATATTGTCATGATTTATGGTTAGCCCATTAATCCATTTTGGAAACTTTGATAGATTTACACTTCAGAGCAGAGGTAGGGCAGAGTTAGTTGACTTTATGTGAAGTTTGCAAGTTGATTTGATGATATTTTGTTGATCGCTACTATTTGGACAATTCTAATGGTCTATGCGGGTACTTGGTGATGGTTTGAGAAGGTACATATGGTTATTAGAAACCCTGGGATGATGCACATATTATGATATTTGGAGATTTAAGAGGAATTGGATGATGAGAGTTAGCTCAATAGCTTCAACTCGATAGAATGAAACTAATGGATTTGGAATTAACGCAATTGACCTTGGATGAGGTCAACTTTTGGTTGGAAAGAATGGAAACTGGCTCAGAACAAGCATATTCTTCCTAGTGAGAGAGAGTCATGATTGGGACTCTCGGTGTATGACGACGTGTTTTCTATGGATTCTTCATACTAAAGACTACTTGGATGGTGTGGAAGAGAGATAAGCGAAATTCGAATATTTGACTGGTAAAAGCTTGGTACTGGGTTATGGCTACAACTAAAGGACTGGAGTGATGAGAATGAAAATTGTGGAATCAATTAATTGCGTTCGGAGGTGTAGTTAGGTCAAAACTAAGGAATTTGAGAGGAGTCGGTTCGAATATATGAAAGCTAATTTCAGGAGAAGTTTCTGATATGGGAAAAATGGATATTTGAGTTTTGATCTAATTCAAGGATGTTTTGAGTGGTAAGGTGGACAAGTAGTGCTATAAGCGTGATTCTTGCATGTGAAGTCTTTTCATGAGGTTTATGACGAAGGTTCTCCGTCTACTCGACATCTTTGGTACTTTTCTTTATCATTCAAGGACGAATGTGAGCTTAAGTGGTAGATGATGTAATGACCCGTTTGGTCATTTTGAACTTTTGGGCTTGTTCTCCTAACAATACCCTTCCCATTACTTTATATCGGTTTTATGACTTGCGGGGATGGATGTCATGGTTTCCGGGGTGGTCGGGTAGGTTTCAGACTCTTCTTGGTATGTTTAGAAAATGCTAAGTTAAGAGAATAGAGGAATTTGACTCATAGTTGAATTTTGGGTAAAAATACCCTTTTTATAGTTTTTTCAGTTTCATTAGCTCTGGAATGACGTTTATGACTTAGTTGAGACTGTGGTTCAGGTTTCGAGGCAGTCCGGTGTGTTTTGGGGGCTTAGTTATGAAACAGTGGAATTAGAACTTGAGAGTGGACTTTAGTCAACCCCGAGCCTTAGAGACCTTTTGCAGGAATTCCGAGTGCACAAGCAGGTATGTAATGTATTTTCTTATAGGAATGCATGTTTGGTTTGTATTCGGGAGGTCCCGGGAGTGTTTCAAATAGTTGACGGGGAGTTGATGAGTTTTGGACTGCTGCTGGTGGCTGATGTTCGCGCTAGCGACCATGTGTCCACTTTCGTGGGTCCGCCTCTGTAGAGGTCTGGCTTGTAGAAGTGAAACTTGATTAGGTGCCTACGGTCCGCTTTTGTGAACAAGTTCCTCGTAGGGGCGGGTGCGCCTCTGCGTAGTTCCCTTCTGCCCCATCATGATTCGTGATATTAAGTGACCTCGCCTCAGTGGATGGGTTTTTCATCTAAGCAAGGCTGCTCCACCGAAGTTGATTCTGCTGGAGTGGGATCACTTTTATGTTTATATAGAGTAATGACCTAGAATCTATTTCATTCCCCAAAAACATTTATCTTGGTATTGGAGCTTGGGCTGTATGATTCTTGAAGATTCAAGGGAAATTCATCACTTAAGGTAATATTTCCACCCATTAATTAATGTGTACTAGTCAAGTTCTATCTTAAGCATGATTTTTAAATGGAGGAAATAATAGAATTGCCTTGTTGAGAATAAGAGAGTTTTATTTGGGATTTGGGAGTTAAATATTGAATTATTGTTGTTGATATTATAAACTAGTATCGTATTAGAATTGTGGTTGATATATAATCAATCAATCACATGTTAGAAGCCCTTTTGGGGATTGAGAGAATTTCAAGGGTCAGAATTGGAACTTTTTTCCAATTCATGAATTAAGGATCCAATTGGACTTAAATATTTAAATTAACTTGAGATTATGACTATCTAGCATGTTATGGTACTATTTGGGTGTTAAAGTCTGTATTTTAATAATGTGGGCTCGAGGTTTCTTTGTAGTTTAACGTGGAGATTGTAGACTTATTTAGCATTACGAGCATCGATAAACCCATAATCATATAAAGTTGATATAATTAATCAGAGTGGGCTCGTGAGGAGGCCCTAAGGAAGGGCAAGGCTATTGTGTGATTCTTCGACTTCGAATCAGGCAAGTAGAGACTTATCAGACTCTAGTATAGAGTTTATGTGTTGGTATCCTATTAATAAATTAATGGGAGTAATGGAGAATTGGGGGTCCCGTATTAGTGAGGTGACGAGCACTAATACGGGCACCAGTGAACTTAACTTGGGTAACTAATGAATTTGTTTGATATACTTGAAGGTGGCCAGTGGGCCGGGATCGGGACCGGCGGGCCGGGTTTGGCGGGATCGGGTCAGGGTGGGATGAGGGGAGGGGCGGGATCGGGATTTTTTTGTTGCACTTAATTTAAAAAATAACATATTTATAAAAAAACTCAATGATTAAACAAGATAGTGTAATAAAAACATCCAAGGCTGTTTTTGTGCCTCTTATATTATTTAATAGACATATTTTTTTTTTGTAATACAAATACAATTGTCAAAATTGCAACTTTGTGCTGTTGTTCAAAAGTTGTAAATTACATAGTAAAATTGCAATTAAAAAATTACATTTTGAAAAAAACATGTTCTAGTTTCTTGATAATTTCTTGTGGTTCTTCGGTTGGAATTGGTATTTGTTGGTCAAATTGGTCCACATCGCTTCCACCACCTTCAGATAAGATTTCGTTGTAGTTTTCATCTTCTTCTTCGTTGATCTCCGGTTGACCGCACCTTCTCCGCTTCGCTTGTATCCAATCTCTGAATAATACTACAATCTCCAAGCCGTCTCCGGCTAATGAGTGTCTGTGCTCTTCTATTTAATATCTGCTGGCAGAAAAAGAGCTTTCAGACGCCTTTGATGACGCTTGAATGTTCAAAACATCTCGGGCCATCATTGAAAGTGTCGGAAATGTCTTCTCATTCCCCCTCCAGTATTTCAGCAAGTCTTCACGTCTTTCTTCATTGAAAACTGATTGGTACGGTACAGAACCCTGCAAAACAAAAATATCAAACTCGCTAATTTGGTTAGTAGCGGTACGACCACACATTCTATTTATGAGACTTTCAATACTAGCCGCAGAAACAGCATGTCGTTTGTGAGGTTGTGTTGAAGAAGAAGAAGATCGTATGGAAGTCGGTAGGTTACTAGCACTTTCTTGTTGGTAAAACCTATATACCTTTTTTGTATTCGTCTTCTACACTAGACAACATTTCTTCTTTAGTTTGTTCAATAGGTGGTGGGTGATTTGGATTTTTGGGACTTGGAGATGGTAGTACTTCTATACAATCGTAAATAGTTTCAACAAGTGATTTAGTACCGTTTATCTTAATAGTCGGATTTAATACAACACCAATAATATAAATAGTGGGAATAGGAATAAAATATTTTTTAAAGCTGCTTTATAAGCTAGTTTTTTCATATATTCACTAAGTAATAAAAATATTAGAGCTATATAAAACAACATAGTTGAAATAGTAGGATAATATATACCGGAAAATTCTTTTATTGCATGAAAAAATTTCTCTAAAAATACAATAAGTTCAAAAAAAATTTCCCAATCGCTATCTACAACCATATCAACTGGATTTTGATTATGAGAGTTAAAAAATAAAGTTATAGGTTTTCTATAGTCATAAGCAACAAGTAGTTGCTCGTATAAAGAATTCCACCTAGTGGGTACTTCTTTTGGAATTTTTCTATAAGGTAGTTGGCAATCGTGACAAGTTTTTTTATATTTTTTTTCTTCGTTGTATTCTATTATTTTTAAAAATAAAAATTATAGAAAATTGTATTTTACTAAGAATGTCTTCAAAAAGTGATAAACCATCATTTACAATTAAGTTATATATATGGCACACACATTTTATATAAAAATGATCTGGAAAAGATAGAGTTAAACTATTTTTTAAAATTGTAATAGCGTAATTGTTAGAAGAAACGTTATCTAATGTAATAGTCATAATTTTATCAGTTATTCCGTAATAATCGCACACTTGATAAATATTTTCTGCAATAAAAGTACCAGTGTGCCTATCATCTACATATCTATACGCTATGATACATTTTTGCATATACCTTTTATAATCGATCCAATGACAGGTTACATTTAAATAATCATGGCCGTTAGTACTATGACCTATATCAGAAGTGATAGCCACTTTGCCATTAAAATGATATAACGAATAACGTAAATACTGTTGATATTCATGTGCGGATTTAAATACATCTCTCTTAATAGTTGATCTAGGAAAACCCTTAAAAGCAGGATTATACATATATCTAATATAATGAATAAAAATGGGAGATGAAAGAAATGAAAAAGGCAAACCCTCCACAACAACTAATTTTGCTATTGCTTCCATATCTCTATGTTTATCGTATTTAGAGCCTACAATTCCCCCCGTCATAGGGTTGATTTGACCCTGTACTTGGTCCGGGATAGTATGTGAACCTTGTCCGGATGGAGCGGATGTTTGCGCTCCCGATTTTGCAGCCTCATATTGAGCATACCTAGCTGGATGAGCCTTTATTACATGTCTCATTAAACCCCCGTCCCACATTGACCCTTTCCAGTTTTAAATTTTAAAACATCTTTACAAATTTTACATCTATCTACTTGATTCTCTACATCCCTATCAAAAAATATCCATGCATCTGATTTTAATGTTCGTTTTGCTTGACCTCGTCTCATACTAGGGGCAATAAGAGGCATTTTAGTTGAAGGTGCACTAGTGGGTGTGTTGTCATCTACATTAGTGGGTGTATCATCTAGATCATCGTCTAAATTAAAGTCTTCTTGAGTACCGGAAAATAGCTCCTCATCTAAATCTAATGGTATTGTAGGAAAATGTTCAGTATCAACAAAATCATCCTGTGTAGGAATAGGATTCTGTCTAAAAATAGGACCCTTGCCCTTGTTGCCCCTACTAGTAGAAGCATGACCCCTTCCCGTAAACATAGGTTTAAATCCTTCCATTATAAATTTATAATTATACAAATAAATAATTAAAGTAAATGAAATTAAGTGCGCTAAATAAAATAAACAGACAATAATAATTTAATAAAGGAACGAATGTACCAAACGCCGACGTGTAATCGAGAGGTTGAAAATTAAAACTTTGCTCGATGGAAGATCTTCAAGCTAGTTGCCAACTTCACTCCCAAATGAATAAATAAAATTGAATATTTAGTAGACAATGTATACTTGTAGAGAGATAGATTGAGAGATTAGAGAGATTGTAGGAAGATTTGTGAGAAAGATGAAGAGAAAATGAGGTATTTATAGTTGGAAAATTGGATTAAAGTGTAAATATAATAACTTATGGGTTAAAAATAAATATTAAGGGGGTAGGGGGAGGGGGGAGGCCAAAAATGACCGTTGCACACCGGTCAAAATGTAAAATGGTCGTTGGTGCAACGACTATTTTTGCAAAAGGGGGGGGGGGGGGGAGGACCGGGATCGAGTCGGGACTGGCGAGCCTGGGGCGGGTCGGGACGAGACCATGTCCTGTCTCGGTTCGAGTCCAGATATCAAAATTTTTAATTTTTTTAAAATATCGTGTTCGGGGCGGGACCGGGCCGATCCGGCCCACTAGGCGGCCTTAACTTGAAGGAGTTATGTGTTCAGCCGTTCGAGTTGTGAGCGCGGTGCATAATTCCTCTTAGGTAGGTATAATTGCTGATTATTTTGGCTGGTATCTATGTTTGATATTCTATTCTTGATTTGACTTGTCATGCATTTATCACTCTACATCTTGTCTAAATACATGAAAAGAAACTGATAAATACTGGTTGTATTGATTATGCTGATTGCACGATGTACACATATTCATATCATTCATACATATTTATATTTGGTATTGAATGATTGAGATATTGCTGAGAGAGTCTTGGGAAGCTGGTTGTTGGATATGGTACATGATACGAGAGTGATGACTGATGATGACTATTCAGCGACAAAGCTGGTACCATATGGGATTGGATGTGTATATGAACCTCATGAGTCCCCCACGAGTCACATGACAGTTAGTGCAACAACGTGTGTATACCGATACATATGACAATCGCATTGCATAAGTATCATCTGCATAGCATTTGATTCATATTTCTTGACGTGTAATTATTGCTATGTGTACTCGGTGTTGAATTCTGATAGACTTATGATCTTATGGCTTGATAGAAAGAAATATTGGCACCTTGTAACTTAGTCTTGATAAAAGATGAAATATGAGATTGTATGGTGATGATATAATTATGGGATCTTTATGACCATGATTACTAGAAATGCTAATAAAGATGGGATCTTTATGACTTTGATTGTTAGGAACGATATAGAGATGGGATCTCTACGTGTTCCTTAGTATAGGAACTAAAAGATTGAACATTTAATGGTAAACTTGTTGATTTGGATAACAGATAAAATCTTGAGTATTTAGATGCCTGATTGGGTATAGGTTGGAACCTTATTGCTAAACTTATTCTAATTGAGGTAAAGTTAGAAGACTTTAGTATGATCTTTAAGTAATGTACTTTATCATTCGGTTGATTGTGGAATCCTTAGTTAGATGGTTGTAATGCTTATAAAATGTATAATTTGACTAATCAAGCAAGAAAAGAAGTTTTGGGAGTACCAACCCTCTCCATCGCTATAGTTAGGGTCGGTCGATGATGCTGCTGGATACACGTGCTTACTGTACTCGCTCTACACTTACTGCACTCTATGTGCAGGTACTGATCCAGACGCCAGCAGAGGATCTTAGACGCGACGCTTGGAGATCTTCTTGGGAGTCCAGGGTGAGCGACAAACACTATCCCGGCACTAGAACTCCCCCTCTTGTTATTTTATCTTTCTGTCCTTTATATTTCTGAAAGTGATTTGTATATCATTTCAGAATTGTATTCCAGTTAGTAGCTCTGTACTCATGACAACCAGATTCTGAGATTTCATTTCAAGGTTTATGTATTAAGTTCTAAGACTTAATAATAGTTATGATGTTTCCCTTAATTTTTCCGCATTTGCTTTATATTATTGACGTTTGGATGTAGTGGTTCGCCTACGGGTTAAGGTAGGTGCGCTTACGACACAATGGAATTTTAGGTCATGACAAGAAGAAAAGATAAAATCCAATCAACTCTGATCTCCACGGTGGCTCCTAGCTCTTCTAGGTCAAAAGTTATTAAAAATTGTGTTAATGTGTATTTATAGATGTAGATCACGTCTTAGATCACTCCAAAATTGAGTTGGAATAAATCTCAGGTCTTCGGTGCTATTTTTGTGTGAGGCGTCAACTTGGCCTTAGTTTATTTCCAGCAGTTCAAGCCGTTTGCGCCAGATTAGTGCTAGGCCTTGCTTCTAGCATATCGTTCATTTTTTTGTCTTCAACAATTGACGCTTCTTAGTGCGAAGCTTGCGTATAGCCTCAGTCCATTTTAAGCAATTCAACATTCTTTTAAGGCTGCCTTAGGGTTAGGGTTTGGGGTTCTTCAAGTTGTTAAGTTTTGATTGTTCACATCTTAAATTTTGAATTATTTACTTCATCCATCATCACTTAATGATTAGCAAATAATCATTATACGATGAATGGAGCCACTATATTCTCCTCCTAATTGTTGCTTTAAATTCATAGTTATTACTCCAAATTTCATCTCCAATGTACCTACAAAGTAAAAGTATAATATTAAACACAAATTACTATAATTAATACTCAAACAACGATTAACGAGCCAATATGTGAGGTGATAAATGTATAAAAGTACATATTTTAAGATGAACATCACTAAGTGTTGTAAAGTCTCATTGTATCTCCAAGAGTTTAAGGATTAGAATTGTGCTTGTATGTGTGCAATAGAAATAGGAATATGCTTAGAACTCTTAGCTATTTCTATTGTGTATTATGGACATAATTAGAATGTATAGAAGACAAAAAATAGAGAGCAAGTTCTCTTAGTTTTTGTGTGTAAACTTTCTTCAACCTAAACATAGAAAGGCAGTATTTACATCATTCTTTAATGTGTTTATTTAAGGAATTCCTAAAACCATGATCACTAGAATAATTATTAATCATATTTATGTACAAAAACAGAGAATGCTTGACCTAAACTAATCGCGTCAAACTCCTCAAATCAAAATCAAGTAAAGTCCTAAATTTAAATCGGTTTTCTCAATCATGATCATAAACAGATACTTGATACTATTATACATGGATATAAAATTTATTATTAACTAAGACTAATAAACAGTCTCAAGATCATTTTAATTTTCATAATTTGACACCAAAATCGCTACAACTGAAGCATAAAGGGGATTTCTAGCTCAGAATTCTATAGGGCATAAAATTATTAAAGACAACATTTCAAAAAATCGAGAGGACAGTAACAAATATAGGTGAATTCAAAATATCTAAGTCAAAATACAATATAGACATACGTAGAGCACGCAAATGTAAAAATAGAAAACCATAGCAAAATTAAGGAACAAACCTTTGGGGTGAAAGATCGCGACTCTATTAAGTCTAATACGATCCACAACGGGACCTTGCAAAGGGAAATGACCATAGAAAATATACAAGTTTGCCATAGATCCGAACTTTGATATGGGAAATTTATAGCAGTAGTGATGACAATGTAAAGTCTTTCAAGGTAAATTTCACGACCCCCTTTCAAGAATCGTGGTGGCACCTACACAATCTCATTGGTAGGCTATATGACATAAGTAAAAGCGAAAGATATCAAAATACTATATAAGCTGTCTCATACTCTAAATGCGAAAGTAATAATAAGTCTGATACATCAAAAACATCCCCAAGTGATATAGTCTGTAGATACAAGAGCACTATACAACAATACAAGTCTGGAAGTCAAGGGCATCAAAGTGCCAAAACTGAATACATAACCGAAATGTCGGACATGTCTCTCAAATACAATAAAAGACAAGAGTAAAGATGAGAGTATCTAGGGCATGCTGAATGGAAGCATCCTCACCCCGAACCCTGGAAGTTTGCCCGCTCAGACTCACACTCGAGCTCACGAACTAGTAGTGGGATCTGTATCTGCATCAGGAAAAGATGCAACAAGTGTAGTATGAGTACACAACGTACCCCCGTAGACATCGTAGGCCGACAACGACGTAGGATACGTAAAAAGAGATAAATACCAAGTTGACACAAATAGTCATATACTAACAACTTAATACCCCAAATACTGTCATATTATCCATAGAAGGTTCACAAAATCATCATAGCACCTTGTTCATGTAAGATTTCATAATCACCTAAGTCACTCAGTTCCATATTAGTTCAATAACAGAAATTCATGTATGAATGAGCAAATAACAATGCTTACGTATCTAGCGATCCAATCAAGTTACCAATTAACAACCCAACGATTAGTTCATCTACCAATACCCAAGTAAGATAGGTTGACCCTAGAACACAATATCCTATCACAATTCTTTTCACAGGGAGTCACTATTTGTCTAATCACAATAATATAAGCTTTCTATTTCACCCAACCCCTGGACTGATTACGGAATTATACAAGTGAGGGCAGCACACATGTGATAAACGCAACATCCACATTATAATCTTAGTAGAAATCTACGCCTTTAATCTTTGATTAGAGGAGGGAATTACATACCAAATATTCACGTCATTAACTACTACACCAAACTTCCAATCAATTCTCTCTAGACTCTCTATCAATTAATATTATCAATTATCAAGCAAACAAGATTTATCCAGTCCTCTATGATTAACATACTAGTTCTGCCAATAAGATCCACACTTCCCAAGCCCTCGCTTCAGTGAGCTAAACTCCGGCCGAGATAGAAATGTCAGAGCTAGAACTGGTGCCACCATGGCAGACACCAAATACCAGATCATGAGAAAACATCCCAAACTCCCATCAAACACCTGAAACACACCCGAAACCCTCCGGACACAAACCATACATGCTTGTCTAAGGTAAATAGTACTATGAACTCGCTCGTACCCTAAGATTTCTCATTTAATCGAGCTAAGACATACATTTCTAAATAATTATTCGGGAAGACCAAATATCCAAACGTTATAAATAAGGCCACAAAATACATCCGATTGCATTGAAAAGTGAACCAATGACTTGTCTAAGTCATAAATAACCCTCCAGAACTACCAGAAGTGACGGAACTCGGAAACGAACCCATTTAGTCAAAAGACAACTTTGAGAACAAGCAAATAAGGGTCTTTAGCTAAAAAAAGACCAGACGTGTCATTACAAACGAAACAACTTCAAAGGTTGGATTATATCCAAGTCATCAATTTAGAACCACCGAATTATATACTTGATTAGAATCTCCAAGTTCCTCAACTTCTACCCGTTACACAAGTCTGATAGAACCACATGAACTCTGAATACATCAAAATCTTCCTTGTACTCTCACTTAACTCGTCCAAAACTCTGGACACCTCGCTGAACCTCCATCTATCATATCTCGCTATTTATCAGCCTTACGATTTCCTAACGTATCGACCCTACTTTCCATCTACCTTACATTGCTCGATTCCTTCGAAGTTCTTTAATAGCTAAAATACTCGTTCCCATTATTAATCAACAATACTTCAACACAGTCTACCATCAGTCACCAATCGTAACTCAAGGAACATTTATCATAACGTTTAGTCGATTACCGTGAACTAACTTTTCGAGCGTACCATATAATTTCACCCGATCGAAAAGATGCGAAATAAATGCTACTAAAATCCACATCTAACTCAAGAAGTTCCATTGTTTCAATCCAATCTATTCTTATCTCGAAGAGGCACCTTACTCATTCCAAATTATATCAACCATGCATTTAGCTAAATCTTTGTATTTCACCTATCATTTCAATCATTATCATAACTATCATCCAATCATTAGTCAACCCTGTTCCAGAGTATACTGAAATATCATAGGCCTCGCACGCTAACTGAACCAATTCTGGAAATAGTAGGACACTACATACTCCACAACAAAGAGTCTCCCTTACCCCACTCGAACCTTTAAACCGGAAGCTTCTCCCTATCTAGCACATACCGTGTACCATTTCATATGAAATTCATGCACTAGAAAAGGCACCAACCCATTTCAGTTTCTCCGACCAACAATCATTTAGTACCCCCACGATAACCCAAACCATGGCTGAACTAATGCATAATCCAGAATGTCGATCCTTAATTATCGAACATATAATCCTACTAACATCCTCATGGAGTTTTGTCGAAATACCCTTACCAACAATCTCAAACTAAAATAATGCTTCTTCTATATTAGCTTATAAGTTACTAGCCTGATCCTCGATACCCAAAGCTTTCCACAAATAGAATTGATCAAACCGTCGTCAATCTGTTACCAAATTTATCCCATTGACCAACACCTTACCTTACTTTGTCGAGCTATTACTTTTTCATTGTACCTATAACTATAGAATTTCTCATGTATTAACCTTTACATACTATATCCACAATCTTATCCTAGAACTGGATGCACACGCTATAATCCCCCAATAGAACTCACATCATCCAGCGTGAAAGTCATTCCTATTAGTCGATCACTGGCTCCCATTATCCTATGACGTAGTCCAACATACCAAATCATATACGATCTATTTCCCTCACCCTATGCAAAACAACTGCAAAAAACTCACAAATCAACAATCTTTTGGTTTCAAGACCCCCTTTTTATCTCTAACCTTAACCACCAAGTGATCTTACGTACACACCCACTAGGAGAAGAAACACGACTGCTCTGTAAACTTTACCCGTCACAACAATCTTGCCACCTGGCCTAGAACAGAAAACCATTCCTTGAAGGAATTCACAACCACTAATTCTACTCTACTATCTCAATTCTATCAAATTGTAGGCAACTTAACCTTTCATAACCCATACAACATCCACCCTCGTGCAACTTGTAACATAACCTATCAACCATGTCAGGTACCATTTCCCCCCTTCTTATAACGGAGATTGATCCATCCCATTACTCTTACTTGCACCTCTGAATTATCATTCCCACTTTCCAAGGATATCACCGAACTGAGAAATCCCAATCATAATTCTACTAAACCAAACCTTCAACCCATAGCGGAAGACTAAATTAGGTCACTCGTCCATGTCTTAGTAACACATATCATACCCTACCGCACGACGTCATCTCAAACACCTCACACACGAATTTAGGAGTGTGTTACCACCATCGGTGATAGAATAGGAAGAAGAAGTTTTATATAACAATTTGATTTAACTTAGCAAGACTCTACTAGACATTTCTCTTGTATTTAAGACAATTTAACCTAGGGCTCTAATACCAACTTTATCACGACTCCCTTTTAGGAATCGTGGTGGCACCTACACAATCACACCGATAGGCGAACCACTCCCAAATCATATACATTATATGATATAAGTAAAAGTGAAAGATATCAAAATACTACTTAAGCTGTCTCATACTATAAATGCAGAAGAAATAATAAGTCTAATACATCA
Source organism: Anisodus acutangulus (assembly GCA_029783415.1). Classification (NCBI taxonomy): domain Eukaryota; kingdom Viridiplantae; phylum Streptophyta; class Magnoliopsida; order Solanales; family Solanaceae; genus Anisodus; species Anisodus acutangulus. The sequence continues at coordinate 27,734,567 of CM056508.1, forward strand.
AAAAATCCCCCAAGTGATCTAGTCTGTAGATACAAGGGCACTATACAATGATACAAGAGCACTATACAATGATACAAGTCTGGAAGTCAAGGGCATCAAAGTTCCAAAACTGGATACATAATTGAAATGTCGGACATGTCTCTCGAATACAATAAAAGACAAGAGTATCCAGGACAAGCTGAATAGAAGCATCCTCACCCCGAACCCCAAAAGTTTGCCCACTCAGACTCACACTCAAGCTCACAAACTAGTAGTGGGATCTGTATCTGCATCAGGAAAAGATGCAGTAAGTGTAGCATGAGTACACAACGTACCCTCGTAGACATCATAGGCCGACAACGACAGAAGATACACAAAAGAAATAAATATCAAATTGACACCATATAGTCCTATATTAACAGTTTAATACCCCAAATATTGTCATATTAACCATAGAATGGTTCACAAAAATATCATATCACCTTGTTCATATAAGATTTCATAATCACGTAAGTTACTCAGTTCCAAAATAGTTCTATAATAGAAATTCATGTATGAATGAGCAAATAACGATCCTTACGTATCTAGGGATCCAATTAAGTTACCAATTAACAACCCAACACTTATTTTACCTACAAATACCCAAGTAAGACAGGTTGACCCTAAAACACAATATCCTATCACAATCCTTTTCACAGGGAGTCACGATTTGTCTAATCACAATAATATTAACTTCCTATTCACCTAACCCATAGGCTAATTATGGAATTATACAAGTGAGGGCAGGACACATGTGATACACGCAAAATCCACATTCTAATCTAAGTAGGACTGTACGCCTTTTATCCTTGATTAGAGGAGGGAATTACACATACCAAATATTCACGTCATTAACTACTACAACAACCTTATAATTAATTCTCTCTAGACTCTCTATCAATTAATATTATCAATTATCAAGCAAACAAGACATATCCAGTCCTCTATGATTAACATGCTAGTTCTATCAAGAAGATCCACTAACTCCCACATAATCCCACAACAAGTACCCTAACTTATAAAGATGTAACCGTACGAATCCAATATACAGAGAGAAGCCTAATCATGGCATTCAATCCAATTCAATAGCATCAATCAAGTATTTACAAAGATAGGCCCAATCATGGCAATCAACCCGGTTCAATAGAGTCAATCCAGTTTCCAATCAACAGATAATTCATGCAATGAGATGTGTATGTGAATGTATGATATGAATGCAATGCATATGGCAGGTACCTTTTCAAATCCAGTATACATTACATCAAGGTTTTATTATTTTTCGTACATCTATGAGGGACCTACAAAGTCTATATACCTCTCTGGAATGTCACATCAGAGCCCAACTCTTGGCTGAATAATATCTATTGCAGGAGTGTAACTCCATTCCCCACGTATCATTTCCATTGCAACATGCAATGCGATCCACCAGTAACATTATCAACATCTCAATGTTTCCATAATCTCACAAGTATTCTTACCTTTACGGCCCCTTGGGCCCACATCATATCCATACCATTCTCATATCAATATCATAGAACTATGAGTGTATGAATGCAAATGACAATATAAGACAAGATATCATGATATAATGAGATGCAACTAAGTATAGAGATGAATATCATATGCTTTCAAGAGTTCAATACATACATACAATCCTAGTACAAATCATGATATCATATCGAAAGTATGTGTGATGAGTAAATATATCAAGAACCTATGGCGACAAGCCTAAATAATCATCAATCGGAACCAACCTTAGGCTGATTCTCCAAATCACCCATTATCACAGTTCGACAACGGTACCTCCTTAAACGTTCATCACAACCATTTGAGAAGGACCCCTAAACATGCCCAAAACCCCTCAATATTTATAACTAATTACGCACTTCCATTGAAAGGGAGAGAAAACATGAATGTTTTTTATCTTTCAAGAGACTCTGTCTCGGAGAGAAAAAATAGGCCTATTTCAAAGGAGACTAGTAATTAATCCCTTCATATCATTTGACTAATTGTAACTTCTTGATTTCAATTGTTGAAGTATTTAGCAAAGACTTAGAATAAGTAAGAATATAAAATTTGATTTAAGTTAGTCCATATTTTGACTTTTTATTGACTCCATTCAAAAGAGGTAAGAAGGCCTCCATCTATATAAGTAGAAGCATTCAAGAATCACGTGACAGTTCTTATTTCCATTTGCCGACTCTCATCTTGTTAATTGACTTAATTGCAATACACGTTAAGGTAATAGGAGAGAAGGAAATCGACATATAACTGGTAAGTAAAGCTATGGACTGGGTTCTTACTCTAAGCCAGTATGACATTTCTATTTTGTTTACCGAATCACATGAAATTATACCCAATTCCATATTTGGAATGTATGAAATGCGTATGAACGGAGGAAGAAAGAGAATTTTCTAGTTAAATTGAATTGAATTGGAATTTTCAATAGATACAAATGGAAAGAAATTGATAAAACATCCCTAGAAACATACTTCTGTTACTTAGACTTATTAATAAAGTTATAGGATTTTGTTTAGATTATCAAAACAAAACTGCATGTTTACTAAGATCAACATAGATTATTAATGCGTGCATTCCATTATCGCAAAAATATTCCCCCATGGCACACCCAAAATATGGGGCAAAAATTGTAGAGGAGAAGGATCTGAAGCGATGGCTGCTACAAGAATAGAATATTCCAAAGCATTCACTTCTGAAAGAATTTGAACTAATTGTGCTACAGTTGAGCATTTCTGTCCAATCCCTACATCGACACAGTACACTGTCTCACTCTCAGAGGTGGACCTTGAATTCAGTTGCTTTTGGTGAAGCCTTGTGAAAGTAAATCGTAGCCTACCTCTAGGTCGAACATGTGTGCAAACCAATCAAGCCTCGATGATAGCCTTGCCTTTCCTCTACTCCTCGTGATAATCGAAGTCTATTCACGTATATACTATTCGTTAATATAAAGCTCACATAACATACAATGACATAATCCTTACAAACAAGACTTAAGATACTAATCCGGGCCCACATCACCATGACTCTAACTTTAATACTTAAATACCAAGAACACCTACTAGGTAGTCATATTCTTAAGTTAATTGAAAATCTATACGCATTTGAACTCTCAATTGAACACCGAGGCGGATATCAAACACCAGATCATGGAAAAACATCTCAAACTCCCATCAAATACACAAAACACTCCCGAGACCTCTCAAACACAAACCATACATATTCTTCTAAGGTAAATAATTCTATGAAGTTTCTCGTACCCTGGGATTTCCCATTTAACCGAGCTTAGGCATACTTTTCTAAAGAATAATCTAGCAAGACCAAATATCCAATCTTTACAAATAAGTCCACAAAGTATATCCTATTTGTTCAAGAAGCGAACCAATGACTTGACTAAGTTATAAATGTCCCTCCAGAACTACCGGATGTGACGGAACCCGGAAATGAAGTCATTTAGTCAAAAGTCAACTTTGAGCCAAACTATCTAACTCTAAGTTTCTAATTTTGGCTTTTTCATCCGAAACTCATTTAAATAGACCTTGGAATCTGTGCCACCCATCCCTGCTCATCACAAACACCACATATAATCTACGAGAAGGGTCAAACAATCAAATAAGGTTCTTTAGCTAAAAATGACAGGACGGGTCGTTACATCAGATACCAATTAAACAAATGTTTTTTCTCGAACAGAGAGAAAAAGGCACGAAGCTAATGAGTAACTAAAGAATCCCCATCATAACCTCATAAAAGCCCCAATCAGCTGAAATAGAATGATAGCATCGCCCACTCACTTAATCCGTCAAGACTAACTATTAATTTACGTCAACACCCTAATCTCTGTTTCTTCACAATCGAAATTTCTTTTAGAGCTGAGTCTCAAATGTAAGAACTGACTCTACTCAAAATCCCTAATTTGATCACAACCATACCTCTTTACGCCTTCGATTGAATCCATGAATTATCATAATAATTGCCATAATCCTTTAGTTGTAGCCACAATCATAGTCCAATTTGTACCAATAATATAGTATGATTGTACTAGGCTTCCTTCTAAACCATCAATATTGTATTTCGCAACAAGATTCCTTAGAAACACGAGAACTCATATCACAATGAACATATAATTCAATAGAGTCAATCCAGTTTCCAATCAATAGATAATTCATGCAATGAGATGTGTACGTGTATTTATGATATGAATTCAATGCATATGCCAGGTAACTTTTCAAATCTGGTATACAATATGTCAAAGTTTTATTATGAACCATACACCCATAGGGGACCCGCAAAGTCCATATACCTATCCAGAATGTCCTATCAGAGCCCAACTCTTGGCTGAATAATATCTGTTGTAGGCATGCACCTCCGTTCCCCGCGTATCATATCTGTTGTGGCATGTCCCATTAGAGCCCAACTCTTGGTTGAATAATATATGTTGTAGGAGTGCACCTCCGTTCCCCGCATATCATATCCGTTGCGGTATGCAACCCGATCCATCCGTAACATTATCATCAACTAAATATTTCCATAATTGCATAAGTATTCTTACCTTTCCAGCCCCTTGGGCCCACATCATATCCATACCACTCTCATATCAATATCACAGAACCATGAGTATATTAATGCAAATGACAATATAAGGCAATATATCACGATATAATGAGATACAACCACGTATAGAGATGCTTTCAAGAGTTCAATACACACATACAATCCAAGTACAAATCAGGATATCATATCGAAAGCATGTGTGATGAGTAAACATATCAAGCAACTATGGCGACAAGCCCTCAGATGGCGACAAGGACAAATAATCAGTAGTCGGAACCAGTCTAAGGCTGATTCTCTAAATCACTCATCATCATAGTTCAACACCGGTACCTCCTCAATCATTGATCATAATCGTTTGAGAAGGACCCCCAAACACGCCCAATACCCTACAATATTTATAACTAATTATGCACTTTTATCGAAGTCTTGTGAAAGTATATCATAGACTATTTCTGGACTGAGCACGTGTGCTAACCAATTAAGCCTCAGTGATAGCCTTGCCCTTATGTTGTGCCTCATCATAATCGAAGTCTATTCACCTATATACTATTCGTTAATATAAAGATCACACAACATACAAATACATAATCCTTACAAACAAGACTTAAGATACTAACCCGAGCCCATATCACCAAGACTTTAACTTTAATACTCAAATCCCAAGAACACCTATTAGGTAGTCATATCATTAAGTTAATTGAAAATCTATACACATTTGAACTCTCAATTGAAAAATGTATAAAAGCCCCAAGTTGGAAACCCTAGAAATTTCCCCCAATTGGAATAGTTTCTATACTCAAATTAAGTCTTATAACATGATCATCTAACAATATTCATCACTAATTCACATTAATACAAGTAAACTAATCCATAAAAACCTCATTAAGCATTGACTAAACTCTCTTAAACTCATAAGAATGCATAACTCATTTTTCTCCAACTCATGAACATGCAAAACCACCATTAAAGAACTTAGAAACATAAACTCAAATCACAAAGGACATAATCTCTTACCTCAAGGATGAAATTGCTCTTGGACTTCTGAAAATGCTCTATGGCGGCTATGGTTTTGAGGTATTCTAATTTTAGAAAAGAAATCTGACATAAGGGAATTTATAGGACACCTGATATAGTATTTTTTCCCCAGCGGAATCGATCCTGCTGGAGCAGATCCGCTGTCGCAAACAAGACCCTCGCTGAGGCGGTGTCACTTGACACCTCACCTCAGCGCCAAGACGAACACGACTCCGCAAAGGCGGACTTGCTCAAGCGGACAGACCCTCCGCCAAGGTGGAAATACAAACTTCCCAAACCCACACTTTGGCAAGCCAATCTCATGCCTAGGCGAATACGCCGGAGCGAGAACTGGTGCCACCGAGGCGGACACCAGACACTAGATCGTGGAAAAATATGGCAAACTCCCATCAAACACTCGAAACACTCCCGATACCCCCCCGAAGTCAAACCAAACATGTTCGTCTAAGGTAAACAGTGTTACAAACTCGCTCGTACCCTCAAATTTCCCATTTATCGAGCTAAGACATACTTTTCTAAAGAATCGTCCGGGAAGACCAAATATTCAAACTTTACAAATAAGGCAACAAAATACATCTGATTGTCTCGGGAAGTGAACCAATGACTCGACTAAGTCATAAATGACCCTCCGGAACTACCGAAAGTGACAAAACTCAGAAATGAACCCATTTAGTCAAAAGTCAACTTTGAGCGAAACTATCCAACTCTAAGTTTTAGTTTTGGGGTTTTCATCCGAAATTCATATAAATGGACCTTGAGATCCGTGCCACCCATCTCTGGGTATCACAAACCCCACATAGAGTCTACACGAAGGGTCAACTCTATAACAAGGAATTAAACAGTATCATCATTTAAAGATGAACTTCTTGAGTTGTGCATATAACTTATCCCTCCTTAGGGTTTCAAAAACCTTCTCCAAATGCTTCCCGTATTCGACTTCCTTCTTGCTGTAGACTAAGATATCATCGAAGTAAACAACAACAAACTTCCCCATGAATGGTCTAAATACATGAGTGATAAGTCGTGCTTGGAGCATTAGACAAACCAAAAGGTATTACCAATTCATACAAGCCCTGGCTAGTCTTGAATGTAGTCTTCCATTCATCACCTTCTCCCATATGAATCTGGTGATTTCCACTCTTCAAATCAACTTTTGAAAGTTTTTAGCACCATACAATTGATCAAATATATCGTCTAACCTAGTGATTGGAAAATGATACTTGATGGTGATTTTGTTGATTGCCCAGCTATCGACGCACATCTTCCAAGTTCCATTTTTATTAAGAACAAGCAAAGCGACAAGGGATAAATATCTCTCTTACTACTCTCCTCTTTAATAACTCTTCAACTTGCCTATAGAGTTCAACTTGTTGTATTCATCCTATAAGAAACTTTGTTCGTCAAAGAAGCCCTAGGTATAAGGTCAATTTGATGTTGAATCTCACTCATAGGTTGAAGTTCTAATAGGACATCATTAGAGATCATATCATCAAACTTAGTAAGTAGCTCTTTGGCTCGTGCATCTAACTCATTCTCCTCCTCTTATGAGTCCTCCATAGCTATTGCAATATATAATGTCTTATTTATTAATGTGTCCAACAACTTGTGATCTGGTCATTACGATATTCCATGAGTTTGATCTTCTTATTAAGCTCTCTTGGGTGCAATGACTTCATAGTTATCTTACATCCATCAACTGTAAATAAATAGGTGTTAAGGTATCCATCATGATAAGCACACCTGTCATATTGCCATGGTCTCCCAAGTAATAAATAGTGGCAAACATCTATATAGATCACACCAAATTTGGTATTTATAGATTTTATCGATTGAAAAAGAGACCAAACATCTTTTTATGACCTTCACACCTCCACAATCTTGTAACAACCTAATGTTACAAGGCTTGGGATGTCTCTCGGTCTTAAAATCCAATTTACTCATCATATTTTCTCAAACAACATTAGTGCAACTTCCACCATCAATAATTATAGAATATACCTTGCCATGTGATGGTGTGGAAAAGTGTTTCTCTTTGACAATTTTTTTCATCTTTATGTTTAGAATGTAAGCTCCTCTGAATAGCTAAACAATCACCTTCATCGGGTTTAACATCGGCATCCTCATGTTCCTCATCAACTTTCTCAGATTGTTGGTTGTCTTCATGATCATCCTCATCTTCTTTGTCAACTTACATAATAGGCCGACTGGAACAATTAGCTTGCACATGGACAAAACCATGGCATATAAAACACTTTCTCCTAGTTGTATCCCCTTGAGGTTTCTTCTCATCACTCTTATCATTGGTTAAATTAGAAGAATTACCTCCATAACTTGCCTTGAAATTTCCACCACCACTACTATTACTCCCCTGGTTGGAGTAATTTTTCTTAGGATAAGATATTCTTTTCTCCTTTTGTTGTTGTTCAATATTGATAGAAAGTTTTTGTACATTATTGAATGTCTAATAAGGTTGCAGTCGAATAACATATGAGATGGAGACCCTCAACGCACCAATATATCTTGCCATAGTCTACTCCCGAATATAGTCTTCCACGGTCATATCATCTTGCCGAAGGTTATGATACTTCAAATAATTTTTTTATTTGTATATATTAAAAATAAAATATTTACGCAATTCCTTCTTAATCTTCTCCCAAGTTCAAATCTCACCACAACCTTCTCTTTTTCTTTCCCGCTTCATCTTCTCCCAAGTTCAAATCTTGCCATGACCTTCTCTTTCTCGTTCTTTTTCTCGTCTATGATTTTCTCACCAAAGTTATGCATATCATTGAAGCTTGATGGTAGTGATCTTAACTCTTTTCTCCTCATAATAGTATTTAAACTGAAAGATTCGTTCAACTGTGAGTAACTTCTCCATAAACACATCCCATTGGGTCACATCATCTATTTTTTTCCTTATATGATTCCTCCTTCTTCTTGGATTATTAAAGTCATCGCCTTTTTTCTCCTAGCAATATCTGAATTATCGCTAGAGTCGTCTTCATCAACATCATGAAACGGATTAATATCATACCCTTCAGCATCATCCTTTGTCGATCTTGTCTATGGTAACGTTGAAGTTGTATTTGTAATTGCTCTATCATCCTTCTCATATCTTTCGTCTTCATGTCATGATTCACTGCTCTTCCTTCATCTTCTTGAACCCAATATCCTCTTATTGATTGTATATTATCCATGTTATTCTTCAACTATGCTATGATACCAACTTGATGTGATTCTTCGAGTTAACAAAGAACCAATCGACCAGGATCTTGATCTTGAAGCAATTTGATGGGCAAAATTTAAGAAACAGACGTATCTCAAGCTATATCTCAGAATTTTAGTGATTCAAAAATGAGGTGAAAGATGACGATCTGAACTATGAGAATAACTATTTACTCATTTTAAACAAGTAAATATGAGAGTGAAACGATGGAAAGAAAGTCAGAATTCTGATTGTGAAAAAGAATGAATTTAATCAAAGGACGTGTTCTCGAATGATCAATAACCAATAAAGTTCCTAAGTCACCACTTGAAATAAATTAACATGATAAAGAAACACCACACACTATTGAAAATAAGATAAAGACTATCATCACCTTGCTTGGAACCAAAAACAAGGATAAAGAAGAAGAAATAGAGAAAACAACTCTATTGCAAATTAGGATTAACCTCCAAAACCGTGAATTGTCTTTTACAAAGCATGACAATATTTTATATAGGCCTAGGGTATCTTCTTTGATGGCTGCAAAATCCTATTTTACTCTAGAAAGGAAATAGTTAAAAATAAGAAAAGTAAAATCCCTATTTTATATGGAAAAGAAGAAAGTAAAACCTACCAAAAAAAGGAAAACACTAATCCTGATTTTAGAAAGAAAGGATTTTAAGGCTTCTTGGAATTGAAATCCTTGGGCTTCTTGAATTTGAAGACAAATCCATACACCAATTCTTGGATTCATGAGAGCTTGTTCTTGGCGGCCTAAAAAAAAGAAGCCCAATATAGCTTCTTAATTTTCATACTTTTTCTTGCCATACTACCAAATCGTTGGGGTCTATCTCAGCTGTCAATATTTTTTACCATGGTTCGGCTTGTGTCGTTTACTGATACAAGTGCTGTCATGATTAGATATTGATAGTCTTGTTTGATTGAATCATGTTCAAAGTACAGTTTTACCACTATGTGCTTGTGGCCATTGTGTTTTGCTTGAGTCATTTTATAAAATTACTTTTTTAACTTTTAAAATAAAATAAAATTAAGTTAACGTTATCCAAGTAAGTAAATGTTGGAATTTTTGTTAGATGTGGATTAACATTAACTGGATTATCATTGTGGTTCATAAAACTGTCTAAACAGATAGAATTAGTAGACAATATCTGGCCATCTACTTTGAATTCACTAAAATATGTTAGATCATGGAGTAATGTATATACCATTTAAAAGGTGAATTATGAACAAAGTCGATCTACTATTGTTTTTCCAACCTAAATTAAAGTCTACTCTTATAGTATATCAGGAATATTCATCTTTTCAATTTTGGACTTCGTGACGTGAATTTCTGTGCGTCATTCACCACCAGCATCTCATTCTTGACCAATTAAAGCAGAAAATCAACAAATTTATAGTGATAACACCTATCTAGTATTGATCAGTTGTTGTAATTTATTGTGTTGCATGCGGTTTGCATCTTCAAATACGACACCTTAACTACTTAAGTACGGTAGCAGAAAAAAGAAATACGACACGGCCTTAACTATTAGTATAATTAACGTATATTCTAAATATACTCTATATATTTTGTAATATTTAGTGTTGTATAATTATGGTAGATATAAGATTCTTGTTGTATTAGGATTCCACATTGTACACACTATATATATTTGTATTAATGAGAAAGACTCACTAGGGAAGATTAATACAATCTTATATGGTATCAAAAGTCAAAACCTAAATCCTATTTTTCTCTACCCGCAACCTCCTCCCCTTCTCGATTTAATCCACCTTAAAGGCTGCCTCTCAATTCCAGCAAACAACATTGTTGTTTGCTCAATTCCCGAAAAACATGTATTCTGTCTTCTTCAGCAAACAACAATTTTCTTTGCTCAATTCCAGAAAAGTACCATTTTTCCCTTTCATTATTCACCTAAATTAATCCACTATAATGACTTCTCCCACAACTCCCACAACAGCCTCATCCTCCTCTGGCGTCACCCATACCATACCCACATCATCTTTTTCTCCTTCCGTTCATCCAACACTCACCGTAACCAACATTAAGAACTTTATCCATGTGGTTCTTGATCAAGAAGACGATCAGTACTCTCCGTGGGTTGAACTTTTCTGTATCCATGCATATGTCTATAACGTGCTTGATCACTTTGACGACTCCTTCCCTTGCCCCATAGAGGTTGATGACCTGACATGATACTGTCTTGACGCCATTGTCAAACAGTGGATCTATGGTACTATTTCTAAGGACTTGCTTCTTACAATAATGAAAATCGGCGCCACGGCTCGTGAGTTATGGATTCGGTTAGAGGAGAATTTTCAAGACAACAAGCACACCCGTGTTGTCTACTTAGAAGAACAATTCAATAATACGCGTCTTGAAAATTTTTCTAACATGTCCGAATATTGTAAGCAGTTGAAACTAGTGGCGGACCAATTGTCCAACATAGGAATGCTTGTTTCCGAAACTAAGATGGTTCTCCAATTAGTTGCTGATCTACCAAAGGGTGAATACGATACTTTGGCCACGATGATACAACAGGTCGATCCTTTACCCAGCTTCAACAAGGTCCGCTCGCAATTATTGTTGGAAGAAACCCGACGTGCAAAACAGGATGAACATAATCAAAAGGTGTTAGTGGTTGAAACGCCTGCCCAAAACACCACTGTCACCGGCTAGCCACAACCGCAAGAAGACAACCAGCCGCGGAACAATTGTGGCGGCGACAGGGGTGGTAAGGGCCGCGGTAACAGCAAAGGGTCCGCAGTCGAGGACGTGGCGACAGAGAATGGAAGTAGCAGCCCAGCGGCGCAGGCACATGGACCGGTCCCTATCAGTGGCCCAACCATCTCGGTTGGGCCCCTTTTTCCTTTCCTCGGTCCTATGCCTAATACTCACAGCCTGGCGTGTTAAGCCCAGATCCAGTACACCACCGTCCAGTTCACGGTTAGGGCCATCAGACCCAGTAGTCTTTTCCTTCCAACGGCCTAGCCCACACTGATTTGGGCCGGGCCTTCAGCATCCTAACTATGCAACAACCCAATGACGGTTGGTATATGGATACGGGAGCCACATCTCACCTCACCCGCTCTTCAGGTTATCTCTCCAAACTATTTCATTTAAAGTATCCTCAATTTATTACTGTTGGCAATGGTCATCGCATTCCGGTTCAGGGTTATGGTACCACTTACACACAACCACATCCCCCACCCTTCTCCCTAAATAACGTTCTGTATGCCCCCAAAGTCATTAAAAATTTAATCTTTATTAGGAAACTCACTCGTAACAATTCTGTGTCTATTGATTTTGATCCGTATAGTTTTACTGTGATGTTTTTACGTACGGGGACACCTCTTACGAGATGCAATATCATATGTGACCTCTATCATTTCCCATCCTTTTTGGCTGTCAGTTCCAGCTCACACACCTCCCTCGCTGCTATCTCACCGTCAACTTGGCACAATAGGCTTGGACACCCAAGAGCTCATGTTTTTAATTTTCTAAGAAGCAATAATTTTATTCATTGTAATAAGGGGAAACTTGCCCAAAACTGTGTTTCTTTTCAATTAGGCAAACTGTGTTTCTTGTCAATTAGATGATTTCTCCCACTTTATTTGGATTTACCCATTAAAATTGAAGTCGGACGTCTTTTCCAAGTTTCTCGAATTTCGTATTTTCATCAAAACATAATTTGAAAAAACCATTAAATCTTTTCAGTGTGATAATGGTCGTGAATTTAATAATTCCATATTTCACAAATTTTGCAAAAATAATGGCATGGTTTTTCAATTTTCGTGTCCACACACCTCTCAAAATGGCAAAGAAGAACAAATCATCCACACAGTTAATAACATGGTTCGTACCTTCCTGTTTCATGCCTCTCCCTGCCTCTTTTTGGGTCTATGTAGTTAAAATGGTAGAATACACCATTAATATTTTACCCACTAGTACCCTTCATAACATGACCCCAACCAAAATATTATACCGATGGATCCCCTCTTATGACCACCTTCAGATTTTCGGTTGCCTTTGCTATCCAAACCTTGCGTCCACCGCCCCTCATAAATTCGCACCCTGAACCACTCTGTGTGTCTTCATAGGTTTTCCGTCTAATCATAAGAGTTATTTGTTCTATGACCTGTCCATTCGTCAAATTCACGTCTCTCGTCATGTCACATTTGACGAGACAATTTTCCCTTTTGCAAACATACAAAAAACTAGTAACACGGACTATACCTTTCTAGACGAGTCAGACACCTCCCCCGTCATTCTCACCAAAATTTACCGTACCACCACTAACAATCCCTCATCTCCATCTCTGCAACCCACCTCTGCTGACACTGGCAGTGGGTCTGCCCATGCTCCGTCGTCGTCGATTCTTCACCCATACTCCGATAATCGGCCCGATGCCTCTCTGTCCCATCCGACCTCCATCTCCACCACCCACCGACGACCAGTGTGTCACCGCCACCTGCCGCAATCATTCCAAACACCCAAGCCCACCCCAAATCATTTCCAGTTCCCGGAACCCATCCCGATAGTAGTGCTCGAAACAACCCAAACCCACCGACATCCGTCAACCCAGCCCCAACACTATACCATTGACCCCGCAACCTCCCCACACCTACTTTTCCACATCGACAATGTCACCAGGTAACCCAATCAACATCGATCTATCCAGATCATCACCCTCAATGAGCCCAACGACAAACCCAGAATCCACGACCTCGATAAACTCCCCCGTAACCCGACCCAACTGTCAACCCCTTACCTACAATGCCACATGTAACCCAGAACCGGCATCACCTCAAACTAACAACCCTACCCCTGTCCCCAGACACGACATAGAAACCCGTGCCCAACACGGAATTTTCAAATCGAAATTCCACTTCAACCTATCTATACAAAATATATCCCCAATTCCCAAAAACCCAAAATTAGCCAAACAAGACCCTAATTGGAATGCGGTCATGCATGAGGAATTTAATGCTTTAACAAAACAACACACTTGGGATTTGGTTTCTAGACCGGAGGGGTGAATGTGATCTGATGCATGTGTCTCTTTCGCTACATATACATAGACAGTGGTGAGCTAGAGAGATATAAGGTGAGACTTGTGACTAATGGCACTAATCATCATAAGGGTATTGATTGTGGTGAGGCATTTAGTTCGGTTATTAAACCGACTACTATTTGTACAGTTCTGAATATTGCTATGGGTAAGCATCGGCTGATTCATTAGCTTGATTTGAAAATGTGTCTCAACACGGGGATTTGATAGAAACTGTTTACATGCACCAGCCGCTTGGTTTTGTCTATCCAGCAACCCCTCAGTATGTATGCCGTCTTCGTAAGTCACTTTATGGTTTGAAACAGCCCCCTAGCGTGGTATGATCCCTTTGCACAGTACATTATACAAATTGGGTTCGTATGCAACAAGTGTGATAATTCTCTATTTATTTTTCATCAAGATAGTAACATTGCTTATTTATTGTTATATGTGGATGAAATTATTCTTACTGCCTCCTCTGATTTGTTGAAAAATGAGATCATTACATTGCTTAAAACCGAATTTGCTATGACTGACTTGGGAAGTTGAGTTATTTTTAGGGATTTCAGTGACTCGTTCTGCAGATACTATATTTTTGTGTCAGCGTAAGTATGCAGATGAGATAGTGTAGAGGGATAAAATAGTAAACTGCAAGGTCATGTCCACTCCGATTGACTCTAAATCAAAGCTTAGTGCTATTGTTGGTGATCCAGTATCCGATCCTACTCTTTATAGGAGTCTTGCAGGTGCACTACAATATCTTACTTTCACCAGGCCTGATATTGCTTATGTCGTTCAGCAGGTGTGCTTATTTATGCATGCCCCCAGGGTGCCTCATTTCACAGCCCTTAAGCGTATCATTCCATACGTTAAGGGAACACTTGATTATGGATTTCATATATACCCCTCAGCACTGACCATATTGTTATTATATACGTATATTGATTGGGTAGGTTGTCCATACACGCACTGCTCCACCTCTAGCTATTGTGTGTTCTTAGGGAATAATCTCATCTCCTAGTTTGCCAAGAGGCAAGCCATATTATACCGTTCAAGTGCAGAAGCAGAGTATCGAGGCATTGTAAATGTTGTTGCTGAGATTTGTTGGCTCCGAAACCTTCTTCTAGAGCTTCAGTGTCCCTTGCGTAAAGCGTCTTTGGTTTACTGTGATAACATATCTCCCATATATTTATCTCATAATCTGGTTCAGTATCAGCGAACCAATCATATTGAGATGGATATCCACTTTGTTCGTGAGAAGGTTGCTCTCGGTCATGTTAAGGTGTTGCATGTGCCTTTTTCATAATAGTATGCGGATATCTTCACGAAACATCTTCCTAGACAGCTAATTCTCGACTTCAGATCCAGTCTTAGTGTCCGGCCTCCTCCCACTCCAACTGAGAGGGTGTATTAACATATATTCTAAAATATACTCCATATATTTTGTAATATTTAGTGTTGTATAATTATGATAGATATAAGATCCTTGTTGTATTAGGATTCCACATTATATACACTATATATATTTGTATTAATGAGAAAGACTCCCTAATGGAGATTAATACAATCTTACAAGTATGTTGTCTTAAATGCATTTGCAAATTGCAACTATACCTTAAATTTGGACTTGGATGCAAATAGCAAAGACTTAAAATCACTTTTTCTAGCTTGAAAAAAGTAAAACCCATCGATAGGCACATGTGCTCGTCCGGATTTTTCACCTAACAACTCAGGTAGCACTTCTTCTATTTAGAGAGTTGGACTGTGTCATTTAGATATGTTTTGTACAATCAGACAAATATATAAAATGTGTATAACACACTCACTGATGAAGTGGCAAAATGACAAATTAAGTTAGGACATGTGGCATTTGATCAAATAATAACATTAAAAATACCTTTTGAGAAAAAATAATATTTCAAAAAAAAATACGCTACCAACCCAATCATTTTACACACACTTAAAAAAATTATTTAGCAGACCAACCCCCCCCCCACTAGATCTGATAGCCTTCCTCGCCCCCACCCACCCCCCCTCCCCACCTCTCTTCTATGGAGCTGTAAATTTTGGTTCCTTTGAAAACATTTGTTGCAAATCTAACACACGAATCTGTTGGTTGCCATTAGAGTATTTGGTGAGAGAGCTATCATTTCTGCTTCTGGATCTACAAACGCTCATCATTTTTAACTTCAATAAAACTATAAAAAAAACAGCAGAAATCAAAAAAAGTTAGGCCCCGTTTGGCCATGCGAATTATTTATTTTTATCCAAAATTATTTCACTCTATTTACAAATTAGCGGTTGAACATAAAAATTTCAAATACAACTTCTTTGAATAACACCTGAAATCTTGTTTTAAGAACAAATCAATTACCCATTTGATTTTTTTAATAATCCAAATAAAGCAAATGTTGAAATGAAATTTTGGTTGAATGATTATTCGGTGTAGCAGTAGTGGCGGTGGAAATGGATGCAATAGTGATGGTAACAGATTTGAGTCGAAAAATCTAACTTCCATTAAAGGAGTAAACTTGATGATGGTAGAGAAAAATAATGAAGAAGAAGATAAAGAAATAAAAAGAAAAAAAATCTATTTTTGGGCTCTTCATGTGCCTGTTTGGTATGCAATTCAACCAATTTTTTAGGTTAGTAAAAAATGTCTAAACGACACAGTCGAACCCTACCTCAGATGTCTAATTGGAACAAGGTTTAACTAAGGTCATCAAGTGAAAAATTCGGATGACCACAATTGGCTGTTAATGAACTTGTACTTCCTTTGGCTTTGGTTGAAGTTTGTACCAGAAGTTGGGCATGGTAGATAATGGTCGTTAATAATCACTAGTAAAGAGTAGTGCAAATAGTATTCAAATATTAGCCGAAGGTGCAAATGATATATAAATTCATCGGAGTGAAGAATAGGAGAACATGACAAAAAATGGTCCTTTACCTTTGATAGTAGGTTCAAAATAGTCCCTTAAGTATTAACTGGGCATTTTTGGTTCTCTAAATTTGTCAAAAGTGAAACCTTTTGGTGTCCTTCAAATATTAATCAAACTCTGATTGATAAATTTAATTAAATTGTGAAGAAAAACATTTAACCGAAAAAATAAAAAAAATTATCAAAGTCTCAAAAAACGCAACATAAAACACTACACCAAACGCAAAGAATAAATAAAAATAACAGAAATTGCACCTCAAAAAGCTGCACCAAATTTCTGAAATAGACCAAAAATAACATAAACTACACTTCCAAATGTGAGTTCCCCATTAAATGTTTTCTATTTTGGCAATTTCGATTAAATATAACAATTAGAGTTTGATAAATATCTGACTGACACCAAACGTGCTTACTTTTGGCTAACTTTAAGAACCAAAATTGCTCAAATAACATTTAAGTGGCCACTTTTAACTTACTGCCAAAGATAAGGGACAATTTTTGTCATTTTTTAATAGCTTATGCACATATGGATTTTGTAGAATTGTATTAATGTCCCTTGGTGAGTCTTTCTCATTAATTCAAAATATATATAGGGTGTACAATGTAAAATCCTTATACAATAGGGATCCTTTAACTACCATAATTACACAAGTCTAAATATGGCTAAATATTTAATATTGTACACGTTAATACAACCCCTCAGTTAGAGTTAGAGGAGGCCGGACGCTTAGACTGGATCTGAAATTAAGGAAGAGCTGTCAAGGAAGGCCTTTCGTGAAGATATTCGCATACTGATACGAAGAAGGCACATGTAATACCTTAACATGACTGAGAGCAACCTTCTCACGAACAAAGTGTATATCCATCTCAATGTGCTTGGTTCGCTGATACTGAACCGAATTATGAGATAAATATATGGCGGATATGTTATCATAATAGACCAAAAACGTCTTATGCAAGGGACACTGAAGCTCCAAAAGAAGGTTTCAAAGCCAACAGATCTCAACAACAACATTCGCAATGCCTCTATACTGTATTTCTGCACTCGAATGAGATAAGGTGTCTTGCCTCTTGGCAGACCATGAAATAAGGCTATCCCCTAAGAACACACAACAGTTGGAGGTGGAGCATCACGTGTCTGGACAGTCTGCCCAGCATCCGTATATGATAACAATCAGGTCGGTGCTGAAAAGTATAAGTGCAATCCATAATCAAGTATACCCTTAACGTATCGAATGATACGCTTAAGGGTAGTAAAATGAGGCTTCCTGGGGAATGCATGAACATGCACACCTGCTGAATGACATAAGCAATGTCAGGCATGGTGAAAGTAAGATATTGTAGTGCACCTGCAAGACTCTTGTAAAGTGTGGGATTGGATATAGGATCACAATCAACAACACTAAGCTTTGATTTAGAGTCAACCGGAGTGGACATGATCTTGCAGTTCGCCATTTTAGCCATGTACACTATCTCCTCTACATACTTGCGCTGACACAAGAATATAGTATCTGCAGAACGAGTCACTGATATCCCCAAAAAATAGCTCAACGTCCCCAAGTCAGTCATAGCAAATTTAGTTTTAAGTAAAGCAATGATCTCATTTTTAGCAAGTCAGAAGAGGCATTAAGCACAATGTCATCCACATATAACAATAAATAAGCAATGCTACTACTTCGATGAAAAATAAATAGAGAGTTATCACACTTTCTGCATACGAACCCAATTTGCATAATGTAATGTGCAAAGTGATAATACCACGCTCGAGGGGACTGTTTCAAACCATAGAGTGACTTACGAAGACGGTAGACATACTGAGGGGCTGTCAGATGGACAAAACCAGGCGGCTGGTGCATATGAACAATTTCTTTAAAATCCCCGTGTAGAAACACATTTTTCACATCAAGCTGATGGATCAGCCAATGCTTACCCATAGAAATACTCAAAGTTGTGCGAATAGTGGCCGGTTTAGCAACCAGACTGAAAGTCTCACCACAATCTATACCCTCATATTGATTTGTTCCATTAGCCACAAGTCGTGCCTTATATCTCTCTATCTCACCACTGTCTCTGTATTTGTGACTAAAAAGCCACATGCAATGAATCACATTCACTCCCTCCAGTCTAGGAACCAAATTCCATACATGCTGCTTCGTTAAAGCAATAAATTCCTCACGCATGGCCGCATTTCAATTAGGGTCTAGTTTGGCTAGGTTTGAATTTTTTGATATTGGGGAAATGGTTTATGTTAATAGGTTAAACTGGACTTTGGGGTTAAAAATCCTATGTTGGGCACGGGTTTCCATCGGCTGTGTGGGTGCAGTGGGTGGATGGGAAATTAGTTGGGTTAGTGGTGTCGGTCACTAGTGTGGTAGTTTGTGGCGGAGAGTTGACAAGTGCGGTTGACGGGAGGAGGCAGTGGGTGAGGTGTGTTGGGTAGGTTCGACGACGGGTTAGGGGGTGTCGATGATGTTGGGTAGTGTGTCGAGGTTGGATTAGGATAGTACTGGCGATGGGTTGTTTTTGCATTGGTGGTCCAGGTATTTGGAGTGGTTGGGGTCATGTTTCCGATGACTGGTAGGGTTTCGATGGAGGGGTGGGTGACTGGGTAGTCAACGACGGTGTTTTCTAGAGGTGGCGACTTAGTAGGTGGTGGTTGAGGGTTCCGGTTGGTGATATGGATGTTTGTCAATGGAGGAACAGAGGTGGTGCGCTGATTGCCGGTGGTGGTGGCAATCGACGATGTTGATGACTGAGATAGATGCGGTGACACGGGCGCAGAGACGCTGTCAGGGGAAACAGTGGTAGGTGGCAGTGAGGCAGCCGACCGATTGTCATCGGTGGGAGATACAATCAGCGGTAGTTGTGACCTGTCGGAGGTACTGCCGGTAGTGGTAGTGACACATGGCGGTGCCGTAACAGTCAGAGCACAGCTGAGAGATAGGCGGAGAAGCGGTGATGTGTCAGACTCGTCCAAAAATATATAATCCGAATTCTAGAATTTTTGGATATTTGTGAATAGGAAGATTGTTTCGTCAAACATGACTTGATGTGAGATGATGATTTTGCGGGAAGACAAGTCGTAGCAAAAATATCCGCTATGATTGGGTGGAAAACCTAAGAAAACACAAGGGGTGGTGCGGGGTGAAAGTTTATGCGGAGCCGTGGAGGCAATATTCAGGTAGCACATGCAGCTGGAGATTCATAAGTGCTCATAGGTTGGGATCCTACGAAATAAAATTTTGGTGGGTGTTCTATTTTGGGGAGTGTGAGTGGGCAAAATATTTAGAAAATATTTGGCCATTTTCGCAGCATAGACCCAAAAGGGAGGGGGGAGGGAAGCATGAAATAGGATTGTACAAACCACGTTATTGAGAGTATGAATGATTCGTTCGGCCTTACTATTTTAGGAGGAGGTGTCAGGATACGAGAACCAGAAAACCATGCCATTAGTAGAACAAAAATTGTAAATTGCGGAATTAATAAATTCACGACCGTTATCACATTGAAGCAATTTGATATCTTTTCAAATTGTGTTTCGACATAGGCACGAAATGCAAGAAACTTGGCAAACACTTCAGATTTGAATTAAGTGGATAAACCCAGACAAAGTGAGAAAAGTCATCTAATAAGATGAAATAAAATTTATGATCCAGTGAGCTAGTAATGGGAGATGTCCATAAATCTGCATGAACAATATCAAAGGGAGAATACGTAACACTTGAAGAAGACTGAAACGGAAGGTGAACATGTTTGCCTAAAGGACATGAAGGATAATGTTGGGCAAATTTTCCATTATGACAACGAATTAAATAGTTGTTTCTAAGAAAATTAAAAATAGGGGCTCCTGGGTGTCCAAGTCTGTTATGCCAGGTTGACGGAGAAATTGTTACTAAAGCGGTGGGAGGAGTGACATGGGCAGCTATAGATGTGGGAGGGTTGATACTAGCAGCGGACGTGGATAGGAAAGGATAGAGATCACCCTCACTATTACATGTCATAAGGAGTTTCCCGATACGGAGGTCCGTTACGGAAAATACAAATGGGTCAAAATTAATTGATACAGAATTATCGGTGGCAAATTTTCTAACGGATATTAGATTTTTGATAATGTTAGGAGCATCTAAGACGTTATTAGGGAGAATTGGGAATGCGGTGGTGGGGTTAGTGTGTATCCAAACCCTTGAATTAGAATGTGATGACCGCTTTCAACCATAATAGATTGTGGAGTATTTAAACTTCGCAGTTGAAGAAGATTACCAGAATTGTTGGTGAGGTGAGATGTGGCGCCCGTATTCATATACCATGCATTATCGGGATGTCGAGGAGTCAATGTTATGAAATTCGGGCCCAAATTGAATTGGGAGAGGCCTGAAGCGTACTGGTAGGATCCAGAAAATTGGGCCCAAAATTGATCTCCATAATTGGACGGTGTGGGAGAATTCATTATAGTGAATTATTTTTGGTGAAGGAAGAATAAAGTGGACAGAACTTTTCTTCTCAGATTAAGGAGCGGTGCCAGAAGAAAAGGGATTTGTTTGACTCCTCGGGTAAAGGAGAAAAGCACTGTGAAGCTTTCTTGGGTAAGGAAGAAAAGTAGACAACAAATTTATCTTGGGTAAAGGAGAGAAAAGAAAAAAAAACAATAGTTCCTCTGACAAGGTTGTCGAAATAGGAGGCAACCACTTTTGTTCGTCACGAGAAAGGTAGAAAGGATATAAACAGATTATTTTCCTGTTAACACGATTGGTCGAAACAAAGGGTAGTTACTTTCTATTCTCGGAAAGGACCGGTCAGTGAAAAGATCGAGGGGAGGAAAATAGGGTTTAGGTTTTGGCTTCTGATACCATGTAGAATTATATTAATCTCCCTTGGAGAGCCTTTCTCTTTAATACAAAATATATATAGGGGTACAATGTAGAATCCTTATACAACAGGGGTCCTATATCTACTATAATTACACAAGTCTAAATATGACTAAATATTTAATATTGTACTCTTTAATAGATTTAAGGGAAGGGAAATATTATCCTAGAAAACCATACTACCAAAAATGGCCTGTGGCTCAAGTACTGTTTCATTAGAACCCATCTCAGGGAACATAGATTGTTTGAACATCGCATACATCTTGATGAGCGTCAGAGTTCGTTGAACAAAAAAGAACATGCCATTATTATAACTTCAACTCTAATAGTAATAAATAACAATAGAGTGAAGTGAGAACATAATACGTGATTAGAAATGAGATATCATGAAATTCAGACGTTGCTGTTTTTAAACCACACATAGATGTAAGTACTTTAATTAAAGACATTCATTTTCCAGTTTTTATTTCTTTTTCAATAAATGCTTAAAATTTCGTTCAGAGGTGAAGAATTACTAATCATGTACTGTCTCTTCCTAATTGCCTGCAAAAGGGGGTCATATATATATATATATGTTTGGAGAAAAGAGAAGTAGAACACTATCCCTGATTTTTAGAGTAGGAAGATTTTAAAACACTTTTGCAACTTCTAAATCATCACTGCATCCAACGATATTTGACTCACTATACTCGAGTAAAGATATAGCACAATTTTGGTGTTGCAAAATGAGGGTCCTTCTCTCTTTTTTCTTGTATTGCACGTTGAAGATATAACTAAATAATTAAAGTGAGTTTCCATAATTAATAACCTAATATTTTATAATAAAATTTCTATACTTTAACGTGGTATTAGATGTTAAATATACACAATATACACACAATATACATGTGTATATTGTGTATATTTGGTCTCGGATTTGCTCATATTTTACACTCTCGGATTTGTCCCTATTAGTCAATGTAATTTATGGTAAATATTTAGTTATCTAGTTTAGGTAAAGTTGTAATATAATTAGTAGTGTATTACCATAATTAGTGTATTACCATAAATGTATAGAATAAGGTTTTAGGAATAGGATTCTCCTATTATGTAACTTGTATATATAGCCTTTCAATTAATGAAAATAATCAAGGGATTATTTCTTTCATGGTATCAAGAGTCTAGGTTTATTTTCTCTTCCAAAATACACCACTTTTTTGTCGAAATCCCTAGCCAAATCCGAGACATTGTTCTCGGATTTTGTGCCGACGAGAACCTCCTTCTTCCAAAAAATTTCTCCCTAATCCCTCAATCACATATTGTTCTATCAATATGTCTACATCCCGGAACATGTTTCATCCTGCCCTTACAGTTTCTAACATCAAGAATAACATCCCTCTTGTTCTTGAAATAGAAAACGTCCAATATGTGACGTGGGCCGAACTGTTCAAAATTCACGCACGATCGCATCAAGTCATCCATCACATAATCCCCGCGGCTCCTGAGGATACGGAGGTGCCAAAACGCGAGGATGATCCTAAGTTATGGATCACTATTGATGCTACCGTCCTTCAGTGGATATATTCCACCATATCTACCGACCTTTTGCAAACAACTATTGAGCCTGACGCTACGGCACAGGCGACTTGGGATAGACTGCGTGATATATTCTAAGATAATCTAAATTCTAGAGCCGTTATCCTTGAGCAGGATTTCTCCCACATTAATATGGAAGATTTCCTTAATATTTCGGCTTATTGCAAAAGATTAAAGGAATTGGCGGTCCAACTTCGCAACGTTGGCGCGCCAGTTTCGAACGATCTTTTGGTCCTCTAAATGGTTTTCGGCCTCTCTGAGGCCTATAGTGGTGTTGGAACACTTCTTCGGCAAAGCAATCCACTTCCGCAATATTATCAAGCTCGTTCTATGCTTACACTAGAAGAAGCAGGTATGGCAAAATGAGTGGCTACCGGTACTAGTCCCGTAGTCATGATGACCGAGTCCACGGTGTATCCTACAGGTTCCAACAACACGGGCCAAAACCACAACAACGATGACGGCAAAAAGGGTGGAAATAAAAAAAATAATGGCAAAAACTGTGGCGGCAACCGGCAGAATGATGGTGGCAGTGGTGGTCCCCGCAATGGTCAGCAGCAGCAGCAGCAGTTCTGGGCCCCACAGTGGGTCCCTATTCCATGGCAATGGGCCCCACAGCCACAGTTTGGACCCAACCAATTTTTTCCCAACTGGCAGTGGGCTGCCCAGCAGCAGTCCAGGCCCAGCTCCCCCTGGCCCAACTACAATCAGCAATCTGGGTCGAGACCGCAAGCAGGGGTGCTTGGGCCTCGGCCCCCGCAGGCCCATCACGCAGTGGCACCCACGTCTACCAATATCGAAGCCGCAATGCACACGCTTGGTTTAAATCCTCCGGACCTAAATTGGTATATGGACACCGGTTCCACTACCCACATGACATCCGATTCTGGTACGCTCTCGTCTTATTCCAATTTGAGCAACCCTCGCGGTATAATTGTTGGTAATGGTAATTCTATTCCAATTTATGGTTATGGTCATAAAACGTTATCTTCCCTTCATCCACCTCTTATCTTGAAAAGCACCCTACATACCCCCAAATTGATTAAAAACTTAGTCTCTGTCCGTAAATTTACTACTGACAATTCCGTTTCTATTGAATTTGATCCATTTGGTTTCTCTGTAAAGGATTTCAAAACGTGTCCTCTCATGAGATGTGATAGTAGGGGAGATCTTCATCCTATCACACCCAGTTCCGGTCCATCGAGTCAAGCACTATCATCCGCTTTTGCATCCATTTCTCCTTCCTTATGGCATGCTCGTCTTGGTCATCCGGGATCATCTATTTTGTCATCTTTATATAAAAATAGTTTTATTTCATGTAAGGGTACGAGTAGTACTCCAAATTGTCAATCTTGTTCTTTAGGAAAAATTGTTAAGTTGTCATTTGTAGACTCAAATTCTCATACTTCAATGTCATTTGATATTATTCATAGCGACTTATGGACATCTCATGTTCTTAGTTCTGTGGGTCATCGATATTATGTTCTCTTTTTGGATGATTATTCTAAATTTCTATAGATGTTTCCAATAGCGAAGAAATCTCAAGTTTTTTCCATCTTTCTAAAATTTAGAGCATTCATCAGAACCTAATTCGACCGTGAAATAAAAAATATTGAGTGTGATAATGGAAAGGAGTATGACAATGGGGTGTTTCGAGAATTCTGTGCTACTAATGGGATAAATTTTCATTTCTCTTGTCCTCATTCATCTTCACAAAATGGGAAAGCCAAACGTAAAATTCGTTCCATAAATAACATTATCCGTACCCTACTGATACATGCTTCCGTACCCCCATATTTTTGGCATCATGCTCTTCAAATGGCTACATATCTACTTAACATAATTCCTTCCAAAGGTCTGACATATTCTTCCCCCCTTCAAATTTTACATAATAAAAATCCTTCTTATTCTCATCTTCGGGTTTTTGGGTGTTTATGTTATCCGTTATTTCCATCCACCATAATTAACAAACTTCAGGCCCGGTCTACTCCGTGTGTGTTTTTGGGTTTTCTATCTAATCATCGTGGCTACAAATGCTTTGATTTATCCTCTAATAAAATCATCATTAATCGCCATGTCATTTTCGATGAATTCCAATTTCCATTTTCTAAGGATAATACTCTCGTGCCTAGTTCGTATAATTTTTTGGATGATAATATATCCCCATATGTTATTCAACATTTTTTGGACATATACCGCACTCCAAATTCTCCAGCGGGCCCACTACTCACTGGTCCCACTGGTCCGTCCCCCCTACCTATTCGGTACCATCGACCAGTTCAGCGATTGGGCTACCCAGCCTGGCCTGAACGGGTCGATCCATCGCTCCAGGTTCCGTGTTGGGCCAAAGAGCCCATTGCTGGCGATCCGTTCCAAACCCAGCAAATTCCCAAAATCCATCCAATTCTCCCTTGAGTCATAGACCGGTCACTTGTAGTCAACGGGGTATTTTTAAACCAAAAAGACATTTTAATTTACATTCTAATGTTCTTAAATCACCCTTTCCCCGAAATCCTGTGTCTGCATTAAATGACCCGAATTGGAAAATTGTTATGACAGGTGAATTTAATGCTCTTATTGATAATAAGACGTGGGTGTTAGTACCCCGTCCATCTGGTATTAACGTTATTCGGTCTATGTAGATTTTTTCTCATAAGGAAAATTTAGATGGTTCATTTGCCCGATATAAGGTGCGGCTTGTGAGTAATTGTAAGACTCAGCAGGTTGGTATTGATTGTGGTGAGACGTTTAGTCCGGTGGTTAAGTCGGCTACCATTCGCATTGTGCTTAGCTTGGCTCTTTCGAAGGCATGGCCTATTCATCAGTTGGATGTCAAGAATGCTTTCCTACATGGTGATCTCAAGGAAACAGTCTATATGCATCAGCCATTAGGATTCAGGGATCCCAACCATCCTCATCATGTTTGTTTGTTAAAGAAGTCCTTATATGTGTTTAAGCAGTCTCCACGGGCCTGGTATACGCGGTTTGCAGACTATGTCTCGACTATTGGGTTCACTCACAACAGATCGGATAACTCATTATTCATCTACCATCGTGGTTCATCTGTGGCCTATATCCTATTATATGTGGATGATATTATCTTGACTGCCTCTTCTGATGCCTTACGCCAGTCTATCAGACCATGCTCAGCTCCGAGTTTGCTATGAAAGACTTAGGGCCCTTGAGTTACTTTTTGGGGATTGATGTCACTCGTCATTCCGATAGGTTGTTCTTGTCACAACGGAAGTATGCAGCTGAGATCATCGAGAGGGTTGGGATGTCATCCAGTAAGTCCACTTCCACTCCAGTTGATACCAACCCTAAGCTTGGTGCCGCGGCCGGAGTCCCTTACGAAGATCTGACCCGCTATCGCAGTCTTGCAGGGGCCCTTCAATATCTTACCTTTACCAAACCGGATATTATGTATGTTGTCCAGCAGGTGTGTTTATTCATGCATGATCCCCGAATTGAGCACATGAATGCACTCAAATGCATCATCCGATATATTCAGGGTACACTGGACTATGGTTTGCATTTGTATCCTTCATCGACATCTACACTTCTCTCATACACAGATGCTGATTGGGGTAGATGTCTAGACACCAGACGGTCTACGTCTGGCTACTGTATGTTCCTTGGCAACAACTTGGTCTACTGGTCTGCGAAGCGTCAGTCGACTCTATCCCGCTCATGTGCCGAGGCTAAATATTGAGGGGTAGCCAATGTAGTCTCAGAATCGTGCTGGTTACATAATTTGCTTTTACAGCTTCATTGTCCAATTCAAAAGGCAATCTTAGTTTATTGCGATAATATTAGTGCCATTTACCTTTCTGGTAATCTGATTCAGCACCAACGCACTAAACATATCGAGATGGACATTCACTTTGTCCGTGAAAAGGTTGCTCGGGGTCAGGTACGCGTCTGTCATGTCCCGTCAAGATATCAGATTGCAGACATCTTTACAATGGGTCTTCCCTCAGTTCTTTTTTAAGATTTTAGGGACACTCTCAGCGTTCGAAGACCGCCCGCTATGACTGTGGGTGTGTGTTAAATATACACAATATACATGTGTATATTTGGTCTCGAATTTGCTCCTATTTTAGACTCTCAAATTTGTTCTTATTAGTCAATATAATTTATGGTAAATATTTAGTTACCTAGTTTAGGTAAAGTTGTAATATAATTAGTAGTGTATTACCATAATTAGTGTATTACCATAAATGTATAGAATAAGGTTTTAGGAATAGGATTCTCCTATTATGTAACTTTTATATATAGCCTTTCAATTAATGAAAATAATCAAGGGATTATTTCTTTTGTATATTTAACATTAGAGTCTGTTTGCACAAATGTCTTCACTCTACCAACTATAACGCCCTGGGTTTCTCCCTTAACTCAGACTATTGGGCCGCTTGATCTAGGTTCCTTCTCTCTCTCAATTCATCTCTTTAAGCCACAAAATTTACTCCTGACTTACTCCTTAGCCTGTTGAGCCTACTCTCCTCTAAAAGTTGGCTCACTTTTTAGCCTATTCAACCTTACCTCTCTACATCAGATTCACTTTTCAATTTTCTCAACAAACAAAAAAATTAAGTTTATGTGTAATTAACCCATAGACCGAATCACACGTGTGGAAGGATGTAAGGAGATATCACACTTGTCCTTCATCAACTATGTAAGAATTTCCGAAGAAGTTTAAATAGTCATGGGCTACTCCACTTTCCGCCATAATCTTCTCTATAGAATCAGATTCTTTTACATTGCAAATTAAACTTCGAGTTAAGTGTTGTTGTGTCTTGAATTATGTGAATCCTAATTTTGTCAGTTTTTATCACACCCCAATTCTGGGTGAGGCGGACCATCCATAAGTGAAACTATGCAAATGCAAATGAACCAAAATCATATGATACAATACACTGTATGAACAATTGAACAATGTCACTGGAATTTATGCATATATAAATTACCCCAAAAATACGATTACTATACAAATGTACATAAGTGACCCACAATGCATGTCTATGATCCTCTAAAATGACAAGGACTGTACAACTGTAACACCGTCGGGACAAGGCCTGATCTATCCGTAATCTCTATGTATCAATAAGAGTACTAGATTCAACTCGGTTCCAGAAAGAAATGGAGCTCACCACCCAATGGTTGAATGTCCGCACATGTATAGTGAGGGAGTCTGCTCACCTGTACATCTAGACCTGCAACATGAACACAACTTCCCTGGAAAAGGGTATATGAGTACAGAAAAAATTGTACTCATATATAAGGCAGATATGATAGTATATACAAATACTGAAATTCATATAAGAGGCAAAATAAATTGAAACACAATGCACAAAAGAAGCTGAGGAACAACCTGTGGATAAACATTTATGAAACTGTTATAAAATCTTTTTGATATAATACGCCACGTAGGGCCTGATACATATAAGTACACCAAATGTACATCCCTCCCTTGGCTTTCTGCAGAATAGCACCACATGATTCCGTATATATATATGCCATTTCTGGGCCCCATACTATGGACGACTATGATTTCCCCCGCGTACATATATAGTTAGTATAGTTAGCTTGCTTTTGGTTACGTTTACTAGACTTGGCAAATTGATACTGGATTCAAATGAAACTAATGCATGCGAGATAGTTCATCCAATACACACCCGATACAAGAAACGATATATAATCAAATGAAAGCTTAATAAGATAAGATACATGGATTTCCTCATGCAACAGAACTTGACATTTTGTACTAGATCAAGAGTCCTATAAGATCATATGAAAGCTTGATACAGTAAGAATAAAATTACATGAGAAGAACGGTGATATAAAGTATGCAAATAGAATGATCATGACAAATAAGAAAGAACCCTATAAGGGCACACTGAAGTTCGATACCATATGAATAATTTCCCAGGTATGAAATAAATAAACATCAAGTACACAAATAAAAGAGTATCTTGACATTATGTTCTATAAAGTTTTTGGAAAGGAAGACATATGATGGAGGCTGACATCCGAAGAGACAAATTCGATACAATTACTATATACTTACATCATTGATGACCCTTAACTCAAGACATTCACAATATGTAAATTAGTTCTCTTCTTACGCTCTTGGAGCTATCCTTTGTATTTAGTAGACATTGGAAGACTGGCTATAATTGTCACACTATTGGTGGAAGGATTCACTTAAACACACATATGGCTAAACAACTCAACCTGAGGCACTGGGTTTTACCATTTTGGAAACTTACGAATTTAGTTACCATAGAAGTTAAACCACTTATATAGACTTGATAACCAATGAAGTACACTAGCTTTGGAAGGCACATTTATCTAATCAACATAAATGTTCAATCTAGACATGTTATCTACTTCTATAAGGTACTGACATCCATGTTGTGTTACATGAAAATCAAATCATACAAAAATAACAACAATTTACAAAGCAAGTCATGAATGTATTTGGCACGATTCTAACAATATTTTATGATGATAATGCAAATCTATCAAAAGAATGGAGATGCAATTGATCGACCTGATCGTCAAATGACAATCTAAAAGATCTTATCACAAAGACATTGCCAACCTCAACATATGATAAGCTGATAGGCAAAATTAGAGTACAACATCTTCAAGAATTAATCAATGTTTTAATTAGGGGGTGTAAAATACGCGTTGTTATCTTTTATCTTTAATCAAGGTTTTGTACCATTGAATTTTTTTGAAAATGTTACTAATGAGGAAGCTAGAAATTCTTATTACCAAATATGTATTCTCTTTTTCCTTCACTAGTATATCTTTTCACAGGATTTCCTCCTTGTAAGATTTTAACGATATATATTATTTTTAATGAACATTCAGGGGAAAATGTTATAAATACATTTTCTTATGGATGTACATGTAAGTATTCTATAGCTTCCTAAGGAACTAGCTTATGTATACAATTTACACGCAACTTTCTTATGGATGTCCATGAACATTCAAGCAACTAGCTCATGTATACAATTTACACGCAACTTTCTTGCAGCAACTTCCCGAGGGTTGCAATCAGTAGACAACTTGAAAGTATCTCAAGTAGGCAATATGCAAGAAAATTTTGAAAAGTCTTGCAGTAGCTTCCTCAGACTTGCAATCAAGTAGACAACTTGCAAGTAACTCAAGCAGACAGCTGCCAAAAAGCTGCTGAAAAACCTCACAATAAGTTCTTTTTGTCTATATATATATAGGAAGCTAAATTAGTTCATTTGTATATTGTAACGACCCGTCTGGTCGTTTTTAGCTAAAGACCTTAGTTGACTATATTTCCTTTCCTGTAGACTTTGTGTGGGGTTTATGATATGCGGAGATGGGTGGCATAGATCTCGAGGTTCATTTAAGTTATTTTCAAATGAAAAACCCAAAATCAAAACCTTAGAGTTGATTAGTTTGACTCAAAGTTGACTTTTGAGTATATATGGGTTCATTTTCGGATTTTGTCACTTCCAGTAGTTTCGGAGGGTCATTTATGACTTAGCCGAGTCACTGGTTTGCTTTTCGAGGCAATCAGATGTACTTTGTGTGGTATTATTTGTGAAATTGTGATATTTGAATGTTTTGGATGATTCTTTAAGAAAGTATGGGCCCATAGGGCCCACATCCTTCCTCTTTCAATAATTGAGACATTGGGCATGAGGGCCCAATAATACATATTGATCAAGTCCGTAGGCTGCCCAAAGGCCCAGCAATGGGTAAAATGGCATAATATTTGCAAGAAGACCCAGCCATGGATGAAAATGGCCTAAAAATAAGACTCCATTATATACGGGGATTGGTGGGCCGGTATATCCACCAGCCCGTTTGCTTTTATTTTATGGTCATAGTTTGTTGTATTATTTGCAAAATGTTAAATACTATTAAACACGTAGGATAGAATCTAATTGAAGTTATATAGTCGCCATTTTACGTTTTAAAGCAGAAAACATCATCATGTTATTTGCAATACTAAAAATGGATTAATAAAAGGTATTGTCTATTTCATCAAGGTACCACTTGGATTATTTTTTCCTAATCAAGTTTGTAAAAGTAATTTGGAAGCAAAAAGGGGCTTAAATTATAGTCTATTTTGAAAAAGAAAAGGATGTTTATTAACTTGGCCTTCTTTCAAAAGCATGAAAATTGGTTAATGTCTTGGGCAGTAAATATTTTAAAACTCAGGTTTTTAATTACTCTTGAATAAATGGGAAAGTCCTTTTTAACTATAGTTTTTGGTTAAAGGGAACAAACAATTAGCGGTTGACCTCCTTTTAAAGTAAATAATATTTTTTTAAATTTTCAATTTCTTAAAGATGAGTATTTGAAAAAACAAATAAAAATTTTTACTATCTCTTTATTAAAAAACAAAGGATTTTGCTTCCCAAGAAAGAATTTTCAAAGAAAATTTTTACTCTTAAAGTATTAGTGTGAAAAATCTATTTTGGCGAAAAATGCTTTAAATGACAATGTGCTTGTAATATTTTAAACTTTTAAGCAATAAAAGAATTTTTTATTATATAAGACCTGAGGTCAATCATATCTTATGGATCCTTAACACCGAGGTGCCTAACACCTTTTCCGGGGGATTATTTGAACTCTTACCCGAACTTTGGTTAATTTAGGATTTTTCTTTTGTTTGAAAAAATCTTTAAAAATGGTTTTCCTAGTTTTCCTTATAAATTAGGTGGAGACTCTAAATACATAAATAATTTCAAGAGTCCACAAGTTATTCAATTGTTTTTATGCCTCGGCAAAAAAGTGAACCATAACAAGCATCGGTGTTGAACTATGATGATCGGTGATTTGGGGAATCAGCCTTAAGCTGATTCCGACTGCTATTGTTTGGGCTTGTCGCTATTATGTGGGCTTGTCGTCATACTTGATATTGTGTGTTTATTCATCACATAGATTTTAATATGATATCCTGAATTACATGAATTATGTGTTAATGACTTTCTGAAAGCATGTGATATTCATCTCTATACTTGATTGCATATCATACATTCTGATTACTTGCCTTAAATTTTCATTTGCATTCATGCACTCATGGTTCTGATGATACTGAAAAGAGAGTGGTATGGAAAATGTTGTGGGTCCAATGAGACCGGAATGGTAAGTTGTTCTATGAGATGGTTGAAAATGCTGAGATGATGATTATACGCGGAGGGCTAGGTTTCACGACTGCAATGGATGTTATTACACCTAAGAGTTGGGATTTGTTGAGAAGTTCTTAATGAGTATATGGACATCGCGGGTCCCCCATGAGTGTACAGTTCATAGAATTTAGACGCATGTATACTAGAGATGAAAGGTACCTGGCATATGTATTACATTCATATCATACATATATTATTTCATTGATTACCTATTGATTAGTGAATTGGTTGGAATGTTTAATAAGATTTTGATGACTTCTTGATAAAAGATCACCTGATACTTGGATTATTGGTTATTCAACTCTTCTATAAATAAGGTAACTTACATGATTCATGAAACCATATATGAACAAAGTGACTTTTTGATTTAGTGAACTATTCGAGAGGCTATGGGACATTTAGAAAACATCACTTTCTTCATTCCCTTTGTGCTAAGATTAATCAAATTGGCATCTGACCTTTGTTTCCAATTCTCTCACAGATGGTGAGGACTCATGCCCACGCAGCGAGAGAGGAGCCACCGGCACCTGCACTTGCAGTGCACTATCGTGTTAGAGGTAGTGGTAGGAGCCAAGGTAGAGCCCGAAGGGCTGCACCGGTGAGGGGTGGAGCACAGTGAGCCGGTCAAGCTCGTGCTATATCTGCATTCGTCAAGTCGTATATTGAGCCTCGGGATGAGTAGTATGATGAAGAGATGGTTCCAACCCAAAATCAGTCCGGATTTATAGCTACTCTGATTCTTCAGGACACTTTGGTCAGGTTATTGAGTATGCTTGATGGTTTTGCCCAGGCGGGCATTCATCCGACTACTCCGGGTGGGTCACACACCCGAGTGGAATAGGGACAGTCTCCCGAGTTTTGTACTGCAAGGGTTCAACCAGTTGCTATATCGTCACCCCGTATTGATGAGATTTCGGCACCCGAGTTTGGTCCCTGGCCAATTGAAGAGACTGTAATAACCCACGACGAGCGTAAGATATGGGAGCACTTTTCCCTCTCATTCTATGGTCATCCCGAGGAGGATGTGTACAAGTTTATTGTGAGCAGCCATGAGAGGCTACATATCTTGTGTATCATCGAGTCGCATGATAACGTCCAAATCCACTCGATTAAATAGAATGTACATGGTCGTATGCAATATAATTTACCTAACTATGAGTAAGGGTCGATCCCACAAAGAACAATATGTAGGCAGTCAAGTAAAGTAGGAATTGTCACCAACTACGCTAAGACAAATATGTAAGGGTTATTTTAGAGAGAAAATTATACCTAATGCGAAGATGTAAATCTAACCTAGAAAATAAGTAAAATATCAATGGCCACAAGCATGGATACAAAGGAAACCACTCTCAAGTAACGAATCCAATGTATTTCATGATTTACTAATAATGGCGAGCTTATGTTAATTAGCCTCAGATAATGACTCTAGATTAGCTTCTTCTGATGACTAACTAGATTAGCTAATTGAATATCTCTAAATAAATTAGGAGCATTAAGAACACCCGAACACGGCTACAAGTGATTTCGCCTATCCCTAGGTCCATTTCATTAGATGAAGATTAACGTCTCAAATTCTTGTTAATTAAGCTTTCCCGACCCCGAGTTTGCCTCTTCCAAGTTTAAATTGAAGTAAATAGGCGAGTCATAGGGTTAGCTATTTCCTTAATAAACATGAATGAACGAGAGTAATTAAAGAAACAATAAACTCACTTCATTAAAACTAAATTCATTGAATACATAAGCAAAACTAGATTTTTAATCCAAACATTAATTATGAATATTTCCATAAACAAGATTCTACTTAAGAAATAAATACTACACACTTAGATATTCATTACAAAGCAAGAAAATTAAAGAAGTGAAGTAAAGGTTCAAGAAAGTGCTCAACTAAATCTTCAAATCTTCAACCCTAAAGTGTGGTGTAGGAACTCTAGCCTCTAAAACTTGTGTTTACTACCAACAACTCTCTGGGTGATGGTCAAATTATATGGTCCGTACAAATATGTACGATCCGTATAATTTCAAATTCAAGGAACTTTAACTGAATTTCCTTGTTTTTGCTTTTATATCGTCAATTACCTGAAACAATAACAAAACATATCAAAACGACACAAACTTGCTTAAAACAAGTAAAACTTATCATCAAAATCATCAAATGTGTCGTAATTCTATGGCACATCAACATCCCCAACTTAATGTATTTGTCTGTCCTCAAGAAAGTAAAACAAAACACAAG
Organism: Anisodus acutangulus; assembly: GCA_029783415.1. NCBI lineage: Eukaryota > Viridiplantae > Streptophyta > Magnoliopsida > Solanales > Solanaceae > Anisodus > Anisodus acutangulus. The sequence goes on from CM056508.1 coordinate 27,769,265, forward strand.
ACTAACACAAACGTTCAGATATCACAAAGTAAGCATGTCTACAGTAGTTTTGGCAAGTAACTACCAATACATATCTTGTACAAACATGACTTCCCCCATAACCACATTACTCAACACGATGTATGACTCACAACTACTATAACTAATAATGAAGCTTCAATTAGTGACATCAAGTTATTGCAGGAACCATGTGCACATGAATCTCGACTTCCGGGAAATCAATCACTTTATCAACCATTTTTTCCTTACAAAGACCAAAGAATGTCCCAACACACATATATGCAAACAAACGAGACACGAGACTATAAAGAAGAGAAATACTCACACTCACAAAGAAGTTCTCATACTATACATGCAGATACCATATGCTTGCCCTTATTTTCAATACCTTTGACTTTGGACAGTTCGATTGTGATCACATTAGGCCTTTTTGGCTTGTAATATAGGCTTAGGGATGGGTAGGATTTATATTTGGACAATAGTGACTTACCCTCCTTGAACACTACACTTATTTCACCTTTTATGACCTTATTTTCCTCCCCTTTTCTTTTGTTGCTTCAGTGCGGTTTATTTTCTACTCTATTTCTTTTTGTACACATTTTCAGCAATTTTTCATGTTTTTATTACTTTTTCAATTTTTTTTATTATTTACAATAACCATACCGTTTCATTAACTAGGAAACTCGCATCCACGCAACCTTTAGGCATAAATCTCATTTTCTCATATTTCACACAACACCCCCAACTTAGGCTTTTAGCCCCTTTTCCATCATTTTTAAGTTTCAAGGAGGGATCGGGTGCAATAATAGGGATATTCAGAACAAATGGTATTAGCGGCTAGTCAAAGAATAGTCTTATAGGCTTAAAATGAGAAACTAGGAATACATTATGCACATGGGTTAGGCTTATGAAAGGCGAAAAGGGTTCAATATTAAACAAACAAGGCCTAAGATCATTTCACATCTTAAATTATCCTTAAAAAAAAGGCACGCCCAACCAGGCAAGTTCTAGATTGCACATATAATAAGAGAACATACACTAAAACCTCACAACACACTTGCATAAGGATCATTCCACACACCCACTTCCCCATTAAGCATTCAACACATAAGGTAACGCAATACTCTTCATGTCATAAAAGAATCATGCATGTTAATTAAGCAGTACATTCTAAGTATACATCACCAAAAAATTTAGAGGGGAGTATTTCAAGTACCAAACATCGAAGATGCCATAAGTTACTCAAACCACCACCACGTAAGTCATAATTACTCTACTTTATCTAAACACGACCTAAAATTTATAAAACCCCTCGAGAAAAGAACCATGGAAAAAAAAAAGCCAAGGGGGTCCTAAACACATATTTACACTACATACAAACAAATAGCCCCAACCCCAATCAAACAATCATGCATTGTCCCCAATGTATCAAAACACGTACAAGGGAGTAAGAACTACCTGAGGTGCTCTAGGCATGCTGCTCATCTCAAGGCTTTACGACCTCCAATATATCAGTATCAGCATCAGAAATCGTGAGCTCTGCCACTGGAAGGGGTAAGGGCAGAGACAAGGTCACTCCGAATGGTATACTGCTGAACGAGGCACCTCCAGCCTCATTGGGGGCTGATTTGGGGCAACTATCAAAGAGGGACTTCAGTAAGGCTATATATACATCCTACTCCTCTTCTTGGTGCAACCTAGCCCGAGTCACCTCCAATGTCTCATCACCTAACTCATCCACCATGTCATATTTCCTCTCTCCCTGGCATCTGCAGGAGTAGCAATAGGATAATCCTCATCATCGATCAAGTTCTCGACATGGAAAAAAGAAGCCAAGTTCTCCTATGTAGTCTGAGTTAGATCCTCCAAAATAACCTGATCACAGGCCTACAATGCCTGAACTGACCCTCAACTCATGTAACTCTGTCCTAAGTGACCCTGCATCACTAATCAGACCTGATCTTTTAAGTGTTGCCATCCTACTCTCCAACTTATCTAAGATGGCGTGCAACACCTCATGTAACTTCTCTGTAGAATCCTTCTGCAGCTCAAGCACCGTACTAATCTCCTTAGCTATGAATCTTTAAATCTGCCATATGATAATAGTAGTCTGCTTATCTACCCTATCTACTTTTATGGTGACCTATTTGATATATTGTTTGGTCAGGTTAAATGGATCAGCTACTCTCGATGCAACCTGTGGCTATGTGGTAAGAGGAATCTGACTCATCAATGTACTAGATGCAGCTGCATGTGGTGGCACGGTAGTAGTTAGAGGTACAACCTTAGAGACAGGGGAAAAAGTGGAAAGAGACACCTCTGTTGTGGTATCATCTACGAGCCTAAAAGTTTGATCATCTTACATCCCCTCATGCCTCTCAAGCAGTGTTGGTAGTGCATCCTCAGTGTCCTAGCCCTCCATAAGGGTCTCATCCCTGATCTTTCTTAGATCATACACATGTGAAGCTGGGATGTGGTGGTCTATGTTAGGTATGTGTAGAACATGTACTATCCAACAGAGCTCAGTAATGAGGTATAAAAGGATCAAAGAAGTGGATGGCTTGGATGCTCTAAACTGGATCTCCTCCGCCATACACCTGCCAAGGTTGACTGGGTACGGGAACATCAATATTGTGACTATCATAGATCGATCCATTGTAAGTGTATTGTTAGCTTGAGTGCGAAGAATTCTGAATTGCATAACACTCCACCAAAATTTAGCCTCGAGAGTCAGAATGCAATTGAATATCTTTTACATCCTATCGGTTACCTAACTCGGTGAATTAGTTTTTGCTATCAGTGAATACACCCATTGACGTACACTAAGCGACTTTATTCTGGCCTCTTTATCAGTCAACTCAGCCTCTTGTGCTGGTGCAGTATAGGCATCCCCGAAGTAGACTCTGTTGATGGCATTGCGGGAGAAGTCTACTTTCACACTGTAAATCTCAACTTCCTCATGTGGCTTAATTTGATGTGTTTCTTGGTTCGGTTTCGTCAATATGTTTAATAGGGCATCATATGCAGCATAGAACTCCTGAATCATGACAGTCCAATACTCACCAAGAGGGTTATTAAGAAATGCTAGCTTATAGAACTCTAGGGTCTCAATAGTGCGGGCCAGACTTTCTAGCCTAATGAAACTGATCCTCCGCTCTTCATATATCACTACAAGAAAGTATAGAATTGGAAATAATACTTTATAAACAATAAATATATTATTGCTAAAAAACATAAATGACAATAAAAAATTAATATATTGTTGCTAAAAATGTGAAGGGAAAGAAATTTAATATATTTTTGTTGCGAAAACTTTTTGCATCGAAGGTTATTGCAACGGCATGCAACAACTTTTGTTGTTGCAAAAAGTACTTTTGGCAACAACATCCAACATATGGGAATAAAAAATATCATTGGCAAATGTCTTTCTTCTTTTAGTGTATACTCCTCTGTGGGTTCTTTCTGCCTTCTTTGTTAATTGTATCCCTTGATCAAATAGTGTTTTGGCCCCTTCTACCATAAATTAAAACCTATCGTCCTTCATTTTTTTACTCCTTATCTCACGTTCTTCCCTATCTTCATCACTATCAGCTTCCAGAGAGGCGACATGAGATTTAGTAGCCAACTAGGTTGCCTGTTTATTATCCCCAGCCATAAACTCGGTTGTCTGGTTAGTGTCCTCATCATTAGATTGAGATGAGGACCATCCCTCCTCTTCATACAAGGAGGAATTGAAAGATGGTGTAGTCTGGCTGGATACCGGTGTGGCTAGATGGTGTACAATCGTGGCAGAGGCCCTATTTTTCTTTGAGGGAATGACCTCTACCTCTTGGTCTGGAGCTTCATCCTGTAACCTTGTTTGTACGTCAACTCTACCTTTACCCCTACCTTTTCCGATGGTTGGGACCTGCTACCTCTTTTCTCAGAATTGTTAGAGGTATACCTGAGGAGGAACAATTATTAGTCACCAACCAAAAGAAAACACACAACACAAGCATCAGTTTCATGTTTGCATGTTTCAGTATCATTGCAGTGTTGCAGACCGTAATATATTTTTCCGGATCGAACAAAAAAATATGGATCGTACAAATAATTTGACGGACCGTACAAAAATTATACGTTTCATAAAAAAAATATATGGACCATCAAATAATTTATACGATCCCAAACTTAGTTATTTTTACAGACCTGCATCAACCATATTTCACACATATACGATTATTCCATCTATCAATTTTTTCTTGATTTAGGGTGTCGGGACTCGAGTTACTCAGACTTTACCCCTTATTCACATGATTACACATAGTGGTATGTTATCGGGTTTTTGCAGGGCATAACAACTTCAAACTTCAAGGTTATTGTTTTCTATCGAAATACCCTACAACACATTAAAAGTTACTCAAACTTCACTTCCTTTTAACATACTTTGTCTATCAGTCATTTTCACGAACAGTTGGCGGGCATAATGAATCAACATGATTGTTGATCAAAATGCCCTCCGGCTTAATGGGGGTATGATATATTCTCATCCCCATGAGACCTAATTTATAGCAAACATACCAAATCCCCACCCCCAACCAAACAATTCAACATGATTCACAACACACTAAATATCACAATTTGAAACCCTAGGTTCAGGAGTTCTACCCATAATCATTAATCAACAGCAACTTTAACTCGTACCATTAGCATTGCATCAAGATGGAGAGTAAATCATCAACATACCTGATTGTGGATGAATCACAAATTGCACAGTGGAGATGAAATAGCTTGGCACTTATTTGGTTGCAGTGAGACAAGTGAGAGAGAGAGTAGTGTGCGTTGATTACTTACGGGTTAGGGAAGATTATGTGGAGTTACGGTTGATGAAGTGGAGGTCGGTTATGGGAGAGGAAAGGTGAACAAGTTTCAATTGTTTGTGAAAGTGAAGAATTAGGGGTCGGGTAAAGGTTTTCACCCTTTGCCTGACCCGTCTCATAAATTCTACGCTCCATATAAATTTGTACAGTGCGTAAAAATTTATATGGTGCCCCAATTAGAGAAACTTACCTGATTTCAGTTATGACGTGGCCAAAAAGGATGGACCATAATAGTCACCGTAAAATTTTGTACAATCCGTCAAATTCTGTCATCACCCAATTCCACTAAAACAGTGAGCAGCCTAAGTCCTTCCTTCAAAAATGATGGAAAAATATAGTACGTACAAAATTGTACAGTCTGTATTTTTCAATGTGGCTTGTACACCTGAACACCTGCACATTTTTCCTGGGACTTGGAATTTCTACTATACCAGCAAAAAACACTAAAAATAACTGAAATCAATGACAACAAAGAAAAATACAAAACTTTAAACTTGGGTTTCCACCTAAGCAGCGGATGATTCAAAGTCGAGGCACGACGGTGTTACCAATTTACTCCGGATCAGAATTGGCGTGTAGCCATGCTTCAGATAGTACTTATCAACAATTTTGTCACCGTCAATATACCAATGGTAGTGCTTCACCCTGTGGCCATTCACTCTGAAAGTTCGAGTCCCATATTTGGACTTCAATTCTATTGAGCCATTAGGTGAAACCCTCACCACTTGGAAAGGTCCGAACCATCTTGATTTTAGTTTGCCTGGGAAAAACTTTAACCTTGAGTTGAATAGAAGGACATCATCCTTCGGTCGAAAGTTCCATTTTAAGATATTTTTATCATGATAGTGTTTCATCATCTCTTTATACAGTGTTACACTCTCATACGCTTGATAGCTGAACTCATCCATTTCCTTGAACTGAAATAGCTCGGAGTTTAGCTACTTTATCCCAATCCATATTCAGCTTCTTCATTTCCCACATGGCTTTGTGTTAGATCTCAAAAGGCAGATGGCACACTTATCAAAAGCCATCAGTTATGGTGAAGTCCCGATAGGCGTCTTGAACGTCGTTCTGTATGCCCAAAGAGCATTATCTAGCTTTCTTGATCAGTCGATCCTATATGTATTAACCATTTTTGCTAGTATGTCCTTAATTTCTCGATTCGAAACTTCAACATGGCCACCCATTTGAGGATGATATGGAGTGTCCTCTCGGTGCTTAATCCCATACTTCCCTAGAAACCCTACAAATGCCCTGTTGCAAAAATGTGAACCCCCATCACTGATGATCGCCCTCGGTGTGCCAAAACGAGTGAAAATAGTCTTCTTCAAGAACTCTGTGACACTCTTTGCTTTATTATTGGGTAAAGTCACTACTTCTGCAAATTTTGAGACATAATCAATAGCTACCAAGATATATTTCATTCCACATGAGCTTACAAAGGGACCCATGAAGTCGATACCCTATACATCAAAAAGCTCCACCTCCATGACAAAGTTAAAGAGAATCTTATTTTTTCTTGTATTGGTTCCCTGTTGTTGTCATTAATCACACGACCTTTCCATCATATTAGCATCATGATACATGGTGGGCCAGTAATACCCACACTCTTGAACTTTTGATGTCGTCTTGTTTCTACTATGATGATCCCCAACTGGAGAGTCATGACATGCCTTCAGAATAGCCATAACCTCATATTCAGCAACACACCTCTGAATTATATTATCAACACAAGTTCAGAACAAGTAAGATTCATCCCAATGATACTGGAGGCAGTCTCGCAAGAATTTCTTCTTTTTATAGGATTTGAGTTCATCGGAAATAAGACCAGTAACCAGATAATTTGCAATATCAGTGTACCAAGGAGTCGTGGCAGAGGACAAGGCCAAAATCCTTTCATCAGGAAAATCATCATCAATTTCCAACTCTTCCTTCAAACCTCCTGATTTTTCAGCGACTTGATTTTTTGACCCTTTACGGTCTTTGACTTCAAAGTCAAACTCTTATAGCAATAAAATCCAATGAATCAACCTAGGCTTATCCTCTTTCTTGGACATCAATACCTCAAAGTTTCATGGTATGTATACGCAACCACATTTGAACCCAACACGTACACTCAAAATTTCTCGAACGCATAAATAATAGCCAAAAGCTCCTGCTCGGTCACATTGTAATTCATTTGGGCAGCATTGAGAGTCTTGCTAGCATAGTAGATAGGGTGGTGCATTATCTTATTATGCCTTTGACTAAGCACCTCCCCAATAACAAAAACGTTAGTATCGCACATCAACTCAAACGGTAGAGACCAATTTGGCGAAGTAATAATAGGAGTCGAAGTGAGTAGCTCCTTCAATTTTTCAAAGGCTTCCAGGCACTTCTCATCGAATATGAACTTAGCCTCTTTTTCAAGAAGCTTGCACATCGAATTAGCAATTTTTGAAAAGGCCTTTATAAAGCGTTTGTAGAAACCAGCATGTCCGAGGAAGCTGCAAACTCCCTTAATAGTTATAGGTGGAGAAAGCTTGGCAATCATCTCAATTTTATCTTTGTCAACCTCAATTCCTTTTTCATAAATTTTGTGGCCAAGAACAATCCCCTCATTTACATTAAAATGGCATTTCTGCCAATTCAGAACAATATTAGTCTCCTCGCACCGCTTCAACACCTGACCCAGATGATCAAGACAGTCATCAAATGAATCACCCACAACTAATAAATCATCCATGAATACTTCCAAGAAGTCTTCCACCATGTCTGAGAAGATAGACATCATACACCTCTGAAACATGGTTGGATCATTACACAACACAAAAGGCATCCGATTGAAAGAAAAAGTCCCATAAGGACAGGTGAATATTGTCTTCTCCTGGTCCTCAAACATTATATTAATCTAGTTGTTAGCCAGAATACCTATCCAGGAAGCAATAATATGACCGTCCCGCTAGCCGATCAAGCATTAGATCAATAAAAGGAATAGGAAAATGGTCTCGGCAAGTTGTAACATTCAGCTTCCTATAGTCCATACATACTCTCCATCCAGTAAAATGTTTTTGCGGGAACAACTCATTTTTTGCATTTGGCACCACAATGATGCCACCCTTTTTCGAAACGCACTGTACTAGACTAACCAATAAATTTTCAGTGATTGGATAAATAACTACAGCATCTAACCATTTGATGATCTCCTTTTTTACCTCTCTTGCATAGGTGGATTCAACCTTCTCTGATGTTTCACGCTTGGTGTACTATCCTCCTCAAACTGGATCTTGTGCTTATAAATTCTATAGGGGATCCTCCAAATATCAGTTATGGTCCAACCAATAGCTCGCCTATAATTTTGCAACACTCATAATACCATCTTCACATACTCTTTAGTCAACAATGTAGAAAGAATTACGGATAAAGTGTTATTCGAACCCAAAAACTCATACCTCATGTGGATGGAAGTTACTTTAGCTCCAACTTTAGTGGTTAAATAATTGAGAGTTTTACCAAAGAAGTATCCCTGTTCTCCAAATTAAGAGAAAGTGTCTTTGGCTGGTAATTATATGAACCCAATCCTACCAACGAATTCACAGTCTCCACATACCCTTCCATATCATCACCATCAAAGTTTACCAAAATCACAGATAGCTCCTCTCCGAGACACTCTTCCTCCATATTGAATTCAATGGCCTCTTCTATCATATCCACTATATCAATCACTGAAATACTCTCATAACTACTCATCAACTTCATCCATTTTCTTGCTGGGAAAGTGACTTTCTCACTATTGACTCTGAACTTGATATCATTTTTCTTTCAGACCATAAATGTGCTTTAAGTGGCAAGGAAAGGTCTACCCAAAACGATCAAAATATCTTTGTCTATAGCACAATCAAGAATCCCAAAATCTATCAAAAGAAGAAACTCACCTAGATGAACAACTACATTATCAACTACTAGTCTCCGTAGTTGATTGATCTGTCAGCCATCTATAATCTCATACTAGTCGGCCTCGGCATACCCAAACTTGGTTTCTTATAGATAGCAAACGGCATCAAATTAATACTAGTCTCATTATCACAAAGGGCTTTGGCAACCGTCTTCTTTGTGATCAACTCTTTCAGATATTTGGCAAAACCCTGGCATTTCCTAGAGGGCATCCAAGAATGGAATATTCATCAAAAGTTGCTTCAATTGATCATAAAATCTCTGACATTTTGCATCTTCAATCTTCTTCACCAACCTTTGAGAAAAGGGAGGTGAAGATTTAAACATATGTGTCAATGGTCTCACAGCTCCTGTCACCTTGCCTTTTTCCCTTTTTCAAAGATCACCTCTGGAGCCTTCGATTTGCCTGGAATACTGTCAACCTCAACAACAACTATATCTGTGATAAGTAGTTCATCAACAGCATTTGGCACATCAAGTGGTGCATCTTCTTCTAACTCTACGGGCTCCAATTCAACAACCTTCTCAACTTCACTTTGAAGTAGTTTCCTACTCCGTGTAGCGATCGCATTATAATTAGCTAAGTTACCTCCGTTGTTATTTGGATTCTGAATTGTATCACTTGGAACTGTATCCCTCTACTTTGGATATTGTTCTCTCAGAAGATCTATCATCTGCGATTCAATCTTTTGAATAGAAGCGGTATGAGAACCCACCACTTCAGTCAAGTTTCATTGACTTGTCTATTTTCTCTTGGTTGGCTAATACCCGCTCGATCATACTCTCCAATTTGGAACTTCCCTGATCATTTATATAACCTTCTTGCTAGTGTTGTAGAATATATACATTAGAACTCTGCCTTCCGAAGCTACCATAGTTGTTGTAATTCCTTGGTTCGAACCACTATAGCTGTTTCGCCTATATTAATTTTCTTGCCCATGTTGCTATGGTTTATATTGATTCTGATTCTAATAACCAGACCCCTGGTAATTCTTCTTCTAACAACCCCCATAGGAGTTATAACATAGTAAGCATCTTCAAATAACATCGATAGCCCCTTAGAATATGGACCATCTTATGTTTGATACATCCTACTTGGTAGTGTTTGTATCTCATCAACTGCATTCACTTCTTTTGTCTCATCCTCAAAAATCCTCCTGGTCAGCAGACTAATATTGGTAGCCAACTGAGCAATAGTCTGATCTCTCTTTTTGTTCTTCTTCACTATGATGTTCAATAAAGGAGTCCCATATGCTACTCCATCGTTACCACCTGAATTCCATGCTTGATTATGTGATGTTAGCCTATCAAGCAAGTTGGAGACATGATTGAAAGACTTATCTATAAAATATCTGCATCTGTCGGATGCATTATTAGCTACAAATTATGTCATCAAATCCAGCCCAGTATAGAACTTCTCAATCATAATATTTTTCGGAAAATCATGATTTGGAGACTACATCAAATAAAGCATGATCCTCTCCTAATCCTCATAAAGTTGCTCTCCTTGAAGCTGCTTGAATTCGAATATTTTATCCCAAAGCTCAGCTTTCTTGCTTGGAGGAAATTACTTCTTCAGGAATACATTCACGAGCTCAACCTAAGTGTGAATGGATTTATGTGGTAACTTCTCAAACCATGCCCTAGCTTCACCGATCAATGAATACTTGGTAATCCGAAGACGGAGTGCATCTGGAGAAGTTATGTTCTAAGTGTATCTGACACACACCAAGAAAATTTCTCAAGTGTTGATGTGGTTATCATCGGTGGAGTTTCAGAAATAACCCTCAAGCTTAAGTAGCTAATAGAGCGAACTGTCAATCTTGAATTTTGCACCAGCTATTGGAGGAACAATGGCTGATGCATATTCTACCTCTTGAAGAAGATCAGGAAATACATTTTCTCCTTTGTCTTCAATTTTCGGTGGTAGGGGAATTTCATTGCCTCCCCTACCACCATTACCTCCGCGTTCATCATTTCTACCTGCCATATCACCTGATTCACCAAAAAAGAAGCAAACGAAGTGTGATGGAATAGAAAAAGACTTAAAGTAATGAAAATACTCTTTTAGTAATTTCAAAATTGTATTCCCTGACAACAGAACCAAAATTGATAACGTTCAAATCCACTATATTAAATAGAATGTACACGGTCGTATGTAATATAATTTACCCAACTATGATTCGGGGTCGATCTCACAAAGAACAATATATATGCGGTCAATGAAAGTAGGAATTTTCACCAACTACACTAAGACAAACATTTAAGAGTTGCTTTTAGAGAGAAAATTATAGCTAATGCGGAAATGTAAATTTAACCTAGAAAACAAGAAAAATGATCAGTGCCCAGAAGCATGGATACAAAGGAAACTACTCTCAAGTAACAATCTAATCTATTTCACGATCTACTAATAATGGCAAGCTTATGTTAATTAGCTTCTTCCGAAGACTAACTAGACTACCTAATTGAATATCACTAAAGCAATTATGATCATTAAGAACACCCGAATACGGCTATAAGTGATTTTTCCTATCCCTAGGTCAATTCCATTAGATGAGGGTTAACGCCTCAAATCCTTGTTAATTAATATTTCCCAACTCTAAGTTTGCCTCTTCCGAGTTTAAACTGAAGTAAAGGGTGAGTCCCAGGGTTAGCTATTCCCTAAAGAAGCATTAATGAACAAACATAAGAAACAATAAACTCACTTCATCAAAAATAAAATCATAGAATACATAAGCAAAACTAGAGTTTTAATCCAAACTTTAATCATTAATATTTCCATAAACAAGATTCAAGTCAAAAAATAAATACTATACACTTAGATATTTGATATAAGCACGGAGGGATTTGAGTTGGTAAGTGGTTCGGGTCTTGATGAGATTCGGGTTGACCCAAAATTAGGTAAGAAAGAAGGGGTTTCTCGGGTTCTCGATAAACCGAGATGTGGGGTATTTGGCGACGGTGTCGGGTAAATGGAGAAGGAGTCAGGTCAAGGCACTTTGTGTGGTGGTCATGGGTGGTATGAGGGTTGGGATAGTGGTCAGGGTTTGGTAGTTTAGTGATGGAATGATCGTGGCACAAAGTCGAGACAGTGAGGTTCTTGATTTCTCGGGTGGGATAGACAATGGGATGGTTGAAGGACGATTCAGGGGGAACGGCTTGAAGGCGTGTTTAGGAGATTTGGGAATGTATCCTGAAGTTCTTGCGAGACATGATGGTGTGGGTGGTTTGGTGTTTTGGTGGTGCTAAGGTTGCGGAAACAACCTGAGATGGTGAGGGTTTGAGGGGTGGGCTCGCTAGGGACGTTGGTGTGTTTAATGGTGTTTGCATAGAGTTACGGTTAGTTTCGGATGGGGCGTTTTGAGAGGATATTAATGAGGTGTTGTGGGAGATAATAGATTGTGAAACAAGTAATTGGAACAAGGAACATATACGGATTATTTCCAATAATCCGAGACACAAACCAAGTCTCAATTCGGTCGATATATGGTTCTTAGATTGTAACACGAGGAGTTAATTGCTCGTGTCGTCTCCAAGGATATTATGGTCAATTGCACAAGGACTAGGTTGAGGTTTGCTGATCGCGAGGCTCAACACTACCAAGCAAGAGTGACCGAAACCTTATAAAAGATGGGTGGTCCTCCAAGAGAACCGACTGACCCTCCCGGAGGATCAACTAAGAAGTTCAATACCTGATTGAAAGACTTAGGAAAATGAGTAAACACTCAAGTTTAATATCAAACAACTCTGCCCAATACAATATCCTAAGGGCTCCTTTTTATAGTTGAGCAGGGAACCTTCTATAAAGAAACCATAAAGACATAAACTACACACTTTGTCGACTATGTGAGAAAGGGGGAGGGGAAAGGTCATTGGCCGAGGGCCTCATGACCAAATCCAATGGCTTATAGAACCTTTTTGATAGCTTTCATGCATGAATTAGTTATCACTTGAATGAGCTCCTTGGATAGTGTTGAGATGCATGGCCTTTGGACACTTGTGGAGGGAGGAAATTGTCCAACCCCTCGGCTTCTCCAAACCGTGTCTTGGTATCCTCCCATTGAGGAAATCCATACATGGTTCATTCACTTTGAAGACCATACTTCTAGATGGAGCATCCACTTCTCTTTGTTGTGTACATGTCACCATTGGATGAGGCTTCTCTCAGCCTAGTCACCGTCCCTCATTGAATGTGTCCTAGTGAGTATCTACGGGTTATTACATAGCACATTATGTCCTACGCTAGGAACTAAAGGAAAAAAAACAAGCTAAAAGAAATAAACAAACATGGTCTTCGGCCAAGACCTACATACAAAGCCGAATATAAATACCTTCTTTAATCTTTATGTAATAAGTCCAATTCCATTCCATTTTCCATGCCATGATAAGCACATTACCATAGGTTGATCAACCCTTTTTGGAACTCCGAGCTTATCACCTCGAATATCGAATTGGAACGTAGAGCTCACGGGGATTTTTGCATCAATATTCCTTACAAAGCAAGAAATTAAAGAAGTGAAGTAAAGGTTCAACAAAGTGCTCAACTAAATCTTCAAACATTTAACCCCAAAGTGTGGTGTAGGAACCCTAGCCTCCAAAACTAGTATTTAACGCCAACAGTCATCTGATTGATGGTCAAATTATATGGTCCATACAAATATGTATGGTCCGTATAATTCCCAATTTAGGGGAATTTAACTAAATTTCCTTATTATTTCTTTCCTATCATCAATTACCTGAAAAAATAACAAAACAGATCAAAATGACACAAACTTGCTTAAAACAAGTAAAACGTATCGTCAAAAGTATCAAATATGTTGTAATTCTATGGCACATAATTGCATGGGGTATGTTTTGTTGCTCTTTATCTTATGGGTGATGTGAAGCAATGGTAGAGGGCTTATGATGATTATTGACCAGCAGGGTCACCTCCACTGTCTTGGGTAAGGTTTTATCGCATCTTTCTACAGAAGTATATGCCCCTTAGCTTGCGTTTGAGCAAACATATTGAGTTATAGAGGATTGAGCAGAGGAGTTCGATAGTTGATGATTACGAGACTCGCTTTTATGCCTTATCGCGTTATGCAGCGCCATTGCTACCTACAGAGTCAGACAGAGTTAGATGCTTTATGAGAGGGTTAAGTATTCCCCTTTAGTTATCCACATTATAGTTGGTAGCCTATGAGGCCTCTTTCGAGTCAATGGTTGATAATGCTAGGATGGTTGAGTTTGTGAGGGGCAAGCTGCCCAAACATTAGTCCGACAAGAAGATGCGACGATATGGGCAGTATAGTGGGTCTACTTCTCATAGGTATGTATAGTAGGTTAGATTCCAGAATTCGCAATCTAGTCAACCGATTTAGGCAACCCCTTAAATTATAGATGGTGTTTCTGAAGGGTGGAGTGTTATAGTAGGGGCCAGTCTTCTAGAGGTACTCAGTACTCTGATTGTGGTGGTCACTCAGGTTCTTCTATAACTATTCAGCAGCCAGGACTTGTTATAGTTGTGGTGAGGTTGGATATTTTAGGAAAGAGTGTCACAGAATTAGATCAGGTGGATCCCAAACACCCAGGACCCCAGCAAAGTCATCCAGAGGTGGCGGTCAGACTAGCAGAGAGGGTTCCCAATTAGGCCGTAGTGGCCATCAAACTAGTTATGGTGGATCTCAGGCGAGTAGATATGGGGCTCATTTAGTACTAGGTGGTCATTAGGGTACACAGTTCGATAAATGATGCACTCATTGCTATTTTTTCTCGGGTAGGACAAAGGCTAAGGCAACAGATTTGGTTATCACAAGTTTCATCTCAGTCTGCTTCATTGTTATTTGATCCAGGGTGTGTGTTCTCTTATGTGTATGCCTATTTTTCTGCTTATTTGGATATGTGGTGTGATATGCTTGATATCCTTATTCATGTGTCTACACCAATTGATGATTCTGTGATTGTAGATCGAGTTTATCGGCTTTGTATGGTTACTTGTATGAGTTATGATACCTGGGTAGTCTTAGTCATATTATACATGGTTGATTTTGATATTATCTTGGAGATGGATTGGTTATCACCGTACCTCGCAATTCTAGACTATTATGCTAAGATAGTTACTCTAGTGATGCCTGGTCTTCCGAGGTTAGAGTGGAGGGACGCTCCTAGCCCTGCTCCTAAGAAGATTTTTTCTTTCATCCGGGCTAGGAAGTTGGTAGATAAGGGCTATTTGGCGTACCTAACTCATATTCAGGATAGGAGTACGGAGACTTCTTCCCTTAAGTTAATTCCAGTAGTTTGTGAGTTTGTCGAGGTATTTCCATCATATTCGTTGGGTATTCCACCGGATAGAGATATTGATTTACGCATTAATCTAGAGTCGGGTACTCGACCCTTTTCTATTCCTTCTTACCGTATGGCTTCATCAGAGTTGAGAGAGTTGAAGGAGCAGTTTTAGTTCCCAAGATGACTTTTCAAACTCTTTATGGACATTACGAGTTCTTGGTTATATCGATTGGGCTAACTAATGCCCCAACGACATTCATGGATTTAATGAATAGGATATTCAAGTCTTATTTGGATTCATTCGTGATTGTCTTTATTGATGAAATTTTGATCCACTTGAAGAGTTAGGAGGACCACAAGAAGCACTTGAGAGTGTTTTTTGGGTTACTGAAAGATAAGAAGTTGTATGCTAAATTTTTGAAGTGTGAGTTCTGGCTCAGTTCTGTGGCATTCTTAGGACACGTGATGTCCAAGGAGGTATTATGTGGATCCAAAGAAGATAAAGACAGTCAGGGACTAGTTTAAGCCTACTTCAGTGACAAAGATTCGGAGCTTTGTGGGTCTCACGAGTTATTATCATTGGTTCGTCAAAGGATTTTCTTAAATTGCTTCTTATTTGATGCATATGACACAGAATGAGGTGCCTTTCTAGTGGTCTGATGAGTGTGAGGAGAGCTTGAAAAAGCTTAAGTCACGTTTGACCACAACCCCTAAACACTAAATCCTAAACCCTAAACCCTTCCAGAGGAGGGGAAGGATTTTATAATATATTATGATTCTTCGAGGATTGGGTTGGTATGTGTGTTTATGCATGAGGGTAAAGTAATTGCTTATGCATTGAGGCAGTTGAAGGTGCACGAGAAGAATTACCCTGTTCATGACTTAGAGTTGGCGGTTATTGTGTTTGCTTTAATGATTTGGAGGTATTACCTTTATGGAGTCCATTGTGAGGTGTATACTAATCACCACAATCTTCAACATATGTTCAATCAGAAGGATTTGAATTGTAGATAGCACCGATGGATGGAATTGCTCAAGGATTATAATATGACTATTTTGTACTATCCACGCAAGGCCAATGTGGTGTAGATTCTTTGAATAGAAAGGAAGTGAGTATAGGGAGCTTGGCACGTTTGATAGTTAGTGAGCGTCCATTGGCATTGGAGGTTCAGTCCTTAGCCAACAGTTTTATGGGGCTTGATATTTCGAATTCAGGTAAGAGTTTGGCTTGTGTTAAGGTGAGGTCGTCTCTTTGGGAGCATATCAAGACCCACCAGTATAATGATTTGAAGTTGTGTAAATTCAAGGATAAGGAGATGAGTGGTAAAGACAAAAAGGCTATGATTGACGGTGAGGGGGTCTTGAGGATCAAGGGGAGAGTGTGTGTTCCTTGTGTTAGAGATTTGACGAGATTAATTTTGGAGGAGGCTCACAACTTTAGATATTCGATTCATCCAGGTGCTACAAAGATGTACCGTGACTTGAAGTAACATTATTGGTGGGTAGGATGAAGAGATACATCATTGAGTTTGTGTCTCGGTGTTCAAATTGTTAGCATGTCAAGTATGAGCACCACCAACCACTGGTTTGTCTCAAATGATGTCTATTCTTGAGTAAAACTAGGAGCAGATTGCTGTGGATTTCATTTTGATGCTATTTGGGTCATTCTTAATAGGTTGATCAAGTCCGCACATCTCATTCTGGTTCAGATGACTTACAATTCTAAGAAGTTGGTTTGGATTTATATTTGTAAGATTGCTCGTCTGGGGTACCATTCTATCATTTTAGACCGGGGTACTTGGTTTACTTCTCATTTCTGGTGGACTTTGCAAAAGGAGTTGGGTACTCTCTTGGATCTTAGTACATCATTTCACTCTCAGACAAACGGTCAGTCCGATTAAACCATTCAAGTTTTGAAAGATATGTTACGAGCCTACGTGATTGATTTTAGTGGTCATTGGGACCAATTTTTACCTTTGGTAGAGTATGCGTACAATAACTGTTATCACTCCAAATTGATAAGGCGCCATTTGAGGCTTTATATGGTAAGAGGTGTCGTTCTCCAATTGGGTGGTTTGATTCACTTGAGCTGAGGCCTTGGGGTACCTATCTGTTGAGGGATTCCTTAGAGAAGGTGAAGGTAATATAGGACAAGCTCCTTGCAATTCAGAGTAAACAGAATGAGTATGCATACCGGAAGGTCTGAGATAAGGAGTTTATGGTTGGTGATAAGATTTTATTGAAGGTCTCGCCTATGAAAGGAATGATGAGATTTGGCAAGAGAGGGAAGTTGAGTCCGAGATATATCAGACATTTTGAGATTCTTCATAGGGTTGGTGAGGTGGCATATGAGTTGGCTCTGCCACTAGTCTTTTAGGTGTCCATTCGGTTTTCCATGTTTCTATGCTAAAGAAGTACCATATTGATGGTTCTTATATTATCCAGTGGGACTCCGTATTGCTTAATCAGAATTTAGAGTTCGAGGAGTAGTCTGTGGCTATTCTGCATAGGCAAGTGAGAAAGTTATGGTCCAAAGAGATTGCTTCTGTGAAGGTGCAGTGGAATCATCATCCTGTTAAGGAGGTAACTTGGGAGACGGAGTCTGATATGAGGAATCGATACCCTCACTTTATTACTACTTGTTGTATGTTTCCCCATTTTCGTTTCCCTCCGTTTGATGATGAGTGTTTATTTAATTGGTATCTGATGTAATGACATGTCCTATTATTTTTAGCTAAAAACCCTTATTTGACTAAATCACCCTTCTTGTAGACTCTGTGTGGGGTTTGTGATGCGCGGGGTTGGGTGGTATAGATCCCGAGGTTCATTTATGTGAGTTCCAGATGAAAAACCCAAAATAGGAATCTTAGAGTTAATTAGTTTGACTCAAAATTGACTTTTTAGTATATGGGTTCATTTCCAAAAGGTCATTTATGACTTAGTCAAGTTATTGGTTCACTTCCCGAGGCAATCAGATGTACTTTTGTGGCCTTATTTGTGAAATTGTGATATATGATTGTTTTGGACAATTCTTTAGAAAAGTATGTCTTAGCTCAGTTATATGAGAAATTTGAGGCCACAAGCGAGTTTCTAGCAATAATTACCTTAGGGTAGTATGTCTTGTTTATGTTTGTGGGGTCCCGGGAGTGTTTCGGGTATTTGGTGGAAGATTGGGTAAATTCTCTAGTTGCTAGAATATTGGGTAGTTTGATGCATTCGAGGTGAGGCCTTGGGGTACCGATCAGTTGAGGGATTCCTTAAAGAAAGTGAAGGTGATTCACGACAAGCAACTGCCAACTCAGAGTGGACAGAAGGAGTATCTGGACTGAAAGGTCCGAGATATGGAGTTTATGGTTGGTGACAAGATTCTATTAAAGGTCTCACCTATGAAAGGCGTGATGAGGTTTGGCAAGAGATGGAAGTTGAGTCTGAGGTATATCAGACCTTTTGAGATTCTTCAGAGGGTTGGTGAGGTGGCATATGAGTTGTCTTTCAAGTGTCCATTCGGTTTTCCATGTTTCTATGCTACAGTAGTCCTATGTTGATGGTTTTTATATTATCCAGTGGGACTCTATCTTGCTTGATCAGAATATGGAGTTTGATGAGGAGCTTGTGGATATTTTGGACATGCAGGTAAGAAAGTTGAGGTCCAAAGAGATTACTTTTGTGAATGTGCATTAGAAATATTGTCCTGTTGAGGAGGCGACTTGGGAAACGGAGTCTGATATGAGGAGTTGATACCCTCACCTGTTTACAACTTCTGGT
The DNA here is from genome assembly GCA_029783415.1 of Anisodus acutangulus. NCBI lineage: Eukaryota > Viridiplantae > Streptophyta > Magnoliopsida > Solanales > Solanaceae > Anisodus > Anisodus acutangulus. Next base: position 27,788,089 of record CM056508.1, read on the forward strand.
ATGTTTCCTCTTTTTGTATCTCAACGTTTGAGGACGAACTTTGTTTAATTGGTATTTGATGTAATGACACATCTGGTTATTTTTAGCTAAAAACCCTTATTTGACTATATTTCCCTTCCCGTAGACTCTTTGTGGTTTTATGATGTGCGGGGATGGGTGACATGGATCTCGAGGTTCATTTATGTTATTTTTGGATGGAAAACCCAAAATAGGAACCTTAGAGTTTATTAGTTTGACTCAAAGTTGACTTTTGAGTATATGGGTCGGTTTCCTGGTTCTATCACTTCCGGTAGTTCTGGAGGGTCATTTATGACTTATCCGAGTCATTGGTTCACTTTCTGAGGCAATCGAATGTACTTCGTGGCATTATTTATGAAATTGTGATATTTGAATATTTTGGACAATTATTTAGAAAAGTATGTCTTGGCTCGGTCGTATGAGAAATACGTGGGCGCGAGCGCGTTTGTAGCACTATTTAATTTGGGGTAGCATGTTTGGTTTGTATCCAGGGGCATTTCAGGTGTTTGGTAGAAGATTGGAGTAGTTTTCTAATTGTTGGTGTCTGGTTTCCGCACCAGCGGGTGGTTGGCCGCCTCTGCAGAGTTTGGCTCGCAGATATGAGCCCTGAGTATCTGTGAGGTTTTTGCCCCTGCGAAGACTCTCTCGCAGAGTCGATGGCGCCTCTGCGGAGTCCCTTCGGCCACAACGCATATGCGGGATGTTTAATGACCCCGCCACGGCGGACCTTCCTCTGTCATAGCGTGACTGCACCGGTGAGTTCGATTCCTCTAGTGTGGAATCGTTGCTCAGTCGGTTATTAAAAGCCCTAAAATGATCCCACTTTCCCAAAAACCTTCATCTCAGGATTAGAGCTTGATTGGGGTAGATTTTCTTGAGGAATTCAATTTGGCTCTTCATTTGAGGTATATTTTCACCCCCTTTTTTATTATTGTTGTCTTTTAAATCCTAGAATATACTTTATTTTGGGAAGATAAGTTCTTAAGCTCTACTGGTAGAATAAGAGAGTAAATCCTTGAATTATGTGTGGAATATGAGTTAGATGATCTTGATATTCTGAATTAATATTGCTTAATGTTAGATGATCATGTTGTGATGTTTAATTTGATAATAGAAACCCTTTCCAATTTGGGAAAATTCTAGGATTTAGAATTGGGATTTTGGGTAAATATTTCAATGGAGGATTCAATTGGGTTGACTTTTCCAATTAACTTAAGAATATGACTACTTAGTATGTAATTATGTTATTATAAAGTTCCGATTTTTGCACTGTGAGCCCGGGGTTGATTTTAGATGTCTCTTCGTATGTTTAACGACTAAGTATTTGTATGTGTATTAGCTTAATTATAAACGTAGAGTATGTGTATGTTAGACTACTATTACTACGAGGCGCTACGAAAGGGCAAGCCGTGCGTAGAGGGTTGACCGTTCGTGGCTCCTGCTCGACTTTGAGGTAGGCTACGATTTCTCTTTTGCAAACTTTGATAGAAGTACGTAGTAGTTATAAATGTTGAATGGTATTAGATGTATTTGGGGGTCCCCTCTTAGCAGTTGTGATGAAATGAACGCTTGGGTGGGTATCAATGTTGAACTATGATGATGGGTGATCTGGGGAATCAGCCTTAAGCTAATTCCAACTGTTGTTGTTTGGGCTTGTCACCATTCTGTGGGCTCGTCGCCATACTTGATATTGTGTGTTTATTCATCACATAGCTTGCGATATGATATCCTGAATTACATGAATTATGTGTTAATGTCTTTCTAAAAGCATGTGATATTCATCTCTATACTTGATTACATCTTATACATTCTGATTACTTGCCTTGAATTGTCATTTGCATTCATACACTCATGGTTCTAATGATATTGAAAAATGAGTGGTATGGAAATGCTGTGGGTCCAATGAGACCGGAAAGGTAGGTTGTTCTATGATATGGTTGGAAATGATGAGATGATGATTACTCGCGGAGAGTCGGGTTCCACGCCTGTAATGAATTCTATTATAGCCAAGAGCTAGGATCCGTTGAGAAATTCTGGATGAATATATGGACTTCGGGGGTTCCCCATAGGTGTGCAGTTCATAGAATTTGAACGCTTGAATACTTGAGATGAAAGGTACCTGGCATATGCATTGCATTCATATCACATATATTCTTTCATTGATTACCTGTTGATTAATGAATTGGTTGGAATGTTTAATGAGATTTGGATGACTTCTTGATAAAAGAACATTGCTAATTGATCACCTGATACTTGGATTATTGGTCATTGAACTCTTCTATAAATGTGGTAACTTACATGATTCATGAACCCATATATGAACAAAGTGACTTGTTTGATTCAGTGAACTATTATGTGGACAAGGTAACTCATATGATTTATTGAACTGTTTAATATAGGATTATTTGCAGATTAACTTGATATTTATCATTATTATGTATCTTCCGTAGTTGTCGGCCTATGATGCCTATGGGGTACATTGTGTACTCATGCTACACTTGCGAAATTCGTTTGGATGCATATACAGCGCCTTCCACCAGTTCAGGACTACGTGGCTAAGTCTGAGCCGGTGAATTTCTTGGTCTATATCGTAGTCTATGGTGGCCTCTCAGGAGTCTGATAAAGCTGCCCTCCCATCGGAAAAGACAAAGAAAAGACGGACTACACCTTTCTTTATCAATTAGTTTCATGTTCCAAGGTGAGGATGCTTCCTTCCAACATACCCATGAATGCTCCTATCTTACTATTGCCTTTTATTATTCGGGAGACATTTTTAGACATTTGGCTTATGTTATCCTTTTATTAGACTATGTATTAGGTTTACAGCTCTCGTATTGTTGACCAGCTTTTGGGGTTGTATTGCTATTTTCAGACTAATTCTGCGTTTATATTATAATCTGATAGTTTTATTAAGTATTTTGTAATTTTCACACTCCTTACCTTATTGTGTAGGTTAATTGGGGAGTGGTTCGCCTACCGGTGGCAACAGCGTAGTTGTTACGACGATTCCTTGAAAAGCGATCGTGACATATATCAATCTGAAGAACAATAAAATATCTCTCTTTCTCTCTCCCCAGCTTTTTAACTATATCTCTTGTTGTCTTGTACTTTTACTATAATTTACATGGTGTTTTTAGGATACTTTCACATTATGAAGTTCTTAAAAACAAGTATAATGTACGTGATGAAATCGAGTATTCTGTACTTTTTGTGTAAAGAAAAAGAAAATCGATGATTTTATTTTTCGTGAAAATTCATTCATTAGAGGTTCTTGAAATATGTGACAAATGTCAAATATTCTATATCATGTTGGAATATTACTGTTATTTTAAATTTTTTTTAAATCTATCTTTTCATTATTTTTTTAATATTTGGCTATTAAGAAAGGTCCGTAGGTTTAATATAGTATTCATGATTGTGCGAAGCGGCAAAGGGTAAGGAATTTGCCTACTTATATACTAAATTTGCACCACAATTGTTACAAAGGAAGAGCGACGCAATGACAGCGTTTTATATATTAGTAGGAGTGTCAAATCGGTGGGTTGGACTGAATTTAGATTGGTTAAAATATGTTGAGTTAGTTATTTCAAAAGTTACTTGGGCTCAAATTATTGGGCTAACAAGCAGGTCATAACCTAACCTGCTCAATTCTTATTTAGTTTTAATTTCTTCGTTCGTTCTTTTATATCCTTTAAGTACCTAATAGAACTATTTTTTCTCTTTTTTCTAGCTATATATAATACATCAAATATAAATACGTCTTTTTGAAAAGATAAAATTTCTCATGGGTCAATTTGGGTCATATCAGCCCAATTTTTAGATGTACTGAAATGAGTTGAGCTAATATAGATGTGGTCGGCACCCGATGCCACACAGGACCGAGCTAACCACTCAGATAATCAGGTTCCTATGTGAATAGAATTTCCGACCGACGAGGCCATACTGGAACATAACATGAATAAGAACACAATAAGAGGGCCGACAAGGCCACACTCTGTAAGATAAGGATGAAACTCAACCTGTGATGATAATGAAAAGGAATAAGCCCGACATATATACATAAATAGGGCCAATTAGGTTGCAACACAAGTCAACAAAAGATTGGCAGACCGATAAGGTCATACATCAATAATTGTACATACTAGACAAGTATGTGAGCCTGTATGAATACCTACACCGTCATATGACCGGGATAGGACCCGACCTATCCATACTGTATATATCTATATATTTGACATACTCGACACCTGACCAAGGCAGCTCCACAAAGGACGAAGATTACCCACTACTGATTGAACTCGACCGCTCCTACTAAGATGGTGTATCAGGGCCTCTATCAAAACCTTAGTCATGAAATATAGCGCCCCCGGCGAAAGGGATGTTAGTATGAAAGACATGTACTAGTATGTAAAGCATGAATAGCAATATAAAAGTATGAGCTGTAAAGAAGAGCATAAAAGTAATCTGATACTCTGGTAACTTAGGTGCCACGTAGGGCGGACAATGAAACTCTGAAACTGAAATGAAACCTTTATCTAATGGCCTTATTATATACTATGCTCTCGGCTTATAATAGCCCAAGGTGTGTAATATGTCACTGCCCTCCGATAATATTCTGAGGTGTATGTATGGATGCACATATAAGTGCCTTCCCTCCGGTTATAACCCACAGTGTATATAATGTACATGTACAATAGCCCACCGGCTATTCGCAATAGTGGTGTGAGTAATATATATATATATATATATATATATATATATATATATATATATATATATATATATATATATATATGTATGTATGTATGTGTGTATGTATGTATAGTAATAATAGCACTTAAGGCGTCTTTGGAACTCAGAACTCTTTGACGCTATTATGAAATGACTTTTGGTCGACTTGATGACTATTCTTTGGAATAAACCTTTTTGAAAGCTTATGATATTGTAAACAAGCAACCAACCATCAACGGCTTCGAGTGCAACCAGAATAAGAAACAACTCCCAACAAGGATAACGATATACATATAGAATAAAACTTTCGACGTTTCTTTTGAAAATGATAAACATTTTGGATTTCATGCTTTTAAAAGAAAGAGATAGCCTTACATACCTGCGTCGCTTAGTTAGTGACATCACATGAACCCCCGAATGCCTTACGAGTGATTATCTACACCATACATAGTTTTTGTATTAAGATACGATTGACAAACTAAGAATCGATTCATTGGGACAATTTGACGAACACCTAGGATGCATACTTCTCTAGATATCATATTCATGACTACCATTCATGCTATCTATTCCCTATCAAAACCATACCAATAGGACCAACAACAACCACAACAACCATAATCATAACAACAACACAATCTATAACTTCTAAAACCATATCTTTCAATTACAAGTCATGATCATGTCAAGATTTGATCAATAACAATCCGAGGTCCATAAAAGTTCTTTCATGTAGTTTAACTCAACTATCACAAGTTTCCTTTATCCATAATTCTCACAAAAACTATAAGAAGCTTAAGACTATCAATAACACTAATATCTTACCTTAAATCAGCCAAGAAAGTTTGCACCATGAACTCCTTTCCAAGCTCCAAGAAGATATTTACTCCATCTTGCTTCTATGAAGATTTCTTAGCTTTTTAGTGATGGTCTAAGGATGATTTGCCTTCAATCTGATATGAAATGTATCCTTGATGATAAGAACCCTAAGGAGAAGCTTGAGAGTGTTTGAGAAATAGTTTAGTCGAATTTGGAGTAAAATGAAGAAGACATCTTTTAAGCCTATAAATAGTGTGACCCACCGCCTCCCATATATGGATGGTTCTGCACCGCACACCACCATATACAGCAGCAGAATCCATCGCACATAGTGGAAGTATGGTGGGGAAAGTGGGGTTCTGATCCGTGGCCTGATCCGCGAAGTGGATCTGCTTCCGTGGGGCGAAATGCTTAGCATATCGCCTAATCTTTGTCAAAATTTGCCGATATGTACTTCTTTTAATCCAATTGACTTTCAACCTTCCTTTACCTCCGTAATACTCATATAAGTCATACATGACCCTCGGGAAAGGTCACGGGTTGTTGGAGCTCAAATCGACCAACTATACGTTTGACCATACGTAAAATCATGGGGTGTAACATTCTTTCCCCCGTAAGAACATTCGTCCTCAAATGTTGAGGAATGAAATTTGGAGTCTTGTAACGCTTGAGTTTTAACGGAATTTCGGCAGAGTTTCCTTTATAAATAGGACTATCTCAAAACCTGTCAAGCAGTGGGAACCAACACAAAGGCCACACAGGGCCACATATTGTATCTTTTGCCACACACGATTATCACTATATCAATAGATGTAAGAGTTATCCATAACTCACTTTGTATATCTCCATCTCAAGTCTAGGCTGCTCTAATTTCATTTTGATTATTGTGATCATCTGTGGTTTGGAAATGGTAGGGATACTTAGATTTCATATATTCTTCGGCCTCCTAAGTCATTTCTTCTATGTTTTTATTCCTCCATAGCACCTTAACGGAGGCGACTTCCTTAGTTCTCAACTTCCGAAGTTGGTGATCTAGAATGGCTACAGGAGTCTCTTCATAGGATAAATCCTTAGTAATCTACACATCCTCCAAAGGAGTAATACGGGAGGGATCTCTTATGCACTTGTGCAACATCGATACATGGAATACTTGGTGAACTACTTCCAATTCTAACAGTAGTTCAAGCTCATAAGCCGTTCGGCCTATCATGCGAATGATTTTATATAGCCCGACGTATCTGGGACTAAGTTTCCCTTTCTTCCCAAACCTCATAACCCATTTCATTGGAGAAACCTTTAGGAATACCCAATTGCCAAATGCAAATTCCAAACCGTGGCACTAAACATCTGAATAAGATTTATATCGACTTTGGGTAGTAAATAAGCACTATTGAATTAACTTTACCTTCTCCACTGCTTGCTGGACTAGATCATGTCCTAGCAACTCGGCTTCGCCTGCCTTAAACCAGCCAATCGGAGACCTACATTTCCGTCCATACAATGCCTCATATCGAGCCATCTTTACACTAGGATGGTAGTTATTATTGTAAGCAAACTTGATAAGTGGTAGATGATCATCCCAGCTACCATTGAAATCAAATACACAAGCTCGAAACATGTATTCGAGTGTCTAGATTGTGTGTTCAGCTTGGTCGTCAGTTTGCAGATGGAATGATATGCTAAAGTTCACTTGGGTGCCTAAACCTTTCTGAAACAACCTCCAAAAGTTAGTCGTAAACTGAGCACCCCTGTCGGATATAATGAAGACTGGAACACCATGCAATCAACCTATTTCTTTGATATATAGCTTGGAATAATTTTCAGCCAAAAAAATGGTGCGAACAGGTAGGAAATGGGCTGATTTCGTAAGCCTGTCAACGATAACCCAAATGGAGTCAAATTTCCACTAAGAGCGGAGCAAGCCTATGATAAAATCCATATTGATCATTTCCCACTTCCAACTGGGGATTTCAATATTCTGAATCAAGCCTCCAGGCTTCTGATGTTCAATCTTAACTTGTTGACAATTCAGGCACTGAGCTACAAATATTGCAATATCCTTTTTCATATCATTCCACCAATAAACCTGTCGGAGATCATGGTACATCTTTGTCGAGCCAGGATGAATGGAATACCTGGACTGATGGATTTAGGTCATGATTTTCTCTTGGAGACCTCTTACATTTGGTACACACAATCGATCATTATATCTAGGAACTTTATCTCCTACAAGCTCCAATATCGACTTCTTCTACAAGGGAATCCCTTCCTTCATTTTGACTAGCTCAGGATCGTCAAACTGTATTACCTTCACCTCTACTACTAGAGACGATTCTGCAGTATTCTGAACCACCGCACCTTCATCATCAGTATTCAATAGTCATACATTCAGGCTAGCTAGGTGACATAATTCCTTGGTTATCTCCAACTTGTTGGCTTCAATACCGTTCAAACTCCCCATAGACTTGCGGCTTAAGGCATCTACTATGATGTTTTCCTTTCTATGGTGGTATAAAATATCCACGTCATAATTCTTTAGTAGTTCAAGCCATCTCCTTTACCTCAAATTCAACTCCTTTTGCCAAAATATACACTGTAAACTCTTATGATATGTAAGTATGTCAACATGGACTCCGTATAAATAATGATGCCACATCTTTAGGGCAAATATCACCGCTGCCAACTCAAGTTCATGGGTCGATTAGTTTAACTCATGCTTCCTTAATTGCCTCGAAACGTAGGCTCTAACATTTCCATGTTGCGTCAGAATGCAACCTAAGCCAACTTTGGAGGTGTCACAATAAACCACGTACCCATCGATACCTTCCGGAAGAGCTAAGACAGGTGGATGTCAACCTATTCTTTAGCTCATGGAAACTGCGCTCACACGCATCTGACCACTGAAACATGGTTGTCTTATAAGTAAGATTGGTCAAAGGTACGGAGATAGAAGAAAAACCTTCCACGAATCTCCGGTAATATCCTGCTAAACCCAAGAAACTATGGACTTCAGTAGGGGTTGTCGGCCTCGGCCAATTCTTTACAGCCTCAATCTTCTGATTATCCACTTTGATACTCTCTGATGAAACTATATGGACCAGAAAGGCAACAGAATTCAATCAGAACTCACACTTGGAAAACTTGGCGTACATCTTACGATCTTAGAGCATCTGTAACACCGCTCGGAGATGGTCTACATGGTCTGCCTTAATCCGTGAGTACACCAAAATATTATCAATGAATACGATAACAAAAATATCAAAAATGGTTTGAAGACCCGATTCATTAAATCCATAAAAGTCATCGGTGCATTTTTCAGTTAGAAACTCAAAATGGCTATATCTGGTCCAAAATATTTTCTTCGAAATATCTTTTTCCTTTACTCTCAGTTGGTGATACCCCGATCTTAAGTCGATCTTTGACAAAATACTTAGCGCCTTGAAATTGATCGAATAGATCGTCGATCCTCGGAAGTAGATATATGTTCTTGATGGAGATTTTATTCAATTGTCTGTAATCAATAGACATCCTCAGGGAACCATCCTTCTTGCGAACAAACAATACGGGTGCGCCCCATGGCGAAGTGCTAGGCCTGATGAAGCCTTTTTACTAGCAAATCCATCAACTACTTCTTTAATTCTCTCAATTTTTCAGGAGCCATTCTATAAGGGGGAATAGATATAGGTTGCGTATCTGGAAGCACATCAATAGAGAACTCAATTTTTCTTTCAAGAGGAATACCCGGAAGTTCATCTGGAAACACATCGGGGATTTATTAACTATGGGGGTGGACTGAAGGGTCTGAGGATTTGTATCTGCATCTCTGACCCATACCAAATGGTAAATATACACTTTAGAAATAATATTTCATGCCTTCGTGTAGGAAATAAACATTCCTTTAGGCATAGTAGAATTGCCTTTCCACTCAAGGGTTGGCTCGCCTGGAAAATTGAACTAAATAACCTTTGTTCGGCAATCGACATTTGCATAACAAGAAGCCAACCAGTCCATGCCCATAATAACATTAAACTCAACCATAGGTAACTCGGCTATCAGCCAAAGTAGGGCGATTACAAACCGTCATAGTATAATTTCTATAAATTCGTCGTGCTACAATCGTCTCACCAACCTGTGTAGCCACTTCATATGGCTTAGATATCAATTCTGGTTCTAACCCAAACTTTCTAGAAACAAAGGGCGTAACATAAGACAAATTGGGACTTGGATCTATTAGTGCACAAAAATCATAGGTGAAGACAAATAGTATACCTGTGACAACATCCGAAGATGACTCCAAATCCTGATGAGCTGATAAAGCATAGATGTGGTTCTGAGCACTACCTAAAATAGAGGATCATCTTTGGCCTCTACCTTTACCTATTGGGGTATGGCCAACCACTTTATGGGCGTGCACTCGATGAAGATGATGTTGTCGATCCCGTTGGCTGAGCTATATCACATCTACCTCTGCTTGGACACTGACGCGTATAATGAACAGGACTCCCATACAAATAACACACATTGAAATCCTGATGACACTGTTCTGGGTGTGTTCTACTACACTAGCCATATGGCGATAATGGAAGCTTCATCTGCCCTAAACCTCCTTACCTCTGAGAACTAGAAGCTATCGAACTCTTTCCTGGTCTTGATTGGGAATACTTGTCATATCTCGGCTCTTGAAACTGAGATGGAGCACTACTAGCAAATCGAGGCGGACGTCTGGGAAACTACTACTTGGAGCTACTCGTTGCCTCTCCGAATGACCTAGATGATATAGCCCTCTTGGTCAATTCCCCCTCTGCACTTCTATCATCTTGAAGCTAACGTTTGCAGTCCTTGACACTCTGAGCATATGCATGTATTCTAGTAATATCTATATCCATATTTAGCAAAACTGTCATACATTCCCCAAACAGATGCGGGTCCAAGCCTTCTACAAATTGATGAAATCAAGCCCTCATTGTGTCCACAATATTCGGAGCATACCTAGCTAGAGAATCGAACTGCAAACTATATTCCCTTACACTCTTGCCCTACTGTTTGAGGTTTAAAAAGCGCTCCAACTTGGCCTTTCATACCTCTAATGGAAAGTAATGATCAAGAAAAGCTTCTGAAAACTCTTCCCGCACAGCTGGAGGTGCATCTGGTCCTCGAGACCGCTCCCAGGCCTTATACCATAAGATAGCCACATCTTGTAACCTAAAAGAGGCCAACTCCACTGCCTCCCGCTCTGAAGCATGCATAACCCTCAATACTCACAAAATCTGATCAATCAAGTCATGAGGGTCCGCATTTTGATCAGTCCCAATGAATACTGGCGGACTCAACTCGAGAAATTCTCGAGTCCTAGAACTTTTAATGGCATCAAAAGACCTAGTGCATGTAGAAGCCCTTATTTGTCGTTGTTGTGTAGCAACTATCTATGCCAATAACTGCACGGCACTCGCCACTCCTTGTTCATAAGACTAAGGTGGAAGAATTAGGGAACCGGATTATGTGGAACTGGAGGTACTATGTCCTGAGGAGCTGGAGGCATTGCACCTCCTCTAATCTCTTTTTTGTGGGGTGGAACAGGTGATACGTGGGAATGTGACTCTCTCTGAGCTTCAACTCTATCAACTTAGATGGGTGAGGCATTACTAGTACCTTCACCCCTATCAGCACTGGCTCGATGACTAGCGGTAACTCTCGTAGTAACTGGCATAACTTAAAAAGGGATTAGAGCACGAATTAGACTCAAAATCATGTAACTCAGCTCTACAACATGATCTATAAAGTGAAAGAATAGAAATCATCCCTAGATGCCTGGCAGCCTCTTGTTTATAAGTATGGGAAAAACACATCATAAACAAGACTCTACTAGACACTGCCCACAGACTCTCTAGAACTGACTTGCTCTGATACCAAGTTTGTCACACTCCAAAATAATGAGCATGAACATGCTCTCTAGTGTAGCTGCATAATAGTTTTCCTTATACCTTGCACCTTAAAATAGTTTTTGAAAAGCAAGTATATCTAATTGCACAAAATTACATTGAATTGATGCATTAAAGGTAATAGGTTTCATTTTATTTCCAGGAACGAAATCTCACCGGCGTCATTGCCGGCGACGAGCCTTGTTGTGAGTCATCGTCTCTGGCCAGGTCTGCAGAATGACAAGAGAAAAGGGCGGCGGCATTACGCGAAACAGTGAAGCTCAAAAAGGAAGAAATTCCTTGGGATAACTGGGCTAAAACTTGTATTTATTTTGGGTCTAAGAGCTATTTCGGTTCACTTACTTAAAATTAAGCCTTTTCTTTTTGTTAGTGGCCACACCATTTTCTTTTTCCAAATTTGGCCGAGTAAGCATATGATATTTTTTTATAGGCTAATTTTGTCACCCTACATATTAGCTTCAAGATATCCCATAAAATACAGTAGACCAATAAGCAGGCTGATTCCATTTTTTATATAATTTTCGTTTTATTTACATTGTCTAGGCATAACCCACACGCTGATTCTCGACTTTAGATAAAAGGTTAGCTTTTTATTAGCCAATCTTTCATGACAAGGTGATTTAAATGTCTTTCCACCATCATCCTTTGTAAGCAAAAAAAGAATCTGGTCAGATTCTAATGACATCTCATTGATTAGTAATATAAATATATGTTATTTGAATAATTCAAAGTTAATGGATTGGGTAACGACTGATCTTTTACAGGCTCTTTAGTTTATTTATTGATTTTATTATTTTCTGAAAAGTCTCATTTTGTTACGTACATGTACCACTCCTAAAATTAAATCAATCATCAAGTTAGGCCAAACGGAAGGGGCAACCGGTACAGAGAGTTATTATGAATTTGCTAACATTTTTCTTCAAGAATTCTAAAAACTCATCACACCCCTTAGGTTTTAGAAACGTTTCAGAAAATTTTTGATAACTTGCTAAACATTTTTCTTCAAGAATTCTAAAAACACATCTCACCCCTTAGGTTTTAGAAACGTTCAAGAAAATTCTTCAAAACTTGCTAAACATATTTCTTCAAGAATTCTAAAAACACATCTCACCCCTTAGGTTTTAGAAACGTTCGAGAAAAATTTTGGTTTGGTAACTTGCTAAACATCTTTCTTCAAGAATTCTAAAAATTCATCACACCCCTTAGGTTTTAGAAACGTTTGAGAAATATTTTGATAACTTGCTAAACATTTTTCTTGAAGAATTCAAAAAACACGTCTCACCCCTTAGGTTTTAGAAACGTTCAAGAAAATTCTTCAAAACTAGCTAAACATATTTCTTCAAGAATTCTAAAAACACATCTCTCACCCCTTAGATTTTAGAAACGTTCGAGAAAATTTTTGGTTTGGTAACTTGCCAAACATTTTTCTTCAAGAATTCTAAAAACTCATCACACCCCTTAAGGTTTTAGAAACGTTTGTGAAAATTTTTGATAACTTGCTAAACATTTTTCTTCAAGAATTCTAAAAACACATCTCACCCCTTAGGTTTTAGAAACGTACAAGAAAATTATTCAAAACTTGCTAAGCATATTTCTTCAAGAATTCTAAAAACACATCTCACCCCTTAGGTTTTAGAAACGTTCGAGAAAAAATTTGGTTTGGTAACTTGCTAAACATTTTTTCTTCATGAATGATAAAAACACATCTCACCCCTTGGGTTTTACAAACGTTTGAGAACTTGCTAAACATTTTTCTTCAAAAATTCTAAAAACACATCTCACCCCTTAGGTTTTAGAAACGTTCGAGAAAATTTTTGGTTTGGTAACTTGCTAAACATTTTTTCTTCATGAATTCTAAAAACACATCTCACCCCTTGGGTTTTAGAAACGTTTGAGAAAAGTTTTGAGAACTTGCTAAACATTTTTCTTCAAAAATTCTAAAAACACATCTCACCCCTTAGGTTTTAGAAACGTTCAAGAAATTTTTTAGTAACTTGCTAAACATTTTTCTCCAAGAATTCTAAAAACACATCTCACCCTTAGGTTTTAGAAATGCTCGAGAAAATTTTGGTAACTTGCTAAATATTTTTCTTCAAGAATTCTAAAAACTCATCTAACCCCTTAGGTTTTAGAAATGTTCAACGAAAATTTTTAGTAATTCTTTGAATACTCTGTATAGCCGTTGTAAGTTGAGATTGTTGTTAAGAATAAATGTCATTCATATATGCTATCAACTTTGATATTTAGTTTCATAAGCAACTAGGCCTGACGAGATTCCTGGGGAATTTTGGAAGAGTACAAGCAGTGCAAGTTTGAAATGCCTTATCAGGTTGTTTAATGTCATTTTTAAGACGGCGAAGATGCCCGAAGAATGGAGGTAGAATACAATGATTCCGTTGGACAAGAACAAGGGTGAAATTCAAAGTTGCCACAACTATAGAGGATCAAGCTGATAAGTCACATTATGAAAGTGTGGGAAAGAGTGGTGGAGATGAGGGTGAGGAAAGAGTGCATATTTTAGAGAACCAGTTCAGATTCATGTTTGGGCGCTCAACTACAGAAGGCATTCATCTTGTGAGGAGACTTGTGGAGCAATATAGGAAAAGGAAGAAGGATTTACACATGGTATTCATCGACCTAGAAAAGGCTTATGATAAAGTGTGAAGGGAAATTCGATGGAGATCTTTGAAGGCTAGAGGTGTACCTGTAGCGTACATTAAGGTGATAAAGGACATGTACGATGGAGACAAGACCAGGATTAGGACAGTTGGAGGAGGCTCGGAGCATTTCTCCGTTGTGATGGAGTTGCACCAGGGATCGACTCTTAGCCCATTTTTATTTGCACTCGTAATGGATGGTTTGACGCGACAACTTCAAGGTGAGGTTCCATTGTGTATATTATTAGCGGATGACATAGTCCTGATTGACAAGACTCACAGCGAACACTACTAGAAAATAGCCCTAAATTGTTGCAAAAGATAACAAAACCGTAGCAATAGACTTACTGCAACGGTTTTGGACCCGTTACAATAGGTCACGTTGCAGTAGGTCTATTGCAACGGTTATTTGCAACGGCTGAAGAATTATTGCCATAGGGGCATCTATTACAACGGTTATCTAACCGAAGCAATAGGCTTACCTATTGCAATGGTTATTTAGTCGAATGCAAACGTCTTAAAACCGTTGCAATTTTCTTTTTATGCAACGGTTTTCCTATTATGCTTACCTATATTGCAACAGCTTTTTCAGGCTATTACAACGGTTTATCAAATCTATGGCAACGATTTTTGAAGGCTATTGCAACGATTTATTGTACCTATTGCCACAGTTTAATAAAGCACTGATACAACCTTTTATTTAGTTGTAAATTTTTTTACCAATATACAAAAATATGATACATTGAAATTTACATAAACACAAAAGAAAACTACTCATCAACCAAATCATAACAAGTATATTCATCTAATTTTATTTATATATAAAACAAAATTTATAATATTGTTGGATAAATCAAGAATTAGCATACATAATCTTTTAAAAAATTCAAAAATAAAAGATTCCTCAAATATATGAAGGTCTAGCAACTATTGACAAATACTCTTAGGTAGGTCTTCACTGCTTTCATCTTGTCTTTGTTCTTTTGCTCCACCTACAAAGTAAACACAATAATATTAAGATGCTAGGAAAAAGAAAAAGAAAACGTATACACTGTGTCATATTTGTACTTGCACCAGGAAAAACTGTTGGAAATTTGCCTTTGGCGGGAGTTGCGACCGACCAACTTTAACGGCTTAAACACTAGTGTTACGTATGTTGGAAAATCCGGTTCTTCACACATGCATGATCTACTAAGTACGTAGATAACCGTAGGGCCAAGAATCGTCAAATTTCATTGAGAAATGAAAGAGATATTGGTCCACGAAGTAAGGTGTTTGAAGCATGAAAAGTGTGGTATTGTGTTCAATTCTCCCTCATCGGTAGAGGAAGAAAGAATTATTGTGTATATAAGACTCGAAATTGGTTTGGGGTTTGGGACCCCAAGGGGTATCCCATGTGTTTAAAGGAGGGAGGACCTAGATGTGCTTCGGTTCAAGGAAAGACCACACGCGCGCCGCCGCCGCCCGCCCGTCCGGTCTGGTTCCGAGTTCCGGGTTCTCGGGTCCACGGGTCCACGCTGTGGGCTGTGGGCTGTGGGCTGTGGGCTGTGGGCTGTGGGCCTTCTGATATTATCTTTTTGGGCCAGAAACATTTGCCAGAAGTACAGTTTGATCCCAGAAGTTTCAGAAGTACAGTTTGGACCTTTCAGATGTACAGTTTGGTCCCTGAAGTTTTCAGAAAATTGGAATTTCGACGGTCAGACAGAAACGTCCAAGCTCTCAGAAACGTCCAAGCTTCAATTCAGCCATTTATTTTGGCTGAATTACTCCTCCTATAATGGCCAAATCCGTTGGTCTTTCTCCCATTAATGTTGGTGGCTTTACTACCTCCATAATGGCCATTATTTGGCTGTTATGGAGGGCAGTAATCAGCCCCCTCCCTCACCTATTTAAACACCCCCTTACACCATTGTTGAGCATACAAAAAGAATGACCAAGAACATACATATATGATACACGAAAATACAGAAATATACACAACAAAAACAGTTTCTTCCTACACCTTCCAAGGCATCATTTCGTTACTCAATATTCTTCATGGTAGCTCTTGAGTTTCCTTTGCTCAAGTGTTCCATTGCTGTTTTATCTTGGGAGACAAATTGTCCAGGACGTATAAAGGATACATACGGGGCAATATTGTCTTAAGGACAGAGTGTCATACTCGACTCAGCAAAACCAGTTTCCATTTTTCCGTCTTCAACAAAATTGTAATTTCAGTTTTGTGATTATATTGTAATTTCAGATTACTAGTTGAACTATTGTTAATCCTTTCGAATACTTGTAATAGTTATATACTTCCCGTACTGCTTTATAAAGTACCATAGAGCAAAAATAACCAACAACTTAAGACAATATTGGTATAGTATTACTATTAGTGTTCGAAAGATGTCGGTCAAAAGTTGTGTGACCAAATCGGGATATGGAAATGGTTTTCTGGTAGAAGAGAGTGATGATGATGAACGTATTCATAGTGTCACTGCTACCAAGACTGGTGGGAATAAGCGCTCTCGAGAGCCTGAGGATGTCAACTGGGACAAGAGGAGAAGACTGAAGATGTACTTCTATCTTGCAGCAGAAGGCTTGTATCTATCCCAGACAAAAGATCTGAATAATGGTAAGAAGGAACTGGACACTCAGTCTGATGAAGTGACTGAAGTGAGCCAGAATCCAAAATTGGGATAAGTATTTTTCTTAATTGTCAAGAATAAAGATTAGATGATAAGTATTTTTCTTACTTGTCAAGAATAAAGATTAAATGATGTCTGATTAAAAAAAATAGATTAAAGTAAGGAGGAATATGAAAATAATTTATATTCCTTACGCTTTAACAAATCAGAAGCTTAATCTCATCTTCTTTTCCGTTTAAAGATTGGAGTTTGTAAACGACTTAAAAAGATCCGTTCTTTTAAGTGTAAATTATTAAAAGCGTGTAAAGTATGTTCGCACATACGATGGAGAAAGATCCACTAACTGTGCGAAAACTGTTACCACTCTTAAGTAAGCGCCAAGAATTATCTGGGCACCAATCTTAACGGAAGGAGTCTAAAAGTTAAAGGCGTAGAACCTGTCATACTATTTGGCAGAAGATCCTTCATAGGATGATATTGGACACTCAGTCATACAAAGCCTCCGGGCGACTGGAGTGGGCCAAAATTCCTTTGATATGATGATATTGGACACTCAGTCATACAAAGCCTCCGGGTGACTGGAGTGGGGCCAGAATTCATTTCATAGGAAAAGTAATGGACACCTAGTGTGGTGGGCCAGAGTTTCCAGGTCCTAATGATCTGAAGGCCTAAAGAAAGGCAGTAAAGAAATTGGACACTCAGTCTGCCAAAACAACTGAAGTGGGCCAGAGTATCGAGATCACATATGATCCGGTTACGCCCTAACCACGGGCAAGAGGTTGTTCATGTGAAGCAACGCCACCTCTAAAATCAAAGGGGCTGGAGATGTTGTCCTCAATAGGACTTCAGGGAATGAGATCGCTCTAAAAGAGGTGATACATGTTCCTAACTTGGTTTAAAGGACGTTGTTGGTCAAGTTGGTTTGAGACTAGTCCAACAGGTCTGTAATAACTAAGAATGGTACAATATGTCTATAGCCCAATGAATGATATATTTGTAATCCGTGCATCTATGCCATCATAGATTAAGACACGTTAAATAGTAAGTCATTCAAAAGCTAACGATGTTGAGATTGTTGCCTCCTTTCGACATAAACCCTCAAAATGAATGTGAGGTAGGCGAAGAGGCAAAATCACCTTTCCAAATTCCGTCAAGGGAATAGCGAAAGAAGCACCGCTCCTCTAGAACTTAGTCACACCTACTTGGGTGATTTGAAGTTTATACAAAATAGAGGGGGGAGACAAGTACGTTGTGATCTTCATTGATGATGGTACAACGTATGGAATCCTTTGTTTGTTAAAAAGCAAAGATGAAGTTGTTGAAGCGGATAAGCACTACAAAGCAGAAGTTGATAATCAAATAAGCCTATGGATTGCGAAATTCATAGCGATAGAGGGGGAGAATGTGAAGCAGCGTTCATTAAACGACTGTTCATTACTCACCTCAGCCTAACGGTGTTAGCCAAGCGCAAACCCGTACGCCTAAATTATGTGGGGCAAGGCGATCCTTACCGCTAATGCGATCCTCAACGGAACTCCGCATAAGGATAAGGATAACTCTCCGTGTGAGACATGAAAAGGATCTCACATACAAAAGTTGTGATGTGGGGTGGCTTGGTAGAAGTTGGACTACCGAAACAGGTCAAGTTCGACCTAAGACTGTAGATTGCATATCCTCCGGATCTCAGAATAACAAGAGTACTTATCGCCTCTTGGCGTCAAAGAATGTTGAATTCTTATAAGATAACTTTCCTTGAAAAGGAAAAGGAGTAATTGCTCAAGGTTAACAAGAACCCGCGAGGGCTCGACCGTCCGAACTAGACGCCCGTATCTACAGGACTCGAAAGTTGCTGGCTATCCGGAACTCAATATTCCAGATCTGCAGAACTCAGGGATTCTAGATGTTGAACCAAGATGGAGCAAAGAGGGGACAAAGACTTGTTCCAGTCCTTCTAGCTTGTATGGTTAAGAACGAACCATGGACTATTAACAAATAATTGTTATCTCCAAAAGCGCTGCTTTGGAAAGAAGCTAAAGAGAGAAATATATTCCATCATATAGAACCATACTTGCGTAATGGTTGATCTTCCTCCGGAAAAAGAACCTTTGGGTTGTGAAAAAGGATACTCAAAAGTGAGTACAAAGTAGATGGATCTACTGACGAGTTCAAAGCCTCGGCTACTTGTACATGTGCTCCTCTGGGAGTAGCTTAACATCATGGGCCATTGCAGTCCTGCGTGGCATGAATGTTAAAACAGCCTTCCCAACCGGAGAGTTGGAAAAAGAGAATCAGAGTTGGTTTTCTGGACTGTTGGGCTTCTTCCTGAACTTTCATCTTGGTCCCTGAAATGTTTACATTTTGGTCCTGAAAGTTTCAGATAAAACAGAGATAATGAATCTGACCACAGAAACATTGACTGGTTAGAAAGCCAACAGTTGGAGAATCAACGATGAAAGTAAAAGTCATATTGAAACAAAGTCTCGATATGAAAGATATGGATATCACAGATGACATCTTAAGAATTGGATTTCTAAAGACATCTAACGGACTGGTCGATAGTTGACAGTCTCGTTGAAGCCATCAATGGATATCAATCATAGAACTGATTGGAATCATGGTGCACCCATAGACAAGGAGCGATATGCACAGGTCATGTGTAGTTCAATGTATTGTACACACTACAACCGACCTGGTATCGCCCTATTTAACAGATCACTTGAACTAAGGTTCACTGATAATCTTAATACATGATCAATAGAAGGCGTTAAGTCGGATATGACGATATCTGAATTATTCGCTTATCTTTGGATTATAGTATTCTGGATGTCCAGCGGTTCTGGGAGAACACAATGATGCAAATCGACATCGATCTCAAGAACACCAAAGCCACAAGTAAATGTGTATGGTGGATCTTGGAAAATCCTCTAAGCAAACTTGCATCGTCCGATTCATGATGGTATCGGAGTTTATCGCTTTATACAAAGCATGAAAGAAGTTGAGTAACTTCACGACTCATTAGAGGACGCCCTTATTGGGAGAAACTTCGTGCCTTCGGCAGCTTATACATCGTGGGCTAGCCGGTCGGCTTTAGGAAGGACACGGATGACGGCCTGGACATATCTGTCAGGATTTGTCGTGAGACATAAGATCGTATGGCGCTTGATCATCACGGGTGTCACTTCCTTGTTTACTAACTAAGGGACTACCCGAGATCAAGTGTTCACTGTCTAGGGAATGGGCTTAAAACCCAAAATATACGGACCAATACAGTGGAAACCCAACCTTACGAACTGGAGATCCCAGTAATTTGGTTCAATGGGAAAACTAAGTTGTAAAGGTTCAGTTGATCGCTTCAGTGGAAGCATGAGCACTTTGGATAGTGATTTCTGAAAAGAAACACCAAATCTAAAGCCGTTCCCGCGATAGACTTTAAGTGCTATCTGCAGTGTGGGTAAAGGTTAAGTTTTCAAAACCTGTAATGCTCCTCAACAGTTGAGGTTAGGTTTTTGGAAAACTTTTAATGGTTCCTAACACTTGTGAAGTGGGGTATAGCAGGATATCTTGTAGGAGACCACCTATTTAAGTGCGAGGACGGGCCGCCTCGAAATGAACGCACTTAAGAATCCAAGACGTTGTCCATGGCCAAAACGGAAAAAACATTACGAAGAAGAGAGTAAGGGAATTTGTTGTGTTGGTATCATTGTCTTGGCTTACACTAAACACTGACGGTTCAAGACATCACGTTCACCGCGCAGTAAGTCCGATGGTATTTAACTATGGAAGGTTCAAAGCTGAGGCTACCTCTCCTTATGCAACATCGGTCCGCTGAAATATTGCTGGAAATGAAAAAAGACACCATGTGAGTGCGCCAATATCTCTTTCAAGAGGGGATTGTTGGAAATTTGCCTTTGACGGGAGTTGCGACCGACCAAATTTAACGGCTTAAACACTAGTGTTACGTATGTTGGAGAATCCGGTTCTTCACACATGCATGATCTACTAAGTACGTAGATAACCGTAGGGCCAAGAATCGTCAAATTTCATTGAGAAATGAAAGAGATATTGGTCCACGAAGTAAGGTGTTTGAAGCATGGAAAGTGTGGTATTGTGTTCAATTCTCCCTCATCGGTAGAGGAAGAAAGAATTGTTGTGTATATAAGACTCGAAATTGGTTTGGGGTTTGGGACCCCAAGGGGTATCCCATGTGTTTAAAGGAGAGAGGACCTAGATGTGCTTCGGTTCAAGAAAAGACCACACGCGCGCCACCGCCGCCCGCCCGTCCGGTCCGTTCTCGTTCCCGAAGTTCCGAAGTTCCGAAGTTTCGAAGTTCCGAAGTTCCGGTTCCGGTTCCGGTTCCGGTTCTCGTCCACGGTCCACGGTCCACGGGTCGTGGTGGGCCTTCGATATTATCTTTGGGCCGTAAACCTTTGCGAAGTACAGTTTGATCCCGAAGTTTCGTATACGCTTTGGACCAGAATTCTTTCAGATGTACAGTTTGGTCCCTGAAGTTTCAAGATGTACAGTTTGGTCCCTGAAGTTTTCAGAAAATTAGAATTTCGACGGTCAGAACAGAAACGTCCAAGCTCTCAGAAACGTCCAAGCTCTCAATTCAGCCATTTATTTTGGCTGAATTACTCCTCCTATAATGGCCAAATCCGTTGGTCTTTCTCCCATTAATGTTGGTGGCTTTACTACCTCCATAATGGCCATTATTTGGCTGTTATGGAGGGCAGTAATCCCCCTCCCTCACCTATTTAAACACCCCCTTACACCATTGTTGAGCATACAAAAAGAATGACCAAGAACATACATATATGATACACGAAAATACAGAAATATACACAACAAAAACAGTTTCTTCCTACACCTTCCAAGGCATCATTTCGTTACTCAATATTCTTCACGGTAGCTCTTGAGTTTCCTTTGCTCAAGTGTTCCATTGCTGTTTTATCTTGGGAGACAAATTGTCCAGGACGTATAAAGGATACATACGGGGCAATATTGTCTTAAGGACAGAGTGCCACACTCGACTCAGCAAAACCAGTTTCCATTTTTTCGTCTTCAACAAAATTGTAATTTCAGTTTTGTGATTATATTGTAATTTCAGATTACTAGTTGAACTATTGTTAATCCTTTCGAATACTTGTAATAGTTATATACTTCCTGTACTGCTTTATAAAGTACCATAGAGCAAAAATAACCAACAAAAACAACAAAAGTATATTGTGTCAGGTCATCCAACACACTTATCCATAATGTCATTCACATTAAAGCAGTAACTGCATCTCAAGAAGCTAAAAACTACTAGAAAAAAGTATGTTACAGGATGAGCCTATTTCATAAGCTCATTACTAGTTTTCTGGCAACCAGTTTAGTTGTTAGCTTCTGGCCATTTCTCTAAATTCAAGAACGTTCCCTGAAGATGATTGGCCATCTATAAAAGAAACTTCAATTTCCATATAAAGTTTAAAGAATATCTAATTAACATTTGGTATAACAATGGATGTCATTAAAATTGATAAGGTAGTAGAATTTTAATTAATATATTACATAATTGTGAAGATATTTAGAATTTTTATGTGATCTCTATACATAGTCATCACAATTTTAGTTGAGAAGATAATCTTTACATAGTCATCACAATTTAGTGCTGCTTACTACTAAAGGTATTGTATTACCTCTCTTATAAAAAGACAAAAAAGAAGAAAGAAGAAAGGTACAAAGGAAATAAGAGTTCAGTTTACTTCCAGAACATAAAGTTTCAGGTGACCAACCATGAATATACTTTGGCTGGATTATTCAACTAAAACATGCCAACCGTTGACATAAGCATCTTTAACTATGACGTAGTCCAAATTCAACTATTTCTTAATCATGACTGAAGAAAATTGAGTATATATACGTCGTCTTATTTTACTGTAATTAGGTGCATGCTGTGATTAGAGCTTTTGCTCCATATTTAATTAAACTAGCTGCTAATATATGTCATTACGTATTATTTATCTATAGTTTATTTTCTTATAGTGACAAAATTAATGACACATTTTATAATCTGCCTCATTATTTGGTTGGATGAAGTCTTCGTATAAGCATATTTTATTTAGTTGATGGATAATGGAGGACTTGAGTTAAGGAGATGACTAAATAAACAAGAGATGTCTAGAATCCACAAATAAAGGCAGCAGACAAACATTATCTGAAGGGATGAAATATAGAAGATGTCTGACCTAAGTTATTATTCTGGCAAGAGCTGCAACAAGTGTTGCTTGGCAAGTATAAAAAACATCTAATAATGGATAGGAAGAATAAAAAATCTTAAAATAAAGAGAAGAGAATGAAATGAGAAAATCCATAAGATCTTCTCCAAGTTGTAAGCTCAACTATGATGCAAAATCCACCTGAGATCTATGTTTTTATATTTTCTATCAAAGACAAAGAGCTTGGTAAGGATCAAGTTCATCTTGAATTATTCACCTGTGAAGATGAATATACAAAGCCTATTAGTTCCAACTAAAAATAAAAGTCCACAAATAAAGCAACCATTACCTAAACATTTCAACTGGTTTCATTCCAAGCTTAAAGAAGACGAAACTTGAAAGTGACATATCTAAGTTATAAAGAGTAAAGTGGTTGAATAAGGGACATAAATTGTACTTTTTTCATGAACTATTCTTAAATAATTCATGTTTTGTAGCCCCATACTATTCAATAGGAAAATGTAGCACTGTCTGTTTGGATTCAGAGATTTCATTCACACATCAATCAATTGTCCAAAGTTTGAAGTAGTTTTAAATAGAGCATCAAATTCAGAAGAAAATAGTGCTTGATAGAACACCTCAAGCTTCAAAATATTCCAACACTTCCAGTAAGTGGATTTCAGTTTCCACAACCTCAATGACATTAGCAGTCCCACGCAATTCCAATGTACCACCGATTCAGAGTAATATCAACGGAATCGAAAATAAAAAGTTGTTGAAGTCTAACAATTCTAATAAATTAAATAAAAAACACAGCGACATATGACATTCAGATGATAATGCATTATTCTCTTTAAAGTTTTTGTACTTCTTAACATTTGAAAAGGTTTTGTTGTTTGATATAAATAATTTCAGAACCGTACCACTTTTGCGGCATTCATAATAAAAATAGAAACAAAAGAAATTTCATATAGGCTCAATCATGAGGACAAAAGTAATAATTTTGTGCATACTAGAAAAACATTAAAACTTAACTTGTTTATTTTTTTTAACAACGTTTTTAACCTTTTTCTAATGGGATGACTTATCCTGCAAAAGTGCAACTTTACTGAAAACATTACTTCTGTTAGTTTTTGCTCTTTTTTAATAAAATTTTGTTCCTTTTTAGATTAAATTCCGTAATAAGAAATAAATCTCATTTAGCACTCTTTCTCTCGGACATATGGCAAAGAAGTATGTAAAATTTTCAATTTTTACTCCCCCGGTAAGCTAGTGAAATATATACATATTAGCGCCTTCGCATCGTGTCTTTCCATTGTTAGAGTATTGTTCCTTCTTGAGCCTTCCGGCTAATGAAGATACTACAACCGTCTTTCTAGTGGATCCTTCCCTAAGAATGGAACAAACCAAATCAACCTATACGAGAGAGATCGTTCTATTCATGCTTGAAAAACGACCCCATCGGTTCGCTCATTTTAATGGACATTCTTAGCCAAAGCTTTCCCCGGAGCATATATTTATTTGCCTCTTTCTTTCCCCATCTGTAGTTTCCATCTTCTCAATTAACTAAGACTTGTTACTCGATCCAACCGTTTTATTTTTACTATTGTGTTTGGTAATTTTCTTTTTAGTTACTCAAGTAACCATCAAAGTAACATTGGAGACTTTTGCACAGATTAAATGAAGAGAAGAGAAAAAATTAACTTTTGCACAGATTAGATGATCCCACATGAGAAAAATTTGAAGGCTAACTGCCATTTGGGAATCCCAAGTAAGAAAATCTAAAAAGTAATCAGTTTTTGTTCATGAATCATCGGTAAGAAAGTTTAATGTTCATGGCCAGTTGCTACAACTTAGTTTTCAAGCTTTCTATAAGTTAGAAAGCAAGTGATATCACTTTGGACAATATATTTATTTATATCAAATATAGCATCTCTAAGTTAAGCTATATTTTTAAAATTATTCAACATTGTTACCATTTGTATTTAAAATCATTTGCTAGTACTGAAAGAACATGACATGGAACCAGCAAAGAAGATGTAACCTTAGGAGCGAGAATGTTCGTCAATTAAAGTACTATAATTATAAATCTCAGTTAAGCATAAGTTCAAACACCTTGTAGGCACAAAAGTGTTCCTCACCATTCAACCTACGGGCACTCAGATCCTTCCAAAAACTAGCTAAAAAGCATATATAAACTTAACCAATTGATTCAGTAGACACTTCATTCACAAGCCAAATATCATTCACCAATTGAGATTAGAATTAATGGCTCAAAATTGGAAACTAACAGAGAGATGCCCATATCTTATTGTCCAGTAGAATTGATTCTTCATGGATGAAAAATAGAACTCCAGCACCAAGAAACTGAACCATTTAGACGAGGGTCAGGAAATTCATTCTTGAAATTCTTGCGCTTCATATGAAATTTTGTGAACCCTTTTTTGCTACCTAGACGGTGTAACGTTTACTCACTACAATTGGTGTGGTTGTTGGAGTTCATAGAAAGGTAAACAAAATCATAGGGAATGGGATCGAGCCACACCAAATATCATCTAAAGCAAAAATTTCACAAAATATCACTGGGGTTCACGATTCAGACAGATAGGAGAAATGAGAAAGAAGACCTAATCTCAAATAGTTAATCGTGATTCGTGGGGAATTAGATGTGCTGCCGTTGGCTATGAAGAGTAAGCCCTAGCCAAATCAACCCTCTAAATCTCAAATATGGATAAATGAATGGAAAAACACATAGAATATCGAAGAGATTTACTGTGCCGATGAAGATCTGGAGATATCTTTAAGAATTGATCTTCAATTTTTCTATCGGCTATGGTGCTACTTCTAGGGTTTTAACTATGAGATAGAAGGGGGTTGATTTGATCGGTTGAAGAATAAAATTCGAACAAAATTGGGCTTTACTCAAAAGCATTGTGAAAAGAGAGGATGAGAGTGACATAGGTTTCTTGATTTCCAGTAGAGAAGGTAAAATCTCCCTAAATGGTGAGTTTTAATGGTGGTTGATGAGTTTTGCTGGTTAGTAAGAGGAAAATAATAGAAGTGGGTATGGCAAAAAAATCCGGGAAAATGAAGACAAGTTGCAATACATCACTTATTGCAATGACACCATTGCTGTTGGTTATCTATTACAATGCTTATTTAACCATTGCATACAGACCGTTACAATAGAATATCTATTGCCACATATATGTAACCATTACAATAAACCATTGCAATAGGGTAGCTACTGCAACAGTTATATAACCGTTGCAAAAATAACTGTTGCAATAGCCTCAATTTCTACTAGTGGGATTTTAATGATAAGCCGGAGGATTGGAGATAAACTCTAGAGTCTAAAGGGTTCAAGTTGAGTAGAACCAAGACGGAGTACTTGGAGTGCAAGTTTAGCGACGTACCACATGAGGCTGCGTGGAAATGAGGCTTGGTACCCAGGTCATCTAGAAGAAAGGTAGTTTCAAGTATCTTGGGTCTATTATACAAGAAAATGGGGAGATTGACGATGATGTCACGCATCATATAGGTGCAGGGTGGATGAAATAGAGGCTCACTTCCGGAGTGTTGTGTGATAAGAAGGTGTAACGACCCGTTTGATGGTTATTGCACTTTTGATACATTTACCCCTGATGACCTTTCTCCGAGCCATATTAGTACGACTTTAACCCGCATCAATGGGTGGTACATTTCCTAAGATGATCGGACAAGATTTTTATGACTTTTGCGAAATAGAACCTTAAAGTGGAAAATGTTTGACCAATAGGTGACGTTTGGGTAAATGGGCCTTTTTGGAAATCTGTCGATTCCGAGCGTTCCGGATGGTTGATTTGTGACTTGGTGGGATGTTCAGTTCTGTTCCCGAGGCACTCGGGAGCATTTTTGGTTAGTTGTTGGAAAGTTAGTCTTTCGGCTTTGGGTGAACCAAATAAACCTCCGTTGGAAATTTCGAGACAACGAGTGAGTCCGTAACGTGTTTTTATATGTGAATGCATGTCCGGTTTCTGTCTAGGAAGTGTCGGATGATTGTCGGATTTTGGGGTTGAGTTTATAAAAATAGTAGTTTTCTGGTGTCTGGTGTCTGGAGTCTGTCGTAGCAGCACCAGAGTAGATGTAGCAAACCCACCACAGCGTGGCCTGATATGGTGAATTGTGGGGAGTTGTGACTGAGTCTCCGCAACGAATGGGAATCTGTTATGGCGGACTCATAGTAGCGAGCAGTGAGTCGCTGGCACGGACCCGCTGCAGTGGACCAGTGACCGCTGCAGTGGAAATCGGGGACCAAATTCTATTTAATGCACTAATTAAAACTCATTACTTCCTATCACTTTATTTATCATTCTTAAATATCTTGGAGGCAAATTGAAGGAGTTCTTGGCTAATTTCTTTTGTGGGTAAGTTCCTTAACCTAGAATTCATTTCTTTACCTTTCCTAAACTTGAATCCATGCTAGAAATCCTATAGAACTTAAGAAGGAAGATGAGTTTTGATATCTATTTTACTATTTGAGTTTTAGCTTTTCTAAATGAGAATTATTGGTGGATTGACTAATCTAAGTATGGATTTTGATGATTAAGTAACCAATATTCTTGAATCTTCCATTTAGATTGATGAATTGAAACTTGAAAGTTAGGGTTTGTCACGACCCAAATTGGAGGGCCGCGACAGGCACCCGGACCCTACCCGCCGGGCACCACATCTACACTCCATCCTTAATCATATTTAAACACGGACTGAGCTGTGATAGATTATATAAAGTTTCAACCAAAAAGCTCCAACTTACATATTTATATACCAAGGCCGACAAGGCCATACATGACAACTAACCACTAGGGGTGGGCGTATATCGGTTTGGTTCGGTTTTGTATCCGAAAAAAATAAACCGAATAAAAATTGGGTTTTTAAAAAAAAACCAAATACAACTTTTTTAAAAAAAAAACCGATATGTTCGGTTTATATGCCGAACGTATCGGATTATATCGTTTTTTTCTAGTGGGCCGGGTCGGGTCGGGGAATTTTTTAATTTTTTTTTAAATTGAATTTCCAAAACTGAAATTGACATTCACACCTACACTATCATGAAATTTCGACGTTGAAATCTATTGTGTATCGTGACATGTTTACTAAAGAAACAGGAAAATTAGAAATTGATTTGGTGGAAAACACAAATTGATTGGAAAAATGGATGTTTTTCTAAAAATTGGCTGCATTGACTGGCCCCGTCTCGAAAAAATACGCAAAATCAAAAAACAATTTGGGCAAAACGGACATCCGAGCGCAGAGTTATGACCATTTAAAGTTTTATCAATTTACAACTATTTTTTCTCCCTACATTTTATGTCAATGCTTCCGTGATATGTTAATCAAGTTCATGCTTCATGCGACTTCCATAAAAACTTCATAGATTAGCTTCAATGGCTATGATTCAAGAGATAGTAGTAGCCTTAAAATAAAAAAATAAAAAATATATATTTAATTCAGTTTTTCGGTTCGGTTCATATCCAAAATTAAAAAAATGAACTGAATCACTAAATCCTGATTCGGTTCGGTTTTTCAAAAAATTGGTTTTTTTAAAAAAAACCAAGAAAAAACCGAACTGAATTTTATTTCGGTTCGGTTTTTTCGGTTCTCCGGGTTTTTTTCCCACCCCTACTGATCACAGGACACCTATCTACAAGCCTCTAAAGAGTAAAACATACCACGACCAGACCGCAACTCCGAAATGAATAGAGTGCTCCAAATACCAGCTGAACCAGCAACCCACTAGGGCGAACTGTCACTCTCTCATTATGAACCTGCGGGCATAAAACGCAGTGTCCCCCGATAAAAAGGACGTCAGTACGACTGATGTACTGAGTATGTCAGGCATAAGAAATAACATAGCAGAGATATCATAGTCTGAAACAGAAACAGTTGAACATCAGTAAATGCCTCTGAGGGCCCTAATACACATGCCTAAATGTTATGCACAGTGCAGTATACATATACATCAGCCTCTTCGGGCATCTTCCTTACCATAACAGCCTCTGTGGGCATCATACCATATAATGATTAATGAACGTATGCACAATACAAATGCGGTATACTACTGTCCACACAGGAATCCTCCCAGAACCGCATTTGTAGGCATCAAATCATATTGGCCTCTTCGGGCTCTTTTGTGATAGTCTGTACCAGTTGCAGGTGGTGTGCGTATATAACATTTTTTTTTCCTTTCCCTAATTCCCATACATGCATATATATATATATATATATATATATATATATATATATATATATATATATATATATATATATATATATATATATATATATATATATGTGTGTGTGTGTGTGTGTGTGTGTGTGTGTGTGTGTGTGTGTGTGTGTGTGCATAGCACAAGTGGTCCAGGATAACATATGAATGCAATGCAAATGAAATGCATGAATAATAATAAAACATCTGGAGTTACATAATATCATTTACACATTTGGTTAACATTGGGAAGATCAACATCTTTTCCAGTGTGCCTTATTAAGGTCTTAGAAACATACTTGGATATTCTTCCAACATAGGAGTCGATGACTTGATCATCCCTAACTACTAAGAGTAGAGTAATTTATGTAGCAACACGATAGTTATGTTTCGCACATAGAATTATGCCAAAAAGATGGAAAGAGCCTTGCATACCTTATTGTCGAAATTATATAAGTTCTGCGGATCCTTGTAAGCTCTATGAATGATTATCTACATCACACGGATTATTTAAATCATAATCGAATCAATATACTAGAAACAGATTCATTGAGACATTCTAGCGAACACCTTGTACGCGTAGAACCTATATTCCTTCTATATCGAAACCTATGCATGTAGCGAAACACCCAACCCTATTAATCCTTCTTTTTATTGCTACAATCTCCAAAACAGTACAACAATTTCACATGCAACTTCCAATTTCATACAAACAGTCCCGATAACACCCCATTAACTTAGCATTTTCAATAATCGTCTTAGAACTAGTGGCAAGAATCATGTTCTGAAATTGTATAAATTTTAGGAACAAGAAAGATTACCTCTGTTAAACATAGCGATGAGAATCATCGGAAAACCTTTCACCCAAAATAGTTTCCGACAAGCAGAAACCGCAGAAACAGGACCCCCAAAAATTGACTCCCAGAACTCTTTCAGAAACTCTGGGTCTCTCGCTTGACTTCAGAGTGTGTAGGCTTGTTTAAGGACTCGATTTTGCTGGAATCAAGGTCCAAAACGCCATGAATTTCCCCATTTTTTGTTGTGCGAAACCTTACGGAAATTCCCCCAATTTGGTCAAGAATTTCAGCGATTATCAATAGAGACTCATCCCTTCTAATTGAAGTGTGACAAGCTTTTCTATGGAAGGATTTCTTCAGAATCATATGAAGGTGAAGGCTTTTAGTAGAAGAGAAGGGTGCATGTGTGGAGACTGGTGAAGCTCTGAAGCTGCCAGCGATCGTTTGTTAGACTAAGTCACCCCCAATCGTATGTTATAAGGCAACACGTAATTCTACCAAATTTGGTCCTCCGCTTATAATTAATTAATCCCATAACTAATTAAATTATACACACAATTAAATTCCTGATCCTGATTATCCCGGCGACTTATAAAATCCTTTTATACTCAATGTCATAATTCTTGTAATATGACACTAGTATATAACCTTTGTGGGGATGTAAAATTATTATTATTACTCCCCGTCATCGCACTTATTAAATTCCAAAAATTATTTCGGGACCACGACCTTTTACATACTAACTTTCTTATTAGTATATGCAAGTACAACATAAACTTCCCGGATTCGGGTCTACAATCCTACGCTACGTGTTCAGACCATTACCCAAAAATACGGGGTGTTACATCCTCTCCCCCTTAGAAACATTCGTCCTCGAATGTTGGTGTGATGTATCTAGTTCTTGTCACAATAAAATGAACACACATATGATCTTCATTGCTTAGCCAGTCATGACAATAGAAATCCTAACTAACTTGAATCAACTCTAGGTAATTAAAGTCACTACATACTTATAGTACCTAGCATTTGAAATATTTGCAGTACCAGGTGGTCTTCTAAGTTGTCAAGAACAGGGATTAAAACAGTGGGAGAGAAAAAAAATAAACATATTAACCTATGATCATTTCCAAAGAATGACTCAAGTTTAGACCAATTACATGTATAACCCCACATATAATATGAAACAAACACATAGACTCAAGTTAATGGGTTGATGGATTCTTGCCTAGGTTTGTAGTATATCTCATGCATTCTTTTATATTCAAAGAGCAGTCATATTTTAGTTTAAAGTCCTATATGCATCATGCTATTAAACAGTAAACAGATGCTTTTCAAATGAGTGAAATATGATGTAATAACATGGCACTGGTTTAAGTTAAGATACAGCAAACACAACTGCTTACTTTCACATATGTCTCTGTCCTTGACTTACAGCAGTATTTGCCTCTAAGTGAAGGCAGCAACATGTGTTTGAATATGGCAACAATTCATATCAAGTACAGCAGTGATAACAATAGCAAGTGACAGCAAAAACAGCAGCAACAAGTGACCTCAAACAACAGCTAGAACAACAACAAACATGGTATCTAAATGCCTCAGAAAATAACAGATATACACAGCAACCAGCTCAATATAACAGTGTCAATAACCAAATATAACATCTAATGGAAACAGTTTCAAACCCCAACACTTAGCCTCATATCCTAATCTCAAAGTAAACATTAGAATGTCCAGAAATTGCTCTCATTACTGTGCCAGTAACTATCTGTCAAGGTTGCCATTTTCCCCTTCAAAATAGTGACTTTTTTAGAGAGACAGAAGTTCAAAGTATGGCAGTAAGGTAAGTCTCAATGTTAACCCTTCATTTGGACAAAAATACAATGGCTCATGGTGTTTAAGGTGTCAATTAGGACCTAGAACAAAGTCAAGGCAAAATGGTGTGATACTAAGGTTAATACATGTGATACATAAGTAGGACCAAGTCACAACAAGGAGGCAGCTTTCAAATGGTCCACATTAGTCTTTAAAACACAAGAACTAGATTCAAATTCCAGATCAGACCAGGCATATACATAGTTAACCAAGGTTGCAAATAAGATTATAATAACTATGACACTTCAAAACAGTCACTACATGACATATTACCTCAACTAAGTATGCTTATCTCATCAATATAGCAACCTCAAGTCATGTATATAAATTTAATAGGAAAAACTAGATGGCAACTGAGTTTCTAACAAAGCACAAATATGATTCTTAGCATAGATATTCAGCAGAGGCAAAGTAGACTTCAGGGTGTTCATGTTGACCCAACCACAACTGAAAATATTAAAGCAGTCATGAACTTATGTGACATGCAAAGATAATCTATTGTACATAGTCCTAGGACAAACAGGCTAACAGAACAGCAAATGAGGTTCAAATGTATGTGAAAAAGGCATACATGGATTCTTAAGCTCTTAGACATCTTTGAGCTTGAGACATAACATATGCAGGACATTCAAGTAAGTCCTCAGTTAATACAAGTAGTGATAATGTAGGTCTGTGATCTGATATTATATACCAGACATCATGCAGAGGGAGCAAGTTCAGCCTAATCCTAACTGGTTGACTTTAAATCAAACAAATATGTGGATTTCCCATGATCCAATAAAAAAAAATGATACACGTCTAGTCTCTTTAGGTAAGCATGGTTACAAAATCAAACAGGTAATAGGACTGGAACATATATTTCACATGTAGAGTTTTAAACTAGTTTCTCTTCTTAAACAAAGCAACAGAACATGACAATTGACATAGCAATTTAGAATTCCAATAAACAGACACTTAAACTAAGTGATTTTAAATCTTCTAGACATGTGGTGATGGCAGGGATACACAAGCATGATTAGAATAGACATAATCAGGGTCCTAGGACACTATCACAAAGACTATTAGAGACTTAACATGTTATTTAAAATTGGACTGATGCAAATGAACATGGTTGCATATAGTAACTAAGACCAAAACTAGCAACATAGCTTTTGAAGTGGTCAATATGGACAAAACATAGTCATTTACATCCCTATTTGATTCTGGCTAATCAATGTGAACAGTACAACTATAATATGGATCAAACAGACACTAAAACATGTAACACCTCATATCCAAACCAAGCAGGTCATTTTTAAGCACAAAACAAACATGTTAGGAATCTAGTCAGTCATACCAATAAAGAATATGCATCCCTGGATTCAACCTGACTGTTTACAACCTCAGAAGCAACATGTGATGCCAAGATGATCCAAGCAGACTTTTCAAGTTCAAGATCTTGGCTACATTATTCTATTTAGGTTAACAAATATGGCACATTCTTTTAATATACAACTTATCATTTTCAGCTTAGCAGGGAAGCAATCTAAACATATATTATCCAGCATCTGGTTATCAACACTACATGACATATAACTTCCAAAGTTTTAGATTTTATTTCAAATAAGTATTTAAACTAGGTGATAAGATTTCAACTAATATTTTTAGATTGAACACATAGTAATAGGCAGTTATGATTGCTTAACATGGTATCTTGATTCAGATGGCCATTACCTTGAGCCCTTGAAGATTAATATTATTAACATAGACTAAAATGTGAACAGGTCTCTTAATCATATCCAGATCACAGAATAAAGACAAATCATAACCACATATGTCACTGAGTCAAATATACACACACCAGCACCCAAGAACTACACATATGACTGGGATAAGAATAACATTTAGAGCATACAAATGGTTATCTAACTTAAATTGTCAGTAGAAGTCATAAGAGATACATGAATGGTTTATACAGAACATGCTCATCACTTGTAGTTCCAAACAATCAGTCATGTATTTCAGGCTACAAAGATGGTAAAATAGACATACAAGCCTACATGATTCAAGCCTACACAAACTTAGGTAATTTTAGGCACAATAAACTAGTACATGAAACAACTGGGCAGTTTACACCATAGTATGCATTTATAGAAGGCAACAAAACATTGATAGCAAGAACAGCATATTATGGGATCAAATTTGAAACTCAACATGTTATTAGGAAACCACACTTAGGCTGTATCACTTCAACTCATTGAATACCACATGGAAAGACCAAAAAAATAGCAAGACAACATACGCTCTAGGCTTATACTAAGCAAATGGTACTATGGTGATTATGTGAAAAAGATAATAGGAGCTACACAAGTCTTTTCACTATAATCAATAAGTTATAGATTACTCCTAGCCTTAGGTTAGATCCATATTAAGTCAAAATTATCTCTAACAAACATTAATTACTCCAAAACTCAGTTCAATCAAGGTTATTATTGCCTAACTTATGCATACAAACAATTTTAAATCCATTTCATGACTTAACTAAAATCACACCAAACTATACAACAACCTTATCAATCCACATACAAAATTCATATATTCCTTTGATTAATCCAAACATATAACTATATACCGGTTACACACAATACATCATTTATTTAAAAGTAACTAATTTAAAGATCTTATGTATTATCGGGATAGGTACTATGACAGCCTTATGATCTTGTTGGTGAATCTACACTATCCTATCTTGGTCCTATATATGAGCCTCGATCCGACACACTTCAGAGTGGAACCCTCTTATCCTTACTACCCATTCGCCTTCTCATTGCATGTCTCTTGTCTTCCCCCCAGTGTGTATCCCATAACATAGACCGGCGAGCCCTGATTAACGGATCCCCAAGATTGAGGACTATTCGGAATCTCAGAAGGGTCGGGGTCATTAAGCGACATGCATACCCGGTCATGGCGTAATGTCTGAGGAAAATCTGATTGTACCCGTCCCTGTGTTGTTCCACCTATCTCATGGTCAGTGGGGCCCGACACTAATACTAAAGTCCTTGATGAAGTCGGAACTCCCCTCACCCCACTTCCCGTTGGAAGTACCAAGGGTGTTCGAGCGGGTGACTCATAGGGATCTTCAGATAGATCCTCCTCTATAGACTCCAAGATTTCTTATGGATCTGAGTCCATAGTATAACTCATCTCTCTTATTTTAATTTCTATAACCCTCCGACCCGTGCTAGCGGGTGGTATCTGTCTAACATCTTGTCTTACGACAGTGCCTGCATTCTTATTATCCGAGGTGTTTCTCATTGTGGACGTTACTGCAGTTCAAATGAAAAAATTTTATTAGGAACCAATACACTCACGACTCAGCTCTATCGAACGATCTAGATTATGAAAGAATTGAAATAATTATAAATGCCCTGTAGCCTCCTGCTTATAAGTGTGGCGCGTAACACACCCATAACCAAGACTCTACTAGACACGGCTTGTAGACTCCCTAGGACAGACATGCTTTGATACCAAGTTTGTCACGACCCAAACCAGAGGGCACGACAGGCACCCGGACACTACCCGTCGGGCACCACATCTACACTCCACCCTTAATCATATTTAAACACGGACTGAATCGTGATAGATTATATAAAGTTTCAACCCAAAATCTCATACTTACATATTTATATACCAAGGCCGACAAGGTCATACATGAAAACTAACCACATAACACATATCTACAAGCCTCTAAAGAGTAAAACATACCATGACCAGACCGCAACTCCGAAACGAATAGAGTGCTCCAAATACCAGCTGAACCAGCAACCTACTAGGGTGAACTGTCACTCTCTCAATATGAACCTGCGGGCATAAAACACAGTGTCCCCCGACAAAAAAGATGTCAGTACGACTGATGTACTGAGTATGTCAGGCATAAGAAATAACATAGCAGAGATATATCATAGTCTGAAACAGAAACAATTGAACATCAGTAAATGCCTCTGAGGGCCCTAATACACATGTCTAAATCTTATGCACAATGCAGTATACATATACATCAGCCTCTTCGGGCATCTTCTTTACCATAATAGCCTTTGTGGGCATCATACCATATAATGATTAATGAATTTATGCACAATGCAAATGCGGTATACTAATGTCCACACAGGAATCCTCCCATAACCGCCTCTGTGGGAATTAGGTTATATCGCCACACCCCATTAACTTAGCATTTTCAATAATCCTCTTAGAACTGGTGGCAAGAATCATGTTATGAAATTGTATAAACTTTAGGAACAAGAAAGATTACCTCTATTAAACATAGCGACGAGAATCATAGAAAAACCTTTCGCCAAAACAGTTTCCGACAAGAAGAAACCGTATAAACAGGACCCCCAAAAATCGACTCCCAGAACTCTTTCAGAAACTCTGGGTCTCTCGTTTGACTTCAGAGTGTGCAGGCTTGTTTAAGGACTCGATTTTGCTGGAATCAATGACCAAACACCATTAATTTTCCCCTTTTTGGTTGTGTGAAAGCTTACGGAAATTCCCCCAATTTGGTCAGGAATTTCAGCGATTATCAATAGAGACTCATCCTTTCTAATTAAAGTGTGGCAAGCTTTTCTATGGAAGTATTTCTTCAGAATCATATGAAGGTGAATGCTTTTAGTAGAAGAGAAGGGTGCATGTGTGGAGACTCGTGAAGCTCTGAAGCTGCCAGCGATCGTTTGTTAGACTAAGTCACCTTCAATCGTATGTTATAAGGCAACACGTAATTCTACCGAATTTGATCCTCTTCTTATAATTAATTAATCCTATAACTAATTAATTATACACACAATTAAATTTCTGATCCTGATTCACTTAAATTCCAGCGACTTATAAAATCCTTTTATACCCAATGTCATAATTCTTATAATATGACACTAGTCTATAACCTTTGTGGGGATGTAAAATTATTATTATTACTCCCCGTCATCGCACTTATTAAATTCCAAAAATTATTTTGGGACCACATCCTTTTACGTATTAACTTTCTTATTAGTATATGCAAGTACAACATAAACTTCCCGAATCCAGGTCTACATGCCTACGCTGCGTGTTCAGACCATTACCCGAAAATACGGGGTGTTACAGGGTTTATACCAAATTGGGGGTTTTGACTTGAATAATAGAATTAACCTATTCTTGAGTTAATTTAGCAACTGAATTGTAGAATTAGACTTCTAGAACATTGGATTACAAATTTTACTTTCAAATTTCCCATTTACCTTTGTGGGCCCATTTTCTTTTTTTCTATAATTGTTTTTTATTCAAAGGATAGGATAGCAATATAGGTATTTTCTTCTTATTTCTAATTTAGAATTCATGTATGGATTGAATTTGAGTACTTGGAGGCTCTCCAAAAAGACAAGGCGAAGGTGTGGTTGTTCGTGGATCTCGCTCGGCTACCAGTTAGGTTACGACTCACCATATAGTTGGACTTCGGTTTAGAGAAGCGTATGTAGATTTAGTGATTGTTGGAGAAAGCATGTTATGCCTTCGGGTATGAATTTGGGATGAAATACATAGGTTGGTATTATTGCTTGATTGTCGTTGTTGCCTTATTTGATCTAGTGATTTGTCGCCACGTGTATGATACTAGACTTGACCGTGTATAGAGGAAGGATTGATTCATTCTTAACATGATTTTATGTGTCCATGTGTGGCCTTCTTGGACTGTGTAGTGTTTATATCTGATTGTGAGCATGCCTATTTTCAGTCTCTTACTTTATATATGTTAATTGTTGTCGGCCTATGAGACTTATCGGTACATAGTGTTTGTACTGATACTACTTTGTTGCATTCTTTTATTAGTAAAAGTACGTGACAGGGTCTGCCTCCTCTCCTCGTGACTGATTCTCGAGG
Organism: Anisodus acutangulus; assembly: GCA_029783415.1. Taxonomy (NCBI): domain Eukaryota; kingdom Viridiplantae; phylum Streptophyta; class Magnoliopsida; order Solanales; family Solanaceae; genus Anisodus; species Anisodus acutangulus. Next base: position 27,825,879 of record CM056508.1, read on the forward strand.
CTTTGCTGATGAGCATCTATGGTGAGCACATGGACAGATCCGCAGCCCGGATGTCTCTTTTATCTACTTGTCTTATTTTGCTATTCTGAGATAGTATTTCACTTTGCAGACAATATATTAGTATTCAGACTTGTAGTTATGTAGTAGTGGCTCTTGTACGACCTTAGACTAGATTCCTTTGGATTGTTGTATTACTTCTACACTACTTCATTATCTATCCTAGACTTATTATATATATTTGATGGGTGTGTTCTACTTTATTTTTATTGAGTTGTGATTAAGGAATGGATTCACCTACTAGGTGGAAAAGAGGTAGGTGTCTGCGCGTTCCTCGATTTGGAATATGACAAGTTGGTATCTGAGCCCTAGATTACCCAATCTATAAGTACAAGAGCATGTCTAGATGATTCTTGCGATCGGTACAATGAGCTCCGTACTTATCTGCGAGAGGCTATGCACATTTAGAGAACTTTAATTTCTTCATTCCTTTCATGCTAAGGTGAATCAAATTGGTATATGAACTTTTTCATAATCTATCACTGATGGTGGTAACACGCTCTTAAATTCGTACGTAAGTGGTTCGATATGATATCACGTGGTATGGTATGAGTTGTGCTACCATATCACGTGGTATGCGGATGTCGTATAAGCTATGAAATGTTGAGTCGACTTCGATTTGACAGTATTGTGATAGCAGAGTAGAATTAGTGGTTGTGAGTTCTTTCACGGAATGGTTTTCTGATCGGAATCGATAATAGTGTTACTTGTAATGAGTGAACCTTAGTGGAATAGATAGTCGGGTTTCTTCACCTAAAAAGTGTATTCATGGGTTCACTTGGCGTTTTCGAGGTTAGTGGTGATGGGGATTGTTGAAACCAAGAGATTGTTGATTTGTGAGTATTACACAATTGTTTAGTATTGAGTGAGTGAGAATGTCATATATGCATTGGTATGTTGGACTCGTCGTAGGCTAATATTAGCCAAAGATCGACTAATAGGATTAACTCTTGCACTGGACAAGTTTGGAGTTAAATTTGAAGGATTACCGAGTGTTGCATCTAGTTTTTGGATGAGATTTGTGGGCATTTGTATGTAAAGATTAATAATTGAGAAGTTCTATAATTACTAGTAGAATGACTTTGGGGTTGACTGAAGGAGAGGGAAAAATTGCACGGTTAGTTGGATGTGTATGGTTCGGCAAAATAAGGTGAGGGTTGGTTCTTCACGGGTGAGATTCATTTAAGGACTATTGAATAAGGTGTTGGTCAATGGGGCTATTTACGGGAATAGAATGATGACAGTTTGACTAATACTAATGGTGAAGAGTTTTTCAGATATCGATGATCAGGTTAGTGAACTTATGAGCCAATATAAAAGTAGGATTATTTCGGTTAGGGATTGGGTGAGGCCCACTACTATGACTGAGATTCGTAGCTTCATGGGGTTAGCTAGTTACTACCGTCAGTTCGTGAAAGGATTTGCTTCTATTGCGTCTCACCTTACCAGATTGACTCGAAGGAGGTCCATTTTGAGTGGTCTGATGCTTGTGAAGAGAGCTTTCAAAAGCTCAAGACCTTGTTAACTTCGGCTCTGATTTTGGCATTACCCATAAAGGGCAAGGATTTCTCAGTTTATTGTGATGCGTCTCGTGTTGGTTTGGGCGTTTTGTTGATGCAAGAGGGTAAGGTCATTGTTTATGCTTCCAGATAGTTGAAGATCCATGAGATGAACTACCCTACCCATGATTTGGATTTGTTAGCGGTAGTCTTTGCTTTGAAGATTTGGAGGCATTATCTATATGGGGTCCATTATGAGGTGTTTACCAATCACCACAACCTTCAGCACGTGTTCAGTCTGAGAGATCTCAATTCTAGGCAGCGTAGGTGGATGGAGCTTCTGAAGCATTATGATATCACTATACTTTACCATCCGGGTTAAGCTAATGTGGTAGCTGATTCCTTGAGCCGCAAGGTAATGAGTATAGGTAGTTTAGCTCGGTTGGTTGCTTCGGAGCGTCCCTTAGCCATGGAGGTTCAGACTCTAGCTAACAGTTTTGTGCGACTGGATATTTTGGATCTGGGCAGAGTTTTAGCATGTGTTGAGGCAAAGTCGTCTCTCTTAGAGCAGAATAGGGCTCAGAAGTTTGAGGATGCTCAATTATGTAAAGGTGTTGCGTGGTGAGGCCAATGAGGTCGTGCTTAATGATGATGGGGTTCTGAGGATTAAGCGACGTTTGTGCATTCATCGTGTTAGTGGTTTGATTGATATTGGAGGAGGCCCATAGTTCCAGATATTTCATTCATTCGGGTGCTACTAAGATGTATCGTGATTTGAGGCAGCATTACTGATGAGGTCGGATGAAGAGAGATATTGCAGATTTCATTTCCTGGTGTAGGAATTGTCAGCAAGTCAATTATGAGCACCAGAGACCTTGTGGTGTGCTTCAGATGATGCACATTCCTTAGTGGATGTGGGAGAAAATCAACATGGATTTCATTGTAGGTCTTTCAAAGACCTTGGATAAGTTTGATTTAATTTGGGTTATTAAGGATAGGCTGACCAAGTCTGCGCACTTCATTACAGTTCAGGTTACCTATAATGTAGAGAAGTTGTCCAGGATTTACATACGTGAGATTGTGTGATTGCACGGGGTTTCTATTTTTATCATCTCCAATCGAGGTCCTCAGTTTACTTTCCATTTCTAGCGGACGTTAAAGGCAGAGTTGGGTACTCAATTGGATCTTAGTACCATTTTTCATTCCCAGACTGATGGACAGTACGAAAGGACTATACATGTGCTCGAGGATATGTTGAGAGCATGTGTCATTGATTTTGTTAGTCATTGGGACCAGTTCTTACCCTTGGCAGAGTTTGCGTACAACAATAGCTACCATTCCAGCATTGATATGGTGTTGTTTGAGGCTTTATATGGCAGGAGGTGTCTTTCTCCTATTGAATGGTTTGATGTTTTTGAGATTCGACCATGGGGTACAGATTTGTTGAGAGAGTCTTTAGTCAAAGTGAAACATATTCAGGAAAATCTTATGGCAGCTCAGAGTCGGCAAAAGATATATGTAGATCGAAAGGTCCGAGATCTAGAGTTTATGAAGGGTGAGCAGGTTCTTCTGAAGATATCACCCATGAAGGGTGTGATGCAATTTGGGAAGAGGGGAAAGTTGAGCCCGAGGTACATTGGTCCATTTGAGAATCTTCGTCGTATTAGCATTGTTGCTTATGAGTTGGCTTTGCCACCAGGCCTGTCAGGTGTTCATCCGGTTTTCCACATTTTTATACTGAAGAGGTACAATTTAGATAGGTCTTATATCATTCATTGGGATTCTATGTTGCTTGATGAGAATATGTCGTATGAGGAGGAGCCTATAGTGATTTTAGAAAGACAGGTTAAGAGGTTGAGGTCTAAGAAGATAGTTTATGTTAAGGTGCAACAGAAATATCATCCCATTGATAAGGCAACATGGGAGATCAAGTCTGATATGCGTTCCAAATATCCTAGTTGTTTGCTTACTTATGTACTTCCCTTCCCCCTCCCCCCGGCTCCCGTTCTTTCCTTGTCGCTCGAGGACGAACGATTATTTAATTGGTAACTGATGTAACGATCCGTTTTGTTGTTATTGCACTTTTGAACCATTTACCCTCAGTGACCTTTCCCCGAGCCCTATTAGTACGACTTTGACCCGCGAGGATGGGTGGTACAGTTCCCAAGGTGATAGGGTGAGAGTTTTACGACTTTTGTGAAATAGAGCCTTAAAGTGGAAAACATTTGATCAATAGTTGACTTTTGAGTAAACGAACCTTTTTAAGAAATTCGTCAATTCTGATAGGTTCGAATGGTCGATTGTGACTTGGTGGGATGTTCAGATCGGTTACTGAGGCACTCGAGAGCATTTTTGGTTAGTGGTTGAAAGGTTGGTCTTTGGCCTTTGGGTGTTGACCCGATCAAATAGACCTTCGTTGGGAATTTTGAGACCACAAGTGAGTCAGTAACGTATTTTTATGTGTGAATGTATGTCTGGTTTGTGTCTGGGAGGTCTCGGGTGATTGTCAGATTTTGGGGTTGAGTTTATGAAAAACCAGCAGTTTTCTGGTGTCTAGTGTCCGTCGTAGGCGCTGTAGCGAACCCGTCACAGTATGTCATGATCTGCTATGTCGAATTTTGGGGAGTTATGACTAAGTCGTCGTAGCAGATGGGAATCTGTTGTGGCATACTCGTGGTAGAGAGCAGTGAGTCATTGGCGCGGACCCGCTACAGCGGAAATCGGGGACCAAATTTTAGTTAATGCAGTAGTTAAAACCCTTCATTTCCTATCACCTCATTTATCATTCCTAAGCTTCTTTGAGGCAAATTGAAGGAGTTCTTGGCTAATTTCTTTTGTGGGTAAGTTCCCTAACCTAGAATTCATTTCTTTACCTTTCCTAAACTTGAATCCATGCTAAAAATCTTATAGAACTTAAGAAGGAAGATGTGTTTTGATATCTATTTCACTATTTGAATTTTAGCCTTTCTAAATGAGAATTGTTGGTGTATTGACTAATCTAAGTATTGATTTTGTTGATTTAGTAACCAATAGGCTTGAATTATCTATTTAGATTGATGAATTGAAAGTTGAAAGTTATGATTTATACCAAATTGGGGGTTTTGACTTGAATAATAGAATTAACATATTCTTGAGTTAATTTAGAAATTGAATTGTATAATTAGACTTCTAAAATGTTGGATTACAAATTTCACTTTCAAATTTCCCGTTTTACCCTTATGGGTCCATTTTCTTTTTTTCTATAATTGGTTTTGATTCAAAGGATAGGATAGCAATATGGGTATTTTTCTTCTTATTTCTAATTTAGAATTCATTTATGGATTGACTTTGAGTACTTGGAGGCTCTCCAAAAAGACAAGGCGAATGTGTGGTTGTTCGTGGATCCCGCTCGGCTACCACATAGGCTACGGCTCACCTTATGGTTAGACTTCAGTTTAGTGAAGCATATGTAGATTTAGTGATTGTTGGAGAAAGCATGTTATGCCTTTGGGTATGAAGTTGGGATGAAATACATAGGTTGGTATTATTGCTTGATTGTGGTTGTTGCCTTATTTGATCTAGTGGTTTGTCGCTACGTGTATGATACTAAACTTGACTGTGTATAGAGGAAGGATTGATTCATTCTTAACATGATGTTGGACCGGGTTGCACATTCCACAATATATAGTGAATCGGATTGTACGCTGTCGCATGTACATGGACTTCGCGGGTCTCCCATGTGTCATAACTATCGAGGCGTGGAGGTATTCCGGCCGGAGTGTGTGTATCATTGCATTGCATATGCATTCATATTCACCTATTCATACTTATTTGAGTTGGACTTGATATTTGTAGTTGTGATGCTATTCTTAGACTGTGTAGTGTTTATATCTGATTATGAGTATGCCTATCTTTCAGTCTCTTACTTTATATATGTTATCTAACTGTTGTCAGCCTATGATACTTACCAATATATAGTGTTTGTACGGATACTACCTTGTTGTATTCTTTTATGAGTGCAGAGTACGTGATAGGGTCCACTTCTTCTCTTTGTGACTGGTTCTCAAGGCTTTGCTGACTAGCATCTAGGGAGAGCACATAGACGGATCCGCGTCCAGATGTCTCTTTTATATACTTGTCTTATTTTGCTATTCTGAGACAGTATTTTATTTTGCAGACTATGTATTAGTATTCAGAATTGTAGTTATCTAGTAGTGGCTCTTGTACGGCCTTAGACCAAATTCCTTGGGATTGTTGTATTACTTCTGCACTACTTCCTTATCTATCCTAGACTTATTAATGTATATTTGATGGTAGGGTTTTACTTTATTTTTTATTGAGCTATGATTAAGGGACGGGTTTGCCTACCATGTGGAAAAGGGGTAGGTGCACGTGCGTTTCCCGATTTGGGACGTGACAGAAGGTGCCACCAAAACTTAAAGGTAAGTTCTACAAAGTAGTAGTTAGACCGACTATGTTCTATGGAGAGGAGTATTGGTATGTTAAAAACTCCCATGTCCAGAAGATGAAAGTTGTGAAAATGAGAATTTTCCGATGGATATGTGGGCATACTAGGAGAGATATGATTAGGAACGAAAATATCCTGGACAAGGTAGGAGTAGCCTCGGTGGAGGATAAGATGCGAGGAGCGAGGCTGAGATGGTTTGGGCATGTAAAGAGGAGAGACATAGATATCTCAGTGTGAAGGTGTGGAGGTTGGCTATGGACGATTTTAGAAGAGGTAGAGGTAGGCCGAAGAAGTATTGGGGAGAGGTGATTAGACAGGATATGACGCAGTTCCAGCTTACCGAGGACATGACCTTAGATAGGAGGTTATGGAGAACCCTGATTAGGGTAGAAAGTTAGTAGGTAGTCCCGCTTAGCCTATCATACTAGTAGCGCGGTATTGTTTTATAGTTTTCTGCCCTTTGATTTCTGCTACTATCTGTTGTTTCGTGTACTTCGATTATCTTATTTACCTGTGGTAGTTACTGCTTCTTTTTTCAGAATGTTTTGTCATGGCTTATTCACTTTCGTTACTTTCATGTTCATACTACTTTAAATTTTTTGCCCGTGTCTAACCGTTTCTTTTGCTTATGTTTTCTCTTGAGCCGACAGTCTTTCGGAAACAGTCTCTCTATCTACAAAGGTAGAGGGAAGGTCTTCGTATATTTTACCCTCCTCAAATCTCACGATGTGCGATTCACTGGATATGTAGTTGTAAGTTATTAATAACTGCAGATTTCTCATCTTTTATATTCCTTACGTTTCATTTTACTCGTCAATTTTATCTTTTGTACTTTTAAGGAAATATTAATCATCTATTCATTGATTTCAATTTAATACTAGTTCTTGCTTTCACCATTTACATCTAGCCACATTTATCGGAGTAAAGAAAAAATTGGAAAAAAAAATACTATATGTGCTTTTTTATCTTTCCAAAACGAAAATATTTTAGAACAACTATGTTTGATAAATATGAAAAGTAAATAGAACGGAGGAAGTATTAACTCTCTTGTTTCTTATTTTCTGGCTCGTATCTTTTAGTTATTTAACTCTGCGTGAGCTTCTCCGGTATAATCTAACTCAAATAAAGAAGGAATGTTTTAGTAAATTGACAATCGATTAACTAAAATATTTATGTAATCAACCTCATCAAATTAATTGAAACTGATGCACAAATAAATTTTTGTTCCTGTATGTACTGTTTGGGTGGCAAAATAAAAGTTAGTAGTAGTTTTCTCGGCTGTTGACTTTGACTTTGGAGGGATGGCATGAAACCCGCCCGGGGGAAGGACAGGTCATCAAGACTTTCAGATGTGGCTAACTAACGACCTGCCACCTAATCAGATCTCTTCCAACATGTGACATATCGGCCGTCCCAGAAATAACCACTTTTTTGCCTACATTTCTGTGATTCGTTTTAAGCATCCCACCAATCATTTCTAGAAGAACTACTTTATTCAACTTTAGAGGGAATCTGTGTTTGATTTCTATTTTTTTTTTACTAATAATTTACTGCATCTTGAGAACGAAAATAAAAATATTCGATGGATAACCTTCATTTTTTTCTACGTTTAATCTTTTTCTTTTAATTAGAAACACCATTTTGTGGGAGGTTGGACCCTTATGATCAGTAATTAAGTTATAAAAAGTAAATACATATAGAAGAGGAATAGAGTAATTTACCTCGTCGTAACTTTGGAATGAGAACATTCCTCTTATTGTTGTTGTATACCATAACATACTCTGGCTAATAAGGTTGAGTGTAACTTATATAGATAGTTCTCCCATAAGAAATGTATGATTTTAATTTTGAAAATAAGGCGAATTACTTGCTACAAAAAATAGATTGTAATGTTGAAAATAAGGCGGAATCTTAGATATTCTCCCATAAGAAATGTATGATTGTAATTTTGAAAATAAGGCGAATTACTTACTACAACATTACATGTCACTTGAAATGTAAAAATTATTTACATTATGGGTGATGTAATTTTAACTCTATGATTAAATAGCTAGTGTGTCTAAACTGAAATGAAGGGTAATCCCCAGTCGAAACGGGCAAATCTTGGTAGCAACTTGCTGATATATAATAAAGGCAGCTATAATAATGAAAATATCTTAAAGAAAAACAAAACTGAAGAAATATGTTTTTTATTTTATTTCATGAGCTCATAGTTTCTCGCTTGGCATTGTTGTTTGTCATAGAAAATAGCACGTGCACTGCTTGGCTTATATTGTGGAGGAAAGAGTTGGTATAACATTAAGAGCTATTGAGAAATGAGGCAATTTGTATATAGCGAAAACCTTGTCATGAAGAAAAGGGATGAAGGGTCCCAATTCAATTATGAAAATTAAAAGAAAACATAAATGCGTGGTGTTTGTTTTATGCGTTATGTGAATTAAATTCAATGACTTGGTTAGGTTCTTGGCCGGTTCAAACGTGATAACGCGTTCACTTTTATATATGCATTATGTATATTTATGTGTATCCTCATACATTAAGTCATAGTCCTATAAAAAAACAATTCAAATTTTCCAAACTTTTTCATGGGAGCCCGACCCAAAGGGGGGAGGGGATCCTGCTAGATTAGGGACAACAATAAAAAAGCTGATAATCACTCAATTATCTCATACTTTAAATCTCTATAAATAGCCATGCATTATCCTCACTTCCTGTCTCAATTTCTCAACCATATTCAGTACTACTCCTCTAGTTTAACTAATTAATTAGTACATCACCACCAAATTATGGCTATTGAGCAAAAGAAATATCACCATTTGCCATTTCTCTTCCTTCTATTTCTTGCATGTGTACAACACTCTTATGGATTCTCTCACGGTGGTTGGAACAATGCTCATGCAACATTCTATGGTGGTCCTGATGCTTCCGGTACAATGGGTATGTATTTTACAAGGTTTTTATTGCCTAAGATCTTGATGTAGTATATAGCCGAGGAAAATACAAAATCTAAAGTCATCGAGTTAGACTGATATGGTCTTATTATATGTATATATTTTAAATTATATATAGTGATTGCCTTAAAATTTTGATGCAATCCACTTTGATTTCACTTCTTCTGAATCGAGGGTCTATTAAAAGCAGTTTCTCAACCCATAAACGTAGGGATAAGGTGTGCGTTCATCCTACCCTCCCAGACCCCACTTGTGGGATATATTATTGTTGTTGTTGTATCGTTCAACCCGAAAATAATAAATTCATTTGAACCAACAAATTAAACCGGTCAGTGTTACTTTCACTTCATGTACTCAAGATTTTCTTGTTTGGAACATATTTTTTGCAGGAGGAGCATGTGGATACGGCAACTTGTACAGCCAAGGTTATGGTACAAACACTGCAGCTTTGAGCACTGCACTCTTTAATAGCGGGTTGAGCTGTGGATCTTGCTATGAACTGAAGTGCAATGCCAATGCCGCCCCTCGATGGTGTCTAGCTGGTACTATAACTGTCACAGCCACCAACTTCTGCCCACCAAACTACGCCCTGGCTAATAACAATGGTGGCTGGTGCAATCCACCTCTTCAACACTTTGATTTGGCTCAGCCTGCTTTCTTGAAAATTGCTCTATATAGATCCGGCATTGTCCCTGTCGTCTATAGAAGGTATAACATTTGTTTTACTTGTCTTCTGTTTAAAATATGGCTAGTTAAAAGTTTTACACCATGAACTACTTTTCCTAAATTCACGTGAACTTCACAAGAAATTCGACGTTCCAGCCATTTATATTTATCGAGCAATTCATATATATTTTAGTTGCTTTAATGTGTTAAACATTAATTTTGATTTTATTTCGACTGTCCCAATTTATGTGATGTCGTTCAAATTTCACAAGTCAAACTTTTTTATTTTGACTGTGAATTTGGACATACAATCTTTACGTTGTTTGAAAAATAATTCACATATTTAGAAACTACATAAAAGTACTATATGTCACATCGATTAACAATTTAAAATATTTAAGGGGCATACGAACACTACTAAAAATCTTTATTTTTCTACTGAATTTTCCACTGAAATGTCGGTGGGAAAAACTTAAATAATAGTGTTTTCACACGGAAAAGTGAGAAGTTTCTCATGTTTCAATGGAATTCCAGTGAGCTGGTGTGTGAATGAGGTGGAAGAATCATATTAGCACAAATTTTCCACTGAATGTCGGCGGAAAAACCACTATTTCTAGTAATAGAATAAATTGTGATGAAAGATTTTCTTATTTGACTTCAGAAAAGTAGTGCCATGTAAATTGGGACAAAGAAAATATTAATTTTTTCACTAATATACTGTTATAGTGTGTCAAGTTCAGTCATCATACAATAAAATTACCCCAAGAAGACATAACCTTCATTATTGACGTAGAAAACACAAATCTTGTCTAAAGGAGATTTTGTTATGGTATGGCAGGGTGCCTTGCATGAAGAAAAGAGGAATGAGGTTCACCATTAATGGTCATTCATACTTTAATCTCGTATTGATAACAAACGTTGGTGGTGCCGGAGACATCCGATCAGTGTCCATCAAAGGGTCGAGAACAGGATGGCAAGACATGACAAGAAATTGGGGTCAAAATTGGCAGAGTCACTCATACCTTAATGGACAAAGCCTTTCGTTCAAAGTAATAGCCAGTGATGGACGGACAGTCACCAGTTACAACGTTGCTCCAGCCAATTGGCAATTCGGACAAACTTTTGAAGGAGGTCAATTCTAGGTCAAGTTATAATATGTTTTTAAAACATGAATTGAGCCAGTTATTAAGGAGGTCTTTATTTTTCAAACAATATCTATGAAGTTATTTGTCACAAAAAAAATAGTAGATGGAAAATCGAAAGTGTCTATTCCATATTGATTTACTGTCACAAATTTATAATGCTGAGGTCTAAAGACAGTACCTGGCAAGAATTACAACAAATGAAACAAGTTGTAATCTATTTAGAAGCATTTTTATGTTATAATACATTAGTCTCTCTGAACGTGTGTCGCGTGTTTATTTCATGCTATTACTATTATAAAGTTTGTATTATAAAATATTAGTTTTAATCATATAAATATATCAAGAGTTGTATGAATTATAGGCATTTTGACTAAAGATGGCAGTGGATCCTGGACCCAGTTCAGATCCGGTGGATCCAAATTCGTTTTATAGGATATGAATCTTCAAAATTTGGACCCGACGGATCCTAATCGGAGCCGGATCCGTTTCTGACGGATCAGACCCGGATCCGTTTCTGACTGATCAGACCCGGATCCGTTTCTAACTGATCAGACCCGGATCCGTTTCTGACTGATCGGATCTGGATATGGATCTTGTATTTGAGATCCGTATCCGGTCCAGATCCGACCCGTGGATCCGTTTTTTATTAAATATATCCATAACTTCGAAGACTAGTTTATCAAGTTTGGAAGAAGGTTATAGAAGATGTTGCTGGCATTTTAAAGAACATTGTTGTAGAATTTAATTTCAAGACCTTTGTAATTGCAGCGTTTTCCATGATGTTGTTATTTACTTACTTTGCTTGATCGCCTTTATTTTCTTATGATGCTAAAACTTCGTTCAGTATTTTGAAAGAATTGTGTCATGTTTGTGTAGGTTGATTGAATGAACTCAATTATTGTTTTCAATTAGATTGGGTTTCATTTTGTCAAAAAAGTTTCAACAGGTGGGAATATTATTCAAGGCAAAAAAATTTACATGTGGATCCAGATCCGATCCGTGGACCCGGTGAATCCGATGGATCCGGATTTGGATCTGGATCCGGTATGAAAAACGGATCTGGATCTGAATCTAGTAGGATCCGGTCCATATCCGATCTGTTGTCATCCCTAATTTTGACACACATTATTTGTAATTCAATATTATTATTTTTTACAATTTGTTCATTATTTCAACTTTAATTTTAAATAGAGAATAGCTGGATATTTTGTTGAGAATCTCAAATGAAGTGATATTTTGCTTGTAAAAATTCAACATTTTCTGCAAGTAAAATTCATGTCAAACACAATTTCAACTCTTTTTCAGCTTTGACTTCAAATACTTCATTTCCCAAACTTTGAGAAATTATTGTCCAAATGGGCCAATAAGTAGTCAATATATGTGATTAACAATAATAGCTTCTTTGTTGGTTCAAGGAACTATTTTTTTTCAAGTGTTAAAAGATACTCTCAAAACTTCAATGTGTGCATTTTCAAACAATTTTATGCAAAAAAAAAAAAAGGTAAATGCAAAACAAAACAAAAAGGAATCTGGCTCAACAATGACACAAGCAGTATATCTCCAAATTCGAGTTGTATAGTTAACAATTTAGTAAAATAAAATTTTAAATAAATAATTATACATGAAAGAATAAAATACTTTTTTTTTAGATAATCAATGTGGATCGAATGATATAAATGGATTTAGATTTCGCTCCTTAAATTAATATTTATTAATTCTTGAACATAAATGTTGATTAAACTAATTATTTTCTGGAATAACTATATCATAAAGTGAACTCATGGTCGAAATGTGATTCAACCACGGCGGCAATTTGGGGCATCATTGAAAACTAACAGATGAAGAATCAAAAAAAAAATATCGTGCCAAATCAGTGATAGTTTATAGATCTTGCCAACCATCTTGACTCAATGTCGAGTTGCGTCTTTTTCTCGTAAGAATTGTATCATTTTACTAATCCTCTGATTATTTTGCTAACAACTAAACATAGTTTCTCAAAAAAATAGTTAAAATTGAAAGAACATGACTATTTAGAGAAGACACAATATAAGCAATATTTTTCAATTTTAAATTTATTTTTAAAAGAGTAATTAGATCTTTTTTTGAAAAAAAAAATAGGGCTTCTAACTTTTACAATAAAAAATTAACTTACGCATCGAAGATAGTGCATGCATTTCAGAAATAATGAAGCAATGTAACCCCTCTGTTCATATTAGTGATACGAGATGGTTTAAATTATTCGTCTATGTGAGATTCGTTGAGGTTTAGATATATAGGAGTCTTAAAGCATATGACTAGTCATGTGTTGTTTTTGCAGTTTTGCTAGTATGTTTGTGTTACCAAAATAAATATGTTTTTGGGTGGTATGAATAGGAAGTGAGGATTTGTTTATATAGTTTTGAGAAGTAATGATTTGTTTCTTTGCCTTTATGAATAGAATGGTTGCATAATTATTGTGACTATTAAAGAAGGGGTGTGAATAATTAGCTTAAGGAGATTCTGATAAACAACAACAATATATTCAGTGAAATCTCACAATGTGGGGTCTGGAGAGGATATAATATTAAAGAAGGGGTGTGAATATTAATTTTAAATATATTAAATTGTTATGAAATACATATTCAGTGTATTCACTAAGTTTCATGAACCTTTTGTATATTACATAACCTTTTGAGTGATTTATCATTCTATAAATTGGATGTTATTCACCTTCGAATACACACTTGTATACACTTGAAATAAAAAAATAGTCTTATCACTCCTCTCTATATATTATCTACATTTCTTATTTTATATTGCTCTAATTTTAGAGCATGTTATCAGCACGATTGTTCTACCTTTGAAAAAAAATTGGTATTGAAGCAAAGCAGATACGAAGAAGGTAAAGATGAAGATGTTTCATACAAATTGAATGAAAATGCAGTTGGATGACATGGACTCTTGGAGTGTTTTCCTTGATTCAATAGCATGGCAAAAATAGTCTTAATTGACTTGAATTGATACTTATGTGAGGTAATTCTAACCACTGGTATTGCTTGTATTTTGCTAATGTCTATATATGAAGATGATTATGAAATAAAATAATGGTAAAGTACCAGGATCGAGATTCTTCTAAATTCACTGGACTATTTAAATACACTTGTAAAGACCCTTACTTTTTTTATTAAAAAAAAAAAATTTGAATTGCATATTTTTTATCACCTAAGCTGGATCAGAAGGTGGTTTATTTTATTATTAAAATATGTAATTAAGGTGATGACTTAACCTCTTTTTACTACCGCCGCTAGGCAGGGCCGGCTTGTTTTATTTTGTCACCATCATCATGATTGATATATGTGGTATTATATTCGTTAAGAATGATTATGGTACGAAAATGATGAACTAGTACAAGATCAGAGAGGTATTGTGACTACTAAAATTATGGTGTACTACTATCGAAGGCTTGTTAGGACTATGCTTACATGATTTTAAAAGTGTGAGTACATCTTAATCATATTCAGATATATACTCCACAAGTGGGATTTGAAGTTTCAATATGAATATTATTTTTGTCAATTTAATTAAGAAGAGAAGGTGAAATTATGCAGTGATCTGGTTGATTAAAGGAAGTATGTTACTGTTAAACAGAGCAATATACATGTGATATATATCCAATATACAGCAGTGTATATCACAGGCAAAGCAGTGAATTCTGGCCAAACTGGCCCATCTCGGTAGCAGCCCAACAATGGGCATATCCAAAGGAATGTAAGCCAAAGAAAGGTCACATAAAGGAACGAAAGCCCATCACGCAGGAAATGTATATTAGGCAATGTATATTTGGTATATATGGTTAATATATTGTAGTGTAAAGGTTACCTTAATTAATGTTATACATTTACCATAATTGTATAGTTAGAATTATGGTAGAATAAGGTTTTAGGAATAGGATTCTCCTATTTTGTAACTTGTATAAATACCTTTCAATTAATGAAAATAATCAAGGGGATTATTTCTTTCATGGTATCAAAAGTCTAGGTCACACAAAAATTTTCTTCTCTCAAATATTTTTGTCCTCCCTCGGCCGAGACCCCCCCCCCCCGGGTTTTACCAAATTTTGTCTTCCGCTCTCAAAATCTCTCTTACTAATCCCTCTTTCACCTCTTGTTCTTTCGGTATGTCTACATCAAAGAACTCGTTTCATCCTGCTCTAGTGGTTTCTAACATCAAGAATCATATCCCGTTAATTCTTGAAATAGAAAACGTCCAATACGCGACGTGGGTTGAAGGGGATTATTTATTTCATGGTATCAGAGCCAGACGCTACGGCAATGGCCGCATGGGATAGACTGCGTGACATATTCCAGGATAATCAAAATTCCAGAGCTGTTACCCTTGAACAAGATTTTTCCCACGTCAACATGGAAAATTTCCCGAACGTTTCAGCATATTGCAAAAGGTTGAAGGAATTGGCGGACCAACTCCGCAACGTTGGTGCGCCTGTTAGTGAAGATCGTCTTGTTTTACAGATGATCGCTGACCTATCCGAGGCCTATAGTGGCGTTGGGACTCTCCTTCGTCAAAGTAATCCTCTTCCAAGGTTCAATCAAGCACGATCCAAGCTTACATTGGAAGAAGCCGATTTGGCGAAAAAGGCGGCTACTAATGCTAGTCCCGTGGTCATGATGACTTCCTCCCCAAGTCCTCAAAATTATGGCACGAATTCGCACCAAAACCAATCCCACGGTGGCAACAAGAATGGCCGGAAAAATAAAAATTGCGGGGGCAAACGTGGCGGTTCAGGCGGCAGTCACGGTGGCCAAAGCAGTGGCAGTGGACCCCCTCTAGTTTCCAGTGGGCCACCAAACCCCTGGTCTCAGCCTTGGGCCTCTGGACCATGGGCTTGGACCAGTGGCCATACGGCCCAGCTCCAGCATAGTTTGCACCCACTGACCAGTGGGCTTTCCAGCAGCCCAGACCGCCCAATGCCTACTGGCCCAGTAACGGTAGTAGTTCTAGTAGCTTCAGCCCACGGCAGCAGCCCAATTCTGGAATACTTGGGCCCCGACCTCTGCAAGCTCACCATGCAGCAGGCCCCACTCAGACAGATATCGAGGCTGCAATGTACACACTAGGGTTGACACAACCGAACTCAAATTGGTATATGGATACAGGTGTCACCACCCACATGACATCCGATTCAGGTACTCTCTCATCTTATTCCAATTTGAGCAACCCTCGCGGTATAGTCGGTAATGACAACTCTATTCCAATTCAGGGTTATGGTCAGAAAACGTTGTCTCCCCTCAATCCACCCCTTATCTTGAAAAATACTTTACATGCTCCCAAATTGATTAAAAACTTAGTGTCTGTCCGAAAGTTCACCACTGACAATTCTGTTTCTGTTGAATTTGATCCTTTTGGTTTCTCTGTGAAGGATTTCAAGACGGGGAGTCCTCTCATGAGGTGTGATAGTAGGGGAGATCTTTATCCTATCACGCCCGGTGTCATTCCATTGAGTCAAGCCTTGCCATCAGCTTTCACATCCATTTCTCCCTCCTTATGGCATGCTCTCCTTGGTCATCCGGAATCCTCTATTTTATCAGTTTTAGATAAAAATTATTTTATTTCTTGTAAGGGTACGAGTCGTACTCCACTTTGTCAATCTTGTTCATTAGGGAAAAATGTTAAGTTGCCGTTTGTAGACTCCAATTCTCATACTTCAATGCCATTTGATATTATTCATAGCGACCTATAGACGTCTCTTGTTCTTAGTTCGTTGGGTCATCGATATTATGTTCTCTTTTTAGATGATTATTCTAAATTTTTGTGGACGTTTCCAATTGCGAATAAATTACAAGTGTTTTTGTCTTCATAAAATTTAGAGCGTTCATTCGTACCCAATTCGAAAGAGAAATAAAAAATATTCAATGTGATAATGGGAAAGAGTATGACAATAGGGAGTTTCGAGAGTTCTGTGCTAATAATTGGATCAATTTTCGGTTTTCGTGTCCTCATACATCTTCACAAAATGGGAAGGCCGAACGCAAAATTCGTTATATAAATAACATTGTCCGGACTCTCTTAATTCATGCTTTCATACCTCCATACTTTTGGCATCATGCTCTACAAATGGCCACATATCTCATTAACATAATTCCGTCCAAAAGTCTGACATATTCTTCTCCCCTCCACATCTTATATAATAAGAACCTGTCTTATTCTCATCTTCGGGTTTTTGGGTGCTTGTGATATCCGTTGTTCCCATCCACCATAATTAACAAACTTCAGGCTCGGTCTACTCCGTGTGTATTTTTGGGTTATCCGTCTAATCATCGTGGGTACAAATGTTTTGATTTATCCTCCAAGAAAATCATAATTAATCGCCATGTCATTTTTTATGAAACCTAATTTTCTTTTACAAAAGTCCACACTCCCGAGCCTAGTTCGTATAATTTTTTGGATGACCGAATATCCCCGTATATTATTCGGCATTTTTCGAACATCTCCCGCACCCCAAACTCTCCAATGGCCCATCGCCGTGGCCCCACTAGCACGCCTCGCTCTGCAGACGCCGCAGTGATTGGGCGGTTCGGTGATTGGGCGATCCGACCCACCGAGGCTGGTCGATTCGATCCTTGTTTCCGGCTGACGGGTCCATTTCGATTGGGCGGCCAGGGCCCACCGCTGGCGGCGATCCTTCCCGAACCCAGAAAATTCCCAAAATCCGCCCACCTCTTCCTCGAGTCTTAGACCAGTCACTCGTAGTCAACAGTGTATTTTTACGCCAAAAAGATATTTTAATTTACATTTGAATGTCTCTAAATCCCCATTGCCCTGTAATCTTGTGTCTGCTTTAAACGACCCGAATTGGAAAATTGCAATGACTGATGAATATAATGCTCTTATTGATAATAAGACGTGGGAGTTGGTGTCCCGTCCATCTGGTATTAATGTTATCAGGTCTATGTGGATTTTTGCTCATAAGGAAAAATCGGATGGTTCGTTCGCTCGACATAAGGCACGGCTTGTGGGTGATAGTAAGACTCAGCAGGTTGGGATAGATTGTGGTGAGACGTTTAGTCCGGTGGTCAAGCGGGCTACCATTCGCACTGTGCTCAGCTTGGCTCTTTCAAAGGCCTGGCCTATTCATTAGTTGGATGTCAAGAATGCTTTTCTACATGGTGATCTCAAGGAAACAGTATATATGCATCAGCCGTTGGGGTTCATGGATCCTAACCATCCTCATCATGTCTGTTTGTTGAAAAAGTCCTTATATGGGCTTAAGCAGTCTCCACGGGCCTGGTATACGAGGTTTGCTGACTATGTTTCGACACTTGGTTTCACTCACAGCAGGTCAGATAATTCCTTGTTCATCTACCGTCGTGGTTCGTCCTTGTCCTACATTCTGTTGTATGTGGATAATATCATTTTTATTATTTCTTCCGATGCCTTGCGCCAGTCTATCATGGCCATGCTCAGTTCTGAGTTTGCTATGAAAGACTTAGGGCCCTTGAGTTACTTTTTGGGGATTGTCGTCAAGCGTCATTCAGGTGGTTTGTTTTTGTCCCAAAGAAAGTATGCGGCTGAGATCATCGAGAGGGCTGGGATGTCATCCTGTAAGTCCACTTCCACTCCAATTGATGCAAAACCCAAGCTTAGTGCCGCGGCAGGTGCACCATACGAGGACCCGACCCGCTATCGCAGTCTTGCAGGGGCCCTCCAGTATCTTACCTTTACCAGACCGGATATTACGTATGATGTTCAGCAAATGTGTTTATTCATGCATGATCCCAGAGTAGAGCACATGAATGCAGTCAAACGCATCATTCGATATATTCAGGGGACACTGGACTATGGTTTGCATTTGTATCCTTCATTTACATCCACGCTTGTATCATACAAAGATGCTGATTGGGGTGGCTGTCCCGACACCAGACGTTCGACATCTGGCTACTGTATGTTCCTTGGCAACAACTTGGTCTCCTGGTCGGCAAAGCGTCAGTCAACTCTATCACGCTCAAGTGCAGAGGCTGAATATCGAGGGGTAGCGAATGTGGTCTCCGAATCATGCTGGCTACGTAATTTGCTTTTGGAGCTTCATTGTCCAATTCAGAAGGCAACCTTGGTATATTGCGATAACGTTAGTGTCGTCTACCTTTCAGGTAACCCGGTTCAGCACCAGCGCACTAAGCATATCGAAATAGACATTCACTTTGTTCGTGAAAAGGTTGCTAAGGGTCAAGTTCGCGCATGTCATGTCCCGTCTCGTTATCAAGTTGCAGACATCTTTACAAAGGGTCTACCCGCGGTATTTTTTGAAGATTTTAGGGACAGTCTCAGCGTTCGAAAACCGTCCGCTATGACTGCGGGGGTGTGTTAAATAGAGCAATATACCTGTGATATATACCCAATATACATCATTGTATATCACAGGCAAAGCAGTGAATTCTAGCCAAACTGGCCCATCTCGAGTAAATTTCAACGGTGGGCATATCCGGTGAATGTATGAAATTTCAAAGTGGTCGCTAAAGTGAACGGAAGCCCATCACGCAGGAAATGTATATTAGGCAATGTATATTTGGTATATATGGTTAATATATTGTAGTGTAAAGGTTACCTTAATTAGTGTTATACACTTACCATAATTGTATAGTTAGAATTATGGTAGAATAAGATTTTAGGAATAGGATTCTCCTATTTTGTAACTTGTATAAATACCTTTCAATTAATAAAAATAATCAAGGGAATTATTTTTTTCATTTACCTTTACTTTTTCTTTCAATTTTGATATACAAATAAGTATTTATATGTATATATACTACCGCATCATGAAGGTTTTCTTTCAGAGTGAATCAAATGTTGTCTATATATAATAGTTCATTTATTTAAAGGCATGTATGACCCGTTATAACAGATGCCTTACAATCAATGATCAATATTGAAAAAAATATATATATGTGACCACAAGAATAGTTAGTATATTTTATATGTTCTGTTGAAATTTAATTCATTTATACATATAATCATAAAGTGCTAATATTTTAAAAGGCTCTTGGGTGAGTCCTATTGCACTTTGGCCTATTACGTCATTGATTGAGAGTAAGACGGTGGATTCAAGTCTCATCGCATCAAGAGGAGACATCGGGTGGGAGTTGCGGTGCACCATGATGACCAGATGTTGGGTTGGATCTCAACACATTGTGGCCTAAGATGGCTCCATAAGGATAAGGCATCGGATTCAAGTCCTGATACATCATGGGAATAAGATATTGGGTTGTCTTTCAATGTATTATGGCCTAACACGCCTTATATGAGTAAGACATTGGGGTCGCGACTCGATGAACCATATTGATGATATAATGATGATTACGGTATGGAAAAAAATATGAAGCCCGACTCACTGAATTTGCTTCATTCCATGAACAAATGTGGGAGCGATAGATCAAAGTCTGAAAGAAGACTAAATAATTATCAGGCTCATATGGATGAACGTGAGCATGGAAAAGGACAAATAATAATTGTCATCGTGGTGGTAATATAAATAAGAGAACATTAAGAGTTCTCAGGAAAAATTCTTTAAAAGTTGAAGGTAATGTTGGCCATCAATGTGGTATGAAAGGGCATTGGGCACATGACTGTCGTTCGTCCGAACATTTTGTCAAGCTTTATCAATCCTCCATCAAAAGAAAGGAAAACAAAGTGAGGCCACACTTTACCTTTCACGGTGATGTTAAGGCGGGACTATATGAATAATTATGATAAATGCTGGGGAAAAATAATAAGCTCATATTAAAAAATTTATGAAACATGTACAAATGATTATGGTCAATTCCTTGAAAAGAATGTGACTTGTGATAAGCATCGTGAAGGCTCGATCATTCTTAAAGGTGAATGTGTCAAGAGGTGATAAATTTTATGAATAAGGACGTGTTCATGTAAGGTTGAATAATTACCACAACTCACCTCTACGGAGGTTTGAGAGAAATAAAAAACTATCAGCTGGCATGACCGGTTGGTCATCCCGATTCAATATGATGCGAAAATAATTGAGAGTTCACGTGGTTATATATTGAATAAATAAAAGATTCTCTTGTACTTCTCGTTTTCATAAATTGATATTGTACCAGCTAAGGTTGGGATTGTATCCCTGATTTTTGAAACGTATAAAAGGTGATATATATGGGCCCAGTCACCTGCCATGTGGATCGTTTACTATTATTTGATCTTATTAGATGCATCTATGGTCTGGTCACATGTGCATTTGGTATCAACTTGCACTTTAGTTTTTGCAAGGCCGATTGCTCAAATTGTTACATTAAGAGCACCGTTTCAAACTATAAAATAATTTTGATAAATGTTGGTATATATCCAAGTTGGTTTAGTAGGAATTGTATACCTCCAATTATAGCTAAATCATTGGTTATGAGAACAAAACTCTCAAATAAAAATTTGGTATGAGATATGTTATTTGATATGTAGCAGCACTTGTACGCATCAAGCCAACAAGTTTTCCCTATATGGTTGGTTCAAGGTTAGGTATCAAATAATTTTCATCTAGATATTTAAATGTATTGGTATATGGTTCAATTGCTCCATCACAACGCACAAAGATGGGTCCCCAAAGAATATTGGGGTAAATGCTAGATTTTCTAACATTAGGGAGAGAGATGATAAGCGGATGGAAAATAAGATGCAAATGCTCCAATTAACATTAAATTTCTTGATGAACATGGCGATAGACCAATCGGTTCCAAAGGTGAAACTCCTTGAAGAAGAAAATGAGCAAAGGTAAACTCATGGCGTTATTATATGGAGATGTTCTCTTGTAGTGGTTCAATGAGTTTTCTTTCGGTCTGGCAATACATGAAAAACTTGAATATGTGTGATAAATTGTTATCATGTCTAGCCAGACAGTGAAGCTTAAATGAAAATCCTTGAAAGATTTAAAAGGTTTTAAAGCGGTTTCATGAGTACCTCCAATGGTTGTGAGATTACTTAACATAAATAAAGATCTATTATGACCTCAAGAAAATAATGAAGAGCTCATTAGTGATGAAAGTTCATATCTCAGTGCAATTGGAGCACTAATGTACCTTGTCCCGCCAAATATATGTTTTGTCGTGAGTCTATTGGCAAGAATCAGCTTCTCCCCAAAAAGAAGGCATTGAAATGGTGTTATGCATATATTCAGATATCTTCATGGAATAACTGATATAAAATTATTTTATTCTAATAAATTCAAGTCAGAGATGATTAGTTATGCAGATGAAGATTATTTGTCTGATCCATATAAAGCCTGATCTCAAATATGCTACCTATTTACTTATGGGGATACTAGGGGTGGCCAGTGGGCCCGGCTCGGGACGGGCGAGGCGGGTTTGGCTGGATCGGGTCGGGGCGGGACGGGGGAAAAGGGCGGGATCGGGGCGGGTCGGGTCAGGCGGGATTTGTTTTAGTCCCATCCTGATCCCGATCCCGTCGGAATCAAGTCGGGTCGGGATTGGGATCCCGCGCGTTTTTTTTTTTTTTTTTTTGCACTTAATTTAAAAAATAATATATATATATATATATAAAAAACTCAATAATTAAACAAGATAGTGTAATAAAAACATTTCAAGGCTGTTTTTGTGCCTCTTATATTATTTAATAGACATATGATTTTTTTGTAATACAAATACAATTGTCAAAATTGTAGCTTTGTGGTGTTGTTCAAAAGTTGCAAATTACATAGTAAAATTGCAATTAAAAAAATTACATTCTGAAAAAAAACTGTTCTAGTTTCTTGATAATTTTCTATTGTTCTTCGGTTGGAATTGGTATTTGTTGGTCAAATTGATCCACGTCGTTTTCACCACCTTCGGATAAGATTTCGTTGTAGTTTTTGTCTTCTTCTTCGTTGATCTCCGGTTGACCACACCTTCTTCGCTCCGCTCGTATCCAATCTCTGAATAATACTACAATCTTCAAGCTATCTCCGGCTAATGAGTGTATGTGGTCTCCTATTTGATATCTGCCGGCAGAAAAAGAGCTTTCAGACGCAGTTGATGACGCTTGAATGTTCAAAACATTTCGGGTCATCATTGAAAGTGTCGGAAAGGTCTTCTCATTCCCCCTCCAGTATTTCAGCAAGTCTTAACGTCCTTCTTCATTGAGAACTTCTTGGTACGGTACAGAACCCTGCAAAATAAAAATATCAAACTCGCTAATTTAGTTAGTAGCGATACGACCGCACATTCTATTTCTGAGGCTTTCAATATTAGCCGCAGAAACAGCATGTCTTTTGTGAGGTTGTGTTGAAGAAGAAGAAGATGGTATGGAAGCCGGTAGGTTACTAGCACTTTCTTGTTGGTAAAACCTATATATTTTTTTGCATTGGTCTTCTACGCTAGACAACACTTCTTCTTTAGTTTGTTCAATAGGTGGTGGGTGATTTGGATTTTTGGGACTTGGAGGTGGTAGTACTTCTATACAATCGTAAATAGTTTCAATAAGTGATTTAGTACTGTCTATTTAATAGTCGGATTTAATACATCACCAATAATATAAATAGTGGGAATAGGAATAAAATATTTTTTTATTTTGATAAACATTTTTTTAATAGCTGTCATATAAGCTGGTTTTTCCATATATTCACTAAGTAATAAAAATATTAGAGCTATATAAAATAACATAATTGAAATATTATGATAATATATACCGGAAAATTCTTTTGTTGCTTGAAAAAATTTCTCCAAAAATACAATAAGTTCGGAAATTTTTACCCAATCGCTATCTACAACCATATCAGCTGGATTTTGATTATGAGAGTTAAAAAATAAAGTTATAGGCTTTCTATAGTCATAAGCAACAAGTAGTTGCTCGTATAAAGAATTTCACCTAGTGGATACTTCTTCTGAAATTTTTCTATAAGGTAGTTGGCAATCGTGACAAGTTTTTTTATATTCTTTTCTTCGTTGTATTCTATTATTTTTAAAAATAAAGTTTATAGCAAATTGTATTTTACTAAGAATGTCCAAAAAGTGATAGACCATCCTTTACAATTAAGTTATATATATGGCACGCGCATTTTATATGAAAATGATCTGGAAAAGATGGAGTTAAACTATTTTTTTAAATTGTAACAGCGTAATTGTTAGAAGAAGCGTTATCTAATGTAATAGTCATAACTTTATCAGTTATTCCATAATAATCGCACACTTGATAAATATTTTCTGCAATAAAAGTACCAGTGTGTCTATCATCTATATATCTATACGCTAAGATACGTTTTTCGCATAGACCATTTATAATCTATCCAATGACAAGTTACCGTTAAATAATCATGGCCGTTAGTACTACGGCCTATAACAGAAGTAATAGGCACTTTGTCATTAAAATGATATAATGAATAACGTAAATATTGTTGATATTCATGTGCGAATTTAAATACATGTCTCTTAACAGTTGATCTAGAAAAATCGTTAAAAGCAGGATTATATATATCTCTAATGTAATGAATAAAACCGGGAGATGAAGGAAATAAAAAAGGCAAACCCTCCACAGCAACTAATTTTGCTATTGCTTCCCTATCTCTATGTTTATTGTATTTAGGGCCAACAATTCCCCCCGTCATAGGGTTAATTTGACCATGTACTTAGTCTGGGACAGTATCAGTATGTGAACCTTATTCCGATGGAGCGGGCGTTTGCGCACCCGGTTTTGAAGCCTCGTATTGGGCATACTTAGTTGGATGAGCCCTTACTACGTGTCTCATTAACCCCCCCCCCCCCCCCCGTCCCACCGTGACCTTTTTCAGTTTTAAATTTTAAAACATCTTTACAAATTTTACATCTAGCTACTTGATTCTCTACGTCCCTATCAAAAAATATCCATGCATCTGATTTTAATGGTCGTTTTGCTGGACTTCGTCTCATACTAGGGGGAATATGAGGCATTTCAGTTGAAGGTGCACTAGTGGGTGTGTTGTCATCTACATTAGTGGGTGTATCATCTAGATCATCGTCTAAATTAAAGTCTTCTTGAGTTCGAGAAAATAGCTCATCGTCTAAATCTAATGGTATTGTAGGAAAATATTCAGTATCAACAAAATCATCCTGTGTAGGAATAGGATTCTGTCTAGAAATAGGACCCTTGCCCTTGTTGCCCCTACTAGAAGAAGCATGACCCCTACCCGTAATCATACGTTTAAATCCTTCCATTATAAATTTATAATTATACTAATAAATAATTAAAGTAAATAAAATTAAGTGCGCTAAATAAAATAAACAGACAATAATAATTTAATGAAGGAACGAATGTACTTCTTCTAGTAGGGGCAACCAGGGCAAGGGTACTTCTTCTAGTCATCTTATTCCTACACATGATGATTTTGTTGATACTCAACATTTTCCTACAATACCATTAGATTTAGACGAGGAACTATTTTCTGGAACTCAAGAAGACTTTATTTTAGACGATGATCTAGATGATACACCCACTAATGTTGATGACAACACACCCACTAGTGCACCTTCAACTGAAATACCTCCTATTCCCCCTAGTATGAGACGAGGTCCAGCAAAACGACCATTAAAATCAGATGCATGGACATTTTTTGATAGGGGCGTAGAGAATCAAGTAGCTATATGTAAAATTTGTAAAAATGTTTTAAAATTTAAAACTGAAAAAGGTCACGGTGGGATGGGGGGTTTAATTAGACACGTAGTAAGTGCTCATCCAGCTAGGTATGCCCAATACCAGGCTTCAAAACCGGGTGCGCAAACGCCCGCTCCATCGGGACAAGGTTCACATCCGACATCTTGTCCCGGACCAAGTCTGAGGTCAAATTAACCCTATGACTGGGGGAATTGTAGGCTCTAAATACAATAAACATAGAGATAGGGAAGAAATATCAAAATTAGTTGTTGTGGAGGGTTTGCCTTTTTCATTTCCTTCATCTCCCTGTTTTATTCATTACATTAGAGATATATATAATCCTGCTTTTAACGGTTTTCCTAGATCAACTGTTAAGAGAGATGTATTTAAATTCGCGCATGAATATCAACAATATTTACGTTTTTCATTATATCATTTTAATGGCAAAGTATCTATCACGTCTGATATAGGTCGTAGTACTAACGGCCATGATTATTTAACTGTAACTTGTCATTGGATAGATTATAAATGGTCTATGCAAAAACGTATTTTAGCGTATAGATATATAGATGATAGGCACACTGGTACTTTTATTGCAGATAATATTTATCAAGTGTGACATTATTACGGAATAACCGATAAAATTATGACTATTACATTAGATAATGTTTCTTCTAACAATTACGCAATTACAATTTTAAAAAATAGTTTAACTCCATCTTTTCCAGATCATTTTCATATAAAATGCGCGTGCCATATATATAACTTAATTGTAAAGGATGACCTATCATTTTTTGAAGACATTCTTAGTAAAATATAATTTGTTATAAACTTTATTTTTAAAAGTAATAAAGTACAACGTAGAAAAGAATATAAAAAAACTTGTCACGATTGTGGACTACCTTATAGAAAAATTTCAGAAGAAGTATCCACTAGGTGCAATTCTTTATACGAGCAACTATTTGTTGCTTATGACTATAGAATACCTATAACTTTATTTTTTAACTCTCATAATAAAAATCCAGCTGATATGATTTTAGATAGTGATTGGGTAAAAATTTCCGAACTTATTGTATTTTTAGAGAAATTTTTTCAAGCAACAAAAGAATTTTCCGGTATATTATCCTACTATTTCAACTATGTTGTTTTATATAACTCTAATATTTTTATTACTTAGTGAATATATAGAAAAATCAGCTTATAAGGCAGCTATTAAAAAAATGTTTGTCAAAATAAAAAAATATTTTATTCCTATTCCCTCTACTTATATTATTGGTTCTGTATTAAATCCTACTATTAAAATAGACGGTACTAAATCACTAATTGAAACGATTTACGATTGTATAGAAGTACTACCACCTCCAAGTCCCAAAAATCTAAATCACCCACCACCTATTGAACAAACTAAAGAAGAAGTGTTGTCTAGCGTAGAACACCAATGCAAAAATATATATAGATTTTATCAACAAGAAAATGCTAGTAACTTGCCGGCTTCCATACCATCTTCTTCATCTTCAACACAACCTCACAAAAGACATGTTGTTTCGGCTAGTATTGAAAGCCTCGTAAATAGAATGTGCTGGCCGCACCTCTACTACTAACCAAATTAGCGAGTTGGATATTTTTGTTTTGCAGGGTTACATGCGAATCAAGAAGTTATCAATGAAGATGGACATGAAGACTTCTTTGAAATCTTTGGAGGGAATGAGAATACCTTTCCGACACTTTCATTGATGGCTCGAGATGTTTTGAACATTCAAGCGTCAGCAACTGCGTCTGAAAGCGCTTTTTCTGCAGGCAGATATCAAATAGGAGACCACATTCACTCATTAGCCGGAGACTTGGAAATTGCGGTATTATTCAGAGATTGGATACGGCGAGCGAGAAGGTGCGGTCAACCGGAGATCAACGAAGAAGAAGATGAAAACTACAACGAAATCTTAACCGAAGGTAGTGGAAGCGACGTGGATCAATTTGACCAACAAATACCAATTCCAACCGAAGAACCACAGGAAATCATCAAGCAATTAGAACAGGTTTTTTTGAGAATGTAATTTTTTTAATTGAAATTTTATTATGTAATTTGCAACTTTTGGACAACACCACAAAGTTGCAATTTAGATTTTAGACAATTGTATTTGTATTACAAAAAAAAAAATCATGTCTATTAATATAAGAGGCACAAAAACAGCCTTGGAATGTTTTTATTACACTATCTTATCTTGTTTATTGAGTTTTTTTTATACATATGTTATTTTTTTAAAAAAAATGAAAATCCGTCGGACCCCGCCCCGACCCAATACCGACGGGATCGGGATCGGGAAGGGACTGGAGCAAGTCCCGCCAGACCCGACCCCGCCAGACCCCGCTAGACCCGACCCTGACCCCTTGGCTCGTCCCGCCCCGACCCCGACCCCGACCCCGCCAGACCCGAGCCCGGCCCACTGGCCACCCCTAGAACAAAGTAGGAGATGAGCGACATTTGAGAAATATACACATCCAAAACCACTAAGTATACATTCTTCTCCGACGGGATCAAACAGAAATAGTACACAAGAACAACCAAAACACCAATATACAGCAAAAACACCATCTCTCCCTTTGTAGAACCAAGTACTGCATGTTCAAACTCTATTAACTAATAATTTAGCAAAGAATACTTTAATCTCAAAACAATTTTCCCTTTCTCAACACCAAGCTTTCCACCTGTGACAACCCAATGACCTGGAGGATCGTGAGGTCCCTTGCTCATCTCTGTCATGTCAACAAACTTTGCCAACTTATTGCCTATAAAATTCTGTCCTGGAATTGAGCTTTCGTCACCGTTGTTATTCCCACTGTCGACCTGTTTCCTTAACTTGTCATTCGGTGTGTGGTCCCACAACGATCTTCGAATAGTACAGCCCGGCAACCTTGAATATAAGAGCCTCATATACAAGACATTTCTCGACCCAAAATCCCAAACCCCAAGCTGGGCTCCCCTAACTATGCATACACCAGAAAGATCTCCTATGAAAGTTTCAGGGCTATCAATTGGTGCAGTACTCACATGTGAGAAGTTCTTCCATTTCACCGGTTCGAACCATCTACTATCTTGTTCTTCCGGACCCTGCCACTTTGGAGCGCCAATTGCTATATGACTTTCCCAGTATGGTTGGAGGATCCTAGGAAGAGAAGCCATATGCTGAAGATGGATGCATAGTCGATTCCCCTTGGTACCTTCAAGATATAGCCGCATGCCGGTCACGGGCTTACGTCCCACTGACACCTGTAGTGGATTAAAACCAAGAGCAGAGGTCAGACCTTTGACGATTCACTATTACCTAATTTAAAAAGATGGCTGGGATATCTGAAAATGAGACCACCAGACGATGAGAAGCTTTATGGTCTAAACGTTTTATTTCATCTATCCTTCAGATGGTACGTCACCATCAACCAGTGATCTTAAATTTAGGGACGAAAGACAATAGCATACTTGTTCATGGCTAACATAAAGCTTTTGCCCCATCATGCTAAACTGAAGAGACGGGCAAACCGGTTCCTTTCGATGTTGATTAGGAAGTCTGTCATGTACAGGGGCCCATACTCTTGGGACCTGAAACTCCAGGAAATATCTAAGCTCCTCGATTTGAGGTTTATCTGCAAGGATTCATGCAACTAGGATTACTTATCACCACCAAAAAAGGAAGCTCACTGCTTATATGCGTCTTTGAAGGATGAAGTGTCTTACATTCAAGATAAAGACTAATTGCCCGCGCCAAATGATCCTTTCCTTTGACCCCTTCAAGGAGGAGAATGATAGGAACGAACGACATCTCAATAACATCTGGAGAAGATCTAACAGTCTTTGCCCATTGAGTATGGCTTTGTTCCAGATCATCCCCTCCCCTTCTTCTGAAAATGACTGTAACATCCTGCATGAGATACAATCAAAAGAAAGTTAAACCTCAAACTCCCATTGATTCATTGCAATTATGCAGGTTGTCAGAGCAAACTCTCTTTAATCGTTCAATAAATTAATAACAAAAACGTGCTAGTAGCTAGAGCTCTACAAGAAAATTGAGACTCAAAGAATTTATCCTCCAATGTTTTATGTTGGACTCATTCTCCCTCGCTCTTACACACACACACAAAACTACCCTATCCCCCCTTCTTCCTCTCTTGCTTCATTCATTTAGCTGGGGCAGAGTATGAGATCATGTGAGACTATTACCTAGTTTGAATATATATATTGTCCGTAGGAAACAGATGCATACACGCTAGAGGCAACACAATAGCTTTAAATCGGGATCTGGAGGAAAAAGGTATCTCATTACCACATAGAGCTATGACAATATATTATGTGTTTTAACATGTGTAGGAAGTGTACAATTTTTTAACCAATTTTCATGCTTCATTATCAAAAACAGTGATAGAATTCATGAACATATGATTCCATTATACTACCTCTATCCCATTTGACATGAATTTGTAGATTAAAAGTTGGTCAATTCGTTAAAAGGCTTCGACGTTTTAAAACTTGTGGAAATTGTATAAATATTATTATTTGTTGAACTATGTCAAAAATTTTGAGAGGTCTCAAACTTTGAAGTGTGCAATACACTGGGGTTGGTGAGAGTATCAAGTAGTCTTTGCAGCACAATGAAACGCTAAAAGAACCATTAGAAGGAAAATAAATTATTAAGAGGATAAAGGTTATTTTAGACCTTGACATTTGAATAAGTATTATCCTCTAATATATCTAGGCTAGCATATTTCACCCTCCATATTTCACACACTGAAACTTTGCCTCTGTTCATCATCCTAAAGTAATCCCAGTGAAGCTTACAGAATTTAAAAAGTTACAGAAGAAACCAACAAAGAAAAATGGAAAAGGGGGAAGGTGACAAACCTCTTTTCCATTTCCGGGAATATATGGCGCACTAGTGGGTTGGGGATATATCCCCTGATTATTGAAAATTGATGGATCACCAGCCTGCTAAATTAAACAAAAGGAAGAGTCAGAACACAAACGTTAAGAGTATATCTCAAAGGGTGAGACAGACTAATATAAAAGAGCAATAAATAAAGGTTTTTAGAGATTGAAAACAAAGAAATTATATGGAACTAGCCTTATCCTTGTATCTCAATAAACCTGAACTTGTAAGGCTTTCTGTGCTGGAGAACCTCTGATTTCCAATGTCTTGAACGTGATTTTTTATTTCCACTGTGGACAGAGGTGATGATGTGTGCTGTTTAACATAAATTACATCCTTTCCACCAATAGTTACAGATGTAATTACATGCGTCCCAAAATTTTCAATGAAGCTGTAAGACACAGGAGCAACCCTTGCTTTAGATGATAATAGAAGCTCTTGAAAAGGTATCTCACACCTTAACTATAGACACTTGTAACAAAAAACAATGATGATGAATTCCAACCTTGCCTGCGCTGGTGGATCCCATGATGTTGGGACAGCTCTTTTAACATTTTCCCGTAAGACCAGAGGGGAGGTCATGAGTTGAAGTTTAGAAAGCGGTATGAAAAATCCATCCATACAGAGCGTTTTTGTACTGGCAGAATCTATATGCTTGGAACCAGTGTAACTGAATGCAACACTGAAGCTACCAAGAGGAGCATGGCCTGATAGATTAGCCTTTTTATTAAAATATTCCACCATCTGCAATCAACAACAATCAAACACGTTAGGTGGGAAAAGCATAGTGGGACTGAATTAAGTATCAGAAACTACATATCAACAAAAAGTGGCTATCACCCTCAACTAAGTTTCAATTAGAATATTTGAAGGTACAACATAAAGAAAAATGGAATATAGAAATGAGGCTGCGAAAATTATAATTCACGAATTATTTCCAAGAAAAATGATCGTGATAGAGAGAAGACAGGAAAAACATTTCTCGATGTAGAATTTACATGAAGAGAGCCAATCATATTGATGGAAAAGACAAGCAAAACTGTGTATGTGTATGTGTCCGGAAGTCAATGACTTTGCAAATATATTTTCTTCGTAAAAATCACATTTTGTTCCATCTTCTCGAGAATACAACATACAAATATACCATCATAGCATGTTCTCCTTCGCCGAAAAATGAGCAGATTAAGGTAATGTTCATATATTTTGGCCATAGTAACCTTTATATCCATAATGATCATGTGGTAGAACGATGAAGCGTGATCATCCAGTCCCTTACAAACTGTTCCATTGGAACTTGACCACTATATCAGCCTTTTCAGTATCCCATCTAACTAAACAATTAGTAGAATACAGAAATCCTTGAAGATAAGGTCATTGAAAGCTTCAAATATCACATTTACGCATCCACCCTCCCTCCTCCTGTCTGTTATGTAACTATGTATACTTGGTGATTATATTGATTTCTTTAAAGACTTATGCTAATTTTATTTTTCGACTTTTGCAACTTTTCCACCCAAACAAGCCTGGGAATAACAATGTTATTTTGAAGTTAGCCTCACGGGATTTACTTAGGTCACCTTTTCATTGGGGTGCACTCATCAACTGATCAAACTAGTTGTACACGTGCACATCAATATCTAATTTGAGTTCATACGTATATAAAGCAGCAATCGGCAGGTTATGAATGTTTGACCTCTATGAGGATACAATGCAGATCCTTCCCCGATGAGGAGGAAATATAAAATACAATTTCTGGTTTAACTAAAATGTGTCACACTATTGTGCTGACATGATACCAGTTCAAGCCAGTGAATTGCTGGTTTAACTACATGTGAGGGATAAGAACATCCACACTTCCTCATAAAGCAACAACAAACTTTGATCTCCAATCTTATGGCACCACACAAAAAAAAATCTGATTAAACATTTCTTTCTTCAGTTCATCTCTACCACGGGCCTAAACAAGCGGCTACTTTCTCCTCAAATGTTTATTACATACAATAAAGACAGCCACATGTAGAACATGAATACTGAAAGTGCTAAAAAAATACCTTTAACTGGCAACTGGCCTAAACAAGAAGCTTCTTTCGCCTGAAATGTTTATTTACATACAATAAAGATAGTAGCACATGCAAAACATCGATACACATAAATACCATAAACTGACAACAGAGTTGCAAGATACGATTAATTTTTCTTCATCAGGAAAGCAAAAAGGATAAAACAGAAATCAACTTCAACCAAAGAATCATTCAACGTTGCAACTTGAGCATAGAAAGAATTGTCGAGACTAATGTTTCAAAACAATTAAACAGACGCAGTCCACTGTAACATTCAATGTTTCAAATTTCAAAAATGAGATTACAGTCTTGGAGCACTTATTTTTTACCTGGTTAATTATTTTGTTCGTTTCTAATTTGATTCAACATCCAGAAGTTGCCAGAGTGCTTCAGTCGATTGACAAACAAAGCGTAACACATAATTGTGTCAATTAAAACTCAAATAGAGTAGTTAAATGCAGCCCCTCAGAGGAGCATGATATAGAAATTAATGAAACATAACAACATAAGTAGTACATACCTCATTATAAGAGCAAACACTAGTGCCATCCCGACCAACAGGTTCTTGAAAGTTGCTAATATCTTTTGAGACATTTGGCAGAACAACTTCATCAAATAAACAAAGATCCCTGGTATGTTCTTCATCAATCTCTACAACCTTAGACCCAGCCACTCCCTTACAATAGAGCAACCTCGTATCATAATTCACATCAAAACCCCTACCAAGTGCCTGCACTGCATTTATCACTGTATGAATAGCTGCTCCCGTATCCTCCATCGTATCCCCCCTCTACTCCAACCAAAAAAAAATAAAATAACCCCCAAAAAAAAACAATTCACCGAATTCTTCAAACAATCAATCCACAACCCAGTAATATTTCTAGCCAAAAAAAAAAATTCAGTTTCAATTTTTTCAAGATTAGACAACCACCCCACTACTCACAAAGCTGTAATCTTTACAACCCATATATCAAAAAAGAAACTCTCAAGATGAGTCAAGTCAAGTATATAGAGCTTCTTCTGAGGTTGACTAAATAAATTACCAAGAAATGATTTACCCACGAATAGTGAAAAAGTCCAGCTTTATCTTGATCTTGAATCTTCCATGGAGATTTTAGACTTATGATGTTGTCTAATATGTCTCTGTCAATATATAAACATAAATTTGTGTAATATATCCCCTCAAATTAATTATTTATCGTGCTTATTAAAAAAAATTAATATTTAAAAGTGTAAAACACGAATAATTATTTTATTAAGATATAATTAATTATTTTTCTTTATTTACTTAGTGCAGACTATTCTTTTTTTATTTTTAATAAAATTTTATAAGATTACACATAAATAAAATATTTAATAAAAAAATTATAATTTAAAAATAAATAAAAATAAATTAATCAAATACTTGTTCTAATTAATATTTTTGGAACGCGGGTAAAGCAAAAAACAAGTAATAATTTGAGACAGAGGGAGTATCTAACAACTCCTTTATGTTTCTTTACTGTATACTTTGTCTCTAGTATCTAATTCTAACATTTATGTATGTTATTATTAATGTGTGTTGTTCTCAGGGAAATGTCTCATTTGGTTTACCTGGGACGTACGTTTACTTTATATCTGATCCGTTGATTAATTTCTTGTTTAAAATATTGATGTTATCGTACGGCTAGAGGGAGTACACGTGTGTGGAGTTTGACTTATGATGCTCACATGAAGTGTTGTCATGATAGAAGAAGCAGACAGCTGACTGCCCCTTCCACAGGAAATCAGTAAAAGCAATAGTCTTTTTCATTTGTCTTACTCATCAATAAAGATTTACCCATCTTTAATTATCCTTTTATCCTCTAAATTCAATTTTTCACTTTTGTCTTTTTCAAAATTCAAACTTAGATAAAAAGGAAAATTGCAATGATTGATCATCAGCATAAAAAAAATTAACAATAATGTATTTTATAAAAGGTCATAACTGTCCTATTTGGAGAATAAACATGATTTCAAATTTTACATAACCATTCTATCTATTAGCGAATATTGCGATATATTCGTCATATATTTTATAATTACTAATAGTGTATAATTATGGTAAATATAAAATCATTATTCAATTAAGATTCAATATTGTACACAATATATATATTTGTATCAATGAGAAATATGCCCCAAAGAAAATTAATATAATCTTACATGGTATCAAAAGTCAAACCCTAAAAACACCTAAACCTACTCTCCAAATTCCGCTGCCCCCCCCCTCCAATTCGGTCGGCGGCCATACCCCACCTGAACCCTAAATTCTTTTTTGTTCTTCTCTTCTTCACCAAAATCCAGCCTCTCTAATGGCTCTCATGGCCACTCCCACCTGTCTCACCGCTTCATCTTTCTCCCCAATCGTCACCCACATCCAACCCACTACCTCATCCACTCCTTTTCATCCGGCTTTCGCCGTCACCAACATCAAGAACTTTATTCCCTTGGTTCTTGATCAAGAAGACGGTCAATATTCTTCGTGGTTTGAACTCTTTCAAATTCATGCATGTACCTATAACGTGATTGATCATATTGACGACTCTCTCTCTCTCTCTCACCCCCTGAGGTTAATGAAACGGCTTGGCGCCGTCTTGATGCCATTGTCAAACAGTGAATTTATGGCACCATCTCTAAGGATTTACTTCATACGATCATGAAAACTGGTGCCTCAGCTCGTGAGTTATGGACACGGTTGGAGGAGATTTTTTAAGACAACAAGCACACCCGTGCGGTGTACTTGGAGGAACAACTCAATAATACACGTCTTGAAACTTTTTCTAATATGTACGAGTATTGTAAACAATTGAAGCTAGTTGCGAACCAATTATCTAATGTGGGGACACCAATTTTTGAAATAAAGATTGTTCTCCAACTAGTTTCTAGCTTACCGAAAGATGAATACGATACTTTAGCAATCATGATACAATAAGCCGATCCCCTAACCAACTTCAACAAGGCCCGGTCAAAATTATTGTTGGAAGAACCCGACGTGCCAAATAGGACGAACACAATCAAAAGGCGTTGGCAATTGAAAATCCGGCTACAAATGCCGCCGCCACCACCCTCCGCCACCGCCGGACAACCAACAATCGTGGTGGTAGAAGAGGCGGCAGAGGCCGCGACAGTAGCAAAGGGGATAGAGGCAGCGACCGAGGGGGACGGGCAGGCCAGCAGCATCAGCCCAGTGCCTCTCCATATTGGGTTGGTCCAGGACAGTGGCGCAACACTGGCGACTAGGCCCCGACATCCTTCCCACAACATCCGGTTGCAGCCTAGTTCACAAATCAGTGGCAGCCTAGGATTTTGGGCCACTACCCAGGCCTACGTCAGGCACAACTCTCGGCCCAGCAAGCTCATTTGGCTTTGGCCCAGCAGACACCACTCTCGGCCCAGCAGTCTACCTATGACCTGGACCCCACTGATTTGGGGCAGGCCTTCGGCGTACTAAGTATTCAGCAGCCCGATGAAAATTGGTACATGGATACGGGAGCCACCTCTCATCTCACACGAACCTCAGGTAATCTCTCCAAACTGTTTCGTTTAAAGTATCCTCAATTTATTACAGTCGGTAATGGTCATCGCATTCCAATTCAAGGTTATGGTACCACCCACACAAAACCACCTCACCCACCTTTCTCCCTAAACAACGTCCAATATGCCTCTAATATCATTAAAAATTTAATATTTGTTAGGAAATTTACTCGTAACAATTCTGTTTTTGCTGAGTTTGACCCCTTTGGTTTTTCTGTGAAGGTTATACTTACGGGGACACCTCTTACGAGATGAAATAGTATGGAGGGCCTCTATCCTTTCTCATCCACTTCCGCTGCCAGTCCCCGATCACATACCTCTCTAGCTGTTATCTCTCCGTCAACTTTACATAATAGACTTGGACACCCAGACGCTCCTGTTTTAAATTTTCTTAGAAGCAATAATTTTATCCGATGTAATAATTGGAACTTTGCCCAAAATTGTTATTCTTGCCCGTTAGGCAAGCATGTTCGTCTTCCTTTTCAGTCATTTTTAAGTGTTACGTTTTCTCCGTTTGACATTATTCACGCGGATTTGTGGACATCTCCCATCCCTAGTTCTCTAGGCCATAAATATTGTCTTGTTTTATTTGATGATTTTTCTCATTTTATCTGAGTTTACCCACTTAAATTCAAATCTGAAGTGTTTGCCAAGTTTCTTGAATTCCATGTCTATGTTAAAACACAATTTGAAAAAGCCATAAAATTATTTCAATGTGATAATGGTCGTGAGTTTAATAATTCTGCTTTTCACAAATTTTGCACTAATAATGGCATGGTTTTTCGATTTTCGTGTTCCTACACCTCCCAAAATGGCAAGGCCGAACGAATCATTCGTTCTATCAATAACATGGTTCGTACGATTCTGTTTCATGCCTCTCTCCCTCCCTTCTTTTTGGATTTATGCTGTTAAAATGACTGAATATATTCTTAGTATTTTGCCTACCCATAATCTCCAAAATAGAACACCCACCGAAATTATGTTCCGTCAGATCCCCTCCTATGATCACCTACTGATTTTTGGCTTCCTTTGTTACCCGAATCTTGTCTCCATGGCCCCGCATAAACTTGAACCCCACACCACTCCTTGTGTTTTCTTAGGTTTTCCCATCCAATCATAGGGGGTATTTGTGTTATGACTTGTCTTCACGTAAGATCCTCGTTTCTCGCCATGTCACATTTAATGAAGCAATCTTTCCATTTGCAAACATCCAAAAATACCGGACCACGGATTACACGTTTCTAAATGAGTTTGAAGCATTTCCCGTCGTCCATCACCTACTCTACCGTGACACCATTGTTCAGTCACGTCCGGTCACATCCGTCCCGCCACAACCAGGTTTCGCCGCTGCCACTCATGTTTCGTCCAATCCACTATCACCGACACCGACCCAGACCGCCACTGCCTCACCCATCTATTGGCCACATAACCCGACACACCCACTGGCACCGACACCCAACACCCATCGTCCCGACACCACTTCCCGTCGAAACCTAGACCCACTGACTCATCATTATCAAACCTAAATCCCGACACTACTCCCCGTCGAAAACCCTTCCCGACACCAGTTACCATCATCGCACCCTTCCCTCCCCCCCCCCTTTCCTGTAAACATGTCATTACCTTCACCCGACTTACCACAAACCCGAGACAATACTAACCCGAGTCAACCCCAGTCTGCACCCCACCCTCCTGCCCAAACTGCCTCTATCCCCACGCATAGAATGGAGACACGTGCTCAACATGAGATTTTCAAATCCAAAGTCCATTTTAATCTCTCCACTCAAAACGTATCCTTAATCCCTAAAAACCCAAAATTAGCCAAACTTGACCCTAATTGGAATGCGGTCATGCGTGAGGAATTTAATTCTTTAACGAAACATCACACTTGGGATTTAGTTCCGAAGCCAGACGGGGCTAGTGTGATTAGGTGTATGTGGCTTTTTTGTCATAAATTCAGAGACAATGGTGATCTTGAGCGATATAAGGCGAGACTTGTGGCTAATAACACAGGCCAGCAGGAGGACATTGATTGTGGTGATACTTTTAGTTCAGTGGTTAAACCGGCTACCATCTGCACCATTCTGAGCATAGTTGTGGGTAAGCATTGGTTGATTCATCAGCTTGATGTGAAGAATGTGTTCTTACATGGGGATTTGAAAGAAACTGTTTATATGCACCAACCACCTGGTTTTGTACATCCAGAGGCTCCTTATATGTATGTCATCTTCGCAAGTCACTGTATGGTTTGAAACAGGCCCCAGGGCATGGTATGAGCGCTTTCCTACTTACATTATACAGATTGGGTTCGTATGCAGCAAGTGTGATCATTCTCTGTTTATTTTTCATCGAGGTGGTAACATTGCGTACTTGTTATTATATGTTGATGATATTGTTCTTACTGCCTCCTCTGATATGTTGAAAAATGAGATCATTGCCCTACTTAAATTTGAATTTGTTATGACTGACTTGGGGGAGTTGAGTTACTTCTTGGGGATCTCAGTGACTAGATTTACAGATATTATGTTCCTGTGTCAACGTAAGTATGTCGAAGAAATTGTGTACATGGCCAAAATGGCGAACTGCAAGATCATGCCTACTCCGGTCGACTTGAAGTCGAAACTCAGTGCAAATGACGATGATCCAGTATCCGATCTCACTCTGTATAGGAGCCTTGCAGGTGCACTCCAATATCTTACTTTCACCAAGCCTGATATTGCTTATGATGTTCAGCAGGTGTGTCTATTTATGCATGCCCCCATGGAGCCTCATTTCACAACTTTTAAACGTATCATTTGATACGTTAAGGGTACTCTTGATTATGGATTGCATCTCTACCCCCTCTACACCGTCTAGGTGGATATCCTACATGGACGCCGATTGGGCAGGTTGTCCGGACACGCGACGCTCCACCTCCAGCTATTGTGTGTTCTTAGGAGATAATCTCATTTCGTGGTCTGCCAAGAGGCAAGCCGCCCTATCCCAATCGAGTGTAGAAGCAGAGTATCGAGGCATTGCAAACGTTGTAGCTGAGATCTGTTGGCTCCGAAACCTTCTCTTGGAGCTTCATTGTCCCTTGCGTAAGGCGTCTATGGTATACTGTGATAATATATACACAATCTATTTATCTCATAACTCGGTTCAGCATCAGAGAAGCAATCACATTGAGATGGATAAACATTTGTTTCGTGAGAAGATTGATATAAGTCATGTTAAGGTGTTACATGAGCCTTCTTCGTATCAGTATGCGGATATTTTCACTAAAGGTCTTCCTAGACAACTATTACTAGACTTCAGATCCAGTCTTAACGTCCGGCCTCCTCCCGCTCCGACTGAGGGGGTGTATTAGCGAATATTACCATATATTCGCAATATATTTTGTAATTAATAGTAGTGTATAATTATGATAAATATAGAATCCTTATTCAATTAAGATTCAACATTGTACACACTATATATATATTTATATCAATGAGAAATATGCCCCAAGGGAAATTAATACAATCTTACACTATCAATTTCAGTTTTAGATTTATTTTTCAAGAACATTTACTTGGAGCTAGCTCATATTGTAAATATAAATATAAACTAGTAGTTTTAAAAAATAATATACACCACCCATATAGTGTAACTTATTATAGCAGGTTAATTGTATTTTTATCCGATTATCATTTATTATTTTTTATAAAAAATTTACGTATAATTACTTTATAAACAACATGATTGATAAATTTTATTAAAATATTACTGTATAAAATTTTAACTCTTTATAAATTGAACCTCTAAATTCTCTTCTGCCGAAAAGGGGAAAAGTACGGGTTGTTCAAATTTTCCGGTTTGAAACTTTGAATCAATATATACAGGAATCTGATTTTATTTCAAAAAGTACTAGCACTTGTTAGAGTTGACCAAAAATGAATCAAATCACATTTCATGTTTTAAAAAGTGGAAATTTGTATTTAATTTTGTTTTATGAATTGACCAAACAATGTCAAAAGTAATAAGTTGGCGATTGAGTTATAGAATTTTGTCTAACATTTACTATGACTTGATCCTTGGGTATTCACTCAGATTTTCTATTTTAAAAAGTGGATATATGCATTTAATTTTGTTTTATGAACACTTATTAGAGTTGACTAAACAATGTCAACAGTAATAAGTTGGAGATTAAGTGTTAGGATTTTGTATGGAGTAACATTTACTAAGACTTGATCCTTGGATATTTACTCAGATTTTCTGATTTAAAAAGTGGATATTTATATTTATATTTATATTTAATTTAATTTAATTTAATTTTAGGAAAAAAAAATAAAGTTGACTAAACAATGTCAAAAGCAATAAGTTGGAGATTGAGTTACAGGATTTTGTATAACATTTACTATGACTTGATCCTTGGATATTTACTCAAAAGTGGATAGTTGTATTTAATTTTGTTTTCTGAACACTTACTAGAGTTGACCAAACAATGTCAAAAGTAATATTGTAGTTTGAGTAATAGGATTTTGTTTAACATTTACTAAGACTTGATCCTTGAACCTTCGCTGCCACGACATTTAATAGAAATAATTGAGTAAGTAGCTTAAATCAGTTAAGAGGGGTTTATCATGCACCCTCACATTTTAAACTCTCAGACATCACACAAAAAAGGAAAAAACAATACCAAGCAACTTATCAACCAACTACTACTCAGTTATAAATTAATTAAAGTTAGCTATGTAATTATTTGTACTCATTTTCGATTTTTTCAGTATTCATAGAATATATCATATACTATTTTACGTTCATTCTCAATCGCATAAACAGGTTATAAAGTGAAATAACGGAGTCAGTAAAAGAGGGGGGGAGGGGGAGGGGGAGGGGGAAACAATAAAACACATATCAACTAATAATAAAATTATATGAATTCACAGTTTATGCTATTAGCTTCCTACTTAAATGTATAAACACATGCATTATTTAATTGAAATTGATATGATGCATTTTCTTAATATCCCATAAATAAAAGAATTCAAAACCTTAACTAAACTCTGATAAAAGTCGCCAACAAAATGAATAGGATCTGGCATGAGGAAATTGTACTCCATATTACACATTCTAGCGAATTAGTAGCTCTGAAGTGGATTGGATTAAGTTAGAAGTTTGAACAGTCATACACCATCCATACCTGCACATGTTTGAGATGCTAAAATACTGTATACCACAGCAACAAATCTCCTAGTCACTCTGGAACAATTATGAGATTCTCTAGAACAAATTCCGGGTTTTGCTAATGGCGCTCGTGGAAAAAGATCCCACAAAGAAAAGTATTGTATAATATGAAAACAACACAAAGCATTCATTCAAAGGGCCTGCCAATATCTTAATTCAAAATAGGACTGTAACATATATTTTTGAAATTAGCTTAAGATGAATATCATTCTGAAGAGCAACATATATTGTTAGAAACATCTGTCAGGAAGCAGCCATCACCATCCTGATACCAAGTGATAAATGCAAAAGAAAAGTGTTACTATACGGCCTACGCTACAGAGACTCCCATAAAAATGAGAGGATTGGATATGAACAAGAGAGTACTGGTAACAAACTTCCTTTACGACATTAGCTATTGTTTTTCTTCCTTTGTTTTGTTTATTGGTTAGTCGACTAACATTGTTTCTGTTCAACACTCTCGTTCCTCTGCTTGGACAGATGTCCTACTACATGCCCTGTCACTGAGCTGGAACAGTGTATCGGAAATTTGCCAGCTTAATGTGAGTTCTTAGCCTTCTTTGCAGAAAAAAGTTGGCGAAGGAAAGCAAATTTTCCCTTTGCACGTGCAGAAAACTCATCAATAATACCATTGCTGGCAACCGTCTGCTCCACAGATTCAGTAGCTGGTACGGATGGTGAGGGCGGTGGAAGTGTGAAGAGATATGCAGTAAGCATCCGGATTATCTGGCTGAAGCTTGGTCGCATGTTAGAGTCTTCCACCCAACATGATTGTACGATAAATGCCAAGTCCGGTGAAATATCTTCTGGAAGAGTAGGTCTCTCTTGCTGCATTTCCAGGTCATAAACCAACTTAATACACAACCGGAGAACTCAGAAGAACTCCAGTAAATGATCAGTATCAAGATCAATCTCATGGAAAAAGTCAAAAGGCAAATGATGGTTTACCTTACACTATTCAGAGTAAAATGTTAAAAATTCAGCATCGCAATAAAAAAGAAAGGGGATACTATCACATCCCATCTAAGAGCACAATTTTACTTCAGTTACCCTCATATGCACCTAAATATAATACATGGATGCCAAGGAATGTTAACAAAGACCTTTGCAACAGGAGTTCGGGAACCTAATTAATCAAGAGAAAGAATCCCCTGATGCAGTCATGATCTTGGTCATTATACAAATGTAACTAGAGAATTACGCACACCATGTGATAGAATTAAGAATTTCAATTAAAATTTGCTACACGCATAAACCAAGTATTTTGGGGCATTTGAGCTCTTTCCTAATGCATTTAGTTCTCCATCCAAATTTTCTTGTCCACTTTGACTTGGTATGATTATCAAGAGAAATGCTGGAAAATGGCTTGAATAATATTTGCATCACAGAAATATAGCGTAAAGTGTATTGTTACGATAGTAAATGAACCCCCTAAAAACTTTTGTGATTCTAACAAGGAAAGGGGACAATATCTCGATGCAACTCAAAAAGGAAAGTAGGAAGTTTCTCGGGATCATTGTTGTCAAAGGCCCGCTTAAAGCAGGTCTAAACCCTGAATCTTGGTGCAGCCCAGGTGGTGCGCTTTGCCTCACTTAGTTGGCACTTCAATGTACGCGTCAAGGTCCTAAGGCGAGTGTATCTTCGCTAATGGGATTTTCCTTTAAGAGCATGACACTAGACAATGATATACTTGACAAAGTGGTACATTTGTCGTTAAGAAAACCTCATGACTGAACTTTTAATGATTAAGAATAAGAAATTAGAAATTTAATACAAGAAAACTAGCTAGTAAAAATCCATAATTCTAAAACTACTTCTTTTCATCTAAATCAAAAATCTAAAGGTCATTGAACTTGATTAACACGATTTTACCTGAACACGCGCGCACAAACACACTTAACCATACCCTCCTATCGTACCGATATAGCCTTTCCTTCAGTTATATCCCGTTTCAGTTCTTTCAACTACCGATGGGAGAAGGCTTGAACGTATACCAAGATTAAATAAGAGGTATTGCATACGGAAATAATGCATAAATAAAAATACCAATTAGTAGTGATTGAATTCCATCTATAGTCCACATGAGAAACCATTACGAATATAACCTACATGTCCAATTGAACTATGAGCTTGAAGTCTTTTAACTTTCGTTTGTGAACTATGGACAACTGCATACACGAGGGGTATATTAGTATTCTGAGAATTAGCAACATGAATGATTGTACTATCCTTAACCATATTGATGTTCCTGAGTTCTAGGCTTTCTGATAGCCAAAGATCTAAGGACTAACAATGTAAAGATACTCAAAAGTCGTACGTGCACATAAAAAGACAGTTGGACGACAACGAATCACACTAGATCTTGGCAATGAAACTCCAACAAGCTCGGAGAGAAAGGAGAGAAGGAGAAGAGGAAGTACGACAAAAAGGGTATGCCACAACATATAGTTTTTCATTTCTTATCCCAAATAATTATTGTTTGTGATTTTAGTGTATTTTGCATTACTTTTCTACTTTTTATTGTCCTTTCATTGGCGCTTTTCTTTGCTTAAGTCCAAGCTTTACTCGTGTTTTGCGCTTAAAGCCGCAACAAACATACACTTTTTTGCATTTTCCGCTTTTAAGTACTCTGATCGGGCGAGAGTAGCAAGAAGACTGCTTACATGTAGTACGCTTGTATGAAGAAAAAGAGGACAACGATGGGGAAAAGAAGTAGGCTCAACAAGGCGAGAGAGGAGGGCTTGCGACTTTGACCAAGTGAGGTGCGTTAAAGATGAGGATGCAAAGTATTGGTGGAAGAAGCACATTAGACGAAGATGGCATGCATACTTCCATAAGCTATTAAACATAGAGGGGGACATGAATATTGGGTTGGGTGATTTAGAGAACTCGATGAGCCATCGAAATTTTGGATATTGTAGGCATATCAAGCGAGGAGGTTAAGGGGGCAATTCGTAAGATGAAAGGGGGAAGAGGGACCGAGCAAGACGAGATTCCTCTGAAATTTTGGAAGGATGAATGCAAAATAGGATTGGAGTTGTTAACTGGGTTGTCTAATGTCATTTTGAGGGCAATTAAACTGCCCGAAGAATGGAGCTGGAGTACAATAATCGCCTTGTACAAGAACAAGGGTGATATTCAATATTAAAACAACTATACAGATATCAAAGTACTATTGGGAGACGGTGGTAGAGATGAGGATGAGAAGAGAAGTGTTTATTTTCAAGAACTAAATCAGATTCATGCCGGGCCGATCAACTATGAAAGCCATTCATCTTTTAAGGAGATTCTTGTAGTAGTATAGGGATAGGAAAAGTG
Source organism: Anisodus acutangulus (assembly GCA_029783415.1). Lineage (NCBI taxonomy): Eukaryota > Viridiplantae > Streptophyta > Magnoliopsida > Solanales > Solanaceae > Anisodus > Anisodus acutangulus. The sequence goes on from CM056508.1 coordinate 27,870,317, forward strand.
ACTTAGATGGTGTTTGGATTGACTTCTTAAAAGTAGCCTATAAGCTAAAAGCTAAAAGTCATAAGTTGGTAATATTCAATTTTTGTACTTTTTTGACCTAAAAGCAAGTGCTTACAAGCACTTTTTATCCTACACAAATACCACAAAAAGTATAAAAGAGCTTAAAAGCCAATAGGCACTTAAAATAAGCCATTCCAAACACCCTCTTACATATGATGTTCATCGACTTAGAAAAAGCATATAATAAAGTCCGAATGGATCCTTTATGGAGATGCTTGGAGCATAGAGATGTACTTGTGGCATACATTAGAATTAAAGATATGTACGATGGCGCCAAGACCCGAGACAGAATAGTGGGAGGAGACTCATAATACTTTCAAGTAGAGATGGGGTTGTACCATGAATCAACTTTTGCCTTGGTGATGGATAAATTGGTATGACATATTTAAGAAGAGGTACCATGGTGTATGTTATTTCCAGATGACATAGTATTAATTGATGAGACACGCGGCGGAGTTAACGATAAACTGAACGTTTGGAGACAGACCCTAGAGTCGAAAGGTTTCAGGTTGAGTAAGACTAATACAGAATACATTGTGTGCAAATTCAGTGACGCATCGCATGAGACAGACGTGGAAGTGACGATTGGTACACAGGTCATCTCAAGGAGAGGAAGATTCAAATATCTTGGATAAATCATCTAAGGAAATAGGGAGATCGGCCACGATGCCACACAATGTAATGGAATGGAGTGGATGAGGCTCGCATCCGGTGTCTTATGTGATAAGAATGTGTCATCGAGACTTAAAGATAAGTTCTACAGAATGGTTGTTAGACCAACTACTATGTTGCATGGGCAGAGTGTTGGCCAGTCAACAAGTCACACGTTCAAAGGATGAAGGTGACGAAAAATAAGGATGCTTGGATGTGAAGGCATACCATGAGAGATAAGATTAGGAATGAAGATATATGGAGGGAGGTGGGAGTGACTTCAACAGTAGACAAGATGCGGGAAGCGAGACTGAACTGGTTCGGACATGTGAAGGGAGCAGAGATGCCTAAGTAAGGAGGTGCAAGAGGTTGGAAATGTTAGGTCATATGAGAGGTAGATGTAGATCGAGGAAGAATTGGGGAAGTAATTAGACAGGACATGACACATCTCCAACTCACCGAAGACATGAACCTAGATAGGAGAGCATGGAAGTCGAAGATTAGGATAGAAGGTTAGTAGGTAGCCAAGCAATTTCTCTCTTCTCTATGGGAAAGCATGTCTCTATATTAGAGTACCTTATCTACTCCCACTTCTCCTTGTCAATATCCTTATTATTATTCCATTAATATCCTAGTCTTGAAAGAGCGCAGGCAGAGCAAGCTTGGAGTGGCTGACTGAGTTGTTTAATATCATTTTTAAGACGATGAGAATGCCCGAAGAATTGAGGTGGAGTACAATGATTCCTTTGTACAAGAACAAAGGTGACATCCAAAGTTGCGACAACTATAGGGGTATCAAGCTGCTAAGCCACACTGTGAAAGTTTGGGAAAAGGTCATGGAGATGAGGGTGAGAAGAGGCGTGTTTATTTTCGAGAATCAGTTTGGATCCATATTGGGACGTTCGACTACAGAAGTCATTCATCTTATTAGGAGGTTGGTAGAACAGTATAGGGATAGGAAGAGAGACTAACATATGATTTTCATCGACCTCGAGAAGGCATACGACAAAGTCCCTAGGGAGGTTCTATGGAGATGTTTGGAGGTTAAAGGTGTACATATGGCGTACACTAGGACGATCAAGGATATATACGATGGAGCCAAGACCAAGGTACAGACAGAAGAAGGAGACTCGGAGCACTTTCAAGTAATAATGGAGCTGCACCAGGGATCAACTCTTAGCCCATTCTTATTTGCCTTGGTGATGGATGGACTAACGCTACAAATTCAAGAGGAGGTTCCATGGTGTATGTTATTGGCAGACAACATAGTCCTGATTGATGAAACTCACAACGGAGTGAACGCTAAGTTGGAGGTTTGAAAACAGACACCGGAGTCTAAAGGGTTTAGGATGAGTAGGACCAAGACAGAAAACTTGAAGTGCAAGTTCAGTAATGGGAGCGACCATGAGATAGGCGTAGAGGTGAGGTTTGGTACTCAGGTCATTCCAAAGTAAGAAAGCTTCAAGTACCTCGGATCTATTATCTAAGGGAATGGAGAGATTGATGACGATGTCACACATCGTATGGGGTAGGGTGGATGAAATTGAGGCTCGCATCTGGAGTCTTGTGCGATAAAAAGGTGTCACCGAAACAAAGGCAAATTCTATAGGGTGGTGGTTAGACCGACTATGTTGTATGGGGCGGAGTGTTGGCCAGTCAAGACTTCGCACATCCAAAAGATGAAAGTTGCGGAGATGAGGATGTTGAGATGGATGTGTGGGCATACAATGAGGGATATGATTAGAAACGAAGATATCTGAGATAGAGTAAGAGTGGCCTCGGTGGAGGATAAGATGCAAGACGCAAAGTTGAGATGGTTCGGGCATGTGCAGAAGAGACACAAATGCCCCAATACGGAGGTGCGAGAGGTGGGCTATGGACGGGTTCAAGAGGGGTAGAAGTAGGTCGAAGAAGTATTGGGGAGAGGTGATTAAACGGGATATGGCGCAGATGCAACTTACTGAGAACATGACCTTAGATAGAAGGTTGTGGAGGACACAAATTAGGGTAGAAGGGTAGTAGGTAGTTGAGTGTAGTCCTACTTATGCTTACATACTGGTAGTTGGAGTGTTATTATTGCAAGTCTGATTAGCCTATCATACTAGTAGGCGCAGTATTTCTTTATAATCCCCTGTCGTTCGATTTTTGTTGTTGTGTTCTTTAGTGTACTTTGTTTACCTTATTTACATGAGTTAGTTACTACTTTTTTCAGAATATTCTATCATGGCTTATACCATCATTTTCATACTACTTTAAATTTCTTGTCCGGATCTGACTGTTTATCTTGCTTTGCTTGTGCTTATGCTTTGTCTTGAGCCGAGAGTCTTTCAGAAATAGTCACTCTACCTACCAAGGTAGATAAGGTCTGCGTACACTCTACCCTTCACAGTGCCCACGTTGTGGGATTTCACTGGGTATGCTGTTGTAATATCTTAGTCTTCAATTTTATTTTTACTATTGTTTATTTTCCTTTGGCCATCTTTACTATTTTGTTGTCAATACTTTTCTATTCTTTAGTGTTGTCTCTATAGCTTTTTTACTCTTTGTGTTTCAAACCTGTTTTGAAACGCTCTTCTTAAGCCGAGGGTCTATCAAAAACAATCTCTACCTTATACAAGGTACGGGTGAGGTCTGCTTACATCCCACACTCCCCAAGCCCCACCTGTGGGATCACACTATGTATGTTGTTCTTGTTGCAAGAAGTTCTAGGTTCAGATCTTACCGCCACCAACAAGCAAGAAAAATATTCCACTTATTTGGCTAATGAAAAAAAACTAGGCTCACACGTGAGGTGTGTTAAGACAAAATATAAGTAATCAAAAGTGTGTTCTTCCTAACAGCTTAAGCTTTTAAATGCGATGGTCACACACTTCAACAATTAATACTCTTTAGTTTGAGGAGGTGTTAGCATACAGAGATGGTACTTGTCATGCCACCATTTATTAGACCACCTAGTACTTTAGAACTTTTTAAGGATATCGCTGAAAGAGAACAAGGTCAAGTTGTGAAAAAATTAAGTGTAGCTCACTTATGTTTAACCTTGTCAAGATCAAAATCTTGAAGACCTACCCTATTCAGCTTGAATGCCTATCGAACTTCTACTAATTAGGTATTGTCCATCCTATTTTCATATGATGCGATTTGTCAACTTGACCCTTCTATATGCATCGGCGATGCAGAACAATGATACATATCACACTCATTTTCTAATCCTCACGTATCTTGTCTCGCTCATCCAAGCAAAATCACCTTTCATAGGATCAAACTCTTTCTTCTCCAAACTCAGTTTGATGAAAAGGCCTTGACTAATCAAATCACTCTCACCACCACCCTATTGTTTCATCTCCTAGCCCCATTAAAAAGACTAATAAATCAACCATCAATTAACTATTTCTCAAAACTAAATTTGTTGAAATGAGATGTATGACTCCTCTGTAACCCGCCGCCAGGGCTTTGGTCTAGTGGTATGAGCACAACCTGTGATCTGCGGGTTAGGCATACATCACAAGTTCGAATTTTTCCGCAGATAAAAGCTTGGTATTTAAGCAGAAAGAGGTAGAATGGATGACCTACTATCCACTGAGTTTCAAACCGTGTAACACTGGTCCTCGTAATTTTTCAATTATTAAAAGATGAATCCTATGTAACCATAACTCTTCCATTTATAAAAAAATATTCTTTTACAACACAATAGAGGTCCTCTAGAACTAGAGGATCTCTACATTCCATTTATCTCTAGTTGAAAAAATCAATCTCTTCCCATACTAAAAACATTCATAGTAGACAAACAACTGAAATCATAAGAACCAGTGAAGACTCTCGTCACAGCCTCAGTGATACACTCCGATTTCAAGGCAAAACATAAGTTTCTTGATGTAAATAAGCCTAATTATCTGGTTCTCCTATTGTCAGCAAGAAGTCAACCAATATATGTTCAATTGATAGCGCCAAAGGATTCAATGGCAGCAACTTTACGTTGAAGTATTCCTTTTCTTCTAGAGAGAAAGTGAAGTACTTTTATTATACAAAGGAACACTGCATTATTTTTAGATGAATTGTTCAAAACCCAGCTAGGGAAACAGTGGATCACATTTCCCTCCATATTAAATGCAAGTGGTGGCTAAGTGTTAGGGCGTTTTTTCTCTCCTTTTGTGGCATTACCTGGATGATTTTCCCCTATTGCATAGGATTTCTCAATTAGCTGGAGTGGTTACTTCGACAGAAATAGAAAAAGTTGAAACTCAATTTCAAAATGTTAGATTAGAATAAATGGTTGGAGAGGAACAAAAGAATGATTCAACCGAAAGTACCAATGAAAAGATCTAAGTATCTCATAATCCAATCTTTTTTAACCTTTGAATTTCGAGGATAGTGGACACCCCCCCCCCAAACCACCACCACCGATAACTTTCTCCACTTAAATACCAAATTGGGTTCACCCGCCAGGTTGCTCGTACTCATGACGTACACCTACCATACATCCCACAACGTACTACCTTTACCACTGAACCCAAGCCAGGTTGCTCGTACTCATGACGTACACCTACCATACATCCCACAACGTACTACCTTTACCGCTGAACCCAAGCCCCAGAGGTATCTGATCACTCAATCTTTATACCTCGGTGCAAGGATAACCACCTTTCTTCTTGTGATCTGTTAAACATTGTGGGCGAGCTAAGCTTCTCGAATCATTTTAACACTCTTTATTAGCAGCCATTGTCCATTGCAGAAGTTCTTAATCTGGATGTGGAAATCTGATAAGTTCAATGAAAAGCATCTGTAATTGATTTTTGTGGAGAGTGGGGTTTATATTTTTAATTCAATGAATTTCTACAAATCTAAAAAGGAGTTCAGCCTTTTCTACATTGTTTTTCCAATCCTCAGGCAGCTCAAGGGTTGGGATACTTAATGAAGTTAATCCAAAGGGTTGGCTCTTTTACAGTAATAATAAAAAATAACAAAGAGCATACTCCATTGTACTGCAATAAATATACTAAGAAAAATCTGGATGAAGACAGAAAAAACCTTCGTACCTTAAAAGCAGCAGCATACGCAGCTTGCAAATTCGACATTCCCTCAAATGGCATGCGGTTTGTCAGCAATTCCCACAAGACAATGCCAAAACTATAAACATCGACCTTGTTATTATAATGCTTCTTCTCCCCCTGACGCAATGTAACAGTGCTGTACAACTGCAAAAAGAAGAAAAATTAATTCAGATAATTGGAAAACCTTGAAAATACAGGATAAAACATATTGAAACTGACCCAAGTAAGAACATATTTGAAAGAATAAGTACAAAGAGAGAAAGGACAAGGCATAAATGCACACCATCATATCATAAAATATAGTGGACTCCTAAGAGTTCATTGGGGAGTTACAATAGGAGAGTATCACAAAATAAGTAAACTTTTGAGGGCACCAAACTACCAAATTGAAGGTTTTTGTTGGGTTCAAAACACATAAGGCACATCGGAAGTTTAAATTAAATTTTTTTTTTGTTTCTTACTTACCCCAACAAGATTTCTGGTATGGTTATACAACAATTAAACTTGTAAACATAAGGCATACACTTACAAGTTAGAATTATCTGGAATCTTTATCAACTGTGAGGTGCACACGCTTTCGATTGCAAGCTCTAAGCTTCAATGTATTTCTCCTTCGGAAAGTTAGGAAATCCGGCAAAGATTCAAGAGAGTATTTGATTCTAAGTCTCTAAGGCTTAGAATGATTTTCAGAAAATTGGGAAGGGAATGCCTCTATTTATAGTTGAAAATTAGGTCAAAACTGGATTAGGGTTTGACCTTGCTCCTAGCCCAAAAATCGATGCAGAGGCGCCGCAGCGCTCGACGTGCTCCTTCACTGTCTTGATTTATTTTCCGTGCATTCTTAATTAAATCTAAAATCCAATTTTGACTTAATCAAAATAATCTTTATTCATTTAAATATCTCGATTCCAAATCGAACATTTAATTACTCTCTCAAGACATTCTTAGATCGAAACGGACAATCAACATAGTGTGACCCTACAGGTCTTCTCATATCGACATTAATCAAATTAAGGTCTACACGGAACTCCTAGACGGCGCCGAAAGACGAACTCAATATGTAAAATACGTTTACACGAATCCAGTAAACTTAACATTTATGTGGCAAGATAAAATCATTTCATTCACGACACACCCGATCAAGCTTAGAATTTGTCAAAGTGTCTATCCAAATGGCATAATCATTGTATCTCATCTATATTAATTGACAACTAGACCATATTCTAAATATGTCTATTGCGTTGGCCAACGACTTAGTCAACTTAATATCACTGAGAATTCGGGTGTTCTCCCGAATATACATTCGAGGAGTGAATCCTAATCTTGGCTCAACTACCACCTTTAATCCACATCGTAATGTACCCAATACAAGTCGTATCTCAACCTATAAGGCATTTGAGCTTAGGACGGGATCAAAGTACATTACTTTGTAGACAAGGCGCGTATTGACCTCAAGTCTAAGGACTTCTATCTCCCACACGCTAATCATACTTTAGACAAGTATAACAAACAGTGTATCAACGGGGTATACCAATACTTCCAAAGTATCCATGTGTCCGTCACGAGTAGTCATTACTCGTAGCAGATGAGACATACTACATCCTCTAAGGATGTGATGCAGACCACATGTCGATTTATCACATATCATCGATATCCCATTTTCGATGATCATTAGTCGAGGCTATTTTAAGAGTTACGCTCTATCATGAATATCTCGCTCTATTAATGACAACGTAAGCTCAAGGGATGCACATTAATGAATAATTACAAACAATCAAATAATAATTCAATAATTGCAAATGACAAAATATTAATCTCCATTAATAATAATATGAATGTGTATAAAGTACATTTGTCCTAATACAGATTGTCTCTAGGATATAAATATACTTTCACAAATTAACCAGAAAGGATAGTAGTTTATAGAGGCGATTGGAAAAATGATGACAACAACATGGAATAGCCTTGAAGATAATAAATTGGATAAGAATATGATCATGCCAAAGTACACGGTCCATTTATCCCTTTGAAAGTTAAAAAAGGAAACACTTCTTGCTTCATATCAAGATGATTCAGAACAGAAGAGAAAATGAAAATTACACATGAAGATTTTCTTTTTAATTTTTCATTGGATAACCAAGAAGTTCCTGAGGTACAGTGACACACAATTCGAAACTCGGAGGATAATGGACCCCCCACCCACCCACCCACCTCATCCCCACTTAAATATCATGCTTTTGTATGTAGCAGGTTTCGAATCACATACTGTGGTCTTACCACAATCAAATCCCTGGGGCATAGATTTCCTTTCTAACATAAGTTAAGGAAACTCCTTTTACGTACTACAATTTTTATAGGTGGGTAAACAGGTAAATAGGATGTAAGTTTGGTTTTCAATCATCACCTATTTACCGTCACTTTTCACCTCTATTTGCAAATAATTCTGATGGTTCAATACTCAATAATTGAGCATATATTCCTATGTGCTAGGAACATAATCCTATTCTGCATCATAATTACTAGCCTTTACTAATCTATCAGATGAGAAAATGCAAAGTATAGTCTGCTCAAGTTCCACTAGTGGAATCATAGCTACTGTCCCTAACCATTTTATTCAACCATGTAAGTTTATATCACCAATAATTTAGCTTCCATACAAAAAAGATACTGATATATTGATATGAAAATAATAACCAGCAGCAACTTTCAAAGTGGTACTGATTTACATATCTAGTGGAGCAAACTACACGGTTCACTCGTGAAATTATGGGGCAGATTAACATGTTGTTAAATAGATACAAACCTCAGGTGCCATCCACCGGTATGTCCCAGTTTCTGCTGTCATCATCTCAGTGAGGGTCTCTTCCCTTGCTAGCCCAAAATCTGCAAGCTTCACAGACTTCTGATTGGCCGTAAGTAACAAATTGTCTGCATGAATGACATTTCACATGTGCTCTTTATTAGACAGGAGAAGATTAAAAATAAACTACACTAACAAATGAAATAGGGAAGGTAAAAAGATTGTGATGGCAACTTAAGAATAAACTCAAGTTAGCAGCATAAACTGACCCATATACATTAAGGGAAAATTATCAAGTAAGAATGAGTTACGCTATGCTCTGTTGATTCCCCTATATATTGAGATTCTTTTTATAAAGAGATAGCAAGCATGAAGTGAGTGGTGGAGCCAGAAATGTATACCACAATGTCTGCACTAATAACTTCTTCCGTCAATGGTACTTAGATTACTGACCATAGAAGAGACAACATAAAATGATAAAATAACCCAGAAAAAGAACTCTTCCAGCAGTAAAATAATTGATGGGTAAAAGAATATAGTCCAAAACCATAATATTTGGCCTGTTTAACATTTCAATGAATAACTACAATAACAAGAAGAAAAATTCTTGTACAGCTCGCTAGCCAAGTGGTACCAGGTTTTAGATCTCTATGTATAATGCCATTGGCATGTAAACATTCCATGGCCCGAGCAATGTCAAGAGCATAATTTAAGGCCACATGAAGGTCAAGCACTTTTGGCCGAATGCTGACCAAGTATTTCCGAAGGGACATTCCAGGCAGCAGCTCTGAGACTATAACCATCAAAGGATCCTTGGAAGCTCCAATAAACTGCAAACATCCGCAGAAAATGAAAAAGACCAACTCCAGTTACATAATAGCAAAAGCAACATGAGCTAACTACAGAACCTAAATAACCATATATGTGAATATTTACTAGCTAACACCATACTGCTTGCTGAAGTTAACAAAAAAAAGCTGCTCAGGGAAGTCAAAAAGCAGCACTTTGAAAAGATAATCGGAATACTAATTTGAAGTCTACGGAACTTGGAAGAAAAAGAAAAATAATACTTACTTTTACAAGATTCTCATGTTTTACTCTTGACATCATAACAACTTCCCGAACAAAACGGCTTTCAAGTGAAGCTTTTACTTCTGAGGTGTTACCACCATTCAGAACTTTTAATGCAACAATTTGATCACCATACCTGGAGAGACATGAGGCATTTTTTGATAGATGAAAAATGTACAATAAAACTAGAGAGCAGATAATCCAAATAACAGAAAACACAAATGTTCTTTCTATCTACATGTTGTTTGACTGCTTCTCAAGACAAAGGAAAATAGCCAATTTAGAAACACCACCGGAAGGAAATAGTTACTCTCCGTTACTATGTAAAAATCAATGAATATATCAATTTCAAATTGTAAGCCCTTTCCAAATGGCAAGCAAACTCTCATGTTACATTTTCTGAATTACGTAGCATTAGCCTAACTAGTAAACCAATGGAACAGTATCACACTGGCCAATCACCTAAAGCAAAATCCACAAGTTACAGCATCACAATTTTCCAGTAGGAAATGAAATGTATCAGAACAACACTGATGATCAGCACTACACTGCTATTGCAACCTTCTTTAACGACAACAGGAAACTACAACCTCAAATCATTAGCCTAAAAGAATATGGGTAACATTGCAAGAACGGCGTGACATACCTTCCTTCATAAACTTTTCCATGAGCCCCCTCGCCAATTTTCGTTCCGATAAAGAGCTGTTTTGGATCCACCAACACTCTTTCATCAATAGATAATTGTGTTGAGGGTACTATTAATCCATTCCGCGAAACACCTTCAACATATTTCTCTACACTACCAACAGGATTTTCTTCCTCTTCTCTTTCTCTGCTCTTATCACTGCAACTCATCGTTGCAAAACTCGAAATGAAATTATCCCTGAATGCCTCATCCTCAAAAATAACACACACCTCACTCTTTCAACCTACAAATTACTTGCAAACAACCCATTTTCCCAACACTAAAAAGTCAATACTATCTTCTCGTGTATGGATATTTGATGCTAGCAAAACTTTAACCCTCATGTGCAAGGCTTCTTCCTTACACCTTCTTCAATACAACTAACTTCCAAACAAGTCCAACAACAACTCAAAGTGTAAAATTTGACTCAAACCTTGAAACCCCCAAAAGAAAAATAACTCTCACCGATCTAAAATTCCAAGAATCACCTAAAAAGATAACCTCTTTTCTTGAAAAACTAAAAGAGTTGATTTTTAACCCCCCAAAAAAAATATAAAAGCAAGAAGCTTCAAAGGAAGCAACAAGAGAGACTTATAGTGGCAGTTAAATATATATATAAACTATTTCATGCATAGATAGATGAGGACCTAGCAAGCAACTTTGAAGACCCCTATAAAGCTTTGGACTTTACTCTTTCTTTTCTTTCTTTTTTTTTGGGGTAGGGTAGGGGGTAGGGGGTAGGGGGTAGTGGGTTAACTTTGTTCTGTACTAGAAACTCTTATCTACAATCAAAATGGCGTTCTTGTGAAGATATTCTGGGAGATGTCTATTTTCCGGTGAGGGTGTGGGGTATAAAGTGAAGAGAGAATCAGAGAAAGAAAAGTAAGACTATGAATATTAAAAAGAAAGCACGTTTAAAGTGCACCAAATGGGAATTAGCCACGTGGAGAGCACTCAGGGCTCTTTGGAGAGGATTTGAGACATTGGAGGATTTGAGACATTGTTGGTTGAGGGATGCTTTGGACAAACCTATCGAATGCTGCCAACGGATCTTTCTTTCTCTTTGACTAATTAATTAGTATAGTACACGCGTTATTTGCGGAAAATATTAGAGAGAAAAATTGACCTTAATTTTTTATTGTCTGTTTAATTGTGAAATTTAAAACATTTAATCTAGGATCGTAGATAAAAATCCACCAAGGAAGGAAAAGTTATTTTTGCTATCTCAAATTGTTGTAAGATTCTGTGTTATGTGCAAATAAGGTTCAAAGTTTTTTGAAGAATGCTTAAAATTTTCCAAGAATTTGTTTCATAAGCTATTCACATATTCCAGGCTTAGGTTATAAAGTAGCACATTATTGTCAGATTTTTCATATGTAAGTTAAGCAGATTGCTGCTTATAGTTACCAAATTTAGATATAAAAACAGTTTATCGTTAAAGAAAATAGCTTATCAGAAAAAGAGAAAATGTTCATCCAAATTATTGAAAAAAAGAATATGGTTATTTTTCTAGATCTCCGGCTCTTCGAATAATCACATTCATATCTTTTCTAAATAATATTAGCATTTTATTTCAAACCTGGAAGGAAAGAAAATTATTGTTATGAATAAGAAAACTTATAATTTAACTTATGAAAAGAAAATCTTTTAGTTTTAAACCTTAATTTAGAAGGATAAAAATGTAACAACAACAACAACATACCCAGTGAAGTTTCACAACGTGGTGTCTGAGGAGGGTAGAGTGTACGCAGACCTTACCTCTACATTGGTAGGTAGAGAGGTTTTTTCATAAAAACTCTCGGTTCAAGACAAAGCATAAGCAAGCAACGCAAGAGAAACGGTCAGATCCGGACAAGAATTTTAAAGCATGATGAAAATGATGGTAATAAAAGAGAATAAGTCATGATAAAGCATTCTGAAAAAAGAAGCAGTAACTAACGCATGTAAATAAGATAAACAAAGTACATGAAAGAACATGCAGCAGCAGAAATCAAATGACAGGGAACTATAAAGCAATATTGCGCCTACTAGTATGATAGGCTAAGCCAAGCTGCAATAATAACACTACAGCTACCAGTATGTAAGCGTAAGTAGGACTACGTTCAACTACTTACTACCATAATTCGTGTCCTCCACAATCACATATCTAAGGTCATGTCCTCAGTAAGTTGCATTTGCGTCATATCCTGTCTAATCACCTCTCCCCACTACTTCTTCGGCCTACCTCTACTCCTCCTGAACCCGTCAATAGCCAACCTCCGCACTGAGGCATTGGTGCCTCTCCTCTGCACATGCCCGAACTATCTCAACCTCGCTTCCCGCATCTTATCCTCCACTGAGGCCACTCCCACTCTATCCTGGATATCTTCATTTCTAATCATATTCCTCCTTGTATGCCCACACATCCATCTCTACATCCCTATCTCCGCAACTTTCATCTTTTGGATGTGCGAAGTCTTGACTGACCAATACTCCGCCTCATACAACATAGTCGGTCTAACCACTACCCTATAGAATTTGCCTTTAAGTTTCGGTGACATATTTTTATCACACAAGACTTCAGATGCGAGCCTCAATTTCATCCACCCTGCCCCAATACGATGTGTGACATCGCCATCAATCTCTACATTTTCTTGGATAATAAACCTGAGATACTTAAATCTTCCTTTCTTTGGAATGAGCTGAGTACGAAGCCTCACCTCCACGTCTGTCTCATGATCGCTCGCGTTAATGAATTTGCACTCCAAGTATTATGTCTTGGTCCTACTCATCTTGAACCCTTTAGACTCCAGAGTCTATCTCCAAACCTCCAGCTTAGCGTTCACTCTGCTTCGAGTCTCATCAATCAGGACTATGTCGTCTGCGAATAACATACACCATGACATCTCCCCTTGAATTTGTAGCATCAGTCCATCCATCACCAAGGAAAATAAGAATGGGCTAAGAGATGATCCCTGGTGCACCTCATTATTACTGGAAAGTGCTCTGAGTCTCCTCCTCATGTCCGTACCCTGGTCTTGGCTCCATCATATATATCCTTGATCTCCTTAGTGTACGCCACATGTACACATCTAACCTCCAAAAATCTCCATAGAACCTCCCTAGGGACTTTGTCGTATGGCTTCTCGAGGTCAATGAATACCATATGTAAGTCTCTCTTCCTCTCCCTATACTGCTCCACCAACCTCCTAATAAGATGAATGACTTCTGTAGTCGGACGTCCCAACATGAATCCAAACTAGTTCTCGGAAATAGACACGCATTTTTTCACCCTCATCTCCACGACCATTTTCCAAACTTTTATAGTGTGACTTAGCAGCTTGATACCCCTATAGTTATTACAACTATGGATGTCACATTTGTTCTTGTACAAAGGAATCATTGTACTCTACCTCCATTCTTTGGGCATTCTCATCGTCTTAAAATGACATTAAATAACTCAGTCAGCCACTCAAAACCTGCCCTACATGCGCTCTTCCAAAATTTAACTGAGATCTCATCAGGTTCGGTCGCTCTACCCCTGCGAACAACACCCTTAAACTCTTCAACCTTAATACTTCTACAATATTCAAAATCCCGGTACCTTCCGGATTACTTCAGATCTCCCAGCACAATGTCTTTATCTCTTTTTAGTTCAAGAGTTTATGGAAGTAAGACTGCCACTTTCGTCTAATACGTGCGTCCTCCACCAGTACTTTGCCGTCCTCGTCCTTGATGCACCTCATGTGATCCAAGTCACGGGTCCTACTCTCCCTCACCTTATATAGTCTATACAACTTCTTATCCCCATCTTTTTTCTCTAATTTCACATTCATGCGTTCAAAAAGCCACTATTTTCGCCGCCGTGACCGCTAGCTTTCCCTCCTTCCTCGCCATCTTATATAATTTCCTATTTGTTCACTTCTCCACCTTATCCTTGCTTTCTACCAATTTCGTATACACCACTTTCTTTGCTTCGACCTTCTCAACTTTACCACTCCACCACCAGTCCCCTCGATGCCCGCTACGGCTACCCCGCGAGACCCCTAGCACTTCTCTAGCTATCTCCCGAATGCAACTGGCCGTCCTGTCTCACATACCGGTCGCATCCCCACTACTTCCCTAAGCCCCCCTGATCAAATTCTCCCCCATCTCCTTTGCACTAACCATGGTCAAACTCCCTCATTTGATTCTTAACATATCCCCATTTTTAGGAGGATAAAAAAGTATTCCATGAAAATACCTTATTTCGGCTAAACACATGTATCCTCTTATGAAGAGTAAAGAATGTTGCAGTGTTTAAGGGCTATTATGAATTATATGTATTAAATTGTGCAATTTCAATTCACATAAACAGATGTGAGAGGCCACATTTATCAAACTTTAAATCATTAAAATGGTAAAAGACAATTCGCTCAACCTTGGTTAATATCAATTGAACCCAAATAAACTAAAGCATTAGCACCATAAAGCGAATGAAGAGGAAACTTACTCTACTTCTTCGCTTTTATATGTTTGAGCTCTTCCTACACTGCACCAAAAATCATAAAATTATTCATGTGATTCAAATGCTTATGATAAGTATAATCACAATAGATCTAACAAAAAAATTATAATGGTTATTGAAAGAAATAATCCCCTTGATTATTTTTATTAATTGAATAGGTATATATACAAGTTACAAAATAGGAGAATCCTATTCCTATTCTATTCATAAAATCTTATTCTACCATAATTCTAACTCTACAATTATGGTAGTGTATAATTCTAATTTAGGTAACAAATACATTATAATAAACTACACATATATTTTCCTAATATACAATATTCTTACATTGTCTATTTACCAAACAATGGGAAGCAAAACCGAGAGCCCAATCTGCCAATCTGGGCAGAATCTGAGATGCTCAATAAGGCAATATACACATATATATTGTGTGTATATTGCCTTATTTAACACACCCCCGCAGTCATAGCAGGCGATCTTCGAACGCTGAGAATGTCCCTAAAATCTTCAAAGAGTACCGAGGGAAGACCCTTTGTAAAGATGTCTGCAACTTGATATCTTGACGGGACATGACATACGCGTACCTGCCCCCGAGCAACCTTTTCACGGACAAAGTGAATGTCTATTTCGATATGCTTAGTGCGTTGGTGCTGAATCGGATTACCTGAGAGGTAGATGGCACTAACATTATCATAATATACTAAGGTTGCCTTCTGAATGGGGCAATGAAGCTCTAAAAGCAAATTACGTAACCCACATGACTTTGAGACCACATTAGCTACCCCTCGATATTCTTCCTCTGCACTTGAGCGGGATAGAGTCGCCTGACGCTTTGCAGACCAGGAGACCAAGTTGTTGCCAAGAAACATACAATATCCTGACGTAGACCGTCTGGTGCCCGGACAACCACCCCAATCCGCATATGTGTATGAGATAAGTGTGGATGTAGATGAAGGATACAAGTGCAACCCATAGTCCAGTGTCCCCTGAATATACCGAATGATGCGTTTGATTGCATCCATGTGCTCAACTCTGGGATCATGCATGAATAAACACAGCTGCTGAACAACATACATAATATCCGGTCTGGTAAAGGTAAAATACTGGAGGGCCCCTGCAAGACTGCAATAGCGGGTCGGGTCCTCGTATGGTGCACCTGTCGCGGCACTAAGCTTGGGTTTTGCATCAACTGGAGTGGAAGTGGACTTACAGGATGACATCCCAGCCCTCTCGATGATCTCAGTCGCATACTTTCTTTGGGACAAAAACAAAGCGCTTGAATGACGCTTGACGACAATCCCCAAAAAATAACTCAAGGGCCCTAAGTCTTTCATAGCAAACTCAGAACTGAGCATGGCCATGATAGACTGGCGCAAGGCATCGGAAGAGGCAGTCAGAATGATATCATCCACATACAACAGAATCTAGGCCAAGGACGAACCACGACGGTAGATGAACAAGGAATTATCTGACCTGCTGTGAGTGAACCCAATGGTTGAAACAAAGTCAGCAAATCTCGTATACCAGGCCCGTGGAGACTACTTAAGCCCATATAAGGACTTCTTCAACAAAAAGACATGATGAGGACGGTTGGGATCCCTGAAACCCAACGGCTGATGCATATAGACTGTTTCTTTGAGATCCCCATGTAGGAAAGCATTCTTGATATCCAACTGATGAATAGGCCAAGTCTTTGAAAGAGACAAGCTAAGCACAGTGCAAATGGTAGCTGGTTTGACCACCGGACTAAACGTCTCACCACAATCTATCCCAACCTGCTGAGTCTTACCATCACCCACAAGCCGCACCTTATGTCGAGCAAATGACCCATTTGAATTCTCCTTATGAGCAAAAATCCACATAGACATGATAACATTAATACCAGATGGACGGGGCACCAACTCTCACGTCTTATTATCAATAAGAGCATTATATTCATCGGTCATAGCAATTTTCTAATTCGGGTCGTTTAAGGCGGACACATGATTACGGGGCAAGGGGGATTTAGAGACATTAGAATGTAAATTAAAATGTCTTTTAGGTGTAAAAATACCCCGCTGACTACGAGTGATCGGTCTATGACTCGAGGAAGAATTTAGTGAATTTTGGGAATTTGCTGGGCTCGGGACGGAGCGGCAGCGGTGGGCTCTTGGCCCAAATTGAGAATCTGAGTGGCTGGAGCAGTTCAGGTGGCTGGGCCCAGCCCATCGCCCATTCGGAACTGCTCAGACATCGATGACCGAACGATGGAGTCCAGCGGGTAGTGGGCCCGCTGGAGGATTTTAGGTGCGGGACATGTCCGAAAAATGATGAGTAATACACAGAGATATACCATCATCCAAAAAATTATACGACCTAGGCTCGGGAGTATTAACTTTCGTAAAAGGAAATTGGGTTTCATAAAAAATGACATGACGATTAATTATGATTTTCTGGGAAGATAAATCAAAACATTTATAACCACGATGGTTAGACGGATAACCCAAAAATACACATGGTGTAGACCGAGCCTGAAGTTTGTTAATTGTGGTGGATGGGAATAATGGATAACACAAACACCCAAAAATCCTAAGATGAGAATAAGAAGGGTTCTTATTATATAGGATTTGGAGGGGGGAAGAATATGTCAGACCTTTGGACGGAATTATGTTAAGGAGATATGTTGTCATTTGTAGAGCATGATGCCAAAAATACGGGGGTACGGAAGCATGAAGTAAGAGAGTGCGGACAATGTTATTTATGGAACGAATTTTGCGTTCGGCTTTCCCATTTTGAGAAGATGTATGATGGCACGAAAACCAAAAATTTATCCCATTATTATCACAGAACTCCCGAAATACCCTATTGTCATACTCTTTCCCATTATCACACTGAATATTTTTTATTTTCCCTTCGAATTGTGTTCTAATGAATGCTCTAAATTTTATGAAGACAGAAAACACTTGAGATTTATTGGCAATTGGAAACGTCCACAAAAATTTAGAATAATCATTCAAAAACAGAACATAATATCGATGACCTAACGAACTTAGAACAGGAGACGTCCATAAGTCGCTATGGATAATATCAAAAGGCTGTGAAGTATGAGAGTTTGAGTCCACAAATGACAACTTAACACATTTTTCTAACGAACAAGATTGACAAATTTGAGTACGACTCGTACCCTTACAAGAAATGAAGTTATTTTTATCTAAAACTGATAAAATAGAAGAGCCCGGATGACCAAGGCGAGCATGTCATACGAAAGGAGAAATGGCTGCAAAAGCTGACGGCCAGGCTTGACTCGATGGACTGAAACCGGGCATGATAGAATAAAGATCCCCCCTACTATCACACCTCATGAGATGACTCCCCGTCTTGAAATCCTTCAAAGAGAAACCAAAAGGATCAAATTCAACAGAAACGGAATTATCAGTGGTGAACTTTCGGATAGACACAATATTTTTAATCAATTTGGGGGCATGTAAAGTATTTTTCAAGATTAGTGGTGGATTGGGGGGAGACAATATTTTCTGACCATAACCTTGAATTGGAATCGAATTGCCATTACCAACAATTATACCCCGAGGGGTGCTCAAATTGGAATAAGACGAGAGAGTACCTGAATCGGAAGTCATGTGAGTAGTGGCATCGGTGTCCATATACCAATTTGGGTCCGATTGAGTCAACCCCAATGTGTGCACCGCGGCCTCGATATCGGTCTGAGTGGGGCGTGCTGCGTGATGGGCTTGAGGAGGTCGGGGCCCAAGTATTCCAGGACGTGACTGAGCTGGGCCGTAGCTGCTGGAACTGGCTTTGGGCCACTGGCGATGGGCCGCCATTCTGGTTCTTTGGGCCTGAATTGTGGCCAACCAGGCCGGGAATTCACTGCTAAAGTATAAGGGTTGCTGGCCCACGGCCCACTGGCCCAGCCCCACTGCCATGGGCGCCACTGCTGGGACCAGGGGGTGGTGGGCCATTGTTCACTGGATGGGGCCCACCGCCTGCTTGCTGACCACCTGAACCGCCGCGTTTTGCCCCCGCGGTTTTTGTTATTATTCTTACGATTATTTTTGCCACCACCATGACTATGGTTTTGGCCCGAATTATTAACAAAACCTGAAGAACTCGGGGAGGATGCCATCATGATGACGGGGCTTGCTCCGGTAGCCGCCTTTTTAGCCAAACCGGCTTATTTCAAAGTGAGCATGGAGCGGGCTTGATAAAAGGCGGGAAGAGGGTTGCTTTGACGTAGGAGAGTTTCAACGCCATTATAGGCCTCCGAAAGGCCGGCAACCAATTGTAGAACCAGACGATTATTTGTGACAGGTGCGCCCACATTACGAAGTTGATCTGCCAACTCCTTAAGTTTCTTGCAATAGGCATATACGCTAGGAAATTCTTCCATACGAACGAGGGAGAATTCCTGCTCGAGTGTGACGACACGTGAATGTTGGTTATCTTGGAATATGTCACGCAATCTATTCCAAGTAGCCATAGCCGTGGTATCCGGCTCAATAATCATTTGTAACCGGTCAACCGAAATAGTGGAATAGATCCACTGGAGAACGGTAGCATCAAGGGTAATCCATAACTGAGGATCCTCCGCGGGAAGAGGTGTAGCTGGAGGAATTATGTGATGGATAACTTGATGGGATACAACGTGAATTTTAAACAACTCCGCCCACGTAGCATATTGGACGTTTTCCATTTCAAGCACAATAAGGATACTGTTCTTGACGTTGGAAACCATGAGGGCAGGATGATAATTGTTCTTAGACATATTGAAAGAACAAAGAAGGAGGAGAAATTTAAGAGAGGTTTCTGAGAACGGAAGACGAAATTTGGGAGAGAAATCCGAGAGGGGGGGATCTCGGCCGAGAGAGGGCAAAAGTTGGGAGAGAAAAATTTTTGTTTAGACCTAGTGTCTTGATACCATGAAAGAAATAATCCCCTTAATTATTTTCATTAATTGAATAGGTATATATACAAGTTACAAAATAGGAGAATCCTATTCCTATTCTATTCCCAAAATCTTATTCTACCATAATTCTAACTCTACAATTATAGTAGTGTATAATTCTAATTTAGGTAACAAATACATTACAATAAACTACACATATATTTTTCTAATATACAATATTCTTACATTGTCTATGTACCAAATAATGGGAAGCAAAACCGAGAGCCCAATCTGCCAATCTGGGCAGAATCCGAGATGCTCAATAAGGCAATATACACATGTTTATTGTGTGTATATTGTCTTATTTAACACTTATGATAAGTATAATCACAATACATCTAACAAAAAAAAATTACAAAAAAAGATGATGAATGATAAATATTAACAAAAATCAAACGACATTCAGATATTTTAATTCAAATATCATAATATAGATTAAGAAGGATGACATTAAGCATAAAATCCATCTCGTTTCTTGAATTGTTTTCAATAACCTTATGAATTTTAAATTCCCAGAAAAATTATATTGGCAATTTTTTTTGGCTCGTGTGCACTCCACACCACATAGATTGCATCCAATTTACCTTCTTTCATCTTTTTTAATATATCATGTCATATCTATCTAAACATGTGGAACATACTGGGTATGTGGTTGTTGCATATCTATCTAAACAAATGATATCAATTTTAGAAAAGTACTTATATAAAATAATAGTAATAATAATAATAATAATAAGAAAAAATATATATACACTTAGCCATATGAATTTTCTCCATCAACATCATTTTAAAAGGAATTGAGCACAACTGATTTTGAATTATAATTATCATTCGTGCATTTCACTCAAAAGAATTTCGTTAAGAACTTCAAACACTACAAAATTTCACAAGAAACTTATAGTTAGGCTTGAATAAATCATATCCAAAGTGGGATAACATACTTGGTTAACTGATACCAAGTATATCCAGCTATCCATATACTGTTTGATTTCTTTTTAAAAACTTTAAAAGTATTGCAGGGTCCATTAGCTTTTCTTATTTGTTGCTGGCTAGCTGCCGCTTTTCATGTAGTTTCTGTTTTTGTTACAAAGGATTGCAGGAATGGAAATTACAAGTAACTGCTAATGTAAAAATTGAAAATTACAATTCAACTAGAAAACTGAAAATTACAACGATGAACAAGAAAAACTGAAAAACTATTTTTGTTGAGTCGAGTGTGGCACTCTGTCCTTAAGACAATATTTCCCCGTATGTATCCTTTATACGTCCTGGACAATTTGTCTCCCAAGATAAAACAGCAATGGAACACTTGAGCAACGGAAACTCAAGAGCTACCTTGAAGAATATTGAGCAAGAAATTATGCAAGGAAGGTGTAGGAAGAAACTATTTTGCTTGTGTATTTTCGTGTATATTGTAAGTATATTTTTCTGTGCCTTAACAATGGTGTAAGGGGTGTTTATATAGGTGAGGGAGGGCTGTTTAACTGCCCCCATAACAACCATTATTGGCCAAATAATGGCCATTATGGAGGTAGTAAAACCACCAAAATAAATGGTGAAAGACCAACGGATTTGGCCATTAATTTAGCCAAAATAAATGGCTGAATTGAGTGCTTGGACATTTCTGCTTTGACCGTCGAAATTCTGACTTTCTGAAAACTTCAGGGACCAAACTGTACATCTTGAAACTTCAGGGACCAAACTGTATATTTGAAAGAATTCTTGTCCAAACTGTACATCTGAAACTTCTGGGATCAAACTGTACTTCTGGAAAAGTTCTCTGGCCCAAAAAGATAATATCAGAAGGCCCACAGCCCACAGCCCGTGACCCGCGACCCGTGACCCGTGACCCGTGACCCGTGAACTCGAAAACCCGGAACCCGAAACTCGGAACTCGGAACTCGGAATCGGAATTCGGAATTCGAAATCGGAATCGGACCGGACAGGCGGGCGGCGGCGGCGCGCGTGTGGTCTTTTCTCGAACCGAAGCACATCTAGGTCTTCCCTCCTTTAAACACATGGGATACCCCTTGGGGTCCCAAACCCCAAACCAATTTCGAGTCTTATATACACAACAATTCTTTCTTCCTCTACCGATGAGGGAGAATTGAACACAACACCACACATTCCATGCTTCAAACACCTCACTTCGTGGACCAATATCTCTTTCATTTCTCAATGAAATTTGACGATTCTTGGCCCTACGGTTATCTACGTACTTAGTAGATCATGCATGTGTGAAGAACCGAATTCTCCAACATACGTAACACTAGTGTTTAAGCCGTTAAAGTTGGTCGGTCGCAAATTTCCAACAATCCCCTCTTGAAAGAGATTTTGGCGCACTCACATGGTGCCTTTTCCATTTTCAGCAATATTTCAGCGGACCGATGTTGCATAAGGAGAGGTAGCTTCAGCTTTGAACCTTCCATAGTTGAATACCATCGGACTTACTTACTGCACGGTGAACGTGATGTCTTGAACCGTCAGTGTTTAGTGTAAGCCAAGTCAATGGTACCAACACAACAAATTCCCTTACTCTCTTCTTCGTAATGTTTTGTCCGTTTTGGCCATGGACAACGTCTTGGATTCTTAAGTACGTTCATTTTGAGGCGGCCCGTCCTCGCACTTAAATAGGTGGTCTCCTACAAGGTATCCTGCTATACCCCACTTCACAAGTGTTAGGAACCATTAAAAGTTTCCCAAAACCTAACCTCAACTGTTGAGGAGCATTACAGGTTTTGAAAACTTAACCTTTACCCATACTGCATATAGCACTTAAGGTCTATCGCGGGAACGGCTTTGGAGTCGGTGTTTCTGTTCAGAAATCACTATCCGAAGTGCTCATACTTCCACCGAAGTGATCAACTGAACCTTTACAATTTAGTTTTCCCATTGAACCAAATTACTGGGATCTCCAGTTAGTAAGGTTGGGTTACCGATGTATTGGTTCTTATATTTTGGGTTTTACGCCCATTCCCCTAGACATGCAAGCCATCTGATCTTTGGGTAAGCCCTTTGTCAATGGGTCTGCTATATTATCCTTTGACTTAATGTAATCAATGGATATTATACCCGTGGTGATCAGTTGCCTAACGGTCTTATGCCTCCGTCGAATATGACGAGACTTGCCGTTGTACATAGCATTCCGTGCCCTTCCTAGAGCCGACTGACTGTCGCAGTGGATCATTACCGAAGGTACGGGTTTGTTCCAATACGGAACATCCTCTAAGAAGTCATGAAGCCACCCAGCTTCTTCTCCTGCTTTGTCTAAAGCGATAAACTCCGATTTCATTGTGGATCGGGCGATGCAAGTTTGCTTAGAGGATTTCCAAGACACAGCCCTACCACCAATTGTAAATACATACCCACTGGTGGACTTGGTGTTCTCTATATCAGATATCCAGTTTGCATCACTGTACCCCTCTAGTACAGCTGGATATCTCGAATAGTGTAACCCGTAATTTAACGTGTATTTCAGGTATTGTAATACGCGATTCAACGCCTTTCAGTGATTATCACTCGGATTACGGGTGAACTTAGCCAACTTATTGACTGCGTAAGCAATATCAGGTCGGGTGCAGTTTGTTATATACATCAAACTACCGATCACCTGTGCATATCGCTCCTGGTATACAAGTGCACCAAGATTTTTATCAAGCTTTTGATTTGTATCCATTGGTGACTTTATCGGTGAACTGTCTAACATCTCAAACTTTCTCAAAACATCCTCGATGTAGTGAGACTGAGATAAGACTAGTCCATCAGACGTCTTAGAGATTTTAATCCCTAAGATGACATCTGCGATACCCATATTCTTCATGTCGAAGCATTGTTTCAACATGTTCTTAGTCTCTAGGATTACCCTAGGACTGCTTCCTGTGATTAACATGTCGTCTACATACAGGCATATCATAACAAACGAGTCAGAGTTACCTTTCGTCTAAACACATTTATCACACTCATTAATGGCGAACCCCTTCGATAGTAGAGTACTATCAATTTTTTCGTGCCATTGCTTCGGGGCTTGTTTCAGCCCGTACAGAGATTTGATAAGTCGACAGACTTTCTTCTCTTGCCCTTGAACCACGTACCCCTCGGGTTGGTCCATATAAATTTCTTCTTCCAAATCACCGTTTAGGAAGGCTGTCTTAACATCCATCTGGTGCATAACTTCGTTTGAGAGAGGTTATGTCTTTTTCCTTTCTAGGAAAGGTACTTTCAAAGAATAGTGCATTCCTTGATTCCATTATTGTACCCTAGTGGATATCTGGAATATCTGACTTATGCACTAAGAAGCGATAAGCACTACTGTTATTTGAATATCCGATGAATATGCAATCTACAGTCTTAGGCCCAATCTTGACCTGCTTTGGCTTGGGTACTTCAACCTTTTTCAAACAACCCCACACCTTAAAGTATTTGTAGATGGGTTTCTTTCCCTTCCATGATTCATATAGAGTTTTATCCTTACCCTTATGTGGGACTCTGTTAAGAATCATATTAGCGGTAAGGACGGCTTCTCCCCACATATTTTGGGGAAGACCGGAATTGATAAGCAAGACATTCATCATTTCCTTTAATGTGCGGTTCTTACGTTCCGCCACACCGTTTGATTGAGGTGAGTATGGAGCCGTCGTTTGATGAATAATGCCTTCTTGGGCACAGTATTCCTCAAAAGGCGCTACATATTCTCCCCCTCTATCGCTAGGAATGGATTTAATCCGTAGGCTAAGTTGATTCTCAACTTCTGCTTTGTAACATCGAAATGCTTCAAAGGCTTCATCCTTACTTTTCAACAAGTAAAGGTAACAATACCTTGTGCTATCATCTATAAATGTCACAAAGTACTTGTTCCCCCCTCTAGTTTGTGCAAACTTCAAATCACATATATCTGTGTGAATAAGTTCTAGAGGAGCGGTATTCCTTTCGACGGATCGAAAAGGAAGCTTAGTAAGTTTTGCCTCTACGCACACCTCACACTTATGTTGAGGGTTTACGTCGATAGACGGCAACAACTCCATCTTTACCAGCCTTTGAATAGACTTGTAGTTAACGTGTCCTAATCTATGATGCCATAAATTAGAAGACTCAAGCAAATAAGAAGAAGGTTCAACTTTATTTCCTTGACACAATACAGCCATGACATTCACTTTGAAGAGGCCTTCACAGACGAAGCATCTCCCTACAAATGTCCCATTTTTAGTGAGTACAAACTTATTGGATTCAAACACTAGTCTAAAACCAGCATTAACCAATAAAGGTCCAGAAACTAAATTTCTTCTAATTTCTGGGACGTGCATCACTTCCTTCAGAGTGAGTTCCTTGCCTGAAGTCATCTTCAGGACCACCTTTCCAACCCCTAGCACGTCCGAGGAAGCGTTGTTGCCCATGAACAGCTTCTTGTCGGTGACCGGAGTGTACGTGGAGAAGGCATCTTTGTTGGAACAGATGTGTCTTGTTGCACCTGTGTCCACCCACCACTGCATCGGATTCTCAACCAAGTTGGCTTCTAGCACCACGGCCGATAAATCCTCAATCAAGTCATCCAGGAGCGTGTCCTTGATGACGTTAGCGTGAGCCTTGCCTTTCGACTTGGCTTTCTGTTGTTGCTCAGTCTTGAGCTTGCGGCATTCCTTGATCCTATGACCACGTTTCCCACAGTGATGACAATTACCTCTGAACATCTCCGCTGCAGGGGCTTTTCCGTCTTTCTGGAACTTCCGCTTCTTGCTTGAGTTCCCTTTGGCCTCAGCCAGATTCGCCTTTGCCTCAGCATGTTGTCTACCCTTTGGCAAGGTCTTCTTATTATCTTCCTGGATTTGCAGTTTGATAACAAGCTCTTCAAAGGTCATCTCCTTTGTCTTGAGTTTCAAGTAACTCATAAACTCATTCCATGAAGGAGCTAACTTTTCAATCAGCGATGCAACCAAAAACTGCTCGTTTGGCTTCAGTCCTTCCAAATCCAGGTGATGTAAAATCATTTGGAATTCCTGGACTTGGGACATCACTGTCTTGCTGTCCACCATTTGGAATTTTAGAAATTTTCCAACGATGAACTTCTTAGTACCCGCATCTTGTGTATTGTACTTCTTTTGCAGTTTTCCCACAGCTCTTTGGCAGTGCCAACGGTAGAATAGACCGTGTAGAGAGGGTCTGTCAAGCAGTTCAGTATATAGTTCTTGCATATGAAATCGCTATGATTCCACGCATCACGAACCATCTTCATGCCGTTAACGACATGGATACCAAGGCCCCCTTCACCCGTTTCAGCAGGCGAAAAGTCCATTTCATCTCCAGCTTGTGGAGGATCTTCCGTAAGGAACCGGGCCATGCCCATAACTGTTAAGTAGAACAACATCTTTTGCTGCCATCTCTTAAATTCTGATCTCATGAACTTTTCAAGGCGATCATGGTGGTGTGAAGAAGAGGGTGGAGCTCCAACAATCGGGAAAGCGATGTTCACGCCTTGAGCAGAAGCGGCGGCAGCGGCGATGAAAGCGGCGTGGTTCTTTGCCTTGTCGGCCCGGCGATGGCGGGAAAGCGACAACGTTGCCTCGAGAGGCAGCAGCAGTAGCAGCAACATCGATCATATTTCCAGTCATGTTATTGCAGTTATCGTAAGCAAATATTGTCTTAAGTTGTTTTTTTACAAAGGATTACAGGAACGAAAACTACAAGTAACTGCTAATGTAAAAATTGAAAATTACAATTCAACTAGAAAACTGAAAATTACAACGATGAACAAGAAAAACTGAAAAACTATTTTTGCTGAGTCGAGTGTGGCACTCTGTCCTTAAGACAATATTGCCACGTATGTATCCTTTATACGTCCTGGACAATTTGTCTCCCAAGATAAAACAGCAATGGAACACTTGAGCAAAGGAAACTCAAGAGCTACCTTGAAGAATATTGAGCAAGAAATGATGCAAGGAAGGTGTGGGAAGAAACTGTTTTGCTTGTGTATTTTCGTGTATATTGCAAGTATATTTTTCTGTGCCTCAACAATGGTGTAAGGGGTGTTTATATAGGTGAGGGAGGGCTGTTTAACTGCCCCCATAACAACCATTATTGGCCAAAATAAATGACTGAATTGAGTGTTTGGGCATTTCTACTTTGACCGCCCAAAAAGATAATATCAGAAGGCCCAAGGCCCGTGAACCCGAGAACCCGAGAACCCGAGAACCCGGAACCCAGAACCCGAAACTCGGAACTCGGAACTCGGAACTCGGAACCGGAATCGGACGGGCGGGCGGGCGGCGGCGGCGCGCGTGTGGTCTTTCCTCGAACCGAAGCACATCTAGGTCCTCCATCCTTTAAACACATGGGATACCCCTTGGGGTCCCAAACCCCAAACCAATTTCGAGTCTTATATACACAACAATTCTTTCTTCCTCTACCGATGAGGAAGAATTGAACACAACACCACACTTTCCATGCTTCAAACACCTCACTTCGTGGACCAATATCTCTTTCATATCTCAATGAAATTTGACGATTCTTGGCCCTACGGTTATCTACGTACTTAGTAGATCATGCATGTGTGAAGAACCGAATTCTCCAACATACGTAACACTAGTGTTTAAGCCGTTAAAGTTGGTCGGTCGCAACTCCCGCCAAAGGCAAATTTCCAACAGTTTCGGAGTAAAATAAAAAATATAACAGGCACAATTTTCACTTAAAAGAAATGTGTCAAAAGAAGTGCTGGATTAAGACACGACATTTAGCTATAATATTAAAATTACAAAAAAAAAACAATAGTCCCATCAAAATGGTGTAATGTTTTCCCCTTAATAAATCAAATATTATTACTACTGAAAAAGGAACCAATGTAGGAACATTTAAGCAGTAAGCAAGTAGCAAGACTAATAAATGATTCATCTTTCCCTTTCAACTTATTCACACGCATGTGACATATAAGAATTTGGAAGACGGAAGTCTCGTCAAAACTGCACATCACAGAATAAGTCGAAGCACACTAAACCTCTGGCCTTAATTTGTAAGGTTTTATTCGGTTCAAAAACATGTAAGTAGGGCACAACAAAAGTTTAAATTTTGTTCTACTTACCCTAACAATTTCTTCTGGTATGATTATATGACAATCAAAACCTGTAATATAAAACATGAACACTTACATCGACTGCAAGCACTATGCTACAGTGTATTCCTCTGTTAAGAAAACAAGGAAATCTTGACAGAGGTTTGAGAGAGTTTTATCCTAGACTCTAAGTCTAGAATTGTTCTGAGAATTAGTATTCTTAGTATATTAATAACTAGAGATTAGTGCGTATATATAGTGATTTTTAGGTCACAAAATGGATTAGGGTTGGGCTCCAAGCCTGGCCCAAAACCGAGGTGCAGTGGGCCAGTCTGACTGGGCTTACTGCCGGGTCGGCGCCGCGGCGCCTTACGTCAAACAATGTTTCCCGTTTTTCGTTTAACATATATATTCAGCACACTAAATTCAAAATCCAATTTTGATTTAATTAAATAATTTTCATCTAATAGAAATTATACCATAGTTATTATCAATTTAAATATCTCGATTCCAAATCGAATATTTAATATTTTCTCAATACACCCTTATATCGAAGAGACAATCGACATAGTGTGACCCTATATGCCTTCATATATCGACACTAATCCAATTAAGGTCCATACGGAACTCCTAGGCTGCGTTGTACGACGAACTCAATATATGAAGTACGTTTACATGAATCTAGCAAACATAACCTCTATGTGAGATGATAAATTCCTTTCATTCGCGACACACTCGATCAAGCTTAGAATTTGTCATGTGTCTATCCAAATGGCTTGATCACTTTTTCTCATCCATATTAGTCGACAACTAGACCATATTCTAAATATGTCTCTTACATTGGCCAATGACTTGGTTGACCTAATATCACTAAGAAGTTGAGTGTTCTCTCGAATATCCAATCGAGGAATGAATCATATTCTTGGCTCAACTACCACCTTAGTTTACATCAGAATGCACCCAACACAAGTCGTATCTTATCCTATAAGGAGTTTAAGCTTAGGACATGGTCAAAGTACATTACTCTGTAAACAAAGTGCGTATTGACCTCAAGTCAAAGGACATTTATCTACCACACATTGATAACACTTTAGACATGTATAACAAATAGTTTATCAGCAGGGTATACCAATACTTTCCAAAAGTATACATGTGTCCATCACTAGTAACCGTTATTAGTAGCAGGTGAGACATACTACATTCTCTAAGAATGTGATGCAAACTACATGTCGACTTATAACATATCATCAATATCTCATTCTCGATGATCATTAGTCGAGGCAATTTTGAGAGTTACGCTCTAATCTTAACATCTCGCTATATTAATGACAACGCAATGCACATTAATGAATAATTACAAACAATCAAATAATAATTCAATAATTGCAAATTCCATCTTATTAATAATACGAATGTGTTCAAGTACATTTGTCCCTATTAATGATTGTCTCTAGGACGTACATACTTTCATAATCCTTTCAAGATTAAATTTACAAGTATATCAAGACTAACTCATTAACTCGTCTTTAGCAACACTTGGATGTCCACAATTATCCGAAGCATAATCAAGGGCCAAACCCATTAGCTCAAACATCACAATTTAGATATTATGGAATCATCAAACAACAATTAGAAACATAATTTGGCTCCTATTAAGAAATGAGAGGCATAAAATATTCTTAAAACCAAGGATGATTAAGTTTGTTTGTAGGAGCTTACAACCTTAGTCGTAGCAATTGTAGGGAATTATTGGGTACAAATCACATAAGTAAGGCACAACGAAAGTTTTAAATATTGTTTCTTACTTATCCCAACAATAATTCTGATATGGTTATACAACAATTAGAACTTGTAACATAAAACATTTACTTACAATTATAATAATCTGGAGTCTTTATCTACTGTGAGGTGCACACGCGGTTGCCCTTCCGATTGCAAGCTCCAAGCTTCAATGTATTTCTTCTTCGGAAAGCTAGGAAATCCGGCAGAGGTTCTAGAGTATTTGATTCTAAGTCTCTAAGGCTTAGAATGTTTTCAGAAATTAGTGTGTAAATAATGAAAGGGAATGCCTCTATTTATAGTTGGAAATTAGGTCAAAATTGGATTAGGGTTTGACATTGGGCCTGGCCTAAAAATTAATGCAGAGGCACCGCAGCCCTAGGGTATGGGCGCCGGGCGCTCGACATGCAGTTGCACTGCCTCGATTTAATTTCCATGCATTCTTAATTAAATTCAAAATCCAATTTTGACTTAATTAATGTAATCATTATTCATTTAAATGTCTCGATTCCAAATCGAACATTTTAATTACTCTCTCAATACATCCTTAGATCGAAACGGATAATCGACATAGTGTGACCCTACATGCGTTCTCATATTGACATTAATCAAATTAAGGTCTACGCGGAACTCCTAGACGGCGCCAGAAGACGAACTCAATATGTGAAGTTCGTTTACGCTAATCCAGCAAACTTAACCTTTATGTGGTAAGATAAAATCCTTTCATTCACGACACACCCGATCAAGCTTAGGATTTATCAAGTGTCTATCCAAATGGCTTAATCATTGTATTTCATCTATATAAGTTGACAACTAGACCATATTTTAAATATGTCTATTGCATTGGCCAGCGACTTAGTCAACCTAATATCACTGAGAATCCGAGTGTTCTCTCGAATATACATTCGAGGAATGAGTCCTAATCTTGGCTCAACTATCACCTTCAATCCACATCGTAATGTACACAATACAAGTCGTATCTCAACCTACAAGGCATTTGAGCTTAGGACGGGATCAAAGTACATTACTTTGTAGATAAGGCGCGTATTGACCTCAAGTCTAATGACTTCTATCTCTCACACGCTGATCATACGTTAGACAAGTATAATAAAGTGTCCATCACGAGTAACCATTACTCATAGCAGGTGAGACATACTACATCCTCTAAGGATGTGATGTAGACCACATGTCGACTTATCACATATCATCGATATTCCATTCTCGATGATCATTAGTCGATGCTTTTTAAGAGTTACACTCTATCATAAAATATCTCACTCTATTAATGACAACGTAAGTTCAAGGGATGCACAATAATAAATAATTACAAACAATCAAATAATAATTCAATAATTGCAAATGTCAAAATATTAATCTCCATTAATGATAATATGAATGTGTATAACGTACATTTGTCCTAATACAGATTGTCTCTAGGACATAAAGATACTTTCAATCTCCCACTTGGCCTAGAGCCAATGTCCAACATATCTAATGCTCATATTCTCAAAATGACCATTATGCTTGACTAAGCTTAATGGTTTAGTGAATGGGTCAACTAGATTATCGTATGTGGGAACATAGTCTAATCTAATCTCTTTAGTGTCCACCATCTCCCTGAGTGTGTGGTACTTCCTTGGTACATGCTTATTTCTGTTGGTTGATCTTGGTTTCTTAGCTTGCGCAATCGCACCAGTGTTGTCGCAATAAACTGTTATTGGACAAGTGGTACTTGGAACAACCCCTAGTTCCTTCAGTAACTCAGATATCGCGACAGCTTCTTTACCATCTTCCGATCCAGCAATGTACTCAGCTTCTGTTGTCGAGTCAGAAGTTGTAGCTTATTTAAAACTTTTCCAGTTTACTACTCCACCATTGAAAATATATGTGTAACCTGATTGAGATTTGTTGTCATCAATATATGTATGGAAGCTAGCATCAGTGTACCCAGTATATACCAATTTCTCTTGTCCACCATAGACTAAGAAATATTATTTAGTTCGTCTAAGATACTTAAGAATACTCTTGACTGCATTCCAGTGTTTTCCCCAGGATTCTGCTGGAACTTGTAAGTCATACTAAGTGCAAAAGCCACATCTGGCCTAGTACAGGTCATGGCATACATGATCGATCCTATAGCCGAAGCATATGGGATCATTTTCATGCGTTCAAGTTCTATAGAATTAGAAGGACTATCCTTCTTAGATAACTTGATGCCTTGTCCCATAGGTAGAGCGTCTTTCTTGAATTTTTCCACAGAAAAACGTCTAAGCACTTTGTCTATGTAGACTGACTGTGACAGCCCTAACAATCTGTTAGGTCTATCTCTATAGATCCTAATCCCCAGAATGTAGCAGACTTCACCTAAAACCTTCATCATGAAGGTACTGGACAACCACTCTTTTACTGACTACAGGAGAGTCTTATTGTCTCCCATTATTAATATGTCATCTACATATATGATAATGAAGATAATACTCCCATACTTTCGTTTACTATAAACACATGGATCTTCTTTGCTTCTGACGAAATCAAACGATTTGATAGCCTTGTCAAAGCAAATGTTCCAACTCCTCGAGGCTTGTTTAAGCCCATAAATGGACATTTATAGTTTGCATACGGCATTTGGTTTGGACTCAATTGAAAACCCCTTAGGTTATTTCATATACACTTCCTCAACTAGATTATCATTGTGGAATGCAGTTTGACGTCCATCTGCCAAATGTCATAGTCATAATATGCAGTTATTGCAAGTAAAATCCGAATGGATTTAATCTTAGCAACATGTGAAAAGGTTTATCATAATTGACCCCAGGCCGTTGATTATAACATTTAGCCACCAGTCTTGCTTTATAAGTCTGTACCTTGTCATATGCATCAATCTTCTTTTTGAAGACCCATTTACATCCTATGGGTCTAACCCTTGCTGGCAAATCAACCAAGTTCCAAACTTGATTTACGTACATCGAGTCCATCTCAGATTTCATGGCTTCTTGCCATCTCTGCGAATCAATGTCTAACATAGCTTCACTGTAGGTTGTAGGTTCATCATCATCAGGAATATCTATCTCATTGTGTGTTTCAACAAGGAGATTAAGTCTTTCAGGTGGACGATGAGTCCTAGTGGTCCTACGGAGTTGAGTATTCTGCGTTTCAGTGTTTGTTACATTCTGATTGTGAGAAGGTCTTTGTGTGTTGGACAATCCATCACCTTGAGAGCTTTCAGGAATGTCATTTTCATGTATTTCCTGAATGGAATGAGGTCCAACCATTGCATCATCTTCCATTTGTTGTGTATGAGAGCCTTGCATTTCTGCATTATCTCTCACAGCACTCTCACTGGCTGAAGGGCGTACTCTAAGTACCCAATATTCACCAGATACTCTCACTAAATCCTTGTTTAGGTTATTCGACAAGGGTTCAACTTCTGTGTTATCTTGTGGTTCTTGAATTTCTTCAAGTTCTATCTCTGTGTAGCTTTGTTCCTTGTAGACATATTCGTCTTCAAGGAAAGTTGCGTTCCTGGAAACAATGACCTTGTGTTCTCCAGGAAGATAGAAGTAGTATCCCTTAGTTTCCTTTGGATACCCCACAAAATAATATTTCTTACTTTTAGATTCCAACTTGTCAGTAAGCATCTTCTTTACATATGCAGGGCACCCCAGGGTCGCATGTGTTTAAGTGCTGGCTTTTTGCCGTTCCATATCTCATATGGAGTTATCTCTACTGACTTTGAAGGAACTATGTTCAGAACATAAATTGAGCTTTGCAATGCATAGCCCCAAAGGTATGTCGGTAGAGCTGAAAAACTCATCATGGATCTAACCATATCTAATAGGGTTCGATTTCTCATTTCAACAACACCATTCAATTATGGCATTCCAGGAGGTGTCCATTGTGATTGGGCTCCATAAAACTTTAAATAATCCAGAAATTCTTTACTTAAGTATTCACCTCCTCGATCTAATCTAAGTGTCTTTATACTTGTTTCAAGTTGCTTCTCTACTTCTGACTTGAACTCCTTGAATTTCTCAAAGGCTTCATACTTATGTTTCATAAGATACACATGCCCAAACCTTGTGAAATCGTCTGTAAAAGTGATGAAGTAAGGGAAGTCTCCTTTAGCTTGAGTTGAAAATGGCCCACATACATCAGTATGGACCAACTCAAGTACCTCTTTGGCTCGTACCCCTTTCCCAGAAAGTGATTTGTTGGTCATATTTCCTCTCAAGCAAGATTCGTAGTTACCATAAGACTCCAAGTCAAATGATTCAAGGTAGTCTAACTTCCTCAATCTTGCTCTACTTGATTCATTGATATGACCAAGTCTGCAGTGCCATAAATAGGTGGGGTTTCTTGGATTACTTATCTTAGCTCGTTTATTTTGCACATTGAAAATTTCACGACTACAATTTAAAATATACAATCCATCCACAA
Source organism: Anisodus acutangulus (assembly GCA_029783415.1). NCBI lineage: Eukaryota > Viridiplantae > Streptophyta > Magnoliopsida > Solanales > Solanaceae > Anisodus > Anisodus acutangulus. The sequence goes on from CM056508.1 coordinate 27,904,314, forward strand.
GCGGAGCATTTCCACAAACAAAACCATTAAAAGACAGTACATAACTGTCATTGGCAATGAATGAGGAAAACCCCTCAATGTCTAACATTGGGATAAAAATGATATTCCTCGTTAATGAGGGAACAAAATAACAATTATTTAGTTCTAAACAAAATCCTGAAGGTAAATCTAGTCTATAAGTACCCACGCGTTCATCATCTACTCGTGCTCCATTTCCAACGCGCAGGTCCACCTCCCAAGGTCCAACCTTTCTGTTGTTAATTAGGCCTTGCATATTACTACAAATGTTCGAGCCACAAGCGGTATCCAATACCCAGCAGTGGGAGTAACCTGTAGACATATTTATTTCAATTACAAACATACCTTGTCCATTAGAGGTAGAAACACCTAGTGCTTTGCCTCATCTTGGAGCTGTGTAGTCCTTCTTTAGAACATGCGCTGACATTTGTCCCCTTTCGTTCAACTTACATTTGAAAGGGTCTCTCAACAGTTCATACTCCATTGTTTGAGACTGTTTTTCATAAAGACTCTTCAAGGGTTCTAACATTTCGTTGGGGCCCATGTTTTCATGTTTCCTCTGTAACTCCATAGTCATGGAAGACAACATTATACATTTTGCCAAGGTAGCATCGTTCAACTGTTTTTGATAAGTCACCTTGTTAAATAGGGCATACTCATCAGAGTTTTCAACAGGGACTGTGGGGAATACTGTGTCTAACACATACTCAATTCTTTCTAATTTTAACACCAATCGCAGATTTCTTAACCAGTCAGGGTAATTTGGTCCAGTAAGTTTGTTCATCTCAATCAATATTTTCAATGATAAGCTCGACATCTTTAGTAATCTGAAGAATTAGATAGACCGGAAATCAAATTCAAAATCTATTTCCTATTATACACATTCATTTAGGCTAATCAACAAGATCTTTTATTTAATTAGCTCCCACTATATTAACATACTCTTCGACCCTATGGAAAAATACAGACTCATATCAAATACGGTCATAATGGGACATGATCCAGGTTCATGCTATCTCCGCGTTTGCTGTGACAGATAACTTCAACAACACAACCTGGTAGGTCTCTAAACCAATTACAAACAATTCGTAACTCATGTTTGACCGAATGTTCTAAACAATCGATCTGTGTCCCTCGGCTTGTCCGACACTGTGGCGCCAAGACATCCTAGCAAGTCAACCCTGTTATATGACCGCAATTATGCATCTAAGTGAGTTTTGCCTTATAGAGAAAACATTGTGGTGTAAATACTCATGAAGGTTTATCACCCACTTCTACATTTAACATGCATCTATGAAAGAGTCTGAGTCCTCGTACACTTAGAGCAAATGTTGTGGCATAAATACTCATCTCGTCGAAAAGGATTTTGCACTACAATCAATTATAACAGATGACACGTTCATTTCAAATGAGACTTGTATTAAAATTTTAGGAAACATTTTAATTCAGGATTTTAACCAAGATCAACACTTTTACGCCATATCCAATATGTCATCTTAATATCATGCAAAACTAATGACACATGTAGTTTGGGAACAATCAACCCAATATGCATGATATAAGATGGTTTAATCAAATACTGGACGCCGCCTGCCCAGACAGTTATAGCGGACGCTATTCTAGTAATTTAAATGACAAACATTTTTGACATTTAACATATAAACAGTATACTTATCAAATAATATATTGTATAATAATAATAATCTTGGGTTAAACATTATGAACTCGATTTTTTTTGCTTTTGGACCGGTGGGGCCGCATCGCTATTGATTAGCGCCGCGGCGCCACTGAGGTAGTAACCCCAATTTTCTAAAAAATGCACTTGCGCCGCGGCGCTGCACCATGGAGCCGCGGTACTTCAGAGGCAGTAACATTTCTGCTTCTGTAATTGATTTAGCGCCGTGGTGCTCCACCATGGAGACACGATGCCTGTTGTCCAGTGAGTTCATAATTTCCAAAATGATGTATCAGCGCCGCTGCTCTCTACCATGGAGCCGCGGCGCCGCCTTAAAACCCTAGCCAGTGTCTTGGCGCCCTATCAAAGGGCCGCGACGCCGACGTCCTGACAAACGTTTCTGTGTTGATTTTAAAAAAAAAATCATTCAACCCCTACATCTAATTTAGGGATCAATTCACAGGTCCTTAACTATCACCCACCATTATCAATAACGCCCATTCGACCATCATCCGTTCTTACTCGTTCTTAGTCGTGCACCGTGCAATGAGCCGAACAACGCACTTTGGCTTAGTTCGAGTTAGATTGGAATGACTTCCTCGAGTTAGTGTAGCAGATAATTTATGATAACATCAAAAGGTCAACATTTGTTCAAGATACGTAGGATTTCAAGAAGCCTCGTTTTAATCCAATTTTATGTTCATCCCATATTATTAATCTATTCAATTGTTATATAACCATTAAACCATCATGAGCTCTGATACCACTGTAGGGAATTGTTGGGTACAAATCACATAAGTAAGGCACAACAAAAGTTTTAAATATTATTTCTTACTTACCCCAACAATAATTCTGGTATGGTTATACAAAAATTGGAACTTGTAACATAAAACATTTACTTACAAGTATAATAATCTGGAGTCTTTATCTACTGTGAGGTGCACACGCGGTTGCCCTTCCGATTGCAAGCTCCAAGCTTAAATGTATTTCTCCTTCGAAAAACTAGGAAATCTGGCAGAGGTAGACTCCAAGGCTTAGAATGTTTTCAGAAATTAGTGTGTAAATAATGAAAGGGAATGCCTCTATTTATAGTTGGAAATTAGGTCAAAACCAGATTAGGGTTTGACCTTGGGCCTGACCCAAAAATTGATGTAGAGGCGCCGCGACGCTCGACGTGCAGTTGCAGTACCTCGATTTAATTTCCGTGCATTCTTAATTAAATTCAAAATCTAATTTTGACTTAATTAATGTAATCATTATTCATTTAAATGTCTTGATTCCAAATCGAACATTTTAATTACTCTCTAAATACATCCTTAGATCGAAATGGACAATCGACATTGTGTGACCCTACATGCCTTCTCATATTGACATTAATCAAATTAAGGTCTACGCGAAACTCCTAGGCAGCCAGGGAAGGCAGAACTCAATATGTGAAGTACGTTTACGCGAATCCAGTAAACTTAACCTTTATGTGGTAAGATAAAATCCTTTCATTCACGACACACCCGATCAAGCTTAGGATTTGTCAAGTGTCTATCCAAATGGCTTAATCATTGTATCTCATCTATATAAGTTGACAACTAGACCATATTCTAAATATGTCTATTGTGTTGTCAACGAATTAGTCAACCTAATATCACTGAGAATCCGAGTGTTCTCTCGAATATACATTCGAGGAATGAATCCTAATCTTGGTTCAACTACCACCTTCAATCCACATTGTAATGTACCCAATACAAGTCGTATCTCAACCTACAAGGCATTTGAGCTTAGGACGGGATCAACGTACATTACTTTGTAGATAAGGCGCGTATTGACCTCAAGTCTAAGGACTTCTATCTCCCATACACTGATCATAGGTTAGACAAGTATAACAAATAATATATCAGCAGGGTATACCAATACTTCCAAAGTATCCATGTGTCCATCATGAGTAACCATTACTCATAGCAGGTTAGACATACAACATCCTCTAAGGATGTGATGCAGACCACATGTCGACTTATCACATATCATCGATATCCCATTCTCGATGATCATTAGTCGAGGCTTTTAAGAGTTACGCTCTATCATAAAATATCTCACTCTATTAATGACAACGTAAGCTCAAGGGATGCACATTAATGGATAATTACAAGCAATCAAATAATAATTCAATAAATGCAAATGCCAAAATATTAATCTCCATTAATAATAATATGAATGTGTATAAAGTACGTTTGTCCTAATACAGATTGTCTGTAGGACATAAATATACTTTCAGCAATAATATTAATTCCTTGCTCAAATGCATCACTAAGTATTTCATGAGCCTCCTTCTCTGTATTCTGTTTTCCAAATGTCATCTGCAATATTTCATTAGTCGTTCACATTAATAAATTTTTAATTGCTTCATAAATATGCAAATGAGCAGAATAAATAAAAAGAGGTTAAATTAACCTTTCCTTTTTAATGTGGTTCGGGAAATACATACATAAGAGTATGGATCTATGCGAAACCTAAATAATACTACAATGAAAGGGAGAAGAGGAGATGAAGATGCTAGCCTCTACCCCTCTCACATACAGTGCGACAAAACTCAACTACCTACTGACATTCTATCCTAATCCTCGACCTCCAAATATTCCTATCTAGGGTCATGTCCTGAGTTGGATGAATTTGTATCATGTCCTATCTAATCACCTCTCCGTAGTTCTTTTTTGGCCTACCTCTACCTCTGCTAACTCATGTTATCGTCAATCTCTCACACCTACTAACTGACGTATCCTCACACTTCCTCTTCACATGCCCGAACCACCTCAGTCTCGCTTCTCTCATCTTGTCCGTCACGGATGTCACTCCGATCTTATCCCAAATAACTTCATTTCTAATTATATCTCTTCTAGTATGACCACACATCCATCTGAGTATGCTCATCTACGCTACCTTCATCTTCTGAATGTGAACGTTTTTATTGGACAACATTTTATCCTATTCAACAATGCTGATCTAACCACCACTCTGTAGAACTTACCTTTCAGCCTAGGCGATGGCTTCTTATCACAGAGCACATCGGAGGTGAGCCTCAATTTCATCCACTACTCTAATACGGTATGCGATATCACCGTCAATCTCTTCGTCTCCTTATATTATGGACCCAAGATACTTGAAACTTCCTCTTTTGAGTATAGATTGTTCCTCAATCTTCACTTCCACATCTGTCTCATGTATAACATCACTGAACTTACACTCCATCTACTCTGTCTTAGTCCTACTTAACTTGAAACCTTTAGATTCTAATGTCGTTCTCAAAACTTTCAACCTATCGTTAACCATATTGCGCGTCTCTTCAATAAAATCTATGTCATTTGCAAATAACATACACCACAACACCTCTTTTTGAATATCTCGAGTCAATTCGTCCATCATTAAAGTAAATAGAAATGGGCTAAGGGCTGATCCCTGATGCAACCCCCCATCACGATCAGAAAGTGTTCAAAGTCACCTCCATATCCTAACCCAGATCTTGGCACCCTTGTATATATCCTTAATTGCCCTGATGTAGGCCACCGACACACCTCTAGACTCCAAACATCTCCAAAGGACCTTCCATGAACTTTATCATATGACTTCTCTAGATCAATGAACACCATGTGTAGGTCTCTCTTTTTATCCATATACTGCTCCAACAATCTCCTAACAAGATGAATAGACTCTATGGTCGATCGCCCCAGCCATGAATCTGAACTGGTTCTCTGATATTGAAACATCCCTCCGCATCCTCATCTCGACCACTCTCTCCCAAACTTTCATAGTGTGGCTTAACAACTTAATACCCCTATAATTATTACAATAATATCGCCCTTATTCTTGTGCAACAGGACCATTGTACCCCACCTCCATTCCTCTGGTATCTTAGCCATTCTAAATATGATGTTAAACAATCTAGTTTGTCATTTCATACCTGCCTCTCCGGCGTTCTTTCAAAAGTCTATCGGGATTTCATCCTGCCCTGTTACCCTTCCCTTCCTCATCTTAAGAATAGGCCTCCTAACCTCCACAACCTTTATGCACCTTCAATATCCAAAGTGTCTACAACCTCAAGATTGGGGATTCAAATTTTGATAAAGAACCTAAAGAAATTACTCGAGAAAGGTTATTGTATGCATGTTATGTTAAGTTGAATGCTAAAAGTCTTGTTTGGCCAAAAATGGTCCAGTTGACAATTTTTAATCAAATAGAAAAGTCACATATGAATAGCCGAACTCGTGAATAGATTTGGGTCCCCAAACACTTCAGAAAAATCATACTTGAGTTCCGAACGAAATTTAAACCTTAGATTGAAAAAAATAAGGAAAAAGATCTTACAAATGTGTTCAGTTGTGTTCTATCGATTTTTTTTTTATTAATTTCCATATAGTACGTATGCTACTTGATAGTCCTGCTTAGGCCTAGGCGTCAAGCCGAGCGAGCCGAGCTCAATCAAGCTTTTCACAATAGAAGGTTTACATGGTGTGGATAACATAGAGGTATTTAAGTATAATAACTACATTTAAAATAAATTACGATCCGTAGCTATATTGTGTATTCAAAATATTGCTCAAATCTTATACAATAAATAATCAGCCGTAAAACGTATCGTTCATGCTCCACTACTTCCCATCTCTCCCTCTCTTTTCTCCCTCACCCCCATTTTTTCCGATTTACTTTTGGATCTAGCAGGTTGAGAATGGGAGTTTCCGTCGTCGCGAATCCTGTTGAGTTGCAAATCTGTACAACCGCTATTCTGGTTAAGGTGAAAGAGTAGTCGAATTCCGTTGACGCCATGGACGGAGGAGGAATCACCACCAGATGACGGAGGAGGAATCACCACCAAATTTGAGTGTATTTTTTTTTTATTTTTTGAGTGTAAATACAGTGTATATTTGTTTCGCCAAATTTTTTAATTATATTTCTCAGATCTGGCCGGATTTGAGTGTATATGCATTTTTGAATGTAAATACAATATTTTTTATATTTTACATTTGTATTTATGTATTTCAAAGGGAAACTTTTATAGTACATACAATCAAAAATTCCTTTATGTTGTTAATTTTGTTGTTTGAATACAATCGAATTGAATACAATGAATTAAACACGATGTATTGAGTAGCTACAAATGAATACAGTAAATTAAATACAACCGAATTGAATATAGTGATTTGAATATAGTGATTTGAATATGGCTGAATTGAATACAACGAAAAACACCTGATAGAAAACACTTTGTAGTTATGAAACATAATTAGCAAAAATATAGCTATGCATAAAAAATAAATTGTAGTCACTTGTGAAAAGATCTCTTTCACAATACCATGACGAGCCCAGCTTGAGCTGAGCTCAACCGAGCTTTGCCAAAGTATAACATAGCTCAAGCCGATCTCAACTGAGATTTTTACAATACCCTCGAGCTGAGCTCAACCGAGCTTTGCCAAAATATAACCAAATTTTACATAAAAGAAGTACAAAATTATAAAATTATTATAATATATAATAATTATTGAATTAACATTTAAATTACTTAATTAGAATTAATGGATTGATTTTAATTTTAAATTAATTATTACATGACAAAAATGAGTCAACTGCGCTGAGTCGAGCCGACTTAACCGAGCCCGAACTTTACTGGGCCGAGATTTTACCGAGCCAAGCCAAAATTTGATCGAAATCGAGTCGAGTTGAGCCAAGCCGAGCCTCAGGCTGGCTCGACTGTTTGCTATTTACAACAATTAGAAAGTGAAATGGATGTGATATTGCTTACAAACTACTATCTCATACAAAATTTTAGTTTTTTCTAATATCATCTTATTCGTGTTGACATTCAGTTTTGATCCTCCGTAATTAAAATGAGTTTATTCATTCTAATTATTTTAGTTACTTTATTATACAATCATTTTTATACTGACAATATTTTACTTATTGCTATAAATTAGTTTATCATTTACTTTAGCCCAAATAATAATTTATTTTATTACTATATAACATTATATAAATAATTTTACAACATAATATTTTTTAATAATATCTATTTATACAAAACAGTCGGAATAATATATTTTAAACGCGGACCAAATTAGTCAAATCCAATATATCTTTCTATTTTTTTATGAGTCGATGATACCTATCTTTTGGTTAATGATCTTTTATCTTTTGGACAAAAGAAATGTAAGATTCATCGCACAAAAATCTAAGGGGTTAAAGGGATGTTTTGCGGACAAGAGAGAGACTGTTACACATCGGACAATAATCTGGGCCAATTTATGTAAGGGTCATCTTCATTATTTTTCACACCTTGCACATTAGCAGACTTCTTTCTCTCACTCTACATTTCTTATACATTTTCTTTATACATTTTTTTTACATTGTCTCTATATTTTTATTTACACTTGTATGCATTTTCTTTGCACTTATAAATATTTTTTTACACTTTACATAAACAAAATGCACTACCTCACATGTTTTTTATATTTATAAGAACATGATCCCTAGTTTTACTAAAATATGACTGAATTTGCGTTTTGGATAAGTCTACATGTGACTAGTTGGGATTTTTAGGGTTGAGATCTTGACTTGGAGTTAATTTCGAACATGTTAGAGCCTAAAAGAAGTAGCAACTCAACCCATGATTTTTAATACAGTCCTAAATTGAGTTTTGAGCATGTATATACGTTCATAACGCTAATTATGACTTGAGTGGATGGTTTGGGAGGTTACCCGAGGGCTTAGATTGATTTAGCATACATTTGCAATTTAATTACACTTGTTGATTTTCTTATGTCTGGTGTCAACGCCAATTACGCTGAAGGAATTTTGTGAACAACGCCAACGACACTGAAGGAGTGCGATAGTGCTAAAGCGGATGTTGTGAACAACGGTAACCGTGCTGGAGGAGCGTGATACTAGTGTTGAAGAAATTTTTGTAAACAGTGCTAGCGGCGCTGAAGGAGCCGGATAGTGCGAAACAAAATTTTGTTAACAACGCCAACGGTGCTGAAGGAGCGAGATAACGCTGAAGAAAGTTCTGTAAACAACACCAACTACGCTGAAGGGATGTAATAGCGTGAACAACAATTCTAGTATAGATGCAAATAGTAACAGATTTCAAACATAGACTTTTCACTTTTACAAGAGCTCGCGGCGGTGGATCCAAGGTGTAGATAACGACTGACGACCCAATCATCAAAGTATTGATTCTCCAACACCTTGTAGTGATTAAACTCGATTTTTTGTGTAATTCTATTCATGAAATTTTGAGTTTTGAATGTCTAAATTGAAAAAAATTTGACCTAAATTTCCAATTCGGTAATTTTAGGATTTGGCCTAACAATTGGAGTCAAAATGAAAATTAATTATAGAATTGTGCACAATCTCGGGGTAATCCATCCATGCATTTAATTTTAAGATTTGATCGGGTTGATCAACGGTTGACTTTTGGAGGGTGGACTTTGACTTTTACTCAATTTTTTTTGAAAACTATGGTAACAATCCGTTTAGATGTTTGAGTCGTTGGCATAAGTTGCTCGCATTTGACGCTTCAATGTACCATTGTATTCATTTGATGTTGGAATTGAGTTTTGATTGTTGGAAAATATGCGTATCAAAATTTGTGATCCGTAGTAACTTAAATCATCGAATTCCGACATTGTATGAGGGAGTTATGCCCATTTTAGTTCCGGAAAAAATTGTTGGGTTCTGGTGTGGTTGCTATAGCGAAAATCTGGTCGCTATAGGGGAAATCATTGTGTATTAAAAATCAGACTTCGTCCATTTGGTATTTTCGTCATAACTTGAGTTCTAAATCTCCGATTGAGGTGATTTTCACAGCATTGTTCCCGTATCAACTAGGGGGTAAGTATCCAACCTTTATTTTGATGCTTCTTTAAGATTATTTTCATTGGTTATCGATTTTATCCATGCTTGGTTGGAAAAAATTGGGGGTTTTAAACCCTAAGTTGAAATTTGAGTTTTCTTCAAATAATTATGGTTGAATTTAGGTAAATTCTAGGTTTTTGCCTTGTTTAAACCTTGAGTAAACTATTTCTAGCATAAATTTCGATTTCAATCAGAATTTTTAGAAACATTTGATTTATGGGTTTTGACACAAAGAGGGTTTTGGTAAAGTCATAAATTAGAGGCACAATTGGGGTTAGAATTTCATGAAACTTTGAATTATGACTATATATATTATGGGTAACGTGTTTCTAACTTAAATTTCTGATTCTGCCCTTGTGGGTCTGAGGTCACTTTTTTGGGTTTGGACTAAAGTATAACAATATGGGTGTTGTTAGATTCGTATGAACTCGTAGAACACTATCTTGATAATATTGAACTTGTTTTCTCAATAAAATTACCATTTTACTCTTAGGATATGGGATGAGGTTTTAAATTTACTTTTGACCTCGAGTTCCTTATAAGACATGTTTGGTATCATTAGAATCATGGCAATGTTAAATTGGTCCTTATGTGTTGATTGAATGTGTGTGGTAACATAGGGAATTCATATGCTTGTTTGAACTATGACTGTTTGATATTAGCACGGGAAGACTTGTGGATTAGGAGTTTATGGCTCATTTTTAGCTACCAGGTAGGTTACGACTTACATTATGGTTAGACTTCAGTTAGCGAAGCATATGTAGAGTTAGTGATTGTTAGAGAAAGCATGTTACACCTTCGGGTATGAAGTTGGGATGGAATACTTAGGTTGGTATTGTTGCTTGATTATGGTTTGTTGCCTTATTTGATCTAGTGGCTCATTGCCACGTGTATGATACTACACTTAACCATATATAAAGGAAGGATTGATTCATTTTTGATATGATGTTATGTGTCCATGCGTGACACGATTGACTTGATATTTCCCCATTGGTGTTGATATATTCTCATTGGCATTGATATCGTTCATACATTCATAATTATATATTTGGATCGGATTGCGCGCCGCAACATATATACATATATTGTACTGGGATTGCACGTTCCACAATATATACATATATTGGACTGGATTACAAGTTATACAATATATACTTATATTGGATCGGGCTATGCTCCGGAGCAGGTACATGGACTTCGCAGGTCCCCCATGGGTCATGACTATCAAGGAGTAGAGGTATTCTTCCCAGAGTGTGTGTGTATCATTGCATTTCATATGCATTCATATTCACATATTAATACTTATTGGATTCAGACTTGGTATTTTTAGTTGTGATACTCTTCTTGGACTGTGTAATCTTTATATCTGATTGTGAGCATGCCTATATTTCAGTCTCTTACATTATATATATATTATCTAACTGTTGTCGGCCTATGATACTTATGGTATTTAGTGTTTGCATTGATACTATCTTTATGCATTCTTTTATGAGTGCAGAGTACGCGATAGGGTCTACTTCCTATCCTCGTGGCAGATTCCCGAGGCTTTGCTGATGCGCATCTAGGGTGAGCATATGGATGGATCCGTAGCCCGGATGTCTCTCTTATTTACTTGCCTTATTTTGCTATTCTGAGACTGTATTGTACTTTGCAGACTATGTATTAGTATTCAGACTTGTAGTTATGTAGTAGTGGCTCTTGTACGGCCTTAGACAAGATTCCTTGGGATTGTTGTATTACTTCCGCATTATTTCCTTATCTATCCTAGACCTATTATGTATATTTTATGGTTGGGTTATACATTATTTTGATTGAGTTGTGATTAAGGGACGAGTTCGCCTACCAGGTGGAAAAGGATATGTGTCCGCGCGTTCCTAAATTTGGGACGTGACAATTGGTATCAGAGCCCTAAGTTACCCGATCTATAAGTACAAGAGCAATGTCTAATGGATGTGTGCCACACTCATAATTGGGAGGCTATAGGACATCTAGGAAATTTCAATTCTTTCATTCCTTTCATGCTACTTCATTCAACTTGGTATTTGGTCGATTCCAATTGATATCTGAAACTTCTTCACCTTTTCTGTCCTTAATGAGGGAGATTATATGATAGGCATGTATTCAACGGTTGGTTGCTCAGAAGTGGGGGATATGTAATTATGGCTTAACAAAAAGGATTGCTCGAGGTGTGCTTGGAGTGGGAAAGTTTTAGCATCGTCAAGGTTTAGTATGATAGTTTTTGTGGCACAAGTATTTGAAGTGTTTGTTGGGATACGTTGCAAGGTGTATGCGGGTGGATGTTATATAGGCTATGAAATGTTGAGTTGGCTTCGATTTGACAGTATTGTGATAGCAGAGTAGAATTAGTGGTTGTGAGTTCTTTCAGGGAATGATTTTCTTATCGAAATCAGGTGGCAGTGTTACTTGTGATGAGTGAAGCTTAGTGGAATAAACATTCACACTTCTTCACCTAAAAGTGTGTTTACAAGTTCACTTTGCATTCTCAAGGTTAGTGATGATAGGGGATTGTTGAAACTAAGAGATTGTTGATTTGTGAGTATTTCGCAGTTGTTTATTATTGAGTGAGTGTGAAAGTCGTATATGCGTTGGTATGTTGGACTCATCGTAGGCTAATGGGAGCCAGTGATAGACTAATAGGATAACTCTTGTGTTGGACAAATGTGGAGGTATATTTGAAGGATTATCGGGTGTTGCATCTAGTTTTTGGATGAGATTTATGGGCATTGGTATGTAAAGGTTAATACTTGAGGAGTACTATAATTACTGGTATAATGACTTTAGAGTTGACCGAAGGACAGGGATAAATTGCATGGTTAGTCGGATGTGTATGGTTCGACAAAATAAGGTAAGGGTTGGTTCTTCGCTGGTAAGCATCATTTAAGGACTATTGAATACGGTGTTGGACAATGAGGTTATTTACGGTAACAAATTGATGACGGTGTGACTAATACTAGGGGCGAAAAACTTTTCAGATATCGATGATCAGGTCAGTGAGCTTATGAACCAAAATAGAAGAAGGATTATTTCGGTTAGGGATTTTTGGCAAGGGTATTTCAATGAAACAATATGAGAATGTTAGCAGGTTTGAGCAATGATCGGTCATTAGTGGTGGTTATGATTTGAATAAAAGGTGTGAATTGAGAAATTAAGATAATTTGGAAGGAGTAAGGTATCTCTTCGAGAAAGGGAAGAATTTGGATTCAAAGCAACGAGAATTCTTGGGTTAGATGTGGATTATAGTGGATTTAGCTTCACACCTTTCAGATCGGGTGAAATTGTTAGTATGCTCGGAGGAGTATGTCTATTGTATTAACTAAGTGTTATGATAAATGTTTCATGGGGTTTGTGATTGGCGACTGGTGGTAGACTGTGTTAGAGCATTGTTGATTAATTGCATGGGTGAGTATTTCAGGTAGTAAAGACTTGGAGATAATTGTGCAAGGTAAGATGCATGGATTGTATAGTTGATGTGTTAGGATTTGGTAAGGCGTGAGGGTTGTGGGATTTGATGCCTTCTGGATTGATAAATGTGTCACACTCCAACCTTTGGGGGGGGGAGGGGGGGGGGTGACACCAGATACCTAAGACCCGAGCGTACCACTCATGATATTTGTAGCATACTCAACAATACATGGGCCGACAAGGCCTCTCACAAATGATTACTTGACTAAAATACGACCACCTGCACGCAGAAAAAGCCCAACATACATATATACAACAAGGCCGACAAGGCTACACAAGACTACTATATATAAGACAACGGTCTAAAAGTCTTTAAGGAGTACGTCAACAACATCTGGTCGAGACAGGGCCCCCGCCATACCCAATTATGTACATATATATAACTACCATACCTATCAGCTCACTACACAACTCCAGAAGAAATGAGCGAGACACTCTTAACTGAGTCAAGATACCTACTGCGAGGGATCGTCTGTATCTCTCTCTGTACCTGCAGGCATGAAATGCAGAGCACCAAGAGGGAACGTTAGTACGATAAAATGTATTGAATATGCAAAACCTAAGTAAACGTTAGTTAGAACACCAATGAGTAAAGAAAACTGAAAGTAACAACCTGTAGCTCAAAAGTGTCATTGAGGACCATAATGTAGATAAATGGAATATAATGGCGTATATATAATGTCGTAGGCCTCAGAGGGAAATATCATCAGTATCACATTTGTATAAAATGCGTATATAATGCCATAAGCCTCCGTGGGTAGTATGATCAATATCATATCTGTATAAGCTGCGTATATAATGCCATAATCCTCTATGGGCAATGTAAATACATAATACATACACATAAGGGCCATACTAAGCCTATGAAAGACTCATCAACTAGTCGGGGTGATGTAAGGTCGTTGCACCCCCGACTACCATTATGTGGACTCATATACTCTTTTACTTTGTTATGATCAATAAGAAAGAAGACTTCTCATCTTAGCTTCTTAATCATGAAGTTCTAACTCTTTCTTTATCCATGAAAGGGAGCAATATCAATGACGGAACATAAACTTAATGAATGACGGACATGTATACAATCAAGGAATAGAATAACCTCAAGTGTCTTCTTAATCAACTAAAAATAAAGTCTTTTCTAGGACGCATTGTATCGATTGTTGTGGAAAGGATCATGCCAAACGAATGATAGATAGTGCCTTAACATACCTTATTATCGATAGACATTACTTCGATGATGTCTCGTTTGTTCTACAGTTGTCAACCTAGAAGTAGAGGCAAGTTGGATCAAAATCAAGTCGATGGTTTCACGATTACTTCATTACGACATCTATCGAACACCTAACGTGCGCAACTTCCATACATTGTTTTCATGGTAATTCAAGCTACCCTTATGTCTTCTTCAACAACCACAACAACACCAAGATCACAAATGCCATGTTCTATAAGATCTAGTCCTTAACTATCTCAAAAATTCAATTAAACCAACTAAACAACCAATATGATTTCTATATTAAAGACTTAGGTCAATTCTCATGTGTTATCATATTTACCAATTGATCCATCTAGACTAGGAGAAGATTAAGAACACTTAGGAGTAGCAAAACTTACCTTTAATCAGCCAAAAAATCCTCCACACCAAGCCTTCTTCCAATCTTCAAGAAATTCAAAACTCAATCCAACCAACTAGGTGTTGTCTTTGAGATGATATAGCCTTTCTAAGGGAGAATTGACTTCATAATCTTAAGGGATGGATATTAGATAATATATAAACCCTTGGAGAGTATTAGGGGGTCTTCTAGGGTGAGTTAGGGTCGAAAATGAAATCAGACAAGTGAAGCTTCGAGATCAACATATATATTGACAACCCACCGCCTCCAATCTGCGGGAGGATCTGCGCCACAGATCACCATCTGCGGTCGCATTTCCCACCGCAGATGGTGGTAGGTGGCAGAAGTGTGGCCTAATCCGCGATGCGGATTGAGTTTCGCAATGCGAAACACTTGACTTATCGTCCTATCTTCATCAATCTTCGCCAATATATGGTCCCTCAATCCGAATAACTTCTAACCTTCTATAAACCTTCTTAACACACTTATAAGTCATATAAGACCCTCAGAAAGGACCTCGAGTCCTCAGGGTTCAAGCCATCTAACTACTCTCTCACTCGGGAAAGAAACTATGAGGTGTACATCTTTCCCCCCTTAAGAACATTCGTCCTCGAATGTTGGGGAGCCATAGCCTTAAGACTTTAACACTCAAATTCTCCAAAAATCTTGGCAGAGTTTTCTTTGTAAATAGGACCATCTCAACCTTGTCTATCGGATCCTGATGATTGAGTAATGCCTTGATTATAATCACCACCTTGGTTTGAAAAATGGTAAGGATATCCGGCCTTCATATCTCTTTCCGCCCCTCAAGTCATGTCTTCAACGTTATTATTCCTCCATAGGACTTTAATAGAGGCTATACAATATAATATGTATCACGATATTGGCTTCCCGCTATCTTACCCGCATTCGGTGTATATTCCAGGATTCATCATCTTCTTTTACAAACATATCTAAGTATGGAATTACCTCTTAAGGCTTGCGATAAAATTTTACATGATTTTCCTTGTATGATTAGTTAGAGTATTGGTTGATTATTGATTTGCGGAAGGTCAACGTTAAGTCTGTCGTCATAATAAGAAATGTCACTGCACCTTAAATCATAATCGTACGGGGCCCTTAGCCTAAAATGATTGTCGGTGCTAGCTTGACCCCTTTCCCCTTCTAGTATTTCTATAAGACCCGTCTACAAATTTATTAGCCAATAGCAGTAGAAGTCTCTTCATATGGGTAGGTGCATCTTAACTTGTATATCATCATCAAGTATGATCCATGTAGCATTCCCTACATAGTTCGGTGTTGAAAACTGATAATCTTTGACTATGGAGGTAGGTTCAACTTGTAAGCCTCTTGTCTACCCATCGAGTTATGTGATATGGTCCTATATGCTAAGGGTTGGAGTATATTTTTCTTTGGAAATCTCATTTGACTTTGCTAAACGGGTTCTCAAAAGTTGTCCTTTCTTAACTGGTAAATTCTAAGTCATTTGTTATACGTCAGGATACATTCTTCTACTAATTTTGTGTCATTCACAATCTGGTGCCTTAAGGACTTCTACAATCCTTGAAACTTCACTTGATTGCTCCTTTATACAGTGATACTGGGGAGGTTATTTATATATCCAAGTTAATTGAGAGTAGGCCAGTTACTATCGAGTTATCCATCGGTGCCCCAAAGGGGACCAGATACATCACGCTAACAACAACTTCCACAATACTCTTCTTCCTGGTTTCCATATTATGCCTACCATATGGTGTATCAACTCATTGAGCCTCTAACATTTATCTTATCCTGTTTGCAACTGAAATATCACATAACGCGTCCTACGATCTTTCTTCTCATATTTCCTTCCTTACGTCAATCCTTAAGTTTTATCTTCCATGTCAACTCTTATCATTTTCATGCTAACGGAATACCATACTAATTTTGTTTTGTCATCACTACCATCTTGGATATCCCTCGAGGCTTCTACTTCATAACGATAACACTATAGAAATTTCCTCCATATCTATCTTAAAGTCAACTGACGTTGTACTTAGATCTTGCTCCAATTCCCCTTGCTCGCTCGACTGTTCTGTCTTTATATTTCAGCTTTAGCCAAATCTTTTTGATGTCGGACTATCACTTTAACCCCTCTTTTGGATTAACATACTCCTGTATGAAGCATCCAACTATATTAGCCCTTTCCGATTATAGATTTTAATCCCCTTGCCACAACAACTACTTCCGTAAGCTATTTTGAAACTGCTCCTTCTTTTGACTACCACCATTCTCCTACCACTTTTGTTAGTTAACGCATTATTAGCTTGGTACTTTACCCCCATCTTCCCATCTTAAGAAACCAACTCATTTCTTTTATAGTTAAACTTTATCCATCCGTCCTTCTATCCCTTCTTAGTCCCCATCATAAATTCACCTATATCATTCCCACGCATGTAAACGGATGTAGTCCCATATGTAGTCCCTTATACTCCTTAAGCTACAAATTCTTTAACCCTCTAAGACTTTTTACCACGTATCTAGAGTCTTTGATAATACCAAGCATGTGAAGAAACTAACTGCGTCAACACTTACGCCATTTGCTAGTATCCCAAATCAGTTGAAGGTGGTGGATCTGGTGATTTTGATGCTGCTATAGCTCTCCTCAATTCTCCTAGCACTGATTGCATCATCGGGTGGGTCAATCTTTGTTAAAGGGTACATATTCTACAACCTCCTCCTAACCCTTTCTTAATATTTCAACCAGCTACAATTCTTCTATATAGATATGTTTCTGCATGACATATGTTAACGCATACATTAGACTTGATTTCCTATGGCTCAGCTCTATCGCATGATTTAGATTATGAAAAGAAGATAACCATCCTAAATATCTTGTATCATCCTATTTATAAGTGTGGCGCGCTACACACCCATAAACAAGACTCTAATAGACACAACTTGTAGACATCCCTAGGACTGACCTGATCTGATACCTAGTTTGTCACACCCCAACCTTGGGGTGTGTGGCCAGCACCCGGTACCCTAAGCCTCGAGTGTACCACTTATGATACCTGTAGCATACTTAACAATACATGAGCCAACAAGGCCTCTGACGAATGATTATTTGACTAAACGATATGACCACCTGCACGCAGAAAAGGCCCAACATATATATATATATATATATATATATACAATAAGGATGACAAGTCCACACAAGACTACTATATATAAGACGACTGTCTACAAGCCTCTAAGGAGCACGTCAACAACATCTGGTCGAGACAGGCCCCCCGCCATACCCAACTATGTACATATATATAACTAACATACCTATCAGCTCAATATACAACTTCGGAAGAAAGGAGCAAGACACTCTTCAACTAAGTCGAGACATCTATCGCGAGGGAACATCCATAATTGTATCTACACCTACGGGCATGAAACGTAGCACCCCAAGAGAGGACGTCAGTATGAAAGATGTACTAAATATGTAAGGTATAAGTAAACGTCAATAAGAGCACCAATGAGTAAAGAAAACTGAAAGTAACAACTTGTAGCTCAAAAGTGTCACTGAGGACCATACTGTACATAAATGGAATATAATCGCGTATATAAAATGCCGTAGGCCACTAAGGAAAATATCATCAGTATCACATCTGCATAAAACACGTATATAACGTCATAGGCCTTTGTGGGCAATATACTAAATATCATATTTGTATTGCTTGATTGTGGTTTGTTGCCTTATTTGATCTAGTGGCTCATCACCTAGTGTATGATACTAGACATGGCCGTATAGAAATGAAGGATTACTTCATTTTTTACATGATGTTATGTGTCCATGCGTGGCACTATGGACTTGATATTTCCCCATTGGTGTTGATATATTCTCATTGGCATTGATATCATTCATACATTTGGATCGGGTTGCGCGCCGCAACATATACACATATATTGGACCGAGTTGCACGTTCCGCAATATATACATATATTGGATCGGGTTGCACGTTCCACAACATATACTTATATTGGATTAGGTTGTGCGTCACAACAGGTACACGGAATTCGCGGGTCCCCCATAGGTCATGACTATGGAGGCGTAGAGGTATTCTGCTTGGAGCGTGTGTATCATTGTATTGCATATGCATTCATATTCGCATATTCATACTTATTGGATTCATACTTGGTATTTTTAGTTGTGATGCTATTCTTGAACTGTGTAATCTTTATATCTGATTGCGAGCATGCCTATCTTTCAGTCTCTTACTTTATATATGTTATCTAACTATTGTCATCCTATGATACATACCGATGCATAGTGTTTGTACTAATACTACCTTGCTGCATTCTTTTATGAGTGCAGAATATACGACATGATATACTTCCTCTCCTCGTGGCTGATTTCCGAGGCTTTGCTGAAGAACATCTAGGGTGAGCACATGGATGGATCTGCAGCCTGGATGTCTTTCTTGTTTACTTATCTTATTTTGCTATTCTGAGATAGTAATGTACTTTGTAGACTATGTATTAGTATTCAGACTTGTAGTTATGTAGTAGTGGATCTTGTACGACCTTAGACCAGATTCCTTGAAATTATTGTATTACTTCTGCACTATTTCCTTATCTATCCTAGACCTTTTATGTATATTTGATGGTTGAGTTCTACTTTATTTTGATTGAGATATGATTAAAAGACGGGTTCACCTATTAGGTGGAAAAAGGATTGGTGCCCGCGTGTTCTCCGATTTGGGACGTGACACAAAAGTTATGCAAATCCGCAGAACCATGCATAGAAATGTCATGACCAAATTACCCCGACTATGATGACACCAATATTCCTCACTGAGCGAACCAACTATAGATAATTATGCACCTCGAATAAAAGAGGTAACAAATCTAAATCAGATAACAGTTAATAACCAAAATCATGATGCCTTATACATAATAGAAGTTTAAAACAAACTCCTAAGGACTAGTGTCAAAAGTAAAAAAACTACTAGAATTAGGAAAAAAGACTTAGTATATGATCTAACTCACAACAGAAAAAAGGACCCTAAGCTACCATTAACAAACTTGCGGCTCACCTTGGGAACACTAGTAGATCTCCAATACTCTCTCCAATAAGATCATAACTCCTCCAATATAGGTCGGCCCAATCCATGCGAGCTCTTGAATTTGACGGGTGGGGCTGGGTTGGTCCACCACTTGAACTGATCATAATATGGCCAACCCCTACGCGGTCAAGTGTCGGCTCACCATTTAAAAATTATTTTGATGTGGTTTTGAACATAAATTCTAATGTAAAAATGGTACCATAAATATTTGAAAGATAATATTACACAGTGTTGCTAATCAAGTATCAAACGATAACTAAATTTGATATTTTTACGATCTATGTCTATTGAGAAAGAATATATACCCGATTTATCACAATTTCTCATTAATTACCCAATTTAACACATTTCTCAATTTTCTTAAATTCAATTTTACCTAGCTACGATTGGACTGAAGATCCAATTGGCACTGGTTAAGGATAAAAGCTTCATGATTTCATCGGGAGTAGGCTTATGTGGGACCAGAAGGTTGTGGTCAGGTTCCTTCACTGTCCTCATACATGTTCCATTACTGTCTATACAATCCCGGATATCCTCCAAGGTTGGAGTTATTTCTATCTCCCCGAACCTAAACACCATTCTATCACAATATCAATAGTCGATGAGGACTTCTATCAATTCCCTACAACCCTTCATTGGCATCAACAAAGGTAGGTGTCCCAAACAATCTGTAACCTTATTTATTGTGAGGTATCTAACCAAGCCCACTAGATTTTCAGCATCTCAGGTGTCTCGAGGACCATTTCGAATTTAAGGTTGATATGCATCTGCAAAATAGAGTACGATTAATTCCCTTTCCCCCCAAAAGACAATGGTTTAGCATACAAGACACAATCATGTTTCTAATTAGCAAGTAGTTGGATGCAATGTCATCGAGTCATAGATCGTCTTGACACAAAGTGATCGCCTAATGGGTCCAGATATGTCTAAAATATCCAAACCCATTTAGATAAGTGTGCACTAGGCTATTAGGATTTGACTTCGCTCTATCCTAGGCAAACTAGAGTGGTTTTTTGAATGACTGGGGACTTGATCGGACTACTCAAGGTGAATCGTTGTCGACTATTGGACGATCGCAAACAAACTTTGTCTTCAATGTGTTTCAAGGAAAGAATTTGGTTTCTTACTGGAGGACGATTATGAAACCGCAGAACCGTCTTTGTGCACTGATTCAAGTGTGTGTGCATGCCGTTTGGCAGAGTTTATGATATGCATGCTATGACAATTATATTTGCAAGAATCAAACACATAAGCAATTATTCACAAAAAACATATTGTATTGAAACACTTATGGTTAGAACCTAAGATTATCCCCAGCAGAGTCGCCATCTGTTACGGTTCACTTTTACGCGAGGCATAAAAGCTACTTCAAGGTTGTGGACTCTTATGGATATTTTATTTTAGAGTCGCCACCTAATTATAGGGAAATTAGGAATACCAAGTAAAAGGATTTATTCAAACAAAGAAAAATTCTTTAAAACCAGAGTTCGAGATAAGGGTTCTGGTGATTTCTCGGGGAAGGCGTAAGACACCCCGATATTAAGAATTCGTAGAATACGATTAACTTTCGGGTTTCATAGTATGTTTTATTGTGATTAGTTGCTTAAAAAGTATTTAAATTCTTGTAAAAATAAAAGTCATAGAATATTGTTTTTTATTTCGAAATCCTTGGCAAAAGGTTTTATTTGATTGGAAAAAGTCAAATTGCATTTGGAAAAGTTCATATAAGGTTTGAAATAGTCACTTCACTTTTCGGACTAAGACACACTCAAACTCCCCTTTAGAAGGTCAACCATATCCTTAAGAATTCCTTTTCTAAACTTGGGTTTTAAGTGAAATTCCACTTATTTGAATTCATTTAAGTTCGGCCTAGCCCAAAAATAATCCTTTGAAATTTTTAGAAAATGCAAGACAAAAATTTGTCAAAATTTCCCTTTCAACCCAATTTAAGCTTTCAAATTTCAACAATTTTGGAAGATACATTTTTTTTTCCCAAAATAGTCCGTTTTTCCCTTTCTTTCTCAAAATCCCCAAGTCATGAAATACACTTGAAGTAGTAATCCACTGATTTTTTAAAATTTTGTATAAAGACACCATTTTTTTTTATATTTTTTAAAAAGGTACAATCCTTTATCTTTCGGGTCCGATTTTTAAAAATCATATTCGGATCCTATCCGTTCTAAACGATGTACATATCATTTGTCTAAGTCCTAAGTTTCAACTTATAAGGGTTTCATTATATATGCAACGTGTATCAATTACGTATAAAAGAAAACATAAAGTAAAAATGAAATAAAATTCATGAAAAGTCTGGTCGGCCTACCGAGCCCACCAGTCAACCATTTTCATTCATGGTTGGGCCTTCAAGCAGCTGTAGAATGGACTCGATGAAAGGGAGAATTGTTGGGCCTGTGAGGCCCAATAGAAAGTCTGTCAGTAGGATTAACCCAATTGGGCACGCGAAAGGGTGTTCATGCAACACAAAGGGGAAAAGAAAGAACCCAGTTAGAGAGCATCTAGGACCTAACTAGAAATACAAAAAAAATAATGAAATATTTTGTAAATATATGTATACTAACATACATCACATAATAATTAACACATATGGGCTATCATATGTGAATAAGCGCAACATAATGATCCAGAAAAAATGAGGCCCAAATGATAAAGATAACATGGATTGACCCATCTCATATGTGCAACTAACGACAACATTATAAAGAAACAGATGTGCCTGGACCATCTCATATATGCATCTACAACTAAGTAATGTAAAGAAGCAAATGGGCCTGGCCCAGGGTAAACATGCAGTAATTTCGATTAGGCAGTGATATATGCCAAGTATACATAATATACACTTGTGTATACTGGGTTTACACAGTGTATATCCTAATGTACATACACACTGACTAAAGGAAGGTGAATAAGAACCATTTGAAGATAAAGCCTATTCACCAGATATACACACATATACAAGCAGCATATCACTCATTCAAAACACATTTATTTTCTAAACTTTACTATTTCATAGCTTGGATCAAGTCAATCCCATATAGTCTAAGCAAATAGAAGCAAATAATGAAGTCTTGTATTAACTATTCACTTATGTGTATCTTGACAATATGGATGATTTCTTAACATGATATGAGCAAACATGAAAAAACTGGAGAGAAAACAACAGAACCAAACTCCTAATTTATATGTTTAAATAACAGATAAGGCAACAAAGGACAAAGTGATCATCCAAATGATTATGTACCAGTAGCAATAATGAAAGATCATCTCAGAAGAAATAAATAAAAACAAGAAATGGATGGAAGGCATATTCAGACAGACAGTTCTACAATTTGTATAACTTTTGTCAAACCATTAGATATCATGTTCATATAACTTTTGTCAAACCATTAGATATCAGGCTCATACAACTTATGCCCCAAACCGAAGGAGCATGGTCGGCCCCCAGTGCCTTACTTGTCCGAGCGTACCCATCTGTAATACTGAACTTACATATCATATTTGGCCGACAAGGCCAAATCGCATCAAAAGATGGAACTCTATAAGCCAACAAGGCTGCACACAATTCAATTTGATTTATCATCTGTAAGGAGTCTTGACCCAAAAACATAATTACATAAGCGGTTCGCCAAGGCCACCATGGATTTTGTAACTCAATCAGCACAATAGGTAACCAATCAAGGCCGACAAGGCCATCCTATATAATCAAGACACAACATCAAGACCTACTAGGCCATACTGTACATAGTGGACATATACATGACACATCTACAAGCCTCGATAGAATGAAAACTATACTGGGGTCGAAACAGGGCCTCGGCCTACCCATCATCTCTGTGTACATATCGACACTCTAGACCTGACATCTCCGAATAACATGGAGTTTACCAATCAAGCTGAGCTCGGCAACATCTACTGCATATACCTGTTTAACTCTCTCAAGACCTACACGCATGAAATGCAACACCCTCGGAGGGAAGTCAATACGAATAGATGTCCTGAATATGTTATGCAACTGAATAACTAAAAGTTGAACTGAAACTGTACGTATAAAAGCTAAACATGTCAGAGAGATAGAAAGGAAATATGAGCATGTACCTACATATTTCCTACTCGTATTATATAGTAATAGCAATAGCATGCCATGCCCCATCGGGGCTCGGTGGATAAGTATAACGTACTAGGCTTTGTGGAAAAGTATATCGTACCAGGCCTTAACAAGGCTCTGTGGGAAATATCATAAATTACCCTGGGCCACTGAGGGCATCTGTGGTGTATGCAGCATACCAGGCCAGAGCGAGGTTCTGTGGGATAAATATAGCGTACAAGGACATAACAAGGCTCTGTGGAATATGCATATGACGTACCAAACCTTCTATAGGCTCTGTGGAATAAACAACACGGCGCCAAACAATCAAACATAACTCAAAGCAGTAAACAACTGTTGTCAACCAAGGACTGAGTCCATAAGATCTATACTCAACTAATGAGGAGAATAATCTCTAAGGATGAGAGTACTCCCGACAAGGGACAAACAAAAGCATCTCAAGGATGTCTGACTAAGAGGTACAAGCTCATTTTTGAATATTTTTTTATACTTATCTATCAATTACCATTTTAGGTACTGAATCATGCCATAGGAAAAAAAGGATAGCCATTACCTACCTTTTGTCGATCCACTAGTCGATACAACGTATAAGTCGTATATCATTTCATCTACAAAAATGTCAATAACATTATCATTAAGCTAACATAGAGCTAGAATAAACCATAACTAGCAACAAGCTCGACCGTTTAATAACATCTCATCTTCTCTAACAATTCCTCTTTCTTTAATACACCCTTAGCATAATATCAACAACATACTTAAGTTATTTCTATAATTTTCCAGACACACAAGGCCATAAAATCTCTCCCAAAATACTATAACTTTCAATAACAACATAACTATGATTTTTGACCCTTACTTCACGGTAGAGATGGCAGTGGATCCTAGACCCGGTACGGATCCGTTGGATCCAGATTCGTTTTATAGGATACGGATCTTCAAAATTTGGATCCGACGGATCCGGATCGAACCCGGGTCCATTTCTGACGGATCGGATCTGGATCTGGATCTTGTATTTGAGATCCGTATCCGGTACAGATGCGACACGTGGATCCATTTTTTATTAAATATATTCATAACCTAGAATGTAATTTTATAAGTATTTTCTTAAAATTGCTAAGCACATCCTTGTAAGTTTAATTCTCAAAACAAGTTTAATTTATCCCCGCGTTAACTCAAACACCAAAAAATACAGAGGTAACTTCGATAATAAAATCAATGTTATATTAGTGAATGACTAACATCTCCATAGACAAGTAGTTAAAATTATATTCACTTCATATGTGAAGATTCCAAGCACATGCAAGTTCTGCATTGTGGAAATACTAGTCAGCATTTTCCACAACTATTGTTATTGTCCAACATTTTCAATTAATAGCTCACAATCAAAATGAGAAAATGAACAAAATATCTCATATGAACATTTCAAAATTGAAACACAGTAAACTGTTAGCTAAATAAAAATTATTTGTCAGTTCAAAAAAAAATTCTTAGCAAGGCAATTTTTTTTACATGTGGATCCAGATCCGATCCGTAGACCCGGTGGATTCGATGGATTCGAATTTGGATATGATTTTTATGGACCCGACGGATCTAGATTCAGGTATGAAAAATGGATCTGAATCTGAATCTAGTAGGATCCGGTCCAGATCCGATCCGTTGCCATCCCTACTTCACGGGCTCTCAATCATACGAACTAGCCATGGCCTCTATAAGCTAAAAATCATGTAGGAGAATTATATATATTACCTCAACAATAGTTACATGTCAACAACTTAACTCAAAAGAATCGACAAGCTCGCTATACAACTAGTTTACAACACTTCAACTGTATTATATTTCCTTCTAGAACTCCATAACAACAATCACAACCACAACTTCACTAATACCTCAGTTCCAGTACTTAAACATCATAATCACACCCTCAAACGTGCAGCACAACACCAACACAACACAACCTCACAATTCCCGACTATCACCGCCCCATAAATCCGTACCAAAACAGTGTATCTAAAGCTCACATGCATGGAGAGAAGAGGAACCCTTTCCTTATATGCCAAGAACTACTATTCTTCCACCTTACTTCACTTCGAAAAAAGCCCATATTCAAGACGCGATAAAAAATGAGCAACGAGATCGAAGTAGTGAGCAGAACCCATATGTTGTTCTTGAGAAAAAAAATGATATTTTGCTTCCTTAAAAGTGGAGCTCAAGTTGTTGTTTAGAAGTTGAAGGTCGCGTTAATTGCTGCTAATAAGTTTCTACATATATTTTTGCTTTCATTCCTTTCTCAAAGAGTTAATAAGATATAAAATTACAAGTTGTTTTGTCTTTACACGTCCTACCTAAATTAAGCCCTTGACACTTCGGCTTAGTGGTGTCACACCTTTATGAGTAGATATGTACTACTTGCTGCCCACTTGGCAACATAATAATCAACATAATAATCAACATAACACTTATCTCTTAATCTTTTAATACCATAATTACTTCTTCACCCTTCCACCTTATTCAAACCTTTAATTAAATAACCCCATAATTAACTTCTCGTTCTCAATTCACTTAAATAATAATTATTTTCAACACACTTCATATACTCATTATCATGTGATATAGTACTAGTCCATAGCCCCTTTTGACACACAAAAAAATTATTTCTTACCATCGTCGTCACATTTTTAAGTCTGAAATCATTTCGGGACTTCATTTTTGTTATAAATCAAGGTCTTTATTTGCATACTTAAATATGATCAAAATTCTCTGAGGCTCGGGTCTACTTACATACGTTGAGTCGTTCAAATCATAGCCCGAAAGTACGGAGTATTACATTGACGGAACTTATTCTTTTCTTTTTGTTGACCTCTAATCCTTACGACTTTTTTAACACTTGTTTTAAACTGTCACTATCCATATAAGGGATCTTAACCTCTCCATATTTATATTACTTTACCTATAACGCATACTAGCACAAAAATATGGGGTGTAACAATATTAAGATAGGAAAGGTCATACACGAATTCGTATAATTGAACACATTGGTATGATAAGATTCCCAGGTTTCATACTTATCTTCAGACAAACAGATCAACAAAGTCTCATTTTAAGTTCTTGCCTTTAGTACCAAACCACACACATACTATTTAATCAACCTATCAACCTAATGTATGTAACTCACATTGAGGGCATGTATTCATTTAGTTTATCATTAATGTTTTACATACATGGAAATACTAGGTGAGGTCTGCTTTATATGCTTATGCACCTGTTAGCTTAGTCTCAGGGAGATCTGAATTCCTACATGATTATCATTTACATAAGGCAAGTTGTGACTAATCTGAATTATTTTAAAGGCATTTTTTGCAAGTAGTCAGTCAGACAAAAGTAATCCAAAGTCCAGATATTTAAGAGGAATGTATAAACATTCTCACAGCATCAGGTAACCACAACATAACCTAAGATTATCACAGAAAACTCATCTAGATCAAAACTAATCCACTAGGGCCAGCAATAGACAGAATAGAGTTCTTATTCACTCATACAATAGATAATACATAAACATTACCGAAGCCAAACTCACATAGACACCTAAGTATAGCATACATGCTTCTTAACCTAACTAGTTCAATTGAAATAAAGGCAAAAATCATGAAAGGAGCACAAATACAAGGACAACATGTATAACTAGAACTCAAATGATCCTAAACTGATTCCAAGTGGACATGAAGGACACATAAACATGTTTTTAGACATCTCAAAGGTATTATACTAAATTTATTTGCAGACATAGTCTAAAACTACATAAATCACATAAGATTAAGGACCTGAGGGTTCAATTCATTATCTAGAGGTCAAACTGGTTCAAAACACATGACAACAATTTCTCTTTCCCGAAATGGCTTGACAATACTGAGGAAAAGGAAGCACGCCTGAGAACTTGCCAATTTTGGCAAGGCGCAGTGGTACGGTGGCAGTGCCACTAGGGCTCAATCGCAAAAAAAAAAAGGAAAACCAAATGGGGTGGGGTAAAAGCGAAGAGATATTGGGCCGGGTCTGGTCCTATTAGGCTAGACTCGGATGATTTTAAAGGAAGGGACTTGGCCCAATTCGTGTAAATAGATAGGAGAGGGATGGGATTAATTTTGCAAAATTTGACCTAGATTGCAATTAAGCAAATGATCCAACAATTTCAATTACAGCCCCTATTTTTAAATATAAAAATAAATTGTCATTTCAAATGTAACAACAATTAATGTAGAAACAAATTGATATTTCATTTTTAACCAGAGTAAAATATTAATCAATTGACTGCAAATAATTTATCAAATTGACAGAGTAAAATATTTATCAATTAATTTATCAAAGGAAAACAAATTGACAGAGTAAAATATTTATCAATTGACTGTAAATAATTTTAAATAATTGATTAAGTAATTGCTTTCACTATTTTGAACTAAAACCTTGATAAATATGCTTGAAATTCTTCAAAATATACCAAATATACAAGATGATATACAATAACATACTTGACGATATTTTGCTAAATGAAATGACAAAATGTCACCGAAATAATTTTATAAAATTATTTTGTCTTGTAAAATATATATTTTACTCCGTTCGTGACTCAAGAACTCCAAATAATTAAATAGCATTATTGGAGTGAAAAAATTAGGTGTCAACATCTACCATGATACCATCCTTAGTCACTACAATCCCCAAGAATGCCACTGAACTAAGCCAGAACTCACACTTCAAAATTTTGGCATAAAGCTGTTTCTCCTTTAAAATTCCAATCATGATCCTCAAATGCTACTCGTTCTCCTCCTTATTCTGAGAGTAGGTCAAAATATCATTGATGAAGACAATCACAAAGAATCCAAATAAGGCATGAATAATCCATTCACCGACTCCATAAAGGTTGCGGGCGCATTAGTCAATCCAAATGACATCACTAAGAACTCATAATGCCCATAATGAGTTTTGAAAGTCCGTCTTAGGAACATCCCTAATCTTGAACTAGTGATAACCGAACCTCAAGTCAATCTTGGAAAAGACAAAAACACCCTGAAGCTGATCAAACAAGTCATCAATGCGAGGTATCAGATACTTGTTCTTGATAATCACCTTGTTCAATTGTCGATAATCGATACACATCCGCATAGACCTATCATTCTTCTTCACAAACAACATATGAGCACCTCAAGGAGAAACACTAGCCTAAGAGTTCCAATAATTAGTTAAGGTTTTACAATTAAAGCGAATATGAATATAACATAAAATAAGCAAATGGGCTGGTGGGTATACTGGCCCACCAACTTCTGTGTATTAATGAAACCCTATTTTTTCTAGGCTATTTTCATACATGACTGGGCCTTCTAACAACTTTTACACATGGTTGGGACTTCTTACAAATATATGTGCCATTTTCACCCACGGCTGGGCCTTCGGGCAGTCGGACTCGATGAAGGATAATGCATTATTGGGCCGTCAGTCCCCACGGCTCAGACAATTTGCGGAATCAATAAAGTGTGGGACTATGGGCCCATAGGACATGCCAAGAAGAGTGGGAAAACACATGTAAGAGTTAGATTGTACGCAAAATTATCAATAAATATAAATACATGGACATGGATAGGAAACTACACACACACACACACACACACACACACATATATATATATATATATACCTGATAATTTGTATCGTCTATGACAATCCAAGATAACGAATGAGCAGACCCAAACAAACAATAGTCCAAACGCACACAATTAAGTATTGGGCCTTTGGGTGCAAAGAATGGCAGGCAAAGGAACGAAACAAGCCCAAGACGTAATTTCTAAATTTTCTTTCAAAAGACTAAAAGAAAAGAGAACAGGCTAGTCCAATATACACAATAGGCCTGATTAATACATACACAGATATATCAACTACATCAGGTATACACTTAGACATGTAAGGGTTGGTATACTTAGGATATTCATTGTATACATGATATACATGATATACATAATATACATGAAAGGTATACATAGATATATAATTCTTCTATACACTTGGTATATATCAAGATCTATATACTATGTATTCTTCGGGGTGTATCATACCACAAACAACAAATCAGATAGAGAGTATGAGTAGATAAGCCAATATGAGCAGATTCAACATAATAAGAAAAATGGAAATTCATGGGCAATCTCTCATGATTTAAGCAAAACAACATTCAACAACTTAGGAAAAATGAAAAAAATCTAGATACAATAAGAGGAAACACGCAAGCATCTCAAACGTGATTCACATAGATAGCCGTAGGTCAAGCACACACATTTTAATGTTCAATCTCATATTTGAGTAGGCATGCCCAAAATAGGGTACAATGTCATGTAAAGGTCCAGAATAAAGATGCTAAACTATGTAGCATGCCTCACGATCTTATGATTTAGACACTCATTAGAAGGAAAATTTAGTTTGCACATGTGTTCAGAAGACACAAACAAAAACAAGTTCGCACATTAACTTCACATAAAAACATATGGAAATTTCTTTCTTAAATCAACATGAAGGGTGTATGTTTTAAATTAAAGAAAGGCAGAGGAAGTCTCAACATTCTTTCCAGATTTACACAAAGCTAAAAAGGTGAGGGACTGAACCAAAATGATTATAACACCTTAACAAGATACTAAAGGGGAACTAGACAGTAGCAACACAACAGTGCTAAGATCATTTTCAACATATATATATATACTAAACATACTCATAGACAGACCCACAAACCACAACACATAATCTTAAGTAGATGGTTTAGGCATGTATGCACAACTTGACAAGAGGCAAAGGAATTTTTCCCTACAAGGAGGCTATTCAAATCATTTATATTCACACCTAGGCATTTTGAATACCAAGTTATACCCTATACATGCTTACTTCATGAAAATAGGATTATGGGCTAACTATAAATGCACATAGAGGTTATAACATAACATGGTTCAGTAGGTGTAGAATGCTAATGCAAACACCATTTAGACAAACTCAATAAACATAGGAATGATGCAAGATGACTTAGGAAATGTAACAGTCTAATATGAACATATTTCAACATCTAAACATACGGGGCAAGTATAAGTAGATTTATGAGACAACAGAAATGATCAAATAACCAATGAAATGTAGCATTTTAGACATACAAGATTGCTTGAGTTACACTAAGCATACATAAACTATATCTTTTATCAGACATGGTAAAAATTGACACTGTAATCAGGGCACTACATGATTACAAATGATCATCAAACATGTTGATAAGTTGGCTAATTAGAAACCCATAACTCAACAAACAACTAATTCCTTTTAGGAATGAACTAGTTAAAGAAATTCAACAAGTTAGGCATACTTCAACATTTGTTGGGTCCAACATGATCATATCCTCCATAAACCACACACCAACATATAATACTTCTATTCATATTTTTTACTATCCTAAACTCACAAAACACAGATTTCATATGTATACTAGTAAGTATTCAAAGCTAAACATATCCTATACCACTCATTGATCACATGGACATGTAAACAGGTTAACAAACATATATCTAAGTCCACAAAGAAACTAAAACTGTGTCACTACTAATATGATCTCAAAACATGTTAAGAATTAAACCACAGTCACACATTCAGACCTCAACTACCCCAGATTATGACTTCTAAAAGTAAAACAAGCATCACATTATATTAATAATGCTAAATACTTAGCTAGTCTACATCATGATTTCACTAAACAAATACTAATACAACATATATAACATATTATATTAAACATGAACCTGACCAAACATATCTAAGCATTAACTAACTACACATGCTAACAAACTTAGACATTGATAGCAACACAGAATGACTACATTATCACATAATCAACAACAAAACACATAAATATGTAGAAAACAAAATTGAGAGGAATTTTGTTTACCTCTTCTATTCGTAGTCGTGAAAGAGATCTAGAGTGAAAAACTCATCCCCAATGCTCGAGACTCAGCCACACGAACAAAAACCAATTTTAGACTAAGAGAAGCCCAGAAAAATCCTAGGGTTTCTAATGTTTTCTCAAAATAGAGACTATCGCTCGGATTCTTTCATAAAATTCAAATATCCAAGACTTTATGCTCAATTTCCCAAAATTTGGATGTTAAGACTTGGTTTTGAGACTAAGGTGATGGGTTCCTTTTATAGGACCTAAAATCCTCAAACAAATCATCCAAAAATAATGTGGGAGAATCAATTTTCCTAGTT
The DNA here is from genome assembly GCA_029783415.1 of Anisodus acutangulus. NCBI lineage: Eukaryota > Viridiplantae > Streptophyta > Magnoliopsida > Solanales > Solanaceae > Anisodus > Anisodus acutangulus. The sequence goes on from CM056508.1 coordinate 27,936,495, forward strand.
TTTGATTTAAATTGAGAAACCTTGAATCTCAACCAATGAGAAATCTGATAGGACAGAGAATAAGATGAAGCTCATAAATTCTTCATCCTTGTTGAGTTTTAGCGCGGAAAAAATTAAAAGAGAAGGGATGGAGGGTATTACCTCACGTGGTGTTGCCATGGTGGGGTGGGTAAGAGCAATTAATGCTCTTACCCGAAAAAGAGGAGCCAACACTCTCACAAGTAGTCTTCACCTGAGAAATTGCCATTTTCGGCAATGACGAGTTGAGGAGAGAGGGAGAGATGACAAGTGGCGCCTAGGGTTTTTTCCCTTTAGGCAAAATGAAAGGGGTAAAGGGCCTTACCCTATTTTGTTGTTTTAAGAGTGCTTTGGACTGAGTCAGGTCCAAATCGTACTGGGCTCAATCGAATTGAAAAAGAAATGGCCTAATTTGTTTTATATAAAGGGAGGTTGGGCTAGATTTTGCAAATTAATACACAAATTAATTTAAGAAATAGCCAATTTAAAATCAATTGTTGTCTTTTTACCTTTTAGCCACAGAGTCTTTGTGAACCCATCCCACTTTCGTTCTTCTATTTCTTGTTCTTAGTTCAAACTCTTAGTTGAATTATTTCTTGATCCGTTTATTCATTCAATTCACAGTTGGCCAAATTGGCCAATTTAAAATCATTTTGAGGCTAAAATTGAACAAAATAAAACATAAGATCATTCATAATTAAAAATCCAATTGAGGAATAAAATTCCGGGTAACTTTCTGTATTCCTTAAGGTTAGAGGTGAAGCTTACTTCCTGCGGAAGTGAGATGCTATTTGACATCTTATTTAATTTATAAAAAAATCTTAATTTCACGGAGTAAGATATTAATTCATTTATAATAATTAATTTAGGCAATTAATTAGACAATTGTCTTCTTTAATATGTAAAAATTGATAAATATTTCTTAAAAATATGTAAAAATAAACAAATGATATAAAATAATATATTTGACGATAACTTACCAATAAAATGGCAAAATGTCATAGAGAAAATTTTATAAAATCATTTTGCTTCATAAAATGCGTATCTTACTCCGTTCATGTCTTAGGAACTTTGAATAATTAAATGAAATATTAGAGGGTAAAAATTAGGTTTTAACAACTGACCATTCGTTGTTCAGGGATGGCAGGACCATCCACGAACAATGAAATTTGACAAATCTGATTTTTACCGACCAAATCAAGATGCTTCTCATTTTTTTGTGCAATTTTCTAGGATTGTAGTCGGACCTTAGTTTCTAGGTTTCCTACATATCTTAAGCTATATGAGAATTTAGGCCACATATAGTTTGACTCAATAACGACTCAAAAGTTATTTTGATTGTTTTACCTTGAAATTCCAAAATTACCCTCTCCGATCTCTTATTTGCTTGTTCGTGACTCGCGGAGATGGGCGACACAGTTTCCTAGGTGGTCGGATAGGTTCGATAACATTGGTAGGTTTGAGAAATTACAAGTTAAGAGAGTGGAGAAGTTTGACCTATAGTTGACTTTTAGGAAAATGTGCTCCATTCATAGTTTCATTAGTTCCATTAGCTCCGGAATGATATTTATGACTTAGTCGAGTCTTTGGTTTGATTCCCGAGGTAACCTAGTGAGTTTTGGGAGTTTAGTTGTAAAATTGTGAAAGTTGAGTTTAAGAGTTGACTTTAGGCAAACCCAAGCCTTAGAGATTGTTTCTGGGAATTCCGAGTGCACGAGCGTGTCCGAAATGTATTTTATGGTAATAATACATGTTTGGTTTATGTTATTTGGCTTTCGAATGATTTATGAGTATTGGATCAGAGTTAGGGAGAAATCAAACATTTTCTGGGTTAACTGTTCTGGTTTCCTTCTTCACTATCAAGAGGGAGGAAGCGCGATCGCGGGTTTGGTGAAACCAAGCTATTGCGATCATGGGGGTAGTGGTCGCAGTCGCATGGACACGCTCTTGGGGAAGAGTTGAGTCGCGGTGCTTCACAATCGCGTTATTCTATCCGCGATCATAATGAGTCCAGTGGGGTCGAGTTGGGTTAGCCAACGAAATCGTGTGCTGGGTATCACGATCGTTATAAAGGCACTATAGAAACAATTATTTAAGCCCTACACCGAACCATTTGTTTCCATTTTCCATTTTCCATTTTCCATTTTCCATGTCCTTAAGAACATTTTGGGTAGATTCAAGGTGGATACTTGAGGTTCTTTATCTAGGTAACTTCTAAATCCTAATCTTAGTCAATTATATTGATGTATTCCATTATTATAGGCTTGAATCCATGTTTGGAAAAGCAAAATTGACTATGTTGAGAATAAGAGAGTATTAATTGAGAATTTGGGGTTAATTAGTGAACTATTGTTATGGGTAATGTATATTAATGATGTAATTGACTAGTAGATGTTAATTAATTGACCAATTGCATGCTTAAACCTTTTTAAAGAATTGGGGAAAATTCTATAGTTTTGAATTGAGAATTTTTCCTTATCTTGAAATTGAGGACCCAATTGGGGTCCGTTGTTAAATTAACTTGGTATTATGCCTAGCTAGAATATATGGATCATATTTGGGTAGAAAAGTTTGTATTTTGGTAATGTGTGCCTGGGGTTCTTTTGTAAACTAGCTTGGGGATTATGGGTATCGACTAGACCGTAATCTTATATTATCGATATGATTGATCAGAGTGGGATCATAAGGAGGCGCTACAAAAGAGGAAATATACCACGTGACTTCTTCACTCTATCTAGGAAAGTTAAGACTTTCTTGACTCTAGTGTAGCGTTACGTATTGGCATGTATTATAATGAACTGAAGAGAGTAATGGGATTTGGGGGGCCCGTATTAGTGAGGTGACGAGCACTAATATGAGTACCGAGTGAACTTAATTGGGTAATTAATGAATCGTAAGGAGTTTATGTGTTTAGCATTCGGGCCATGATGTGCGGTGAAAGAGTCCGCTTAGGTTGGTATGATTTCTATTTACTTGGGGTTGTAGCCATTTGATATGATATTATGATTTGACTTGTCATGCATTCATCACTCCACATCTCTTCTGAACTCTTGAATGGAAACTGATAAACACTGATGAAACTGATTATACTGATTGCATGGTGTACGCATATCCATATCATTCATACATTCTATTGTTGGCATTGGTTTAATGATATGTTATTGAGAAATGACTTGGATATTCGGGTAAAGGATATGGTACATGATTACGATAGTGATGACTGTTGATGCCACTTCAGCTATAGAGCTGGTATCCGATGGGATATTTTGGATGGGTATATGGACCTCATGAGTCCCACATGGGTCACATGAAGCAGCTATTGTAGCAGCGTATGTATACTGAGTACATATGGGCATTGCATACATATATATCATCTGCATTGCATTCATCCTCATTTTGATATGTATTTGATGCTGTGTGTACTCGATGTTGTCTCATAGACTACTTGATCTAGTGACTTGTTAGAAGAACTATTGATACTTGAGACTTGTAACTATTGTGGAGATGTGAGGTTTGATGGGACTAGATACTCGATTGTGGGGTTTAGGCTGAATCTTGTGCGAACTTGAGATTAAGCGAGAACTTGTACATTATTGAACTGTAGATTTAATATTAGGTTGGTTAAATAATTATGCCTAAGTGACTAATTAGTAGAGGTATCAGAAATCACCAACCTTCACCACCATTATAGCTAGGGTCGGTCGATGCTGCTGTTGAGTACACATGCTTCCCATACTCACTCTACGCTTGGTGAACTCTATGTACATGTACTGAGCCAAGAGGTGACGGAGTAGCTTATCGTGATTAGTCCGAGGTGACCATTTGGAGACTTCAAAGTGAGTCGCTGATGCATTCCCGACACTGGAGCTCTTTATCTATCTTTACATTTCTGTCATTTACTTTCGGATAGTGTTGATATGTCAGTTCAAACTTTTGTTCATATTAGAGCTTTGTAATATGACTACCGGATCTGTATTTGTGGGTTTCTTCTGACTTTGTATTTCTATTTAAAGAGTTGTTAATTACTTCTCTTCTACTTCTTTAATTTCCGCATTTATTTATGTATATTCTTAGGTTGTATGAGTAGGGTTCGCCTACGGGTTAGGGTAGGTGCCCTCATGACATAATGGGATTTTGGGTCATGACAATTTGGTATTAGAGCACTAGGTTGATGGTTTCATGAGTATATAAGTGATGTCTAGCAGAGTCTTGCAGATCGGTACGAAGAGCTCCATACCTATCTTCGAGAGGCTATAAGACATGTAGGAAAATTTCACTCTTTCGTGCGATTCGATGATGATTGAATTCTAAATCTCTTTGTTTCACTCTTTCTCACAGATGGTCAAGACTAGATCAGCCACAAGAGGAGATGATGATCCAATACCTATACCCGCACCCGTTGTCAGAGATGGTGTACAGGGTAGGAGAAGAGGTAGATGTAAATGTAGAGGTAGGGGTAGACCTAGAGTTACAGCCTGAGGCCAAGCACCTGCAGTTGCTCGGGCTCGTGATTGAGTAGAGTCTCTGTGGCGTGAGGCTATTCCAGAGGATGATAAGGTTCATGTTGAGGAGGATAAGTAGGGTCAGACTGATGGGGCCAGACATGATCAGATGCCCACAGATTTAATTGCTATGCCAGTACTTCAGGATACCTTGATTCAGATGATGAGCTTCTTGAAGTCTATAGCTTAGAGTGTCCATCTAGTTACTTCTGACAGATCTCATACTAGCATCGGATGACAAACTCCTGACCATGCTGCTATGCTCGGATTTCAGACACCAGAGATTCATCCAGCACTTGTTAGAATCTATCTATTTCTTGGTGTGTCTATACATGGTCTTGCTACACCTCCAGCTGCACATCCTGCTATATCTATTGAGGAGTAGACGTTGTTTTAGAGGTTCAGGAAGTTGGATCATCCTAGATATGATGGGGATATCGAGGATGATGCTTATGAGTTCTTGATTAGTTTTCATGAGAGGTTGCACAACCTTGGACTATTAGAGTCCTATGGTGTTGATTATATTACTTTCCAAATGGTTGGGCATGACAAGAAGTGGTAGATGTTTTATCTTTAGTCCATACTAGTAGGGTCCCCTCCTATGACTTGAGTTTTATTCACCCAGATCTTCTTGGAGAAGTTTGTGCCTCACAATGTCAGATAGAGGATACAAGCTCAGTTTGAGGGTTTACGCCAGAGGCATATGTTTGTGATCGAGTATCAGACACGTTTCCATGCATTATATCGCCACACTTTAAAAAAATTTATCTGATGAGGCTGAGAAGGTGAGGAGGTTCACCAATGAGTTGGTATGCCCTCTTCGGTTGATTGCAACATATATAGATGCCACATGTTCCACCTTCTAGCAGATCATTGATGACGTAAGAGAGGCTGTGTTTATGTAGAAAGAGGATTGGGGGAATAGAGTGGTCAAGAGGCCTCGTCATAGCGCTCAGGGATTTACCTCGTCTGGAGGTAGGGGTTATTATGGTGGAGGACACCACCGTTCGAGTGCTAGGCCAGTTATTACTGCTATGCCTACATTAGAGGCGGGCCAGTCTTTTCGTACTTCCTATGGTTCGGGGTAGTTGACCTTGAGTTCCTATTGGCCCTCTGGCCATGGTGTTAATACCTATGCTAGTTCATCTTCTTCTCAGCCGACAGCAGGTTCGAGAGAGTGTTATGAGTGTGGTGACTTTGGGCATTTCAAGAGAGATTGCCCTAGACTTAGGCGTGATGGCCATCACTAGGGTTCTCAAGGCTTAGGATCTAGAGTGGTTGGGCAGCGGGCTAGAGGTGGGTACCAGGGTGCTAGAGGTAGTGCTTAGGGCGGTATAGGTGGCCCTCAAACAGGTCGGGGTGGTGCTCAGTCCGGCCAAGTGGCGGACGTATGGGTGCTCAAACTGTGGGTGATTGTGACTATTTTTATGCTTTTCCAGGCAGATCCGAGGTAGAGGCCTCTGATGTTGTGATCACATGTACTATTTTAGTTTGCCATCGACCTGCTATAGTTTTATTCGATCCAGGGTTTACCTATTCTTATATGTCTCCCTATTTGGCATTGAGGTTGAATTTGATGTGTGGGTCTCTAGCCATGTTTATTCATGTTTCTATGCCTGTTGGAGATTCTGTAGTGGTAGATCAGACTTATTTGGGTTGTGTAGTTACATTGATAGGGTATGATACTCATGTAGATTTGAAAGTTTTGAGTATGGTAGATTTTAAAAGCTATTTTGGGTATGGACTGGTTAGCTCTGTATCATGCTATCTTAGATTATTATGCCAAGACCATTACCTTAGCCATGCCGAGTATTCCTCAGTTACTTTGGAAGGGTACTCTTAGCCGGTGTTCGAAGAAAGTAATCTCATTCCTTAAAGCTCAAAAGATGGTAGAGAAGGGGTGTATTTCTTATTTGGCGTATGTTCATGATACAAAGACACCTCCATTGGAGTTAGTTCTAGTAGTTTGGGAGTATTCAGAGGTGTTTCTCACCGACCTTACCGGTGTTCCTCTAGAGCATGATATGGATTTCTGTATTGACATAGAGCTGAGTGCTCAACCTATTTCTATTATGCCATATCGGATGGCGCCGACCAAGTTGAGAAAGTTGAAGGAGCAATTGCAAGATTTATTGAGTAAGGGGTTTATTCAACCCAGTATTTCACCATGGGGTGCTTCGGTGTTGTTGGTAAAGAAGAAATATGGGTCTATGCGTATGTGTATTGATTATAGGAAACTGTACAGGGTGACTATCAAGAACAAGTATCTGATACCGCATATTGTTGACTTATTTGATCAGCTACAGGGTGCTGCAATCATTTCCAAGATTGTTTTGAGGTCCAATTACCATCAGTTGAGGATTAGGGCCAAGGATGTTCTTAAGACGGCCTTTTGGACTCGATATGGGCATTATGAGTTTATGGTGATGTCTTTTCGATTGACGAATGAGCCTACAACCTTTATGGAGTTGATGAATGAGGTGTTCCGACCTTACTTGGATTTATTTGTGGTGGTATTCATCGATGACATCTTGATCTATTCTAGGAGCGAGGGGAAGCATGAGCAGCATTTGAGGATCGTTCTTGGTATTCTGAAGGAAAAGAAACTTTGAGCAAAATTTTCAAAGTGTGAGTTATGGCTTAGTTCGGTAGCTTTCTTGAGGCATGTGGTGACCAAATATGGTATTATCATAGATCCTAAGAAGATTGAGGCAGGTCAAAGATTAGGTTCATCCCACTTCAGTCATTGAGGTTCGGAGTTTTGTTGGCCTTGCAGGGTATTATCAGCGATTCGTGGAGGGATTTTCATCTATTGCTACTCCATTTACTAGATTGACCCAAAATGATTTAGCCTTTTAGTGGTCCAAGAAGTGTGAGGTGAGCTTCAAAAAGCTCAAGACCGTATTGACTACCACCCTAATTTTGACATTGCCAGTTGAAGGAGAGAGTTTTACTATGTATTGTGATGCTTCTGAAGTGGGTCTTGGGTGTGTTTTGATGCAGAAAGGGAAGGTAGTATCCTATGGTTCAATTGATGGTTCATGAGAAGAATTATCCCACCCATGACTTAGAGTTGGCAGTGATCATGTTTGCCTTGAAGATTTTGAGGCACTATCTCTGTAGTGCGCATTGTGAGGTTTACACCAACTATCGTAGTCTTCAGTACTTGTTCAATCATAAGGACCTTAATTTGAGACAACGTAAGTGGTTGGAGATTTTGAAGGATTATGACATGACTATATTTTACCACCTGGGTAAAGCGAATATGGTGGTGAATGCCTTAAGTCGCAAGGAGGTGAGCATGGGTAGTTTGGCTATATTGCGCATGGAAGATCACCCTATGGATATGTATGTTCAGTCTTTGGTAAATCAGTTTATTAGGCTTGATATTTTAGAGCCTAATATGGGATTAGTTTGTGTGGAGGCGCGATCTTCCTTGTTGGAGCAGATTAGATCCCAACAATTTGATGATGCTTAGTTGTGCAAAATCCATGACAAGGTATTGCGGGGAGAGGCAAAGAAGTTTGTGATTGATAGCGAGGGTGTTTTGAGGATCAATAGTTGAATTTGTGTTCCTAGGGTGGGTGATGTGACTAGATTGATCATGGAAAAGGCCCATGGTTCAAAGTATTACATACATCAAGGAGCTACGAAGATGTACCGTGACTTAAGACAACATTATCGATAGTGTACAACAAAGAGGGACATAATGGAGCTTGTGTCTCGGTGTTTGAATGGCTAGCAAGTAAAATATAAGCACCAAAGACTTGGTGGTGTGCTTTAGAGGATGCCCATTCCTGAGTGGAAGTGGGAGATGATTGCCATGAATTTCGTGTTAGGATTGCCCCGTACCTTGGGCAAGTTCGATGTTATATGGTCATTGTGGACAGATTGACCAAATCAGCCCATTTCATTGCTATAATTTTTAGAATTTGACTAAGATTTACATTCGAGAGATAGTTCGATTGCATGGGGTTCCTATTTCTATCATTTCTAACTGGGGTACGCAGTTCACTTCTCATATTTGGTGGTCCACGCAGAAGGAGTTGGGTACTAGAGTGGATCTTAGTATAGCCTTTCACCCTCAGACCGATGGACAATTTGAGAGGACTATTCAGGTTCTCGAGGACATGTTGCAAGCCTATGTGATTGACTTTAGGGGTCACTGAGACCAGTTTCAACCTTTGGCGAAGTTTGCTTACAACAACAGTTACCATTTGAGTACTGATCTGGCACCGTTTGAGGCCTTGTATGGTAGGAGGTGTCGTTCTCCCATCGGGTAGTTTGACACTTTAAAGGTTTGACCTTAGGGTACTGATGTTCTAAGATAATTACTAGATAAAGTTAAGTTGATTTATGACCGGCTTCTCACAACCAGAGCATATAGAAGTGTTATGCGGACTGGAGAGTTCGTCCTTTGGAGTTTATGGTTCGTAAGCGGGTATTGCTGAAGTTTCATCCATGAAGGGTGTGATAAGGTTTGGGAAGAAAGGCAATCTTAGCTTGAGATTTATTGGCCATTTTGAGATTTTGGACAGAGTTGGCGATGTGGGCTATGGAGGAACCACCCAGTGGAGGAGGCTACATGAGAGACCGAGTCTGATATGCGGGCTAACCACTCCGAGGTATTTGAGAGTCTAGGTATTCCCTTTTTTTATCGTTCAAGGACAAACATTTGTTTTAGTTGTACCTGATGTAACGACTCAAAAAGTTATTTTTCTTATTTTACCTTGAAATCCCCAAATTACCCTCTCTGAGCCCTTATTTGCTTGTTTATGACTCGTGCGGATGGTGGCATAGTTTCCAAGGTGGTCGGGTAGGTTTCGAACCCACTTTGGTAGGTTTGACAAATTACAAGTTAAGAGAGTGAAAAACTTTGATCTATAGTTGACATTTGCGTAAACGTGCTCCGTTTGTAGTTTTGTTGATTCCATTAGCTATGAAATGACGTTTATGATTTAGTCGAGCCTTTGGTTCGGTTTCTGAGGCAAGACGATGAGTTTTGGGAGTTTAGTTGTAAAATTGTGAAAATTGAGTGTAAGAGTTGACTTTAGTCAAACCTGAGTCTTAGAGATCTTTTTTGGTAATTCTGAGTGTGCGAGCGTGTCTGAAATGTATTTTCTGATAAGAATACATGTTTGGTTTGTGTTATTTGGCTTCCGAATGATTTTCAAGTGTTGGATCGAAGTTGGGGAGAAATCAACATTTTCTAGTGTCAGCTATTCTGGTTTCCTTCTTGGCTATCATGAGGGAGGAAGTGTCATCGCCGACCTTGGTAAAAGCAGGCTCTCGAGATCGCGTGGACACACGCCTGTGGGAGGACTAAGTCGCGGTGTTTCGCGATCGCATGGTCCTGTCCGCGATCACGATGAGTCCAACGAGGTTGGGTCGGGTTAGCCTACGCGATCGCGTACATGGTCTTGCAATCGTAATGAAGGCATTGTAGCAGCAATGATTAATGTTATAGACTGAACCATTTGTTCTCATTTTCCATTTTCTAAGTCCTTAAGCACATTTTGGGGAGATTCAATGTGGATATTTGAGGTTCTTCATCAAGGTAACTTCTAAACCATAATCTTAGTCAATTATACCGATGTATTCCATTATTATAGGCTTCAATCCATGTTTGGGATAGGAAAATTGACTATGTTGAGAATAAGAGAGTCTTAATTGAGCTTTTGGAGTTAATTAATAAACTATTGTTATGGGTATTTTATATTAATGATGTAGTTGACAAGTAGATGTTAATTAATATACCAATTGCATGCTTAAACCTTTTTTAAGAATTGGGAGATATTCTAGGGTTTTGCACTAGCGATTTTGCCTTATCTTGAAATTGAGGACCCAATTGGGGTCCTTTGTTAAATTAACTTGGTATTATGATCTAGCACATATGGGTCCTATTTGGGTAGAAAAGTTTGTATTTTTGTAATGTAGGCCCAGGGTTCCTTTGTAAATTAGCTTGAGGATTATGGGTATCGACTAGACCGTAATCTTATATTATCAATATGATTAATCAGAGTGGGCTTGTGAGGAGACGCTACGAAAGGGGAAAGCTACTACGTGACTTCTTCGGATCTATCCAGGCAAGTTGAGACTTTCTAGACTCTAGTATATAGCGTTACGTATTGGTATGTGTTGTAATGAACTGAGAGGAGTAATGGGGATTTGAGGGTCCCGTATTAGTGAGGTGACGAGCACTAATACGGGTACTGGGTAAACTTAATTGAGTAATTAATGAATTAGAAATATGCATGCGAATGAATTTATGTGTTTAGCCTTCGGGCCATGATGTGCAGTGAAAGAGTCCGCTTAGGTTGGTATGAGTTCTCTTTCTTGGGCTTGTAGCTATTTGATATGATATTATGATTTGACTTGTTATGCATTCATCACTCTACATCTCGTCTGAACTCTTGAATGGACAGATAAATACTAATTTAACTGATTATGTTGATTGCATGGTGTACGCATATCCATATTGTTCATACATTCTATCATTGACATTGGTTTACTGATATGTTATTGAGAAACAACTTGGAAAGTCGGGTAAGGGATATGGTATATGATTACAAGAGTGATGACTGTTGATGACACTTCAGCCATAGAGCTCATATCCGATGGGACATTCTGGATAGGTATATGGACCTCATGAATCCCCTATGGGTCACATGAAGCAGCTACTATAGCAACATGTTTATACCGGATACATATGGCCTTTGCATATATACATATCATCTGCATTGCATTCATCTTCATTTTGATATGTATTTAATGCTGTGTGTACTCGGTGTTGATGTCTGATAGACTACTTGATCCTGTGACTTGTTAGAATAACAATTGATACTTGAGACTTGTAACTGTTGTGAGGTTGAGTTTTGAGGTTTGATGGGACTAGACACCCGATTATGGGGTATAGGTTGAATCTTGTGCGAACTTGAGATTAAGAGAGAACTTGTACATTATTGAACCATATATTTACTGTTAGGTTGGTTAACTAATTATGCCTAAGTGACTAACTAGAAGAGAGGTATCGGAAAGCACAACCCTCGCCACCGTTATAGCTAGGATCGATCGATGATGCTATTGAGTACACGTGTTTCCCGTACTCACTCTATGCTTGCTGCACTCTATGTGAAGGTACCGAGCCAGAAGGTGATAAAGTAGTTGATCGTTCTTAGTCCGAGGTGACCATTTGGAGACTTCAGGGTGAGCCACTTATGCATTCCCGACACTAGAGCTCTTTATCTATCTTTACATTTCTGTCATTTACTTTTGGACAGTGTTGCTATTTTAGTTTAGACTTGTGTTCGTATTAGAGCTTTGTACTCATGACTACCAGATATGTATTTGGGGTTTTCTCCAGACTTTGTATTTCTATTTAAAGACTTGTTAATTACTTCTCTTCTATTTTTTTAATTTCCACATGTTCTTAGGTTGTATGAGTAGGGTTCGTCTACGGGTTAGAGTAGGTGCCTTCATGGCATAATGGGATTTTAGGTCATGACAGACTCGATGAAGACTAAATATAGAAAAAAACTTTTAAATCAACTCTTGTTGGAATGTGTCCGGCTCTCTGGTATTGAGTTCGCTTACATAGCCTAGTTTCCGAAATCAGGTCACTTGTAGTTTGACTCAATCAGACAAAAAGGTTCTTACTTATGCGGGAACTTCTCTAAAAATAAAAGAAAAGCAAGTGTGACTGAGCGTGGTATGGAGTAGCTTCTGACTCCTGTCCAGATAGCTTGACTCTCGTGGTACCCTGTCTCGACTGTCTGTGCAAGAAAATTTTCCACGTTGCTCCGTATGCATATGGATTTGGCTTGACTGGATGGCACTCTGAGCAGCTCTGAACCTATTTTTATCTGCCCGGTAACATAGTGAGATGTTGTTTTTGATTTTGATTTTTGGGTTGGTGTCTCATTGACATTGCTTCACCCTTGTTGTGGAAGAATGACTCTCTCGACATTCTTATATGGCCCGCTTTGCTAAGCAGATTTCATGTCATCTTGATTTTCGAAATGAATACTATGGTCTCCTTGACCAAATTTACATTGTTCTGACTCTTGGATCGAATACAACGGCCTCTTGACCAAATTTATATCGCCTTGACTTTTTGAAGATGAATAATGTCATCTCCCTGACTGGATTTACCACACCTTGACTTTGGAAGACAAATACTGTGGTTTCTGATCAGATTTATATCGTCTTGACCTTCGGAGCGAATATTGCGGCTTCATGGCCTGACTTACATCGCCTTGACTTTGAGAATGAATACTGCGGTCTCCCTGACCAGATTCACACCGTTTTGACCCTTGGAGTGAATAATGCAGTCTCTTGACCGGATTTATATTGCCTTGATTTTTGAGAACGAATACTGCAGTCTCCCTGATCGAATTTACACAGTTCTGACCATTAGAGTAAATACTGTAGTCTCTTGATTGGATTTACGTTCCCTAACATTTGAAGATGAATACTGTGGTCTCTCTGACCGCATTCATATCATCTTGACCTTTCGGAGAGAAGACTATGGCCTCTTGACTGAATTTACTTTGCCTTGACTTTGAGAACGAATATTGTAGTCTCCCTGACCGGATTTACAATGTTTTGACACTTGGAGTGAATAGTGAAGTCTGTTAACCAGATTTATATTGTCTTGATTTTTGAGAACGAATATGGCGGTCTCCCTGACTAGCTTTACATCATTTTGATGTTGAGAAGGAATACTGCAGTCTCTCTAACCGGATTTATATCATCTTGATGTTGAGAATGAATATTACAGTCTCTCTGACCGGATTTACACCGTTCTAGACTCTCTGAGTGAATATTGTAGCCTCATGACCGAATTTATATTGCCTGACTCTGGAAATGAATATTGCGATCTCCCGGACCGGTTTTACATCGTCTTGATGTTGAGAACGAATACTGTGGTGTCCTTGACCGAATGTACACTATTTTGAACTCTCTGAGCGAACACTGTGACCTCCTGATCGAAATATATCGCCTGACTCTTTGGCAAACACTGCAGCCTCCTGATCGGATTTAAATCGCCTATCTCTTTGGGCGAACATTGCGACTTCTTGATTGGATTTACATTTATTTAATTTTTGAAGACGAATACTACAGTCTCCCTAATCGAATTTACATCATTTTCGCTTTTCTATGGTTCTCATGGTCGGATTCTTCTTCTTTGTCCTTCGTGTAGGCTATGATCCTCTCAGTCGAATTACCATTTCGTTCATTCTTCGGTTGTGACCCTCTCAGTCAGATGGCCGTTTTGTCATTTTGTTGGCTGTAACCCTCTCTGTCTGATTGCCATTTCATCCATTTTTGTAGGCTGTGACCCTCTCGGTCGGATTTCCATTTAATTTGTTGTGGGCTATGACCCTCTCGGTTAGATTTCCCTTTTGTTAATTTATTGTGGGATGTGACTCTCTCAGTCAAATTGCCTTTTCATTCGTTTGTGTAGCCTTTTTGACTTTGTTTATGCTGGTTGTGGCATTTTCCCCTTTTGTAGCCCTGTTGGCTAGATTCTGCTGCTCTTGAAGATCTTCGGGTTGTTGATCTTACCTTGTTCTGAAAACATGTACAAACGGGTTAGTGAAACATGCTGCCGCCTTCCAGTGACAGGTCAAACCTGCGTCCATAGAAATACTATTAGTTTTAATCAAGGTTAGCTTGAGTCATAGGTTCTTCCGTCCGTCTACTTTTTACCCCTCGGCTGCGGTCTCGGTAGCACGAGATTTTGAGTTTAGTAAGAAAATATTTTGAGTATTTAAAACGTATTGGTTTAGGAAAATTGTTGACACCTACTTTTTACCCTCCAATAATTTTATTTAATTATTCAAGGTTCTCGAGTCACTGACGGAGTGAAATATACTTTTTACAAAGCAAATATGATTTTACAAAATTATTTCAGGAGTATTTTTTATTTATTTAATTGATAATCATATAAAACAGACAATATTTTAGCCATTTGTATTGTCATACATTTGACAAAATATCACTTGGTATATATATATATAGTATAACATGTCATAGTTTTACACAATTTTGATCATTAATCATAATTTTAGAATTTTAAATGACAATTAAATATAATTTCTTTAAAAGAATTCACAATATTAAAGGATTAATGTTCCGCTCCGTCAAAGTCCGAAAATTGACTAATTAAATAAGATAAGAGAATTACACCTCAAATTTAAGTCATTTTAAAATAAAAGGATTTTATGTGAGCTTAAATTTCCTGAGCTCTAATTAGTGTCAAATGCGGGATTAATTTAAATCTCATGATTTAATTAGATTATTTACGAAATTATTTGGTTAACTTTTAATTTAAATTATGGCCACAATTAATTAAGACCACCTAAAAGACTTGGACATATCCCCTTCCCTTTAAATTTCTCAGCTGAGTCCAAGCTAAAATAGCCCAGGCCCAGCCCACTCGGTAACTAAAATAACCAAGGGCGTAATGCCCCTTCACTTTTACGCCTAAGGGTTGAAGGAAACCCTAAGCGTCGCTACTCTCTCTCCTTGTCACATTGCTGTTAATGACAAAATGCCAGGCTACGTGCTTTTCTCTGTATTTCTACTTGGATAGAAGAGGAAAAGGCAATAAATGCATTCGTCCCTTATCTATACGCATGCCGTCGGTACACCACCATCCCCCTGGTGAAGTTCACCCCTCCTTCTATTTTTTTTGTGAGTATTTATTGCTTTCTGTCTGATTAGAATTTGAACTCTACATTTCTATTGGTCGAGAACCCCATTGGAGGGAATTTTCACCCCAAAAGGGAGTTCCCCCACACCGGATTGATTGTCTCAGCTATGGTTTGACGTTCTCCTATAAATATAGACCTTTATCCTTCATATTAAGGGTCCGAAACTTGATTATTAAGCATTCACATTGATTGAAAGCTTTAATTGAGTTTAAATTGGTTAATTTTCTTAAGTTGGGATGCAAACCATTTTGGGGGAACATATAATTAGTTAATTGGCTTTAAATTTGTAAAACCGTTGTCTTTTCGTGTGATTTGTGAGCTCGAGATCGTCAGAGTGAAGAACAATGTTAAACTTCGATCCTAGGCTGCCTTCACACAATATAAACACATTTCCTTTTTAATTTCTCTATTTTATTTAAGGTATGTGATCTGTCATATATGTTTATTAAGCATGTTTAGTTAAGATTAGTTACTATTTGCGATTATTTGGTTAATTATTAGCATGTTTAGTGCTCGTTATTTTGAATGTTAGGTATGTTTAGTTAAGATTAAGGGTTGTTTGTGTTCACTAGGTTAATGTTCACCATGTTTTGACTAATGGTAATCACTGTTAGAGTCCATGGTTATGATTATTTGTGTATGTGATTAGTTAAATACTCATCACATTAGTGTAAGATAGTGTAGACATGTATCAATCCTTGAGGTTATATGACTTATGATTGAACTGCTTCATGATTAGTTTAGCCTATTGTATTTGACTATAATCACTGTTTGGTGTCTATTAAGCATGACTAGTTAGGTGAGATGTTCATCATATTATTTTAAGAATTTTTTTAGTCATGTGTAGATTGTTATAGTTAATTTAATACTCAATCTTGTTAGTTTTAAGAGTTAATGAGTTGAATATGTGAGCATGTGACCTGTTCTGGCTGTGTGTTGTTCATATCAGTTTGAAATATGTTGAATCATGTGTGGACTTGTTTGTGTTGGAATAATGCCTAGTATATCAATTTGGAGTTTAGTTTTATGAACATGTTATTATAGTTGCTTGCATAATGTGTAAGTTAGTCTTTGAAAATCATGACTGGTTTGAATGTGGTGTAAATGCCTATATTATATCACCTAGTCTCTGTTTAAGTTAAAAAATGATCTAACATGTTTGGCGTGTAAGCTCAGTTAGTATATTTAATTAAGGATGGCCATAACTTAGTATAAAGGTGCTTTTATAACCATATTAGGATCACTTAATAGATTTAAAAATGGATTCGCTATAGTTGAATGAACACACATATGGTCCAAATAAGACAAAGAAATGACCTTAGTATGCATTTAAGGGAGTCCTGTGGTTTCTAGTGCAGTAGAAGGGCTGTCACATCTAGGTGATGAACTATGACACCTCTAGAAGTCATTAGGGGTCTGTTTAGGATGAAATTTAGAATTAAATAGGTTAAAACATGATGAGTCATGGATATATGGCTAAAGATAAAATTATTTGAACCCTTAGATGCCATAATTTTCACATAGAGTGTCTCACTGGTCTTCATACTTAGCCATATTTATTTGTGAGTTTAAGAGGGTTTCTTTATCATTCCATGTCTATCATGTACATGGTTTGATAGTTGTGCCTAATATGAACTTAAACTATATGTTTGAGTATTTAGTTATTCCTGTTGCCTACTTACATGTTTCATTAAATCAAGATGTTGTGCATTTGTTTACCTCTGTGCCTCTCCTGCTTTATAAAGACTAGTCTGAATTTTAAAATACCTCATGTCAATAAGTAAATCGGAGCAGTTTTTGCCTCTATGTGTTGGTGTTTTGTTGTCTAAAGTGTTGGTCAATAAACATTTTGGTATACAGGTTGTATACTTTCATATACTCAGTATATGAAAGTTTATAGTCTGTATATCATTTTGTATATCACTCATAGAGGCCATGTCATGAATGCTTTGGGCCAAATCCAGTTATCTGCTTCTTCTCCCCCCCTCATTACTTGTAGCTACTTGAGCTGAATACATGTTAAAATTAAATGCACTTTATCGTGGGCTATTTGTGCGTTTATTTTATATGGTAAGTCCCAAGATACTCTCTAACTTGGGCTTTTGTTTTCCCATTGTGCGTTTCTGCTGCATTACCACGAATATTGCATACTTGGCTGATTGGGCTGAGGCCAAATCAAATGAATTCTGATTGAGATTAATGCAAGGGAAGCAAACATTTGCATTGAAGGCCCAACTATGGGTAAAAATAGACAAATGGTGGGCTTCGATAGGCCCACCAGTCTAGGCCCACATATATATATATATATATATATATATATATATATATATATATATATATATATATATATATATATATATATATATATATATTTATTTATTGTAATAGAACTACTTTTATAATATTGAAACTTTTACTTATGGTTATGAATCTAGGATAGACAAACGATTCGTGGATCATTTAGCTAGATTACCAAAGTTAGATTTTCAAAATACCTTGTTCAAATCTGAAATCTGAATAAGAGAACTATTTTGGACCGAAAAAATGAATTATGTTTGGGTATAAAATCTGAGAACAAAACTAATTTTTGTGCTTTAAATTCAACTTGGAATTTGGGGTTCAACGGGACTAAGTGTTAACATTTGAAAGACCCAGAATTGGGCCTGAGTGACTCAAGATAAATGGACTGCTGCCAATGTTGGGCTAAAATTAACTTTTACAGAGTTAAGGTTGCAAGCTAAGCCCAATAAAAAATGATTCTTGACTTCAAAAGCTGTCTCAGACTTGAGTTTGGTTAATGGTTTTGGACAAGTTGGAATATGGTTGATTTGGGGAATATGTCATGCAAGAATAAACATATTTGGGTTTTTTCTAATGATATGATCGGGTCACAAATGGACTGCTTACGTATCCCGCCTTAGGGGAAATCAGGTCATTGCGTAGTTCATACACATGAAAAATGAAGTCATTTTGATTTTCTTTCTATTACAAGGAAAAGACTAGAGCCTTTCACGGGTCCCTCTACATAACTCTGTTACAAGAGACAAGTCTTGACGTAGTGATTACAAGTAAAGAAAATGAGATTACATAGAAAGCATGCATTCACGCATAATATCTCTTGACTGCGTCCGAGTTGATTGCTTTGGGCCATTCTTGGCAATCTATTTCAGCTAAAAACAGTGCTCCTCGTGAAAACACTTTGCGGACTATGTAAAGACCTTGCCAATTCAGCGCAAATTTTCCTTTGTACTCGTCTTGATGAGGGAATACTCTCTTGAGCACCAATTTTTCAATCTGAATGATTTGGGCTCTGACCCATTTGTTGAAGGCGCGTGCTATTCTTTGCGGGTATAGCTGGCCATGACACACAATGATCATTTGTTTTTCATCAATTAAGGCCAGTTGTTCATACCTTTTTCAAACCCATTCTGCATTATCCAACTCTGCTTCTTGGATAATCCAAAGTGACGATATCTCGACCTCGGTCGGGATGATTGCTTATGTGCCGTAGACTAGCTAGTACAGTGTAACTCCTGTTGAAGTTATGGTTGTGGTTCTGTACCCAAGGAAAGCATAAGGCAATAATTCGTTGAATTATCTGATCTTCTGCCTTACCGGTGCAAACCCAAAGTTTATCAGTAACTTGTGTGCCACTATATCTTTACTCAAGCCGGGCATATCAGCGTAAAACCATGTAAATACGTTCACATATTCTTTCAATAGAATAATTAGCTCTTCTTTCTATGGTGATCCCATATGGGCGCTTATCCGTATTTCCTTGACTATCCTCTCGCATCCTAGGTCGATGGCTTCAGTTTCATCCAAGTTAGGCTTCTGCCTATTCTCATATTGGTCTTCTTTATCGAGGAGGTCTTCTGGTAACTAGGTCTCCTCGTTGTAGTCTTCTTCAACCTCAACACTTGACTCGCTCACTTAGTAACATGTCATGACATTAAGGGTTGATTTATTTTGATTATTGAAAAGCAAGGCAAAACATGATTAGTAATACAAAAGGAAAAAAAAATAATTAAAACGTAGTTTTGATAAAACGAGGCTCTTCATTGATTTGCAAACTTTAGTACAAAGTGTGGTCCTGTTTTGGGTCAACATCGAGTCATTTCCATTTTTGATAAACATTATGAGAAAAGTAAGTAAATGTTGAATAGCCGGGCCTCGATCGTGCTACACTAATTTTGGAAACTATAAAATCTCATCATGGCTACCGAGGAACCAAAAGTGGAGTGGAAATCTAGTTGGATAGTCGTTCGCCTGGATTTGCATCGCGAATTATAGGAACTTCATTGTGTTCCTCCAGGATCGCCAGACTATCCCTTCCTCAGTATCATCTGGATTCAACACTGGTATATTGATTGGAAATGACATGTATATATTCGAGATTGGTTTTTGCAATTTCAGGGAATCTTTCTTCCTTCCTCTCTTTGGAGGCTTCTTTAGGGCTAGGAACATACCCAAGACCATAACGAAAATGATTTTCAAGTATCATGATTGGATCTATAATGTCGTGCAAGTTTCTTTCGAGACCCTTCTCCGACGCAAAACCACTCTGCAATATTGTGGAGGTGGTCATTTTGTACGTGGAGAGCATTGGGGTTTGTATCATGACCTCTTCTTATGCAACCCCTACCAGCTCGACCACATAGAAATATGTTCCCTTGGGAACTTCTTCGATCATAGGAACAAAGTTCTTGGGGGTAGTTATGAATACTTCTTTCCCCGTGTATCACCACTTCATGCCCTTCCCACACGAATTTTACAGCCTGATGTAGAGAAAATGGTACGGCTTTGGCCGTATGGATCCAAGGCCTTTCCAATAGAAAATTGTATTTGGCAGATATTGACATGACCTAGAATTCTGTGGTGAATTTTGTGGGCACCATCTGGATGCATATATCAACTTATCCAATCGAATCATGCTAAGCTCCATCGAATGCACTCACATTGGTGCGGTTCTTCCTTATCTTACCTATATCATACCCAAACTACTCCAATGTGGTTTTCAGGAAAATATTGAGTCCAATCCCATTGTCTACGAGGACTTGCGCTACGATTTTGCCTCTACACTCGGTAGTGATTTATAATGCCATGTTATGCATCATTCCTTCCCTAGGAAACTCTTCCCTTTTGAACGATATCTGGTGATCTCCTATGATATGCGCTATTGTAGTGGCCAAATATTCAACTCTGTCGGCGTGAAAATGTGCTTCATCCAGCACTTTCATCAATGCCAAACGATGTTGGAAAAAACATAGCAACAGTGCCAACACTAATATTTGTGTCGAGTCTTCTTCAAGTGCTCAACAATGGAATATCCTTAGGTTGCATTTTATGCCAAAAGTCCTCAACTTCACCTTCCGTGATCGGTCTTCTCTGATTGTTATCTTTTCTAGTGCCCCCTTAGGTTAGTTCTTAAGGCGTATAACATTGCCCAGATCTAGTCATGCCGTGTGCAACATCGGCTTTAACAATGAACTCTTTTATGGGTGGCTTGATGACACCCGGGGCTGCTTGTACTATTTCTGGCGTTGGAATCAATATCTCAAACCTGGGGTGCTCCTCTATAGTCAATGATGCCATGGTTTGTTCAAGAACTTTTATGGGTGCTGGACTCAGATGCTTACAGACTGCCCAGTCTTCTTCCCTCTCGATCATGTGAATGATGGTATTGTCGTGATTAGGCAGTGGATTAGTATTTACGTTGGGAGCGACCGTCTGCAATGTGATTTCTCTTTTGTCTATCAAATCTTGAAGTTTATGCTTCAAGTTGATGCAATCCTCAATGCTATGTCCGGCTTCACCGGAGTGATAAGTACATGTTTGGTCGGGCTGATAGAAGCGGTCCCGGGATCTTCTTATTTTGGGGGTATGGTCTAGATCATGCCAGCGATGAGCAATTCTTCAAACAACCGTGTGCATATTTTTAGCAATGGCATGAATACCCGAGCCAGGTTTTTCTCAAACTTAGGACGTGGCACAATATAGGTTTCTAGGGGCGGTTGGTTTTGGTATTTTTGGGTTTAGTAATTTTGCGGAGCTTGGTAATTCTGAGGGGTTTGGTAATTTTGAGGAGCTTGGTAATTTTGTGGGGCTTGGGTACCTGGTACCAGGGTTTGGAAGATTGGCAAGGCCATTTATGTGTTAGGTGTAGGGCTTTGGTAGATTGTAGATGTTTGGTAGCTAGGTTGAGCATAGTAGACGGGCACTGGGGTATATGGTGAGGTCATATAGCTGTTAAGGGGTGGTAAATGATATATCTCCATGGGTGAATGAGGTTCGTCCCATTTCTTTATTTTGGGGCTGGATGATCGTGTTACGTTCACCACATCCTCTCTTTTCTTTCGCATGCCTCCCATGGTGTTTGATTGGGAGCTTCTGCCAGCCACACTAGTGATCTTTCCGGATTTGAGACCATCTTCTATGGCCTCTCCCATCTCAACTAATTCTGAAAATGGCCGTCCGACCATGGAAAGCATCTCGTCGTAACAATCATGGTCTTGTGCTCTGATAAAAGCGGTGACCAATTCCTTCTCTGTCATAGGTGGCTGCACATGAACAACTTCTACTCTCCACCTATTTGCATATTACCGGTAGCTTTCTATCTGATTTTCTCCAAGTAGTATCGATCAGGCACATTTTCAACGTTGAACCTATACCGTTCCATAAAGGACTCTGCCATGTCCTCCTAACTAATCTATTATCGCATATCTTGCGCAACAAACCACTCGGAGGCCTCTCCAGTCAGACTTTGACTGAACAACCTCATTATTAAGGTGGAGTTATTCTAAACTCCTACTAGTTGGTCGCAATATGTCCGTAGGTGGGCCATTGGGTTTGTCGACTCGTTGAACATTTTGAACTTGGGCACCTCAAAGCCATCTGGTAAATCTAGCCTTGGATGTATTCATAGGTCATCGTAACTTATATGTGGTGTAGGTCAGTTCCCGCGGGTAGTTCAGAAAATGTTCCTGAATTGGGTAACACAGATATGGAAAGGGCAGTAGAGACCTTCTCTCTCTAGCTTGATTTTTTACGTGCAATTTGTGCTTTCTCCAACGTTGCAATCTTCTCATGAAGGTCTTTCATCATTTTGACCATGTCTTTGTGATGAGTTACCTCTTGTCGCACATGAGATATGGAATTTCCGATGTTAGATTCGTCGTCCAAATTGTCAGTCATTTCTTTTTCTCTTTGATTTCGTTCGGACAATTATGTTGTTGCTGCTTTAGACCTTGTGTAATACGCCAGTGTCACGACATGAATTAACCTCCTATGTAAGAAAAGAATCACTCAAACACAGATGACGTCAGTACGTTAGTCAGATAAATTAAATGCAAGAATAATCACGTATTTGCAAGTAAACACACAAGTTCATGCATCCATATATGAATATTCGATTGATTCTCCGTTACGTGTATTTTAGGGTTTATAAAGGTTTTTGGTAATTTTCGGGTCAATTGGCTTGCTTTATACGACAGCCCCAACGATTGGTCCGCCAACTGGATCCAACTGCTTCTATAAAAAGGGGAAGGGGAGGGGGAGTAAATATTTATATATATTAAGGACCGAGTCTTATGTAGACTTCCTACGTATCCCGATGGGTGAAGTCGGGCCCATTTATAGTTTATTTTACATAAGATAAATCACTTGCCCCATCGGTTTCTACTTACCTAAAATCCCAAGACCAGACTCCATATGGGCTTCCCTGCGTATCCCTCCCTGGGAACATCAGGTCTAGCACAGTTCTTTTACAAATAAAAAGAAGGGGGGAATAACATTTGATTCATTGGGGGTGCCTAAATCTACCAAAAAAATGGATTTTCTTTGAAGCCATGGATGGTTGTCATCCTTACAACAACACGTTCGGCCTCGCCCTACATTAGCTCATGAAGGGAGGGAGAATTACCTAAAACTCCCCCTTGACAATAAGGTGCTCCAACTCGACCTTGAATGCCTTGCATTCCTCAATGTTGGGACATAGCGCCCCATAGTAGTATAGACAACCCTTACATTCGCTAGCTCTATAGGAAGAAGGTTTCCATAAGGTCTCGATGGGATGGATCTTATTAGCATCAACCAATTTCTTAATATCTTAGTGTAGGAGTCTTCGAAAACGGTCAAGTCATATCTCCACAGGAGGATCTCGGCATCAATGGCTCCCATACCAGTAATTGGGTCATGTGTCAACAGGGTGTAAGGTCCCCAGATGAGATGGATAGTCCCTTGTTAATCAGCTGCACTATCTTCCTTCTGAGAGGCACACATTCCTCAGTTATGTGTCCGGGTTGATTCATATGAAAGATACATCTCTTGTGTGCATATGCTGGAGCACATAGAGGTAGTCTCATATCACTGGGTGTGCAGTCTCCATTACTCTCATCGTCTCGTAGACCTAAAAACTCAGCACATGTACTCGTATTACCCGGAAAGGACAAACATATGCTTTAAGAGAAATGACCCACCAGGTCGGTGTAGGTATCTCACTTGATGTCAGCGGAACCTCATCGCTCTCAGAAGCGGCATCAGATGCAGCAGTAGCAACCTCCATAAGCAATTGAATCTCAGTTCCAATCTCCAATGTTTGGTTTCTCGGTGTCCCCGGACTCTCATAGAGGGGTACATAGTTTTCCATCATTCCTCTCACTTCCTTTAAGAGATTCAGCAAGTAGTCGACTTTTTTCATTTGGCTCGAACTAGGGCGATCCTTTCATTAATCTTGGTGATCTTCCTTCTGAAGGAGGCTTAGCTCTCTTCTCCGTTGCTCACACTGGTTATGGGCGCATCGACACTCAAACTGCCTTGAGCATCCATCTTAGCAAGTCAATCTTTCTGGGAGATGTAAATAGATTAGGTAAGTAGGGTTTATTTCTCAGGAAGTGAAGTTTTTGGTTGTTTAAGGAATGTTCTTGTGTTTTTCTTTTTGGGGTGATCCTCGAAAAATCAAATCAATCATATTCAATATAAATACATGAAAGAAGCACATAAGTAGATATTTGCACATAATCAGGCAACTGTACTATATTAAAACGTGCCCCTGGGCTTCATTAAACCAAATCTTTCTAGCATTTGAACATGAATTGCGCCAACTTTTAAAAGTAAAACCATGGTCTTCGTAATCATTTCATTAATAATAATAATCTCTCCGATGGGTTACATCATAAATAAAAGCATAATGAAAAATTAAAAGAATTGTCATCCGGTGGCCGATGATGACTCCCCCTCTGTTTGGGCCTTCTTGGCATGTCGAAGCGCAATTTGGATTTGCTAATACGTCTCTATCATCAAAGCATCCATCATGTACCCCTTCTCCTAAAAAGTCATCGACTGGGTATTATCCAGAATCATCTTTACTTGACTCCCAAGCTCTCTAAACACTCATGTGCTAGCTTCAAATTTGCCATCAATCCTTCTATGGTCTTCCTATTAGCTTCTATCTTCTCAAAATACTTAGAATTTCTGTTATCGGCTTGCATCTGAATCCATCTGACTTTGATCTCAGCTTTGGACTCTTTGTCACTGACGCGCTGATAACTGGTTGATCCCCGACACGGTAATTCCCAACAAATATGCTTTTAGTGATTCCTTGTAATCCTCATTGCAGTCCTCATCAATTTCACCTATTTCGTATATGAGATGGTTGTTCCACTCTCGGATGTACTCTCCAGCATTTTGGATCTTATCTTCTTCATAATTAATCACATAGTCGCCTATGCATCCGACTTGAGGCACATCCTGCCTTCTCCTAAACTGTATTAAAACCCGGACTGGTGCATAATGGAGACCCTCTGGATACTCATAAGTGGCAAGAATAGGCACTTTTTGCCCCGGACCACAACCCATGTCGCAATAAAGTTGGTAAACCTCCGCTGTATATTGTTTTTAGACTTGCCAAGAAAAGGGACTACTTTCTTTTGGCCTGATCAGTAAAATCTGGTAAATGGTTTTTAAGGTCATCTTTTTGGCTATCAATAGGCAAGACTAGGGGTCCTACGACTTTTTGGAGATACTTCAAGATCCACGATTGTAGCAATAAATTGCACCCTTGAAAGTACATAAGCTTGTTTTTGCATCTACCCAAGGCTCGGTATATATCAGCGAGGATGACTAGGACTATGTCGAAGTATTTGATTTCTCCGCTATTGGTTATGCCGTAAAAGATGGCATGGGAGACTGAGATGACTCGGGTGTTTATGAAAAGGTAGGATTTTGAGGAAACACCATATACCCAATAAGCAAATGGAGAAGGCAAGGGGTTGAGTAACGTCCCAGTCTTTGAAAGTGTAGAACTCTAGGGAGTGGTTTATGAATCCCTCATTTTTCTTGAAACGCTGGTACAAATCCTAAAAGACTACCATTTCTCCGGAGATCCAGGAGGCTTGGGCTAATGATAGCATTTTTATGATTTCGTATATGGTAGGTTTGTTTCGGGCTAAGAGGTTGTGATCGGGTTTCTTTCTTCTCATTAGACAGGTTCTATCACTGTCTATGTAATCCCGGATTTCTTCCAATGTCGGGGTCATCTCTATAAGCCCAAACCAAAACACCATCCTATCATTGTCCCAGTACTCGGTTAAGACCTCGATGAGTTCTTTACAACCCATCATAGTCATTAGAGAGGGTAAGTGACATAGGCAACATGTAACCTCTCTATGGTATTTGTCATCCAAGTTGAACCATCACATTCTTAGTATTTCTGGCGCTTTCAAGATCATGTCGAAGTGAAAGTTGGTAGACATCTACACAAACAACACACAACTAAGCCCTTTCCACCGGACAATGGTTTAACTCATATGACATAAAACATGTTCACATATAGCACATAGTTGGATGAACGTATCCCTGGGTCAAAGACCGTGCGGATACGGAAGATAGTATTCTAATGGGCTTCAAACATGTCTCAAATATTCAAAGCCCTTCCTGGGTCAATATGAGCGAATCAAATGGGATTTGTCTTAGATCTAACCTAAGTTGACTAGAGTGGGCTTAATCAAATGACTTGGGTACCTGGGGGACTGCCCAGGGTGAATCGTTGTTGACTGTTGGACGACAACGAACCATCTAAATCTCCAACAAGTTCCAAAGAAATATTTTTTGTTTTTTTTACAGGAGGACGACTGCGAATCCGCATAATTGTCTTTGTGCACTAATGCAAATGTGTGTGTGATTTGCCATTTGGCAGAAGTTAATATGCATGAATGACAATAATATTTGCAATTAAGTAAGCACATGAGAAATTTAAAAGCAATTTTACATCATCGAAATCCTTATGGTTAGAACCTAATTAATCCCAGTAGAGTCACCATCTGTTACAGTTCACTTTTACGCAGACATAAAAGCTACTGAATAACTCGTGGACTCTTGAAATTTTATTTTATTTAGAGTCGCCAACTAATTTATAAGGAAAATTAGGAAAATCATATTCTTTTAAGATTTTTCAAACAAAAGAAAAATCCTAAAGTAAACCAGAGTTTGGATAAGGGTCCAAATGATCCCCGGGGAAGATGTTAGGCACCCCGATAGTAAAGATCCGTAAAATACAGTAGACCTCGGGTGTTATATAACAGAAAATTACTTTTATTGCTTAATGTGTTTAAAATATTGTAGATAATTCATTTCAAATCATTTTTCGCCAAAATTAACATTTCACACAACACTTTCAAAATATGAGTGCCTAATTCCCCTTTTTGCAAAATCCTTTCTTTTTCATAAAGAGAGGTAATAATATATTTATTTCTTTCAAAACATTGAAATAGGGAGTTTAAAGGTAAACCTTTTATTTTAAAAAGAGGTCAACCACTAATTCTTTGTTCCCTTAATCCAAACTATAGTTTATTAAGGACTTTTCTAGCTTTATTGAAAATATTTACAAACTTGGTTTGAAAACACTAATTTTCCAAGACTTGAGTTATATCAACTTACACATTTTTCTAAAAGAAAATCAAACTAAGGCAAGATTTGCATTTTTCACCTTTTGCAAAGTATGTTAGAAAGTTCAAACCAACTTTTGTTTTCAAATCATTTACAAGTTAAATTTTGAAAGATTTAGTTGAAGGGATATATAAATGGACAATCTAAAATATTAAACACTATTCTTATTTATCCAAAATGATCCTTTTATTTTTATAAAACATAAAAGGGCAACTCTATAGTTTTAAATTCTAGCCTAAGAGCTTCAATAATTAGTTAAAGTTTTACAATTAAAGCGATTACGAATATAAAATAAAATAAGAAAACAGGCTGGTGGGTATATCGGCCCATCAGTTTCCGTGTGTAAATGAAATCCTACTTTTTCTAGGCTATTTGTTTCACCAATGGATTCTAACCATTTTTACCCATGGTCGAGTCTTCTTGTAAATATGTGTCATTTTCACCCATGGCAGGGCCTTCAGGCAGTTGGACTCGATGAAGGATAATGCATTGTTGGGCCATCAGGCCCAACAACTCAGACAATTTACGGAATCAATGAAGTGTGGGCCCACGGGTCATGCAAAAAAGAGGGGGGAAACATGTAGGAGTTAGAGCGTACCCAAAATTATCAATAAATATAAATAAATGGACATGGATAGGAAACTACACATAGATATACACAATTTGTATAGACTACGGTAGTCCAAGATAACGAATGAGCAGACCACAACAAATAATAGTCCAGATGCATACAATTAATATTAGGCCTTTGGGTGCAAAGAGTGGCAGGCAAATGTACGAAAACAAGCCAACAACAACAATAACATACCCAGTATAATCCCACAATGTGGGATCTGGGGAGGGTAGAATGTATGCAAACCTTACCTCGACCTTTATGGGGTAGAGATGCTATTTTTGATAGACTCTCATCTCAAAAGAAAAATAGCAGATGCAAGGTTGCAAGGAAAATAAGACAATAAAATATCCAGATATAAAGCAAATAGGGCAACATATAGTAATGCACATAAAAAGAATGAGGAACTATGCAATACCTATACAATACCTCTAAGAAGAAGGGAACGAGGAGAGGAAGAGGCTAGCCCCTACCACTCCCACACAATGCAACAAATCTCAACCACACACTAACCTTCTACCCTAATTCTAGACCTCCAAATCTTTCTGCATCTCATAACTTTTGTTACTGCCAATTTCTCACACCTCTTGACTGGCGCATCTTCACTCATCCTCTTCACATGTCTGAATCATCTCAGTCTATCCTCAACGGAGGTCACTCCGACCTTGTCCCGTATAACTTCGTTCCTAATCATATATCTACTAGTATGACCACACATCTATCTAAGCATCCTCATCTCCGCTACCTTCATCTTTTTTACGTGAGAACTCTTGACTGCCCAACATTCTACCTCATACAATAAAGCTGGTCTAACCACCACTTTGTAAGAAACAAGCCCAAGACATAATTTCTAAATTTTCTTTCAAAAGATAAAAAAGAGAACAAGCTAGTTCAATATACACAATAGGCTCGATTAATACATACACAGATATACCAACTACATCTGGTATACACTTAGACACATAAGGGTTGGTATACTTAGGATATTCACAATATACATGATATACCTGAAAGGTATACTCAGATATATAGTTCTTCTATACACTTGGTATATACACTTTGGGGTGTATCATACGGTAAACAACAAATCAAATATAGAGTATGAGGAGATAAGCCAATATGAGCATATTCAACATAGTAAGAAAAGAGGAAATTCATAGGCAATCTCTCATGATTCAAGAAAAACAACATTCAACAACTTGGGAAAAATGAACAAACCTAGATACAATAGGAGGAAACACACAAAAATGTCAATTGTGATTCACACAGATAGCCGCATGCCAAACACACACATTTACATGTTCAATCTCATATTTGAGTAGGCATAATAAAACAAGATACACTGTCACGTAAAGGGCAAGAATAAAGATGCTAAACTAAGTAGCATGCATCACAATCTTATGAATTAGACACTCATTAGAAGGAAAATTCAATTTGCATATGTGTTTACAAGACATAAGTTCACACATTAACTTCACATAAAAACATACACAAATTTATTTCTTAAACCAACATGAAAGGTGTATGTTTTAAATTAAAAATAGGGAGATGAAGTCTCATTCTTTCCAAATTTACACAAAGCTAAAAAGGTAAAGGACTGACCCAGAATGATTATAACACCTTAACAAGATACTAAAGGGGAACTAGACAGTAGCAACACAACAGGGCTAAGATCATTTTCAACATATATATACTAAACATACTCATAAAAGACCCACAGACCACAACACACAATCTTAAGTAGATGGTTTAGGCATGTATGCACAACTTGACAAGAGGCAAAGTATTGTTTTCCCTACAAGGAGCCTATTCAACTCATTTCTATTCACACATAGGCAGTTTAGATACTAAGTTATACCCTATACATGCTTACTTCATGAAAACAAGATTATGGGTTAAATATGAAATGCATTTAGAGGTTATAACTTAACGTGGTTCAGACTAGTTGAATAGGTGTAGAATGATAATGCAGACTCTATTTAGACAAACTCAACAAACATAGGCATGATATAAGATGACTTAGAAAATGTAACAGTCTAACATGGACATATTTCAACATCTAAACATACAGGGCAAGTATCAGCAGATTTATGAGACAACAATAGAGATGATCAAATAACCAATAAAAGGTAGCATTTCAGACATGCATAATTGCTTGAGCTACACTAAGCTAACAAAAACTATATCTTTTATCAGTCATGGTAAGAATTGACACTTCAAATAGGGCACTACATGTTGACAAGTTGGCTAACTAGCAAGCCACAACTCAAAAACCAACTAATGCCTTTTAAGAATAAACCAGTTAAAGAAATTCAACAAGATAGGCATACTTCAGCATTTGTTGAGTCCAACATCATCATATAAGGGTCCAGAAACCACACACCTACATACAATACTTCTATTCACATTTTTTACTATCCTAAACTCACAAAACACAGATTGCATATGCATACTAGTAAGGATTCAAAGCTAAATATATTCTATACCACTCATTGATCACAGCATATACCACTCATTGATCAAAATGACATATAAATAGGTTAACAAACATATATCTAAGTCCACAAAGAAACTAAAAATGTGTCACTACTAATATGATCTCAAAACATGTTAAGGATCAAACCACAGTCACACAATCAGACCTCAACTACCCTAGATTATAACTTCTGAAAGTAAAACAAATATCATATTATATTAATCATGCTAAATACTTAACTAGAGTACATCATGATTTCACAAAACAAACTAATACAACATCTATAGCATATTGTATTAAACGGGAACGTAACCAAACATATCTAAGCAATTGCTAACTACGCAGGCTAACAAACTTAGGCATTGATAGCAACACAAAATGACCACATTATCACATAATCTACAGAAAAACACATAAATATGTAGAAAATAAAATCGAGAGGAATTGTGTTTACTTCTTCTATATGCAATCGTGAAGAAGATGAGGAGTGGAAAGCTCACCCCCAATGCTCGAGACTCATCCGCACGAATGAAAACCAATTTTAGACTCAAAGAAACCTAGAAAAATCCTAGGGTTTCTAAGGTTTGCTCAAAATAGAGACTATTGCACGGATTCTTTGATAAATTTCAGATATCCAAGACTTTGTGCTCAATGTTTTCCAAATTTATGATGTTAAGACTTAGTTTTGGGACTGAGGGGAAGAGTTCCTTTTATAGGATCCAAAACCCTCAAACAAATCGTCCAAAACCGATGTGGGAGAATCAGTTTCCCTAGATTTTTTATTTAAATTGAAAAAATCTTGAATCTTAACCAATGAGAAATCAAATAGGCAGAGAATATGACGTAGCTTATAAATTCTTCGTCTTTGTCGAGTATTGGCATGGCAGAAAGTAAGAGAAGGGAGATAAGGTATTACCTCGCGTGGTGGTGCCATGGTGGGGGTGGGTAAGAACAATTAATGCTCTTACTTGAAAAAGAGGAGCCAACATTGTCACAAGCAGTCTTCACCTGAGAAATTGCCATTTTCGATAATGGCGAGTTGAGGAGAGAGAGAGAAAGATAACAAGTGGCGCCTAAGGTTTTTTCCCTTTTGGGAGAAATGAAAAGGGTAATGGGTTTTGCCCTATTTCATTATTTTAAGAGTGCTTTGACCCTGGTCAGGTTTAAATCGGACTGGGCTCTACCGAATTGAAGAAGAAATGGACCAATATCTTTAAATAAAGAGGGGTTGGAGTATTGGGATATATTTTGCACATTAGGACATCAATTAATTTAAGAAATAGCCAATATAAAGTATGTTTATATTGGTTAAGATTCAAGCTTAATTATGGATGATCAAATAGTATGTTTTTCGTAGCTTGAGGGACGAGTTCGCAGTCCTATAGCAGAGAGGTTTGTCTATCACAGAGTATGAGGCTAGATCTCATGCCTTGGATCGCTATGTAGTCTTGTTGCTCCCCATCAAGGTAGAAAGTGTGAGGCGGTTTGTTAAAGGTTTGTTCCTTTCTCTTCAATTGGTGACATTGTAGGTAGTAACTTCTGGGGATACATTTCAGGTGGTAGTTAAGCATGCCAAGGAGATTGAGCTGTTAAGACTTTAGGCTCATGATAGATGGGACGATAAGAGGGCTCATAGATTTGGTAGTTCCTGGGGTGGTTCTTCTAGGGGTGGGGGACAGTATGGCAGTGGCCATCATTACTACTTCAGTTGCCCCATCTTGTCACTACTTCAGATTCCAACGGGTGGTCTTTCCAGGCGCAATGAATACAGTTTTGGGTAGACATCTCAGGATTCTTATTCTTGGTACTCAAATCGTGTAGGGTATTCCAGTTCTTCTATGTCAGTTCAATATCACATGTATTATTTTGGTTTGTCATCGGTTAGCTTCCGTCTTATTTGACTTGGGGTCTATTTTTTCCTACGTGTCTGCTTATTTCTCTATGGGCCTAGATATGTTATGTGATCTACTTGATTTACCTATTCGTGTGTCTACTCCTGTCAGGGATTTTGTGATAGTAGATCGAGTTTATCGATCTTGCCTGGTTACGTTCATGAGATATGATACTTGGGTAGATTTAGTTATTCTCGATATGGTAGACTTTGACATTATTCTAGGTATGGACTGGTAGCTCCCTATCATGTGATTTTGGACTATCATGCTAAGGTAATTATGTTGGCTATGATGGGTATTCCGAGGTTAGAGTGGAAGGGTACCCCTAGCCACGTGCCGAATATGATCATATCATTTTTTCAGGCAAAGAAGTTGGTAGACAAGGGTTGTTTGGATTATTTGACATATATCCATGATATTGGTGTTGATACTCCTGCACTTGAGTCCGTACCGGTAGTGAGAGAATTTTATGAGGTTTCCTTACAAACATACCTGGTATGTCGCATGATCGATATATTAATTTTTGTATTGATTTGGAGCCAGACACTCGACCTATTTCTATTCCGCCATATCGGATGGCACCAGCAGAATTGAAAGAGTTAAAGGAACAAATTGCAAGACTTGTTGAGTAAAGGGTTCAGTAGACCTAGTATCTCACTTGGGGGTGCTCCTACACTTTTTGTGAAGAATATGGATAGTACTATACAAATGTGTATCGACTATCGGCTGTTGAACAAGGTCACAATTAGGAACAAGTATCTGATACCTGGCATTTATGACTTTTTAATCAGTTTCAGGGTGCATTGGTCTTTTCTAAGATCAATTTGAGATTGCATTATCATCAGTTGAAGATTAGGGCAGATGATATTCCGAAGATGACTTTTAGGACATGTCATACTCACTATGAGTTCTTGGTTATGGTCACTATGGATGGGGTTTTCAAACCCTATTTCAATTATTTTGTCACTGTCTTCTTCGATGACATTCTAGTTTACTCTCGCGATAAATAGGAGTATGAGTGGAATTTGAGGACCCTGCTTGGGTTATTGAAGGAGAATCAGTTGTATGACAAGTTCTTTAAGTGTGAGTTTTGGCTCAGTTCAGTGGCTTTCTTGGAACACATGATTTTTACTAATGTCATCATGGTGTATTCTAACAAGATGGAGGCGGTTCGAGATTGGGCGAGACCTACTTTGGTGACTGAGATTTGGAGTTCCGTAGGTCTCACGAGTTATTATCGATGGTTCATGAAAAAGTTTTCATACATAGTTTTTTAGTGGTCAGATGAGTGCGATGAGAGATTCAAAAGCTGACTTTGTTTACTTCAACCCAATCTTGGCTAGGTTGATTTTGGAGTTGATGAGAGACTTTGTTTACTTCTGCCCAATACTGTGATGTTTCGTGAACTGGGTTAGGTTGTGTGTTGATGCAAGAAGGCAAGGTGATAGCATACACTTCGAGGTAGTTAAAGGTGCACAAGAAGAACTACCCACTCATGACTTAGAGTTGGCGGCAGTAGTATTTGCCTAGAAGATTTGGTGACATTACCTT
Source organism: Anisodus acutangulus (assembly GCA_029783415.1). Taxonomy (NCBI): domain Eukaryota; kingdom Viridiplantae; phylum Streptophyta; class Magnoliopsida; order Solanales; family Solanaceae; genus Anisodus; species Anisodus acutangulus. The sequence continues at coordinate 27,970,208 of CM056508.1, forward strand.
TGCGGAATGCATTGTTAGGTGTTTACGAATCATCGTTGTCTCAAACATATGTTCAGTCAAATGGACATGAATTCGAGACAACATAGATGAATATAGTTTCTCAAGGATTATAACATGACTATTCTCTATCATCCAAGCAAGGCAATGCGATAGTAGATGTGTTGAGCCAAAAAGCGGTGAATATGGGCAGCATGGTGCAATTAATAGTGGAGGAGCATCTTCTGGATATAGATGTTCAGTTCCTAGCTAATAGTATGGTAAAGCTTGATATTTTAGAACTCGGTAATGTTCTGGCTTATGTGGAGGTGAGCACGTCGCCTATCGAGCAAATTATAGCTCAACAGTTCGAAGAAAAGTTGCATAAAATTTGAGATAAGGTATATTAAGGAGAGGCCAATGAAGCGATTCTTGATGGTGATAAGGTTTTGAGGATAAATGGGCACCTTTGTGTTCCCCGAGTCGGTGGATTGACTAGGTTGATTTTGGAGTAGGCTCACAGTTTGAGGTATTCCCTCAATCCTAGTGCTACTAAATGTACGGTGACACTAAGGCAACATTATTGGTGGTGTAGGATGAAGAGGAACATTTTTTAGCATGTGTCTCACTACCTGAATTGCCAATATGTGAAATCTGAACATCCGAAACCTGGAGGTATGACTTAGAGGATGTTTATACCTTAGTGGAAAAGGGAGAGGATTTCTATGGACTTCATAGTATGGTTACTGTAGACTTTGGGAAATGTTGATGTTGTTTGGGTTATTGTGGACAGATTGATCAAGTCCGCACACTTCACTCCTGTTCAAACCACCTACAATTCGGAGAGGTCGGTGAAGATCTACATTTGAGATATTGTATGGTCGCATGGGTACCAATCTTTATCATTTCAGACCGGGGCACCTAGTTCACCTTTTATATTTGGAGAACTTTGTAGAAGGAATTAGGGACTCATTTAGATCTCAATATGACATTTCACCCGCAGACGGATGGCTAGTTAGAGTGGACATTCAGGTTCTGAAGGATATGTTAGAGGTGCGTGTGATTGATTTAATGGTCATTGGGACATGTTTCTGCCCTTGGTAGAGTTTGCTTACAACAATAGTTATCATTTGAGTATTGAGATGGCACCTTTTGAGGCCTTTTAAGGTAGGAGGTGTCGCTATCTGGTTTGTTGGTTCGATGTATTCTATGTGAGATTGTGGGGTACAGACTTGTAGAGGGACTCCTTGGACAAGGTGAAGGTGATTTAGGAGAGACTTCTTGCGGCCCAGAGTAGATAGAAAAGCTATGCGAATTAGAAGGTTCACGATGCTGAATTCATGGTTGGTGATCATATTTTGTTGAAGTTTTCACCCTTGAAGGGTGTGATGAGATTTGTGAAGAAGGGCAAGTTAAGCATGAGGTTTATTGGTCCATTTGAGATTATTCAATGCATTGGGGAGGTATCCTATGAATTGGCTTTACCCCCTAGGTTATAGTACGTTCATCCCGTGTTCCATGTATCTTTGTTGAAGAAGTACCATTCAGACATGTCCTATATAATCTAATGGGACTCCGTGATTTTGTATCAAAATCTGACATTCGAGAAAATGCCAGTGGCGATTTTGGATAGGGAAGTCAAGAAGTTGTGATCCAAGGAAATAACTTTAGTGAAGATGCAATGGTATCATCATCTGGTCGAGAAGGCTACTTGGGAGACCGAGGCGGTTATGCGGGACAAATATCCTCAATTGTTCATCAGTTCAGGTACTTTTTTTATTTCGATATCGTTCGAGAAAAATGCTTGTTTAACTGGCATCTGATGTAATGGCATGTTTGATCTTTTTAGACCTTTTACCAAATTGACCCTTCCCATAGATTTGGATTAGTTTTTTGTCTTGTAGGGTCGGGTGACACGATTTTTGAGGTGATTGGATGACAAACGAAGAAGAAAATCTAAGTTTTGAAATTTTGAACTTCTAAGTTTGAGAAGTTTAACAAAAAATTGACATTTAGGTGAACATATTCGAAATCGAATTCCGACAATTCTGTTTGGCGCAGAACGTGATTTATTAGACCCCACCCCACCCCTACTCCACGGCGCCGGACTCCAACAGACTCTGCCGTCAACCTTCTCTGCTCCCACTACCCTTGCTCCCCGATGCCACCACATCATCGACGCCGCCCCTAGCCATTGCATCAGGCAGTCTCCGACAGCCCCCGGCGGTCTGTCTCTCATTTTTTTACAGGTGTCACTAGATCTGTGACATCATCTGGCAGCGAACATTGGTTTCTGGTAGGAAAAATGATTTTAGGCGGTGAACAGTGTTTTTCGCGCGCGTGAACAACAATTTTCAATGTGTGAACAGGTTTTATCAACCTGGATTTGGTACCTCCAGTTGTATGTACTCAATATTTGTTCTTATCTGTGTTGTTCAAATTTGTGTGTTGCGTTTTATTGAATCTGGATTTTACATTCTTGCCTGTATTCTTGTTGCCCTTTGTTTTATCATTTGGATCTGTAGTAGCCAGACTTACCTCTAGATTCTTGCTAACTTGTGCTCTAGTATTGCTTCCCGTGTGTGTTAGTGTTAACCTTGGATTAGTATTCTTTGTGTCTTTGCTCTAGTGGCTTTGGTGAATGATGGTAGACTAGGGTCATGTTCTCGATCGGGGACGGGGGCAAGGGGTAGGGGAAGTGGGGCAAATGAGATGCTAGGCTGAGAATAGGGTCTTGGAATATTGAGACTTTAACGGGGAAGGTCATAGAGCTAGTTAAGATTCTTAAGAAGCGTAAGATTCCAGAATCATTGATTGTCTATTCTAGTTTTCATCCTGGCATACCAACTTTTGTCTTTCTCCTTATTCTTTTTTACTTCTCAACCACACATTGGGAACCAACGGAGATTGAAGGATTAGCCGATGGATCCAGGATATTCTGGACATTTCCACTCTGGAAACCCAAACCTGGAAACATATCTCTGAACAAAAAGATTGGAAACCCAGCAACCACGGTAATTACTCCCAACAATATATTCTCTTCTTAGGAAATTTATTTCTTTGACTTTGTGCGTTTGAACCTTTTTCCTTTCACGCATTGCCACAGGACTACCAAAAGGCTCTTCAGCTCATATGGTAGCTGGAGTTCCTATTAATGCTGAGGAAGCTTCCCTAATCATCATCAAAGAGAAACAAAGAAAGAAAGCCCGTGCGACTCCTGTCACCAGTTGCCGACCCAGGGTCAAACGGGAAAAGAAAAATATCCCCAAGGATTTCGGAGAGCCAAGAAGGAATCCTCCCCACGCTTCCAAGGAACAAACTCCAGCTCTCTCTACCACTGGTATTTCTTTGGTGGTGAACTTAGACATCGAATATACTGAATAAGAATTTCCCCTAGCTCAGGGTGAACGAAGAACCAGGCCAAAGGGCCCTTGTGCCTTTCCCGGAGATGTTGCCATGCTTATTTGGGAACATGATATCATGGATCAGAGAGATTCAACCTCCCGGGCTCCTCTGTCCTGGTTAAAGGGATGAATTTATTTTTGGGTGCCTTACTTTTTCGCACTCCCTTCCAATACCCGTTGCTACTACATCAGTAGCTCTATACCCCTCAACTTCTCATACACCCCTGCGCCACAGAAGACCGACTTCTCAAACTCGTCATTCTTCTCCTTATCCAGAGGAGGTAGACCAATTACTGGCCCCTATTCAGGATCAATATGGCATGTGAGGGGTCTCTTTCTAAGTCCCGACTGATTGACATCTCCTTTCAAAAGCGGTGGGACTGGCCCACTACATGGAGCCTCTGGCAACAGAGAAGGACCATAAGAAAATGAACGTTGTTTCTTCAGAATGTATCCTTAACGACATATGCCTACTGCAATACAAGTAAGAATCTTCTTTGATTTCCGCAAAGTATTTGTTCCCATTTCTCCACTAATATCTTAATCTTGTGCTTCCATCAGATGCAAATCTTCTCTTCGTAGAAGGTCTTCAAATGATGGTTGACAAAAAAAATGACCTGGTCACTGAAAGAGACTCATACTTAGAACGCTTGCTAGCTGCAAAGATTAGACTTTGTCTAGTTTAAGAAATTGAGGAAAAGCTAGAGCAGGCTGAGATAGACAAACAAGTCTACGGGCAAGAGGCCAACCTTCTCTAGACTAAATTAAATGAGTGAAAGGAAAAATGGTGCCAATCTCAAGACTATATGACTACTATTGTTGAGAAGGAATCCGGGCTGGAAGCTGATGTCTGAGGTCTTGAAGAATCCATCATGATTAAAACTAAAGAGGTTGCTGTCGTTCGTCAAGAAAACGAGAAGCTGGAGAAGAAACTTATGGTCACCATAGAAAAAAAATAAAGAGCATGCTGAGTACAATGTCATGATGTGTGACTCCAACCTGGCCCTCCGAAAAGAAAATTCCGACTTGAAGCTTTAGGTGAACATGGCCGAGACCAAGCTTCTCTCCTTGATGGACCAAAATAAAGTTGATAAAGTACGTTCTAGATGTGACATGAGGAAGAGAAACTTAGAGGATGTCAAACCCTTCATCGTCATGGACATTGATACAGAAATAGCCAAGGCTTTAGAGCTTGAGAAGATGTCTATTGAAAGCTCAAAGGAAATCCAGAGTTCTGACGGAGAGGAGGATGTCTTTTCCAGGTCCGGATGCGACGAGGAAGAAGACCTTGAAGTTGAAGATGATGAACCTATTCCGATAGCTCGAACCTAGATCCCAACTTCTGTTGATGTAACACCGGCTACTCCAGCCTCTTAGCCTCATGAAGCCTCTATTGCCCCTTATTCCCTGGATCCGACCACTTGAAATCTCCTTGACTATTTTTCCTTTTTTTATTATATGTTCTGTCTCGCTCTTTAGGGTCTGTTTGTGCTGAAAATATTAATAGAAAATTTGGTTTTGCGAATCTATGACATTATGTAATACTTTATTTATCGCATTTTTTCCTCTATTTTTGCACAAAGTATCCTTATAAATTCTAGAGGACCTAATTTTTTTAGAAAGTAAATACCACTTTATTATCCTCCGAATAACTTTCGTGGTTGGGAAAGATTCTTTTACCTCAAAAAGATAAGACCTTTTTAGTTTTTTTTGGTCGTACAATCTTTTTCTAGAAGAAGCGTATTAGCCGGTAATTTCAATACCTGACTTGCAGCCTTTTAATTATCAAGGATTTATCTATTAAGGTTTTCACAACCTTTAAATTACCAAGTCCAGGAAACTTTCATCCGGTCACAATTGTCACCGAACGCCTATGTGGTCAGTCTTTTACCTTTTTCTTACTAGGATTTTGATAAGAGAAGGTGTCACGACCCGATTTATAAGTCATGAAGGAACTAACTCCCACCAACTCAAGTCGGCTGACTAGACTCTCATTCGGATGCAAAACTACGGGGCATAACATCGTTCCCCCCTTAAGAACGTTCATCCTTGAATGTTGGAATATCGTTCTAATGATTAGGATTTCAAAAAAATTCGCCAGAGTTTCCCCTATAAATAGGGCTATTTGAAACCTACTAACCAACCCAAACAGATAACCAATGCTACACAAGGCTACATAACAACATAACATTTAAATGGCCTCACACGACCATTTATGCACGCGATAATCAAAGAGGGTTAGCCATAACTCACCTGAACCATTATATGTTGTACTCTGAGCTGATCCTGCCATATCTAAACACTTATATGTTGTACTCTATCCTATTGAATTACCTCCCCCAGTTCTTCTTTCATCCTACCTCTACCTTTCATAACTTCCGTTATTGCCAATTTCTCACATCTCCTGACTGGCGCATCCTCACTCCTTCTCTTCACATGTCCGAACAATCTCAGTCTCGCTTCCCTCATTTTATCTTCCGCGGAGGTAACTCCGACCTTGTCTCGTATTACTTCATTCCTAATCATATATCTACTAGTATGACCACACATCCAAATGAGCATCCTCATCTCCGCTACCTTCATCTTTTTCACGTGGGAACTCTTGACTGCCCAACATTCTGCCCCATACAATAAAGCTAGTCTAACCACCACTTTGTACAAAACAAGCCCAAGACATAATTTCTAAATTTTCTTTCAAAAGATAAAAAAAAAAGAACATGCTAGTTCAATATACACAACAGGCCCGATTAATACATACACATATATACCAACTACATCTGGCATACACTTAGACACATAAGGGTTGGTATACTTAGGATATTCACAGTATACATGATATACCTGAAAGGTATACACATATATATAGTTCTTCTATACACTTGGTATATACTAAGATCTATATACTATGTATTCTTCGGGGTGTATCATACGACAAAAAATTATATAGAGAGAGTATGAGGAGATAAGCCAATATGAGCATATTCAACACAATAAGAAAAGAGGAAATTCATGGGCAATCTCTCATGATTCAAGAAAAACAACATTCAACAACTTAGGAAAAATGAGCAAACCTAGATACAATTGGAGGAAACACACAGACATGTCAATTGTGATTCACACAGATAGTTGCGGGCCAAGCACACACATTAACATGTTCAATCTCATATTTGATTAGACATAATCAAAACAGGGTACACTGACATGTAAAAGGCCAAAATAAAGATGCTAAGCTAAGTAGCATGCCTCACGATATTATGATTTAGGCACTAATTAGAAGGAAAATTCAATTTGCATATGTGTTTAGAAGACACAAACAAAAACAAGATTACACATTAAATTCACGTAAAAATAGACGCAAATTTCTTTCTTAAACCAACATGAAGGGTGTCTGTTTTAAATTAAAAACAGGGAGATGAAGTCTCAGCATTCTTTTCAAATTTACACAAAGCTAAAAAGGTAAGGGACTGACCCAGAATGATTATAACACCTTAACAAGATACTAAAGGGAATTGGACAGTAGCAACACAACAAGGATAAGATCATTTTCAACATATATATACTAAACATACTCATAAACAGACCCACAAATCACAACACACAATCCTAAGTAGATGGTTTAGGCATGTATGCACAACTTGACAAGAGGCAAAGGAATTTTTCCCTACATGGAGCCAATTCAAATCATTTCTATTCACACATAGATAGTTTAGATACCAAGTTATACCCTATACATGCTTACTTCATGAAAACAAGATTATGAGCTAAATATGAAATGCAAATAGAGGTTATAAGTTAACGTGGTTTAGACTAGTTCAATAGGTGTAGAATTCTAATGCATACACAATTTAGACAAACTCAACAGACATAGGCATGATACAAGATGACTTAGGAAATGTAACAATTTAACATGGACATATTTCAACATCTACACATACATGGAAAGTATCAACAAATTTATGAGACAACAATAGAGATGATCAAATAATCAATCAAAAGTAGTATTTCAGACATGCAGGATTGCTTGAGCTACACTAAGCATACAAAAACTATATATTTTATCAGACATGGTAAGAATTGACACTGCAAATAGGGTACTACATGATTACAAATGGTCATCAAACATGTTGACAAGTTGGCTAACTAGCAACTCACAACTCAACAAACAACTAATGCCTTTTAGGAATGAACCAGTTAAAGAAATTCAACAAGATAAGCATACTTCAGCATTTGTTGAGTCCAACATCATCATATAAGAGTCCAGAAACCACACACCTACATACAATACTTATATTCACATTTTACTATCCTAAACTCCCAAAGCACATATTTCATATACATACTAATAAGGATTCAAAGTTAACCATATTTTATACCGCCCATTGATTACATCCTATACCACTCATTAATCACATGTACATGTAAATATGCTAACAAACATATATCTAAGTCCACAAAGAAACTAAAATTGTGTCACTACTAATATGATCTCAAAACATGTTAAGGATCAAACCACAGTCACACAATCCGACCTCAACTACCCAGATTATGAATTCTAAAAGTAAAACAAGCATCATATTATACTAATCATGCTAAATACTTAACTAGTCTACATCATGATTGCACAAAACAAATACTAATACAACATCTATAACATATTATATTAAACAGGAACCTTACCAAACATATCTAAGCATTAACTAACTACGCAGGCTAACAAACTTAGACATTGACAGCAACACGTAATGACTACATTATCACATAATCAACAACAAAACACATAAATATGTAGAAAAAAATTGAGAGGAATTGTGTTTACCTTTTCTATGTGCAGTCATGAAAGAGATCTGGAGTGGAAAGCTCACTCCCAATGCTCGAGACTCAGCCACACGAACGAAAAATAATTTTAGACTCAGAGAAACCCAAAAAAATCCTAGGATTTCTAACGTTTGTTCAAAATAGAGATTATTGCTCGGGTTCTTTGATAAATTTCAAATATCCAAGACTTTGTGCTCACCCTTTTCCAAATTTCTGATGTTAACACTTAGTTTTGGGGCTGAGGGGAAGGGTTCCTTTTATAGGACCCAAAACCCTCTAACAAATCGACCAAAATCAATGTGGGAGAATCGGTTTTCCCAGATTTTTATTTAAATTGAAAAAAAACTTGAATCTCAACCAATGAGAAACTAGCTAGAGAAGAGAACAAGACGAAGCTCATAAATGCTTCGTCTTTGTCGAGTTTTGGCGTGGCAAAAAGTAAGAGAGAAGGGAGGGAGGGTATTACCTCGCGTGGTGGTGCCATGGTAGGGGTGGGTAAGAGCAATTAATGATCTTACATGAAAAAGAGGATCCAACACTGTCACAAGCAGTCTCACCTGAGAAATTGCCATTTCCGGCAATGGCGAGTTGAGGAGAGGGAGAGAGATAACAAGTGGCGCCTAGGGTTTTTGCCCTTTTGGGTGAAATGAAAAGGGGTAAAGGGCCTTGCCCTATTTCATTGTTTTAAGAGTGCTTTGGGATGGGTCAGGTTCAAATTAGACTGGGCTCGGCCAAATTAAAGAAGAAATGGCCCAATATCATTAAATAAAGGGGGTTGGGGTATTGGGATAGATTTTGCAAATTAAGACATGAATTAATTTAAGAAAAGCCAATATAAAAACAATTGTGGCCAAATTGGCTAATTTAAAATCAATTTGAGGCTAAATTGAACCAAATAAAACATAAGATCAACCATAATTAAAAATCCAATTGAGGAATAAAGTGAGATGCTATTTGAATCAATTTATAATAATTAATTAGGTAAGTTTCTTTTTTAATCTATATCTATATTATATTAAAAGCATCAACTTCCTAACTTAAAAGTTAAATTAACTAAATATCCCTTAAAAGTTAAATACCAAATTTAAATATCTTAGGTAAAAAGGAAAAATATTCTGCCATGTACCAACACCAAGCCGACGCTTCGTATTACATTAATAGTCACAAGTCACAACATTTAGCACAAATCGCCTGCAAAAACTATTTTTTTACGAGTCTAAAGCAATTTGCCGCAAAAACATGTAGACCCAAAAAAATAATCAACATTTAGAGATATGGATTGCCTGAGTTTCCCACAGTTTTGGAATTAACATTCGCTGTCATACTCCTTATGGTTATTTTATTGGAACAACCACGTTTTTTTCCATCAATCAAGGAAAATTTTGTTTATTCCAACAAAGGCATAAATTTGCCACATCTCGTCAGTCATCAGTATGACTTCTTATTATTTATAGCCTTGATTTCTACTGAATGCAATATATTTTGAGGGGTTCTCTTCCAAAAGTGAGGGTACTATACCCTTAATACAATCATAATTTAGGTTAGATTTAGACTATCTAATCTACCTATCACATACAATTGATTTTTACTATCAATCACACTAATTACTATACAATCACAATAATTACTAAATAATTATAATAAATATAACATTTAATATAATTATTCTATCACTCCCCCGCAGTCGAAGCGGGAAGTAGACATATGCTGAGACTGTTCCAAAAATTTTCAAATAAAATAAGTGGAAGACCTTTAGTAAAAATAGGTCTCACGAGTTATTATCAATGGTTCATGAAAGAGTTTTCATACATGCTTCCCACTTAACCAAATTGACTAAGAAGAATGTAGCTTTTTAGTGGTCAGATGAGTGCGAGGAGAGCTTTCAAAAGCTCAAGACTTTGTTTACTTCAGCCCAATCTTGGCTCTACCGGTGGAAGGAATGGAAATCACATTATATTGTGATGCTTTGCGAACTGGGTTAGGTTGTGTGTTGATGCAAGAAGGCAAGGTGATTGCATACACTTCGAGGTAGGTAAAGGTGCACGAGAAGAACTACCCACTCATGACTTGGAGTTGGCGACAGTAGTATTTGCCTAGAATATTTGGAGACATTACCTTTACGGAATGCATTATTAGGTGTTCGCGAATCATCGTTGTCTCAAACATATGTTCAGTCAGAGGGACCTGAATTCGAGACAGTGCAGATGAATAGAGTTTCTCAAGGATTATGACATGACTATTCTCTATCATCCAAGCAAGGTAATGTGATAGCAGATGTGTTGAGCCAAAAGGCGGAGAATATGGGCAGCATGGCATGATTGATAATGGAGGAGCGTCCTCTGGATATAGATATTCAGTTCCAAGCTAATAGTATGGTAAAGCTTGATATTTCCAAACTCGGTAATGTTCTGGCTTATGTGGAGGTGAGCACATCGCCTATGGAGCAAATTATGGCTCAACAGTTTGAATAGAAGTTGCATAAAATTTGAGATAAGGTATATTAAAGAGAGGCCAATAAAGCGATTCTTGATGGTGACGGGGTAATGAGGATAAATGGGCACTTTTGTGTTCCCCGAGTCGGTGGATTGACTAGGTTGATTTTGGAGTAGGCTCACAACTTGAGATATTCCCTCCATCCTAGTGCTACTAAATGTACGGTGACACTGAGGCAACATTATTGGTGGTGTAGGATGAAGAGGAACATTTTTAGCATGTGTCTCACTGCCTGAATTACCAATATATGAAATATGAACATCAGAAACATGGAGGTATGACTTAGAGGATGTCTATACCTTAGTGGAAATAGGAGAGGATAGCTGTGAACTTCATGGTAGGGTTACCGAAGACTTTGGGAAAAGTTGATATTGTTTGGGTTATTGTGGACAGATTGACCAAGTCAACACACTTCATTCTGGTTCAAACCACCTACGATTCGGAGAGGTTGGTGAAGATATACATTTGAGTTATTGTTTGTTTGCATGGGGTGCCCCTCTATCATTTCAGACTGGGGCACTCAGTTTACCTCTCATTTTCGGAGAACTTTGTAGAAGGAATTGGGGACTCAGTTAGATCTCAGCATGCCATTTCACCTGCAGACGGATGGCTAGTCGGAGTGGACATTCAGGTTTTGGAGGATATTTTAGGGGTGTGTATGATTGATTTTGATGGTAATTGGGACCTGTTTCTGCCCTTGGCAGAGTTTGCTTACAACAATAATTATCATTTGAGTATTGAGATGACACCTTTTGCGGTTTTGTATGGTAGGATGTGTCGCTCTCTATTTGGTTGTTTCGATGCATTCTATGTAAGATTGTGGGGTACAGACTTGTAGAGGGACTCCTTGGACAAGGTGAAGGTGATTCAGGAGAGACTCCTTGCGGCCCAGAGTAGATAGAAATCTATGTGGATTGGAAGGTTCGCGATGTTGAATTCATGGTTGGTGATCAGGTTCTGTTGAAGATTTCACCCTTGAAGGGTGTGATGAAATTTGTGGAGAAGGGCAAGTTAATCCCGAGGTTTATTGATCCATTTGAGATTATTAAATACATCGGGGAGGTATCCTATGAGTTGGCTTTACCCCATAGGTTATCGTGTGTTCATCTCGTGTTCCATGTATCTGTGTTGAAGAAGTACCATTCAGACATGTCCTATATAATCTAATGGGACTCAATGATTTTGTATCAAAATATGACATTCGAGGAAAAGCCAGTGGTGATTTTGGATAGGGAAGTCAATAATTTGAGATCCAAGGAAATAACTTTAGTGAAGATGCAATGGTAGCATCATCTGGTCGAGAAGGCTACTTGGGAGGCAGAGGCAGAGGCAGATATGCGAGACATCTATTTTCAGTTGTGCGTGAGTTCATGTACCTTCTTTTCATTTCCTTATCGTTCGAGAAAAAACGCTTGTTTAATTGATATCTGATGTAATGACATATTTGATCATTTTGTTCTTTTTAGACCTTTTACCAAATTGACCCTTCCCGTAGCTTTGGATTAGTTTTTTTGTCTTGTAGGGTCGGGAGGCATGATTTTTGAGGTGATTGAATAAGAAACGAAGAAGAAAATCTAAGTTTTGAAATTTTGAAATTTTGAACTTCTAAGTTTGATAAGTTTAACAAAAAAATGACTTTTAGGTAAACATAACCGAAATCGAATTCCGACAGTTCTATTAGCCGCATAACGTGATTTATGACATAGTTGGGTAGTTGGTTCGCATTTTGAGGGGTTCGAGAAGATTTTGGATGTTTGGTTGCAAAGTTTGAATATTGAGAAATTAGAGTGATTTTTGTAGAAAACGTGCCTTAACGATGCCGAATCAGTAATTTGAGAACGCGAGCAAGTTCGAAAGTTTTTGGGACTTGGCTAGTTTTTTGTTCTGGTGCACCACATATGTAAGTTTGTGGGCTGCTGGTGCGAGATTTAGCTGAGAGGGGTTGCTTGCGCACCTGCGAAGGGATGGCCGCATGAGTGGAAGCGCACTCGCGCATGAGTGTCCGCACATGCAGACCTATAACATTTGAGTGAGGATCCATCTGCGAGGTTTCTTTTGTAAGTTATGAATAGAGGCAGAGTTAGAATTTTGAGTTTATGTGATCTAAATTTTGGAATAGACATATTACTGAGTTTTGAATCAATTATTTATACATATTATGGTGTATTTTTAAACACAAATACATGAGTTGTTCCAAAATTAGTGGGTTTTTGCTAACTCATAGGCAGTCTTGCAGCTCCCGCCCCTGGTTGTGAAAATTTTCTTTTCATTCACTACGTACTAAAAGCATGCATATTTTCGATAGAGTTTGTTCGAAAATACTACATCTGATGATTTTCTATTGGAAGTAAGGCCGATTAAAGGGTGAAGCCTCTAAAGCAACGACTTTAGGCCCCAAGATTTTGGGGGCCTAATAATTTTAATTTTTGTTATTCGGTGTTTGGTACTTGTATTAAGGCCCTCGATTAATTTGTATTCGCATCACGTAAGGTCTATGAAATGGAGAAGAATTTCTAGTAAGATTCTTTTCATTTCAGGGCTCGACCCCGATACCTTTGGTTAAGGAAGTAGAGATAATACATCGTCATTGGTTAAGAAAATGGTTTATAAAATATTATTAACAACTTTAAAACTTAAAAAGCTAAAAATTTAAACTTCAAATGAAAATATATATGAATTTTTATTTTCTTAAAAATAAGGCTTTTTAGTAAAATTTAGTTTTAGGCTTCAAAAATTATTGAGTCGCCCTTGATTGGAAGTCTCAGATTTCCTTCTCATCAGAAAAAATATGTGCTTCTAGTAGAACTCAGAGGAGTAAAAGTATCACTAAGAATTTTTCCGAAGAAACACTCTCTTCTCTCTCGTATTTTCATGCATAACCCTAATATGTTGATCTCAATCTTGACAGACATGGTCTCTATGGCTGTTGGCCAGCCCTCTGGGTGGCTAGTCTACATATCTCAAATGAATCCAAGAAAGCAGAAGATGCCCCACGATCTCAGTCTTATAAAATGCAATTTGCAGCCTTGTTGAATCCTGCAACCATGAAATATGTTAAGCAACATCAAGGGCAATCAATAGAACCAAATTCAATTAAGCCAATTTCGATGCTACATGGTGAAACATATGTTAAGTGGACAGAGGCAGAGATGACACAAATAGATATGATGGAAAATCTACAACATGCAGTGATAGGAATATTCTCATATGAATGACCCGATATGGATCAATTGCACAGAATAGTACCTAACCAATATGGAATTAAAAGAGAATGCCATATTGGCTTTATCAGAAGTAGGCATGTGCTTATCAAATTATATCTACTGGAGGATTTTGTGAATTTGACGTAAAAAGCAGTATACTACATCTCTTATAAAGATGGATATTCCTATCAAATGAGATCGTTTATTTATGATTCCAAATTTAAGATTGATAAGAAAACATCAAAAGTGATGGCATAGATCTCTTTTTCAAACCTAATGCCAACATATTTTATTAAGGAATACCTATTTACCTTAGCATCAACAGTTAGAAGACCACTACAATTTGACTTGGCAACCATCAATAAAACTAGACCTAGTTGTGCTAGGGTTAAAACTTTAATAGATCTACTATCAGATATGCCAACTACAGTTAGGATGGATATTGAGGATGAAAAAACAGGACCCATTAGAACAGTAACGTGAAAATCCAATACGACTATCATCCTAAATTTGCAAAAAATGTAGGTTGCAGGGACATAATAAGTATGATTGTAGAATTATTAACCATGAACTTGCTTAGATTGAAGATAGTGAGGCAAAACCTACAGAAGAGGTAGATCATTCAAAGGCAAAGGAGACTGTACAACATTAGGGAGAAAAAAGGCTACAGGAAAGGTCAAAGAGAAATTGGAGGAGGGCAAAGTAATCAACACTGATGGGCAGAAAAAGCAAGTTCAACAGGGGTATGAACAGGAGAATGGAAAGGAGAGAAACAAGGGAATAAGAAAGAAACAACATAAGGGATATCATTACCCTTTAATATTATCTACAAGAATGCTATCAAATGGAAATATGGTTGGAAATCCAGAAAAATTCCAAAAAAGCTCCTATAGGGGATAGGGATGAGGCTCAAGAAAAGAAGACAACAATGTCACAATATGCATCAAGTAATAGTAACAAGGTGCATACTAGTAATAAATATGCATCACTCTCACAATTGGAGAAATCATGAGAAAATGATACACATAAGGAGGAACAACAGAAAATGCAAGGGCAGATTGAGGAGTCCAATAAGGGGGAGCAGTTTAGTACAAATGAAGACACTTAACTAAACAACAAAATATTGGATACTCTATTGTATATAAAGCAGTACAAGAAGTAAATAAATATTACAAGTGTTCGAAAGGATAAATAAATGGTCAATCTTCAAAACTGCCGCAAGCTTGTTGTGTCTTGAATCTTGATAACCTGAAATCAAGAAATAACTAAATCTGGATGGTTACAACGTTGTGTGTTAAGTCGAGTGATTTCACTATGTCCTTAAGACAAGATTACCCCGTATATATGCTTTTACGTTAGCGGGCAATAGTCTCCCAAGATAAAACAATACTTTAATCTCAACGCTACAAAGCCAATAGGTTGAGTCTGACGAAGAAAACAAATACGAGTCGACTTGCTGAAGAAATGGAAAATGAAGGAAGAGTTTCTGTTTTCTCTTCTGTTTTGTCTCTGTGTATATAGTGTGTCTCTGTTGTGTATAACTTGTGTATATGTGTGTCTTTCCTCACTGTTTGGTAGTGTTTTTTCGTCACTGTTTTGTGCTAACTTTCAGTCACATTATTGAGCCAAAGAGGCATCAATATATAGCATGGAGGAGGAACTCCTCAACTGCCACAAACAAGGCTGTTAATAGCCATTAGTGAGGGATGTTAATGGCAGGTTTAAGGCCATTAGTGTGGCAGGTTTAAGGCTAATAGTGAGGCTGTTCATGGCCATTGAAGGAGCGTGATTATGGAGGAGTTAATCAGCCAAGTAATGGCTGGTTAATGCTCCAAAAAATAGTCCAACGGTAGGCAGAAAGTTTCTGCCTTCCGTCATTCCCAAAATCAACTTTTCAGAAACTCTAGGGACCAAACTATAAATATTAAGTAATTTGGGGTCCAAAAAGATAATATCAGAAAGTCCCCACAGCCCACAGCCCATGGCCGAGACGGGCTGCGGCGGCGCGCGTGTGGGCTTAGCCTTGAACCGAAGCACATCTAGGTCCTCCCTCCTTTAAACACATGGGATACCCCTTGGGGTCCCAAACCCTTTACCACTTTAGAGACTTATAAAGAGAGCAATTCTTCCTTTTCCCACCGATGTGGTAGATTTGTCCCACATCATATTTCCATGTCTTAAACACCTTACTTCGTGGACCAATATCTCTTTCATTTCTCAACGAAATTTGATGATTCTTGGCCCTATGGTCATCTACTCACTTAGTAGATTATGCATGTGAGAAGAGACAAAGCCTACAACATGCGGAACACTAGTGTTTAATTCATTAAATATGGGTGGACGCACCTCCCCGCCAAAGGCAAATTTCCAACACAAAACACCAACAAAAGATGTTAATCAAGGAGAAGTACATGAGTAGGGGGATGATTTACCAAGTGATCAACAAAGTTCTAAGGAATGGATAGAAACACCATTTGGTAAGACCAACAAGGAGAATAAAACACATGAAGATAACCAAAGAGTAGCTTAGGTAGAGATAATTACAGCAAATCAATAGGAGACCAGTAAAGATCAAAGTACAAATTTGAAGGAGGAAATGAATAATGAAAAATAAGGGTAAAAAGTGGAGGAGGTTGAAAGTATAGAAGAAAGTCAAAAATCAACAGTAGGAAGAAGTCCTTATTGTTCAACCAAGACTCATTATTGGGAGAGAGATGGATAATCCATTTTATTAGATGGAACTAATAAAGAAGAAACAAGTTCAAAAGAATCAGAACAATTTATACCTGGTGAGCCTGTAGCTATGGACAAAATGGACAAGGAAGTTGTTATGGAATTGAAAAGCCATCTACCAAATGAGGAGGTTCTTCCTTCAAACAAAGAGCATCATGAAAGCAAATAATCAAATGAGAAAGAGTCATAATCATATATCAATTTAGAGCCAAAAGGAAATATATGGCAATAAATGATACAGGGGAGAAAGGATCATAACATAATCAGAGTGTAGTGAAGAAAGATCGATCCTCTCAAACCGCAAAGTAGCAGGATATTGTTTCCCACAAAGTTACAGTAAAAGAAGTAGATTAGGCCTTATAAGAGGAAAGTGCATAGGAGGAGGACCAGGAGAAGGAACTTAATTCTAATATCTTACAAAAAATTTCTAAAGAGGTATGTTTATTCCAAAAAACACTAGAAAAACGTGGACGAAAGACAAAGATCCAAGATACAACATTGCCTAAAAGGGTGATACCAAAGAGGTGCACCCACCAAACATAAATGATGATTAAGTCTTTACTATGAAAAATTAGGTCTGTTAACTCTCAACAAGCATTTCAATGACTTATTATGTTACAAAGATAGTACAACTATTACATTGTTTCTCTAATGGAACCTTTTCAGAATTATAGACATAATGAGAAATATTGGAGAAGGTTGGGAATGGAATTGGCAATTGCTAACTCAAATGCCATGATTTGGGTGTTTGTAGATACTTCTGTACTACAGGAAGGTTATAATGAAAATAGAGTAGTAGATTACTTTGAAGATACGTTATCAAGACATAGGCAAAGACATTTTTGTTACATCAATGCCATATGTGATGAAGGAGAAAGGCTAGAGTTATGGGACAATATTTACCAACTTGAAAAGTCCATGGAATTACCATGGCTAATTGGTGGGGAATTCAATATTATATTATCAGAAGAGGAAAAACTTAGAGGCCTACTTTTGACTCTAGATGAAGTGGAAGATTTTGCTTACTGCATTAACTCTTGTGAGTTGTTTGACTTGGATTTCAAGGAGAGTCCATTCACATGGTGGAATAAAAGATCTGCTGAAGAATGCATTTTCAAGAGGATGGACAAAATATTGATAAATAATCAATATCAGAACATATTCTCAAATATCAAGGTAGAACATCTATCTAAGAATGGATTTGATCATACTCCTATGTTGTTATCTTATGGAGAGGAGACAATCAACTTTATAAAGCCATTTAGATTTCTGAATTTCTGGACTCAACTTGAATCATTTAAGGAGGTAGTTTTGCATCACTGGAGGACTGATTTGGGTTTTAAGCAAAAATTAAAGAACCTGAAAGGGTCATTGTCAAAATGGAGTAGGGAAACATATGAGAATATTTTGAAATAATTAGCAATAAGGGAGGAGGTGGTGAAGGTAAAGAAAGCATTATTTGAAGAAGATCTCACTATTGTGAATAGAATTATCTCCAGAAAGCTCAAGCTGAGATGAAACAATATCTAAGCTTGGAGGAACATTATTAAAAACAAAAGATAGATTTTGCTTGGTATATAGAAGGAGATAAGAACACTAATTTTTTCCATAATTATGTGAATGGCAAAAGGAAAATACTTCAACTGAAAGGGATTAATAATGAAAATGGGAATTGGTTGAAAACTATGGAGCTCATCTCAGAGAAGGCTATTATTTTTTATAAGAAATAGTTCTCTTAGGAAGGTGATGTCAATGATTTTTCTATATTTAATAATATTCCATCCATGGTGACACATGAACAAAATATGTCTCTTTGTTCATAACCTACAAAGAAAGAAGTGAAGCATTTGCATTAAGTGGAGACAGTGCGGGGGTACCAGATTGGTTAACTGAGTTTTTTTATCTACAATGTTAGGAGATAGTAGAGAATAATGTACATGCAGTAGTTCTATCCTTTTTTGATTTAACTGAACTTTCTAAATCTATCACTCATACTAATTTGTTTCTTTAAAAAAACCCTATTCAACCCTTTTTAGACACGAGGCCTACTAGATTAGCCAATTTTATCATCAAGGTGATCTCTAGAGTGGTTCATAGAAAAATGAAAAATCTTATCCCAAATTTAATCTCCTCAAATCAATCAGGTTTTGTGAAAGGGAGTAGTATATTTGAGAATAACTTGCTCACACAAGAGATAGTCTCAGATATAATAATTAGGGGGAAACTTGCTAATGTGATTATAAAGTTTGACTTGGCCAAGTCTTATGATCGAGTTTCATGAAAATTCATAATGCATGTACTAAGAAGAATGGGATTGGCGGATAATTTTATTAATTTTATCTTGGAATTGATCTCTAATAATTGGTATTCTATGTTGATAAATGGCCAGGCATATGGTTATTTTAAATAGGTTAAACAAGGGGATCCTTTATCTCGTGAGGTGCTTTCTAGGGCCTTAAGCTCTCTATTTGATGATCCAGGTAAAGGGTCGTTTTGGATATTTTGCCTATTATTCCTTAAATCACCATTTTCTAGCTTCATTATGGCATATTTGGCTTGCGGGGACGAGTGACACAACTCCCAAGGCTATCGAGTGAAAATAATAGAAGATAATCTAATTTTGAAAATTTGAAGTTCTAAGTTTGGAAAGTTTAACTAAGAGTTGTCTTTTGGGTAAATGCACCCAAAATCAATGTTTGATGGTTTTGCTAGATCTGGAATGTGATTTTTGTCTTAGAAGTGATTTAAGGTGATTTTTTCACAAGAAAGTTAATTTTAGGAGGTTCTTAAGTTAAAAGAAAATTTTGGGTTGACTAAAGTCAACATTAAGGGTAAACGAGTCTTTTTTAAAGTTTCATCGATTTTATTAGGTCCAGAATATCATTTATGACTTAGTGGAGACATTGGTTTAGTTCCTGAGGGACTCGGGGGTGTTTTGGACTTTTGATTGAAAATCCAATTTTTAAGAGAATTGGAGTTGACCTCGGTCAACATTGGGTCTAGACGACCTTGTTTGACTGTTTTGAGTGTGCGAGTGAATTTGTTGCATATTGTTTGACTGGTTTGCATATTTGATTTGTGTTTGGGCATCCCGGATGAATCCCGAGGGTCGATTTGAAGTTTGAAACACACCAGAAAAAATCTAGTGTGCAACTACTGTTGTTGTTCATTGCGATCGCATGGCACAAGGCCACGATCGCGAGCTTCATGGTGAATGGTCATCACGTCCCCGATTCTTGGGGTAGAAATAGTGAATAGTAAAATCCTGGGACTCGAGATCACGCCAATAGGGCCCGCACTTGCGAAGAAGGGGACTGTTGGGCAGAAACTTAAAACCCCACTTTGAACTTGGACATTTCATTCTCATATTTGGAGCTTGGGACCTCGTTTTGGAGAGATTTTAGAGGGGCTTTGCAAGGATCTTTATAAGGGTAAGTTCCTAATCTTTCTTTTACGATTATATCATTGATTATTAAAGATTTTCATGTTAGAAATCATAA
The DNA here is from genome assembly GCA_029783415.1 of Anisodus acutangulus. Lineage (NCBI taxonomy): Eukaryota > Viridiplantae > Streptophyta > Magnoliopsida > Solanales > Solanaceae > Anisodus > Anisodus acutangulus. The sequence goes on from CM056508.1 coordinate 27,990,332, forward strand.
TTTGACACTTGAAATTGGGGATTTTAAACCCTAGGATGAAAATAAAAATTTCTTCAATTAATCATGGGATTGATATTGTATTTGGTTGATATTTGGTATTTAGACTCCATAGGCCATGGGTTAGGTTAAAGTTTGTACTGATTTCCCATTTTTCTCTTCGAGGCTTGGAATTCTATTTTTTGGGTTGACTTTTTGGGTCAAAACTTACATATAGTGATATGGGTGTCCACGGAAACATGTGTTAACATATTATCCATATTTAAATAGATTTGAACTATTCGAAGGCTCTACGAAAAGGCAAGGATTTGTTGTGATCGTCGGACTTCTATATTATGAAAATTGAGACTTTCTGACCTTAATTAAAGGTCGAGTCTTTATGGCCTACTTGATTAATGATTGAATCTTTATTTCATATCCTGGCTTCTTATTGTTGCGCATGTCATATTCATGCTTCATATAGTATCTCATGCATGTTATATTTGAGGATACATATGTGGAGTCTGAGAGGAAATGTTTCCGGATGGAGTAATGTATTAGATATGAGCCCGAGTGGCTAAAGACAGGTAATGTAAGCCTAACATTGGCTAAGTGATGTGATTGGAAGCCTAATATAGTTTAAGGAGCCCGAAGGGAAATAATTCCTGGTGGTATATGGACCTTGCGAGTCCCTCATGGGTCGCACTCCCTATTGAACGAGCGTATGTGTACCGGTGATGGAAAGCCCTTCCATTGCATAGAACTTGCATATCATTTTATCTCATTATTCCTTGTTTGATTGATTTGCCTAAATTGCTCATTGAATCCTATTATCATGCTACTTGACTATTTGAAACGTACCTGGAAACTTAGAGACTTCTTATCTAGGCTTGAGACTTGTGATTATTGACTTTATCATTATATCAGACTAATATTGGTTAAGTGTGGAAGTGGTATTCATAAGACCAAACCTCATCTCTATTTTAGCTAGGACCGGTCGGCGATATTGCTGAGTACACATTGTTCTCCGTACTCACGCTACACTTTCTGCACCTTTTTTGTGTGCAGATTCTGTTCATAACATGAGCGAATATCGGGATTTCGCTGGACATTGAGGAGGCCATCTGGAGGATTTGGGGTGAGCCACTAGTGTGATCCGTGGCACCAGATTTTTCGTCTATTTTTATTTCTAGTATTTTCTATTCCTAAACAGTTTATGTATTTCAGGTTGTATCCTAGACTTGTATTTCTATTTAGTTCATTCTTGTACTAGTGAAACCAAGTTTTTGGAGTTGTGGTACTTATCCCATATTTTTATGATTATGAGATTTATTAAGACTTAAAATTACTTGTTTGATTATTCTGCACTGTTTTTATTAATTGATTAACTTTAATGGGTTGTTGATGTCTTACTGACTTGGTGGGAGTTAGTGCCTTTATGCCTTGTAAATCAGGTCGAGATAAATTGGTATCAGAGTTTAGGTTCACCGGTCTCACAAGTACATGAACAATATTTAGTAGAGTCGTACAGATCGGTACGATGAGCTCCGTACCTATCTTTGAGAGGCTATAGGACATCTAAGAAAACTATATTCTTTCATTCCTTATCGTGTGTACTTGATTGTAATGGTTTCTAAGAGTTTGTTTGTTTCACTCTCTCATATATGGTGAGGACACATTTGACTGTAATTGGAGATTAAGAGCCTGCACCTATGCCCGTACTCACTGCCTATACCGTCTCTCGAGGGATGAGGCATGAGACATGGTAGAGGTCGAGGAAGGGCTAGAGCCCGTATTTCTACACCAGCCAGAGGCAGAGCACCAGCTACTGCTCAGGCCCGTGTTATGGTCCGGATCTAGAGAAGGTTCCAGATCTGGCGGATGAGGTTGGACCCTCCCAAGTACCAGAGGGATTCATTGCCACTCCTCTTCTTCAGGATACCTTGGCGCGTGTTCTGAGCGTCATTGAGGGTTGGACCCAGGCGGGCACACTACCAGTTATTCTAGAGGGTTCCCATGCCAGGGTTGGAAGTTAGATTCCCAATCAGATGGCTGATGCAGGGTAGGACTCCAGTGGCACATCCAGCTGCTGATGTGGCTCCTCAGATATTGGTTTTCTAACTTAGGGTGTTGCTATTCGACCAGTGTTTCAGGCTACTATGACCATAGAGGAGTAGAAGAGGTGGGATAAGTTTGAGAAGATGAAGCCACCACACTATGATGGACATCCTGATGATGATGCTTATGAATTATTGGTGAGTTGCAATGAGAGGTTGCACAATTTGGGCTTGGTTGAGTCCAATAATGTTGATTTCACAGTGTTTCAAATGATTGGCCCTGGCAAGAAGTGTTGGAGGGTGTTTGTTGAGACTAAGCCAGCTGGGTCGCCCCCACTTACTTGGGTTGAGTTCACTAGTGTGTTTCTGGAGAAGTGGGTTCCCCGTAGTTTCAGTGAGGAGAGGCATAAGCAGTTTGACAGGTTGTAGCAAGTTGGAATGTATGTGATTGAGTGCGAGATGAGGTTTCACTCCTTATCTCGACATGCTTTGACTAATTTGCCATATAAGGCGGAGATGGTCATGAAGTTCGTTAGGGGGCTGTCTTATCCTCTTCAAGTTGTAGTGAAACTGGTGGCAAATTCGGGAGGTACATTTCAGGTAGTGGTGGATTATGCTTGGAGTGTTGATTCTATTAGGCATTAGAATTTTGGGGATAGATCGGGAAAGAAGCCCTGCAGTCCGGGCAGTTATAGAAGCACCTCGTATGGAGGTAGGGGTCATTATATCTATGCGTTATTTTTAGTATTTTATTTTGATATACTATCACAGATTTCTTTGCAAAATGGCTCAACAGGTGTTGCAATATTTTTTTTTGGGATAACGTTAAAATAAATCAGGGGAAGTAACTTTTCGTGAAAATGGTTACCAAAACTAATTAAGGTGTACTCTAAATAGTGTTATTTATTCTTTTATCAAACATAAACTAGATAGAATTATACGTACGTAGGTGCCTTAAAACACCAACATGACTTAGATTACTACAATATGATATACTCTTAATTTTCCTTCTATTTTTGTCATAAATGGTCAGCATTGTCCAAATTTTAAGTTTTTAGATAAAGAAACTCCCAACATTATGAAGATCCAATTTTTTAATATGTATATATAGAGAGAGAATAAATTGAAGTTATCTTTAATAGGACTGGAATATAAAGAATGGGTAAATAGAATTTGGAACTTTATTTAACTGATAGGATTAAGACCTTCTATATTGCCTCAAAAGAAGCTAATTAACATTAATAGTAATTCGATGTAACCGAATATTGCCCACTATAACATCAATTAGAGTAACTAACCATTGCATATTATAATATTAAAATCATAAAACTATTGTTGCCTAATTAAAGTTATTGAACTATGCGTAAATTGTTCAGAAAATACAAAAGATCAGAAGGATAAACTCTTGACTCAGGAAATGCAAATGACCTAAAAACATTTTATAACTTTTCCATTCTAGTAGGGTAATATTTAGTTATTTAGCACAACAAAAAAAGTTTTATCACTTAACTATTATAAAGTATAAAGATACTAGGTTCAATTTCATTGGCATCTATTGATTTTTTTTAACATACTTGATATAAAGAAAGAAATTAAATTCACATACTTTAAGGTTCGATTCTCACAATTCATTCATTAAAAACAAATTTAACACAATCTTTTTACAACTCCAATTCTCCTTCATATCACTTGTTTTTGTCAAGGTGTGAATTATCTTTACTCCTCTCTACTATTAACTAGAAAAAAAACTATAAGGTTTAAGATAAAATGAATTTAGTATATAATGAATAAATGAAACAACGAATTAAGCTTCAACAAACATCATTTACGAATTTCACAAGCAACAAAATAATAAAGAGTCTTAAACGGGCTAAAGAATCTTAACAAAGAATATAACAGTGTTCTACTATCCCCCTTTATTGATTGTAACTCCGCCCTTGATTACATGGACAATCTCCACATCAACTTAAAGAAGAACTCCACAAAAAAAATAGTGCATGAAAGGAGAAGTTATTACACAGCAGGATCATATTGTGCTAAGGTGAGTTGTACTCTTGGTGATGCACTTAAAGACATCGTCAACTGTTCATAAAAATTCAATATCTCACCTTCATTAAGTTCATTGGAGGGTAACACAATCACCCTTGAAAGTACTGGAGAATGTGCAAGTATGAGCTTTAAGAAGATGAGTTCAGATGGTGTGCCCTCAAATCATGTTAGTTTCACATTTTCAAGCTTCTCAAATTGATGTTCAACACAATATGGATCAGCCAAATAACGTGTAACTTCATCTATGCTTTTATGGTTTGAAAAACCTATAAAAATTCATAGTGTGCAACAAAAAAAGTTAGTAATGCAAAAGACCTCGTGTAAATTTTTGAGTAATACTTATATATACCAACAGTGTAAAATCAGGTCATTTATACATGTTGTAGCAACTTAATTATTTTATTTTCAAGATTATAAATCTCACTTTTTGTAGAGGATTAGTTGAAGATATCTTTTGAATGACTTGATAGTGTACACAATATTTTACATTGTCGATGTGTATTAGTTAAACTCTAGAGTTTAACTTGTACACGACGACTGTGTAAAGAAACTTTTAGAATATTAGATCACAAATGATATTTATAAATAACCCTCCTCAAAAATATAAAATTTGTAATCTTGAAAATAAAGGTAGAAATTACATGCTACATGTGAAGGTGGCATGATAGTATAAGAAATCTTTATACTATCGGTGTTTATATAACTCAATCCTATTTTAAATTATTGAAGATGAGAAATATTACATAGATCTCTATTGTACGCAAGTTTGGAGAACTTCGAATCAAGGAAAGAACACCAGAAACTTGAGCTAGATCACCAAACTCTACATCCAACTTCATATTCTCCAAATGATTGGCTTTGGATTGGAACCTTTTGGGTATAATTTCTCCGCCAAAAATCTTGGTAAAACCAAATCAGAAAGCAAAAAAATATGGTTGATTGACATGAGCTTAAACATTTATTGAGAACTTATAAGAAAATGAAATATCTATTGATCAAATACTTACCGCAATACAAGAATTACTCAAGGTAAGCCCTTTAAGATTAGGGCATAAAGAAAGATGTTATTGAAGTTACTGCTCTGGGGGAGGATGATTGTATAACCTCCTACCGGACCGGGTACTCCTTTGTATATATTTAACTCTTTCCCATGAGGATTTCTGAAGACGTGGACTCGGTCATATTAGACGTTTGCAGATATTACAAAGTCTGTCTAGCCCAAGTGGGCCCATCTGTATGGAGGGTGGTCTCCTGCCTCCTGTACCTTGCTAATATGGCTGGATTAGATTTTACCATTGACCACCTCATCTAGTTATATTCCCCTAAGCTTTTCCTGGGAGGCATACTCAATTTGGCCAAGCTAGGAAGCAAGGCCATAATTTCTAGCCTCTATGATGACAACGATCGTGGTTGGACGGAAAGATTCATTGTTGTGCCCACTGCTGACCTTCTTCCAACGGGCAGTCCGCTAATTCTAGAGAGATGGAACTGTTCGCGTAAGATTCCAGAATCATTGATTGTCTATTCGAATTTTCATCCTGGCATACTAACTTTTGTCTTTCTTCTTATTCCTTTTTTACTTCTTAGCCACACCATGTGAACCAACGGAGATTGAAGGATTAGCCGATGGAGCCAGGATATTCTGTACATTTCCACTCTGGAAACCCAAACCTGTAAACACATCTTCGAACAAAAAGATTGAAAATCCAGCAACCACGGTAAATACTCCCAACAATATATTCTCTTCTTAGGAAATTTGACTTTGTGCGTATGAACCTTTTTCCTTTTACGCATTTCCACAGGCCTACCAAAAGGCTCTTCAACTACTATGGTAGCTGGAGTTCCTATTAATGCTGAGAAGGCTACCCTAATCATCATCAAGGAGAAAGAAAGAAAGAGAGAGAGTCCGTACGACTTTTGTCACCAGTTGTCGACCTAGGGTCAAATGGGAAAATAAAAATATCCCCAAGGATTTCGGGGAGCCAAGAAGGAATCCTCCTCATGTTTCCGAGGAACAAACTGTGGCTCTCTCTACCGCTGGTATTTCTTTGGTGGTGAACTTAGACATCGAAGATACCAAAGAAGAATTTCCCCTAGCTCGGGGTAAATGAAGAACCAGGCCAGAGGTCATCTGTACCTTTCTCGGAGATGATGCCAAGCTTATTTGGGAACTTGATATCATGGATCAGAGAGATTCATCCTCCCAGGCTCCTTTGGCGTGGTCGAAGGGATGAATTTATTTTTGGGTACCTTATTTTTTGGCACCCCCTTCCAACATTTGTTGCTACTCCATCAGTCGCTCTGACCCCTTAACTTCTCATGCTCCCCTGCGCCACATAAGATCGGCTTCTCAGACTCGTCATTCTTCTCTCCATCGAGAGGAGTTAGTAGATCAATTACCGGCCCCTATTCAGGACCCACATGGAATGTGAGGGGTATCTTTCCAAGTATCAGCTGAGTGACATCTCCTTTCAAAAGCGGTGGGACTGTCCCACTACATGAAGCCTCTGGCAACAGAGAAGGACCGAATGAAAATGAAGGTTGTTTCTTCTGAATGTATCCTTAACGACGGATGCTTGCTGCAGCTCAGGTAAGACTTTTCTTTGATTTTCTCAAATTATTTGTTCCCATTTCTCCATTAATCTCTTAATCTTGTACTTCTCTCACATGCAAATCTTATCTTCGTAGAAGGTCTTCAAATGATGGTTGACAAAAGAGTTGAGCTGGCCATTGAAAGAGACTCATATTTAGAACGCTTTCTAGCTGCAATGATTAGACTTTGTCTAGTTTAAGAACTTAAGGAAAAGCTCGAGCAGGCCGAGATAGACAAACAAGTCTATGGGCAAGAGGCTAGCCTTCTCCGGACTAAATTAAATGAGTGGAATGAAAAATGGTGTCAATCTTAAGACTCTATGACAACTATTGTTAAGAAGGTATCCAGGCTGGAAGCCAAGGTCTGAGGTCTTGAAGAATCCATCATGATTAAAACAGAAGAGGTTGCAGTCGTTCGGCAAGAAAAAGAGAAGCTGGAGAAGAAACTTATGGCCACCATGGAAAAAAATAAAGAGCAAGCTGATTACAATGCCGTGATATGTGACTCCAACCTGGTCCTCCGAAATGAAAATTTTGACTTGAAGTTTTAGTTGAACATGGTTGAGACCAAGATTCTCTCCTTAATAGACCAAAATAATGTTGATAAAGTCCGTTCTAGATGGGACATGAGGAAGAGAAACTTGGAGGAGGTCAAACTCATCATCATCACGGACATCGATGCATAAATAGCCAAGAATTTAGAGATTGAGAAGATGTCTGCTGAAAGCCAAGAGGAAATCCGGAGTTCTGACGGAGAGGAGGATGGCTTTTCCAGGTTCGGAGGCGACGAGGAAGATGACCTCGAAGTTGAAGATGATGAACCTCTCCCGGCAGCTCGAACATAGATCCCAACTTTTGTTGATGTAACTCCGGCTACTCCAGCCTCATCAAGCCTCTATTATCCCATATTTCATGGATCCGGCCACTTGAAACCTCCTCGACTATTTTGCCTTTTTTTATTTTATGTTCTGTCTCGCTCTTCAGGGCATGTTTGTGCTCAAAATATTAATAAAAAATTTGGTTTTGTGAATCTATGGATTTATGTATTACTTTATTTATCACATTGTTTTCTCTATTTCTGCACAAAGTATCCTTGCAAATTCTAGAGGACCCAATTTTTTTAGATAGTAATTACCACTCTACTATCCTCCGAATAACTTTCAAAGCTGGGAAAGACTCTTTTACCTCAAAAAGATAAGACCTTTCTAGTTTTTTTTGGTCGGGCAATCTTTGTCTATAAGAAGTGTATTAGCCGGTAATTTCAATACCTGACTTGCAGCCTTTTAATTATCAAGGATTTATCTATTAAGTTTTTCACAACTTTTAAATTACCAAGTCCAGGAAACTTTCATCCAGTCACCTTTGTCACTGAACGCCCATGTGGTCAGTCTTTTACCTTTTTCTTACAAGGATTTTTGTAAGGGAAGGTGTCACGACCCGATTTATAAGTCATGAAGGCACTCACTCTCACCAAGTCAGTAAGCTATCCACAACCCATTGAAGTTAATTAATTAATAAAACAATGCGGAATAATCAAACAAATCAATTCTAAGTCTTAATAAATCACAGAATCATAAAAATATGGAATAAGTACTACAACTCCCAAAACATGGTGTCACTAGTACAAGAACGAACTAAACAAAAATACAAGTCATATACAACCCGAAATACATAAAATGTCAAGGAATAGAAAAGACAAAAAATAAAGATAGACGGGGAAATTCGATGCCACAGATCATACTAATGGCTCACCCCGAATCCTCCAGATGGCTTCCTCAACAACCAGAGAAGTCCGAGATCCGCTCATGCTAGGAACATAATTTGTACACAAAAAGAGTGCAGCAAGTGTAGCGTGAGTACGGGGAATAATGTGTACTCATCAGCATTGTTTACCGACCCTAATTAAAATGGAGACGAGGGTTGACATTCTGAATACCACTTCCACACTTAACCGCTATTAGTCCGATATAATGATAAAGTCAATAATCACAATTCTCAAGCCTAGATATAAGAAGTCTCTAAATTTTGAGGTTCGTTTCAAATAATCAAGTAGCATAATTATATTATTCAATGAGAAATCTAGGAAAGTCAATGAAACAAGGAAAGAAATGAAATAAAATGATATGCAAGTATTATGCAATGCAAGGTCTTTCCATCACCGGTACACACACGCTCCTTCAATAAGGAGTGTAATCCATTAGGGACTCGCGAGGTCCATATACCACCCAGAATCATTTTCATTTGGGTTACTAAAGCCAATATTAGGCTTCCAATCACATCACTTAGCCAATTTTAGGCGCACATTACCTGTCTCTAGCCAATTGGGCTAATATCCAATGCATCACTTCGTCCTGAATTATTTTCCCTCTGACCACATATGTATCCACAAATAAAATATGCATGAGATACCATATGAAGCATAAATATGACATTCACAACAACAAGAAATTAAGATATGCAATAAAGATTCAATCTTTAATCAAAGTAAACCATAAAGATTCGACCTTTAACTTTTTTTCGACTTTTAAACCTGTATTTAAGAGTGATGACAATATTTAATCATAGAGAAGACATGTAATAAGCATAGAATAAATAATTAAAAGGGTCTCATGCCCATCATGAATCACAACAACAATTTATGCTATCAGTTAGTGCCCAAAGCATAGCATTCAGACCAGCATACTATACATTTGAAATTGCGCAAATACCTATAATATGACACTGATACTAGACACAAGTGCTCATCACCTCAAAAGTGTCATGCCCTTCCATAAAGCCTCCAAATGGTCCAAATATATTCAAATACTGATTATATGTTAGCACATAATTCTGTAGATACCCATATTGCTATATGATAGTCTTAGACCCAAAAAGTCATCAAAAAAAATTTAGAGCCTCAAAGCATGAAATGGGAAAATAGTCCAAGAATTAGTCTACCCATTTTTCATGGAGTCTAAATACCATGTCACACCCCAATCTTGGGGGTTGTGAAAGGAACCCAACACCCAGATGAATTAGCAAACCAACCGTAGCATCAGGAACCAAATGGCAAAAGCGGTCGACAAGGCCATGACAAAACAAATACACATCATAACTAGTATGCAAGCCTCTAAGAGTGTTATAATACATCAATAGGTCGAGACAGGGCTGTGCCATACTCAAAATACCATGATGTAACACATTGCCCCAGAAAAGGGCCTTAGTACGAAAGATGTACTGAATATGTAAGGCAGGAAATAAAGTAAACAACGATGTAATACAAAATATATGAATACAGAAGTCAACCTAAAACTTATAACAAGCCTCTGAGGGCATACTTTGTCATAATCATGAATATGAATGCATGTCTGTATAAATCAAGCCACTCAATTGGGCCATATAATATAGTATTTAGCTGCTCTGTGGGGAAAATCATATCATAGTATATTTTACCCGGCCTCGATGAGGACTCAGTCGTACCCGGCTTCGATGCGGACTCGGTCGTACCTGGCCTCGATGAGGACTATGTCGTACCCGGCCTTAATAGGACTATGTAATGTTAAACCAACTGTAGTGGTGTGCATTTATAGGCATCCTACCCGGCCGACTATAGCACGCCTTGATATATATATAAGTGTAATGCAATACCTCAAGACACCAAGACTAGAGTTGAAGTGACCTATCATCGTTATGATCCGAGTATCGTTATTGTCGCTGTGTTCCTGAGTCTCAATATAATCATTCTATAACATATTGAATCTGAGAGATGCTATGGAATAGAAGTAACCAAGGATTATGATCAATTTATTAAATAAGGCTTAGCTTCATTCTATTTCACAAGATAGAATTCAATTCAAAGAAGTGATTACGTGAAGTCATGACAAGAAGGAAAGTTGCCCTACATAACTTGTCGGTGAAGATAGTTACGTCCCGTGGAGCCTCGCATATGATATGGATGATTATCTATATTAAATGAGGGATTGTATCAATATCGAGTTCAAATCTTATAATAGGTTTCATTTAAGAATTCGTCGAATAACTTATGTGCGTAGAGTCACCCTAACATGGATTCTTATTCAGATTAACACCATTATCATTCCTAACTCATTTCCTCAACTTTAAAACCTCACCAACATGATTAAATACCAATATTTACTCTTAATCTCAACCAACAATACAAAACAACAAGTTGACATAACTTTATATCACAAAAGATGTTTCTCCAAGATCATGTTCCCCAAACTCCCAAAGTCCCAAGTTACTTCCTCCAATAAATCAAGACAAGTTAGGAGAAGATAAAGAACCCATAGAAGGGGTGAAACCTTACATTAACCTGCCAAGAAGCTCTCTACAACAACCTTCAACTCAATCTCAAAGTAGTCCATAACTTTGTTGAGCTAGCTAATGAAGATTTCGAGGTGTTCTTGATCCTTAAAGGGATAAATCACATTGTATACTTGTAAGTGTCATTTAATGGTAGGAAGGGTCTTGGAGAATGTTTGAGAGGGTTTTGGGAGCTCAAGGGTCGAAAATAGATGAGAAATAAAATTGGCTGACTTTTGGCCTTAAATAACCCACCAAACTGCCTCACATATGCGGCTGCATATATGACACATATGCCCATATGCGGCTGCATATGCCACCGCATATGGTGGCAGTGAGATGGGGAAAATATGTCCTTAATACTTGTCCACTTCCGCGAGGTGGAAAGGCATCCGCGACACAAAACGTGTGGCGTATCATCGAACCTTCATCAATCTTCATTGAGTTGTATTTCCTTTGGTCATATTGATTTAAACCTTCCAAAACCATTCATTAACATCCTTATAAGTCATACGAACCCTCAGAAACAATTTCAAGTTCTCACAACTCAAGTCGGCTAACTATACTCTCATTTGGGTGCGAAACTACGGGGCGTAACATCATTCTCCCCTTAAAAACATTTGTCCTTGAATGTTGGAATATCATTCTAATGCTTAGGATTTCAGAAACTTTCAATAGAGTTTCACCTATAAAGAGGGATATTCAAAACCTGCCAACCAGCCCAAATAGATAACCAATGCTACACAGGGCTACGGAACAACATAATAACATTCAATTGGCCTCTCACGACCATTTATGTATGAGATGATAAAAAAGGGTTAGCCATAACTCACTTCAACCATTATATGTTGTACTCTGAGCTGCGCCTGCCATATATGCCTCAACATTAACACCTAAACAACGTATATGAATTAAGATCGACGAGTAAAATAGAATCAAGATATTTGTAGCGCACGAATATCGATATAAACCTGAAGTCTGGAACAAGTAAGGATATTGGGACCTCGTATCTTCTTTGGCCTCCCAAGTCATTTCCTCTACGTTGTTATTTCTCCAAAGTACGTTAACCGAAGCAACTTCTTTGGTACGTAACATACAGACTTGACGGTCTAGGATAGTAATGGGAACTTCTTCATATGATAAGTCTTTCGTGACTTGGACATCCTCAATAGGGGTAATGCGGGAGGGAGCTCCTAGACATTTTCAAAGCATGGATACATAAAACACATGGTGAACAACTTCTAACTCTGGGGGAAACTCAAGCTTATAGGCTACTTGGCCTATTCTTTGAATAATCTGATATGGTCCGACGTACCTGGGGCTAAACTTGCCCTTTCTGCTAAACCTCATCACACTTTTCATAGGTAACACCTTTAGGAAAACCCAATCTTCCACTGGGAATTCTAAGTCTCGACGCCGATTGTCTGAATAGTACTTTTGTCGGCTCTGAGCTATCTACAATCGTTCCTGAATCATTTTCACCTTTTCCATGACTTGTTGTACCAAGTTGGGCCCCAATAAATTTGTCCCACCAACATCAAACCAACTAACGGGGGACCTATATTTTAATCTATATAGGGATTTATAGGGCACCATCTGAATGCTAAATGGTAGCTATTATTATAGGCGAACTTAATAAGAGGTAGGTGATCTTCCCAACTTCCCTTAAAATCTAAGACACAAGCTCGCAATATGTCTTTGAGCGTCTGAATAGTGTGCTCATCTGAGTACCCAACCCTTTCTGAAATGACTTCCAGAAGTTAGCTGTAAATGGAGCACTTCTTTCAGATATAATCAAAATCAGAACTCCATGAAGTCGGACTATCTCCCTGATATATAGTCGAGCATAGTTTTGGGCTGAATAAGTATTCTTGATGGGTAGGAAGTGAGCTAACTTCATTAGTCTATCCACAAAGACCCATATAGAATCGAACTTTCGACGAGAACTAGGTAATTTCGTAATGAAATCCATATTGATCGTCTCCCATTTCTATTTCAGAATTTCTATATTCTGCAGCAACCCTCCAGGTTTTTGATGTCCAACCTTAACTTGTTGGAAATTCGAACACTGAGCGACGAATTCTATAATATTCTTCTTCATATCGTTCCACCAGTATAACTGTCAGAGATCATGATACATCTTAGTAGAACCGGAATGAATATAATACCTGGACTGGTGAATTTCTGCTAAAATCATCCCTCGAAGTTCACCAACATCAGGCACACACAATCGACCCTTATACTTATGAACTCTGTCTTTTGACGACTTGAACAATAAATTCTTTTGAGAGGGAATGCCTTTCTTAAATTTAACCAAGGCTGGATTATCAAATTATCGCACCATCACTTCTGCCACTAAGGAAGATTCAGTCTCTGCTGATTTTTGCTACTGCGGTTGTATAAATATCACACGTATGTAACATGAAATTAATCAAGAATTCTCTCCATTCTCTCGACCTCTATACTGTGCTTTTCTACATACTCCACATGTATATTCTTTGGGACTACAATTTTTCTTTAATACTTTAATCGCAAATACGTCTTTCATTTTCATCTTATAGACTTTTCTATCAAGATTTATAATCGAAACCCTATGGCGCACCCGTTTCCTGGATCAATCACTCAGACACTTACGCTAGACAACTGATACAGATCCTTTACCATTTCAAACTTGTCGACTCCCACATGCTTCAGGCTACCCATAGACTTCCGATATAACGCGTCGGCCACAATATTTGCCTTGTCTGGGTGATAAAAAATATCGACATCATAGTCCTTTAGTAGTTCAAGCCATCTTCGCTACCTCAAATTCAATTCTTTCTTCTTGAAAATGTATTGCAGGATCTTATGATCGGTAAATACATCAAGATGGACTCCATACATGTAGTGACACCATATTTTTAGAGCGAATATAGCAATCGCTAACTCAAGATCATGAGTTGGGAAATTCTCCTCATGTTTCCTTAGTTGTCTCGAAGAATAAGCAATAACCTTGCCATATTGCATCAAAACAAAGCCCAATCCCACTCTAGAAGCATCATAATATACAATATAGCCCTCAGATCCCTCAGGAAGTGCTAGAATAGGTGCTGATGTTAATCTGCTCTTTAACTCCTAGAAACTCTTCTCGTAAGTATCTGACCATTGAAACTTGGCTGCCTTATGCGTCAACTTTGTTAGGGGAGCGGAAATAGAAGATAAATTCTCTACAAATTTATGATAGTAACATGTTAAGCCCAAGAAACTATGCACTTCAGTAGGAGTTGTGGGCCTCGGCTAGTTCTTTACTACTTTGATCTTCTGTCTATCCACTTTGATGCCTTCATCTGACACTATATGACCCAAGAAAGCCACAGAGTTCAACCAAAACTCACATTTAGAAACTTAGTGTAGAATTTGTGATCCTGGAGCATCGATAACACCGCTCTTAAATGATCGATGTGCTCTACTTCTGATCGGGAGTACACCAATATGTCATCAATAAACACTATAACAAAGATGTCTAGAAATGTCTTGAACACCCGGTTCATCAAATACATAAAAGCTACTATCGCGTTATTCAAACCGAAGAACATAACAAGAAACTCATAGTGGCCATATCTAGTCCGAAAAGCCATCTTCGGGATATCTTTCTCCTTAACACTCAGTTGATGATACGCAGATCGAAGGTCGATCTTTGAGAAGTACTTGGTGCCTTGCAATTGATCAAACAAATCATTAATCCAGGGAAGCAGATACTTATTCTTAATAGTCATCTTGTTTAGCTGATGGTAATCAATATACATTCGCAACGAATCGTCCTTCTTATGAACGAATACCACTGGTACACCTCACAGTGAGGTACTAGGCCTAATAAAGCCATTTCCATAAATCCTTCTGCTATGCTTTCAATTCTTTTAGCTCGACAGGAGCCATCCAATATGAAGGAATAGATATAGGCCGAGTGTCTAGAAGCATATCAATAGCGAAGTCGATTTCCCTTTCGAGAGGAACGCCAGGAAATTCATCACGGAATACATCGGGAAATTCACTAACAATAGGAACTGGGTGAAGGGTTGGAGGCTTTGCTTCTTCATCCTGTACTCGCACTAAGTGATAAATATACCCCTTTGAATCATCTTCCAAGCCATAAGGTAGGAAATAAACCTCCCCTTAGGTGCTGCAACATTACCATTCCATTCCATAACTGGCTCGCTTGGAAAATTAAAGTGAACGACTTCTGTCCTAAATTCAACATTAGCATAACAAGAAGCCAGCCAATTCATGCCCATAATAACATTAAATTCCACTATTTCTATCTCATTAAATTTGGCTATGGTATGGCGATCATAGATCTTTACATCAGAATTCCTATACACTCGCCTAACAACTACGGGCTTAACCACATGCGTAGATACTTCAAATGACTTATGTAACAATTCAGGCTCTTTTCCACACTTACCAGCAACAAAGAGTGTAATATATGACAAAGTGGAACCCAGATCTATGAAAGCATATATATTAAGAGAGAGGATTGATAATATACCTGTAACCACATCTGGAGATGAATCTAGGTCCTGACTACCTGATAAAGTATAAATGCGATTTTAGGGACTGCTCGAACTAGATGTTGCTCCTCTACCAATGCCCCTACCGGTCGATGTTTGTACACCCTGCCCAGATGGGCGTACTGCTGAAGAAGAAACTACTACATAAATTGTTGGCTATGCAATATTGCCCCTCCTCTCATCATATAAAACTGCGTGATATGACAAGGCTGCCCATATGAATAACACACATTCGAACTCTGGCGGCACTGCCCAAAATGAGTGCTACAATATCAACCACAATACAGCATCGGTGGCCTCGCATGACTGGACTCTCCTTTATTCTGGGAGCCTGACACTCGTGAACTCTAACCCCGACCAGAATAAGTGGTCTGATAATGACGCTGGCCCAGGAACTGCGATGGTGCACTAGTCATCGGATAAGATGGATGTCTAGGAAACTGAGGCCTAAATCCACCTGAAAACTCTCTCGTATCACTTGCAGACTAGGCCCTCTTATGTTGGCCCCTATCATGCTCTCGACTAGCTTGCTGCTGCCTCTTACAGTCCTCTATGGTTTGTGCATAAGCCTGAATGCGGGAGATATCCATATTCTGATGCAAAGAAGTTGTAGTGCACTCATTCACCAAGTGCAGCCCCAAACCACTAATAAACTAATGTACCCGGTCATTCATGTCATCAACAATTGGGGGAGCATACCTATCCAAGGAATTTAACTGCAAACTATACTCACAGACACTCATATTACCCTACTCTAAGTGTAAAAACCTATCTCGTCTAGCTCGTCGAAGCTCAACCAGCAGATACTGCTATAACAATACCTCGGAGAACTCCTTCCATATCATTGGTAGGTCATGGGGTCCCTGAGTCCGCTCCCAAGTCTCATACCATGTCATGACAACTTCGCACAACCTATAGGAGGCCAACTATACTGACTCAGCATCTGTAGCATGCATAACTTGTAAAGTACGCTGCATCCAATCCAGACAATTTTGTGGGTCCGCATTAGGATCAGTCTCTGTGAATACTAGAGGGTCTAGGTAGATAAAGTCCCAAACTCTCGCGTTCACATCCTTATCAGTAATATTGGGGTCTGACGTTGGTCCTGAGAGGCCACTAATTGAGTCAATAAACACATGTTCGTCCTCGAACATAAAACAAAAAGGAAGTACCTGAATTACTAGAAAGCTAGGCATATCTACTCTGTATGTCTTACTTGGTCTCCTAAGTAGCCTCCTTGATCAGACGATGATTCTACTAAACCTTTACCTAAGTAATCTCTTTGGATCTCAACTTCCAAATCTGTCTATGAATAATAAAAATTTGCTCTTCCCCAAAGGTCAAGTTCTGATAGAGTGACACTGAATTCTATTGAATCACATGAGAACCATCTTAATGGTACTTCTTGAGCATGGAAATATAAAATACGGGGTGAACATCTGACAAATCAGGAGGCAAAGCGAACTCAGAGGCTTTCTTGCTAATGCGCTGAACAATGTCGAATGTGCTAATATACCTAGGGATCAACTTGCCCTTATTTACAGACTTCATCACACCTTTCATGGGTGAAACCTTTAACCGAACCTACTCATGCACCATGAAATCCAAGTCACAAATCTTATAATATATATAACTCTTTTGCCTACTCTGAGCTGTGAGAAGTCTCTCCTGAATTAACTTGAACTTGTCCAAAGAATTTTTCTACAAGTCTATACCCCAAGGCCTAACCTCAAATACATCGAACCAACCAATGGGAGAAATACACCCCTACCATATAATGCCTCAAACGACGCCATCTCAATGCTCGAATGATAACTATTGTTATAAGAAAACTACACATGACTGCAATATATCGTCAAGGACCTGAATAGTCCACTCAGACTGACCATCCATATGAGGGTGAAATATTGTACTAAGCCCACCTGAATACCCACATCCTTCTGCATAAATCTCTAGAAGTGGGATGTAATCTACGTGCCTCAATCTGATATAATAGAAATGGGAACTCCATGCAATCGAACTATTTCTCAGATGTAGATCCTGGCCGACTTCTCTAAATTGTAAGTAGTCTAAATTGGTACAAAGTGAACAGACTTTTTCAACTGATCCACAACAACCCAAATGGCATCAAACTTTCCCAAAGTCTGTGGTAACCCTACCACAAAGTCCATAACAATATGCTCCCACTTCTACTCAGATATAGGAATCCTTTGAGTAATTTCACTCGACTTTTTATGCTCATACTTCACTTGATAATTCAAACACCAAGATACAAATCGCGCAATGTCCCTCTTCATACTGCACCACCAGTAATGATGTTTCAAATCTCAGTACTTCTTTGTAGCCCTGGATGAATAGACTACCTCAAACTACGAGCCTCTTCCATCATTAATCTACTCAAATCCCATACTTGGGGAACACATATGCGACCCTTGATTCTCAAAACTCCCTAATTATTAAGAATTGCTTCTCTTTCCCTTTCTTTCAACACTTTGTCCTGAATTTTACACAACTTGGCATCATCAAGTTGTTGAGCCCTAATCTGCTCCAATAACGAAGATCGTGTCGTCATACAAGCTTGAACCTTGCCAAACTCAGAAATATCAAGTCTCACCATACTATTTGTCAAAGACTAAATATTCATGGCCAGAGGTCGCTTCCCTACCTGCAACGATGCTAGGCTACCCATTCACACTGCCTTCTGACTCAAAGCATCCGCCACTACATTGGCCTTGCTCGAGTGATAAATGATAGTCATGTCATAATCCTTGAGCATCTGTAACCGCCTCCTTTGCCTTAAACAAAGATCTCTCTGATTGAAAATATGTTGAAGACTTTGATGATCAGTAAACACCTTACAATGCACACTATAGAGGTAATGCCTCTAAATCTTTAATGAAAACACTATTGTCGCCAACTCCAAGTCATGAGTGGGATAGTTCTTCTCGTGCACCTTCAACTGCCTCAAAGAATAAGATCTAACTTTCTTTTTCTCCATCAGAATGTAACCAAGGACAATCTGTGAAGCATCATAATATACCGTAAAGCCCTCTCCCTCAACGGAAAGATTTAAGATTGAGGCTGAGTCAATAAAGTCTTGAGCTTTTAAAAGCTCATCTCGCACTCATCCAACTATTGAAAAGGTACATTCTTCTGAGTCAATCTAGTCAAAGAAGATCTGATAGATGAAAACCCCTTTACAAGACACTGATAGTAACTAGAAAAGATAATAAAACTATGATCCTTAATAACCGAGGTAGGTCTAACCCAACCACAAACCACCTTGATATTGTTGGGGTCTACCATAATAACATGCTTGGTCACCACATGGCCAAAAATTCCACAAAACTAAGCCAAACTCACACTTTATAAACATGGCATAAAGTAGATTCTCCTTCAGAATTCCAAGAACGGTCCTCAAATGTTGCTCGTGTTCTCCTCTACTATGAGAGTATATCAGAATATATTTGATGAAAATGATCACAAAGGAATCCAAGTACAGTTTAAAGACATCATTCCTCAAATTCATAAAAGTTGTTGAGGCATTAGTCATCCCGAAAGACATGACCCAAAACCCAAAATGACCATAATAGGTCCTGCAAATTGTATTAGGGATATCCTTTGCCCTAATCTTTAACTGGTGATAACCGGATGTCAAATAGATATTAGAGAAGACCGATGCACCCTGAAGCTGATCAAATAGGTTATTAATGCGAGGAATGGTGTACTTATTCTTAATTGTGACCTTGTTCAACTATCGGTAGTCAATACACATATGCATAGACCCATCATTCTTCTTCACAAACAACACTACAATACCCCAAGGTGAACACTCAGCCTAATGAACCCCTTACTCAACATATCTTGCAATAGCTTCTTTAACTCCTTCAACTTTATCGACACCATCCGATATGGATGAATAGAAATGGGTTTGGTTCCCGACTCTAAATCAATATCATAATCTAGTGGAACACCCGATAAATCTTTCAAAAATACCTCAAGAAATTCCATAACTATTAGCACTGACTTAAGGGAAGGAGTACCAACACTAGTATCCCAAATATATGCAAAATACACCAAACACCCTTTCTCAACCATCCTCCTAGCCTTAAGATAAGATACCACCTTCTTCGGTGCATGACTAGTAGCACCCTTCTACTCTAACCTAGGAATACCTATCATGTCTAAAGTAACTATCTTGGCGCGACATTATAAGATCTCCTGATAAGGATACAACTAATTCATGCCTAGAATAATGTCGAAATCTACCATGTGTAGAATCAACAAATCAGCCCAAGTGTCATACCTCATCAAAGTCACAATATATGATTGATACACCCGATCCACCACTATGAAATCCCAAACTGGAGTAGAAACACTAACAAGGAAGTCAAGTGAATCACACATTATTCCCAGAACTGAAGCAAAATAAGTAGACACATAAGAGTATGTTGATCCTGGATCAAAGAATATTATAGTCGACCGATGACAAACTAAAATAGTACATATAATGACTGTGTCAAAAGCCTCTGTTTCTAGTCTACCTAGAAATTCAGAGCATTGACCACGACCACTCTCGGCCTAAGAACCTTTGTGACCATCACCACGGCCTGCATGAGAACCCTTAGTGGGAACCACCTCTACCACTTTATGCACCAACTCTAGTCAGTTGTGTTGCTTCTTTAGATGCAGAACCCTGAGAATCAGAGTGCTGACCACTCTGCCTAAGTCTTGGGTAATCCATCATGAAATGTCCCACGTCATCACACTTATAACATGAGGCTATTGAGAAGAGCTAGAATAGCCAGAATTACTACCTCGACTCTAGGTCGGAAATAAGATTCCTAAGAACCATGCCCTGAACTATTACCACCATGACCCGAAGAACCACCAGTCAAAGTTAGCATTGCTGCCTAAACTGTCCTGCTGAACTGGGGTCGATGACCCCTATTTCCAGACAAAGTACCTCTATAACTGCTTGAGCTACGGGGCTTCTTGCCCAATCTATCCACAAACTCCTGATGCCTAATATACTTAACACTCCTAGCGGCATCCACTACTACCAGAAAAGTACCTCCCGAAGATGCCATTTGTGTTGCTGAAACTAAAAGGGAATAAGACAAGCTCCTAACAAACTTCCTGATCATTTCCACCTCATCTGACGAAATAGACAAAGCATTGTGATACAAGGAGTGAAACCTCATCTTGTACTCACTCACAAATATCCCAACCTGTCAAACTGCCCACGCCTCTCCTCCCTCAAACTACGAGGACCCCACTTCTCCAGAAACTCACTAGTGAACTCAACCCAAGTAATTGGAGGTGAACCAGTTGTCCTAATTTCATCAAACACCTTCCACCATTTCTTTGTAGGGCCAATCATATGAAATCAACACTATTGGACTCAACCTATCCCAAATGGTGCAACCTCTCATGGAAACTCACAAGAAAATCATAAGATTCATGGACACGATGTCCATAAAACTATCGTGGCTTTATATTCCCAAACTTAATCCACTTCTTTTGCTCATCTACGGTCATAGTGGGCTGAACAATTGGTCGAATAGAAACACCCTAAGCTAGAAAACTCGAAAACTAAGAAGCTACAACAAAAGTTGGTTGTGGCCCTGGAGTCCTATACCCTGCAAAAGCCATGTAATTAGGAGTCTAATCTCCAACCCTAGCATGGGAACCCTTTAGAGTAACTGGTAGTGTGCCCTCTTGAACCCAATCCTCTACACTCACAATACGCACTGAAGTGTACTGAAAGAAAGGAGTAGCAATGAATCACTTTGATGGCTGGGCGGGTCCAATCTTATCTGCCTGAACTTACTCCTCTGGATCCGAACTCATATCCCTAGCACGGGCATGAGCAGCAGATGGTGCTCGGCCTCTGACTAGTGTAGCAATATGGGCTCTAGCCATGCCTCAACCTCTACCATGTCCCATGCATCCTTCTCGAGCAACGGTCCTAGTAGCGGGTACAGGAATAGGTGTGGGCTCCTAATATCTAACTATAGGTAAACGTGTCCTGACCATCTGTGAGAGATGAAACAAAGAAACTCTTAGCACCCATTACAATCAAATATGCATGATAAGGAATGAAAGATTAGAGTTTTCCTAGATTTCCTATAGCCTTTTGAAGATTGGTAGGGGGATCATTGTACCGGTCCACAAAACTCTACTAGACATTGTTCTTGTACTTGTGAGACTGGTGAACCTAAAGCTCTAATACCAATTTATCATGACCCAATTTACAAGTCGTGAAGGCACTAACTCTCACAAACTCAGTAAGCCATTCAAGTTAATTAATTAATAAAATAATATGGAATAATTAAACAAATCAATTTTGAGTATTAATAAATCACATAATCATAAAAACATGGAATAAGTACTATAACTCCCAAAATGTAGTTTTAATAGTACAAGAACAAACTAAACGGAAATACAAGTCCAGGATATAACCCGAAATACATAAACTGTCTAGGAATAGAAAATACCAAAAATAAAGATAGACAGGGAAATCCGGTGCCATGAATCATACTAGTGGCTCACCCCGAATCATCCATATGGCCTCCTAAATGACCGGCGAAGTCCTAAGATCCGGTTGTGCTAGGAATAAAATTTTCACACTAAAAGGGTGCAATAAGTGTAGCGTAAGTATAGGGAACAACGTGTACTCAGCAACAACATCGACCGAACTTAATTAAAATTGAGATGAGGGTTGGCCTTCCGAATACCACTTTCACACTGAACCACTATTAGTCTGATATAATGATAAAGTCAATAATCACAAGTCTCAAGCCTAGATATAAGAAGTCTCTAAATTTTCAGGTTCGTTTCAAATAGTCAATTAGCATGATGGTATGATTCAATGAGCAATCTAGGCAATGCAATCAAATAAGGAACAATGAAATAAAATGATGTAAGTGCAATGCAATGCAATACAAGGCCTTTCTATCACATGTAGACACACGCTCCTTCAATAAGGAGCGCAACCCATGGGAGACTCGCGAGGTCCATATACCACCCGAAATCATTTAATTTCAGGTTCCTTAGCCAATATTAGGCTTCCAATCACATCACTTAGCTAATTTTAGGCTCACATTACCTGTCTATAGACGATCGGGCTCATATCCATCAACCGTCCATTTAATCCCAATATCCATCAATTGGTCATTTAGGCAAAATATACATAAATCGGCCATTTAGGAAAAATATCCATCAACCGACAATTTACGTAAAATATCCATCACTTACCTTGAAATCTCGATCTCTATGATTTTAATAAGTCAAATCAATGCATATGCATGATATAACACATAAGAAAGTGGATATCTTGAACAATCCTAACTTAATAGCCAACAAGTTCAAGTACATTTATCAAATTCTAGCTTAATAGCCAACAAGTTCAAATACATTTATCAAATCCATGCTTAATAGCCAACAAGTTCAGGTTAGTTCATCAATAATCCGGACATAACAACCAATAAATTCATTAACATATTTATCACAAGTGTACGAGATCCCTTAGAGTATCAAATACAATAAACTAGTCAATTATAAGACAAGTAACACATAACAATTAATGTCCACATACTTTGGCAATCCAAGGTCATGACCCATAAACACACAACACGATTTTACCGATTTCATATCACCGGTACTCATACTAATGCTCATCATATCACATGTACAAGACCCCCTATTATGCACTTACCTCTTATTACCTCCATTTTAATCTTTACTTAATAAAACATCCCTCAAACGAAGTCTAAGAGTCTGAAGATACCTCAAAGTCGAGCAAATGAATAAAGAAAATTGCCTTTCCTTTTTGAAATGCCCCCAAACACTTCAAATATATCAAATATGTAATCTATATGAGTATACAAGTTCGTATACATCCATATTGCCATTATGATATTTTGCACGACCAAATATATATCCTATGCGTTACCTAATTTCGCTTATAAGATAGACCAGTTTACTCTACCTGTTCTATGCTAGCGTTTGCATTATAATAAAAAATAGAAAAGCAGTGATACCATTTTTTATGTGGAAACCACTCGGCTCACAAAGGGTAGAAAAAATTATGACCTACACCTATGTAGGATTTAACCCAAACTCCACTACAATGTGAGCTTTTGAAAATTCAAGTTACGAACTCTATAACCTAGGAACTAAACTCTAATTCCTATCTCACTAATCTCCCTAGACTAGTAAGCCCACTCCAAGTTATCCCAACTTGAAGTTGAATATGACAAACCATTTACACCTAACATAATTACATCTAGAAAATTTGATAAAGGTACAACTCGATAATCAATCCTAATACAAGAATCTAGACACGAGAACTATAAAACATAAACTCTTTAAAATAATTTCTTCAATCTTCTTCTTAGTATCAGATCACACATTAGAAATCAGAACACTCAATGTGATATTGACGTATCTGCTCGAATTATGTTTTCTCTCTATATGAGTGCGTAAAGTTATTCATGGTAGGACTTGAATATATATATATAGAATTAGGTATTCATCAAGTCGGCTTAACTTAATCCCTATGTGGTAAGGCCCAATGTAAGAGTTAGGGTTTGAGTCAACTTGTGATTCTTGCTCTTCAACACGGTTTCAATTTTCTTGTAGGACTCTGAAGTTCTTTATAAGTATGAAAAGAAATCATGCATCCTTGTACACCAAGTCCTTACCATAAAACACAAATTCTACTCGCGATAGGACTCTGACCATGAATATGTTCTTAGTCCTAGTTCAAGCATCTATTCCATGCAACTTTGTCTCGAATCTGTGTCTAATATGGAACATGTTTATTGACCTAGTTCATTCACTTCTGTTGTGTCTGGTTTATTCGAATTTGTTCGAATTTGTACTGCATATGTCTATTAGATATATCAAGTCTGCATACATGGTTCATACGCCTTGTTCATTTACTTTGTCAATCATCAAAACCTATACTTGTCATTCTTGCAAATGCCAATAAATTCCCTTTTTTATTATGAAAAACTCATGTCATTGACACAACTATGTAACCTATTCCAAACATCTCATAGACCAAAAAAATAAACAGAACACCACTTGGATGAACTAGGTTAGCATACATGGGTTATAAATATTACATAGTATTACTTCCCCCTTTTAGCATCAATAAAAAGTTCACTTAAGTACTGGTAAAGTTGAAATGTGAATGTAACAATATTGAACTCATGGCCACTGGGGCTATCACATAGACAACACAATAGAACATGTTTATCAACCATGTATAACAATAGTAATTAAGGCACGACAAATGGCAGAGGATGAAAAATAGCGATTTTATTCATTCACACTTTGAATACAAATCCAACCAATGATTTACAAAATAAGAAACAGGCCACTTGATAGTAAAATATAGGACTCAACAAGAAATGATTAAGGACATAGACACACTAGTAGGCTATGGGTGTGATCAAGGTTATGAGTTTAGACACTTTACTAAGGACTGTGAGGAAGGTTGAAGCGGTTGTTGGACTCTTTTTTCCCCAAGAACCACCATCGTTTTCCACCTTCTTACCCCAAGAAGACCTACCATCTTTTTTCACTCCCCCCCCAAAAGACATATTATCTCATTCCTGACTATTCTTCTTTCCTAGATAGCTGGGGTCATTAGGTATTGGTAGTCAACTTCCCTTACTAGCCTTCTTGGTTTTTCTATGAGGACTAAGAATAAGGCTACTCTTCTTTCCCAATGGTCTTGGGACATTAGTTATGATGCCGAGGTCCATAATAGGCAGTATGGTGCATAGGTTATATGCACCTATGTTAGCTGGATGCATTAATTCCCCCTAACGAGAAGAATATATGGCAGAGGACACATATTCCAGTGATTTTGGTGCAATTTCCATCGAGATGTGAGTGGGAGTCATGGGAGGTGTAATAGTGGAGTCACTGGTGGTAGTGGTGTGGGTGGTAAAACATAATTGGGGGAAACATGGAACTGATGACAACGATGTGGAGAGTGTAGTTAAGCTTATTTAGAGCGAGAAAATGTGGAGGTGCGAATAGAATATCCTCATCAAAGAGGTAATCATACATTTTTGGAGTAGGGTCATAGTGGAGAAGGGTTTCTGATGTGATAAAGAAGAGGGGTTAGGTTGGTTTAAGTATATGAGAATAGGTGTGTTAACATGGTACATATAAGGTCGTCTTGGGAAGAGGGTGATTTAAAGGTCGAGTATTTAGAGTGGCGCCGTTTATCTCGGAGGGAACTTTCAAAGGCTGATTATCTTAAGCACATACTAGTTTTGTGTGAACCAATTTATTTTTTGAGGACAGACTTTGATCCGATTAAGGGAGAACAGGTCGCATAACATGTTTCATGGCCTGAAACGTCTAAGTAATACCAAAGGATAGGAGACATACCTGAGAAATGAACGATGTTATGTAGTTATTTCAAGGAAATTGCTTAGACAAAAGTACCCATTAGTCTTTATGTGATCATGACACTATTAGAGTATAGGACATACAACTAAATGTACAAGATTGAGTAGAACATTTATTCAATTTTGAAGCTTGTTTAATATGAAGTAACTTTTCTACCCAATCATGAAGGGATAATTATGTAATTTTATCATCCCCAACTCTAACATGTTCTTTTCAAGTGATCTCTACCTAAGGCCTTTGTGAATATATTTGCTATTTGCTTATAGTAGCACAAAAGTTGATTGAAATAAGACATTTTCAGCATTATCTCTCAAGAAATGATGTCTTATATCAATGTGTTTGGTTCTATTATGTTAGACAGGATTCTTCGCAATGTTAATAGCACTAGTGTTATCATAGAATATAGGAACACAATGAATTTTCATATCAAAATCCTTTAATTATTACTTGATCCATAACAGTTGAGCATAACAAGTTGTTTATGCCACATATTTTGCCTCAATTAGTCGATAGGACTACTGAGTTCTGTTTTTTGGTAGTCCGGGAGATTAAACATGAACTAAGAAAATGTGTCATATCTAAGGTGATTTTCCTATCAAAAATATACCATGCATAATCAGCATCTGCATTCTCAACTAAGATAAAATTACTTCTTGTTGGGTACCATAGGCCTATCTCACTTGTTCTCTTCAAGTATTGTAGATTATTTTCACAACTTTCAGATGATAATCCTTAGGATTTGATTGAAATATTGCACAAAGTCCTACACTGAACACTATGTCAGGTCAGCTGGCAGTGAGATATAATAGTGACTCAATCGTACCTCTGTACAATTATTACTCAATAGGTGAACCATGTTCATCAAGATCAAGTTTTGTGGCAGTTGCGATAGGTGTGTCAATCGATTTGGAATCTTCCATTTTGAATCTTTTAAGGAGTTCCTTGACATATTTTTGTTGACTAATCATAGCACCAGTTGATGTTTGCTTGATTTGCAAACCTAGAAAGAAGTTGAGTTCTCCCATTATGCTCATTTCGAATTTACTTCCCAATAGTGTAGAAAATTCCTTGGATAAGGATTCACTTGTAATTCCAAAGATGATGTTATCTACATAGACCTGTACAACTAGCAAATTCTTCCATTTGACCTTCAGAAAAGAGTATTATCAATGTTACCTCTTGTGTGGCCATGTCCCAAGAGAAACTTTACAACCTCTCATACCAGGATCTCAGAGCTTGTTTGAAAACATAGAGAGCTTTATCAATCTTGTAGATATGATCTGGATGTTCATCATCGTTGGGTAAATCAGGTTCATCTTGCCCTTCTTCGCTAGTTGATGGACCTGGTTCATCAAGGCTGTTACTTGATTCATCTCCGTCTATTGGCTTGTTGTTTGTCTCAGTGGTATCACTGAATATAGGCTCATTATCATCATTTTGCACCTTCTTCTAAGATACAACACTAGATTAATCAAAATAATATGTACACTTTTTTTCTATCAACATGGTTTTTTGTTGAAGACCATGTAGGATTTACTCCTCAGTGAGTAGCCCATGAAGATTCCTTCATCACTCCTAGCTCAAATTTCCCGAATGAGTCATTTCCATTATTATTTAACGTAGCATCTACAACCAAAGGGTCTTAGATGGGAAATATTGGGCTTTCTTCCTTTAAGAAGTTCATAAGGAGTCTTCTTCAGAAGTGACCTAGTCATGCACCTGTTAAGAATGTAGCATACAATATTTATAGTTTCAGCCCTGAACTTTCTCACAATTTCGCTAGCAAGCATCATTGTCCTTTTCTTCAAGAGTCTTATTCTTTCTTTTCACCACGCCATTTTATTATGGTGTTTTAGGTGCAGAGAAGTTATGGTCAATACCATTTATCGAGTAGAATTCTTCAAATTTTGCATTTTTAAATTCAGTTGTGTAATCAGATCTGATAGTAGCCAGTTTATTTCCCAACATTCTTTCCAATCTTCTTGCCAGAGTTGCGAATGCATCACATGCCCATCTTTTGTTGCAAGAAATAGTGTCTAGGTGAACCTGGTGAAGTCATCAACAATCACAAACATGTACCTTTTTCTATGGTTCATGACTCTCATTAGCCCACATAAATCGATATGGACTAGTTCCAAGGACTTGGTTGTGTTTATTGCCTTCTTTGTTTTGAATGATGATCTGACTTGCTTCCCCCTTGCATAAGAACTACATACTTTGTCATCCTTAAACTTAATGTTAGGCAACCCAATCATTATGTTCTAAGAGACTAGTTTATTAAGCTGCCCCAGGCTAGCATGACCAGCCTTTTATACCACAACAACGGATCACAGTCCATCACACTCAAGCATGTGAGATCATTGCTTGGTATCCCCATTATGTCAGCCTTGTACATATTCTTGTACCTCATGGCAGTTAGAATTATGTTATCTATTTTGAGATATGTAACATTGCAGCCTGCAGAGGTAAACAATACCATATTCTCCTTGTCACCTAGTTGTGAAATTCTCAGGAGGTTGTGTTGCATCCCATCTACATGATACACATTATCAATTGCATGTTCTTTAGATCTGCCTATGTTTTTTATTCCCTTGAACTTTCTTTTCTTGCCTCCTCCAAAGGCCATATTTTCACTTTCTACGCCTTTGAGTGAGCATGATTTTTCTTTGTATCCAGTCATATGTCTTGAGCATACACTGGCTATGTAATAGTTCTTCTTGCTTCCTTTCACTCTCAATTGTGAGAAACAATCAAAGATTAGTTTTAGAAACTCAGACTAGCTTGGGTCCTTTTATTTGAACAAAAGGATGAATCAAATTCCTTTTTGTCTATCTATGTAGTACAAAGAGGACCTGTTCCATTTGATTTAACAGGGTGAAAGTTCCTTTTTGCAATTTTCAGATTTCTTTCTTCGTGCTTCTGGCCTACTAGGCAACTAGTTCTAAAATGACCAGTATTACAACATAAAGTGCACAACCCCCTTTCTATATGTTCTCTCTTTGCAGGTTTCCTCTTAAAGCCTAATCCAGTGGTGATACTATAGGTTCTGTTGGTGAAATTATTGAGGATACTAGTGGATTTAGTCAAGCAACTGGCTTTATCTAGATAAGTTTTTACTCTGATTAGATCCATGCATAACTTTCCAGAATTTTCTTTCTCAAAGCTTAACTCAGTCCTAATCCCTTTGAAGTTAGATTCGTCTTTGAGAAGTTGATTATCAATAACAGATTTTTCATTTCTAGTATGATTTAGGACGTCAGATCTTAGAGCCACATTATCTGAGCCAAGTTGATTAACTTGTTCCTTTATAGAATAAACTCCCCTTTCGGATTCACCCATACTAGCTTGTACATCAATGAATTCATATCTCAGACTACTGAAGGCACTGAACATCTGATCCCTTTTGGAGCTCAATTCAAGATATTAATTAATTAGAGAGCTCATTAAGGAGGTTAAACTTTTCTTAGAAAGTAAGTCGAGCTTATATTTTAACTCAAGAATGTTTACCTTTGTATCTTTCTCAATTTCTAAGTCTTAAGTCTCCAATAGCCATCAAAGCATGGTGATTTATTTCTTCTTCTGAATTTTCGCTGGAGTCCTAGATAGTTTTTAACGCCTTTGAGGTTCCTTTGTTTTTTCTTCCCTGAACTTGTTCCTTCATCTTGTTATTTTCAGCTCTTTCCTTCTTTCATTCAATCTCCCACAAAGGATAGTCTTTAATCAGGTGATCTATCTTTTCGCACTTGAAGCAACCACCAGTTTGAGGTTTGTCGCCTCTTCCGTTTCCATAAGTGTTTCTTCTGCCATTATGTCTCTTCTTGGTGAGCAACCTTCTGAAGTTTCTTGTGATCAAAGCCATTTCTTCCTCATCTACTTCAGAATCGTCACTCTCAATAGCCTTTAGTGCCAATGATCTTTCAAAACTTGATTCATTATTCTTGGAGTCATATTCATCTCAGATGTTTTCAGATTTCCTACCAGTTCATCCAATGACATAACTCATATATCTTTGACTTCTCTTATAGTAGTGACTTTCATTTTGAAGGCATTTGGTAGGGTTCTCATACTTTTTTCAATTGAGTCTTCTGTGGTGATGATTTTTCCAAGAGATGTTAGTTCATTTACCAAAAATGTATACCTCGTGAACATCTCAGAAATAGTTTCTCCTAGCTTCATCCTGAAATTTTAAATATCTGTTGCATGCATTTCTTTCCTGAACTTCCTGACTTGCCTAGTCACTTCATGTGATTTGCCAACACATCCCAGATTTGTGTGGCAGTAGTGCACCCAGATATTCTTTTATACTTATCTGGACCAAGTCCACAAATTAAGACATTTTTGGTCTCTAGCGTTCTTCTCTAGTATATTTTAGTTCCCTTTCTCATATTCATTTTTTCCTTCATGATAATTGTTCCATCTGTACCCTTATTGGTGGGATACTTAGGGTCATCAATAACTCTATCCCATAGTTCATAATATTCTTGTAAGTGATACTCCATGCGAGCTTCCCACCAGGCATAATACTTCCCGATGAATAGTGGCGGTCGATGAGTAGATTCTCCTTCACTGTGTTTGATAGGTGGTGCAATATTTGTCATGATCTTCTCTTAAAGTGTTAGCCTTTTAAAGAGAACCTTCTCTGATACCAGTTGATATTTTCCACGACCAAATATCTATCTTATGCAATACTTAATTTTTTCCTATAGGATAGACCAGGTTACTCTACCTATTTTATGCTAGTGATTGCAGAATAATAAAGAATAAAAAAGCAACGACATAATATTTTTACATGAAAACCAACCAGCTCACAAAGGGTATAGAAAACCATGACCTACACAATTGTTATCTCATTAATCTCCCTAGACTAGTAAGCCCGCTCCAAGTTATCCCAACTTGAAGTTGAATATGACAAACCATTTACACCTAACACAATTGCTTCTAGAAAAGTTGATAAAGGTACAACTCGATAATCAAAACTAATACAAGAATCTAGACGCGAGAACTGTAAAACATAAACTCTGTAAACAGTTTCTTCAATCTTTTTATTAGTATCAGGCCAGACTTCAAGAATCAGAACACTCAATGTGATATTGACGTATTTTCTCGAATTATGTTTTCTCTCTATATGAGCGTGTAAAGTTCTTCACAGCAGGACTTGAATATATATAGAATTATGTCTTTATCAAGTTGGCTTAACTCAATCTTTATGTGGTAAGGCCCAATGTAAGAGTTAGGGTTTGAGTTAACTTCTAATTCTTGCTCTTCAATGAGGTTTCAATTATCTTGAGGAATCTGAAGTATCTTGATAAGTATGGCAAGAAATCTTGCAGCCTTGTATGCCAAGTCCTTACCATAAAACACAAATCCTACTTGCGGTAAGACTATGAGCATGAACACGTTCTTAGTCCTGGTTCAAGAATCTGTTCCATGCAACTTTGTCTCACATATGTGTTTGATATGGAACATGTTTATTGACCTGGTTCATTCACTTCTGATGTGTCTGATCCATTCGACTCTATATTGCATCTGTATGTTGGACAGATCAAGTCCACAGACCTGGTTCATGCACCGTATTTATTTACTTTGTCAATCATCAAAACCTATACTTGTCATTCTTTCTAATGCCAACAACATAATATTTAATGCCTAAATTCATAAAATAGCTTAATCTCAATCGCGAATCGATGCTCAAAACCATGATTTACATAATCTTTTACTTAGAGCCAAAAAACCTCAATCGAACAATATTAATATGCTAAATAACAAGCGTATTCGACTGGAATTACCAAATTATAGGTAGATACTTACACCCTCGTTGAGACGATAAAAACGTCATGAAAATTACCTCAAATCGAGCTTTAGAATTCAAAATATGCTCAAAATACTAAAAATATCTGATCTGCGCTTAAAATACTGTTCAGGTGATTTTTACTCATCGCGCTCGCAGGACCTCTTTGCTTCGTGAAAACCAGCTTTTCAGCATTGATTCGTCAACTCAAAATTTCCTTATTCGTGTTCGCCGGACCCCTCGCGTCCGCGAAGAACAGTCATCTGCACAGAAACTAACATTTTTTCGATACTTAAATGGGCATAACTCTGTCATACAACCTCAAAAATCGGTGATTCTTTTTGTTATGATTCATAATCACGATACGAATTTAATGATTAAATCAAAACACAATGTAGAGCTCATTTGCTCAATATGGTACAATTTATGCTAAAAGAAACAACACCAAAATATCAAATAAGAGCGCGACACAACTCAAACCTTTGCAAAAGTAACTCAGCGGAATTTCGCAAAAACTCGCGGATAAGTCCAAAATCATCACACGAACCTGCTCCCGCACTCAAAATACGATTCATAGTAGTCTTGATCCGATATTGACCGTGGTCAATTCTAGTGCTTTAACTTAACTAGTTTCTCAGTCAAAGGTCCAAATCACCCTCCCTCCCTCTTCGAACCCCTCGAGATCCATCTCTACCACTCGACTAAGTCATAAATCACACTATGGACCTCATGAAATTGACATAATTGTGATGTGACTTCATTAACCTCTGTTGTTGACTTTGATCAAACCATTCCAATTATTTAACTTAAGAACTTTTAAAATTAGATTTTCTTCTCTAATACTCACTTGATTGACTTGCGGACCGTATCAATCATCCTCGTAAGTCACAATTACCATTCTAAAGCTAAATCACACTATGGACCTCATGAAATTGACATAATTCTGATGTGACTTCATTAACCTCAGTTGTTGACTTTGGTCAAACCATTCCAATTATTTAACTTAAGAACTTTTAAATTAGATTTTCTACTCCAATACTCACCTAATTTCCTCGCGGACCGTATCAATCATCCTCACAAGTCACAATTACCATTCTAAAGCTACATGAAAAGATCTTATAAGGGAAATGAGTTCAAACACTCAAAATGACCTATAGGGTCATTACAATAACAAAATAAAAAAATAAAAGCAAACAGAAAGTAACATCAACTCCATCAAAATCACAAAGTTCTCTGCTAAGTGATCTAACTCTTTCTTAGAATAAAAAAGCAAAGGCATGAATGAAAATCAACAATTACTTCTCCTCAAATCTATTGCTCGTTTCCCACCTCCAAAAGTCCAATATTTCATAAACTGCAAACTGTTCTTGATTTAACTTTCTTTTCCCTTTTTGTCTTCAAAAAACTATCAAAAATCTAATGGTATTGTGGTGTAGTTGATTGATTTTTTGAAATGCTATGAACAAGAGTAAAGTTGTGTTGAGATAAAGGCATCATTCGGGAGTTAAACACACTTATTTGGTGTGAGGTTATTAGAGTTAGTTAAGAGGTTGTTAGAGTTGGTTAAAAGTTATTAGAGCTAAGTTAGATACTTTATTTTTCTTTCTTTTCATTGTAATTTTCTTTCTACCTCTCATTACTATAAATATGAGAGTATTTGCCTTGTAATGTTTTTAGACAAGAAAAAAGAAGAAAAGCTACAACAAAACTTTTCTCTATTCTGGTAAATTGTAGTGCACTGGATAACATATACAATGATTTTTCGATCCAATTAATGTAATTTTCATGGTATCAGAGCAACGTGTTAAGTGAATCGAAACAATTTTTGATAGATCGCAGCTGGATACTGAGGATTTTAGTGTGTTTTCGAGCTATTTTTTACCACAGAGGTTTGTCTCTAAATCTATGAATTGTGTGAACTATTTCTATTCATATCAATCAGTGCTGAATTGTATAATTGTTGTAGAATTGTGGTAAATCATGGAAAATACATTACCGAATGCATCATTAATTGTCGATGAATGTTCGAGTTCAAATTTGAACATTGTCGACCATAATCATCCACTTTTTCTAAGTGCATCTGACACACCTAGAGTTGTACAAGTAGAAATTCAATTGATAGGAATGAAAAATTATAGTTTGTGGAGTCGATCCATGAAGTTAACTTTGTTAACAAAGAACAAAATTAGATTTATTGATGGATTAGTCAAATGAGACATTTATGGTCCAAATTAGGTGAAGCAGTGGGATAGATGAAATGTAATGGTGATCTCATGGATCATGAGAAATGTGAATAAGAATTTACTCAATGGTATATTGTATAAATCCACATCATATGCAGTATGGAAAGATTTGAAGGAGAGGTTTAACAAAATCAACTTGTCTAGAGTGTATCAATTGAAGAATGAACTTGCAATGTTGCATCAAGGTGTTTCACATGTATCCAGTTATTATTCAAGAATAAAGGATCTTTGGGATGAATTTGACTCAATCATTCCTCCGCCTTTATGTGATTGTGACAGTTTTAGGGAGTATATACAACATCTAGCAAATCAGAGACTGCTAGAGTTCCTTATGGGACTTAATGATGGCTATAATCAAGCAAGGAGCCACACTTTCCTGATGTCACCTACTCATAGTGTGAATCAAGCATATGCAATGGTTGTACAAGATGAAAGCCAAAAATTGATCACATGAGGCTACACAGTTGGAGGAGAAATTGTTGAGCCCATGGCATTAGCTAGCAGGTTTCCTCAACACAGGCCAAAGAAGCCTTACATTCCAAATGCATTTTGTGACTTCTGCCAGATGAAGGGACATACTAGGGAGACATGTTACAAATTGATGTAATGTGATTACTACAAAAATAAGGGGCATGCCAGGGATAATTGTTATAAACTCATAGGCTATCTTTCTGACTTTAAAGGAAAAAAGAAGGTCAATGCAGTAATGACAAGTGGTTCACATAGATAATGAGGTAACTCATATCAACAAACTTGTAATGGACATATAGGATATGCAAATCAGAGGAACACAGGAGGTTCAAGGCAAATGTCCCAGGATCAACATGAACAACTCAGTTTTATGTTAAGATCGTGTACTCCAGAAAAGTATGAGAAGGTGCTTACAGTGTTAAATCAATCTACAGAAGCTGGTGTACGTAATAACAGTACACTAGTACCTAAAGTTCACATGGAAGGTAAGCATGTATTCAATAAGAAAAGTAATCCTAGATGGATAGTTGATTCAGGAGCAACTACTCATATGGTGAATAATGAGAATAAAATTGAAAAAAGTGATTTAATAGAAAATGCAGGACAAGTTCAATTGTCCACTGGTGATACAACAACAATTACTCAAACAGGAAGTTGCAGGTTGACAGGAGGTGATCTCATAAAATATGTGTTATGTATACCAAGTTTTACGTTTAATGTTCTTTCAGTTTCAAAGTTGACAAGAGAGTTAAACTGTTATGCAAGTTTCTTCCCTGATTTCTTTGTCTTATGTGATCTCTTTACTGGGAAGGTCAAAGAGATTGGTAAAGAAGTAGATGGATTGTATATGCTAGAGTCAAAAGGAAGTTGCTCTGGCCTGATACAGGCTTAAGCTCATGCATCAACTGCAGTTACAGCAGCTGCATTGCAAGCAGGACTCTGGCATAGGAGATTGGGTCATGTACCAATGAGTGTACTCAGGAAAATAGATGGTTTTAGTCATAAGTCCAGTTTTGCAATAAGGCACTGTGAAGTTTGTTCTATGGCTAGGCAAACTAGGATGCCATTTTCTGTTAGTAGTAGTAAAATAGAAGTTGCTTTTCAATTGTTGCATCTTGATGTGTGGAGACCTTATAGAATTTCCACTTATAATGGAATGAGGTATTTTCTCACAGTTGTTGATGATTACGCCAGATGGACTTGGGAATTTCTAATACATATTAAATCTCATGTGACTACTGTTCTTAAGAATTTTCTTACAGTAATGAAGACACACTTTAATGTAACTGTTAAAAGTATTAGATCATATAATGGTTATGAATTCTTTAATAGTTCCTGTAATGAGTTGTTTAATCAATTTGGAATCAAACATCAGAGTTCATGTCCATATACTCCACAACAAAATGGAGTGGTGGAGAGAAGGCACATGCACATCTTGAAGATTGCAAGAGCCATCAATTTTCAAAGTGACTTGCCAGCAAGATTCTGGGGAGATTGTGTGGAAACAACAGTACATGTGATTAACAAGATTCCTTCTGTGGTAATAGGGAACATGTCACCTTATGACAGATTGTTTAAGAAAAAACCTTCCTTATCCCATATGAGGGTTGTGGGTTGCTTATGTTATGCCACTAACTCAGTCAAGAAGGACAAGTTTGATGTCAGAGTCATCAAGTTAGTATTGCTTGGTTATGCTACTAAGAAAAAGGGATATAAACTACTAGATCTAGTTAACAAAACTATCTTTGTGAGTAGGGATGTATCCTTTTATGATGATATATTTCCCTTTTGTCAAAACAAACAGTGTGATGTAGAGCTACATGTCTCAGATGCAGGCAAATATTACTTTCCTACTCTTGCGTAACATGTTGATGATGCAACATATAGTAATATGCAGGAACATATTGCAGCTTAAGGTTTTACTGAGCAAAGGGGAACAAAGGAGTTCATTATTGGAAAAGCCATGACAGACACAAGGGAGTCAGTTACTGATGGAGATAATGATGAAATGAGTGGTGACATTAATCCTCACACATCTGAGAGTGTGTTATCTCCACAAGACTTGCCTATCAATCATACACCTTTAAAAAAGAGGAGCTCTGTCAGGGACAGAAAACCTCCTACATGGATGAAGGATTTCAGTCAACCAGCAGCAGATTCAAGGAGTATGTTGTCCTTATATCCATTGTTTGGTATAGTTAGTTATGCTGGACTGTCTGTGTCTTATTAGGGTTTTATAGCTAATATTTCAGAAGAACATGAACCGGAATCATATTTTGAAGCAGCAAAAGACAAGAGGTGGATAGAAGCAATGAAGGATGAGGTTCAGGCTTTAGAAGATAACAAGACTTGGGAGATAGTTGATTTACCATGTAACAAGAAGGCAATAGGCTGCAAATAGGTGTACACGATTAAGTTCAAGGAAACAGGTGAAGTTGAAAGATTTAAAGCAAGGTTAGTAGCAAAAGGATATAATCAAAATGAGGGCATTGATTACCAGGACACTTTTTCACCAGTAGTGAAAATGGAAATTGTGAGATCAGTAATTTCAATTGCTGCTGCAAAGGGTTGGATTGTGCATCAGATGGATGTGTTCAATGCATTTCTACAGGGAGATCTCAATGAAGAAGTCTATATGCATTTGCCCTAAGGCTTTGCACATGAGCAAGAGAAGGTATGTAGGTTGTTTAAGTCATTATATGGGCTTAAGCAAGCCTCAAGACAATGGAATATAAAGTTGACTACTGCTTTGATGTCATCCGATATTGTACAGAGTCATTTGGACTACTCACTTCTTACAAAAATGGATAAGGACAGGATAGTCGTAGTCCTTATATATGTAGATGATTTACTCATAACTGGAAATGATGAAAATCTCATTAGAGAAACTAAGGCTGGATTGCAACAACATTTCAAAATCAAAGATTTGGGAGAGTTAAGATATTTTTTGGGTTTTGAATTTGCTAGAAACAAAAGTGGTATTATGATGCACCAAAGGAAATATTCACTTGAGTTGATAGCTGATATGGGCTTGACAGGAGCCAAACTAGCTGGGTCACCAATGGAGTTAAATGTTAAGCTGACTTCTCATGTCTTTAATAGATATGTGAATGATATGGCTGTTGCTAATAGTACTGGAAATGTGGTTACTGATCCTTTATTAGATGACCCTGCTAGTTATTAGAGACTCATTGGAAGGCTTTTGTATTTGACTAACACCAGGACTGACATAGCCTTTGTTGTTCAGTGTCTAAGCCAGTTCATGCAAGCACCTAAGGTTTCTCACATGATGGCAGCCAACACAGTAGTTAGATATATCAAGCAAGCACCAGGTTTGGGTATTTTCATGCATGCAGGAGATTCTCACAGGCTGTCTGCATATTGTGATGCTGATTGGGCATCCTGCCCCAACACTAGAAAATCAGTCACAGGATATTTTGTGTTCTTTAAGGCTTCTCTCATCTCTTGGAAGTCAAAGAAGCAGCCAACAATATCTAAAAATTTAGCAGAGAGTATAGGAATTTGGCTTCTGTTGTGGCAGAAGTGGTATGGATTTCTGGGTTGTTTGCTGAATTAGATGTACGTCTGAAGCTGCCTATTTCTCTGTTTTGTGATAGCAAGTCTGCTATCCAGATTGTTGCTAATACATTGTTTCATGAACATACGAAACACATAGATAATGATTGTCACTTCATTCGGAAGAAGGTGTAACAAGGTTTGGTTTCAACTTTAGATATGGCCACTGCTGAGCAGCCTGCAGATATCCTAACTAAGGGCCTGACTCAAGGGCATCATGCATATTTGTTATCCAAGCTAGGTCTGAAAAAACTTATTTTCGGTACCTAGCTTGCTGGGGGGTGTTGAGATGAAGGCATCATTAGGGAGTTAAACACACTTATTTGGTGTGAGGTTGTTAGAGCTAGTTAAGAGGTTGTTAGATTTAGTTAAGAGGTTGTTAGAGCTAAGTTAGATATTTTACTTTTCTTCCTTTTCATTGTAATTTTCTTTATACCTCTCATTATTATAAATATGAGAGTATTTCCCTTGTAATGTTTTTAGACAAGAAAAAAGAACAAAAGCTCCCATAAAACTTTTCTCTGTTCCGGTAAATTGCAGTGCACTGGATAGCACATGCAGTGATTTCTCGATCCAATTGCAGTAATTTTCAAGTTGTCTTATGGGACATCTGGTTCGAGCTGATGTGTTGTTGCTGGAATCGACAGTCTTCGGAGTTGGGACATTGGTGATGTTAAGGTTGTTGAAGAATGGATCCCATCCGTGATCCCAATTTTGGTAAAATTAAATTTTATTATTAATGAAATAATTTAAAGTTACACAAATATCTATAATTTATTAAGATCACAATTTTAAAAAAAAAATCTTTAAGTAAAGAGTCAGAATGTTCAACGTTTTAAAGAATTGACTAGTACAGCTTTTTTCCATATTTCAACTCAAATTTCGGTGTGGAGGCGCCTAACTTCTCTATTGAAATGTCTCGCTTACCCTTCTCTGTAAATTTGCTAGTCGTTATATATATTCTCGTTGCTTATACTTGAAACTTCTGTGTCTAATTTTTTTTTATCCATAATTCTAGTGTATTGTTTTATATGTATATCAATTAATAAATCAGATCATTTGTTACACAATATCGTGTTTAGTACATATGTTCATTAAAATTAGAAACTAAGATCTTCATATCATTATTCCTATACCTAAACCACTAATTTTTGTTTATTAAAATAGTTCTTCTCGTAAATATCACTTTTCTTTTGCATTTTGAGTCCATGGGAAAAATCACGAGAATTCATATGCAAAAATAAAATATTTGAAGGTTTGATATATTTGATTTTGGAATAGATATAATTACCTAAAGGTTTTGTTTGGCTATCTAGTTAACCAAATTTAACCCAAATCCCTTGTTCTTACTAGTTTTAGCTCAATACTTAATTTTCTTCTCTCCTCTATACGTCTCTTTCGCTCTCTTTCTCCCCCACCTCTCTCTTTGCCCCATTTGCAATTTTAAATTCTGATGGAAGCTCTCGACTTCATTTCTTCAGATTAATTATTAATCAACAGATTCTTAGCAGCAAAATTTAAAGGTCTGAAATTTTACAAGAAGCTTAAAAAATGGCAATGGAGTTCTTCAGATTTTAACCTAAAACATTTTATTTCGGCTTCAAATCTCATACTTAGGTCCACCCAAACAAAGATTATCAGCTTTAAATGACACTAAGTCAAAATCTTAACACAAATCTCAGATTTAAAATATTTCAAGTGATTCGAAAGCCCACAATGGTGATGTTACTCTTACCCACTAATCCCTTCTCAAACTAGCAGTTCCATTAGATGTATCTCAATAACAACTATAAATGGAGATATGGATGATGGTGTGCCGTGTGCAGATGGAGATAAGGCGGTGCTCGAGAGGAATTTTTGAGCCCCACAAAATACATTGTTTATATATCGTTATATAATATTTATACATTGCTATATAAATCATATATATTATTTATATATTATATATAGTGTAAAATAATTATATATGTAATGATATTTAATGTATAATACTGTTTAAGGAGGTATTAAAGTTACAAAAGAGGTTAAATAATTTATATATAATTATACAAAATATATACATTATTTATACATCGATAATATAATAAGCTACATTATGTATAAGCCATATATATATATTAATTATTTTCCCTTTGGAATATGCTTACATGTAGTTACTTAACAAAATTGCACAATGAACTAAGAAAATAAGAAAATATAAAATGAGAGGCCCATAAAGAGTTGAAAGAAAGTGAGGATCCATATGAAAGTGGAGAACATGTCGGCAAACGTCGTCTTGTATAAAGCCTACCCATTGAGCATTGATGTGAGAATCTTCCAAATTTGATCATCTTCTATGTTATATGTTCTCTTTAGTTCGATCATTTTTTTTGTTCGTTTTAAGATTAATAACTTGTTTAGCTAAGTTTTCGGGAGGCCAAAAACACTTATTTAAAAAAGTCAGGTGTTTGACCAAATTTTGAAAAAAAAGTGATTTTTCGAATTAGCAAAAGCTATTTTTTAAAAGCTTAAAAAAAGTTATTTGTCCCCAAAAACACTTTAAAAAATTACTTTTTTGAAAAATATTTTTGAGAAAATATATTTAGAACCACTTTTTAAAAACTTAATCAAACATTAATTACAGTTCAAAAGTACTTTTTAAATTAATTATTTAAACATAAAATTTTTCTTACCAAAAATAATTTTACTAAAAAAACATTTTTTTAAATCAACTAAGTTTAAAAGTTTCGACCAAACATGCTATAAATCACATGATATTTGAGGTTTTTGAGCCTTCAAGTGGAAACACTTCTTGCCCCAAAGTAAGTAGTGGGCTAATAGCTCAGTTGATAAAATTGAGCCCATTACTTTAGCTTTATGATTGGGTCAAAGTGCATAAATATCCAATTTTGGAGCCGCAATCTTTTTAAGTAGAATATGCCATTAGGGCAATGCCTAATGACATATTTTTATTTAATATAAAAATAAAAAATTGAAAAACACTTCACTCTTTTTTTATTTTTTCCTTTTTTTATTATTATTTTTTTTAATGAGAAATACTTCATACTCGAAATAAAAGCTTGCTAAAATAAAATATGCTAGGACTAAAATAGAGTTCAGGTACTCTACTTCGAGTACTCACTCCGTCCCAAAAAGATTGACCTACTTTTCTTATTAGTTTGTCTTAAAAATATTGGCTTCTTTTTATATTTAAAAATAATTTAATTTTATGAGATCATTTACATCCACACAAATATCTAAAATTTGTTTTGGATCATAA
Source organism: Anisodus acutangulus (assembly GCA_029783415.1). Lineage (NCBI taxonomy): Eukaryota > Viridiplantae > Streptophyta > Magnoliopsida > Solanales > Solanaceae > Anisodus > Anisodus acutangulus. The sequence goes on from CM056508.1 coordinate 28,031,629, forward strand.
TATTCCTTTATTTCTTAAATTTTGTGTCAAGTTAAACTAGGTCAATCTTATCTTTTTTGGACAGAGGGAGTAGTAAACTACTTAAATTATCAAAAATACTAGTGTGTACGTAATCTCCAAGTTGAATTCCCTCAGCAAGTTCCTAAATCAGCAGCAAGACTTCTCTGTTTGGACAATTCTCAGCAACAAGACCATCAAATTTTTCAAAACAACCCTGAAGTTCCTTCCCTCAGTATTTTTTGTTTTCATTGTAACCATCAGAGCATTCTTTTTGTCCTAATCCTTAATGATAAATATTGTGACTTGTTCATACTAAGCAATGTTCTTCCTTGACTGGTAGATTTACAAATGAGTTAAATTCAAATCTTCCATCATTCTTAAAAGCATGATTTGTAAGAAAATCAGTTAATTTTGTTAAGAGTCCCAGATCGGATATGAAATGCGAACATTGACTCCTTATATGGACTTGAACAATTCTCACACTATAAGCTAGCTTTCGGGGTTGAGTTAGACCTATGATCCATTTCTTTATATGGTATCAGAGTCAGGTCTATTCCAATTCATTGTTCACCGATGTTGGACCCTCAAATTATATTATTCACGCTCCAGTTAATAAGGTCTGGGCGTGGGGGGAGTGTTAAGAGTCCCACATTGGATATGGAATGGGAACATAGACTTCTTCTATGGACTTGAACAATCATCACCCTACAAGCTAGTTTTTGGGGTTGAGTTGTGTTGGAAATTTGCCTTTGGCGGGGAGGCGCGTCCACCCATATTTAATGAATTAAACACTAGTGTTCCGCATGTTGGAGGCTTTGTCTCTTCTCACATGCATAATCTACTAAGTGAGTAAATGACCGTAGGGCTAAGAATCGTCAAATTTTGTTGAGAAATGAAAGAGATATTGGTCCACGAAGTAAGGTGTTTAAGGCATGTAAATATGGTGTGGGACAAATCTACCACATCGGTGGGAAAAAAAATGAAGAATTGCTCTATTTATAAGTCTCTAAAGTGGTAAAGGGTTTGGGACCCCAAGGGGTATCCCATGTGTTTAAAGGAGGGAGGACCTAGACGTGCTTGGGTTCAAGGCTAAGCCGACACGCGCGTCGCCGCCCGCCCGTCCCGTCCGGTCTGTGGGGACTTTCTGATATTATCTTTTTGGACCCCAAATTGCTTAATATTTACAGTTTGGTCCCTAGAGTTTCTGGAAAGTTGATTTTGGGAGTGACGGAAGGCAGAAACTTTTTGCCTACCGTTTGGACTATTTTTTGGAGCATTAACCAGCCATTACTTGGCTGTTAACTACTCCATAAACAACCCTTCTTCAATGACCACCATCAACCTCTCTAATGGCCATTAACAACCCTCTCTAATTCCATTAACAGCCCTCACTAATGCCATTAACAGCCTTGTTTGGCAGTTGAGGAGTCCCTCCTCCATGCTATATATTGATGCCTCCTTTGGCTCAATAACAGAACAGAAAAAACACGGCTAAAACAGTGACAAAAAAATAGCATATACACACACGAAACAGTCACGAAAATATACACCAAACAGTGACGAAAAACAGTGAGGAAAGACACTCATATACACAAGATATACACAACAGAGACACACTATATACACAGAGACTATTGCCTGCTAACGTAAAAGCATATATACGGGGCAATCTTGTCTTAAGGTATTGGTACTATATTGTATAAAGCAGTACGGGAAGTAAATAACTATTAGAAGTGTTTGAAAGGATAAATAAATGGTCAATCTTCAAAACTGCCGCAAGCTTGTTGTGTCTTGAATCTTGATAACCTGAAACCAAGAAACAACTAAATCTGGATGGTTACAACGTTGTGTGTTGAGTCGAGTGATTGCAAGTGGGCCAGAATCCGAAATTGGGATAAGTAGTTTTTCTTACTTGTCAAGAATAAAGATTAAATGATGTCTGATTAAAATGACTTAAAGTAAGGAGGAATATGAAAATATTTTCACGAAATAATTTATATTCATTACGCTTTAAAATCAGAAGTTTAATCTCTTTTTTCTTCCAGTTTAAAGATTGGATTTTGTAAACAACTTAAAAAATCCGTTCTTTTAAGTGTAATTATTAAAAGTGTGTAAAGTATATTCGCACATACGAGGGAGAAAGATCCACTGACTGTGCAAAAACTGTTACCACTCTTAAGTAAGCGCCAACAATTGTCTGGGCACCAATCATAACGGAAGAAGACTAAAAGCTAAAGACGTTGAGCCTGTCACACTATTTGACAGAAGATCCTTCATAGGATGATATTTGACACTCAGTCATACAAAGCCTCCGGGCGACTGGAGTGGGCCAAAATTCCTTTAATATGATGATATTGGACACTCAGTCATACAAATCCTACGGGCGACTGGAGTGGGGCCAGAATTCATTTCATAGGAATGGACATCTAGTAAGGTGGGCCAGAGTTTCCACGTCTTAAATGATCTGAAGGCCTAAAGAAAGGCAGAAAAGAAATTAGACACTCAGTCTGCCAAAGCAACTGGAGTGGGCCAGAGTATACATATCACATATGATCCGGTTACGCCCTAACCACGGGCAAGAGGTTGTTCATGTGAAGCAACGCCACCTCTAAAGTAGAAGGGGTTGGAAAGGTTGTCCTCAATAGGACTTCAGGGAATGGGATCACTCTAAAATGAGGTGATACATGTCCCAAACTTGGTTTAAGGGACGATGTTGGTCAAGATGGTTTGAGACTAGTCCAACAGGTCTATAATAACTAAGAATGGTACAGTATGTCTGTAGCCAAATGAATGATATATTTATAATCTGTGGATCTATGCCATCATAGATTAAGACACGTTAAATAGAAAGTCATTCAAAAGCTAACGAAGTTGAGATTGTTGCCTTCTGTCGACATAAACCCTCAAAATGAATGTGAGGTAGGCGAAGAGGCAAAATTATCTTTCCATTCCGTCAAAGAATAGCGAAAGAAGCACCGCTCCTCTAGAACTTAGTCACACCTTTATGGGTGATTTAAAGTTTATATAAAATAGAGGGGGTAGACAAGTACTTTGTGACCTTCATTGATGATGGTACAACGTATGGAATCCTTTGTTTATCAAAAAGCAAAGATGAAGTTGTTGAAGTGGATAAGCGCTACAAAGCGGAAGTTGAAAATCAACTAAGCCTATGAATTGAGAAATTCATAGCGATAGAGGGGGAGAATGTGAAGCATCATTCATTAAACGACTGTTCATTACTCACCTCAGTCCAACGATGTTAGCCAAGCACAAATCCGTACACCCAAAATATATGGGGCAAGGCGATCCTTACTGCTAATGCGATTCTCAATAGAACTATGCATAAGGATAACTTTTCGTGTGCAACATGGAAAGGATCTCTCATACAAATGTTGTGATGTGGGGTGGCTTGGTAAAAGTTGGAATACCGAAACAGGTCAAGTTGGATCTAAGACTGTAAATTGCATATCCACTGGATCTGCAAATAACAGTAGTGCTTATCGCCTCTTGGTGTCAAAGAATGCTGAATTCTTTGAAGATAACTTTCCTTTAAAAGGAAAAAGAAGTAATTGCTCGAGGTTAGCAAGAACCCGCGAGGGCCTGACTGTTCGGAACTAGACGTTTTGTATCTACAGAACTCGAAAGTTGCTAGCTATCCGGAACTTAATATTCCAGATCTGCAGAACTCAGAGATTCTAGATTTTGAACCGAGAAGGAGCGATATGCACGGGTCATGTGTAGTTCAATGTATTGTACACACTACAACCGACCTGGTATCGGCCTATAAACAGATCAGTTGAACTTAGGTTCACTGATGATCTTAATAAATGATCAATAGAAGGCGTTAAGTCGGATATGACTATATCTGAATTATTCGCTTATCTACGGATTATAGTATTCTGGATGTCCAGCATTTCGGGAGAACACAATGATTCAAACTGGATATCAGATATGAAGAACACCAATGCCACAAGTAAATGTGTATGGTGGGTCTTAGAAAATCCTCTAAGCAAACTTGCATCGGCCGATTCATGATGGAATCAGAATTTATCGCTTTATACAAAGCATGAAAGAAGGTGAGTAACTTCATGACTCCTTAGAGGACGTCCCTTATTGGGAGAAACTCGTGCCTTCAGTAGTTATACACTGTGGCTAGCCGGTCGGCTTCAGAAAGGACACGGATGACTGCGTCTGGACATATCTGTCAGGATCTGTCGGAGACATAAGAACGTATGGCAGTTGGTCATCACGGGTGTCACTTCCTTGTTTACTAACTAAGGGACTGCCCGAAGATCAAGTGTTCTGCCTATCTAGGGGAATGGGCTTAAAACCCAAACAATACGAACCATTGCGGTGGTAACCCAACCATACTGATTGGAGATCCCAAGAATTTGGTTCAATGGGAAAACTAAGCTGCAAAAGGTTCAGTTGAGCGCTTCGGTGGAAGAAAGAAGCACTTCGGATGATGATTTATGTACGGAAACATGAATCCAAAGTTGTTCCCGCGATAGACATTAAAGTGCTACCTGCATGGTGGGTAAAGGTTAAGCTTCCAAACCTTTAAACGATTCTCAAACGGTTGAGGTTAAGGTTGGGGAAACTTTTAATGATTTCTAACACTTGTGAAATGGGGTATAGCAGGATACCTTGTAGGAGATCACCTATTTAAGTGCGAGGAAGACCGCATCAAATGAACGCACTTAAGAATCCAAGTGTGTCCACGGCCACAACGGACAAAACTGTAAGAATGAAAATGAATAAGGAGAGTTATTGTGTTGGTATCATTGTCTTGGCTTACACTAAACACTGACGGTTCAAGACATCACGTTCACCTCGCAGTAAGCAAGTCTGATGGTATTCAACTAAGGAAGGTTCAAAGCGGAAGCTACCTCTCCTGATGCAATGTCTTTTTGCTGAAAGATTGCTGAAAGTAGACACCTTGTGTGTGCGCCACAATCTCTCTTTCATAGAGGGGATTGTTAGAAATTTGCCTTTGGCGGGGAGGTGCGTCCACCCATATTTAATTAATTAAACACTAGTGTTCCGCATGTTGGAGGCTTTGTCTCTTCTTACATACATAATCTACTAAGTGAGTAGATGACCGTAGGGCTAAGAATCGTCAAATTTCGTTGAGAAATGAAAGAGATATTGGTCCACGAAGTAAGGTGTTTGAGGCATGAAAATATGGTGTGACACAAATATACCACATCGGTTGGAAAAGGAAGAATTGCTCTCTTTATAAGTCTCTAAAGTGGTAAAGGTTTTGGGACCCCAAGAGGTATCCCATGTGTTTAAAGGAGGGAGGACCTAGATGTGCTTGGGTTCAAGGCTAAGCCCACACGCACGCCGCCGCCCGCCCGTCCCGTCCTGTCTCGGTCACGGGCTGTGGGCTGTGGGTTATGGAGACTTTATGATATTATCTTTTGGACCCCAAATTACTTAATATTTACAGTTTGGTCCCTAGAGTTTCTGAAAAGTTGATTTTGGGAGTAACGGAAGGCAAAAACTTTCTGCCTACCGTTTGAACTGTTTTTTGGAGCATTAACTAGCCATTACTTGGCTGTTAACTACTCTATAAATAGCCATTCTTCAATGACCATCATCAACCTCTCTAATAGTCATTAACAACCCTCTTTATGCCATTAACAACCCTCACTAATGCCATTAACAACCTTGTTTGGCAGTTGAGGAGTCCCTCCTCCATGATATATATTGATTCCTCCTTTGGCTCAATAACAGAACAGAAAAAACACAGCTAAAACAGTGACAGAAAAATAGCATATACACACACGAAACAATCACAAAAATATACACCAAACAGTGATGAAAAATAGTGAGGAAAGACATTCATATACACAAGATATACACAAAAGAGATACACTATATACACAGAGACAAAACAGAAGAGAAAACAAACTTCCTTTTCCATTTCTTCAGCAAGTCGATTCGTATTTGTTTTATTTGTCAGACTCAACCTATTGGCTTTGTAGCGTTGAGATTAAAGTGTTGTTTTATCTTGTGATACTATTGCCCTCTAATGTTAAAGCATATATACGGGGCAATCTTGTCTTAAGGACAGAGTGCAATCACTCGACTCAACACACAACGTTGTAACCATCCAGATTTAGTTGTTTCTTGATTTCAGGTTATCAAGATTCAAGACACAACAAGCTTGCGGCAGTTTTGAAGATTGACCATTTATTTATCCTTTCGAACACTTGTAATAGTTATTTACTTTCCGTACTGCTTTATACAATATAGTACCAACAAGTTAGACTCAAGATCCATTCTTTAGAAATTCATTCCCTTTCTTCTAAGTGTGATCAATTTTACTTGACAATTTTGCAATAGCGTTTTAACGTCTTCTTTCGTAGTAATGATATACCATGGAGTGTCACATCTAGCGTCCAAAATGTTCTTCATAGCTATCGAGTCAGTTTCTATAATAACATGTAGCAATCCTTCAGCCACACAGTAATATACTACTTCTCTTATAGCTATTTCTTCTGCTTCAATGTTTCCATGCTTCGGGAGTATTCCCCAGACCTGATCCATATTGTAAACGTCATCAATCGTAAGTCAGTTCAGCTTGATTAAAAGTTAGCCTATGAGGAGACACCGATATCTATTTTGAACAGGCAAGTCTGCTAGTTGAGGTCAAATATATAGTATTTCTTCCATCAAAGAATTGTAGAGGAACCAATATTCAAGTGAGAAAGCTACTTGAGTGGCGGAACAGGATATCCATGATAGCTACTTGGGAGTCAAAGAGTATTCCCTTAGAAGTTGTTTGTGTTTTCTTGTTATATTTGCTTAACTGTTTAGCACCTTTTATCACCATGCTTGTCTGTAACATGCCTCTGAGCACGATGCATGTCCATATGTCTAGTTAGTTGGGTTGAGCTTAACTAGACGGTTGAGCTTGGGTGAACGTACTCTTGTCCCCCTTGATGGGTTTGAGCTTGAGTGACGTTCCATGTCACCATAGTAGATTAGCAGTTTAATTTGTACTTCATGTCTACTTTTATTGTCTGTATTCATGATTTAAGTTTAGTTGATTTAGTTGTATTTCGTATGTTTATATTTATACTACTATAACGAGATTTTTTATGCACTACCACCGAATTATTTAAAACTTTTGGATCAGGTGTAGGCTGAGAGAGCGAGTCGATGATTTTGTTAGGTCTTTTAGACTCACAATTTTGTGCGCTGGTCCAATAATAGGCGGTGATCCAGTTGATGATCATTGATTCCATCCTGATACTAGTCTTATTCGGTTGAGGTGAGCTAGCCATCACTAGTCCGTGGAGGTGACTTCAGCTTCTATCTTTTATTTCAAACTATATCTCTATTTCTATTGAGTTGCACTCAAACTAGTTGTATTCATAGTAGCGTTTCATGACTTACTCTCTTGTTGGGTTGTATGAGATCTTTAATTTGCACTTGTACTTGTATTACATTTCTGCACTTTTATCTATATGAGATAGTATTAAGGCTGGCCAGTGGGCCGGGACGGCCCGACCCCGAGTAAAAAAAAAAATGGTAGCGGGACTCGAACTCGGGATGGGACAATGTCTCGTCCCGCCAGACCCGAGCCCGCCCTCCCCGATCCCGCCCGAGAGCCCCCCTTTGCAAATATAACCGTTGCACCAACGACCATTTTAGATTTTGGCAGTTGGGAAACGACCATTTTTGGCCTCCCCCCTACCCCTTAATATTTATTTTTAACCCATAAGTTATTATATTTACACTTTAACCCAATTTTCAACTATAAATAACTCATTTTCTCTTCATCTTTCTCACAAATCTTCCTACAATCTCTCTAATCTCTCAATATATCTCTCTACAAGTCTACATTGTTTACTAAATATTCAATTTTGTTTATTCATTTGGGAATTGAGAGTGAAGTTGACAACTAGCTTGAGGATCTTCCATCGAGCAAAGTTTCAATTTTCAACCTCTCGATTACACGTCGATGTTACGTCGGCGTTTGGTACATTCGTTCCTTCATTAAATTATTATTGTCTGTTTATTTTATTTAGCGCACTTAATTTTATTATCTTTAATTATTTATTATCATAATTAAAATAGAAGGATTAAGAGGTATGTTTAAGGGTAAGGGTGCTTCTTCTAGTAGGGGCAACCTGGGCAAGGGTACTTCTTCTAGTCATCTTATTCCTACACAGGATGATTTTGTTGATACTCAACGTTTTCACTACAATACCATTAGATTTAGACGAGGAGCTATTTTTTGAAACTCAAGAAGACTTTAATTTAGATGATGATCTAGATGATACACCCACTAATGTTGATGACAACACAGCCACTAGTGCACCTTCAACTGAAATACCTCCTATTCCCCCTAGTATGAGACGAGGTCCAGCAAAACGACCATTAAAATCAGATACATGAATATATTTTGATAGGGACGTAGAGAATCAAGTAGCTATATGTAAAATTTGTAAAAATGTTTTAAAATTTAAAACTGGAAAAGGTCACGGTGGGACGGGGGGTTTAATTAGACACGTAGTAAGTGCTCATCCAGCTAGGTATGCCCAATACCAGGCTTCAAAACCGGGTGCGCAAACGCCCGCTCCATCGGGGCAAGGTTCACATACTGATACTGTCCCGGACCAAGTACATGGTCAAATTAACCCTATGACGGGGGGAATTATAGGACCTAAATACAATAAACATAGAGATAGGGAAGCAATATCAAAATTAGTTATTGTGGAGGGTTTGCCTTTTTCATTTCCTTTATCTCCCGGTTTTATTCATTACATTAGAGATATATATAATCCTGTTTTTAACGATTTTCCTAGATCAACTGTTAAGAGAGATGTATTTAAATTCGCACATGAATATCAACAATATTTACGTTATTCATTATATCATTTTAATGGCAAAATATCTATCACGTCTGATATAGGTCATAGTACTAACGATCATGATTATTTAACGGTAACTTGTCATTGGATAGATTATAAATGGTCTATGCAAAAACGTATCTTAGCGTATAGATATATAGATAGGCACACTGGTACTTTTATTTCAGAAAATATTTATCAAGTGTGCCATTATTATGGAATAACCGATAAAATTATGACTATTACATTAGATAACGCTTCTTCTAACAATTACGCAATTACAATTGTAAAAAATAGTTTAATCCATCTTTTCCAGATCATTTTCATATAAAATGCGCGTGCCATATATAACTTAATTGTAAAGGATGGTCTATCACTTTTTGAAGACATTCTTAGTAAAATACAATTTGCTATAAACTTTATTTTTAAAAGTAATAAAGTACAACGAAGAAAAGAATATAAAAAAACTTGTCACGATTGTGGACTATCTTATAGAAAAATTCCACAAGAAGTATCCACTTGGTGGAATTCTTTATACGAGCAACTACTTGTTGCTTATGACTATAGAAAACCTATAACTTTATTTTTTAACTTTCATAATCAAAATCTAGCTGATATGATTGTAGATAGTGATTGGGTAAATTTTTTTGAACTTATTGTATTTTTAGAGAAATTTTTTCAAGCAACAAAAGAATTTTTCGGTATATATTATCCTACTATTTCAACTATGTTGTTTTATATAACTCTAATATTTTTATTACTTAGTGAATATATGGAAAAACCAGCTTATATGACAGCTATTAAAAAAATGTTTATCAAAATAAAAAAATATTTTATTCCTATTCCCACTATTTATATTATTGGTTCTGTATTAAATCCGACTATTAAAATAGACGGTACTAAATCACTAATTGAAACTATTTACGATTGTATAGAAGTACTACCACCTCCAAGTCCCAAAAATCTAAATCACCCACCACCTATTGAACAAACTAAAGAAGAAGTGTTGTCTAGCGTAGAAGACCAATGCAAAAAAATATATAGGTTTTATCAACAAGAAAATGCTAGTAACTTACCGGCTTCCATACCATCTTCTTCATCTTCAACACAACCTCACAAAAGACATCGTGGTTCTGCGGCTAGGATTGAAAGCCTCGAAATAGAATGTGCGGCCGCACCTCTACTACTAACCAAATTAGCGAGTTGAATATTTTTGTTTTGCGGGTTCTGCATCGTACCAAGAAGTTATCAATGAAGATGGACATGAAGACTTGCTGAAATCTTTGGAGGGAATGAGAAGACCTTTCCGACACTTTCATTGATGGCCCGAGATGTTTTGAACATTCAAGCGTCATCAACTGCGTCTGAAAGCGCTTTTTCTGCCTGCAGATATCAAATAGGAGACCACAGACACTGATTAGCCGGAGACAACTTGGAAATTGCAGTATTATTCAGAGATTGGATACGAGCGGAGCGGAGAAGGTGCGGTCAACCGGAGATCAACCGGAGATCAACGAAGAAGAAGACGAAAACTACAACGAAATCTTATCCGAATGTGGTGGAAGCGACGTGGATCAATTTGACCAACAAATACCAATTCCAACCGAAGAACCACAGGAAATTATCAAGCAATTAGAATAGGTTTTTTTGAGAATGTAATTTTTTTAATTGCAATTTTATTATGTAATTTGCAACTTTTGGACAACACCACAAAGTTGCAATTTTGATTTTAGACAATTGTATTTGTATTACAAAAAAATCATATGTCTATTAAATAATATAAGAGGCACAAAAACAGCCTTGAGATGTTTTTATTACACTATCTTGTCTTGTTTATTGAGTTTTTTTTTATACATATGTTATTCAAAAAAAAAAGAAAAAAAAAGAAAACCCGCCGCGATCCCGACCCCGCCCCGACCCCGCCCCGCCCCGATTCCGACGGGATCGGGATCGGGACGGGACTGGAGCAAGTCCCGCCAAACCCGACCCCGCCCCCTTCGCCCGTCCGGCCACGATCCCGACCCCGCCAGATCCGAGCCCGGCCCACTGGCCACCTCTAGATAGTATTAGTAGTATTCTATCATCTCATATTCTTGATTTGTTCATGCTTTAGCTTAGAGGTTCGCTTAATGGGTAGTGCTAGTTTGGTGCCCGGGCACGACCTAGATCTAAATTATGACCGTGACAAACTTCGTATCAAAATCAAGTTTAAAACAAAAAAAAAAGTTTGGAATAGAGAAAGAGAAACATACTAACCTATTCCTTACTCCGTTAACTGAAAAAACTAAATATGTTGACTAGTATATGTCATAATAGACATTCTACTTTTCAATTGCTCCTCATAAATATGTTGGCATTCTTCATCAAAGGAGTAACGTTATGATAAAGACATGCTGACATCATGTAATAAATTAATTCAAAATTAATTGAGATGAAAATATACACTTTTCTTGAGGTAGCTATTACAAAAAGAATCCTGCTCATTATAACCCCCTATTCACGAACTGATCATGTCAATAAAAAAAATGAAACGTCAAGATGTTCTTTCTCTATACCTCTCCCTCCCCAATACCCTGAATATTCTTAGATATAGTAAAACGTTGGATTTACCCCGCGATATGTTAAGGTATTCTCCGCACCTGAGAAATAATATAACTAAATAATTAAAAATAAATTTTCTCTGACAACTGGTCACACACTTCAACTAGGTGTCAGAACAAGCAATTCACGTGTTTTAATAAAAAGAATAAGGCTCACACACTTCGACAGAGCATCATATATGGTATAGTCCTCAATATTTTAAGGTACTAGGTTTGTTCCTGCATCATCCTTGTCTGAAGATGCGTTAGTCAGCTCCTCTGCCCTTCTAGCTTGAAGTTTCCAATCTGTTTGCATTAATGTATGCACCATCATGCATACACAAGCAAATTGGGCTGCCACTAGACCTAACCATAATCCCCTAAAGCCAATTTTGAGTTTGAAAGCAAATAAACAAGCACAAGGTAATCCAACTAGGTAAAATGCTGCTAAATTTATTCTTACACCCATGGTTGGTCTTGCAGAGCCAGTTAGCACACCACATGCTGCTGTTTGAGGAGAGTTTCCGATTTCCGCTAATCCCAGAATCGGAAGTGCTGCTGATATTAATGCAAGAATTTGTGGCTCATTCGTGTACAATTTCCCCCATACTGATTTCATCCCGATGCTTACAGCGAACGCAGTGAATCCAAAAGCCAGTGCCACGAAGATACCGATAAGGGCTGCTAATTTAGCACGGTCCGGGTTACCAGCCCCTAATTCAGTACCAACACGCTGAGATATACTCAAGCTTAGTGAAAATGGGAAGACATAAATTGTCCCTGTTGTTTGTATCAATATTCCCATAGCTGCTACACAAGAATCAGGGTTGTTTAATAAACCACTCAAGAATAGAATAATCTCATACCACCACCATTCCAAGCAGACGGAAAATAGACTAGGCAAAGCCAAACTCAGCAATGGACGCCACCCTTGTAATGTTGAGATAAATGTAGCACTCGCCCATGGTTTTATAGCCACTTTGGAAAGCATCAAGTAAAGCAGTAACCCAATGTTCATGTTGAGTGAGTACAAAACTGAGGCCAAGGCAATACCTTTAACATTCAAATTCAGATATGTTACTAGAAGATAGGTTATCGGAAGGTGCAAAACCGTTGAGCAAGTAGCTACTAACGTAGCCGGTGTATTTATGCATTGTGTCCTTAGAAAGGCTCTCAAAGGATTCAAATGAGCACTAGCAAGTAACTCTGGAATAGAGAAAATTAAGTATCCTTTAACAACTTTAGTAATTACTCGATCTTGGCCTAGTCTAAGGAAGACAGGTTCAACATTTAGCCATAGAAAAGTAATTGGAACTGTAACGGCTAAGAGCAGCAAAAACATTTTGATGTATGTTTGGGTGAGAACTGACCATCTTTTGGCACCATAAGCTTGGGAACAAATGGGCTCCATGCCCATACAAAGCCCTTTCATTACAGAATAGCCAGTTACATTTGCAAACCCAATTGCTAGTGAGCCTCCAGCTAGCTCTGTCTTACCCATATGGCCCAAGAAAAGCATAGATATAATGTTCTTTGAAAACAAAAGCAATGTTGTTAAGGCAACTGGACATGCAATTTTTCCAAGTAAGAGTAGTTCTCCACTAACCTGTATTTTCAAGATATATATACTCCATCATCAGCTAGCAATACAGGTATTAAAAAAAGGTTCTATGCAATAACGATCTAAAAATACTTAAACAACGGGATAACCAATAAGGTACTTACATATAAATCTCTACTGTAAGCATTACTTTGTGACTTGAAAAAAATGGTAACTAAATATCACATGTTAAACTACACAAATAGCAAAGAAAAGAAAATTAGACTATTAACTTAAATAACTTAAATCCGATGAAGAATACACTAACTAGAAGGGAAAAATTACTTAAAGATAATCAAAGCTTTCGATAAATATTGCAAATTTACATACTAAGTGCTTGCTACTGATCACAGTGCATGTCACAAAGCTAAATATACAATTAAACTCCCAAAATTTAGAAATGATTTGATTTTCAATTCTACTTCCTTTTTCTGATTCATTTAAAGAGGATTAATACATTGACTATCCTTTAAATTTATCAGTAAATTACATTTAGACAATCGAACTACGACTTGTTCCATTTAAGCACATGAATATATGATAAAATAATCCTATTGGACACTTTAGGCTCAAATTTTTGAAAAGTTTCTACACGTGTTCTCAAATGCCCTTTACATGGATAAATTAATCACTTAAAACATGTCATCTCCTTTTAGTTATACGCGTTAGCCTTAATAAATCGTAAAACCTCATGTTTGTTCCATTTAAGACTGATGTGTATAATTAAAGGACGTGACATACACATACATTATGTGTTTAACTTAACTACCTAATTTACGCTTGAGAACACACATACGTTTTTTTTTTAAATAATAATTTATTATGTGTTCAAATGTTTAATTCAAACAAATTATAATTTGAGTGTCTAAATGAAATTGAGTGATAAATCTAAATGACTACGGATGTATTAAGCCATTTAAAAAAAATGAAGAATAGTTAAGACAAGGCGTGCATAAACCTGAAAGTGGATGCACATAAGCACGTGCCCCCAGATAAATGCCATCCTTTCTGTTTCTCTTATTTGATTTCTATATATAATAAATAATCTTTCTTTTTGAATAATTTAAGGACATATATAAAAGATTTAGACGTAATAGAGGATTAAAATAAGAAAAGAAAGAAGAAAAAAGTAACTTTTTTCATTTGATACACTTAATGATCCGTTGGTGAAAAGTTAGATTCCACCAAGACTCGTGTAGTATAATAACTATACAGTCATTAGCCCTTATGGGTATATCTAAGTTGTTTAATGAGGCAATATTTCTTTAATAAGGAAAAGAAGTATTGGTGTTTGATATAACACTAGTGACTAGTGAGTACTAACTAGTTCAACATGCTATACTTTAATGAATTAATCGATATGACTGAATTATTAGGAGACAGCAGAGTCTCAATAGGTCTATTTCTCAGTTAATAGATTATAAAATAATACTTCAAGCTAGCCAGACAAACTAGTCAATGATATTTGGGTTTTTTAAAAGAAAAAATTACCTTCTTGTCTATCTCTCTATCCAAAAGAGGAAGAAAGATTTTTTTTTTATCTCCTTTGTCACTTACACTCACATAATGAGTGGATTATTTTTAGCATAAAAACCACAAACATATATAAAAGGTGCATCCAATAAAACTTTTCCATAATTGACAATTATCTAAGAGTTAAATGAATCTCGAGATAATATGACAATGATTACATATAATTAATTGACCGTATCACACAACAAAAGTAATAATAAAGCTTTTAGCAAATTGCATAGATTCTAAGATAAATATTGCTCTAAAAATAAGAGAATATAGCTTTTTGAAATATCAAGATTCAAGACTAACAAAGAAAGATATTAAAGATCTCTAATTAACAAAATAGTACGTAATTAGTAGGCCCGAAAGAATTGGGCAACATGTCCGTTTGATGAATAAATAAAAAGAAAAAGAGAATTACGATTGAAACCATTTTTTCTTGCATGTACGTTACTCTCATGCATATTTTACCCATGCAAAAAACAAAAAACTAAAATAAATTTATAAAAATAAAAATAAAATATAAAATACAAAATTCAAATATGTACAGACGCACATTTAAGTTTGATTAAGTAGTATCGTTAAAGTAAACTTGAAAGGAAAGGAAAAACAAAGAATAATACAGCTACCACCTTATGTAGAAGCGTTACAATTATGCTTTATTGTGTACTAATCCCGAGCTTCAGGTCAATTAAAATTGATAAACACCAGAAGAAAAAAAACACCTAGATAAGATAGGTAGGTTACCACTGAACTCTAGTTCTTATAGTTATTGCATATATCTCCAGTTGTACAGAAAAATGAAGGCAACTTGCTCGTGCTTCTCTCTGGCATTATTTTAAAAAAACAAATGGAGTTATGGAGCTTTATAACATAATCTTACGTGCGTGCCTTATGTCTTTTATCTTTTCCTTGTCTATGTGTGTTATTGAAAAAAAAAATGGCGCTTAACTCAGACCTGAATAACTGGTGCGTGAATAACATAATAAGAGAATTTAATGATAAAAAATTCAATAAAAAGAAAAAAAAATGGAGCCATAAAGAAGTACCTCATTGATCGGAACTCGTCGGAAAAGTTGAAGAGTACTACTCCGACGGGGGGTGGAATATGAGGGAATATATTCTTCTTCTCTTTGTTTTACCGTCTGCTCAATGGTGGCAGCCATTTCATCACTTGTTATACTTATTGTATCATCACTTTCTTCTCGAGATTCATTCATGGTGGACATGACTAACTATCTCAATCAATTGGTGGCCACCCTTATGCTATAACAAGAAAATCTCTCTTTTTTTTAAAAGTGGATCAGGACAAAATGGCTCGCGGAATAAGGAGAAAAATGAAATTTAACAAGTAGAAAGACAAGCTGGCTCTTCTTGTTGGAGTATCCTCGCTCAGAGGCTAAAATGAATTCTCTCTTTTTATAGAGATTTTCTTATGGAATACTATCGAAGGGCTCATAAAATTCTCTATATAAAAGAACATACCAACGAAAGCTTCTTCTGTTTTTACGATTTGTTTCAATTGACTAAAGTATACCTTAAATAATTTTATGTATAAGTAAGAACAAGAAGAGAAGATGGTAGATCGAAAAATGATGTTTGGAACTGGGAATGTATATATATATATATATATATGCACATTCCTTGCCTCGTCCTTTATATACTAAAGTTTGTGAGAAATATTATCTTCAGCTCTTACAAGTGTCCTTTACAATGGCTGCAGGGTAGCCAAGAAATGATATATTAGGGACAAGTATGTATATTAAAATTTTCTGGTATTCGTACAACATTATGCGTATTAAGTAAAAAGTAGTCTAATTAAATCTACTAATTGAGTGCATTCTTCACTTGGACTCTGGCTTAGCTGTAGAATTACTCTACAATATTCCCATTTATATATATAACTATACATAGCTTTTTTATTATCCCTTGCTGTCCCACTTTATGTCTGCATCATCATCGTTTCGACAACCATAAAACATTCGTTAGTATTTTGCTCTTATCAGGAACGTAACCTTGTAGCTGGTTCACATTATATTAACATTCATCTATTCATTTTTCCATTCATTGTTCTTATTACAAAAGTATGTAAGATAATCCCTCAATGGTTATGTAAAGTTTTCCAAAGGGTTTGAATGTTCAAAATACTTCCGCCGCTCTCTTCATCTTCTACCGTTATGGACTTCTCCCTCTTGAATCAACCAACTGGAAGGTTTTAACCTAAATAATTCATTATTTAAAACAATTAATAACACTAATGCAATCTTTTGAAACTTTTATCAAATTGAATAAATTATTCCTGAGTAACATTTTACATAATATTTTATTCAAAAATCCTAACAAACAAATGTTAACGGTTGATGGGGGTAAATGAAAGTGTAAAACGTTACTCACAGTAACATTTGATTATTGCGTTGTTCAGAATAATTACGTTTTAACAAAAAAAATCTGCTTACAGTCGTGACTAACATCATGTGAGGAATGATTTGACTTAAATGTTATTATGAGCAACATTTTAAGTGTATTTCGTTACTTGCACTACCAACGCTCTAATTCACAGTTTTCATCCTTTTCGTTTTTAGTTTGATTTAATTGAGCAATGGGTCTAAATACTATAATATGCGACTTGGTCAAACAATCAATTACTATTTGTTTGCATTACTCGTTTTACTAATTTTGGAGTTTCACAAACTTTATAAACAAAAGAACTGCTTCATTATTGTTCTAGTCAATAAACTTGCTTATGGGAAGTGTTTCACATGGACAATCTCCTCCTTCTCATCTCATTTCCAATGGAAAAATGAAAAAAGTATGACAAAACGAAATCAGAAAAGATGAAGACGAAACATATATAATGGTATTATGATTTATATTGATTGAAGTTCACAAGTTCGGTATCGCTGCTCGACTCAAAATGACATATTTTACTTTTTTATCTAAATATTTGAAACCAATTGATCTAGATGAATTGCATAAGTTCAACTTATGTATCTAATTGGACCCTTAATCGACTTCATAAGTTATCATAACCAAATGACAGCTTCAATTGGAACATTAGTTTGCTGGGTCAGGTTCTTTCAGCAACTATGCAAAAAGATAAAGTGTGGAATATGTAAATCATCACAAGTATTTTTATATGGAAAACTCCTTTCTCAAAGAAAAAAAAATCATGACCCACCTCTTATAGGATTTTCTCAAATTCCACTGAACATGAGCAGTTTTAAGATTAAAACTCTATGTACACCTAAGGGTCAAAATAGTACCTTCAGTTCTCCTCAATAATTCTCTCAATTGTTGGTGCTATCACCAACTCTGTTCAATGACTCTACCCGGTCAATGAAGTGCATTTACAATACGAAACAAAATAATACCTACTACAATCTCTAAGAATGTAATCAAGATTTTGTTTTGGATCACGCGAAATTTAACTATTACAACTCAAGAACAGTATTGATAAATCTTGATAGGAATAGGTTTTTTGACGTTGTTTTAGTTGAGTTCTTCTTCAAGACTCTCTCATGTAAACTTTACTCTAAATTTGTAGTCTCTCTCTTTGTAATATGATAGATCTTCAAAGCATCAATGTTGTACTTTTATAGGAGTAGAATAGTTTCTTGTAGTTCTTCCAATCCAACCAAGACTTGGTTCAATTAATTGCTCACAATCAACTCTTGTTTGACTTTGATTTGAACTCACGCGTACACGAGCCAATTTCTCCTACTTCCAATTTCATGTTTTTCAATTATGATAATGTTTTTATGTCTTGAACTCTTGTTCCTTTTAAACTTGGATTAAGCCTTAATCCCAATTCTCCAAGATTTGAATTTACTCATATGGAACAACTTCTTCTTCGTAGACAAACAGTCTCCAGCTCTTGTTCAAACAGACTAGGTTCTCTCAGCAATCATGCATTTGTGTTGCCTGCTTCACCAGTTTCTTTTAAATATCTGTTA
The DNA here is from genome assembly GCA_029783415.1 of Anisodus acutangulus. NCBI lineage: Eukaryota > Viridiplantae > Streptophyta > Magnoliopsida > Solanales > Solanaceae > Anisodus > Anisodus acutangulus. Next base: position 28,050,143 of record CM056508.1, read on the forward strand.
ATGACATGATTCTTGTACATTTTTATTCATCTTTCTTATACATTGATTATCACTTGTACAATATTTGTCAATCATCAAAACTCCATAGGATCAAGAATTGATATTGAGATTAAGGCAGCTCAACAATTTCCCTTTTTGATGATGAGAAACTCATAACAACTTCATACTTTTTCATGTGCATTGTACTAGCTTCATCAATCTTCATATGCTCTTGATATGCATCTTCCCCCTTAGGCTCAAATTTTATGTTGACAATCTCTCCCCTAAGAACCATCTTCATGTTTTTGAGCTATCACCTGTCTATTGTAAGATGTGAAGCTTACTCCAGCATCTGTAGAATTAACCAAGATGTTAAGCTCACTTCAGTCTTTAAACTTCAACAAGATGTTAAGCTTGCTTCACTCCATATATGTTTGGCAAGATGTTAAACTTGCTTCAGCCTGACATGGAAAGATGTTAAGCTTGCTTCAGCCTGACATGGAAAGATGTTAAGCGTGCTTCAGCTAGTAGGTGTGGCAAGATGTTAAGCTTGATTCAATAAATATGTCAAGATGTTAAGCTTGGTTCAATAGATATGTCAAGATGTTTAGCTTGCTTCGATCTATGTAGGGTATTACCTCCATTCATTCCAACTATCACGATCCAAAATTTCATTGTGTCGTGAGGGCACCTATCCTAATCTGTAGGCGAACCCCAACCATATAACATAAGAAATGCGAAAGTAAATGCAGAAATTAAAGAAATAAATGAGAAGTAATTAACAAGTCTTACAACATAATACATAATCTGAAAGAAATCCCCAATGATCCAGTAGTCATGAGTACAAAGCTCTAAATATGAGTACAAGTCTGAAAGTGAAGTAATAGTACTGTCTGAATGTAAATGACTGAATCATAATGTAGAGAAAATAGTTTTAGTGTCGGGAATGCACCAATGGCTCACCTGGACTCCCCAATTGATCACCAATTAAGCTATGCCCCAGCTGCTCATTCGTCGTCCGGCTCGGTACCTGCACATAGAGTGCCCAAGCGTAGAGTGAGTGTGTACTCAGCAGCATCTTCGATCGACCCTAGTTATAATGGTGGCGAGGGTTGGTACTTTTCGATGCCCCTATACTAATTAGTTAATTAATAATGATTAAGAATCAGTTAACCAACCTATTAATAGTTCTACAGTTCAGCAATATAAAAATATTTACAAGTCTCTCAGAGTTATACTAGGATTAAGCCACAAAGTTACCAAGTCAGCATAATCCCATTCAAGGCGTCTAGTCCCATCAAATTCTTCCACTCAACAATTACACGCATATATGTATAAGTTATCATTAATTCTTTCTTCCAAACCAGAAGAGTATAAGTTTATTAGAAATCAACATCGAGCACACATAGCACCAAATACATATCAGAGTATGGATGAATGAAATGCAAATGATATGTATGTATGCAATGGTCATATGTATCCGATATACACACATTGTTGTAGTAGCTGTCACGTGACCCGTGGGAAACTCATGAGGTCTATATACCCATCCGATCTTATCGAATACCAGCTTTGTGGTTGTAGTTTCATCATCAATCATCATTCTCGTATCATGTACCATATCCAAAGCCAGCTTCCGAAGCCTCTCTCAGCAATATCTCAACAGTTCAATGCCAGTTATAATATGTATGAATGATATAGATATGTGTACACCATGCAGTCAGTATAAATAATACAATTAGTATTTATCAGTTTCTTTTCAAGTATTTAGAAGAGATGTAGAGTGATGAATGCATGAAAGGTTCAATCAATGATATAATATTAAACACGACTATAAGCCCAATTAATCAGCAAGCATACCAACCTAAGCGAATTTATGCGCTCACAGCCTGAAGGGATAAACACATAATCTTCGTCAAGTATATCAAACTAGTTTATTAATTACCCATGTTAAGTTCACCAATACCTGTATTAGTGCTCGTCACTTCACTAATACGGGAATTTAAATTCCCCGTTACTCCCATCAATTAATTAACAACATACCAACACATAAATGATATACTTGAGTGTAGAGACTCTGCCTGATTGAAGCCGAAGACTCACGCAAAGCCTTGCCCTTTCTCTGAGCCTCTTATCGAGCCCACTCTGATCAATTATGTAAACTAAATGAGATTACGGGTCTATCGATGCCCATAATGCTAAACAATCCTAGAATCTCCATGTTAAACTACAAAGGAACCCGGGCTCACATTAACAAAATACGAACTTTATCACTCACATAGTATCATAATATGCTAGATAGACAAAATCTCAAGTTAATTTAACAATTAATCCCAATTGGATCCTTAATTCAAAATTTGGCAAAAGCTTCAATTCTTGCCCTAGAATTTTCTCCCATTTCAAAAAGGAATTCTAAGATGCAATTGATTGATTAAATATCACCCACTAATCTAATACAGTACTAGTTTACAATATCAACAACAATACTTCAATAATCCATCCCAAATCCCACATTTCATCCTTTTATTCTCTACAAAGGATTTCTCTTATTTTTCCTCAACTAAGAATCATACTTAGAATGGAAACTTAACTAATACATAATATTTAAAGGGGAAGGGTGAGATATACCTCTATTGATAAACTTTCTCTTGAAATCCTCAAGAACACCCTACTAGTCGGCTCCAATCCCAAGGAGAATATTTGGAAAATGAGAAATAATTCTAGGTCATAATTCTTATAATCTGAACAGTGATTCCGTTTCAGCAGAAAACCCATCCGCCAAGGCAGAATCACTTAAAATCTCTAATTACACTAGAGCGGAAAGAAGTTCCGAGACGGCGCACCCGCCCCGGTAAGAAACATTTCCGCAGAAGCGGACCCTAGGCTCCTAGTCAAATCTCGCTTCTGTGAGCTAAACCTTTGCAGAGGCGGACCCGCGGAAGCAGATGCAAGGGCGTTGGGGCGAACACCAGACACCAGTAATGGTCAAAATCAACCAACTCTCCGTCAAATACCCGAAATACTCCTAGGACCTCTCGGACACAAACCAACATCCATTCATATTAGAAAATACATTCCAGACCTGCTCGCGCACTCAAAATTTCTGGAAAAGGTCTCTAAGGCTCAAATTTTACTAAAATCAACTCTTAAGTTCTAATTTCACAATTTCACAACTTAACCCCCAAAAGACCCCGATTGCCTCAGGACCGAACCAAAGGCTCGATTAAGTCATAAACATCATTTCAAATCTAATGGAACTGACAAAACTACGAAAAGAGCGTGTTTACTCAAAAGTCAACTATGAGTCAAACTCTTCTATTCTCTTAACTTGGGATTTCTCAAAATTACCAAAATGAGTTTGAAACCTATCCGATCACTTCCAAAATCATGCCACCATCCCCGCAAATTACACACAAGCTAATAAAAACTCGGAAAGGGTAATTTAGAAATTTCAAGACAAAATAAGCAAAATAACTTTTCGAATTATTACACCCGCCCTTTAAATGGCTAGGCATAGAAGCCTGATCATGTCCATATATCTTCTTCTTGATATCCCTTCCATCTGTTTGCATAAGGCTAGGATATATCTTCAGGATACTTTATTTCTAAACTTTTCTACTGCTCTAAATAAGATCAAGTTCTTTTATAAGTAAGAACCAGGTTCCTTTACAATTTTGCCTAAACATGGACCATTAAAAACTTGTGTAGCTTCTTTCTTTCAAAATGCTTGAACATCTTCACTGTTTGTGCCTGGTCATCTGATTATAATGACACATGAACTTGTATGAACTGATCTAATATCCCCCCTTTAGCATCATAAAAAAATTAAATTTATTAACAAGGTCATGTGTACTTATCAATATCAAACTCATGATCACTGGGACTACACTATCATGAACATAATATAAGTGCTCAACTAAACTTGTCGAGTTAAAAACTTTGGAGGATCTTTGTATACGTCATATTAAGTCATAAGACTCAAACCAAATAGATTTCTACATAACATTCTAGTACTGTCAAGTATAGAATATGGAAATCAGATCGGTAGGTAGAAGAATTAATTTTCGATTTTGGCTTGAAAGGGATAGGGATCAGGTTATATGATTCTTCTTAATTGTTTTATAAGCTCCCATAGTCTTGTCAAGGTGAGTGTAGGTATCAATCTAAACTCTTCATATGCATATTCTAATCCTTTAAGATCATGTGTTGTCCTTCTCAGTCATCCTCATTTATTTCTTTCTTCAAACCACTGATTTTGTAGAAGTCAGTCTTGCTCCTTGTTGAACGTGAATTTTCTAACATCACCCCTTGGAGAATGTGGATCATATTGTTTTAATATCATGTTCATGCTATCATCTTATTTATTATGAATTTCTTCATGTCAGTTCCTTCAGTCATCAGTGAAAGAAATAATCCCCTTCATTATTTTCATTGATTGAATAGATATATATACAAGTTACATATTTCCATAATAGGAAAATCCTTTTCCTATTCTACTTCTAAATCCTTATTCTACCATAATTCTAACTATACAATTATGGTAGGTGTATAACTCTAATTAAGGTATCCTATTCATAATATACTACAAATATACACTTTGGACTTCTTGGCGATTTCAAAGAAGGTGGAATGAATTTCTGGATCATTTGGAATTTCCGAAATGGGCTCTTTGGGTAGCCACCCGCCTCTGCTTTGTTATTGCTTGTATACCTGTGATATATACTGCTGTATATTCAGTGTATATCACAGGTATATTACCTCTGTTTAACACACCCCCGCAGTCATAGCGGGCGGTTTCCGAATGCTGAGACTGTCCCTAAAATCTTCAAAGAGAACCGCTGGTAGACCCTTTGTAAAGATGTCTGCAATTTGATAACGAGACGGGACATGGCATACACGAACTTGATACCATGAAAGAAATAATCCCCTTCATTATTTTCATTGATTGAATAGATATATATACAAGTTACATATTTCCATAATAGGAAAATCCTTTTCCTATTCTACTTCTAAATCCTTATTCTACCATAATTCTAACTATACAATTATGGTAGGTGTATAACTCTAATTAAGGTATCCTATTCATAATATACTACAAATATACACTTTGGACTTCTTGGCCGATTTCAAAAAGTGGAATGAATTTGTCGGATCTTTGGAATTTCCGAAATGGGTCTTTGCTGGACTGCCAGCCAGCCCTTTGCTTTGTTATTGCTTGTATACCTGTGATATATACTGCTGTATATTCAGTGTATATCACAGGTATATTACCTCTGTTTAACAATCAGCAACTAAAGAAACAAGTTCTTTGTCAAGATCTAATTTTAGCAGATTTCAAGTTTCTTTGTTTTTCTTCCTCTTTTTATTTGATTGAAATTGTGTTTATTGTTGCGCTGGAAATGTTAATGTTATGGTGGTCTTGTGGTGGTGGTGTAATGGAGAATGTGTGAAAATGGAATTTTGAAGGATATGCATGTCTATCTCCTATATATCTATGCATCTCGCTTGTATACCTATATATTTATGTGTATTTATTTATATGTGTGTGATACAAATATATTTATATATATATATATGTGATATAAAGTGATATACTTGAAATACACACATGATATACATTGTCACAATGATGTTTTTAGGTCTATTTGTTCTACGTAATTTGACTCAAAATCATGTCAAACCACAAATTCGCATGACAAGAACCTCAGACATTATCTGTTCTTAGTAAATCAAACTCATAAGAAATCCTCATTCATATGTCCCTAATGTAAATATCGAAGCCTTTTACAACATAATCATTTAAATTATAAAAATCCCTGAGTAAATTATATCTTTTAGAACAACACATTTTATTATATTAAAGATATGAAAATATCAAATATCTTATTCATGCATGACATACAAATAGTGCTACATTAGTCCCATAAGATTAACTAATATTTATGAACCTCTATGACAAGGAATGTAAAAATCAACCGAAATAGACCCGATTATTCAAAAGAAAGTAAATGTTGCTCCACGAGTTGAATGTGGAGTCTCACCAAAAGCAATTACAGAAAATATAAATTGTTCTAAATGTGTGGCTTTTGCTGGTCAACACCCTTTCTTGAAATCAGAAAATAAAAGGGTCGAAAGAGGTTATGTACAGTACCATAAATACATTTTAAAATTCTAATTTATCTTAAAAAATATATAGTAAACATATAAGTTGATACATTAATCAGGATTACTAACACACTGACACCAGGTATATGACCCTACTTGTTCAGGGGGTTCCTGTAGTATCATACGAGTAGGACTTAACCTTACTACAATTAGAAATAATCAATTTCCTTCTCGATGAAAACTTTAACCTGCAACCTTAGCTTAGCCTTAGCACGCGTCACTAAACCTGTATGTATAGTCGCATGGTAACAAATATAATATCTGAATACAAATCTTAATCTTCACAACCAACTCCCAAAATATTTTTATATAAAAAAGTAGACTGCATAGATTTTATAGCCTCAAAGTATCTATTTTTATCAAATCCTAGCATTCATAATCAATCCAAACCCTTTGAGCAAAATCAAGTGTAAAATATTTCTCAATTTCTATCAAAAGATTTGTTGAGTAGTTGCTGGCTCAATAATAGTTGCTAAGCTAATAATAATATTTTGATGATTTGACAATTAATGTACCCAATGATATTTAAGGAATAACAAGAAAGACATTTGAAGAACCAAGTATCCAAATATATCTCCAAGATATTCAGTTAAGCTGTCATATCAACAAAGGAACTTCTCAAAGGAACTGATCCTTATCAGGCAACATTGGAGACTACCAAAAAGCTATTTAATGTCAAATGGGAAGAAATAGAATATTGACTCATTCCTTATTCGATGTAAGTTTTGATTTCAAGTTATGAAAATATTAACCTAAGTTGATCAACATGAAATTAGCATTGAAGTATGAAAGAAGAAGTCGACACGCGTACAAGGAAAGAAGAAAGATCCAAGTCAAATAAAGATAGGTTTTCGGGTATCTTTACGAAACCAATACTTGGTTGGACTCAACAAAACACGGTGAGAACTACTTATATATAAGCACAAAACGAACAAACTTTGGAGCATAATCACAACATTTCAAGAGAGGCAGAGCGAGCGAAGTCAACAAAGAACCTGAGATTATCAAGATTTATGATCAAGTTCTTCAGTTGTAATAGTTAGGTTCAGTTGTAGTTCCATCTATTTACCTTTGCCAGTATTGAGTAACAAGTGTTCATCGGTAATCGAGTTGTAAGGAATATCTTGACCGGGTAAGATCTTGAGATAGATTGTATTAAGAGGGTCGAAACTATTAAGGAATAATTTCTTAGGTATTATAAGCCTTAAACTGCTCGAGTTTTAGTGAAGTTGAAGCCGTCCTGTAAGAGATAGGCCGTGGTTTTTGCCTCCCTTGAACAAGGAGTTATCCACACAAAAATTCTTGTGTTGATTTATTATTCTGCAAAGTTTACCTTCTTGCATAGTTGCTAAAAGAGCCTAGTTCTTTGAGTGCATAGGTAATAGCTCGATTCTAACAAAGTGGTATCAGAGCTAGATCTTTTTACAAGGACTAGCACCTTACAAGTAGCAGATTCACACAGACTTATGATAATCAAGAACACCCTGAGAAACCGGATGAAAGAACTAAGTTCTCTAAAAAAAAATTGTAATAGTGTAGAATACAGAACAACACATTAAGAGAAGCACCAGGAGAGAAATATTATTATATATAACATTTTAGTAGCAATATTTCAGGACTTTTCATTTCACCTTCAATCTTCCTCAAATATTTTATATAGCATTTCCCAAGTTTTTTAATGAATGTTAACCATAACAACTCAAAAAAATACTATTATAAAAATTTTGACTTCAAATTGAAACTTCAGATGAGTCTGTAATAGTGAGATTACAATTTAATGACGATGAAGAAAACTATCATTAGAAGCTTCAATTGCTTGTGTATTTGATTTGAATGAATTAGAAAAAATAAAAGGGTATCAAGAACTCTTGAATATGTAATATCAATAAATTAATTTAAAGTTATTTTTATGTTTACAGAGAAAATTAGCTACTAATTATACGTGGAATTTTGGCTAACAGGGCGCCAATTGTTTTTAACAATGGTGTACCCATATTAATCTTCTATCTATATATAAATCAGGGAAAGAAACACTAATGTTAAAAAAAATATAAAAAGTAATTTAGGTCTTTTCCTTTGATTGTAGCTTCACGATAAATAGTCTCCTGCCGTTTCTATATTCAAAGAGACGCGTCCTCAACAAATGCAACTTTTTACTTTTTTTCCCCTCAATATATCAAAGTGTCTCCTTCAACGACTGTCAATTAGATATATCTTAAATTTTTGAAATTGGTGTTGTGAAAAAAGATTTCATCAGGCTTGAATGTGAAATAAGAAAGATCGAGGTATCATGATTTTCTCCTCCTTAATATTATTCTTTCATCTTCAAATTTAATGAATTTGTTAATGATGATTTGCTATTTTTGCCTCTTTACAGATTTACTCAGTATCTCTATAACTATAATTATGTCCTCTTCCATGAAACTATAAATTTTGATTTATCTGAAAGCTTTTTTCACAAATTTCACACAAGAATCTGTTTGCGATAATTTATGTCTTTGCTGACAAGACAATTGCTTCTGCTTCAGGACCTATTATGATGATGGCATATTATTTAATACGTACTGTTACAGTCGGAGCATAAAAGCTAATAAAAGTTTGTGATGGTGCTCTAAGTTGTATAATTGATTTTAGAGTCGTCATCTAATTTATAGATAAATTAGAAAAATCAAGTTGAAAAGGTTTATTCAAAATGTTTGAAAAATCCTATCTAAATCAGAGTCGAGGTAAGGGTTCTGGTGATCCCGGGGAAGTGTTATACACCCCGGTATTAAAGATCCGAAAAATACGGTTGACCTTTGAGTTCTATAATATGCTTTAAATGATTTGAATTGCCTAAAAGTGTTTAAAAATTTCGCAAAAATCCTTCTCATTCATTTATTCAAAACTCAAAGATTTTTCGAAAATAAAAGAATTGGGCTTCAACCAAAATGGTTTGCATGGGGTAAATTAGTCAACTTGTTTTTAGACTAAGAACACCCCAATATTAACTTGAATAGAACTCTACTATTTGGTCCAACAAGTTGTCAAATAACACTTGCATCTTTTTGATTTTTTTTTTAAAGTTGAGAAGTATAATTCATTTGAAATTACAAGTTTTGGATTTTTTGAAAAGGAGTTGAAAATGAAACAATGATTTTTCCTTTTGTTTTCATGCTACACCCAAAGATCATTCCATAGTCCATAATGTCAAAACTCATTAACATGACCTAAGTCCAAAATAATGTTTTAAGTCTCAAAACCACTCAAGTTGGACTCAACCCAGAAAAATTAGTCTTTTAATGTCAAAACTTAGTTCATTTTGATATATTTCAAGAATGAAGTCCAGATTCTCAAAGGTAATACACAGTCTCATTTAAATCATCCGGTCCGTTTAAGATCAAAATAGCCCAATTATGAGTTAAAAGTCCAAAACAGTCCGATTAATTTTTGGAAGTCTAAAACAATCTCATTTCCCTTTAAAATGAAAACAATCCGTCCTTTTAAAATTTAGGTTTAATCAAGTTTTGAAAATTATTTAAGACGGTCCTATCTAAACGATGTACTTATCGTTTGCCTATCCTAGATTCATAACTATAAAGGTTCCAATAATTCAAAGTATGTTTTTATTACAAGTATATATACATATACACATAATATATATACATAATACGAAAATGAATTGAAGGAGATTTGAGTTTAAGCTGGTGGGCATACCTAAGCCCACCAGTTGGCTATTTTCATCTATAGTTGGGCCATCAATGCGCGGCTACAAGCTATGCGGACACGATAAATAATGTCTTAGTTGGGCTCAGTCCAATTGCCTGAAAGAGGAAATGGAGGCCTAATGGGGCCATCGCGCCATCGCGGACAATTGAAAGAGAGGAGGGGAAAACAAAGAAGCAAGTTAGAAAGTATCTAAGGACTATCACATGTAAAGAAATAAAATCAGTTCGAATAAATAGATGCAAGCCCATTTTAAATTGCTAAAAGGAAACACAATTCAAATAACCTAGTGGCATGAAGAAAATAAACGGATGAGCTCAGCCCAGTAACATAAGAAGAAGAGAAACAATACCAATGGACCAAGCCCAATCATCACAATCAAAGAGGGGATAAAGAGAGAGCCACCACTAATGGGCTAGGCCTATACTTCTACATTAATTAGTTGACAAAAGCTTAATAGGTGAAGCATAGGCCCAAGCCTAGTAACCATGCATTTGAGAGAGTTCTGAACAATATACAAGATATATATGAGACGTGTATACTCAGTATACTGAATATATTTTGTATACAACTTGTATATTCCTATGTATATTACATGTATATCTTAAGAAAACAATTGGTGTATCACAAATATAGGCAAACGAGATAGAATATACATGCATATAGCATGACAAGACCTTCAGACCTCATTCGCAGATAAAACTCTCAAAATTAATCCTAATACCCCACCTAGGTTCACCAATCCAATCTAGTACTGGAACTGCACATATCTATCAATGAGAAAAAGCCACAGATTCATGAATATAAACTATGATAACACACACTCTATACTAGAATTCAGATTTTTAAATTGGGATAACATATTCAAATAGGAAAACTGCAAGAAACTATACCATTCACATATAAACCAAGTACTAAAACTAGGCTGACCATCCTCAAGAACACATGTGACATTTAAACAGTTACCAATATGCAGAATAGTCATGAATAGACAAGATAAAATTGTTGGAAATTAGCCTTTGGCGGGAGTTGCGACCTTACCAACTTTAACGGCTTAAACACTAGTGTTACGTATGTTGGAGAATCCGGTTCTTCACACATACATGATCTACTAAGTACGTAGATAACCGTAGGGCCAAGAATCGTCAAATTTCATTGAGAAATGAAAAAAGATATTGGTTCACGAAGTGAGGTGTTTAAAGCATGGAAAAGTGTGGTATTTTGTTCAATTCTCCCTCATCGGTAGAGGAAGAAAGAATTATTGTGTATATAAGACTCGAAATTGGTTTGGGGTTTGGGACCCCAAGGGGTATCCCATGTGTTTAAAGGAGGGAGGACCTAGATGTGCTTCGGTTCGAGGAAAGACCACACGCGCGCCGCCGTCGCCCGCCCGTCCCGTCCGGTTTCGAGTTCCGAGTTCCGGGTCTCGTGGGTCGTGGGCTGTGGGTCTTCTGATATTATCTTTTTGGGCCAGAAAATTTTGCCAGAAGTACAGTTTGATCCCAGAAGTTTTAGAAGTACAGTTTGGACCAGAATTCTTTTAGATGTACAGTTTGGTCCTTGAAGTTTCAAGATGTACAGTTTGGTCCCTAAAGTTTTCAGAAAGTCAGAATTTGGACAGTCAAAGCAGAAACGCCAAGCACTCAATTCAGCCATTTATTTTGGCTGAATTACCCCTCCTATAATGGCCAATCCGTTGGTCTTTCACCATTTATGTTGGTGTCTTTACTACCTCCATAATGGCCATTATTTGGCTGTTATGAAGGTAGTTTTCAGTCCCTCCCTCACCTATGGAGGCAGTTTTCAGTCCCTCACTCACCTATATAAACACCCCCTTACACCATTGTTAAGAACCAACACTAAGACTCACATATACACAAAAATACAGAAGCTTACACAAGCAGAAAACTCTTCTTCCTACAACTTCCAAGCATCATTTTGTTACTCAATATTCTTCACGGTAGCACTTGAGTTTCCTTTGCTCAAGTGTTCCATTGCTGTTTTATCTTGGGAGACAAATTTTCCAGGACGTATAAAGGATACATACGGGGCAATATTGTCTTAAGGACAGAGTGACACACTCAACTCAGCAAAAACAGTTTCCAGTTTTTCTTGTGCAACAATTGTAATTTCAGATTTCTAGTTGAATTATTGAATCTTTGTTTATCCTTTCGAATACTTGTAACAGTTATATACTTCCCGTACTGCATTATAAAGTACAAAGAGTAAAAACTCCCAACAAAAATAACTCACACATAGGCTAAACTACTCATATTGTCATATTATTAGGTTCAAACAGAAATCACATATTGGCTATCATCTGGGAACATTACACATATGCCACATATTTGAGAAAAACATGCAAGTTCTAGCAGGGAAATGTGTTAGATGCTCAGATCAGACAATGTGATCACAAAAATTATATATCATTAATCTATGACTAATCTTAGCTAAGCTAACCCTCAGATATTTTCAAGTCATTTACAGGTTTGCACATAGTATAAACATGGGATGCTAACAAAACAAAACAAACTGAATTGACTCTTGGCCACTGGTATGCATTTCAGACGGATATTATGATTTATCTAACCTCAGTGTTACTTAAACAACCTCATACTACCATAATGCTCATTAAAAATCCCCTACACAACCAAAAAAATCCTAATCTAGTTTACTGAGCACCCCATTTGATCATACTAGTTCAAATAACATTTCAGACCAAACATGAATAAACTACAATATCATACCTTAGCTCATTTTGTAGGTCTTAACTTAGTATTAAATAATCTAACAATATGATATGTCATTAAGTCAGTTAAACATGATCTTTAAGAGCTTAACACAATCCCAAACAGTTCACGATAGCCTAAATACTCTAGATTAACACATAATATACCATGATATGGCTACACAAAGTTGTTACATGTTTTTTAAACAAATCCCAAAACTTAAAAAACTCATGCTGACCCATAATTACCTTAGATAACACACACATGTATATTTTAAGCTAAATAAGCATGTTTTCCAGATTAACAAGTTCTTAAATTACTCTTATTCATAGACATTTATACTACTTTGAATTACAACCTAAAATCATGCTTTTAACTAAGCTAGAAAGTCATCTAATTCATATAAATAGTTAAAATAGTTAACTAAACACATAATTAATCACACATACAACCATAAGATCTAACAAATAGCACATAACATACTATAATGTCATATATTAGCTAAAATTGATGAATTTAAACTATAAAAAAGTAAAGGATAGAGGATTACCTCTTTGTAGTGGCAGCCGAGTCGATTTGAGGCTTGAATATTTAGCTCCTTCACATGACTAAGCTCTCACACACACAAAAGAATAAAATTTTAGACTAAACGGACATAAATCGACACTTAGGGTTACACTGAAAGGCATGGAACCCAACACAATCGAAATAAATCCTTAATTTCAACAATTAGGCTAAACTCGTAAAAATGAACAAGCTCAGAAATTGTAATTTCTGACCTCTGAACAGTGAGAGGGTGGGTCTCAATTTATAGAGATCCTTTAACCCTAGGTTTTCAAGTTGGACCGATGTGGGAGAACCAAATTGGGAGGGGGATGGGGGAATTCCCTCCAATAAGTTCTCAACCAATCAAATCGTAAAGTTTAAAATCAAGTGAGATAAGAACTAATAAAATCGTAACAGTAAAAGAAAGAGAGAGGGGAAACCTCACTGTGGTAGGGGTGGTGGTTTTGTGGCAGTCCTGCGAGGTAAGGGCAAGAGCATTTAATATCCTTGCCCAAAATAGGCGAACACACATGGTATGAAGCACACAGTACACATATCCTTGCCATTTTTGGCAAAGAAAGGACGGCCAGCCCTCAAGGGTTTGATCGTGAAGACCAAAAGGAAAAAGAGTGGGTTTGGGTGTTTTATGCTTAAATGGAAAGGTGGTCCGGGTCTGGGCGCTTGGGCCTAGACTCGATCAAATCATTTAAGGGGAGGGACGACCCAAGATGCCGATTTAAAATAAAAATGAACCTTTGACCACATTTTGCAAATGCGACTATATTTTAAATTTAAAAATGATCCGACTAATTTCAGTTATGACCGAATTAAATCAATAGTTTCGATTTAAGTCTAAACTTTATGTAATTCCATAATTAAAATCTCAAAGTCAAGCAAAACCTTTTTAACTTGAAATTGAGATGTAATTTCAACTATTCTTCTTAATTAGACAATCTTCCAAAATTTGACAGAATAAATATTAATTTCTTTTAAAATTGAGAATTTGGACACTTTTGCGCAATTTCTTTACTTTAAATTTTGAAAATTATGATTAACTATCCAAATAAATATAAAAATGATGTAAGATATACAATACATATACTGAATGATAAATTGCCAAATGGAGTGACAAAATATCTCCGGAATAATTTTGTCAAATCATTCTCGTCTCATAAAAAGTATGTTTTACTCCTTCTATGACTCGGGAACTTTGAGTAATTAAGTAAAATGATTGGAGGGTAAAAATTAGGTGTCAATAACTTCCCCTTCATTTTTTGGGGATGGCAAGACCATCCTTGAGCATTGAAATTTGACAAACCTAGTTCTTAGTCGACTAATTAAAAAGTACTTTTCATTTTATGCATTTTTGAAAATTATGACTGGACCCCCATCTCTGGGTTTCCTACATATCTCAGGATGTATGAGAATTCAGGCCACTTATAGTTCGACTCAAATAAACTACTACAAAGCTAATAAATAAAACAAATGTATCAGACCGAAAAACTTCCGGCATGATTTTGTTATAATGTGACTGATCCTCAGAGATTGAGTGACCTATAAATCACTGGTTTTGGAGAATCAGGTCACTTGTAGTTCGACTCAATGGCCCGGAAAGGATATCCCTTATGCAGAAATGCCTTTGACGGTTTTGAAAACCTTTCCGGTGTATGCCCGACCGGTCTTGAGGTTTTAAAACTAAAAGTTTCTTTTGTGATCGAGTGTGGAGCAGAGTGATTTATCAAGACCAAGTATAGAGAGCTTGACTCTCATTGATACACTATTTCAACTGGCTGCCCAAGAAAAAGTTCCACATTTTCTCCGCATGCATTTGAGTTTGGTCTGCTTTTTTTCCACCTCCGATAGCTTATGACCTGCTTTTATTTGTTGGGACCTAACGAGTTTGATTGTTTGTTTGACCATACCTGCATGGCTGTATTTTGTTGTACCCTCTTGGGTGATTGTTTTTAGCGGGTAACACCTCTAACACCGTTTGGCTTGTCTAACCCTTTTGGTTGAATGTTATTTGAGTGGATGCCTCTTCTGACACTGTCCGACTTATCTAACTCAGTTGACTTGAGCGGATACCACCTGCAATATCGTCGGTCTTATTTATATATTGACCGGATGCCACCTCCGACACTATCTGACTCATGTTTGAATGACCCTCTCGACATGCAGTTTTTATGAATGGCCCTCTCGACAGTTTGTATAAATGATTTACTTAGTAGATTTCTGGCATGTCATCTTGATTTTTTTGAAAATGAATACTGCGGCCTCTTTGACCAGGTTTATATCATTCATGACTCTTGGAGCAAATACTGCATCCTCTAGACCAGATTTATATCACCTTGACTTTAAAAATGAATATTGCAGTTTCTTTGACAGAATTTACATCAATCTTGACTCCTTGGAGTGAATACTATGACCTCCTGACCGGATTTACATCATCTAGACTTTTTGAATGATTACTACGGCGTCTTGATTGGATTTACATCATCTTGAATCTTGGAACGAATACTATGATCTCTTGATCGGATTTTCATCGCCTTCTCTTCTGAAATGAATACTGCGACCTCTTAACCAGATTTACATCATCTTGACTTTTGAAATGATTAATGCGGCCTCTTGACTGGATTTATATCGTTTGACCCTTAGAGCGAATACTACGGCCTCTTGACTGGATTTACATCACTTTGACTTTGAAATTGATATTGCAGCATCTTGACTAGATTTACATAACTTTGGCTTTGAATCGAATATTGTGACCTCCTGACTGGATTTACATTGTTTTGACCCTTAGAGCGAATACTACAGTCTCCTTGACCGGATTTACATCATTTTGACCTTTGTGCGACTCTCATGACCAGATTATCTTTTTCATCTTTTTGTCGGCCGTGACCCTCTTGATCAGATGACCTTTTTATCCTTTGTAAGTCTCTCATGCTCAAATTATCTCTTTATTTTTCCTTATGGTGGCTCTCATGACCGGATATTGCCTCACTTATGGTGTTTTGCTCTGTCTGTGGCTCTCATGGCCCGATTGTCGTCTTCCGATGCCGAGGCCTTTTATTTGCAGTACTTGCCTCATGCATAAACAAACAAGGTAGTAGAAAAATCTGTCATCCTCCTGACGATGTTTGGTAACATGCAAACATAGAAAGATAGTTCATATAGGGGTCGATCCGTGCTGCCAACTCCCTCTGTATTGTTTCTCTATTTTTCCAATATTGACCCTCTTTTTATGCACGATATTATGAGAGATGAAATTTTAAATAAATATTTAAAAATACTTGAGAAAATTATTTTTTGGCTAAATATTTTATCATATAAAATGTTGTTGACTCAATGTAATGACATGTACGTTCTGAGCGAATTTCTTCATTTTCCCTAGTGATATTTTTGAGGTCTTCTAAAAATTTTTACCCCAGTTGATGGTTTAGGACATGCTGATTCTCGTGTCGATTCATGTCGAAGGAATTTTTGAGTTTCTCTCAAAAATTTTGCCCAGTTGAATGTTTGAGACCTGCTGATATTGTACCGATACTGTCGGTGGGATTTTTGAGATCTTTTCAAAAAATTTGTCTAGTATTTGATTTGGGCCGGCCAGTCCTTTGTGCCGGGTTCGTTGGTGGAATTTTTGAGATCTCCTCAAAAATTCTGCCCTAGTTGTAAGTTTGGGATCTCTGTACATTGTGAGGATATCCCTCAAATCTTGATTTCTCAGAGGGTTCCTAGGGGTTTATTTGATTTTTTGTTTGGTGTGATCAAAGTCTAAGAGATATAATGAGACTGAGTCCGGAATAGACGCCTACGTATCCCTCTTTGAGAATCAGGTCATTGTATAGTTCATATTACAAGGAATGGTGGATTTTCATAATAGTATGATCGAGTCCTGAATGGACGCTTACGTATCCTTCTTCGAGAATCAAGTCCTCGCGTAGTTTATATTACAAGGAATGTCATTTTATTTTCTATTGTGATTACAAGTAGATAAAATGCAGTTACAAGCAAAGAACATGTGATTCCAAGTAAAGAAATGCGATTACAAGCAAAAGGTGTTTACAAATTGAGAAGCGTGTCTTCATTCATAATATCTCTTGATTGTGTCTGAATTGATCGCCTTGGTACACTCTTGGCCATCCATTTTTGCGAGGATGATAGCTCCTCCTGATACTACCATGGGCACCATGTAGGGCCCTTGCCAATAGGGTGCGAACTTTTCTTTGTACTCATCTTGGTGCGAAAACACGCGCTTGAGTACCAATTGTCCTATTT
The DNA here is from genome assembly GCA_029783415.1 of Anisodus acutangulus. Lineage (NCBI taxonomy): Eukaryota > Viridiplantae > Streptophyta > Magnoliopsida > Solanales > Solanaceae > Anisodus > Anisodus acutangulus. The sequence continues at coordinate 28,067,542 of CM056508.1, forward strand.
GTAAAGATTCAGGCTCTGACCTACTTGTTGAAGGCGCATGCCATTCTTTGTTGGTATAATTGACTGTGACATACGACAACCATCCTTTTCTCGTCAATAAAAGCTAGTTGCTCATATCTTTTTTGGACCCACTCTACATCATCCAACTCTACTTCTTGTATGATTATGAGTGAGGGTATTTCTACCTCACCTGGTATCACTGCTTTAGTGTCATAAAAAACAAGTATGGGGTTGCTCCGATTAAGGTTCGAGTAGTGGTTCGGTATCCTAACAAAGCGTAGGTCAGCTATTCATGCCAACACTTATAGTTGTTAGTCATTTTCCTTAATATCCTCTTGATATTTTGGTTGGCTGCCTCAATGGCTCCATTCATTTGTGGCCTGTAGGCGGTCGAATTCTGATGAGTTATACGGAACTGCTCACAAATGTCCTTTATCAGATGACTGTTCAGATTTGCTCCGTTGTCAGTTATGATTGACTTTGGGATGTCGAATCAACATATAATGTTGTTTCGTATGAAGTCTTCTACTACTTTCTTTGTCACTGACTTGTGGGAAGTAGCTTCAACCCACTTTGTGAAGTAATCTATGGAGACCAAGATGAAATTATGTTTGTTGGATGCTAATGGCTCTATGGGCCCGATGACATCCATTGCCTAAGCTACAAATAGCTAGAGCGAGCTTATGACGTTAAGCTCACTTGATGGGAATCTAATTAGATCTCCGTGGATCTGACATTGATGACATCTTTGCACGAATCGGCTATAGTCAATTTCCATAGTCATCCAGTAGTAGACTGCTCTCAAAATTTTCTTGGCTAAGACTAACCCGTTCATATGAAGGCCACAAGTCCCGGTGTGTACCTCTTCTAACAGTTTTGTGGCCTCTGCGGCATCGACATATGTAAGTAGCCTTAGATCAGGCATTCTCATGTGGAGTACTCCTTTGTTAAAAAAGAAACCATTGGTCATTTTTCTGATGGTCTTCTTTTGATTAGTTGTAATATTCTCGGGATACTCTCCCTTTTCCAAGTATATGCTTCTGTCGGTGTATTACGATTTACCATCGGGTTCTGCTTCTACATGGGAACATTAAGCATGTTCTTCCCTGATGCTGATCTCTAGTTGGTCAATGCGACTACTTTTAGGATGTTGTATCATGGATGCTATAGTCGCAAGAGCATCAACAAATTCGTTTTGATCTCTCGGCGTGTGCCAAAACTTGATCTTTCTGAATATTTTGCACAATCTTTGTGGAGGTTCACATATGGCAGGATCTTCTCATTCTTAGTTGCCCATTCTCTTTTAACCTGGTGAATTGGAAAATTCGAGTCTTCTATTACCAATAATTCTTGGATATCTTTGTCGATGTCCATGCGAAGACCTAGAATGCAGGCTTCATATTTTTCCATAATGTTTGTGCATCGAAAGTTAAGCTTGGCTGCCATAGGGTAATCCTGACTCATTCTTGAGACCAAAACCGCTCCAATTCCTGAACCCTTATAGTTGACTGTACCACCGAAGAACATTCTCCATATTGAGTAGGTTTCGACTGTGTCTTCTTCAATTGTCATCACTTTCTCGTTCGGGAAATACGTCCTTAGTGGTTTAAACTCTTCGTCAACCAGACTTTCTTCTGGAAAATCGGCCAATGCCTGTCCCTTGACAGCTTTCAGGACCACATATGTGATGTCGAATTCGCTCAAAAGCATTTGACACTTGGACATCTTCCCTATAGGCATGGGCTGGGGAAAGATGTACTTCAAGGGATCCATCTTGGAGATTAGATGAGTAGTGTAGGCTGATAAATAATGTTTTAGCTTTTGTGCTACCTAGGTCAGTGCATGACATGTCTTTTCTACCAGAGTGTATCTTCACTCACATGCGGTGAACTTGTTGCTGAGATAGTAGATCAGTCTCTTTTTCTTCCCAGTTTTAGTGTGTTGGGCTAATATGCATCCAAACACATTGTCTGATACCGACAAATACAACAACAATGGGCTTCCCGGTCTGGGAGGGACCATAACTGGCAGATTACAGAGGTATCTCTTGAAAGTGTCAAAGACTTTCTAGTACTTGTTCGTCCATTTAGTGGGCGCGTCCTTTTTTAGTAGCTTAAGTATGGGCTCCATAATTATTGTAGATTGGTCTATGAAGCACCTGATATAGTTCAACCTTCCCAAAAAACTCAGTCTTTCTTATTTTCTGACAATGGCAACTCTTGAATGACTTTGATGTTTGAGGGATCTAGCTCTATACCCCTGCGGCTGACTATGAACCCTAACAATTTCCCGGCAGGCACTCCAAATGCGCACTTGGCCGGATTTAGCTTTAGATTAAACTTGCGAAGTTTGTCAAAGAACTTTCGCAAGTGTATGATATGGTCGGAGCCTTCTCGCGACTTGATTTTGATGTTATCCACATAGACTTCTATTTCTTTGTGAATCATATCATGGAAGACGATGATAATTTATCTAATGTAAGTGGATCCAGTGTTTTTGAGATCGAACGACATTACACGGTAGTGGTATACTCCCCATGGAGTAATGAATGATATTTTCTGCGTGTCTTCTTCACTCATCAGATGTTGATGGTAACCAACGAAGTAATCCACAAATGACTGTAACTCGTACTTCGTGCAGTTATATATGAGTATGTGGATGTTCGGGAGTGGAAATTAATCTTTTGTACTAGCTCGGTTGAGATCACAGTAGTCCACATAAATTCGGATCTTTCCATCATTCTTTGGTACGGGCACAATGTTGGCCAACCATGTGGGATATGGATTTATTTCCATGACTCTGGACTTTATCTGCTTTTCGATCTCATCTTTGATTCTTATGCTCAGAACGGGTTTGAATTGTAGGATTTTTTGTTTGACCGAGGTAAAACCCTCGTTGATGGGTAGCTTATGAGCTACAATGTTTGTGCTTAATCCGGGCATATCCGTGTATGAACATGTGAATACGTCGATGTATTCCCTTAGCAAATTTATTAGCTCTTCTTTTCTAGGCGCATCCAAATGATCACTTATCTGAGTTTCGTTAACCGTTCCCTCATCCCGAATGTTAATTGCTTCGGTTTCATCTAAATTAGGCTTTTTCCTATTCTCATACTGATCTTTTTCGTCGATGAGGTCCTCTGGCAACTCTGCTTCCTCATCGTACTCCTCATATTCCTTTTCATCTCTATCACTTGACTCACTCGTCTTGCAACATATCATGACATTATGCGTTATTTTATTATTATTACTGAAGGTAAAGAAAGGTTAGTGTATAAAAACATGTTATATATAAAAATAAAGAGAGAATTTTTTGCTTAAACTGAGACTTTCATTGATTTTGATAAATAAAGTACAAACTGTGGTCCTGACTCGGATCAACCTAGCAGCATGACGCTTGTGTTTCTCTTCTAGAATCCCGCTTTTACGGTTTAGGCTGCTCACATTTCATTCGCCGCTACTACGATAATCACTTTTGCTTTTTATTGAGTCATTTTCGTTTTTAATTAATACATAGAAAAAGTAAAGATTGTAAATGGTGAATACTCGGGCTTCATTTGATTTTCACTGATGTTTGAATCAAATTTTAAATTATTTCTCTCTACCGAGTAGCCAAAAGTGGGGTAGAGGTCTAGTTGGTCAGCTGCTCATCTGGATCAACGTCGTGAATGGTGGGTTTTTCAAAGCATTCCTTTAGTACCACGTCACACTCTTCTTTTTAGAACATCATACCTAAACCCTCTTCTACATCTTCGCCATTATGTATGGTCATTCGAACTGGATTGACTGGTATAGACCTGGAAATGGCTTGCATAACTAGGGAGGACCTCTCGTTTTCTGATCGGCATCAGCGGCTTCCTAAGAGCTTGGTATGTACCCAATACCAAATCGGTACTCATTTGTCAGAATTGACATCGGTTCCTAGATGCCCTGGAGATCTCAACCCAAATCTTTGTTGGGTTCAAACCCATTCTAGAGCATGGTCACGACAATTATCTTGTAAATTAGTGGCATAGGGATTTGCTTATCATCCCCTTGGCGGGTGGCTCCCACAAGCTCTTTCACATGAAAATTCATGTCTCTTGGGACTTCTTCTATCACTGATACGAAAATGTTAGGGTAGTTGTGAATACTACCCGCTCCGTGGATTACCACTTCATGATCTTCCCATACAAACTTTAGTGACCGGTGGAGAGATGAGGGAACTGCTCCAGCAATATGTATCTATGACCTTATCAATAGTATGTTGTAATTGACACTGATGGCCATAACCTAAAACTCAGTGGTGAATTTGGCAGGTCCTATTTGTATGTTAAGGTCTACCTTGCTAAGGGGTTCACATTGCGCTCCATCGAATGCTTTTATATTGGTATGACTCGGGCATATTTTCCCGATGTCCTATACCAGTTGCTTTAAGGTTGATTCGAGGCATTTATTAAGACCGACCCCATTATCGACAAGTACCCATGATATGACCTTGTCTTTACACTTAATAGTGGTGTAGATAGACTTGTTGTGGGTCGTTCCCTCTTTTTGCAATTCATCAGAGCTGAAAGAAATATTATGGGCCCCAATGACATGGCCTACCATATCGGCCAAGTCTTCGTTGCTTGTCCCTGCTGGGACATAGGTTTTGTCCAACATTTTTATTAAGGCTGACGATGTTGTGATGAACTCAACAACAGTGAATTACCGATATTCAAGATGACATTTTCTGCAAGTGTTCGACAATAGAATATTCCTTTGGTTGTATCCTACACCAAAAGTCCTCGGCCTCCCCTTTGGTGATGGGCCTCCTTTGATTTGCTTCTATATGGGGCGCTCCCTTAGCCAACCCTTCTGGAGTATAACATCTTCCCAATCTTGTCATTCCTTGGGCCGCAGTTGCTTGGACGACGAACTCTCTTCTTGGAGCTGGAATTACTTCTTGTGGTACTTGGACTATGAACGATTTCTTTAGGGTAGGGATCAACACCTTGAATTACGGTCGCTCTTGTAGAGTGAGAGAGATGATTATTTTCTCTAAGATTTCAACAGATTCTTAGGCCAATGGTTGGTGTATAGCCCAATATTCCTCTCGCTCAATCATGTGTATATGATTCGCACCATGGTTGGAGAGAGGATTTGTGTTTACGTTTGGCGCTGCAGCCTCCAAGACGATTTCTTATTTGTCGATTAAATCGTGTAACTTGTGCTTTAGATTGATGCAATATTTTGTAGTGTGCCCATTCTCTATGGAATGGTAACCACAAGTTTGATTATAGAAGTGACATGTGGGATTAACGGGCTTTGGTGGCATGATTTGGATAATACCGATAGTGTTTAATATGGTGAACAAACTTGTTCGGGTCTCGAGAAGTGCAGTGAACGTCCGAGGAGGCTTTTTCAAAGTTGGGACGTGGTAAGTCATATGTAGTCGAAGGAGGTTGATTCCGGTGATTTTGATGATTCTGAGGTGCTTAGTAAGCGGATGCGGGAACTTAGTAATTTGGAGATGGAGCTTGGTAAATGGTTATTGGTGTTTGGTAATTTGGTTGTGGAGCTTGATAGGTTAAAGCTGGTGTTTGGTAATTGGGTTGTGCGTAGTATACTGGCACAAGGTTGTATGGGGATGGAATGTAGTTGTTTGGTGGAGGAGATTGGTATATAACGAATGATGATTGTGATCCTTCTTTTTTACGGCTCCTCGGGCTCGGGGTGTGAGAGACGTTTTCCACGTTCTTTTTTTTATTTTTTATAACCCCGGTGGCGTTTGTCAAACCATCTTTTTTGGCGACGCTGATGATCTTTCCAGTTTTGAGGTCATCTTCCATTGCCTCTCCTATCTTGACTAATTCAAAGAATGGCCTTTTGGCCATGGACAACATGCGGTCGTAATAGTCCAATTCTTGTGATCGGATGAAGACCAAAACTAGTTCTTCCTCGGTCATTGGCAGTTGTACTCGAGGGGATTCGACTCTCCATCTACTCGCATACTCGCGGTAGGTTTTCGTAGATTTCTGTTTAATCATTTCCAAGTAATAGCGGTCGGGCACAATTTCTATCTTGAAGCGGAATCTATCTATGATGGCCCTGTCATTTTTTCTAGGAGTCCCAGCTGCGGATGTCTTAAGCCGTGAACCATTCCGGCACTTCTCCTATGAGGATTTGACTGAAAAAACTCATTATAAATGCATCATTCCTATTGATTCCTACTAGTTCATCATAGTATGCTCTTAGATGAGCTTTGGGATTTCCCATCCCATTGAAGAGTTTGAACTTGGGTACTTTGAAGCCCTTAGGAAAGTCCAAGTCTAGATGCATGCATAAGTCATTATATCTTAGGCCTGTTGCTTTTCGAGAGTTCTTATTCGATTTCTCGAATAGATCTATCATTTTATATTCCATTTCTTTGTCCCTTCAGTCCTGTTCTGGCCTCCACACCTTTTCCATCTCTTTGTAGTGATTAAGTTCTGGCAAAGAGTCAATGTGAGATATTGGAGTGTGAAAGTATACCGTGGGGTATGCTGGGTGACTTCTAGGAGTGTTAGTGGCTCTGGGTGTTGTGTGAGTAGCAGTGTTTTGGTATTAGCTAGGGTCCGCATAAGAAAGTGGTGCTTGAAAAGAAGGCACGAAATGTGATGTCCTAGCTATGTAGGCGGAATTCTCTCTTGGGATCATTTATCCTCGAATGATGGGTCATTGTTAAGAACGAAAATGAACATAACACAATTACATGAACGTGAAGAAACATGACATGAAACATAGGACTGAATGACATGATTACACGAAAACGTGAACATAGGGACATGGATACGCAAGGGACATGACATGAATACTGACGGTATTTACCTTGATCATTTTTTTCTTGCTCCTCGAATAAGTATAGATATCTGGACTTCATGTCTTCTTCGGCTTCCAATGTAGCCTCTTCAACATTCTTATTTCTCCACAACACTTTTACTGAGGGAACTTCCTTAGTTCTCAACTTTCGAATCTAACGATCCAAAATAGCCACGGGGATCTCCTTATAGGTCAAACCATTAACTAAATCTTGTGGCAATTCAAGTTCACAAGCCACTTAGCCAACTCTCCTCAAAATCCTATATGATCCAATATATTTGGGACTGAGCTTCCCTTTCTTTTCAAACCTCATGACACCTTTCATAGGTGAAACTTTTAGAAATACCCAATCATCAACCTGAAATTCCAAGTCTATATGCCTTACATCTGAGTAGGACTTCTGGTGATTCTAAGTTATTTTCAAATGCTCCTGGATCAACTTGACTTTCTCCATATCTTGATGGACCAAGTATGGTCCTAATAACTCTACTTCACCAATATCGAACCAACCAATATATATCTTTGTAGAACCTGTGTGGATACAATACTTAGAATTATGCACTTCTTCCATGATTCGCTCTTTGAGTCCGTCCGCATCTGGAACTCATAACTTGCCTTGACACCTCAGAGTACCGTCATCTCCCCCTTGTTCAAAAGTGGTAATCTTGTGCTTGTGGATACCCTATTTCAGTTGCAACAAATAGGGATCACTAAATTATTTATACTTCACCTCAGCTACTACGGAGGATTCAGACTTATTCTGAACAACATCACCACCATCTTCGGAGTCTATGAGTCAAACTCGTACACTCGCTAGTCGATGAATCTCCTTCATCATTTAACTTCTTCAATATGAGCTAAGCTCCCCATGGATAGCCACTAAGATTATCGTCTACGAAATTTGCTTTACCTAGATGATAGAGAATATCTACATCATAATTTTTTATCAATTCAAGCCATCTCCTCCATCTAAGATTCAACTCCCGCTTCTTGAAAATGTACTGAAGGTTTTTGTGATCTGTGTAAATGTCAATGTGAACTCCATACATATAATGATGCATATCTTGAGTGCAAAACTCATGACTGACAGTTCTAAGTCATGAGTCGAATAATTCTTTTCATGTGGCTTTAGATGTCTAGATGCATAAGCTATAACCTTACCATGCTGCATTAAAACACACCCAAGACAAACTCCTAAAGCATCATAATATACAACGAGCCCCTCGGTCTCTTCTGCCAAAGTTAACAGTAGAGCAGAAGTTAGTCTCATTTTTAATGCTTTGAAACTACGCTCGTAGGCATCTGACCAATGGAGGAAAAATACTCTACGAAACGTCTGTAATAGCCTGCCAATTAATTACTCTAAAATATCATCGATGAAGAAAATGATGAAAATGTAAAGATAAGGTTTGAAGACCATGTTCATAATATCCATGAAAACAGCTAGTGCATTTTTCAATCCGAATGAAATGACACAAAATTCGAAATGACCATAACAAGTTCTGAAGGCAGTTTTCGGAATATCAAATTACTTGACCTTAAGCTGATGGTACCCTGATCTGAGGTCAATCTTAAAATAACACTGGGCACCCTATAGTTGATCAAATAAATCATTAATTTTGGGAAAATGATACTTATTCTTAATGGTGACCTTGTTCAACTACCGGTAGTCAATGCATAGACGCAAAAACCCATCCTTCTTTTGAACAAACAAGACTGGCGGACCTCATGGTGAGACACTTGGTCTAATAAATCCCTTATCTATGAGTTATTTCAACTGGGTTTTCAATTCTCCGAACTCTGTGGGATCCATTATGTATGGTGGAATAGATATCGGCTTAGTGTCGGGAAGTAGATCAATTCCAAAGTCGATCTCCCTATCGGGAGGAACTCGAGGAAGATCTTTTGGAGAGACTTCTGGAAACTCATTAACAACTGGTACATACTGAAGAGTTGGGGTCTGGGTATCTACATCCCTAACCCAAACTAGATGGTAAATATACCCCTTGGATATCATCTTTATGGCGTTTAGATAGGAAATAAACCTACTTATGGTTGCTACTACATCACCCTTCTATTAGATGACTGGTTTATCTGAAAATTCAAAACTGACAATATTGGTTCAACGGCCTATTGTGGAATTACATGATGACAACTAATCCATACTCATGATTACATCAAAGTCTACTATTTCTAACTCTACCAAATCATTTACGGTAACACAGTGATAGACTTTAACTGAACAACCCCTATATACCCGCCTGGGTATAACTGACTCACCAACTAGAGTGGATGCCTCAAAGGGTTCATGCAACTTTTTTGGTTCTATCCCAAATTTCTTAACAATGAATGAGGCTGCTAAAGATAGAGTGGATCCAGGATCCATAAGGGCATAACTATCAAAAGTGAAAATGGTTAGTGTAGCTGTGACAACATCTATACGAGCCTCTGTATCCTAATGACCTGATAGTGCATACAAATAGTTTGGACCTCCGCCTGTCTTACTGGACTTGGCTGGACCCTGCCCTGATTGGGCTTGAGAATTATGAGGAACAATAGAATATATGGACTGAGCCACATTACCTCATGTACCCTACCTCGCTAATGTACAGTCCCTCTGAAAGTGACCCTGCTGACCACAACCATAACAGATATTCATACCAAAGTGGCACTCCCCTGGGTGCCTCTTACCATACCTAGCACAAACTGGATTACTGAAAGAACTTTAGCCCACACTGGCATGTGACTGAGAGCCTGATGCTATGAAGTTCTACCTATTATTATCATTCCTTAACTTTGGAGCGAGGGCACTGGCTGAAGATGGAACAGGTCCTGATGACCTATTTTTGAAGAATTGTCATCCTCCACCTCCCCCATGACTGAAGTGACCTGTAGACTTAGCTCTCTTATTGAATTCCTTGTCTTTCTCCTTCTCCAATGCTCCCTCTTCATTTATTCTGTTATCACTATCTTGTACAAAAGCAACCATGTTGGTGATGGTCATTTCCCTATTCTAAGCAGAAATATTAGTAGTATTGAATAACTGGGGATCCATACCATACACAAAACACCTAACTCTGGCCCTCATGTCTTGAACAATATGAAGAGAATATTTTTCCAGAGAAACAAAGTAAAGATAGTACTCCTGCACACTCCTGCCATTTTTCTTGAGATTTTCAAATTCCACGATTTTTGCCTCACTGACCTCTACTAGCAGAAAGTGATCAATAAAAACATCAGTAAATTCATCCCAAGTTGTTGGAAGTGCATCTTCACCGCAAGACTGCTCCCATGACTCATACCAGATGTTGGTAATATCCTGCAATTGATAAGCTCTAAATTATGATGCGTCTACCTCAATGACATGTATAACACGAAAGATTTTCTGCGCCCCATCAATAAAATTATGTGGGTCTTCCTTCTTGCAAGACCCTCTGAACATTGGAGGTTCCATACATAAAATTTCTAAGTCTTGAAACTAGATGAATCCATACTAGTTCTTGTACTTGGAGTCATTCCTTTTCGTTGGGCTTGAGCAGCCACAAGTTGGGTTAGCCACCGAATAGATCCCTTAACATCCGAATCAGTGGAACTGGGCGGTGTAACTGGAATCTCCGCAGGCCCTGTGGTATCGGGTGGAGGTGATGTACCCGAATTGGCTCCCTGAGCCTAAGCATCTTCCTCACAGGCAGCATTAGCAGCAACCATCTTGCTTGTAGCTGATTCCCTTTTTGCAGGCATTTTCTTAAATATACAATACACACGAGTTAGAAGGATGCCCTGAAGGTATAGCTTTAACTGCAAAAAATCTAGAGTATAAAGAAGTTAGACAATTCTATATGTCTTGGTGGTCAACTTTTTACATGTGTGGGGCCCTCATACACATAAAAGTGACCGCATTGGAAATGATTTCATTGTCTCCCTAAGACACTTGAACCTAGGCTCTGATACCAAGTTTTATAACGCCCAAACCATGGTTTAGGCAAAACACGATACTTGGTGCCTAACTACTTATGACCGAGTGAACCACACGGCTTGCTAAATCAACATACATGTCAGAAGCATGCAATATAAATGGTTTGAAACTCGTAAAACGTATATTGAAATCAGTCTGAAATATAATAGCAGAATTATCTTAGTAAAACAAGATAAGTCTAAAAATAATACTGATATGACATGCTAACTAGTTTAGTCTATAAAACCTCTTAAATATGAGTATGCAAAACTATTTACTAGGACAAGGCCTTGGTGTACCTCTATCATAAAATACAATCATGACATAAACAGACTGTCACCCCAGATGAAATAGGGCTCACCAAGTAGCTGATACTGAAGTAATCCTAACTAGCAGATCTATTATCCTGAAACTCAGTACTTGCACCGTAAGGTGCAGACCCCAGGCAAAGGGACGTTAGTATATTTTAATTGTATTGTAAATAAAGTAACTACAAGAATAAGCAGGCACACGATATAATAGGAACATGAAACTAAAAATGAAACTGAACATGAACATGAATATAATAACATATGTAAAATTTGTAAATTGTGTTTCTGTATATTTGTGAGGAGAGCAATAATATAACCGACAATATGAAATCACCACTTGGGTATGTAGAGTTAGATATCTGGCTCGACCAACAGAGCGTTTCCATACCTTTCCAGGGTATGATACATGAACATGACATGAAAAAATCCAATCATTAATATGAAGGTATCATTCTCTGGGTGGATCGACCCTTATCCTATGATGGCATACGTAGTTTTAGGCCACTAGAGCCTTCTTGGTAATCTATGCAAGTCCCAAAATATGTACTTGAAAATAGTTGACTTGTAAGCCCATGAATTTCATGAAATAACTTGTAAACATAAACTTTGATAATCTAACTTTATCATGACTACATAATATATCTTGTAAGAAAATATGTATAATTTCATAGGTTAATTTATAATGATTCATAACTTGATAATTAAGAACTCATTGAATCCAAAGCATGTGCTCATGGATTATAGACATGTTCATGACAATCATAATGGCATATCATGAGTAAAATTAACAAAGACAAGATATGGCATGAAATATAATTGTACATGTATATAGGGTTATCATGAACTTGAGCAAAACCCTAGGTTATGGAAATTCATGGTCTCATGGATAACTGTGACGTCAGGAAGAAAAATGATGTTCCCACACACAGATAGAAGCTCCACATTCCTTAATCGCTCCAATACTTGTACTAATAGTCTGAACGTGGAAGAAGGAATCCAAAATTTGCACCTTAATTCCTTGAGTTGGGTTTTCTTGAAAACACTAGGTTAAGAATAATTAATTTCTACTTAGAATTTATGTATATGCGTTATAATTCACTGAGAATACTTGGAATAGGATTACCTTGGTGTATGAGAGTGATGGGAGGAGAGAACCTTCGTGCCAGGGCTTGAGAAGAGTGAAAACTGATTTTTCAAAACTAAGTCTTGTATTTATATTGTTTGATGCGTCAGGGGTTTTATTGTTAAATTTGATATACCATTGAATTTTCTATGGGTTGAGAACGAATAGTCGGATATTGTACGATCCATATAATCGGACCATCTTGAAACTTACCAATTTCCAGTGATCTGGAAAAGCTGAAAGACTGAGACGGTCTAAAAATAAAGGACCGTAACTTTTTATATGGTTCGTAAAATCTAATGGGTTCCGTAAATTTCCAAAATGAAATTGATGGTTCAGTTCGACGGACCGTAACTAATTCTACGATCTGTATAATCCATGCGTAAATCTTGATCTACCAAACTGAAATTGGTTTTTCAACTTAAACTCCCCGTTTTGGTTTTCTAAACCCTTAGATCATAAACATGGCTTAATTTGAAGGTATGAGGTGTTACAAAGTGAGTCTTGTAATCAACAACTATGCCCCTCTGCTCGATCCTCTAGATTTCGTAGCAGTTGGCTGAACTCCTGTAGTATGACACTCGAGAGTCTGTCCCACTCCCACTCCCACTCGGGTGTGTGATCCACCCAGAGTAGTCGGATGCATGGTTTGCGTGGGAAAAACCATCAAGCATACTCAACAACCTGACCAAAGTGTCTTGTAGAACCAAAGTAGCAATAAATTTGGGCTGATCCTGGGCTGGCCGCATCTCCTCATCAAGAAACTCATCCTGAGGCTCAATATACAACTCCGGGGAAACTGATCTAGCAAGGGCCTGGCCAGCTCCCTGTGTTCCACCCTTGGCCGCCGCAGCTCCTTGGGCTCTACCTCAGCCCCTACCACGACCTCGACCTCGACCATGACTACGCACCACAGGTGTCGGTGCTTCAACTCTCGCCGTATCAGCAAAAGTCCTCACCATTTGTGAGAGAATATGAACAAAGGTCAGATACCAATTTGATTCGACTTAGCACGAAAGGAATGAAGGAAGTGAAATTTCCTAGATGTCCCATAGCCTCTCGAAGATAAGCACGAACATCTCCGCACCAATCCGTAACATATACTAGATATTGCTCTTGTATTTAGGACCGTTTAATCTATAGCTCTTATACCAATATTAGCACGACCCTTTTTAAGAATTGTGGTGGCACCTATACTTCCCGCTGGTAGGCGAACCACACCCAATCTCAATTAACAAGATGTAAGAAGAAATACGGAAATATAACAAAATACTTATAAACTTGTCTATCATGATATAAATACGCGAAATATAGTCTGAAGGTCTAATGAAAACCCAAAAGATCTGGTCAATAATACAAGAGTGTTAATGTCATAATACATCAGCCAAATGGAACAGAATAAGTCTAAAAGTCTAAATACATGTCTCTCGAATCAAAGTAAAAGACAAGATAAGAAATAGAGCATCCCGGGGCATGCCGATAGTAGTATACTCACCCTAAATGCTGAAATTAATCTGCTCACACTCAGCTATGCGGTCTCGAAATGGTAGATGGAACTGAATCTACATCCAGATAGAATACAACAAGTGTAGTATGAGTACACAATGTACCCCGTAGGTGTCATAGGCTGAAAATGATGGAAGATACGCAAAAAGCGATAAATATCGAGTTGACACCAAATAAATCATGTACTAAACAGTTTAATAATCCAATTAAGTCACATAGTTCATGTAACAATTCACTGAAGCAACAAGCCACTTATTTCACATGAAATCTCATTATCATAAGAGTTATCCAATTCCAGACAGTTTCAATAGCAATGTTCAAGTACTTAATAATCAACTCTTATCCTCATTTATCCATGAATCAACTAAGTCATCAATTGTCAATTCAATACTTAATTCATCAACAGATAATCAATGAAATGAAGAATGCATGATATGAATGCAATATGACAGGTACCTTTTATCTTCCAGTAGACAAGCGTTCAAATTCTATGAACAGCACACCCATGGGGACTCGCAAAGTCCATGTACTCATCTGGAAATTCTCAACGGAGCCCTGTTCTTGGCTGAATAACTATTGCAGGCATGCAAGTCCATTCCCTGCGTATCTCCACTATCTCAATGTTGCCATAATCTCATAAGTGTACTTACCTTCTGGTCTATTGAACCAATAACATTTCCATACCACTCTCATATCAACATCTACAGATTCATGATTATATGAATGGAAATGACAATATAAGGCAAGAAATCATGATGTAATAAGATGCAATCAAGTATAAAGATGAATATCACATGCTATCAAGAATTTAATAACATATAATCCAATAGAAAGTATGAAGACAAGCCCATATAATGGCGACAAGCCTAAATAAACAGCAGTCGGAATCAACTCGAGGCTGATTCACCAAACCCATCATTACAGTTCAACATTGGTACCCATTCAAACGTTCATCACAATTGTCTAAATGGGACCCCGAATACACCTAATACCCCTCAACACTTATAACTTATTACATACTATTATCATACTCTAGTGAAAGTAAACCATAACCTACCTCTGAGCCAAATAGGAGCCTCAAATAATCAAATCTCTACACTGGCCTTGCCCTTTCGGAGTGCCTTATGGTAATTAAAGTCTAACACGTATATACTATTCATTAATACAAGGATTAAAGTTAATACAAGGATAAAATCCTTAAACACATCAAGACTTTCAAAACCAACTCCTCCGAAAAGGCGGATATGCAGAAGTGGACAACAGTGCCTCCGGGGCAGACACTCGACACCATAAAATAAATTACATGGCAAACTTCCACCAAACACCCGAAACACTCTCGAGACCCCCCAAACAAAAACCATACATGATCTACTAAGATAAATAGGGCTAGAAACTCACTCACACTCTCGGATTTCCCATATAACCGAGCTAAGACATACTTTTTTAAAGAATCACTTAAAATAACCAAATATCCAAAATTCACAAATAGTATCACAAAATACATTTGATTATCTAAAGAATCAAACCAATGACTTGACTAAGTCATAAATGACCCTTCGTAACTACTGGAACTGAAGGAACCCAGAAACGAACCCATTTACTCAAAAGTCAATCTTGAGTCAAACTATCAAACACTAAGGTTCTAGTTTTAAGTTTTACATCTAAAACTCATAAAAATGGACCTTAGGATCCATACCCCCCATGCCCGCACATAAACAATACCACATATAGTATACGGGAATGGTAAAATAGTCAAATAGAGGTCTTAGTGTTATTCCCTATAGTTCTGCACCTGAATAAGAGCGTAGTGAGCCAACTTGAGTCTTGAGAACTTAAGATCATTTCTGAGGGTTGGTGTGACAAATAAGGACGTTAAGTAATGGTTTAGGAAGGTTGGAAGTCAATAGGACCAAAGGAAATACAACTCGACAAAGATTGATGAAGTTTCGTTGATATGCTAAGCGTTTCATGACGCGGATGCCATTCCACCTCACGGATTTGACCACGGATCTAGGACACTATTCCCTAACCACACAACCACCATATGTTGTGGCATATGCAGCCGCATATGTGAGGAGGTTTGGATGGCTTATTTAAGAAAATTTCGGGGAGCTTTATTTTCATTTCATATTTCGACCCCATAAGCTTCAAACACCTGCCAAACACTCTCCAAAGCCCTATACACCATTGAAAATAATCCCTACATACATATAAGGTGATTTATCCTTACAAGAATCAAGAACACCTTGGTATCCTCTCTAATTGGCTAGGCAAAGTTGTGGACTACTTTGAGATTGAATTGAAGTTGGTTGTGGGAGACTCTTTGGTTGATTAAGGTAAGGTTTCATCACATATATGTGTCATGTAGTTACTCCTAACTTGGATTGATTGATTAGTGAATATAACTTGTAAGTTTTGGAGGTATTGTAAGCATGACTTTGAAGGATTAGCTCATATTATATAAAGTTATATTACCTATTTGTTTGGGGTTGTAGATTGAGATTTAGAGTAAACACATGTGTTGAATCATGTTGGGAAGTTGTGAAGTTAAGTAGAAGAGTTAGGGAAGATGGTGATGTTAAATTGAGTGAGAATCTATGATAAAATCACACTAGAACTTCACGTATGCAATTTTTTCGACGAAATGCTTACATTAAATTTCTTATAAGATATGGATTCAATATTGATACAAATCCTTAATATGATATAGATTAATATCCATAGAAGGTATGAGGGTTCGTGTGATGTAACTAGCTTCCTAGATAAGGTGTGTAGGGCTTACTTTTTCTCCCTAATGGCATTAACTTCCTTGTGATGATAACTACATACATGTTGTAGAAAGAACTCTACTCCTAATTGTTAAGAAGACATATGTGGTCTATTTGATTGCTTAATTGTATGTGTATCCGTCCTTCGTCAAGGTTATGTTTCATTCTTGATATTATCCTCTTTACATGGGTAAAACAAGGTTCATTCATGTCATGGTAAGGAACTAAAGGTAGTGAGTTTGTTCTCTCATTTGTTACCACAGGGTGAAAGATACCATGTAGTCGGCATAAGGATAGTCGGGGGTGTAACGACCTTATGTCACCCCAGTGAGTTGATAAGTACCTCATATACTTTATATAATCCTTATACATATAAGCTACATAGTTATAATGCCCTCAGAGGCCTATGGCATTATATATGTAGTTATACAAACATGATGTTGATGATATTTCACACAGAGGCCTATGACATTTTATACGCAATAAACTATATAGAGAATATTTCCCACAGAGGCCTACTGAACTATACATGAGAAAAGATCACATATACATATATATACATTGCAGATTGACCCCTTTGTGACACTTATGAGTTTTAGGTGGTATGCTTTTGTTCCTTTCAGTTATTATTGTCTTATTTCCAGTTGATTATCCCTACATATTTAATACATTCATTCGTCCTAAGGACCCCTACTAGGGCACTATGTTCATGCCCGCATGTACATATAGGTATCCAAACATACCTTCTCAGTAGGATACCTGTCTCCAGCGGTTGATTATCACATTCCTCTTCTCTGTAGTTTCTATATAGAGTCAGTAGGTACTATAATATAAATAGCCAGTATTTTAGGTATAGTGGGGACCTTTCCCGACCACATGATGTATTGTAGAACTCTTAGAGGCTTGCAGACCAGTGTTTAGGGTGTATTTATTTTGTTGGGCCTTGTTGACCTCAGTTATGTATATATATTATTGTTGGGCCTCCTCTGCTTATAGGTTATGATCGGACCATTTACTCTGGTCAGGGTCGAAGTGTGCAGGCATCAGGCCCACAACATAGAGGAGATTTGAGCCAGATGAGGCCGTCATTGGCTCGATGTATTCAGTATGGCCAGGCCCATCTAGAGAAGTGTTGTAGAGGGTCAGATGTATGTTACTCTTGAGGTTATCTCGAGCGTTTTGCTAGAGACTGCCCGATGAGAGGTGGAGGAAAAATGGTGAAGCTAACGGGGGTTTTAACATCTTTCTTTTCATTAATACGCCCTTTTGTACAAGGTATGCAGACGCTGGATGGTAGAGTTAGGGGAAGTGATATATCATTTATCTCAGGCGGTTATCAAAACCGCATTTATGCATTGCAGGTGTACTATCTACCTTTTCACTGGATGTGTTTGCTCCGATAGATCTATGGTATACTTTGTCACGTATTACTCCTTTTGTTACTGGTACGTGTGATAAGGATCCTGAAGTATTACGTAAGTTATTTGAGGTGTCCTCGTCTGTAGGTAAGTCTGTAATCATTAGGAAGTTATACCGGGGTTGTGATATTGTGATTGGTGACCATCACACCTTAGTCAATTTGAATGAATTAGAAATGATTAATTTTAATGTTATTATGGGTATGGATGTAGATTGCTGGACGAAAGTCATTCGCTTTAATTTTCCAGGCGAGCGCATTATTGAATAGAAGGGTAATATTTCAACGCCGAAAGGAAAGTTTATTTCCTACCTTAAGGCTCGAAATATGATATCGAAGGGATATACTTGTCATCCAGTACGAGTACCTTCTACTTAAGATAAGACATATACGCTGGGATATTCCAGGTTCATTTCTCCTTTTATTCTTCCCTTCCAACTCTCGTTTATGTCATTATACCTCACTTTCTTACTTTAATCATATCATCATCCTTGTAGATATAAATTATGGACAACTCTATAGTCTTGGAATCTTTTGATTCGGTAAGCTCTCCTCTACCTTCACATTTTCACCACGGCAAAATCTAAAGCGGATTCCTAATAAATGCTCTTAGTATCAAAACATAAGAACTAGGTGGGTAGACATCCACGATTAAGGATATACTCGGTTGTCTATCATTTCACTTCTTGTTCAAGTTTGCGTGTTATAGTCGCAAACGTTTTGGATGAATTTTCCTCTCTTTTCAAGCCAACTATCATTACTTCGAGTCACTTCCTTTGTCATTATTCAACAAGGAGTCCTGCTCATATTTCCTACATAACACCTTATACATTGATTTGGTAGGACTTCTCATAATAGTTATCGACTAGATGATTCTTTCAATAGATGATAAGGGCTTCGAGTTCTGTGGTGTGAATCTACGAGTCTACTGGGAAAGAATAGCTGGTTGAAGGCAGTTACAATAAAGATCATGACGTGACCGAATAATGACAATAAGTGGTAGATGGATATTTGGTAAATATAAGCGGGATGTTATTACACGGTAATAAGGTCGAAGAACATTCTTCATAATGACGGCAGGCGGAAAGATTTTAAAGATAATGTAACCCACATTAGTACAATCACCTTGAAGTGAGACAATAGCCAAGAAATGATTCTTAGAACCCTCCAGTCAAAGGACTAAGACCCCGACGTCCAAAAGTGACGATACAAGAGGTACATTAAAACAAAATGGCATCCCGGTGCACTAAGCTCCCGCAATGCACGGGGTCCGGGAAAGGGCCAGACTACAAGGGTCTATTGTATGCAGCCTCACCTTCCAGGGGATCCTTAAAATAATTCAAGCTAGAAATGTAAAGGTTAACATATCGAATCGTGGGTGAAGAAGATATCTGATACCCCTTAAGGAGGGAAGCCCAAAGCAGTAATAAATAGAAACTTGAATACGATGTAAATTTTGAATATATCAAGCACTAGATCTGCCATGAATACCAGAATTTTTTTGAGAATCGGTAAGAGAAGAGAAAAACAAATACGGCCTGATGTGAGCATCTAGCGAAATAATAAAATGGTTAACCAATCTTAAGAATCCAAGGTAGAAGTTAAGGAAAAGAGTTAAGGATTAAGGATGATGAAATAATGATATGAGTAGATAGATTATGGTAAGTTTTGGATTTGTCAAATTATTAATTCAGGAGTGATTCGTGACGGCCCAGAGTCGACAAAATGTCCTACTCAGATAACCGATGGCGAGACTTGGGATTTTCTATGAGAGGTTGGGTGTTTCTAAAGGTGTCACCTACGAAAGGCGACGAGGTTCGACACGAAAGGAAAGCTTAGCCCCAGATATGTCAGCCCATATTGGATTATTCAGAGAATCGGTCAAGTAGCTTATAAGCTTAATTTACCCCCAGAGTTAAAAACGATTATCTGTATTTCATGTACCTATAATTCAACAGTGCTTGGGTGGTCCCTATCGCATCACCCCCATTGAAGATGTTCAGGTGACAGAAGATTTATCATACGAGGAAATTCCTGTTACTATCCTAGATTGGCAAGTCCGTAAATTGCAGACTAAAGAAGTAACCCCAGTCAAAGTACTTTGGCGGAATAATAACGTGGAAGAAATGACATGCAAAGTCGAGGAGGATATCAAGTCCAGATACCCTCATCTGTTTAAGTCTTCAGGTGGCATTATTGAGATGGATATAGCAGGCGCAACACAGACTACATCATGTGATAGTTGAGGTGAGTTATAGATAACCCTTTTTTATTATCGCATGCATAAACAGTCATGTGGGGACCTATTTGATATCATTATGTTATTAGATCGCCTTGTATGACATTATATTTGTGGTTGGGCTGCTTGACAAGTTTTGGATAATCTTTTTTATAGAAGAAGCTCTGCCAAAATTTTCTAAAATCGTGAGAGTTAGAATATTACCCAACATTAGAGGATGAATGTTCTTAAGGCGGGAAGGATGTTATTCCCCGTAGTTTCGTACCCGAATAAGAGCGTAGTGAGCGAACTTGAATCTTGAGAACTTAAGATCATTTCTGAGGGTTGGTGTGACAAATAAGAATGTTAAGTAATGGTTTAGGAAGGTTGGAAGTCAATAGGATCAAAGTAAATACAACTCAATGAAGATTGATGAAATTTTGATGATATGCTAAGTGCTTCAATCACGGATGCCATTCTGCCTCGCGAATTTGGCCACAGATCTAAGCCACTATTCCCCCACCTTATTTCTACCATATGATGTGGCATATGTGGACACTTATGGGTATATGTACCGCATATGCAACCGCATATGTGAGGCGGGTTGGATGGCTTATTTAAGACAATTTTGGGCAGCTTTATGTTCATTTCATATTTTGACCCCATAAGCTCCAAAAACTCTCCAAATTCCTCTCCACCATTGAAGAGAATCCCTACATACATCTAAGGTGATTTCTCCTTCCAAGAATCAAGAACACCTTGAAATCCTCTCTAATTTACTTGGCAAAGTTGTGGACTACTTTGAGATTGAATTGAAGTTAGTTATGGCAGACATTTTGGTTGATTAAGGTAAGGTTTCATCACCTCTATGTGTCCTTTAGTTCCTTCTAACTTGGATTGATCGATTAGTGAAGATAAGTTGTAAGTTATGGAGGTATTGTAAGCATGGATTTGAAGATTATCTCTTATAGTAAGAAGTTATATTACCTATTTGTTTGGGGTTATGGATTGAGATTTAGAATAAATACAAGTGTTGAATCATGTTGGTGAAGTTGTGAAGTTAAGGAAAAGAGTTAGGGAAGATGATGGTGTTAAATTGAGTGAGAATCCATGATAAAAACACTCTAGAACTTCACGGACGCAAGTTATTCGACAAAATGCTTAAATGAAATATCTTATAAGATATGGATTTGATATTGATACAAATCCTTTATATGATGTAAATAATTGTCCATAGAAGGTGTGAGTATTCGTTTTCCGTAACTAGCTTCCTCGACAAGGTATGTATGGCTTACATTTTCTCCATTATGGGATGACCTTCCTTGTGATGATAACTACAAACATGTCATAGCAAAAACTCTACTCCTAATTGTTAAGAAGACATCTGTGGTCTATTCCATTGATTAATTGTGTGTGTATCCATCCTTCGTCAAGGATATGTTTTATTCTTGATGATATCCTCTTTACATGGATAAAATAAGGTTTATTCATGTCATGGTATAGAACTAAAGGTAGTGAGTCTCTTCTCTCATTGGTTTCCACAAAGAGAAAGATAACATGTAGTCCATATAAGGATAGTCGGGGATGTAATGACCTTATATCACTCTGGAGAGTTGATGAGTACCTCGTATACTTTATATAATCCTTATACATCTACACTATATATCTATACTGCCCTCAGAGGCCTATGGCATTATATACGCAGTTATACAGATATGATGCAGATGATATTGCCAACAGAGGCCTATGGCATTATATACGCAATAAACTATATAGAGAATATTTCCCACAGAGGCCTACGACACTATACATGCAAATAGATCATATATATATATATATATATACATTGTAGATTGACCCCTTTGAAACACTTATGAGTTTCAGGTGGTATCCTTTTGTTCCTTTAATTTATTGTTGTCTTATTTCCTGTTGATTATTCCCTACATATTAAGTTCCTACATTCGTACTGACAACCCCTCCTGGACGTTGTGTTCATTGCCCACATGTACAGATAGGCAGTCAGACGCACCTCCTTAATAGGATACATGTCTCCAATAATTGATTGTTAGACTTCTCTTCTACGGAGTTGCTATACATAGTCAGTAGGTACTATAATATATATTTATATATCTCCAGTATTTTGGCTATGACGGGGGCCTGTCGCGACCAACTGATGTATTGTAGCACTCTTAGAGGCTTGCAAACCAGTGTTCAGTGTGTTTTCTTTTTGTTGGGCCTTGTCGACCTCCGTTATATATATATATTGTTGTTGGGCCTCTTCTGCTTACAGGTTGTCATTAAGTTCTTATCATGCTAGAGTTACTTGGAGACCTTATCAGCTGTGGTTTCATGTCAGAGATGGCAAGTACTATAGTTGGTTCGCTCGGGCCTACGAGTGCCAGGTGTTGGCCACACCCCATAAGGTTGGGGTGTGACAAACTTGATACCAGAGCAGGTCTGTCTTAGGTAGTCTATAAGTCGTATCTAGTAGAGTCTTGTTTATGGGTGTGTTGTTGACCACACTTATAAATAAGAGGCTACATAATATATAGGATCAGACCTATGGTATTGCAGACAATGTTGTTAGTGCGAGAGTTTGGGACTTCATCAACATAGACCCTTTAGTATTTTTAAGGATAGATACAAATACGGATCCATAGAGTTTTCTGGATTAGATACAACGGACCTTGCGGGTTATGTACATCACTGACACTAAGTCAGTAGGCTTGCCTCTTATAGATTACGGGATATTGATGTGACTTGGTATGAGACTTGGGAGTAGTCTAGAGGACCCCATTCCCCTCCCGTAGGATGGCAAGAGTTTTCTGAGGCATCTTGTAGCAGTATTTGCCTATTGAGCTCCGATGAGCCAAACATGATAGATTTCTATGTTTGGAGTAGGGTAACATGAATATACGAGAGTACAACTTGTAGTTTGATTCATTGGCTAGATATGCTCCAATGGTTGTAGCTGAGATGAGTGATGGGGTGTATCCGTTTGTTAATGACCTAGGACCGTACTTGGTAAATAACTACACTACAACTTCTTTAAATCCAAATATGGACCGTTTGTATCCAGGACTGCGCACAAAACTTGGAGGATTATAAAAAGCAGCAGTGGGTTGATCAAGAGCGGGATAAGGGTCAACATAAGAGGGCATGATCCATGGATGATACAAGAGACTTCAGATGTAGGTTTAGGCCATAGTTTATCTTATTAGACCATTTACTCTGGTAAAGGTCAAAGTTCACATGCATCAAACCCGCAACATATATGAGATTCAAGCCAGATAAGGCCACATTTGCCTCGATGTATTCAGTATGGCCAGACTCATCTATGTCATTGTCGTGAAGGGTCGGATGTATGTTATGCTTGTAGTTATCCCGGGCATTTTGCTAGAGACTGCCTGACGAGAGGTGGAAGCGGTATAGCATAATCGACGAGGTATGTAGCAACTTATTCTTTATCAGTACCCCCTCATGTGCAAGGTACATAGAAGTCGACTAGTAGAGCAGGGGCAGGGGTGGAGCATCTAACTCAGGTGGTCATTAGAAACACATTTATGCATTATCGGATCGATAGAACCTAGAGTCGTCTACAGATAGGGTTGCAGGTATACTATCTGCCTTTTCACTTAATGTGTATGCTCCGATAGATCCAGGGTTTAATTTTTCATATATTACTCATTTTGTTACTGGTAAGTGTGATAAGGAGCCTGAAGTATTACGTAAGTTATTTGAGGTGTCCCCGCCTGTGGATAAGTCCGTAATAGTTAGGTAGGTATACCGAGGTTGGGATGTTGTGATTGGTAACCGTTACACCTTAGTTGATTTGAATGACCTAGAAATAACTGATTTCGATGTTATTATAGCTATAGATGTGGATTGTTGGACAAAAGCCGTTAGCTTTAATGTTCCAGGCGATCCCACTATTCAATGGAAGGGTAATGCTGTGGCGCTGAAATGGAAGTTTATTTCCTACCTTAAGCCTTGGAAGATGATATCGAAGGGATATATTTATCATCCGGTGTGAGTATCTTCTACTTAGGATAAGACATATACGCTGGGACATTCAGGGTTGATTTTCATTTTGTTCTTCCCTTCTAACTCTATTTTATGTCATTATACCTTCCTTTCTTACTTTAGTTATATCATCACCCTTGTAGATATAAATTATAGACAACTCGGTGGCCCTGGAATTGTTTGATTCAGTAAGCTCTCCTCTACCTTCACATTTCTACCATGGCAAAATATGAAGTGGATTCCTAATAAATGCTCTTAGTAAGAAAACGTAAGAACCATGTGGGTAGACATCCACAATTAAGGATATACTCGGTTGTCTGTCATTTCACTTCTTGGTAAAGTTCGCGTGTTATGGTTGCAGACGTTTCAAATGAAATCTTTCTATTTTTTCAAGCCAAATACCATTACCTCGAGTCACTTCCTTTTTTATTATTCAACAAGGAGTCTTTCTCGTATTTCCTACACAACACCATATATATTAGTTTGGTAGGACTTCACGTAATAGTTATCGATCCTTAGATAATTTACTCAATGGATAATAAGGGCTCCGAGTTCTGTGGTGTGAATCTACTAGTTGACTGGGCAAGAAATAACTGGTTGAAGGCAGTTTACGATAAAGATCATGAAGTGACAGAATAATGACAATAACTGGTAGACGGATGTTTGGTAAATATAAGTGAGATGTTATGACACAATAATAAGCTTGAAGAAGATTCTTTATAAGGACGGCGGGCGGAAAGAGTTTAAAGATACGGGTATCGATAACGAGGCTAGAATGGAAGTCACAATAGTACAATTACCTTAAAGTGTGATGATAGTAAAGAAACGATGCTTAGACCCCTCCAGCCAAAGGCATAAGACCCCGACGTCCAGAAGTGATGGTACAAGAGGTACATTAAAACAAGGGATCCTTAAATTAATTCAATCAAAAACTGTAAAGATTAACAGATCGAATGGCAGGTTAAGAAGAGATCTGATATCCCTTAAATAGGGAAGTTCGAAGCAGTAATAAATAGAAACCTGGCTACGATGTGAATTTTGAATATGTCAAGCACTAGCTCTGCCACGAATACCAGCAAAATATTTTAGAATCAGTAAGGGGAGAAAACAATGAATAAGGCCTGATGTGAGCATATAGCGAAATGTATCTTCTCTCATTGGTTACAACAGGGTAAAATATAACATATAGTCCGCATGAGGATAGTCGCGGGTGTAATGACCTTATGTCACCCCAGCGAGTTGATGAGTACCTTGTATACTTTATATAATCCTTATACATATTTATACTGCCCTCAGAGGCCTATGGAGTTATATACACAATTATACATATATCATGTTGATGATATTACCCACAGAGGCCTATGACATTATATACACGATAAACTATATAGAAAATATTTCCTACAGAGGCCAACGGCGCTATACATAAGAATATATCATATATACATATATACACATTGCAGATTGACCCCTTTGTGACACTTATGAGTTTCAGGTGGTATGCTTTTGTTCCTTTCATTTATTGTTGTCTTTTTTCCAGTTGATTATGCCCTACATATTCAGTACATTCATTCATACTGACGACCCCTCTTGGGGTGTTGTGTTCATGCCCGTAGGTACAAATAGACAACCAGACACACCTCCTCAGTAGGATACCTATCTCTAGCGATTGATTGTTGCACTCCTCTTCTCCGGAGTTGCTATACAAAGTCATTAGGTACTTTTATATATATATATATCTAATATTTTGGGTATGTGGGGCCCTGGCCCGACCAGCTAATGTATTGTAGCACTTTTACAGGCTTGCAGACCAGTATTCAGTGTGTATTCATTTTGTTAGGCCTTTTCAGCCTCAGTTATGTATATATACTGTTGTTGGACCTCTTCTGCTTGCAGGTTGTTGTTATGTTCTTATCATGCTACTGTTACTTGGAGGCCTTGTAGGCTACGATTTCATGTCAGAGATGCCAAGTATTATAGTTAGTTCGCTTGGGCCTTCGGGTGCCAGCCACACCCCCCAAGATTGGGGTGTGACACTTAGGCTAAAAACGACCAGATGGGTCATTACAATTATACTATTTTTTGGATATGATGCCAACTTTAGGAAAGATAAATGAAGTTTGAAGGATTGAAATTTAAATCTGAAGTTTGAAGGGTAAATTATTTCTCTCTCTCTCTTTGATTGAGTGTAAAAAGGTGGCCAAGTAAATTTGTTATGACTTTAGGTGCATCACTTATCTAATTTGTTATACAAGTATATTGTTTGGGATGCATGACTGGGTATTTGATACCACAAATAGCACGATGGAATTACTAAAGGAATATGCAAGGTAGATTTTCTTAAATTATTCTTATATATGGGTATCTTCATAGAATTTATATTGTATTAAGTTGTATTTTTCACAATCAATAAATGTCTTAACTTATAACTGATGTTGTAAGGTGGATTGTTGGGATAATATCTCAGTCTTCCTCATAAATGTGAAGTCAATGTTCTTTTTATTATTTTCTTGAGAGGAAGACATTACCTGCTTTTTCATTATCAGCAAGATTTAGTAGTATGAAGTCTGCATGTGAATTTGAAATTTGTTCAAGTTTCTTTGTACATTGAGAAAGAAGTAGAGTTAATGGACTCAAGTTACGTAGTTACACCAATATAAAATGGAGATCAAGATATCTCATAGGTAATAAAATATTTTGGTTTGTAGAAGTTCTTTTTTGCGTGTAGTATAAATGAAACTTTAGTTATAATTCTCATACTTACATTCCTTTCTCATATTAAGAAATTTGAGTTACAAATAAAACACAGTGGTATATATGAATTCAGTATTCTCTCTTAGGCATTAAAAATCAGAGCAAATAGGAGAATAAAGAAATTTCGTCTCAAGTTTTTTTTGTATGATTAGAGATTTATAGTACAATATTGTGATACTTCTATTGATGATTGTACCGCAGGAGAATACCTCTATAGGCTAAAATTTGAAGATGATTTTTTTAAATTTAAGCATGACAAAAGGAAACGTTATCTATGGCTAATGGCAGACCTTACTGAAAGATGGAATAATTTTCCTTGGGGATTCCTTTCATTATTCACAATATATATAACTGTACAAGGTTAATTCCTAATATGGTACGAATCCTAACTTACCTTACAAAGGTTGATTCCTAATACAATTAGAATCCTAAGTTACCTTAAATATACATCTATCATAATTACAAAATATACAGAGAATATTTTGAAAATATTTGCTAATACTCCCCCTCAGACGGAGCGGGAGGAGGCCGAATGCTAAGGCTGGATCGAAAGTCGGTGAAGAGCTGTCGCGGTAGTCCCTTTGTGAAAATGTCTGCATACTGATAAGAGGAAGGCACGTGTAAAATTTTAACCTGACCACGGGCAACCTTCTCTCGCACAAAGTGGATATCCGTCTCAATATGCTTAGTCCGCTGATGTTGGACTGGATTATGAGACATATAGATAGCAGATATGTTGTCACAATAGACTATAGACGCCTTGCGTAATAGGCACTGGAGCTCCAAAAGAAGATTTCGGAGCCAACAGATCTCAGCGACGACATTAGCAACTCCGCGATATTCTGCTTCAGCACTCGAACAGGATAGCGTGGTCTGCCGCATGGCGGACCATGAGATAAGATTATCCCCAAGAAATACACAATATCCTGAGGTGGAGCGACGTGTGTCGGGGCATCCTGCCCAATCTACATCCGTATAGGCTAGCAACTTGATTGGGGCAGAGGGCTATAGATGTAAACCAAAGTCTAGTGTGCCCTTAACATATCTGATAATACGTTTGAGGGTGGAAAAATGGGACTCTCGGGGGTTGTGCATGAACAGACACACCTACTGAACGACATATGCAATATCAGGCCTAGTGAATGTAAGATACTGAAGAGCACCTGCTAGACTCCGATATAGAGTGGGATCAGAAACTGGCGCACCGTCATTGGCACTAAGCTTGGATTTTGAGTCCACCGGAGTTGGCATAATTTTACAATTTGCCATCTTGGCCCTGTACACTATCTCTTCTGCATACTTACGCTGACACAGGAACATAGTGACTGCAGATCTTGTCACCGATATACCCAAAAAATAACTTAGCTTGCCCAAGTGAGTCACAGCAAATTCAGTTTTGAGTAGAGCAATGATTTCATTCTTCAACTGATCAGATGAGGCAGTAAGAACAATGTCATCGACATATAATAGCATATATGCAGTGCTGCTACCTCGGTGAAAAATGAAGAGAGATGTATCACACCTGCTACATACAAAACCAATCTGCAGAAGATACCTGGCGAACCGATCATACCAAGCGCGGGGTGCCTGTTTCAATCCATACAATGACTTCCTGAGACGACACACAAACTGCGGAGCTGCCGAATGAACAAAGCCAGGAGGCTGATGCATGTACACAGTCTCTTTCAAATCCCCATGAAAAAACGCATTCTTGACATTAAGCTGATGAATAGGCCAATGCATGCCCATAGCAATACTGAGAACAGTCCGAATAGTGGCTGACTTAACAACGGGACTGAATGTCTCACCACAATCAATACCCTCCTGCTGATTAGTGCCATTGACAACTAGTCTTGCCTTATACCTCTCTAAGTCACCACTGTCTCTGAACTTGTGACGAAATAGCCACATACACCGGATAACATTCACACCAGCTGGTCTAGGTACCAAATCCCAAGTGTTCTGCTTGGTTAAAGCGTTAAATTCCTCGCACATGGCCGCATTCCAATTTGGGTCCAGTTTTGCTAGTTTTGGATTTTTTAGAATGGGTGATAAGGTTTGTGTGGAGAGATTGAATTGAACCTTAGGTTTGAAGATCCCATGTTGTGCATGAGTCTCCATGCGATGTGATGGCAGTGGTGGTGGGTCGGGGCTGTGAGGTTGTTGGTCCACTGGTTCTGGACCAGTGGGCAGCAGTTCAGATGGGCTATTTTTTGTGTTTCTGGTTGGCCTGGAAACCTGCAGACCTGCGGGACTGGTTGCTGGAGTGCAGGGCAGCAGTGTCGCTGGTGGTGCAGGTGACTCGACTGGGGGCTGTAGGGGTGAGCAGGGAGCTGGTGGGGTGGTGCCGGACAGTGGCGAGACTGTCGGAACTGTGGGCTGCTGTTGGTATAGATTTTGGATGACCGGGGACAGACTTGGTTCATCGAGAAAGATGTAATCGGTGGTCTGAAATTTTCGGAGATTTGAAAAAGGAAAGGTTGTCTCGTCAAAGGTGACGTGATGGGAGACGATGATTTTGCGAGTAGTAATGTCATAGCACAAGTAGCCCCGATGATTAGGGGATAGACCAAGGAAGACACATGAAAGAGTGCGAGGGGCAAGTTTGTGGGGTGCAGTGGAGGCTATGTTGGGGTAGCATAAGCATCAAAAAATACGTAGGTGATCATATGATGGCTGCCTACGGTATAAGATTTCTGTAGGGGTTTTTTATTGGAGTGTGCTAGTTGGTAAAATATTTAGAAGGGATTCTACCATTTTGACAGCATAGACCCAAAAAGGCGGTGGTAGGCAGGCATGAAACAGAAGTGTGCGGACCATGTTATTGATGGTACATATAATTCTTTCAGGCTTTCCATTTTGGGAAGAAGTATAAGGACAAGAAAATGGAAAACCATGCCTTGTTTAGAACAGAAATTGTGAAATGTCGAGTTATT
Organism: Anisodus acutangulus; assembly: GCA_029783415.1. Taxonomy (NCBI): domain Eukaryota; kingdom Viridiplantae; phylum Streptophyta; class Magnoliopsida; order Solanales; family Solanaceae; genus Anisodus; species Anisodus acutangulus. The sequence goes on from CM056508.1 coordinate 28,097,374, forward strand.
AAATTCACGTCCATTATCACATTGGAATGATTTAATAGGTTTTTCAAATTGTGTCTTAATGAATTTTTGAAACTCGAGGAATTTTGCAAAAACTTCAGATTTGAATTTCAGTGGGTAAATCCAGACAAAATGTGAAAAATCATCCAAGAATACTAGATAGAATTTATGACCCAAAGAGCTAGCAATCGGAGATGTCCACAAATCAGCATGAACAATATCAAAGAGAGAAAAAGTAACACTGTTTGATGACATAAAGGGAAGACGAGTATGTTTGCCTAGTGGACAAGAAAAACAGTGTTGGGCAATTTTCCCATTATTACATTGAATACTCTTATAAGTCCTAAGAAAAGTAAAAACTGGGTCTCCGGGGTGTCCGAGTCTGTTGTGCCAAGTTGAGGGAGAGATCGCCGCAAGGGATAGATGTGCTTATGCCTGACAAATGGAAGATTGAGTGAATGGGTAGAGGTCTCCCACACTATTGCAGCGTGTAAAATTTTTCCCCGTATTGAGTTCCTTCACAGAAAAACCAAAAGGGTCAAATTCGACAGACACAGAATTATTGCTAGTGAATTTTCTAACAGAGATTAAGTTTTTAATGATGTTAGGTGTGTATAGGACGTGGTTTAGGGAGAAAGGTGGGTGTGGATGTTTGGTGGGTGTGTTACCGTAACCTTCAATTGGAATGCGATGACCATTGCCGACAGTAATAAATTGAGGACACTTTAACCGACGTAGTTGAGATAGGTTACCTGACGACCGGGTGAGGTGAGATGTGGCTCCGGTGTCCATGTACCAATTGTCGTCGGGCTGTTGAAGGTTCACGGTGGTGTAGGCCTGGCCCAAAGCAGTCGGGGCCAGGCTGTTGTGCTGCTGCTGCTGCTGGTTGGCCTGCCTGGTGGCTGGGGCAGGGCCCAAGAGGCCAGTCGACCACGGCTGCTGGAACTGGGCCCCTGCATTCTGGTACGGGCATGCAGGCGAGGCCCAGTTCTGCTGGTTGGGCCACTGCTGCTGCTGGTTGTGCCCCTGCTGCTGCTGGTTCCAGTTCTGCTGGCCTGGCTGCTGCTGGTTGCGTTGGCCCTTTCCGCGGCCCTTGCCTTTGTTGTTGCGACCTCTGCCGCCACGACCTCCGCCACTGGCCTGCTGCTGCTGCTGGTTGCTGGCCGCAGGTGTTGTCATCCCGTCAACGGCTAAGGCCTTTTGATTGTGTTCCTCTTGTTTAGCACGTCTAGTTTCTTCCAACAATAGTTCTGAACGTGCCTTGTTGAAACTTGGGAGAGGGTCGGCTTGTTGAATCACTGTTGCGAGTGTGTCATATTCACCTTTTGGTGAACCCGCAACAAGTTGAAGCACCATCTTGGTTTCTGAAATAGAAGTCCTGACGTTGGATAGTTGATCGGTTATGAGTTTTAGTTGCTTACAATATTCGGACATTTTGTTAAAATTCTCAAGGCGGGTATTATTGAATTGCTCTTCCAAATATACGGCCCAAATATTTTTATTGTCCTGAAAGATTTCTTCTAGCCGGACCCAAAGTTCACGTGTCGTAGCACCTGTTTTCATGATAGTGCACAATAGGTCTTTGGAGATGGTGCCGTATATCCATTGTTTGACGATGGCGACGACGCCAGATTGAGTTTGTAACATCGGTGGGACGAGGAACAGATTCATCAATATGATCAAGCACGTTGTATGCACATGCATGAATGTAGAATAGTTTCATCCACATGGAATATTGACAGTCTTCTTGGTCAAGAATTGTAGGGATAAAATTCTTATTGTTGTTAACGGCGAATGCCGGATGAAAAGAAGATACTGAACGTTGAGAGGGGTTGTCAAGTGTGCCAGTGGATGAAACGGAGTTTGTGGGGGAAGACATGGTTGCCGCCTGCCGAGGGAAGGGAATTTTCTGGTTTGGCCGAGAAAGGGAGGAAGAAACCAAATTTTTTTTTATGTGAAATCAGAAATAAAATGCTGATTTCGGCCGAGAATGAGGAAGAGAAGGGATTTCGGTTTTAGGCTCTTGATACCATGAAAGATGGAATAATTTCCCTTGGGGATTCCTTTCATTATTCACATATATATAGTTGTACAAGGTTGATTCCTAATAAGGTACGAATCCTAACTTACCTTACAAAGGTTGATTCCTAATATAATTAGAATCCTAAGTTACCTTAAATAAACATCTATCATAATTACAAAATATACGGAGAATATTATGAAAATATTCGCTAATACTTACCCATATGGCTCAAAGTTTTATCAACTACTCAAACTTTCATTTAGATGGTGAGTTTTTTTGAGAACGTAATCAAAGAAATTGGGTGCTTCATTATGTTGAACATGTGATAACTAGTAATTGTATTTCCCCGGAAAAAAATGTTATTAATAGAGAGTTTGCCGAAAAGTCCTTTAGGGTTGATCTTAACATCAAAGGCTCAAAGTTACGTCTAAAAATCATTACTACCTTTAGTAAAAACTACTTTGATTTAATTTGACTTCTATCTGTTAAATACTCCTCGAGTTTTTTTAAATGTTCACATTGTTTAATGAACCCAAATGTATGTTATTTATAAGCGTTTTTATTTTCATAGAAAAGAGAGTTTATCAAATTTAGATATATATTTTACAACTGCTAGAAGTGCGGGCGTATTGACTTCTTTTACAAGAAAATATGTAAAATTGTTTCAGCATATTGACTAGTTTCCAAAAAAAAATATGCAAAAAATTTTCAGGCCACGTCTAAACTTTTGGTGGTTTGCTCTCTTTTCTGTCATTGTATATGTTTAACCTCTAGTTAAGTGAAATAAACAAATGAAGGTAAGATATATAAAGGTTACAGTTACGAAGGATGATACAGAGAGACGCACTTCCTTCTCAATAACATGACAACTTACCATGTCTTCTCCAAAACCTACGCCCCCAGAACTCCATGAAAATCCTTTCACAATGGCAATTGACCCACCCACCGAACCCAACCTCTGAAGTAACAGAACATACTTCTTTCTTAAGCAAACTCTTAAAATGATTCCCACATCCCTCAAATTTCAGCCAGTTTAATGACTGTCACATTGATATGTCAGATGAATTTCATGGTGAAAGAAATAATCACCTTGATTATTTTCATTAATTGAATAGGTATATATACAAGTTATAAAATAGGTATATATACAAGTTATAAAATAGAAGAATCTTATTCCTATTCTATTCCTAAAATCTTATTTTACCATAATTCTAACTCTACAATTATGGTAGTGTATAATTCTAATTTAGGTAACAAATATATTACAATATACTATACATATATTTTCCTAATATACAATATTCTTACATGTTTATTTACCCTAACATATATTACCTAAAATCTGTTTTCCAAAACCGAGAGCTTCCAATTTGGGCAGAATCCGTATGTCAATATACAATATACACACATGTTTATTGTGTGTATATTGTTTATTTAACACACCCCCGCAGTCATAGCGGGCGGTCTTCGAACGCTGAGACTGTCCTTAAAATCTTCACAAAGGGCCGTGTGTAGACCCTTTGTAAAGATGTCTGCAACTTGATAACGAGATGGGACATGGCATACTCGAACGTGACCCTTAGCAAGCTTTTCACGGACAAAGTGAATGTCCATTTCGATATGCTTAGTGTGTTGGTACTGAACCGAGTTACCTGAAAGGTTGATGGCACTAATGTTATCGCAATATACCAAGGTTGCCTTCTGAATGGGACAATGAAGCTCCAAAAGCAAATTACGTAGCCAACATGATTCAGAGACCACATTTGCTACCCCTCGATATTCGGCTTCTGCACTTGAGCGTGATAGAGTTGTCTGACGCTTTGCTGACCAGGAGACCAAGTTGTTGCCTAGGAACATACAGTAGCCAGACGTCGACCGTCTGGTGTTGGGACAACCACCCCAATTAGCATCTGTGTATGAGACAAGTGTGGATGTAGATGAAGGATATAAGTGCAAACCATAATCCAGTGTCCCCTGAATATACCGAATGATGCGTTTGATTGCATTCATGTGCTCAACTCTTGGATCATGCATGAATAAACACACCTGCTGAACAGCATACGTAATATCCGGTCTGGTAAAGGTAAGATACTGGAGGGCCCCTGCAAGACTGCGATAGCGGGTCGGGTCCTCGTATGGTGCACCTGCCGCGGCACTAAGCTTGGGTTTTGCATCAATTGGAGTAGAAGTGGACTTACAGAATGACATCCCCGCCCTCTCTATGATCTCGGCAGCATACTTTCGTTGAGACAAGAACAAACCACCTGAATGACGTTTGACAGCAATCCCCAAAAAGTAACTCAAAGGCCCTAAGTCTTTCATAGCAAACTCAGAACTGAGCATGGACATGATAGACTGGCGCAAGAAATCGGAAGAGGCAGTCAAGACGATATCATCCACATACAACAGAATGTAGGCCAATGACGAACCACGGCGGTAGATGAACAAGGAATTATCTGACCTGCTGTGAGTGAACCCAATAGTCAAAACAAAGTCAGCAAACCTCGTATACCAGGCCCGTGGAGACTGCTTAAGTCCATATAAGGACTTTTTCAACAAACAGACATGATGAGGACGGTTGGGATCCCTGAAATCCAACGGCTGATGCATATGGACTGTTTCCTTGAGATCACCATGTAGGAAAACATTCTTGACATCCAACTGATTAATAGGCCAAGTCTTCGAAAGAGCCAAGCTAAGCACATTGCGAATAGTAGCCGGCTTGACTACCGGGCTAAACGTCTCCCCTCAATCTATCCCAACCTGCTGAGTCTTACCATCACCCACACGTCGCGCCTTATGTCGAGCAAATGAACCATCTGAATTCTCTTTATGAGCAAAAATCCACATAGACCTGATAACATTAATACCATATGGACGGGGCACCAACTCGCACGTCTTATTATCAGTAAGAGCATTATATTCATCAGTCATAGCAATTTTCCAATTAGGGTCATTTAAGATGGACACAGGATTACGGGGTACGGGGGATTTAGAGACATCAGAATGTAAATTAAAATGTCTTTTAGGTGTAAAAATACCCCGTTGACTACGAGTGACTGGTCTATGACTCGAGGAAGAATTGAGTGAATTTTGGGAATTTGCTGGGCTCGGGATGGACGGGCGTGAGTGATGGGCTTTCTTGGCCTAAATTGAGAATCGATGGTTGGCTGGACCAGTTCGAGGTGGGCTGGGCTGGCCCAATTTGGAAGGCTATTCGATGGCTGAACTTCGAGACAGTGGGGCGTGAGGCGATGGAGCTTTCTTTGGAGAGTTTTGGGTGCGGGATATGTCCGAAAAATGCCGAATAATATACGGGGATATTTGCTCATCCAAAAAATTATATGACCTAGGCTCGGGAGTATGAACTTTCGTAAAAGGGAATTGGGTTTCATCAAAAATGACATGACGATTAATTATGATTTTCTTGGAGGATAAATTAAAGCATTTATAACCACGATAGTTAGACGGATAACCTAAAATTACACACGGGTAGACCGAGCCTGAAGTTTGTTAATTGTGGTGGATGGGAATAACGGATAACACAAGCACCCAAAAACCCGAAGATGAGAGTAAGAAGGGTTCTTATTATATAAGATTTGGAGGGGAGAAAAATATGTCAGACCTTTGAACGGAATTATGTTAAGAAGATATGTTGCCATTTGCAGAGCATGGTGCCAAAAATATGGGGGTACGGAAGCATGAAGTAAGAGAGTGCGGACAATATTATTTATGGAACGAATTTTGCGTTTGACTTTTCCATTTTGAGACGATGAATGAGGGCAAGAAAACCGAAAATTTATCCCATTATTATCACAGAACTCCCGAAACACCCTATTGTCATACTCTTTCCCATTATCACACTGAATATTTTTTATTTCTCTTTCGAATTGTGTTCTAATGAATGCTATAAATTTTATGAAGACAGAAAACACTTGAGATTTATTGGCAATTGGAAACGTCCACAAAAATTTAGAATAATCATCCAAAAACAGAACATAATATCGATAACCTAACGAACTTAGAACAGGAGACGTCCATAGGTCGCTATGAATAATATCAAAAGGTTGTGAAGTATGAGAATTTGAGTCCACAAATGACAATTTAACACTTTTTTCAAACGAACAAGATTGACAAATTTGAGTACGACTCGTACCCTTACAAGAAATGAAGCTATTTTTATCTAAAACTGATAAAATAGAAGAGCCTAGATGACCAAGGCGAGCATGCCACATGGAAGGAGAAATGGCTGCAAAAGCTGACGCCAGGCTTGACTCGATGGACTGAAACCAGGCATGATAGGATAAAGGTCCCCCCTACTATCACACCTCATGAGATAACTCCCCATCTTGAAATCCTTCACAGAGAAACCAAAATGATCAAATTCAACAGAAACTGAATTTTCAGTAGTGAACTTTCGGACAAACACTAAATTTTTAATCAATTTGGGGGCATGTAAAGTATTTTTCAAGATAAGGGGTGGATTGGGGGGAGACAACGTTTTCTGACCATAACCCTGAATTGGAATAGAGTTGCCATTACCAACAATTATACCCCGAGGGGTGCCCAAATTGGAATAAGATGAGAGAGTACCTGATTCGGAAGTCATGTGAGTAGTGGCACCGGTGTCCATATACCAATTTGGGTCCGGTTGAGTCAACCCCAATGTATGCATCGCGACCTCGATATCGTTCTGATTGGGGCCTGCTGCATGGTGGGCTTGCGGAGGTCGGGGCCCAAGTATTCCTGGACGAGACTGAGTTGGGCCGTAGTCAGCTGAATCGCCGCTGGCCGCCGGCCATCGCCGACCGCCATCGCTGGGTGTTGGGCCTGAAAGGCCGGCTACCGGTGGTGGAATTCGGCCGGGCGCAGGGGCTGCCGCCCACCTCATCGCCCCATCCCCACTGCCATGGGCCCCACTATTGGGACCAGGGGGGCGGTGGGCCATTGTTCATTGGACGGGGCCCACTGCATGCTTGCTGACCACCGAAACCGCCACGTTTGCCCCCGCGGTTTTTGTTATTATTTTTGCGATTATTCTTGCCGCCACCATGATTATGGTTTTGGCCTGAATTATTAACAAAACCCGAAGAACTTGGGAAGGACGCCACCATGACGACGGGACTTGCTCCGGTAGCCGCCTTTTTAGCCAAACCGGCTTCTTCCAAAGTAAGCATGGAGCGGGCTTGATAAAAGGCGGGAATAGGGTTGCTTTGACGAAGGAGAGTTCCAACGCCATTATATGCCTCCGAAAGTCCGGTAACCAATTGTAGAACCAGACGATTATTGGTGACAGGTGCGCCTACATTACGGAGTTGATCTGCCAACTCCTTAAGTTTCTTCCAATATGCAGATACGTTAAGAAATTCTTCCATGCGAACGAGGCAGAATTCCTGCTCAAGTGTGACGGCACAAGAATGTTGGTTATCTTGGAATATGTCACGCAATCTATTCCAAGTAGCCATAGCCGTGGTATCTGGCTCAATAATCATTTGTAGAAGGTCAACTGAAATAGTGGAATAGATCCACTGGAGAACAGTAGCATCAAGCGTAATCCATAATTGAGGATCCTCCTCGAGAAGGGGTGTAGTGGGAGGAATGATATGATGGATAACTTGATGGGAGATAGCGTGTATTTTAAACAACTCTGCCCACGTCGCATATTGGACGTTTTTCATTTCAAGCACAATAGGAATACTGTTCTTGACGTTGGAAAACATGAGGGCAGGATGATAATTGTTCTTAGACATATTGAAAGAACAAAGAAGGAGGGGAAATTTAAGAGAGGTTTTTAAGAGCGGAAAATGAAATTTGGAAGAGAAACCCGAGGGAGGGGGGGTCTCGGCCGAAAAGAGGCAAAAGTTGGGAGAGAAAACTTTTGTTTAGACCTAGTCTCTTGATACCATGAAAGAAATAATCCCCTTGATTATTTTCATTAATTGAATAGGTATATATACAAGTTACAAAATAGGAGAATCATATTCCTATTCTATTCCTAAAATCTTATTTTACCATAATTCTAACTCTACAATTATGGTAGTGTATAATCCTAATTTAGGTAACAAATACATTACAATATACTACACATATATTTTCCTAATATACAATATTCTTACATGTTTATTTACCCTAACATATATTACCTAAAATCTGTTTTCCAAAACCGAGAGCTTCCAATTTGGGCAGAATCCGTATGTCAATATACAATATACACACATGTATACATGTGTGTATATTGTATATTTAACACATGGAGACAACTCTGACAACATTATTCCTGTCTATGCTACTGATAAATCTAGAATCTACTCACAATAGAAATTTTTCATTATTGTGAAGGTATTTGGACGAAAAGTAAACCACTTAATCTTAAAGAAAAAACTGCAGGCCCTGTGGAAACCTACAGAAAACTTTACGCTTATTGATCTGGGAAATGTATTCACCCTTATTAAATTCCAGAAGGAGGAGAATATGACCTTGGCACTATATGGAGGGCCCTGGTTTGTGCTCAATCACTTCTCATCTAACACGATGGGAACCAAAGTTCATCGCGTCTAATGTTAACCTCACCTTTGTTGGAATTTCTATGGTACTTTATAAAGCAGTACGGGAAGTAATAACTATTACAAATGTTCGAAAGGATAAATAAATGGTCAATCTTCAAAACTGCCGCATGTGTGTTGTGTCTTGAATCTTGATCACCTTGGAAAGCCAATGTTGAGAACTGCCGCAAGTTTGTTGTGCCTTGAATCTTGATAACCTGAAATCAAGAAACAACTAAATCTGGATGGTTACAACGTTGTGTGTTGAGTCGAGGATAACCCTCTATCCTTAAGACAAGATTGCCCCGTATATATGATTTTACGTTAGCGGGCAATAGTCTCCCAAGATAAAACAACACTTTAATCTCAACACTACAAAGCCAATAGGTTGAGCCTGGCGAAGAAAACAAATATGACTCGTCTTGCTGAAGATATGGAATAGGAAGGAAGAGTTTCTCAATACTCTTCTCTTTTGTCTCTGTGTATATAGTGTGTCTCTGTAGTGTATATCTTGTGTATATGTGTGGGTTTGCTCACTGATTTTCGTGACAATTTGCTCACTGTTTTGAGCTATTTTCGTGACAGGTTTTGGTGGTGTTTGCGGTCGCGTTCTTTGCTGTTTTCGTGTGTTTTTCTGCCTGTTGTGCTGCCAGTTTTTCGTCTCCTTTCTGCTGCTGATTTGAGCCAAAGAAGGCTCAATTTATAGCAAGGAGAAGGGGCTGTCCAACTGCCAAAACATGGCTGTTAATGGCCATTGAAAGTCTCCAGAAATTCTATTAGACAGCCCACAGCCCACGACCCGTGGACCCGAGGACCCGTGAACCCGTGAACCCGTGGACCCGTGGACCCGTGGACCCGTGGACCCCCCGTGGACCCGTGGACCCCCCGTGGACCCGTGGACCCGGAACCCGGAACCCGGAACCCGAAACCGGAACCGGAACCGGAACCGGACGGGACGGGCGGGTGGCGGCGCGCGTGTGAGCTTAGCCTTGAACCCAAGCACATCTAGGTCTTCCCTCCTTTAAACACATGGGATACCCCTTGGGGTCCCAAACCCTTTACCAATTTGAGACTTATATAGAGAGCAATTCTTCCTATTCCCACCGATGTGGTAGATTTTTCCCACACCACATTTCCATGTCTCAAACACCTTACTTCGTGGACCAATATCTCTTTCATTTCTCAATGAAATTAGACGATTCTTGGCCCTACGATCATCTACTCACTTCGTAGATCATGCATGTGTAAAGAGACGAGGTCTCCAACATACGGAACACTAGTGTTTAATTCATCAAAGATGGGTGGACGCATCTCCCCGCCAAAGGCTAATTTCCAACAACCTTTACAGCTATCTGGACACGTTTATCGGAGTTACTAACATAATTTTATGATTATGAAATACTCCAACGAGTTATCAAAAAAAAATTGGCAAACTTCTTAAAGTCGATACTTGCACCTCCACCATATCGCGAGGCCGTTATGCTAGGCTCTGTGTTGAGGTCCCTCTTGAAAAGCCTCTGAAATCCCATATCTTTATAGGAAATCATCGTCAATGGAACCTTTATGAAGGATTCAATATGTTGTGCACTTTATGCGGATGCATTGGACATCAACCACCCTCTTGTCCTCGCACTCACATCCATCCTACAACCGCCATTAAGCAACCTGACTCAGCGTTAAATCACAAATCCTCCCAAACTTCTCCTATTAATGAGTCTCACACTAAACATTAATGGAAAATTGTTAATTTTCAACGACGTACATGTAAACCCCCTTTGCGTTCACATTCCTAGATGAAGTCATCATTCCATGTCAAGGATAGCAATCCCGAGCTAGCAGCCGCCATACCCAGTCGGCAGGCCCACAAAACTGGGCCCCCGAGGCCTCTAGGTTAGTCTTCACACCCACACTCCTCTATCCCTAATTCCCCGTCTAATAAAAAAGATAGGATCATAAAGTGGATCGTAAAGATAGGTTAGTCTTCACACCCACACTCCTCTATCCTTAGCTTTTAGGGTTGAGTTAGACCCAAGATTCATTATTTATATGGTATTAGAGTCAGACCCGTTTGAATTCTTTGTTCACCAATATTGGACCCCCAAATTATATTGTCCACGCTCCAGTTAACGAGGTCTGGGCGTGCGGGGGAGTGTTAAGAGTTCCACATCGGAAATGGAATGGGAACATGGACTCTATATATGGACTTGGACAATCCTCACCCTACATGCTAGCTTTTGGGATTGAGTTAGGCCAAAGATTCATTCTTTAGCCAGACCCATTCCAATTCTATGTTCACCGATGTTGGGTCCCCAAATTATGTCATACACGCTCCAATTAACGGGGTCTAGGCGTGTGGGGGAGTGGTAAAAGTCTCACATCAGTAATGGAATAGGAACATAGACTCCTTATATGGACTTGGACAATCCTCAAGCTACAAGCTAGCTTTTGGGGTTGAGTTAGGCCTAAAATCCATTCTTTACATGATATCAGAGCCAAACCCATTCCAATTCTTTGTTCGTCGATGTTGGCCCCCAAATTATATTATCCAAGCTCCAATTAACGAGATTTGGGCGTGTGGGGGAGTGTTAAGAATCCCACATTGGATATGGAATCGGAACATGGACTCCTTATATGATCTTGGGCCTAAATGTAAGAATGGATATTGGGCTCAACTCAACCCCAAAAGCTAGCTTGTAGGGTGAGGATTGTCCAAGTCCATATAAGGAGTCCATGTTCCTATTCCATTACTGATGTGGGACTCTTAACACTCCCCGCACGCCCAAATCCCATTAACTGGAGCGTGGATGACATAATTTGGGGACCCAACATCGGTGAACATAGAATTGGAATGGGTCTGGCTCTGATATCATGTAAGAATGGATCTTGGGCCTAACTCAACCCCAAAAGCTAGCTTGTAGAGTGAGAATTGTCCAAGTCCATATAAGGAATCCATATTCCTATTCGATTACTGATGTGGGAGTTTTAACAAGGACTACCCTTAAAACGTCCGAAGATTTCAACCTTTTTAATGCACTCTTGGGACCTCCTGACATTCTCATGGACTTAGATGATAGCGCCCAAATATCTCAACCCCAGACGCCGGCCCATAAAATATCTAGAAATGCCTATCCGACCCCGAAGCTCAACTTGAATCTCAACCAAATTCGGCTAATTCCTTAGGGATTAAACATTCCCACATTTATCAAAAGAATAGTGTTGAGAAGGACACTCATCACCTATACTAGGCTCCCACATCACCCCTACCAGTCAATCGTTGAATCTAAGAACGTCACCTCATCCACCCACAGATGTTACTTGTAGCCCAATTTTGAAATCTTGGACATAATGATCACCCTAGGTTTGTCGACCAGCCCATGCAACCAATATCCATTAACCTTGCACCCACTCTTCTTCAACCCTACACGACATGCCCATGTGACAAGCCCACTTTTAATCCCACATCACCGACCGCCCTCTCTATTAGTGGTTCTACAAATATAGCCCAACTTCATTACAGACCATCACACTCACCTCCCACTCAATCATCTTCTACCAACTCTGTCTCTCCTCATGCAGGAGCAAATCCCTCTCTTCGCTCCACCCCAACACCATCCATTACCACCACCATCCCTACCGTCTCGACCACTCTTGCTCCGCCATCTCTAACCTCTCACCATGCAGATCACTCCCCCACCTCCGAACTCAGTACCGGTGGTTTACACCACTCAATCCCCAACCAATCATACGATGCCACAGTCGTGGTTAGAACTAAGCCTCCAGAACCATGCTCTCAAGTTCACAATGACAGTTCATGTTCAGGAGGTGATAATACAAGTTCAAAATCCTCTAGACTTAGCACATATTATGACGGAGGAAATTCGCATAGCCATGGACCTCTATGCCCAATTCCACATGGCTATGGTGCCAGATCCATATTGGAACCAAGTCCCTCACACCATAACATATCCACCCCACTGGTTCAACCCCTTAGCCTACCAGCCTTACCCCACCAATAACAACTTTGTGGACCTGACCTTTTATCCGCCATACCAGTCTCATATCCCTTGGAATCACCAATATTAGAACCTGCATGCAGCCTCCCCTCCACTATATCCCATGACCAATATGAAAACTCCAACACCATCAACTTCACTGGTGACCCCCCTAGACTCATTTTCTCCATCCTCCAGTTCTATGACCAACAACCCCACAAACACAGACCATCAGAAATTGCTCATACCGCAAGAAATTGTGATAGTAATGGCTCAGATGAGGGAATCATGTATGAATCCAATTTGGTTTGGGGGCTTCCACATTCCCCGTCCTCAAGAAGGAATTCGAAAAAAAAACTCTTACTCAATGCACCACCGTAGATGACAGAATACACCATCGACCTCCATCCACATCCAACCCTCAAGCGGGGAAGTTTGTGGTAATTGTAACCCCGATTCTGCATTCACCACCTCCAGCTTCTCAAGAGGAGAATGCCCCAGCTTCCCAGGATGGAGCAAACACAGAGATTACCGGAGCTCCACAAAATCCACCTAAAAAATCAATGAATTTTGTTATTTGAAATTGTAGGGATGCTCATTCCCTTGATTTTAGGAGAAACTTCCGTAATATGCTTAATTATTATAGGCCTGCTATAGTTGTCTTGCTAGAAACTCATATTGCTAACCTTTCCAACTTTTGCGATGATTTTGGGTTTACTAACTTTTTCTAAGCTCCTGCTGAGTGACAATCAGGTGGTATAGTTGCTCTGTGGGACAATGTCAGGGTCTCCGTTACTACAATTGTTGTTACTAACCAGGATGTGCACTGCGAAGTGCAGGTATTGCCTTAATCTCATGCTTTTATGTTTTCGGCAATTTATGCTAGAAATTCTTCTTATTCTAGGAAGTTATTATGGGAAAAATCTAATTAACATGGCTGCTCATTATTTGGTCCATGGCTTGTAACGGCATCACTCTTGCTCATGAAAAATTTAGTGGTAGACCTCTTAACAATACTAGGGCTAATAATATGCTAAACTGCCTTTACTCTTGCAACCCAGTTGACATAGGTTTTCGAGGTAATCGTTATATGTGGACCAATAAAAGACATCACGGATCCATTATTCTTGAACGCTTGGACAGAATTGTTGCAAATTATAAATGGCTAAATTTATTTCCTGAGGCTCATGTACAACATCTTTCTCATACCCACTGCCCGTTGCTCCTATCTCTAGATGGTTTTCATCCCCCTAAAAGTGACATCTTTCATTTTGAAACCATCTTGCTCTCTGACCCGAAATTTCCATCCATTGTTCAACGATGTTGGGATGACACTGCCTCTTTATTTGAAACTATACCAAACTTTACCAAGCAAATTGATTACTAGAACCGCAATTCTTTTGGCAATATTTTTCATCAATAAAAAGTTTTCTTAGCTAGACTTAATGGCCTCCAGTCCTCTCCCCACTATCCTACAAGCAAATTCGTACAATAATTGGTCCTTGATTTTAATCATATTCTTGGTTTGGAAGAAGAATTTTGGAAATTAAACTCACGTGTTAGTTGGCTAAATGAAGGCAATGCTAATACTCGTTTCTTTCATCTGTCCACTCTCAAACGTAGGAGAAGAGATTGAATTACTTGCCTAAAAGATGACTCAATCACTTGGATTACTAAACTCACAGATTACACATCAAATTACTTCCTACTATCACACCGTATACACTATAAGCCATACTTTCTCAGCTTCTCCTTTTCCCTGTACCACTCTAAAGTGCCTTACATCTAAAGACCGTCACATTCTTTCCGGCTCATTAACTGATTTGGAAATTACTCAATCTTTAAAATATTTTAGGCCCACCAAGAACTTCTCAGTCATTTACAGAAATCCAAGTCAAAATGCTCTAACGTGCTTTAAGAATAGACTTAGAAAAAGTTGTTGGAAATTAGCCTTTGGCGGGAGTTGCGACCGACCAACTTTAACGGCTTAAACACTAGTGTTACGTATGTTGGAGAATCCGGTTCTTCACACATGCATGATCTACTAAGTACGTAGATAACCGTAGGGCCAAGAATCGTCAAATTTCATTGAGAAATGAAAGAGATATTGGTTCACGAAGTAAGGTGTTTGAAGCATGGAAAAGTGTGGTGTGTGATCAATTCTCCCTCATCGGTAGAGGAAGAAAGAATTGTTGTGTATATAAGACTCGAAATTGGTTTGGGGTTTGGGACCGCTGCCCGCCCATCCTGTCCTGTTCCGGTTCCGGGTTCCGGGTTTCGGGTTCCGGGTTCACGGGTTCCGGGTTCACGGGTTCACGGGTTCACGGGTCGTGGGCTGTGGGCTGTGGGCCTTCTGATATTATCTTTTTGGGCCAGAGAACTTTGCTGAACTTTGGTCCCTGAACTACAAAAGTTTTCTCTCCCAACTTTTGCTTCTTTTCGGCCGAGACCCCCCCTCTCTCGGGTTTCTCTTCCAAATTTCGTCTTCCGCTCTCAAAAACCTCTCTTAAATTTTCCCTCCTTCTTTGTTCTTTCAATATGTCTAAGAACAATCCGTTGGTGTTCTTCACCATTTATTTTGGTGACATTACTACATCCATAATGGCCATTACTTGGCCAGTAATGACACTTATGGAGGCAGTTTTGCTGCTCCTCCCTCACCTATATAAACACCCCTTACACCATTGTTGAGGCACACTTACAATATACACGAAAATACACAAGCAAAACAGTTTCTTCCTACATCTTCCAAGCATCATTTCGTTACTCAATATTCTTCACGGTAGCATTTGAGTTTCCTTTGCTCAAGTGTTCCATTGCTGTTTTATCTTGGGAGACAAATTGTCCAGGACGTATAAAGGATACATACGGGGCAATATTGTCTTAAGGACAGAGTGCCACACTCGACTCAGCAAAAACAGTTTTTCAGTTTTTCTTGTTCATCTTTGTAATTTTCAGTTTTCTAGTTGAATTGTAATTTCAATTCTTACATAAACAGTTACTTGTAATTTTCGTTCCTACAATCCTTTGTAAAGTCAACAAAAGTTTTAGATAAACTTGAATGGGGATTTATTCATCGTACGCTCTACTATTTCCAATTTCCCCCAAGTTTATACGTCTAATAATGTCACGTGTAACTACTTCTTGTATTTCTATTCTTATTAATGGCTCACGCACTCCTTATTTTAAACCAATAAGAGGTATTCGCCAAGGCGATCCATTGTAACCCTATCTATTCATATTGTGCATGGCACTTTTATCAAGAAGCATTAACATAGCAGTGGACCACCATCTTTGGCATCCCACTTTAATTAGTCCTAGATCACCACCGATCTCTCATTTATTCTTTGCGGACGATATTATTTTGGCATCCAAAATCACTCCCCATAGTTTCCACACAATCATTGATCACATTAATCACTTCACTAGTTATTCTGGACAACAAATTAACTATCAAAAATCCAGAATATACTTTTTCCGATTTTGCACTCAATAAGATAAAAAAATTCATCCTCTCTTCCTTCCAAATTAAAGAGTGCACCCATTTTGGACGATACCTAGGATTTCCTATTTTTCAGGCAAAATCAAAGAATAGTGACTTACAACTCCTTTTGGATAACTTTAAGACTAGGTTAGCTGGTTGAAAGACCACTTCTTTGTCAATGATAGGCCGCCTGACCCTCATCAAAGCCACTCTTAATGCAGTGCCTACTCATTTCATGCAAATTCATTCTCACGAATATTATTAGTTAGCTTGAACGTTACAAGGGTAACTTCTTATGTGGTTTCACGAAAAAAAAAAAAAACTTCACCTACTTGCTTGGAAACATATCACCCAAGACAAAATATATGGTGGTCTAGGCATCCAACAACTTCTTTTCGAAAATGCAGCACTCCTTGCAAGTGTTGTATGGCGTTTTTTCCGGCAACCCACCACACTTTGGGCCTCTCTACTTCTTTCAAAGTACATGCCCGCTTACAATACCACCCGTAGCCCTCCTCGTATCTGGAAATCCATATTACAAGGTTGGAACACTTGTCAAAATGAGTTGGTGTGGCAAATCAACTCTGGTTCCCATGTCAACTTTTGGCATGATCATTGGATTGGCAGGAAAACAACTTTACGTCAATTTATCCAAGGTCCTCTCACTAAGTAAAATACCTCTAAAACAGTTGCCTCATACTTTACTTGTGCTTCCAATCCTGCATCCTCACTATCCTTCACACTACCACACCATATTCAAGAACGGCTCAATGGCTATTACACTCCCTCTCACCCAATGGGGTATGATCGTATGGTATGGTGGCTAACACCTATTAGATCCTTCTCCGTAAACTCATGCTATAAAGATCTGACCCAGCAGCCTCTTCATAAGAATTTTTTCACCTGGAATTGGAAACTTAAGCTCCCACCAAAACTTAAAACCATCTTTTGGCTTCTTAACCATTATAGACTACCCACCAATGCTTACCTGCACCGCATTGGTTTCCTATCCTCTCCAATTTGTTCTCTATGCCACACTCTCCCAGAAACAACACATCATTTGTTCTTTGGATGTCCTCAATCCCAACGTTGTTGGAATCAAATTCAGCCCCCTTTATGGATTCATCAACAAATTTCACCTTTGTCCCCACCTTCTACATGGCTCAAACATCTCCATCTTCCTCGCATCTCCCCTCCTTTAGGAATTCTATCCTCCATCTTCTTCCCATACTTGCTATGGCACATATGGGATGTTCGCAACAAGAACACCCTTGATCATCAAAAGCTGCTTCCCACACTTGATATTGTCTATAGGCAAAGCTCTGAATTATATCACTTAGAAACTACACCCAAATTCATCAACAAAAAGTCGCAACATACTTTGTTTCCTGCACAGATTAAACCATCAACTTCTACCATTTTCTTCACACTGATGCAGCTGCTCCTACACATACAAATCACGCTGGCATAGGAGGAGTATTCCGCTGGCCAATGGGTCATGGGATTTGCAGGAACAACAACTGACACTAACACTACTATGTAGGAATTCATGTCACTATTACGGGGCTTACAACTGGCAATTCATCACAAGTTTCATAATCTAAGGATCACAGTAGATGATGCAGAAATAGTTTCCATTTTAAATACCTCTTGTGCTATCCACTCACACATCACTAATAATTGCAGGTCCCTCCTCCTACAGCTGCATAATCCATCGCTTGCCCACTCGTACAGGGAGTATAACATGGTAGCGGACAGCCTAGCTCGTTTTGGCGCAGAAATCTGGAAAAGCAACATCACATTTTTTGCTTCTCCAATTTTATTCTCGGTTTCCGATCACCCTTCTCGGCCGAGACGTCATCGAAAGTCGTGCCCCTTTCTCGGATTTCGTGGCACAATTTACCTCCTCTCTTCCCAATTTTTTTCCCAAATCCCTTCGTTCTTTCATTATGTCTAAGAACGTATTTCATCCTGCCCTTACTTTCCAAAAAAAAGGTGGAACTCCCACCCCAGGAGCCCCCACACCCCGGTCCGACAGGTCTGTGAAGGAGGTAAATCATGGTGACTCAATTGATTTCAAAGGTTAGACCAGTATCACGCTGCGCACAAGGGGCCCTCCTTTATTTCAAGAAGTAACCCCCACACTGCCGCTGACGGAATTCGATCCTTGGCCATTTTCCAAATATCCCCCTTGATAACCAATTGAGCTGCCCAAGCCTTACTGTTTCCAACATCAAGAACAACATTCCTATTGTTCTTGAGATGGAAAACGTCCAGTATACGACGTGGCCAGAGTTGTTCAAAATTCACGCAATCTCCCATCACGTCCTCCATCACATAATTCCTCCCGCTACCCCTACTCCCGCGAAGGATCCTCATTTATGGATTACTCTTGATGATATTGTTTTTCAGTGGATTTACTCCTCTATTTCTATCGACCTTTTACAAACGATTATTGAGTCGGACACTACGACTATGGCTACATGGAATAGATTGCGTGATATATTCCAAGATAACCAACATTCTCGCGTTGTCACCCTTGAGCAGGAATATTCCCGGTCCGCATGGAAGATTTCCTGAATGTTTCCGCTTTTTGTAAACGGCTCAAGGAATTGGCAGACCAACACCGTAACGTTGGAGCGCCCGTTACCAATAATTGTCTTGTTCTGCAAATGGTTGCAGGCCTATCTGAGGCCTATAATGACGTGGGGACTCTCCTCCATCAAAGTAATCCACGTCCTCCTTTTATCAAGTCTGTTTGATGCTCACGTTAGAAGAAGTCGGTTTGGCAAACAAGGCGGCTACCGACGCTAGTACCGTGGTCATGATGACTTCATCAAATCCATCTCACGGTTTGGTTGACAATTCAGGTAAAAACAGCAACAACGGTGGCGGCAAGAATGGTCAACCCGTAAAAATAGTGGCAAAAATTATGGCGGCAACCACGACGGCGGTCGAAACAGTGGTGGCACCGACGGTGGCCCTCGGGGCCGTGGACAGTAGCCCAATTGGGCTCAGTAGTGGGCCCCATGGCAGTGGAATTGGGCCAGTGGTCCTTGGCCCAACAGTGAGTATTTTCCGTCATGCCCTTACCCAAGTAACTGGGACCAGTTCCCACAGCAGGCCAGACCCAGCTTCTCGGGTCCAGTTTCAGCAGGCAGATTCTCATCTGGGCCGAGGCAGCAGGCCAGTGTGCTTGGGCCTCGGCCCACGCAGGCATTCCCGACAGTGGGACCCATACCGACTCCGACAGATATTGAGGCCGCAATGCATACGCTTGGATTAAATCCTACGGATCCGAATTGGTACATGGACACCGACGCCACTTCTCACATGACATCCGACCAAGGAACTCTCTCGTCTATTCCAATTTGAGCAAAAATCATGGCATAATTGTTGGAAATGGCCAATCAATTCCAATTCGTGGTTACAGTCATAAAACTTTGTCTCCCCCCCCCCCCATCCACCTCTTGTCTTGAAAAATGCCCTTCATGCCCCTAACTTAATTAAAAATTTGGTGTATGTTCGTTAATTCACCACTGATAATTGGATTTATGTTGATTTTGATCCTTTTGGATTTTCTGTGAAGGATTTCAATATGGGAATTCCTCTCATGAGATGTGATAGTAGGGGATATATGTATCCTATCACGCCTGCCTCCGGTCTCTCGAGTCAAGCCTTGCCTTCTACTTTTGCAGCTCTAGCTCCTTCCTTATGGCATGCACGTTTGGGTCGCCCTGGGTCGTCTATTGTTTCTTCCTTACATAAAAACAATTTTATCTCTTGTAAGGGTACGCGTAGTACTCCAATTTTTCAATCCTGCCCTCTAGGAAAATATGTCAGATTACCATTTGTAGCCTCTACTTCTCGTACTTTAATGTCATTTGATCTTATTCATAGCGATTTATGGACTTCTCCCGTTCTCAGTTATGCGTGCCATCGTTATTATGTACTATTTTTGGATGATTATTCTATTTTTATGGACTTTTCCATTAGCGAAGAAATCTCAAGTTTTTTCCACATTCTTAAAATTTTGGGCTTTTATCCGTAATTGGTTGTTTCGAACGAGAAATCAAAAATATTATGGCAAAGAATATGATAATGAGTTGTTTCGGGAATTTTGTGACAATAATGACATAGTTTTTCATTTCTCTTGTCCTCATACGTCCTCACAGAATGGGAAAGCCAAACGAAAAATTCATATCATTAATAATATTATCCGAATTATATTGGTCCATACTTCCGTACCCCCCTTCTTTTTGGCATCATGCTCTACAAATGACTACCTATCTTCTTAACATACTTCCTACTAAAGGGTTGACAAATACGTCTCTCTTAAAGTCCTCTATAATAAAACTCCTTCATATTCACATCTAAGGGTCTTTGGGTGCTTATGTTATCCGCTATTTCCGTCAACTACAATTAACAAACTTCAAGCCCGTTCTACTCCTTGTGTCTTTTTGGGTTATCCATATAATCATCGTGGTTATAAATGTTTTGATTTATCATCTAATAAAATCATACTTAGTCACCATGTTATTTTTTATGAAACCCAATTTCCGTTTACTAAAGTCAGTAGTCTCGGGCCTAGTTCGTATTTTTTTTATGACGAGGTCTCCTCATATTTTATCCACCATTTATTGGACTTATCCCGCACCTAAATTCCACCAGTGGACCCACTGCCCACTGGACCTATTGTTCCCCATCAGTTTCGGTAGTTGGGCAGCCCAATACCAACACTGTTCCAGTACCTGCTTCTACCTCGGCTCTTGTTTCCCGTATTGGGCCAGTAGATCCACTGCCTGCTCGTCAGCTCGTCTCCCATCCGAGTTCCTCCCAAAATCTACCCAATTCTCCACCGAGTTATAGACCGGTCACTCGTAGTCAACGGAGTATTTTTAAACCAAAACGACATTTTAATCACAATTCTAATGTTCTTAAATCCCCCATACCCCGTAACCCAGTGTCCGCATTAAATGACCCGAATTGGAAATTGACTATGAAGGACGAATATGATGCTCTCATTGAAAATAAGACGTGGGAGTTGGTGCCCCGTCCTTCTGGTGTTAATATTATTCGGTTTATGTGGATTTTTACTCATAAGGATAATTTTGATGGTTTTTTGCGAGGCATAAGACTCATCTTGTATGTGATGGTAAGCCTCAGCATGTTGGCGTGGATTATGGTGACATATTTAGTTCGGTGGTCAAACCGGCTACCATTCGCACTGTTCTCAGTCTGTCTCTTTCGAAAGCTTGGTCCATTCATCAGTTAGATGTGAAGAATGTTTTTTTACATGGTGATCTTATGGAGACTGTTTACATGCATCAGCCCTTGGGTTTTCGACCCCAAATATCCTCAACATGTCTGTTTGTTGAAGAAGTCCTTGTATGGGCTTAAGCAGGCCCCACGGACTTGGTATAAGAGATTTGCAGACTATGTTTCATCTATTGGGTTTTCACACAACAGGTCTAATAATTCGTTGTTCATATATTGTCGTGGTACTTTCCTGTCTTATATTCTATTATATGTGGATGATATTATCTTGACTGCCTCTACTGATGCTTTGCGAAAATCTATCATGACAATGCTAAGTTCTGAGTTTGCTATGAAAGACTTGGGGCCCTTAAGTTATTTTTTGGGGATTGATGTCACTCGTCATGCAGGTGGATTATTATTATCACAACGGAAGTATGCAGCTGAGATCTTTGAGCGAGCTGGTATGTCCTCATGCAAGTATACTTCCACTCTAGTTGATACTAAACCTAAGCTGGGTGTTGCGGCTGACTCACCATACCAGGATCCGACCCACTATCGTAGTCTTGTAGGGGCTCTTCAGTATCTTACTTTCACGAGACCAGATATTACGTATGCCGTACAACAGATGTGCTTATTTATGCATGATCCCAGGGTTGAGCACATGCCCACAATCAATAATAAGCAACAACTCTATTCATCACCATGAGAATGCATCCAAGAAGGAGTTAATGTCAACATACATAATCAATTGCAATTCTTTAACAGAAATAAAGCGAGCAAAGTGTAGATGAATAGGTGTGAGCTTAGGGTGTATGTGTAGAGATTGAGATGGAGTGGGTTTATGTAGTGATAGTTTAGTAAATGAGTTATTAAAGATTATGGGGCATCAATGGTGATGAAGTGATGGTCGGTTATGGGAGAGGGAATAGGAGCAAGTTTCAAATTTTTTATTAAGTGAAGAAGTGGGGGCCAGGTGAGGGTTTTAACCCTTTGCCTGACCCTTCTCGTTAAAAGTATGCTCCATAGAATTTTGTACGGTGCGTACAATTCTTATATGGTGACCCGTACTTCAAACTTACCTGAAGTCAATAAATGACGTGTTCCAAGAAGTATGGACCATAAAAATTTGTATGGTCCATATAATCCTGGTGTGTCATTGAGGCCTCCCAAAATAGTGCTCCCCTTAAGTCACCCCTTCAAAAATGATGGAAAAATATGGTCCGTACAAAATTATACGATTCGTATTTTTCACTATGACACCTAAATACTAGTGCATTTTTCCAAGGCATTGAATTCCTAATACACCAGCAAATATCAAATTGTACAAAATCAATAAAAACAACTGAAATCAAATATAAAACAAAATACAAAAATTAAACCTGGGTTGCCTCCCAAGAAGCGCTTGATTTAACGTCGCGGCACGATGATGTTACTACTTTACTCAGGATCAAGATCAGGAGTGTATCCATTCTTCAGACGGTGTCTATCCACAATTTTATCACCATCAATACAGCCACGGCGGTGCTTCACCCTGTGGCCATTAACTCTGAAAGTTTGAGTCTCATCTCCGTACTTTAAGCCCATAGAGCAATTGGGTGAAACACTCACCACTTGAAAAGGTCCGGACCATCTTGATTTCAGTTTTCCTAGAAAAATCCTTAACCTTGAGTTGAACAGCAGGACATCATCCTTGGGTTGGAAGTCCCACTTCAGGATCTTTTTGTCATGGTAATGCTTCATCCTCTCCTTATATAGGGTTGCGCTCTCGTAATCTTGATATCAAAACTTATCCATTTCATTTAGTTGAAAAAACCAAAGTTTGGCTGCTTTATCCCAATCCATGTTCAGCTTCTTCAATGCCCATATGGCCTTGTGTTCAAGCTCAAAAGGCATGTGGCATGCCTTACTGAAGACCAGCCAATAAGGTGAAGTCCCAATGGGATTCTTGAACATTATTCTATATGCTCAAAGCGCATCATCAAGCTTCCTCAACCAGTTGATTCTAATTTTATTAATCATTTTCGCTAGAATGCTCTTAATCTCTCTATTTGAAACTTCAACCTGGCCACTCGTTTGAGGATGATAGGGAGTGGCCACTTGGTGCTTAGCCCCATACTTCTCGAGCAACCCTGTAAATGCCCGGTTGCAAAAATGAGAACCCTTATCACTGATGATCTCCCTCGGTGTGTCAAAATGGGTGAAAATATTCTTCTTCAGAAAACCCGTCACACTCTTTTCTTCATTGTTGGGTAAAACCACTGCTTCTACCCATTTAGAGATATAATCTACACCAACAAGGATATATTTCATTCCACAGGAGCTCACAAAGGGACCCATGAAATTGATCCCCCATACATCAAAAAGTTCCACCTCCATGAAAAAATTCAAGGGCATCTCATGTTTGTTTGCATTGGTTCCCTGCCATTGGCAATCATATTAGCATCATGATATATGGTGGGCCAGTAATACCCACACTTAAGAACTTTGGTTGTCGTCTTATTTCCACTATGATGACCCTCAATTGGAGAGTCATGACATGCCTTCAAAAAAACCATAATCTCGTCCTAAAAAACACACCGCCGAATGATATTTTTAGCGCATGTTCTGAATAAGTACAGCTCATCCCGATGATATTAGCAACAGTCTCATAAGAATTTCTTCTTCTAATAAAATTTGAGTTCATCGGGAATGAGAGTAGTAACCAAATAATAAGTAAGATTAGCATACCACGGGGTTGTGGCATAGGATAAGTCCAAAAGCCTTTCATCAGGAAAAGCATCATCGAATTTCAGCTCTTCCTTCAAACCACCTGCTTCTTCCAGCCGAGAGAGATGATCAACGACTTGATTTTATGACCATTTCCGGTCTTTGACTTCAAAGTCAAACTCTTGTAACAAAAGAACCCACTAAATCAACCTTTGTTTAGCTTCATTCTTTGCCATCAAATACCTCAAAGATGCATGGTCTGTATACCCAACCACCTTAGACCCCAAGCAATACGCTCAAAATGTTTCGAATGCATAAATGATCACTAAAAGCTCTAGTTCTGTCACAGTATAATTCATCTTTTTGTGTTGGCTATTGCCTCAAGGCATAGGAGTGATACCAATTTGATGTATGTACGGAGGGGTGAGTGAGGGTAAGTGGGGCTGAATTTGGCACGGAACAAGTTGACGCAAAAGCAAGACACAAAGTGGGGGTTCTAGGTTATCGTCTATTGCCGAGCAGTGGGTATTTGGAGGCTGTTTCGGGTGGATTAAAGGGGAGTTGGGTCATGGCATTTTTGGGGTTATTATGGAAACCCATAGGGTTGTTGTGGTGATCGAACCTGGTGGTTGGGTGGTGGAAAGATGGCAGAAACAAGGTGAAAAGTAAGATTGTGGTAGGTGTTATTTTGTGGATTGTTTGTGGTTGCTGGATTTGGATGGGGAGTTGGTGGTGGTTTTGGGACTTTTCCTTTGTTGTGTATGTTTGTAAGCTACTGTGGGATATGATGGTTAAAGGAATGAGCTTTTTTGGATGAGGGATGGACACGGGATCCTAGGTGCAAAACTTAGTACAAACCAAGCATAATCGGTCGATAAATTAAGGATAATGATAAGGGGTTTTTAATGCCCCAGTAGACACCTTAATGGGGTGACCAATTTAACAAGGTCTAGTCCGAGGTTCCTAAGTGCAATGCTTGTGAACAAGCCAAGTGAGGGTAGTCGAAAAACTTTATGATAGACCCTTGGTTTTGGTTTGGTTGGACCACACAGTTCCAACGACTACCTACACCGTGGGGGTTCCTTAAGCTTAGGCTTAGTTAAGTCACAAAGTCTTACCCAAACTTTACATCAAAGGGAAACCTTAGCTTGGGTTTAACTAGGTCACACAGTCCTAGCTTCAACTTACACTAAGAAGTTCAGCTCACACAAGAACCAAAGGTCCTCCCGGAGACTAACTAAGAACAACAACCCCAGGTTGAAACACTTAGCAATGAGTAAAACTCAACTTTTATATATCAAAAAACAATGCATTTTACAATGTCCTAAGGCCTCTATTTATAGATCAAAATGGACTATTCTAGAAAAAAACAAAAGGACAAAAATTGCTTGGGAGTTTGGCCTAGTGTGAACGGATTTGGAGTGACTTGGGGACCAAGGTTTTTCGGTCACCTCTTCCTCTTCTCTAGGACAAGGTTGAGGTTTTCCATGTAACCATATTCATGAATTTGTTAGCTCATAAGTTCTTCCAACAACCTCATTTTCTTGAAATGTGTTGGAAGCTTCTATTCTTGGTATTTGTTTTGATGATCATTTCGGCCAACTCCTCTCCCCTTGGACGACTTGAAGTCTTCAATATGAACTTGTTAGTTCATAAAGTCTCTCCTTGAATTCCCCATCTTCTAGATGTCCCTTGTCCTTACCATCTTGTCCTCCCACTCATGGCCTAGTCATCCCTTTGGAAGACTTTTTGGTCTAGTCACCTTATTGGAAAGCTCTCTGCCTTGTCACCCTTTAAATGCCTTATTAATTGTGTCCTAAGGTAGTTATTACATGGCATACTATGTCCTAAGCTAATAGCTAAGCTAGGAAGTAAAATATAAGCTAAAAGAAAAGCATGATCTCGGCCAAGACCAAACAAGAAGGTCATAATACAAAGCTTCTAAATCTTCACGTCACAACTCCAACTCCATTCCATTTTCCATGCAATGTTAGGCATCTAAATGTAGAATGACGTGCCATTATTGGCACTCTTAGAAAGGTACTTCCCGACTCATGTTGGGAGTTTAGGTTGGCGGACTGATTTACATCAATCTCCCTTTCTTTGAAGGAATTTTTCCTCAAATTCACGCCGTCTAAATGTGAAAACAAACATTCAACAAGTGTTGATCTAATAGTTTCACCATTAGATAGGATCGGAAGTTTTATCTTGTATGTGTCTTCCTTAATTCTTGCCAAATATGGATTCGAATATGAGACCAATGTCTTTGATTCAAATTGTTGTACATATTGGGTCACAGATCCCATAAGATATAATCCTTTTCCATAAATAGAATAATGGCATGGTATATCATTCAATCTTGCATGAGAAAAACATATGACATTTATATTAGTCTCGCATTTGACTCCCAATGGCCCTCCATGGTTTGACATAGATTCCACCGTGGTTGGATTATCACATATGCCCTCGGATGATGTGGTGCAAACCATAGATGGTTGTAGCACCTTGTGTATGGAACTCACGAGGGAACTTGGAAAGTTGCACAACCCGAATGGCATCAAACCTGAGTTGTTCACCTTCTCCTTGGATTTCCACTTGATGGTATCCACTTCTCAATTCCATCTTGATGAACAATTTGGCTCCACTTAATCCATCAAAAAGGCCTTTCAACCTCGGCATAGGAAGTTTGTTCCCCATGATGAAGTTGTCGACCTCTCGGCTTTCAAGACACGTGTGCCAAGTTTCATTTTATTTTGACTCCATCAAGATCATCTCCTTGGCTGGATTGTGTGCTTATTCTTGAGGGTTGGGTAATGAATTTCTTGGAAATAAGCCAAGAGAGTGTTCACTACTTATCATCGGGGATGGTCCGGTTGTAAACCCATCCGCACATACAACTTCCAAAGGCTCCTTTGAGTCGGCACCTATAGCACTCCCCTTCTTAAGCTCTTTCTCTATCTCTCGCGCATCAAGTAAGGGGGTCTCATGTTCTCTCTTGGCCTCGGATTCCCCCAAGGGCTTTCCATTATCTTCATTCATCACCACTTGGGGTTTAGGACATTCCTTGGCAAAGTGTCCCAATTCTCGACATTTGAAACACATTTTTCTCTTTATGTATATCCCTGTTGTGACCTCTACAACTCCTTGATCATACAATGGATTAGTAAAAAAAGTATTACCCTGTTTTACCCTTTGATCTTCAATTTCGTGATCATACAAGGGGTTGATAAAAAAGGAGTCGCGCATTTTCTTGATACTGGAGGGCTTTATGTAAGACTTTTTGGTACCTCTCCTTTTTGGTTTCTCAACCACGCCTCCAAAGGTGCGGCAAGACACCACTTCAACTTTTTCTTGGCGACATGTGGGGAGATTGAAGTGTAGACTTTGTTCATGTTCCCTTGGCAAAAATTTCCTCATAATGTGCTTCTTTAATTTCTTCCAAGAGTCAATCATGGTCTTGCCACC
This sequence comes from Anisodus acutangulus, assembly GCA_029783415.1. Lineage (NCBI taxonomy): Eukaryota > Viridiplantae > Streptophyta > Magnoliopsida > Solanales > Solanaceae > Anisodus > Anisodus acutangulus. The sequence goes on from CM056508.1 coordinate 28,124,842, forward strand.
TCTTTTTTGATTGGTTCTTAGATTTTCGTACCAATCGGAAGCAAATGAATTAATCCTCTATTTGGCAACTTTGAAGAACTCATGATCGTCGTATTGCCGGTACGTGAAAAATCCCTCAATGGTGTTTAACCATTTAAGGAACTCTTTCGGGTTCATAGCTCAATCAAAAGTTGGGAGATCGCATTTTTTTCTCAAGATGGGTGTATGTTTCGCAAACATGTCACTAACGAGTTTTCAAAATTCTTCTTTGTTTGTAAGTGACATTTTTGTGTTGGCTATTGCCTCAAGGCATGGAATAGGAGCGCCTTGTTCTGATACCAATTTGATGTACGTATGGAGGGGTTAGTGAGGGTAAGTGGGGCTGATTTTGGCAGGTAACAAGTTGACGCGAAAATAAGACACAAAGTGGGGGTTCTCGGTTCTCGGCTATTGCCGGGCAGTGGGTATTTGGAGGCGGTTTCGGTTGGATTCAAGGGGAGTTGGGTCAGGGAGTTTTTTGGGTTATTTTGGACACCCAGAGGGTTGTGGTGGTGGTCTGACCTGGTGGTTGGATGGTGTAAAGATGGCGAAAACAAGCTGAAATAGTAAGTTCGCGGTAGGTGTTGTTTGGTGGACTGTTTGTGGTTGCCATGTTTGGACAGGGAGTTGTGGGTAGTTTCTGGACTTTTTCTTTGTTGTGTATATTTGTAAGGTACTGTGGGATATGATGGTTAAAGGAATGAGCTTTTTTGGACGAGGGATGGACACGGGATCCTAGGTGCAAACCCGAGTACAAACCAAGCACAATCGGTCGATAAGTTAAGGATAATGATAAGGGGTTTTTAATGCCCATGTCGACACCTTGATGTGGTGACCAATTTAACAAGGTCTAGTCCGAGGTTTCTAAGTGTAATGCTCGTGAACAAGACAGGTGAGGGTGGTCAGAAAACCATATGATAGACCCTTGGTTTGGGTTTGGTTGGACCACACAGTTCCAACGTCTACCTACGCCAAGGGGGTTCCTTAAGCTTAGGCTTAGTTAAGTCACAAAGTCTTAGCCAAACTTTACACCAAAGGGAAACCTTAGCTTGGGTTTAACTAGGTCACGCATTCCTAGCTTCAACTTACACTAAGGGGTTCAGCTCACACAAGAACCAAAGGTCCTCCCGGAGACTAACTAAGAACAACAACCCCGGGTTGAAACACTTAGAAATGAGTAAAACTCAACTTTTATATATCAAAAAACTCTACATTTTACAATGGCATAAGGCCTCTATTTGTAGTATAAAATGAACTATTCTAGAAGAAAACAAAAGGACACAAATTGCTTGGGAGTTTGGCCTAGTGTGAACAGATTTGGAGTGACTTGGAGACCAAGGTGTTTAGGCCACCTCTTCCTCATCTCTAGGCTGAGATTGAGGTTTCCCATGTAACCATATTCATGAATTTGTTAGCTCATAAATTCTTCCAACAACCTCATTTTCTTGAAATGTGTTGAAAGCTTCTATTCTTGGTATTTGTTTTGATGATCTTTTCGGCCAACACCTCTCCCCTTAGATGACTTGAAGTCTTCAATATGAACTTGTTAGTTCATAAAGTCTCTCCTTGAATCCCCCATATTCTAGATGTCCCTTGTCCTTTCCATCTTGTCCTCCAACTCACGGCCTAGTCATCCCTTTGGAAGATATTTTGGACTAGTCACTTTATTGGAAGTCTCTCGGCCTTGTTACCCTTTACATGGCTTATTAATTGTGTCCTAATGTAGTTATTACGTGGCATACTATGTACTAAGCTAATAGCTAATCTAGTGCGTAAAAGATAAGCTAAAATAAAAGCATGGTCTCGGCCAAGACCAAACAACAAGGCCGATAGTACAAAGCTTCTTAAATCTTTACGTCACAACTCCAACTCCATTCCATTTTCCATGTCATGTTAGGCATCTAAATGTAGAATGACGTTCCATTGTGGACACTCTTAGGTAGGCACTTCCCGACTCATGTTGGGATTTTAGGTTCGTGGACTAATTTACATCACTTTGTATTTGGAACCACCTTGATGCTGCCCTTTTTCAGAATGCACTGTACTAGACTAACCCATAGGCTATCTGCGATCGGGTAAACAAATCCAGCATCTAACCATTTGATAATCTCCTTTTACCACCTTTTGCATTGGTGGATTTAACCTTCTCTGATGTTCCACGCTTGGTACACTGTCCTCTTCAAGCTGGATCTTGTGCTCACAAATTCCAGAGGGAATCCCTCGAATATTAGCTATGGTCCAACCATTAGCTTGTCTGTACTTACGCAACACATCCAATACCCTTTTCACCTGCTCTTTACTCAATAATGCAGAAAGAATGACGGGTAAAGTGTGATTTAGCCCAAGAAACGCATACCTCAGGTAAGATGAAAATTGTTTTCGCTCCAACTTTAGTGGTTCAATAATGGACGGTTTTGTCGGAGGAGTTGCCCAATTCTCTAGATTGAGAGAAAGTGTCTTCGGTTGATAATTATATGAACCCAATCCTACTAATGAATTCACAGTCTCTACATACCCCTCCGAGACATTCTTCTTCAATCTTGAACTCGACAGCATCTTCAATCACATCCACTGAATCAATCACTGAAATACTCTCGTAATTACTTGGTGATTTCATCCCTTTCCTTGCTTGGAATGTAGTTTCTTCATCATTGACCTGAAACTTGATTTCGCTCTTCTTCAAGTCCATAAGTGCCCTTTCAGTAGCAAGGAAAGGTCTACCCAAAATAATCAGAACCTTTTTGTCAATAGCACAATCGAGGATCACAAAATCTGCTGAAAGAAGGAACTCACCAACACAAACAAGTACATCATCAATCATACACGAGGCCTCTTTATTGATCGGTCAGCCATTTGCAATCTCATACTAGTCGGCCTCGGCATACCTAACCCCGATTGTTTGTAGATAGCAAGCGGTATTAAGTTAATACTAGCCCCATTATCACAAAAGGATCTGGCGAAATCATGTTGACCGATGGTGCAAGGAATAGTGAAGGCCCCTGGATATTCCTTCTTTTGGACCTTGGTAGTGGAAATAACTGAACTAACACGGTGAGTCACCCTCACTGTATCATGTTTAATTGGCGCTTTCTTAGTAATCAATTCTTTCAAATACTTGTCAAACCATAGCATTCTTGGAAGGCATCTAAGAACGGAATATTCATTGCAAGTTGTTTCAACTGATCGTAGAACCTCTAACATTTTGCATCTTCAGTCTTCTTCATCAACTTTCGAGGGAAAGGAGGTGAAGATTTAAACAGTTGTGTCGATGGTCTAAGTGCCCTCGTCACCTTGCGTTTGCCATTTTCAGTGCTCACCTTTTGAGCCTTTGATTTCTTTGAAATACTGTCGACCTCACCAACAATCGGATCCTTACTAGGTACTTTCTCAACCGCAGTTGTCACCTCATGTAGTTCCTCTTATTCCTCTTCTATAGGCTTTAGCTCAACCTCTTTATTATCTTCACTTTGGAGTAGTTACCCACTCGAGTGGTGATGTCATGACAATCAACTAAGTCACCCGCACTGTTCTTCGAATTCTGAACTGTGTCGCCCGGGAGTTTACCTCTCTCCTTCGGATGTTGTTCTGTTGAATAATCTCTTATCTGTAATTCAAGCTTCTGGATAGAAGCATTATGAGAACGCACCACCTCGGTCAAACACTTTATTGATTTATCAGTTTTCTCGATCATACTCTCCAATCTGGAATTGCCCTAATCATTCGAAGGACCCTGTCTCTAATGATGTGAGTTAGACGATTGACCCTTTGATGGAATATAAGCATTGGAACTCTTATTTCTGAAGTTACCATTGTTATTATAGTTTCCTTTATTCAAACCACCATTGTCATTTTGCCCATACTGATTTCATTGCCCTTTTTGTTGTGTTTCCATTGATTCTGATTCTGATAACTGGAACCTTGATAATTTTGCTTCAAATAACCCCCTGGGAGTTATGAACATAATTAGCATCCTCATATTGCATATCTGGTCCCTCTGAATATTGACTATCTTATGTCACGAACCTTTTTAAGAATCATCGTGGTACCTACACTTCTCACCGATAGGTGAACCACACCTAATCTCAATTAACAAGATGTAATAAGAAACGCGGAAATGTAACAAAATACTTAATAGAACTTTTCAATAATAATACAAATACAAGGAACATAGTCTGAAAGTCATATGAAACCCCTAAGAGATCAAGTCAATAATATAAGAGGGTTATTGTCACAATAATCAGTCAAATGAAACAGAACAAGTCTAGAAGTCTAATACATGTCTCTCGAATCAAGATAAAAAGACAAGATAAAGATAGAGCATCCCAGGGTATGCCAGTAGTAGCATCCTCACCTTGAATGCCTGAATCAGACAGTTTGGACTCAGCCACGCGGTTCCGAGTTGGTAGATGGAATTGAATCTGCATCCAAAAAGAATTCAACAAGTGTAGTATAAGTACAAAACGTACACCCGTATGCATCATAGGCTGACAACAACGGAAGATACAAAAAAAGAGATAAATGCCGAGTTACAATCAAACAATCCTATACTAAACAATTTAATAATCTAATTAAGTCAAGTAGTTCAAGTAACAGTTCACTGAAACAACAACCACTTACTCACATAACCTCATTATTCAATATCAGTTTTCAAGTATTTATTAATCAACTCTATCCTCATTATGCAGTAAGCAATCAAGTCATCAATTATCAATTCAACACTTAATTCATCAACAGATAATCAATGCAATGAAGTATGTATGATATGAATGCATTCTATATGACGGGTATCTTTTATCTTCCAGTATACAGGCATTCAAATTCAATGAACCAAACACCCATGAGGGACCCATGAAGTCGATATACTCCATCTGAATTTCTCAACGGAGCCCAACTCCTGGCTGAATAACTATTGCAGGCGTGCAACTCTGTTCCCAGCATATCATTATCATCATCTCAATGTTGCCATAATCTCATGAAGCTCTTACCTTTCTAGTCTTTTGGACCCTCAGCAATTCCATAACACTCTCATATCAATATCATCAGAACCATGATTATATGAAAGCAAATTACAGTACAAGGTAAGGAATGGAGACAAGCCCACATAATGGCGACAAGCCCAAATAAACAGCAGTCGGAATCAGCTCGAGGCTGATTTCCGAAACCTGTCATCACAGTTCAACATCGGTACTCATTCAAACGTTCATCCCAACCGTTTGAATGGGACCCCAAAACATGCCCAATACCCCTCAACATTTATAACTAATTATGTACTTCTATCAGAGTCTAGTTAAAGTAAATCGTAGCCTACCTATGGGCTGAACATGAGTCTTGAACAATTAAATCTCTGCAATAGCCTTGTCATTCCGAAGCGCCTCGTGGTAATCAAAGTTTAACGCATATATACTATTCATTAATATAATATTTACACAACATACATGGACATAATCCTTAAATAAATCAAGACTTCCAAAATTAACCCCGGGTCCACATCATTAAGACTCAAACTTTATTAGTCAAAACCTTCAATATGCTAGGTAATCATACCCCTAAGTTAATTAGAAATTTATGCTCATTTGGACCATCAATTGAACAATATAAAAAGCCCCAATTTGCAACCCTATAATTTCCCTCAAATCCAAAAAGGTTTCTATAATCAAATTAAACTCCACAACATGATCATCTAACACATTCCAATACTAATTCACAATATTAAAATAAACTAATCAATAAAACACCCTAAATCAAATATCTAACTCTCTTAATCTCATGAGAAACTTATAACTCATCTTTCCCCAATTTATAATCACACTATATCACCATTAAAGGACTTATAATCATGAAATCAAATTACAAAGGATGGAAATCTTACCCCAAATAAAGAGTTCACTCTTAATCTTTAGAATTCTCCCATTTTGCTGCTCTAGGTTCGAGAAAAGCTATTTTGGAAAAAGTGACTCGACCTAGGAATATAATATGGTACCTGATCCAGCGATTCCGCCCCAGCGGAATCGACTATGCTGGCACAGTATCACTCCCACATAAATCGACCTCACTGAGGCGGTGTCACTTGACACCGCAGCGCAGCGCAGAAGCGAACCTGACACCGTCTAGGCATATACGCCCCTACGGGTTTCCACTCTGTCGAAGCAAAAACTTATCAATTACTCCCACGTCGCTTCTGTGAGCGAACCTCCACAGAGGAGGACGGGCAGGAGCAGACAACAGTGCCGCTGAGGCAGACACCAAATACTAGAAAATTAGAAACTAACTCAATCTTCCATCATACACTTGAAACACTCCTAATACCTCCCTAATACAACCACACATGCTCTTATAAACTCACTTGTGCCCTCAAATTTTCCATTTAATCAAGATAAGCCATACTTTTCTATAGAATCATTCGGAATAACCAAATATTACCAATAAGGACATAAATACATCTGATTGTCTCGAGAAGCGAACCAATGACTCGACTAAGTCACAAATGACTCTCTGAATCAACCGCAAGTGAAGGAACCTAGAAAGGAACCCATATACTCAAAATTCAACATTGAGTCAAACTATCCAACTCTAAGGTTTTAGTTTTGGATTTTTCATCCAAAACTCATAAAAATAAACCTCGAGATCCATGCCACCCATCATCATGCATCAGAAACCCCATATAGAGTCTACGGGAATGTTAAAATAGTTAATTAGAGGTCTTAGGCTAAAAGCAACCAGATGGGTCATTATATATTGTACTTGATACATCTCATTCGGTAGAGTCTGTATCTTATCAACTGCATTCACTTTCTTTGTGTCTTCCTCAGCAAACCTCTTGCTCAGCAGGATAATGTTGGTAGCCAGCTGAGCAATAGTCTAATCCTTCTTTTGGTTCTCCTTCACTATATTGTTCAACAAATGAGTACCTATGCTACTCCAACATTGTTGCCCGAATGCCATGCTTCATTATTCTTTGTCAACCGATTAAACAAATTTAGGATATCAATGAAGGACTTATCCATAAAACATCTGCCGGCTGCATTATTTGCTATTGATTGCATCATCGAATCCATGCATGTATAGAACTTCTCCATAAGAACATTTTTAATACCCATGATTAGAAGACTACATCAGATAAAGGTTGAACCTCTCCCAAGCCTCGTATATTTGTTCCCTCTGGATTTGTTTGAATTCAAAAAATTTATCTCAAAACTCATATTTCTTACTTGGAGGAAACCACTTCTTTATAAATACGTTCACGAGCTCAACCCAAGTATGAATAGAATTATTGGGAAACTTCTCAAACCAAGCCCTTGCTTCACCGGCCAATTAATACTTGAAAATCCACAGCCGGAGTGCATCTGGAGAGACCATATTTTGAGTATGTGTCTGGCATCCACCCAGAAAATTTCTCAAGTGTTGATGTGGGTCATCGTTGGTCGAGTTCCGGAAATAACCTTCAAACTTGGGCAATTGATAGAGAGAGTTATCAATCTGGAAGTTTGCACCCGCCGTAGGGGGAACAACAACATATGCATATTATACCTCCTGAAGAAGATCAGCGAATACATTTTCTCCTTCAACGTCAATTTCTGGTAGTGAAGGAACTGCATTGCCTCCGCTACACTATTACCTCCACGTCCTCCGTTTTTACCCGCCATATTACCTGGTTTACCAGAAAAAGCAAAGAAAGTGTGATGGAATAGAAAAAGACTTGAAGTAAAGTAAACACTCTTTAGTAATTTCAAACTGTATTCCTTGGCAACGGTGCCAAAATTTGATATGCTCAAATTACACCTATTAAATAGAGTAAAGCGGACATTGTCAAATATAGTTACCCAACTAGGTTGGGGTCGAATCACATAGGGAATAGGATGTGAAAAAATTACTATCGTAGTGTAGTACTTGACTTAAATCTTTATTCGTATTCCATTAAAGTTGTAAAAGTTGGTGTATTTCTAACAGTTATCTTGAATTGATTGTAAATATTATGATTAAGAAACCAATGTTGCATCATCGCTAGATTAGATGTTATGCTCTAGGTACTAGTGTGATATACTTCTAATGGATTGTTGTATTGTATGCACTTAATCTCGATGTGACTTTCTAATATTTCTCAATAGTTAGGAAGTATTTCTCTTTATGATTTTTTCAAATATAAAAGAGTGAAATGGAGAACGATTAATTATGCCAAGTGAACTCCTCTTATTACTAAGTGAGTTTATTAAATGAGAGATAAAGTCTCGAGTTATTGTTAATTATTTCTATTAAACCACACTCACTTTCCCAAGTAAAGCAGAATTTATGGCTTAAGCTAATGTTTGCAACCATTAACCAACGTGAACCAAAAAGAGATAATTAACTATTAACAACTCATTATTCATATATCAAGATTAAACACCCATTCGCATAACACCTTTCATTGGTTCACAACCTTAGTATAAAGTTTAGCTACGCATAATATTGATGATAACGGAAAGCAACAATTTGTTCATTGAAACTTACAATTGAATAAAGAAGATTAAAGATGGAATCTTGTTCTTGAAAGCTTCAAGATATATTAAGAAATCGCTCCTATCGAGACAAGTCTTAAAAATATGATAAAATACTTACAAAATCCTAAAGAATATTTATACAAGTCCAAAACGCAGAATTAAAATCTGACAAATCAGCCTCTGTCGCTAAATGTTCGGACCGTACAGTTAAGTATGGTCTGTATAAAATGATACGGTCATCTTCAATGGCCATTTTGTAAAAAATTTATAAATAAGTATGGCCCGTATATTTCTTGCTTCTCTTTGTCTTCAATCAAGTGGCCAGAATGTACGCCAAGTTTGTATGGTCTGTATAAATGGAATTTCCTTGTTCTTGCATTTTTTAATTGTTATTTACCTAAATCATAAACAAAATACATCAAAATTACACAAACTTACTTAAAATAAGAAAAATGTATAGTCAAAAGACATCAAATGTTCTGAAATTATACAACACTTCAATCAAAAATAAGTTCACGAATATAATGATAGACTACTTCAATGTGCTTTTTATTTTTGTGGTGGACTGGATTTGTTTCTATATGTATTGGACTAATATTGTCAACATATAACATAGTGGCGCCATCGACAGGGATATGAAGTTCTGCCTGCAGCTGACATATCCACACAACTTTAGAGCAAGTAACTGATATTGATCTATATTCTGCCTACATTGACAATTTTGCGATTCCTAGTTGTTCATTGCACTTTCATGAGACAAGTGATGATATGATTAACGTACACTATTCTGTTGCAGATTTGGAGAGTTTAGACATCCTACTCAATTTTCATTTGCATATATTTTGAGGCTTAGAGACGATGCTGAATGAAGAAGATACATCGATTAATTGTACTCTAAACATAGCACATGATCTTGAGGAGGGCGAAAAAATGATGTTGGTATGGATTCGCAACAAATTGGCTCAAGACTCAAACTGGATAAGAGATATACGGTCTTGTTATTGTCAAATAAATTAAACAACCAATGAGCTTACAATATCTGCAAGAGGGTCGTCATCATCATTTTTGTACTTCACATTAATCTCCATTGGTGTCTATGCTACCTTCTGATCACTAAGACATGCTCGTGTAACAAGATCTTCTGCATATTTCCTTTGGCTTATCATGATATCATTCTGTAAATATTCAACCTCCAAACCCAAAAACTATGTTAATATACCAAGGTCTTTCATTTTGAAGGTTGCATTAAGAAGATTCTTGAGTTATTTAATCGCATTCTCATCATTCCCAGTTATAATCATATCATCCACATAAAGTAACAAAATTATCATACAAGTATTGGAGTGTCGGATGAAAATGAGTAATCAGAAACTGACTAAGAAAAATCAGCATTAATATGGTAGATCGAAACTTCTCAACCCATGCACGTGGTACTTGTTTGAGACTGTAATGAGAATTTCAAAGAAGACATACCATGTCAGGTTGGCTTGGTTTTATCCTGGAGGAGGCTTCATCTATATAACTTCACGTAATTCACCATGCAAAAATGCATTTTACACATCCATTTGATGAAGTCGTCATCATTTGACAGATATAATAGTGAGCAAAGAACGACTTATTATCATATTTGCAACAAGGGCAAAAGTCTCCTCATAGTCCAATTCATATTTTTGTTTATATATTTGAGCTACTAGTGGAGCTTTATACCTCTCCAGCGTGCCATCAGACTTAATCTTCACTGAATAAATTCATTTACTCGCAACAAGAGAATCTTTAGCTGGTGTAAACACCAAATCTCAAGTATTATTCTCTTTTAAAGTTTAAAGCTCCTCTTCCATATCCTTTTTCCAGCATTCATGACTCGATGACTCTTGGTAAGTAGTTGGGACAAAAATAGAATTCAAAGAAGCAAATAAGCCATAAGTTCCGTCGTATCTACCTGGAGAGTATCTATATCGATTCAGGGCAGATGCTTTATGTTCAAAGTGACGAGGATCATGAATTGACAGAATTATTTGTTCATTTAGTACAGGGTCACCATCGGAATCAGTCTTGTTGTCAGATAAATGAGTGAAATAAGGGTGGGATGAATCATGTGAAGAAGTACTATTACCTGAATCATCCATTATAAATATATCAGATTGAACAGGATCATCACTAATGTCATTAGGGTCCTCGTTGGGAGCTGCGGGACTTTGTACCTTTTGATTCTCAAACTTATACAAAAAGGAGAGAGATTCATATTTTGTTGATGAGATTGTAGGGTAAGCAAATGAATGCTCAAATAAAATCACATGTCTAGAGACCCTTAATTGTCATCTAGAAGAATTATAATAAAGATAGCCCTTTTGAACATTATTATAACCCAGAAAATATGTACCTCACGGCTTTGGAACATAATTTATGACATTCATGTCTAGGTAAATGGATAAAATACACACAACCAAAACCTTTTAGATGGGAATAATCAGGGTGTTTATCAAAAAGAATAGAATATGGACTAGCATCTTTGTTGATTGTGGTTATGTGTCTGTTTATTAAATAGACAAAAGTTTAAATGTCTTCCACCCAAAATATGTTTTTTTGGTGAAAAGAAAGCATATTATTAATCACTATACAAGAAAACTATTACAGAACCCTATTCTATTTTTCGAGACTTTGGCATCCTTATTTTCTCAAAACAAATTAAAAAATTAAGTATAAGCCATCTAAGTATTATTGTATAACGTATCTATCCACAGCCTTCCATGCCTGCACTCCTTCTGTCTTCTCTTGCATTTTACCCTTATAACCACCTCTTGTTGTATACCCTCACAAAAAATTCTTGGCAATGCAACACTCTGCTTCCACACTACTTCATTTCTTGACCACCATATCCTGTAAATCAGTGCAACTAACACAGCTATGATGAACCCTCGACAGTTCTTGGCATTCAAGTTTCTTGTCAACCTACTCCAAAGTCCATGGACTTTTCTGTTCTGAATTCTCAGCCCAGCCATTGTATAATATAATAAAGATAGTGTAACGAGACATCCGATTATTTTTAGCTAAAGACCCTTATTTGACTAAATTACCTTTCCCGCAGACTTTATGTGGGGTTTGTTATGTGCGGTTATGGGTGGCATAGTACCCGAGGTCTATTTATATAAGTTTCGGATAAAAAATCAAAATTTAGAATCTTAGAGTTGGATAGTTTGACTCAAGGTTGACTTTTGAGTATATGGGTTCATTTCGGGGGTTCATCTCTTCTGGTAGTTCCAAAGGATCATTTATGACTTAGTCATGTCATTAGTTCTCTTCTCGAGACAATCAGATGTATTTTGCAGTACTAATTGTGAAATTTGGATATTTGATTATTTTGAGCGATTCTTTAGAATAGTATGTCTTAGCTTGGTCATATGAGAAATATGATAGCGTGATCAAGTTTGTAGCACTGTTTATCTTAGGGTAGCATACTTTCTTTGTGTCCGAAGGGTCTCGGAAGTGTTTTGGGTGTTTGGTGGAAGACTAAGTTAGTTTCCTATGATCTGGTGTCTGGTTTCCACATTAGTGGCACTATTGTTCGCTTTTGTGTGTCTGTCTCGGCGGGAGGTTGGCTCACAAAAGAAGGGTTTGGATAATTGCTAAGTTTTTGCCTTGGCAGATGGGATTACCGCAGGGGCGGGTGCGCCTCTGCGGATTCGGGATCATATCTGTGTTAAGCCAAGGTGTCAAGTGACACCGCTAGGGAAAAATCGCTGGATCAGGCGGTATATTAAATTGCTAGGTCAAGTCTCATTTCCAAAAATAGTCATTCTCGAACCTAGAGCTGCAAGAGGGGAAAATTCTGAAGATTTAAGAGTGAACTCTTCATTTGGATAATATTTCCATCCTTTGTGATTTAATTTCATGATTCTAAGTCCTTTAATGGTGATTAAATATGCATGTGAAATGGGGAAAATGAATTATGACTTCCATTTGAGATTAAGAGAGTTAAATCATTGATTTAAGGGTGGTATATGGATTCGATTGATTTAATATTTTGAATTAGTGATGGAAATTGGTAGATAATCATGTTGTAGAATTTAATTTAAGTATAGAAACCCATTTGATTTGGGGGGAAACCTAAGGTTTGTAAATTGGGGATTTTCCTAAATTATGCAATTGAAGGTCCAATTGAGCTTAGGTTTCTAATTAACTCAAGGATATGATTATCTAGTATGTCTTTATGTTTTTTGGGTAATAAAGTTTAGATTTTGGTACCGTAGGCCCAGGGTTGGTTTTGAAAGTCTTGTTATGTTTACGGACTACATCCTTGTATTATGTGTTAGCTTTATTTTTACAAATAGTATGTACATATTAGACTACGATAACTGTGAGGAACTCCAGAAGGGCAAGTCTTGCGTGGAGGATCGACCGTTCGTGGCTCCTGCTCGACCTAGAGGTAGGGTACAGTTTATTTTCATTAGACTCTAATAGAAGTACGTAATTAGATATAAATATTGAGGGGTATTGGGCATGTTTGGGGGTCCCATTAAAATGGGTGTGATGAACGTTTGAAATGGTACTGGTGTTGAACTGTGATGATGGGTTTGGGGAATTAGCCTCGAGCGGATTCCGATTGCTGATTGATTGGGCTTGTCGTCATATTTGCTATTGTTGTACTTATTCATCATACATGATTTGATATGATATCTTGATTGTACTTGGAATGTATGTTATTAAACTCTTGAAAGCATGTAATAATCATCTCTATACTTGGTTGCATCTCATTAGATCATGATTTATTACCTAGTGTTGTCATTTGCATTCATATACTCATGGTTCTGATGATATTGATATGACAGTGGTATGGAAATATTGTGGGTCCAAGAGACTGAGAAGGTGAGAATACTTATGAGATTTTGGCTATATTTATCAATGATGATACTACAGCCACAGAGATGAGATCCGATGGGAAATTTTGGATGATGATGACACGCAGGGAATGGAGTTGCACGCTTGTAATAATTATTATTCAGCCAAGATCTGGGCTCCGATGGAAATTATAGAGGAGTATATGGACATCGCGAGTCCCCCATAGGTTTGCATTTCATAAAAAAAACTTGAACGCCTATATACTGGAGATGAAAGGTACTTGCCATATGCATTGCATTCATATCATTCACATTATTCATATATTCATTCATACGGGATCACTTGTTGTTTAGAACGTGATATGAATTGGTTATTGGAACTTGGGTGATATCCTGATTAATTGAATTTGGATGATTGGAATGATTATATTGGACTGGATTGGTTATTAAGATTGGTTTGTTCTATGTGCAATGAGTTGAGTGGATACACCTTTATGAGTTTGAGTACACGTTGTGGAACTATATTATGGTTAGTGGATTTTACTGACGGGACTGTCTTGTTGATAATAGAAAATTGTGCATGTTTGTATTGCTTGATGATTATAACGTCATTTGATAAAGAGAGTAGTGAAGAATTAGTCGAGGGGTTGTAATAAAATGAATGTATGTTATACATGTGTATATCCCCTTCTTAATTAAGGATAAACGGCATAAACCTCCGCTTAAAGTATAATTAGAACATTAAAAGAACAAATATATGTCCTGCCCTTACTTATGTAAACTTGTAAACAAGCCTTGGGGTTAGAGAGAATAAAAAGCTAGTATTTTTATGATTAGGCTAATCGTGAGACCTTTGAGAAGGATTGTGATATGATGTGTGTACTAGGGTCAACCTGTTTTAATTGATTATTTGATGACTCTAGTAGGTGGTGACAGCATAAATATGACTCAGACAGAGTATACTGATCAGTGGATAATTAGTGTAGGATCATTATGTGTATTATGAACTGACTTGTACTTGACTGTGGTTGATCTCTTACGTGCATAAAGTTAATTGTTAATTCAATGAACTACTAGGTGTATAATATGCTTTAGAAGAGCTGAATTGGTAAGCTGATGACTTGATTGATTTATGGATAAATGAGGATTTAAAATTGATCGCTAGGTACTTGAACACTGCTATTGAACCTTTTGTAGTTGGATAACTTTTATGAATATGAGGTCATATGTGATATAAGTGGATTGTTGATTTTTTTGGACTTGTACATGAACTACGTCACTTATCTGGATTATGGAACTCTCTAGTATAGGATTTACTTTATGCCAACTCGATATCTATCTCTTTTTGTGTATCTTCCGTCGTTGTCGTCTATGATGCCTACGGGGGTACGTTTTGTACTCATGCTACACTTGTTGCATTCGTTTTGGATGCAGCTACAACTCTTCTACTAGTTCTGGACCTCGAGTTTGAGTTTGAGCCGGTTGATTATTAGTATTCAGGGTGAGGATGCTACCTTCTAGCATACTCTTTGATGCTCTTATCTCTTTCATGTCTTTTATTTATCCGAGAGACATGTACCAACATTTAGACTATGTTGTTTAGGCATTTGGTATTAGAGCTATAGGTTAAACGGTCTTAAATACAAGAGTAATGTCTAGTGGAGTCTTGTGGTGTCATGTCCTAAATCGGGGAACGTGCTGACACTTACCTATTTCCTACCTGGTAGGCGAACACATCCCTTAATCACATCTCAATCAAAAATAAAGTATAACCCAACCATCAAATATACATAATAAGTCTGGGATAAATAAGGAAGTAGTGCATAAGTAATTTAACAATCCCAAGAAATCTGGTCTAAGGCCGTACAAGAGCCATTACTACATAACTACAAGTTTAATACTAATACATAGTTTGCAAAGTAAAATACTGTCTCAGAATAGCAAAATAAGACAAGTAGATAAGAGATACATCTGGGCTATCAGCAAAGCCTTGGGAATCAGTCACAAGGAGAGGAAGTGGACATTATCACGTACTTTGCACTCATAAAACAATGCAGCAAGGTAGTATCAGTACAAACACTATGTACCATTAAGTATCATAGGCCGACAACAGTTATATAACATATATAAAGTAAGAGACCGAAAGATAGACATGCTCACAATTAGATATAAACATTACACAGTCCAATAATAGCATCACAACTACAAATACCAAGTCCCAATCCAATAAGTATGAATAGGTGAATATGAATTCATATGCAATGTAGTTATACACACACGCTCCAGGCGAAATACCTCCATGCCTCGATAGTTATGACCCATGGGGGACCCATGAAGTCCATGTACCTACTGCGGTGTATAACCTGATCATATATATATTGTAGAACGTGCAACCCAGTCTAATGAATATATATATGTTTTAGCGCGCAACCTATCCAAATGTATGATCATGAATGTATGAGTGATATGAATGTCAATGAGAATATGTCAAGTCAATCATACCACGCATGGATACATAACATCATGTTAAGAATGAATCAATCCTTTCTCTATACATCATCAAGTCTAGTATCATACACGTGGGGACGAACCACTAGATCAAATAAGGCAACAACCACAATCAAGCAACAATACCAACCTAAGTATTTCATCCCAACATCATACCTGAAGGCATAACATGCTTTCTCCAACAATCACTAACTCTGCATATGCTTCCCTAACTGAAGTCTAACCATAAGGTAAGTTATAACCTACCTAGTAACCGAGTTGGAGCCACGAACAATCACATTTTGCCTTGCCTTTTTGGAGAGCCTTCAAGTACTCAAATTCTATCTATAAACGAATTCTAAATTAGAAATAAGAAGAACAATACTCATATTGCTATCCTATCCTTTGAATCAAAACCAACAATGGAAAAATGGGAAAATGAGCCCACATGGGTAAAACAGGTAATTGAAAGTGAAATTGGTAATCCAACATTCTAGAAGTCTAATTCTACTATTCAATTGCTAAATAAATTCAATAATAGGTCAATTCCACTATTCAAGTAAAAAAAACCCAATTTGGTATAAACTCTAACTTTTGAATTTTAATTCATCAACCTAAATGGAAGATTCAAGCCTATTGATTACTAAATCATCAAAATACATACTTAGATTATTCAATCCACCAACAATTCTCATTTAGAAGGGACTAAACTCAAATAGTGAAATATACATCAAAACCCATCATCTTTCTTAAGTTCTATAAGATTTTTAGCATGGATTCAAGTTTCAGAAAGGTAAAGGGTTGAATTCTAGGTAAGGGAACTTACTCACAAGATAAATCAGCCAAGAACTCCTTCAATTCACCTCCAAGATTCTTAGGAATGATAAATGAAGTGATAGGAAATGAAGGGTTTTAACTAGTGCATTAAATAGAATCTGGTCCCCGATTTCCACTGCAGTAGTCACTGGTCCGCTGCAATGGGTCTGCGCTAGTGATCCACTGCTCGCTACCATGAGTCCACCATAGCAGATCCCTGTCCGCTGTGGTGACTTAGTCATAACTCCCCACAACTCGTCATAACGAATTCGGCCATGTTGTGGCCGGTTTGCTACAGCGCCTCTGATGCAACGGAAAACACCAAACACCAGAAAATTGGTGGTTTTCCATAAACTCAACCCCAAAATCTGACAATCACCTGAGACCTTCCAGACACAAACCAGACATGCATTCACATAAAAACACATTACATATGCACTCATAGTCTAGAAATTCCTAACTGATGTCTATTTGACCGGGTCAACACCCAAAGGCCAAAGACTAACTTTTCAACAAATCACCAAAAATGCTCTGTAGTGCCTCGGTAATTAAAGTAAATATCCAACCAAGTGTCAATCAACCATCCGGACCTCTCAGAATCGATGGATTTTCAAAAAAGTTTTGTTTACCTAAAATTCAACTATTGGTAAAAAATTATCTACTTTAAGGCTCTATTTCACAAAAGTCGTAAAACTATTGCTCAATCACCTTGGGAACTATAGCACCCATCTGAATAGGTCAATGTCGTACTAATAGGGCTTGGGAAAAGGTCACCAGGGTAAATAGGTCAAAAGTGCAATAATGACCAAATGGGTCATTACATCCAGATCGGTGTGGACTTATATTCAAAAGGCTATGGGATATTTAGGAAACTCCACTTTCATCATTCCTTTCATGCTAATATGAATCAAATTGACATTTGAAACTTCCTCTTCCTATTCTATCACTGATGGTGGTAACACATTTTTAAATTCGTACGTGAGTGGTTTGATATGGCGTCACATAGTAGGGAATGAGGTATGTTACCATGATACGGATGTGTGACCAATTTATATCTTCAGATATGTTTGAAAGTGTTATTGATTGGGGTTATGTTTGGAGACCTCTCAGTTCGGTGATATCTTGGAGAAGTGCAAATGAGAATACCGAGGCGCAAGAAAAGGTAATTAGATGGATCAATATCCATTGTATGAAGGGAAAATTTTATATATGGTGTTCTTGTTAGGATAATTTGCAAGATGTATGAGGGTGGATGTTGTATAAGTTATGAAAGACTAAGTTTGTCTTTGACTTGACAGAATTATGGTAGCAGAGTAAGAACTAGTGGTTGTGGTTGCTTCAAGGAATGACTATCTTTTCTGGGCTAGGAGGCGAGGTTACTTATGATGAGTGAAGCTTATGGAAATAGACTGTCGCGTTTTAAGAGTGTGTTCATAGGGTCACTTAGAGTTTCAAAGTTAGTGGTAAAAAATGATTGTTGAAACCAAGAGATTGTTGATTTGTGAGTTATTTCACAACTGTTTAATATAGAGTAAGTGTAAGAGGGTGTATATGAGTTGGTACATTGGACTACATTATAGGCTAATGGGAGCTAGTGATCGAATAATACTAATAATGTTAGCGTTGAATAAGGGTGAAATTTTAGGTAAGGGATTATTGGGTATTGCATGTAGTTCTTGGATAAGATTCGTGGGCATGGTATGCACAGGTTAATACATGAGAATGTTCTATAATTACTGGTAAAGACTATGGAGTTAGCAGAAGGGCAAGGAAATTTCACGGTTAGTTGGATATGTGCTAGTTCTGTAATAAGGTAAAGGTTGGTTCTTTGCAGGAAAGCATCATATAAAGACTCTCGAATAAGGTACTGGTCAATGGGGATGTCTACGATAACAGATTGATGACAGTTTGATCTAATTCTAGTTGTGAAAAGCTTTGGGTATCGATGATTGGGTTAGTAACTTATGAACCAATATAGAAGAAGGATTAATTGGGGTAGAGATTTTTGGCAAGGGTACTTCCATGAAACTATATGATAAGGTTAGCAAGAGTGTATGTTCGGTAATTAAGGATCAACTCTATGATTATGAACAAGTTCATTGATGGTTTGGGTTATTGCTTGGGTACTAAAGAATTGTTGGTCAGAGTAACCAGAGTGGGTCAATACCTTGTCTAGTCAAGAAATTTTATAAAAAGGATAAGTACATGGAATGTGTCATATTTGGGAGGAGCTTCCAGTTTTAAGGTTCGAGTGAGGCAGGGGAAACTCTCTTATTAAATTCTTAGTGTACTATATACAGGACCGATTCAGTTATTGTAAGACCTGTGAGACTGCAGTACCCTCTGGAATAGGTTTGAGTAGTGATTGGTCGTTAGTGGTGAGTGTGATTAAATGAAAGGTGGAGAATTAAGAATTTCGATAAATGCATAGTTGATCTAATTGGGAATGAGTAAGGTGCTTCTTCAAAATAGAGGAAGATTTGATGTGTTTAGAGTTCATGGGGTTCTATCATAATTGCGTATCAAGTGTAAATTGAGAAACATGAAGATTACAATCATAAGGTATAGTACTTTTGTACTAAGTGAATGACTTGGATAGAATCCAGCCTTTTGAGTCATGGGTAATGGTACATATTTGTTTATTCATGAGAAAAGGGATTTGAGAGGTCACCTCATGTTATAGAAAGCCTATCCATTAAGTTTGGAATCAGTCAGATGACTAAAAATGATTTAGAAATTCAAACACCTATTTTTTTGTTAGCATTGTTCAATAAGGGTCGGGTGACCCATGTTTACATTTCTAGGAAGACTTATGGCATTCTAGTAAACCACCAATAAGGGTTTGATAGATTATAATTTGAAATGGAGGTATGATAGTGTTATCAATTCTCATTGAAGTTTGCAAGTGGGATTGACGGTATTTCTCAGGTAACAATGATTCAGACAATTCTAGTACTTTACATGGGTACTTGTTATGTACTGAAGAGATACAAATAGTTATGTGAACTCTTAAAGTGAACAGTGATTTTCGACAGATTTTGCTCAGCAAGGTAATCAGTAGGTATGTTTATTGGTATGGTAATTCAAGGATTCAAGAAGAACTGGGCAATCGGTTTTGACGAAGTGATTTCGACTTTGGGGAACCGAACTAACAAGAATGGAATATGCACAATCGATGTTGGATTTGATCAATTTTTGAATGGAATTACTTAGAGTGTTCTCATATAAAGCAGGGATTCTATTTTGGCAAAAAGAAGTCGTGATGTGGATTTATGGCATGTGTATATATGTTTCTAAGGAATCATGGTGCGAAGGACAGCACCGATGGTTGGAAAGAAAGACTAGTAGAACCACACTATGTTATCGATACAGGTTCGGCGATGGTTGTGGCTACAACTAAAGAATTGTGGTGATTATTATGATAATTATGGATTCAATCGAATGCGTATGAAGGTATAGTTATGATAATATCAGGTAATTTGAGCAAGGTCAGTGCTTACATTCGAGGATCAACTGTGAAAGAAATTTTGGGTATGATGGAATGGAAAGTTGGGTTGGAGTGTAGTTAAAGGTAGTCTTAACAGACATAGTGAACAAGTGGTACTTCATGTATATTTCATGCATGTTGAGACTTCTTGAGGTTATGGCGGGATTCCATGGTTATTCGTTAGTTTCATACTTCATTTCCCTTTATTTGAGGATGAACTTTTATTTAATTGGTATCTGATGTAATGACTAATTCGGTCATTTTTAGCTAAATACTCTTATTTGACTAAATTACCCTTTCTATAGACACTATGTGGGGTTTGTGATGTGTGAGAATGGGTTGTACGGATCCCGAGGTCCATTTATGTGAGCTTCAGAATAAAAACCTAAATTTAGAATCTTAGAGTTGGATAGTTTGACTCAAGGTTAACTTTTGAGTATATGGGTTCATTTCAGGGTTTCATCTCTTCTGGTAGTTCTGGAGGTCATTTATGACTTAGTCGAGTCATTGGTTTTCTTCCCAGACAATCAGATGTATTTTGTGGTACCAATTGTGAAATTTGGATATTTGGTTATTTTGAGCGATTCTTTAGAAAAGTATGTCTCAGCTCGGTCATATGAGAAATATAAGGGTGTGAGGGAGTTTATAGCACTATTTACCTTGGGGTAGCATATCTGGTTTGTGTTCGAGGGGTCTCAGGAGCATTTTGGGTGTTTGGTGGAAGATTTAGTTTGTTTCCTATGATCTGGTGTCTGGTGTTGCCTCGGCGGCACTGCTATTTGCTCATGTATGTCTGCCTCGGCGGGAGGTTAACTTGCAAAAGCAGGGTTTGGGTATTGTTGAGTTTCCTCCTTGGCGGATAGGACTTCCGTAGGGACGAGTGAGCTTCTACGAATTCGGGGTCGCTTCTGCGCTGAGGTGAGGTGTCAAGTGACACAGCCTCAGCGAGGACAATTTACACGGGAGAGAGACCGCACCAGCAGAGACGATTCTACTGGAGTGAAATCGCTGGATCAGGTGCTATATTAAATTCCTAGGTCTAATCTCATTTTCCAAAATAGTCATTCTCGAACCTAGAGCCGCAAGAGGAGGAAATTCTAAAGATTTAAGAGTGAACTCCTCATTTGGGTAAGATTTACATCTTTGTGATTTAATTTCATGATTCTAAGTCCTTTAATGGTGATTAATTATGCATGTGAAATGGGGGAAATGAATTATGACTTCCATTAGAGATTAAGAGAGTTAAATCATTGATTTAGGAGTGCTTTATGGATTACATTATTTTAATATTATCAATTAGTGATTGAAATTGGTAGATAATCATGTTATAGAGTTTAATTTGAGTATAGAAACCAAACCTAGGGTTTGTAATATGAGGCTTTTCCTAAATTATGCAATTGAAGGTCCAATTGAGCTTAGGTTTATAATTAACTTAAGGATATGATTATCTAGTATTTGTTTATGCTTTTTGGGTAATAATGTTCGGATTTCGATATCGTGGGCCCAGGGTTGGTTTTGGAAGTCTTGTTATGTTTAAGGACTACGTTCTTTTATTACGTGTTAGCATTATTTTAATGAAAAGTATGTACATGTTAGATTATGACTACTATGAGGCACTCCGAAAGGGCAAGGCTTACATGAAGAGTCGATCGTTTGTGGCTCCTCCTCGGCTCAGAGGTAGGCTATGATTTACTTTCACTAGACTCCGATAGAAGTACGTAATTAGTTATACATGTTGAGGGGTATTGGGCATGTTTGGGTGTCCTATTAAAATAGGTGTGATGAATGTTTGAATGGGTACCAGTGTTGAACTGTGATGATAGGTTTGCGGAATCAGCCTCGAGTTGATTCCAACTGCTGATTGATTGGGTTTGTCGCCATTATGTGGGCTTGGCATCATATTTTCTATTGTTGTGCTTATTCATCACACAAGATTTGATTTGATATTTGCTATTGTTGTCTTTATTCATTACACATGATTTGATTTGATATTTCCTATTGTTGTGCTTATTCATCACACTTGATGATTGATAACGTTATTTGATAAAGAATGTAGTGAAGAATTAGTCGAGGGGTTGTAATTAAATGATTGTATGTTATGCATGCGTAGATCCCCTTCTTAATCAAGGATAAATGGCGTATACCTCTACTTAAAGTGTAATGAGAACATTAAAAGAACAAATATGTGTCTTGCCCTTACTTATGTAAGCTTGTAAACAAGCCCAGGGGTCAGAGAGAATAAAAATCTAGTATAATTATGATTAGGCTAAGCGTGAGACCTTTGAGAAAGATTGTGATATGATGTGTGTACTAGGTTCAACCTATTTTAATTGATTATTTGAAGACTCTGATAGGTGGTGATAGCATGAACATAACTTAGATAGAGTATATTGATCGGTGGGTAATAAGTGTAGGATCCTTGTGTTTATTATGAATTGAATTGTACTTGATTGTGGTTGATCTCTTACGTACATAAAGTGGATTGTTGATTCAGTGAACTACTATGTGGATAATTTGACTTAGAAGAGTTGAATTGGTAAGTTGATGACTTGATTGATTTCTGGATAAATGAGGATTTAGAATTTATTGCTAAGTACTTTAACACTGCTATTGAACCTTTTGTAGTTGGATAACTTTTATGACTATGAGGCCATATGTGATATAAGTGAATTGTTGATTTTAGTGGACTTGTACATGAACTACGTCACTTATCTGGATTATGGAACTATCTAGTATAGGATTTACTTTATGTCAACTCGATATCTATCTCTTTTTGTGTATCTTCCGTCGTTGTCAGCTATGATGCCTACGGGGGTACGTTTTGTACTCATGCTACACTTGTTGCATTCGTTTTGGATGCAGATACAACTCTTCTACTAGTTCTGGACCTCGAGTTTGAGTTTGAGCCGGTTGATTATCAGTATTCAGGGTGAGGACGCTACCTTCTAGCATACTCTTTGATGCTCTTATCTCTTTCCTGTCTTTTATTTATCCGAGAGACATGTACCAACATTTAGACTATGTTGTTTAGGCATTTGGCCTATGTTAACTTGTATTCAGACTTTGTATTCAGTTTAGAGGTCTTGTATTGTTGACCTGATCATTTGGGGGTTGTATTGGATTTCCAGACTTATATTCTGCATTTCATATTATGATCGACGGTTTATTTAAATGTTTTGTAATAATTCCATTTTTCACTCTTATATCATGTTAAATGATTTTGGAGTGATTCATCTACCGGTGGGAAGTGTAGGTTCCATCACGACCCACTCCTAAAAGGGAGTTGTGATAGACAGGTTTTGGAAAATTGACAATAAAAAAAGAGATGCCATATATCCTCCTTACTTGCCCACACAGTGCATAATTATCTTCCTGAATGATGACTATCATTTTCAACTTATTCCTTGTTAGTATTGTTTGATGAGCTACTAACCACCCTATAAAGCAGTGCTTAAAAGTGATAAGTTGATTCCATACCCACCTACTCCCTTGCCATACTCTCATATCACATTTCCTCTATTGATATCCACTCTGAATAGTATACTTTCTCCCAAGTTTCAGCCATCTTCTCCCACATAGCCTGTTTTATATCTATCCTTAATGTTGTATATCTTTTTCCAATACCAACAGCAGCCAGCAAGGGGAGAATATGTCCACCAATTTGTGTCCTTTATGTACACATTATTCACCCATTTAACCTACAGGTTGTCTGCTTTTTGAGCCACATTCCATACATATTTAACATTTGCAGCTTCATTCCACACAATGCTATCCAGCACCCCCAAACCACCCATCTTCTTTGGCCTACAAACCAAGTCCCAAGCCATCAGTGGTGTCTTCTTGGTAACCTCTTTACCATCCCATAAAAATTTCCTAGAAATATCAATGAGTCTCTTCTTAACTTTTTTGGCATGATAAAGATGGAAGACCAGTATACATGTAAATGTTGAAGGACAAAGATGATGAGTTGAACTTGCCTGCATATGACAGGTTCCTTGAGCTCCAGTTCTTACCCTTTCCCCCTTTTTGTCAATAAGTACTTCACAATCAAAATATGTAATCTTTTTTGCTGCTACAAGCACCCCTAGATACCTGAAAGGCAAGATCCCTCTTTTATTGTAACGCCCTTGGCCTGGGCGAAACATGGCACTCGGTGCCTGACTGCATGTAACCGAGCGAATCACATGACTTACTGAATCAACATATGCATCAAAATCATGCAATAGTAATGATTTAAAACATGAAAATGTGATACTGACAAAATAGTCTAAAATAATATAATTTTGCAGAATAATCTAAAATAATATAATTTTGCAGAATAATCTCAAAAACATAATAAGTTTGAATACCAATATTGACATGACGTACATACTAGTCTATGAAATCTCTAAACATGAGTCTGACTGCGAAACTGTTTTACCAGGACAAGGCCAGGGGCATACCTTTACTATAAATCATGACATGTAAATACCTAAACTGACACCCCGAATAAAATGGGGCTCACCAATAGCTGATACAGGTGAAGTCATAATGTGCAGATCCGCCATGCTGAAACTCAGTACCTGAAGTGCAGGCCTCTGGCAAAGGGACGTTAGTATATTTGAATTGTATTGTATGTAAAGCAACTGAAAGAATAAGCAGGCACATGATACACTAGGAACATGAAACTGAAACTGAACATGAATGTAATAACATGTGTAAAATCTGTAAATTGTATATTTGTATATCTTTGGGGAGAGCATTAGTATAATCGACGACATGAAATCACCATGTGGGTACATGGAGTATGGTACTTGGACCAACCAGTAGAGCGCCCTCATACCTTTCTAGGGTATGAGACATGAACATGACATGAAAGGATCCGATTAATAATCTGAAGATATCATCCTCTAGGCAGAGAGACCCTTATCCTACGTTGGCATATGTAGTTTCAAGCTGTAAGAGCCTTCTCGGTAATCTATGCAACTCCTAAAACAAGTACTTGAAAATAATTGGCTTATAAGCCCATAAATTTCATGAAAATAACTTGTAAAACATGGTTTGCAATTATAGTTTACCATGTGAAAATATATATCAATAACTTCCATAAATCATAAAAAGCATATGTAATTTCATGGAAACTGAGTAATAGTAATTATAACTTGTCATTAAGAATTCATGGGATTCAAAGCATGCGTTCATGAATTACAGACAGGTTCATACAATCATAATAACCTATCATGAAATTTAATTGATGACTTGTAGCATAGACATGATGTACAATAATATTACATGTATTAGGGTAATCATGATAATGGAATAAAATCCTAAACTTATGAAAAATTCCTACTTCATGGAAGAATGTGGCGTGGGGAAGAACATGGATATTCTCACACGTGAATAAAACTCTACATACCTTGTTCGCTCCAACACATGTATTAAAAATCTGAACGTTAGAGTAGAAACCCAAAGCTTGAACCTTGGAACCTTGAGATAGGTTTATCTTGAAAATCCTAGGTTAGAAATAATAATTTCACTTAGAAATTGAATATGCTTGATTAGAATCGTGTAAAATTACATGAAAAGGACTTACGATCCGTCGAATTTTCTACGGTAAGGGTGTTGACTGTATAATTTGTACGGCCCGTATAAATGGGCCTTCACCCAATAGCAACTTTCCAATGACTTCCAAAACTGAGGGGAAATGTTAGAGTAAAAAACGATAGGTCGTATAACATATACGGTCCATAGAAATTGTTGCTCATCGTCAAATTCAAGAACAACATTTACGGTTCAGTTTGACGGTCCATAAAACTTTTACGGTCCATCTTTCTCTAGCGTAATTCTGAGATTGCAGAACTGAAAACAGATTTTCAACTCCAACTCCACATCTTAAATTCCCAAACTTTTAAATTATGTACATGGCTTAGTTTAGAGGTACGATGTGTTATATTTATACCCTGTTACAATGCATATATCTTCCAAGAAGTTAGCATCCATATTCGCACTGAAAATATTTGATTTTCCTGCATTAGCTTGTAATCCATAAGTGTTAGAGAAAGTTTGCAGGACCCTCAGAAGCAGCATCATAGACTAGTAATTGCCATTGCAGAAGAGTAACATATCATCTGCAAGGAACATATGGTTCAACCTAATGCTTCTAGACTTGGTGTGGAACTCAAATCCTGGCATCTCCCCATCTCTCATTAGTATTCTTTTAAGATATTCCATACAGATGACAAAAAATAAGGGGGAAATAGGATCCCCTTGTCCAAGTCATTTTCTCCCTTCGAGATTTCCATGTACCCCTCCATTCAGTGCAATATTATAGCTAGTAGTTGAAACACACTACATTACCCACCAAAATCTTTATATAGGAAATTTCAGTGCTTCCAGCATCTCTTGCACAAACTCTCACTCCACAGAATCATATGCCTTCCTAAGATCAATCTTAAGAAGGCAACTATGAGTTGAGTTCTATCTCCTATATAATCTCATCAAATCTTGACATATGAGGATATTTTGAACTATGGTTCTCCCTTTCACAAATGCACTTTGGTTTTCAGATATGATTGTAGGTAGGATAGGTTTTGTCCCGTTACATATCACCCTAGAAACGACCTTATAAACTATGTTGCAACATGCAATAGGTCTAAAATCACCCACCCCTTCCACATGCTTAGACTTAGGGATAACTGTAATGAGGGAAGAATTCAGGGCTTTCAGCATTATACATGCTCTGAAGAAATCCTGAACTATTGATGTGACATCTCCGGCCACTACATCTCAAATGTCTTTGTAGAACTGACAGTTGTACACATCAGGTCCAGGTGCTTTATCACCATGTATTGCCAATAATGCGTTCTTGATCTCCTCATCAGTTATAGAAAGCACAAGTTGATAACATTGCTCCTATTGCACTACAAGGCTCTGTCTTACCAGATCAGCACACACCCTATCTCTATCTTCCTTCTATGATCCAAACAACTTAGTGTAGAACTCCACAGAATCTTGTACAACACCATTAGCCTCAGTATGCATATGATCTTGGATATCTTTTATTGTGAACACTCTATTGGTATTCCTCCTTGCCTTTAGAGCAACATGAAAGAATTTTGTATTTTGATCACCTTCAGCTATCCAGTTCACCTTACTTTTTAACCTCAGGTATTGATCCCTAGATTTGTTCCACTTCAAACATTCTTGCTCCAACCTCTTATCTTCATTCATTAAGACACTGTCTACAGGGTTAGTCTGCATTTAGACTTGGCATGCATTAAGACTTTGCAGGCACTGTTCATCTATCTTTTCCACTTCACTAAACTTGGTTTTATTCAGCCTTCTCAGACATCTTTGAGGTTATGCATTTTACCCACTAATTCAAACATCTTTATGCCCATTTTATTTGTGTTCCACCCCTCCTTCACTCTCTGGTTATATTCCGGATCCATGATCCACATATTAAAATATTTGAATACATACTTATGTTGCTCTCCTCCATCCCAATTAATGATCCTAGGAGAGTGATCATAAAGTCCAGGGTTCATATAATGAACCTCTGAAACTAGAAGATCTGTAACCCAGTCTATATTTGTTAAAACTTTATCAATCCTATTATACACCCTCTTATCTCCACTTTGCTTATTACACCATGTATAAAAGGCCCTAAATGACTTTAACTCTAATAATTCAGAGTCTTTAACACATTGCTTGAATTCTGTTGTTTCTGACATAGTCACTAGACTTTCCACCCTTTCTTCTCTTTCTAACACATAATTAAAGTCTCTCATGATTACTAAAGGACCATGATTCTGTCCATGGATCCTCCTTAAGACTTTCCATAAGCCCATTCACATAGCCATATCACTAAAAGTATAGACTATTGTAACATTGAACCCTTTTCTTGTGGCTCTATGTACCACCCCATAGTGTATTAACTGTTCTGTTGACTCTTTTATATCCACTTCAAATATATAAGTCTTCCATAACAACCAAATATGTCCCGCTGGATGCTGAGGTAAATTTGTACTAAATGATCAATCATTGCTCAAGTGAAGAGAGATGTTGTGAGCCTTTTCCCACTTAACCTTTGTTTCCAGCAGACCAAACAATCCCACCTTAGTATTATGCATAGACAAGTGCATCTCCCTCTGCTTTACAGGATTGTTTAGGCTTCTAGTATTCCAAAAGCCTAATCTATCCATGAGGTAGGGGGATAACCCCACTCTCATTCCTAGTACATCACCACCATGTTCCTCTAAAGGGGAAGAGGAACTTGGTATATCTACTATTTCTACCTGCTCTGGCTGGGATTTCACGGTCCTATTATCCCTCTTTTACCATTGTCCTTCATCTAAGGCCCCATATATGTTCTTCATTTGTACACTAGCTATCTGTCCTACCTCCTTCCTTTTTGTGTATCTAATATTCTTGTTAGTATAATTTGCTAAACCCAAAATATTTTACGAACATTTAATGTATCGAGAAGAGCTAATGTGGTTTTCAGAAAATGCCTATTATTTCTTTCTACAACCCCATTTTGTTCATGTGTGTATGGACAAGAGTTTTGTGAAATAATGCCTCTATTTGAAAAAATCTATGAGTTTCGATTTCATGTAGTACCATCCGAATCAATTCAAAATTTTTTGATTCGCTTGTTGAACTGAGTCTCGACATAGGTGACAAATTGTTTTATGAGTTTTGGAACGTTACTTTTTTTTCTGGAGAAAAAAAAAGAATGCTCAAGTATATCGTGAGACGTGGTCAATGAGCAAAAGAAAATATTGATACCCCAATCTAGATTAAAGGAAGTAGTACTACAAGAAAACAATAGTTTATGACTTTTGGATTAGCACAAAGTTCACAAGGTAATTTCGATGACAAAGTCCATGATTGTTTATTCAAATGAAGACAATATTGTAACATGGAAGAATGTTTTTTAGCATGTGGATGAGAAAGATGATGATGCCACAAGTACCACAATTTATTTGAGTGATGTCCTCTTTAGAGGTAGACAAAAAATACATGATGAGGTATTTCAGACATGTACAACTGGAAGAGTCTCCTAACTTTACCACCCTTGGCGATTGCTTTTCCTGTCTCCAGATTGTGAACAATACAACAAAAATGTGAGAAAAGAACAAGGCAATTTGTTCCACCAATTGTCCAACCGAAATAAGATTAGCATTAAATTTAGGGACATAAAGGATATTAGTGAAGAAAGATGAATTTCCAATGCCAGAGGCAAGTAATGTATCATCATTTGATGTGACAACAAGATAATTTTTGAATGAAGTTGATAGAGATTTTAAATTATGGATATCTCCTCTTATATGGTTAGAAGCAGTCGAATCTATATGTCAAATATTTAAATTTTTATTTAACTTCTTATCAACATAGACAACAGTGATAGCACTGAAAATAGCCCCTGGGAGAGCAGTAGCTGCTGAATCTTGTATCCTATTTTGAAGTGCTTTTGGATCCAAGACAGATGGTGGTGTGATCTTTGCATAACTCATTTAATTTTTGGCGGCTTGATAAACTTTGTGCTTCGTTTAACGCGTATTTGAGCGTCGAATGCACCCCTAAATTATATGGTCGGGCTTCTTGCAATAATTGTATATATTACTCTTCTTGAAATGTGACATAATATGATCATACTCTTGGCACACAAAGCATTGTGGTCCAGATATTTGAGATGAATTCTGAGTGTAGGACCTTTGATGCATGCATAGTCGTGTCAACTGTTAGGATGAATCCATGGCTACTTGAGTACTAATGAACATCTCCTCACGAATGAGTTCTCCGTAAACAACATCAATATCCGGTAGAGTTTCTCTGTTAAGAAAGTTTGTTCTAATAGGTTCAAAGTCATGCCTCAATTTTATGAGAAATTGGACAACCCGAGTCTTCCTCCTCCAGCATAACTTCTTTGGGACTTGTGGAAGAAATGTTTCCTCCAAAACTTTGATCTTGTTTTTACCAGATTGCCATAAGTCCAAAATAATAACTCTGAATGTCTTTGTCTCCCTTCTTGTATTATGAAAGAGTATGTTCTAATTCAAAATTATGAGCATGGTTACATTGAGCATATACTTTTTTGAGATGCTTTTACATCTTCGATGTCAGATTGAATGGACTTAGACTAAGTGCAACATATACGTATATGGAATTGAGGATCCACGAATTGACACGAGCATCATTAGCATGCCAAACTTTTTTTCCTTAACTTTATATATCTTTTTGAGATGCTTCTACATCTCTGATGTCAGATTGAATGGACGTAGACTAAGTACAACTTCTACGTATATGGAATTGAGGATCCACGAAATGACACGAGCATCGTTAGCATGCCAAACGCTTTTTTCCTTAACTTTGCTAGGCTCAATTGTTGATTCATCCAACATTCCAAACAAGTTTTTCCCTTGAACAAAGATACGAAAACGAAGAGATATCATAAGAATGTGACTCCATTGGGAAGAAAGAAGAGATAACTTGATGATAGAAATCATCAAATTTGGTAGACAAAAGATCATGAGAATATGACTACATTGGGAAGACAAAAAAGATAACTTGATCCCACTGCCATGGACCACTTTTCAACCAATGCCATGCCTTCCCGCATACCACTGCTCTTCGACTTGATCACACTGCCTGCATGCCCCATTGTTACCATACGTCTGCCCATGCCACCAGCCATCGCCAAGACCTGCCTTGCCCTCATTCAACTCATGCCATCATACATGTTTGTTCGAGTCATCCCACTATCTTGCACCATTTTTCAGCCAGTGCCATGCTTTGCCCGCATGCCACTGCTCCTCGGCTTAATCACACTGCCCGCATGTCTCATTGTTACCATATGTTTGCCCGTGCCACCAGCCATTGTCAAGGCCTGCCTTGCCCTCATTCAACCCATGCCATCATACATGTCTGCTCGAGTCATCCCACGGCCTTGCACGCATGCACCATCAATGTCATGCGCGTCTTCGTGCCACTGCCCATTATCAGGCTTCCTTGCCGACCCGCAAGAACCCTGCCTCAGCCTTATGTTGCACGAATATCCAATGTCAGGGCCATGATATGAGCCCTTGACACTGCCATAGCTTCCGTCCGCCATGCCGAAATCTAGGGGCGTAACAAACCACCCGCACCAATAGAATTCGACGCCCTCGTCGAAGCAATTTAAAGGTGACTTACTCCACCTTGTGGGTGCACTGTCCCGAAGAAGAACTCTCCCAAGCTAGCTACTTCTTGCAAGTCTTCAACCTGTCCACAGTCACAACCCGTAAGCATTATCGCCTACATCATGAACCACTTCCACGGTCCATCACCACGGTTAGAACACCACGGTGCAGCTCCACATACTTACTCATGCGGAACCCATGCAAAATATTTTGCACACCTGCCAGCGTCTCACGCCTTCCGAAACAGTAAGGCCAAGCATCCGGATCAACACTCCATACTCCCTCACTTCCGCTTCAAACTCGACTCATTATCCAACACATAATGGGTCTTTGGCAGCAAGGATTCGATTTTCTTCACAAAATCAAACCCCATGGAGCTTGTACTCTCACAACCGAGACCATACCCCACTCCTATTTTCAGAAGTCCAATATCAAAGAATACACTCCTTGATATTCCCATGAACAAATATAGCCAAACCTAGCACTTTCAACCGATCATGATCGGCAGAAACTAGTCCCTCATTTTCTTTTCTGACCTTACCCACGAAACACTTCGTGGTCTTTGTCTGCCCGTACCCCCTCATCTGGCTTATGTCCCTGCCGCCACAACTTCACACCACCAGCCAACTACATGGTTGTAATGTCTAAGTTGTCATTCTCGGCCACACACCATTTGAGAAATGCTGCTCCACGTCGCCAAAAAATAAAATTTTCAGGTTCTCCGCATCCACAAACCCGGTAAAGGCCTTAGGTTCCAGATTCCTTACCTTCATGTTGTGGTCTTCATTGCCAAGGTCAGCAGCAACCACTGCCTTGCACAACACCGTGACTTCTTTTTACAAAATTTCGTTTGCTTTCTTCATATCCTCCACCCGAAATCGTCAGTTTTGTCTAGCAACTCCTCCAACCAATCATTCCTTCCCTGCAATTCAGTGTTTGAAGTTCCAGAAACCGTCGTTCGCAATGTCGGCAGCCCGCTCTGCAATCAGCTCTGATACCACTTGATACAGGGTCAATGTTTTTCGAGTTCACCCTGCACGGCAGTCGGCTAATACAGCCAACTTCAGCCTCACTCACTCAAACTCGTTTCTTACACTTAGAATATTTTAGGGACTTTAGGTAATGAAAGGAACACACAACGTTTACGGGCACAACTGCCCAACCTTTTTATTATTCGCAACAATACAAAAGTACTCATCTACAAGGAGACTACAAAACTGACCCACAACATCGATCTCTAGAAAGACCACACACTTGGCCTCTAGATGGATCGATGCCCACGTTGGGTGTCGAGAACAACACTTGCTTGATGCTCTCTAGACTAAGACTTACTCCCTAGCCTATTTCAGGATCATGAAGGACCCTAGGACCAACACTTGCTCGTCGGCCCTCTATATTTTTAGGTAGTCAAAGGATCTCTTGGATCCCTATTGGCACGGGTTGAATGAGGGCAAGGCAGGCCTTGACGAAGGATGATGGCACGGGCATAGGCGTGGTAACAATGGGCATGTGTGCAGTATGGCTAAAATCGAAGGGCAGTGATATGCGGGTAAGGCATGGCACTGGCGGGGAAATGGTGCAAGGAAGTAGGGGAATGGCTCGAACAGACGTGAGTGTGGCACGGGCTGGTCGAAGGCTAGAGGTGTGCGAGGCGAAGACATTGCATGATCATAAAGGCAAGGAAAATGCGGCTAAGTGTTGGAATAAAGCTACGGAGCTCAGACAGAAGCGGATCACGCGCGAGGCACATGACCAAAGCGACGGTTACATCCATGTGCAAGGCACATGCGATGGTTACAAGGATGTTGATGCGCGAAGCGGACGTGGGACGACAGGCTGCTGAGTGGGGCGAAGTGTTCCTAAGATGTGCCTAAGTGTTTCCTTATTTTATGGTTGGCATGTGCCAAGCACACCCCTTGTCCCCTTGTAACTGCCATTGGCAGATTTCCCCATATTTAAGTAGCATTCGGCTAAGGCATTAGATCATCAATAAAGTATAAAAAGTAGAATAATTTCAGAGGGGAGATTAGGCTCTTAATACCATGATAAATATTGGAGAATCAAGAATCATAAGAGATGAAAAAGTGTTCTATATTTTATGATATACAATTCATGAACTAGAGACAATTTATACACAAATATCTATATAATTACAAGCATGCTTCTAGCCGATATCTTGCACAATATCAAGTCATATCTTCCACAACATTAAGAATGTGATTTTGTATAGTTAAATGAGAATACTCTGTCAGATCTTTGGGATGATTTTATATAATAAAATCACATCTAACAATAACACCATATCTGATATGGTCAACAACTATCACCAACTATTTATCAAAACACACCTCGACTAGTATCTGATGGTGTGTGGTGTACACACTCTTTTCTTTTTGTTTGAAAATAGTGTCAAATAGCACTTTTACGCGGAAAAATAAAGGAATTAATTGAAAAACATAAGAGATAATGGTCAAAAACGCACGTGAAATATCTTTTTTTACGAGTTATAACCTAAACTATCAGGTGTTTGCATTTTCTACATAAACTTTCACCAACTATTTATCAAAACACACTTCAAAATTAATGAGTCATCTTCCATGTGGATGAAATTTTACGGGCAAATTAAATTGTCATGCATGCGCCTTTTGGAGATGTAATCAAACATTTGATCTAGTTAATGTCAAGGTCATGTTTTTTGATAAATAGTTAACGATAATTCAGGTTCAAGCGCGTTTACCATTGATGTAAATCCTTCACTTTCACCGTATCGACATGTCTTGCCCTATGAAATAGCAATAACATTTTTCCAAAATTCATAGTCTAATTAGACAAGAAGGAGGCAAGCTAGTCAACATCATGATCACAACCGCATTGGTCCCGGGCAGGATATCAGGAAAGAATCAAGAAAATTGAACCCCAACCCTCACTCCCCACATAAGTAACTTATGGCTTTTTATCAGCTCTTGTTGTCGCGAAAAAAGGTAGGATTTTTTCTTAAATAAATATAAATTAATACTAACATTTAAGAATTGTTACTGTATTATTTACTTTAATTAATGGCCTTCTTTTTCTTCTTGAGTGGCTCTTGGATTGCTCAACATGTTTGGACTTGAGTTAGTACCCCACAAGTAATTGCTTCGCTGTTAAAAACGTACAAAGGGATCCATCATGATATAATCCCAGGAAACTATAGCTCTATCAGTACATTCCATGTTCTATAATATAATATATGCTTTCTGTTCCATACCATATAGCATGCAATTCCCAAACAGGTATGCCAGTAATTAAATGGAATAATGAACAATGATCTACATCGTAATTACCAAGTTGTAAATCTTTTTATATTCAACTCTGATATTACTTATTTTTTCTGCTAGTAGTTTAGACAAGGTTAGGCACTGGAGTACTCTTGAATTCCATCCGCTCACTCTCAAGGTTACGGTAATTGAATATCAAATCTCCATCGAAGGAGCAAAGAAGGATAGAGAGAGAGTAGACAATTTTGGTGCTCGAAAATTGTGCTTCTGTATTGTATATTTTATGTATATATTTACACACCCTTACAATGCTTCTCATTCCCACTATATATACACACATATACAACTCATCACAAATATCTACTAATCAACTTAACCAACTAACTAACTCTTCTAACTAACTCAACCAACATAACAAACTCAACCATAACAATAATAATATGTACTCCTCCTCATGGTACTCTTGTGCACTTCTCTAATATTTCTACACCCCCCCCTCAAGCTAGGAGATATGAAGATATTCTTCGTTCCTAGCTTGGATAGCAAATAAGCATGATGAACACTGCCAAGTGCCTCGGTGAGTATGTCTGTCGGATGCTCAGCAGATGGCAAGTAAGCAACATGGATGAGACGTGCCTGAATCTATTCCCTTATAAAACGACAATCTATGTCGATGTGTTTAGTCCTCTCATGGAACACAGGATTAGTTGCAATCTGAATTGTAGACTTACTATTAGTGAAAACAATGACTGGTAACTGAACCTGTACACCAAGTTCTTTGTACAAACCAGTGACCCAAATCACTTCTGCAACTGAGGCTGCCATGGCCCTGTATTCAGCCTCTGCTGAACTCTTCGATACAGTTACTTGCTTCTTGGACTTCTAAGATACAGGAGAATGGCCAAACATTACTATTGACACAGGAGCCCCAGTCTGCATCACAAAATACTTAGAGTTGAGAACTGCTAGAACTGGACAAAAGAATACTTGATCCTGGTGCTTGCTTAATACACCTGACCAACTTCATTCCAGCTTCTAGATGTGATCTTTTAGGGGCTTGTATAAACTAACTCAAGCATTGTACAACATAGGCTATGTCAGGCTTTGTATTTGTGAGATATGGTAATCTCCCAATTAGTCTCTTGTAAAGACTAGAATCTGCTAGTGGTAAGTCAGATATTTGTGGAGAAGAGACAGTGTCTAAAGTGGACTGGGAGGCTGCATGCTGATCATATGCCACAGTGGTGAGCTTCAGGTTCATGTCCATAGGTGAAGAAGCACTCTTACCACCTGTTAATCCCATGTCAGATATAAGTTCCAAGGCATACTTCTTTTGATGCATAAGAATACCCTGGGAACTCCTTCCAAATTCTATCCTAAGGAAATATCTGAGCTCTCCTAGATCTTTAATTTTAAATGTGGACTAGAGAGTGTCCTTGGCAGTTTGAATAAGAGTGGTATCATTCCCAGTGATAAGCATGTCATCTACATACACAAGTATCACAACTAGTTTATCTCTTTGGTGCTTAGTAAACAAAGAATAACCTTTATGGCTCTAGACAAAACCAAATGAGACCAATGCTGAAGTGAGTTTGATATTTCATTGCCTTGAGGCCTGTTTTAACCCATATAAAGATTTTACCAACCTACAGACCTGTTTTTTACCTCCAGTAGTATTGAAGCCCTCAGGTAAGGTCATATACACTTCCTTATATAGGTCTCCTTGTAAGAATGCATTGTATACATCCATCTGGTGGACTGTCCACTGTCTAGCTGTTGCAATAGATATAACTGATCTCACAGTAGTCATCTTAACAACTAGTGAGAATGTTTCTTGATAGTCAAGACCTTCATTTTGGTTGTATCCTTTGGCCACCAATCTAGCTTTGAATCTCTCCACTTCACATGTAGCTTTGTATTTTATCTTGTACACCCATCTGCATCCAATAGTCTTTTTACCTTTTGGAAGGTGAACCAACTATCATGTTTTGTTGTCCTCCAGTGCATGAATCTCAGCCTGTATTGCTTCAACCCATATGTGATCTGTTGCAGCCTCTGAATATGTGTATGGTTCAATGTCAACTGAAACTTGTGCTACAAAAGTTTTATAGATAGATGAAAGTCATGTGTAACTTAGTCCATCAGATATTGAGTATAGACATTTGTTAGAGCCATTCTTAGTGACATAATCTATGTGCCATATATGGGGCTTGTTGGTTCTGGCAGACCTTCTAACATTAATATCAGAGGATGAGGTTGAACCAATCAGATGTGTAGCAGGTTGCTCTTCAGGCTGATGCATTGGACCATGGACTGCAATGGGAATATTGGCATAGTCTGGCCCTGCATATAAATTTTGCACCTCTGGACTACTGCATATAACTTCTATGTTCTGTGGATGGATTAGATCATCAAAGTTGAAATGCTCATGGGACTTCATAAGTCCATATTCTTAATCTAGATTATTTCTGAAAGGAAAAATGGTCTCTTGGAATACTACATCCCTACTCATGAAAATTACTCTATTCTCCATGTCATACAACTTGTAACCCTTTTGAGCAGAACCATATCCAAGAAGAATAGATTTCACAGCTTTAGGGCCAAGCTTGTCTGTCTTCATCGGAGTAGTGGCAAAGCATAAACATCCTATTACTCTCATATGATAAAGGGATGGCTTTGTATTATACAGTAGTTCATAGGAAGACTTGTTACCTATGACAGAACTAGGGATTCTATTCATTACATACACAGCACCTTCCACACAGAAGCCCCATAACCTATCTGGTAAATTAGCCCGAATCTTAATTGCTCTTGTTGTTTCAAGAATATGTATGTGCTTCCTTTACACAACACCATTTTGTTGTGGTGTATGTGGACAGGAACTTTCATGCACTACACCACACAACTGAAACAGTTCCCTGTATCTTTGATTAAAAACTCTGTCCCATTATCTGACCTTACCCTTTTTATTTTTCACATCAAATTGAGTATGTACCTCAGTAAAGAAATTTTTAAGTAATGTGACTACATCTGACTTTAGCCTCATTAAAAAAATCCAAGTCCATCTAGAATAGTCATCCACTATGGTCAAAAAATACCTCATGCCATTATATGTCTCAACTTTGTAAGCTCCCCGTACATCCATATGTAACAACTGAAATGGTCATGTTTTCCTACTAGTACTTCTAGGGAATGATTTCCTTGTTTGTATAGCTAGAGGACACACTTCACAATTATTTAAAAAAGAAGAAAAATCAACATTCTTGAGACATGATATTTTCTTCAATACATACATAGGCACATGACATAGTCTGTGATGCCATATGGCTGCATCAACATGCTGAGTTACTGTCAGGCGTTTATTCATCTCCCCTACATTATTCAATGTGTCTAGACACAGTATGTATAGTCTTTCTTCTTCATTACCAATCGCCCTCACCTTCCCAGATGAGAGATCCTGAAAAACATAATATTTTGGGAAAAATGTAACACTGCAATGTAGTTCTTTTGTCACCTTAGAAACTGACATCAGATTGAACTTAAATGTTGGCACACACAGAACATTCTCAAGTATATCACCTTATCCTATATGCAAGTCACCAATGTGTGTGATTTTGGTTGATTCTCCTGTAGGTATATGTACCTTTCCTGCATCTTCTATCACATTTTTGTTCTGTAAGTATTTTTTATTACCAATCATATGATTGGTTGCTCCTGTATCCACAATCCTTTTTATCATTCTTCTCATATTAAGATTAGATATGCCTACCATGTTTGCCTTAACATTTGTTTCTCTAATTATATCATTTTTGTTGAGCATATTGAGAAGCTACTGATGTTGGCTGGGAGTAAATTGGCCAACAGTCACATGTGTGTCCTGTTGCTGCTGATATTTGTTGTGTCCAGGTACAAAATATGGGCCTTGATGGATGTATGCCTGTGAGTTGTTGGTATTCCTCCATAGCAGTATTGCATATCCTTCCCAGATTGCAAACTCAGCACATGTTGGTAACCTTGAGTTTCATCATCTTGTCTGTTATCTTCAATTTGCACATTTCCTCATGTCATAATATTTGTCTTCCTGAAAGTGGTCTTTCCCTTAAAACTCTCTGGATACCCAATGAGTTTGTAACAACCTTCTTGCACATGACCAGTCTTGTGACAGAAGTCACATTTCATTAGTTTGTAATAGTCTATTCTCAAGTGTCCTTTACCGTGACAAAAGTCACATATTGCATTGGATTGTATGGCTTCTTCTGCCTAGGTCTCCCAATTCCCTGTTTGGCTGTAAACATGGCTGATGGCTCCATTGTATCTTGGATCATTCTCTGACTTTCTTCCTGGTTAATCATTGCATAAACTTGATTCAAGTTTGTCACTTGTTGCATCATTATCACTTGACTCCTGGCATGTCCATAACTGTCATTGAGTCTCATAAGAAATTGCAGCATCCTTTGATATTGTAAATGATCCACAAATTCCTTATATCTAGGATAGCATGAAGGTGTTGGTATAATTGAATCATATTCATCCCAAAGGTCCTTAAGTTTGGAATAATACATGAAAACTGATGAATTTCCCTGTCTTAATGTATTATATTTTCTTATGCAACTGAAAATCCCTTGAACTATTTATTTTGTCAAACTTGTCCTTCAGATCTTCCCATATCATATATGAATCTGAATTGAACAGCATTCCGGTGAGCAAATTTTTGCTCACATTCCCCATTAATCACGATACTACAATAGCATTGCATCTATCCCAAATTTTAGCTAAACCACTGTTAAATGCTTCCCTCCTTACTGTTCCATCTATAAATCCAATTTTATTCTTTCCTAACAGGGCTAATTTCATTGCCCTGCTCCATAGAGTGCAGTTATCCATACCTGTCAACATTACTCCCACCGATAGTAAGCCCGGTGCATCTGATGGGAATAGGTACAATGGATGGTTATGGTCGATGTTTGCTATTGTTTTTGTGGCTATGTTAATCATGTCTTCTTCAATTGCTCCCATTATCAACAAGTTTTGAATCTTCAGATTTCACTTTCTCAACTCGCAGTTCTCTGTAAATTGTCACTGAATGTGACTAATTTTGTCTCAATCCACACTGTATCGATCTGCCTTAACCACTACAATGCTCCGATATGCTTCACAATTGTCATATTGTGATGCAAAGTATCTAGATCTCTCGATATCTAGATCTCTCAAATCTTCCTTTGCATGTAAAGAAAACTCCCTCGATTTATGTCGAATCACCTCGATCTGTATTTTATTATGTGTTTTATCACCAAATCTTTGATACCATGTTGAATTCCATGCGCTCACTCTCAAGGTTACGGTAATTGAATATCAAATCTCCATCGAAGGAGCAAAGAAGGATAGAGAGAGAGTAGACAGTTTTGGTGCTCGAAAATTGAGCTTTTGTATTGTATATTTTCTGTATATATTTACACACCCTTACAATGCTTCTCATTCCCACTATATATACACACACATACAACTCATCACAAATATCTACTAATCAACTTAACCAACTAACTAATTCAACCAACATAACAAACTCAACCAACATAACAAACTCAACCATAACAATAATAATATGTACTCCTCCTCATGGTACTCTTGTGCACTTCTCTAATATTTCTACAAGTAATTTAGCTATTGCATGGCAAGGGCAAGCTGTTTTACTTAAGTTGCTTCACTTTGAAGAATAGCTGTATCACTAATTGGCATAATCTGTGGGATCCTTAACATGCAGGAAAATAAGTTGAATTGTTCAAAATTCAGTGAGTTTAACGTAACATTTTGGACTTCCTCACAATCTTCAATTCAAACTTAATGTAATTTAGACAACTTATATATATATATTTATTTACTAAGCCTAACTACTTATAGCAATAGAGGTGGTGGTATATACACTCCGTAATACTACGTCTACTCATTTAAAATTCCGAATTCGCTTCTACAAGTAATTAACTTTTATATAAACAGTGTGTGCTGCATGCAGAAGCTTTTGTATAGGCAGCGGGTGCCGTATCCATTGCCAGTTAATCGAAGTAGTATACATTGTCTATTCAATTATAAAATCCGCCTATCCGGAGTGTTGGAAATATAACAATGATTTTTGTATTTTTTATTTCGCGATAATAGTGAATGAAGGAGGGAATTAGTCTTATCCATCAACTAATTTGTCACAAAATAAATATATGCAATTGCTTTAGATTCTTATCATATTGGTGACCAATTAACTAACATTTTGGACTTCCTCACAATCTTCAATTCAAACTTTATGTAATTTAGACAACTTATATATATTTATTTACTAAGCCTAACTACTTATAGCAATAGAGGTGGTGGTATATATACTCCGTAATACTCTACGCCTACTAATTTAAAATTCCCAATTCGCTTCTACAAGTAATTAATCTTTATATAAACGGTATGTGCTGCATAAAGAAGCTTTTGTATAGGCAGCGGGTGCCGCATCCATTGCCAGTTAATCGAAGTAGTATACATTGTCTATTCAATTATAAAATCCGCCTATCCGACGTGTTGGAAATATAGCAATGTTTTTTTGTATTTTTTATTTTTCGATAATAGTGAATGAAGGAGGGAATTAGTCTTATCCATCTATTAATTCGTCATAAAATAAAATATGTAATTGCTTTAGATTCTTATCATAGATGATGACCAACAAATAGACTCTCTTTCACCAGCGAGGGAGTACAATACTATGCATTACTGAATTCCTTTTTCAACTTCTTTAAGGGTATTCATTGCGTACTAAAAGAAATGGTAGCTCGGTCTGCGCAATAAACTCTCGTTCAAGCACAGTCGGTAGAAGGGACGCACCTTAAGGAATTGTAATGTAAACATTCTATCTTGACACGTACATCAATAACTAATTCAACAGTTTGAACCCGAAATCTATAAATCACACAAAAATAACTATCTCTGCTCTAAGACTCCCTTCTATGGCTTAGTGGAAATTAATAATGGAAAGTGTCTATTTGAATGCTCCAAAGGACGACGAGTATCAATTAAGTCATGTTCACGGCAAAAAAATAAGTACACGAATGAAGTTTAGATTAGCAAAAGTCATTATATGACTTCAGAATGTACATCATAATAATTACTTGGAAAATCAGTTGAGAGTTAGGCATGCATGTTACATGGTGCAAAGATGCCTCTGCAAACCAATTAGATTTTCTTCACATGCCCAAAGAAAATATCGTACGTGTCACATTCGTCAATTCCTTTCTTATCTGGGGGGACCTTATTGACCACAATTATAACATATATGCTATCAATAATAGTTAACTTACGTTTGGCTTGTAATAGAATTGGTACTAGCATCACTTTTTATGGGCAACTGTTGCCTCTGCAACTCATCCTATGGTTTCTCAATGTAGTTTGAGTTAACATTTTTAATAGAGTGTCAGTTCTATAGATGGACTGACAGTGTAAGTTATGTTCACTGCAAAAACCAAGTACACGAATGAAGTTTAGATTAGTAAAAGTCATTATATCTCTTCAGAATGTACATCATAATAGTTACTTGGAAAATCAGGTGAGAGATAGGCATGCATGTTACATGGTGCAAAGATGCCTCTGCAAACCAATTAGATTTTCTTCACATGCCCAAAGAAAATATCGTACGTGTCACATTCGTCAATTCCTTTCTTATCTGGGGGGACCTTATTGACAACAATTATAACATATATGCTATCAATAATAGTTAACTTAGCGTTTGGCTTGTAATAGAATTGGTACTAGCATCACTTTTTATGGGCAACTGTTGCCTCAGCAACTCATCCTATGGTTTCTCAATGTAGTTTGAGTTAAACATTTTTAGTAGTGTGTCAGTTCTATATATGGACTCACAGTGTATGCGCTTAGTAATACATATTATTTATAAGGAGATTTATATATTATTTTATGTAGCAACTGAAGACTAAGATTTAGTTATGCAAGATTTAGTTATTCATGTATTGATTTGCATGAATTTTTAAGTTGCAAACGAAACATCGTATTAATTTTATACATGAATTATAATTTACCTCCAAA
The DNA here is from genome assembly GCA_029783415.1 of Anisodus acutangulus. Taxonomy (NCBI): domain Eukaryota; kingdom Viridiplantae; phylum Streptophyta; class Magnoliopsida; order Solanales; family Solanaceae; genus Anisodus; species Anisodus acutangulus. The sequence continues at coordinate 28,167,451 of CM056508.1, forward strand.
CTAACTATTGGAAATTTGTCTTTGGTGGGGAGTTGCGTCCACCCATATTTAATGACTGAAACACTAGGGTTCCGCATGTTGGAGGTTTTGTCTCTTCACACGTGCATAATCTACTAAGTGAGTAGATGACCATAGGGCCAAAGATCGTCAAATTTCGTTGAGAAATGAAAGAGATATTGGTCCACGAAGTAAGGTGTTTGAGGAATGAAAATGTGGTGTGGGACAAATCTACTACATCGGTAGAAAAAGGAAGAATTGTTCTCTTTATAAGTCTCAAAATTAGCTAAGGTTTTGGGACCCCAAGGGGTAACCCATGTGTTTGAAGGAGGGAGGACTTAGATGTGCTTTGGTTCGAGGCTAAGCCCACACGCGCGCTGCCGCCGCCCGCCCATCCGGTCACGGGTCACGGGCCTTGGACTTCTTCTAATAGACCCCCAAATTATTTAATATTTACAGTTTGGTCCCTGGAGTTTCTGAAAAGATGAAATTGGGAATGACGGAAGGCAGAAAGTTTCTGCCTTCCGTTTGGGTTGATTTTTGGAGCGTTATTGCACATTAACCAGCCATTACTTGGCTGATTAACTCCCTCCTTCAATGGCCATAAACATCCATTATTTGGCAGTTGAGGAGTCCCTCCCCTTATGCTATATATTGGAGCCTTTTGGCTCAATTGTGGGTGACAGAAAAATGAGACAACAATATATACACACAGAGACAAACAGAAGAGAAAAACAACACATATTCTGTCCAAAAACGTGAGCAGAAACAGTGTTAAAAATAGAAAATATTCCTTCCTTTTCCACTCTTCAGCAAGTCGTTTCGTGTTTCTTTTCTTCGTCAGAATCAACCTATTTGCTTTATAGTGTTGATTAGTTGTTGTTTTATCTTGGGAGACTATTGCCCGTTAACGTAAAAGCATATATACAGGGCAATCTTGTCTTAAAGACAGAGAGTCATCTCTCGACTCAGCCCACAGTTGTAACAATCCAGATTTAGTGTTTCTTGATTTCAGGTTATCAAGATTCAAGATTCAAGACTCAACAAGCTTGCGACAGTTCTGAATATTGGCTTGTTTGTGTATGCTTTCGAACACTTATAATATTTATTTACTTCCCGTACTGCTTTACATATCCAACACCAACTACTAAACATGATATTATTTATGCAGAATTCAACATCTACATAACTCACCTCCAAATCAGCTACCAAACGACCCCATAGTGTCACTTAATTGATAAGTACAAGTAACTTTATTTAATAATATTGATTGTAATGTAAATTAAATGGTAAGTAACATGTTAAGATAAATTTAAATGTATTAATGTTACAAAAGATTCATTACACTATCCGCTTATATAACTAAAATTCATTTTTAATATGAATGACTCTCAGATAATTAACAATTAATTAACCAAGCACACTCCATGAAGTGGCTCAAACTCTTTCCGACACACTACTTTTGTCTTCTTTCCGGGCTAAAGTGATTTATTAAATATCCATTTTCCTTTAAAGCGTGACTAGATCTTGATAAGTTATTAATTCAAAAGAAGAAGAATTATAACGAACAATTCAGTGAGTTTTAGTCTCGACAAAATATAAATTGATGAAAAGTAAAAACTATACTATAAAAGTAATTCGAATCAAACAAGGAATCTTTGAGTTAAAAAAATTATCACAGGCGTCGTCCAAAGGTTTTAGTAATTAATTACATTTGGAAAATGAATGCCTCCTAATGCGCTTGTTGTCTCCCCTAACCCCACTACAAGCAATCATCAGGAAAGTATCCTTAACGTAGACAATTCCAACAAGTTTTAATTTTACTACTAACAAGAATATTAATTGTTTCAACAATGGCTTCTTAATTTTAATTCCTAATATCATTTTGTGAATTTTATTATTAAATTAATCTATCACGGACCTCCTTTACATAGTGGGGACCAGCCAATCTGGCAATTTTTAAATGTCCATAAAGTATTACTATCAGGAAATTTATATTTGCTGATTCAATTAATTACTTTTAAAACCAGGCTACTTTAGTAGACGTTTGACTGCGTTTTCAAATCATGATTTCATAATTTGATTTCAATTCATATTTGTTTATACAATTTGGACATAACTTGACTTCAACGCCATATCATGGTTTGATTATTCAAATCATCCAAAAAGGTGTGATTTGGGATTCCAAATCATGATTTTTTTAAATATAAAACTTAGCTCATAAGTTTATATTTTATAAATAAAAGATCCATAAATTAGTAGATATATACTAATTGATTGACTTTATATTGTATTGGATATAATTGTCCAATACATAATTTATATTGTATATATGTATATGTATATATATATATATATATATATATATATATATATATATATATATATACAAAGGTATGACTATGTCATGACTTAAAAGTGTACAACTGAAGACCAACCATTTGCAGGAATACCAAAGGAGTGATGAATATTTACGGAATATGAACATGATGATACGCTTGCTAATGATATTGACCAACAACCGGCTCAAAGTAACAATGTAGCTTCGTCTTCTCGGTCATCTGATCAAGAAATGCATGCTCGACGTGAAGAGATTGTTCATACCATGTGGGAAGATTATTGATAGAATAAGATAGAATATTTAGTCATAATTGTGTATATTGTGTATATGGTAGGTGTATATTTAGTCATTCATTACCATTATTCTAGCCTAGGATTATGCTTGTATTATGTGTATATTTACTACCCCTTGAGAATAAAATAATCAAGGAAAATATTTCTTACATGGTATCAGATTCTAGGAAAAGTTCATAAACCCTAAAAGTATACTCGTTCACCGTCGCCCCCCGCCCCTTCTTTGTGTCGCCGACTTCCCTCCTCTTTCGTCAACCATGTTCGACTCGAAATCAAATTTTCATCCAACCCCCACAGTTTCAAACATTAAATCGCATATCTCCATCACTCTTGAGATGGAAAACGTCTATTATGCGACGTGGGCAGAGCTTTTCAAAATTCACTGTCGGTCACACCAAGTTATCCATCCCATAGTTCCGCCGAAAAAAGGCAAGGAGAAGGTGCCAAAAACCGATGATGAAATGGAATTGTGGTTGACCCTCGATGCGACGGTTCTCCAGTGGATTTATGCCACAATTTCAAGTGATTTGTTGCATACGATTCTTGAACCCGACTCCATGGCAATGGAGGTTTGGGATCGCTTATGTGACATCTTTCAAGATAATAAAAAATTCTTGGGCCGTCACACTTGAGCAAGAGTTCTCCACCACCGACGCAAACTGGTATATGGACACTGAAGAAACGTCTCATATGATGTCTTCACAAAGTAATCTCTCCTCCTATTTTAATTTGAGCAATAATCATGGTATAATTTTCGGAAATGGTCATTCAATTCCAATTCGTGGTTATGGTACTACAAACCTGTCTCCCCCGAACCCACCGTTAACTTTAAAGAATGTCCTTCATGCTCCTCAATTGATTAAAAACTTAATTTCAGTTAGAAAATTTACTACTGACAATTCAATTTCTATTGAATTGATTCTTTTGGATTTTTCGTGAAGGATTTTCAGACGGGGATGCGTCTAATGAGATGTGATAGTCGGGGCGAGCTTTATCCAATCACCACAACCACACATCAAGCCACGTTACAATCCACTTTAGCACCTTCTTTATGGCATGAAAGTTTGGGTCATCAGGGAGCGCCTGTTTTTGCCTCCCTTAAACAAAATAAATTTATTGGGTGTACTAGAACACGTAATTCTTATGTTTGTCGCTCATGTCCTCTTGGGAAACATGTTAAATTGCCTTTTATTTCTTCTAATTCATGCACTGTTATGCCTTTTGATATTATCCATAGTGATATTTGGACATCTCATGTTTTGAGCTCTTCGGGCCATTGAAATTATCTTCTTTTGTTGGATGATTACTCTAATTTTTTGTGGACATTTCCTTTATCTAAAAAGTCACAAGTTTTTTCACATTTCTCTCCTTTAGAGCATTCATCTACACTCAATTTGAATGGGACATTAAAAGTATTCAATGTGATAATGGTAGAGAAATTGGTAATGGGCCATTTTGGGATTTCTGAAAAGCTAATGGTTTACCTTTTCGTCTCTCTTGTTCACATACCTCCTCTCAAAATGGAAAAACAGAAAGAAAAATCTGAATCATTAATAACATTGTTAGAACCTTACTTGCACATGCCTCTCTACCACCATCATTTTGGCATCATACATTGCAAATGGCAACCTATCTCTTTAACATACTTCCGAGCAAATAATTAGCCTATTAATCCCCTCTTAAAATTCTGTACCTACGGGACCCATCTTACTCTCACATACGGGTATTCGAGTGCTTATGATATCCTCTTTTTTCTTTCACTACCATCAATAAACTTCAACCTCGATCTACTCCATGTATTTTTTTGGGATATTCGTCAAACCATTGTGGATACAAATGTTACGACTTATCCTCTAATAAAATCATTATGAGTCGTCACATAGTTTTTTATGAATTAGATTTTCCGTTTGCCAAAATGCATTGTTCCGTGCCTTCTACCTATGAATTTCTTGATGATAACATGCCCCCGTATTTGGTCCACCAATTGACGTCACAAACATGCCCAACTTTTTCAGCCAGCCCAATTAATTCGGGCAACTCATCTGGGCTAGCTTATCCGCCAAAAATCCAGCAGTCTAGGCCATCCTACCCGAGCCCAGTGGCTGCCAGCCCAACGGTGCCTCTAGTTGGCAACCCACTGCCAAGAGGCCCAATGCCTGGCAGCCCACTGGGTGGCGGGCCAGCCTCATGCAGTGGCAGCCAGCACGCACAGGCCCACTCTCAGGCAGTGCAGTCCCTACAAACTCGACATCCGGACCCATCTCACATCATCCTAATATCACGTCATATATCCAACCAACTCCAATTCCGTCCCAACGGCCAGTCACTTGTATTCAACATCCGATTTTTAAACTAAATAAAAAATATGGTCTTCACACTCATGTTATCAAATCATCGTTGCCTCGTAATCCTATGTCTGCCCTTAATGACCCGAACTGGAAAATGGTTATGGATGATGAATATAATGCTCTGATTAATAATACGATGTGGGGTTTGATGTCTCGTCCTCCTGATGTTAATGTGATTCAGTCTATGTGGATTTTTAGTCATAAAGAAAACTTTTATGGTATATTTGAGAGGTATAAAGTCCGTCTTGTAGGTGATGGTAAGACTCCACAGGTTGGAGTGGACTGTGGAGAGACTTTCAGTCCGGTGGTCAAATCAGCAACTATCCGCACGGTACTAAGTCTGGCTCTTTCGAAGGCATGGCCGCTTCATCATCTTGATGTAAAAAATGCATTCCTGCATGGAGAACTAAATGAAAAAGTGTACATGTATCATCCAATGGGATATAGAGACCCCACTTATCGTAATCATGTGTGTTTACTGAAAAAATCCTTGTATGGGCTCAAACAAGCTCCTTGGGCCTGGTACAAGAGGTTTGCAAATTATGTTTCTAATATTGGATTTTCTAATAGCAGGTCTGATCATTCTCCCTTCATATACCGTCAGGGTAATAATATAGCTTACATCATTCTGTATGTGGATGATATTATCCTAACTGCTTCATCTGATGCTCTTCGCAAGTCTATCATGTCTCTTCTTGGTTCAGAATTTGCTATGAAAGATCTAGGGCCATTGAATTACTTATTGGGGATAGCTGTAACACATCATGCATATGGTTTATTTCTGTCTCAAAAGAAGTATGTAGAAGAGATCGTTGAACGAGCTGGCATGTCCTCGTGTAAGTCGTCCTCCACTTCGGTTGATACTAAACCAAAGCTGAGTGCTACTTTTAGAAAGCTATATGCAGATCCATCACATTACCGCAGCCTTGCAGGAGTCCTAAAATATCTTACTTTCACGAGGCCCGACATATCTTATGTTATGCAACAAGTTTGTCTATTCACGCATAACCCGATGGAGGATCACATGCATTCTCTCAAGCGCATTGTGCGCTATATTTAGGGTACCCTCGATCATGGCTTGCATCTATATCCATCTTCGACCACCACTCTCATTTCTTACACAGATGTAGATTGGGGTGGATGTCCGGATACCAAACGTTCCATATCTGGTTATTGTGTATTTCTCGGTGATAATTTGATATCTTAGTCCTCAAAACGGCAAGCTACCTTATCCAGGTCCAGTGCCAAAGCATAATACCGAGGAGTTGCCAATGTGGTGGCTGAATCTTTTTGGCTACGGAACCTTCTTTTGGAGCTCCATTGTCCGGTTCTGAAGGCGACATTGGTTTATTGTGATAATGTTAGTGCGATTTATCTCTCAGGGAATTCAGTTCAACATCAACGCACTAAACATATTGAGCTGGATATTCACTTTGTTCACGAAAAGATTGCTCGTGGACAAGTACATGTCTTACATGTCCCGTCACGCTATCAGATCGCCGATATTACAAAATGTCTTCCGCTGATTCTATTTGAAGATTTTTGGGACAGTCTCAACATATGCCGACCTCCCACTTCGACTGCGGGAGTGTGATAGAATAAGATAGAATATTTAGTTGTGTATATTGTGTATATGGTACGTGCATATTTAGTCATTTATTACTATTATTCTAGCCTAGAATTATGCTTGTATTATGGATATATTTACTACCCATTGGGAATGAAATAATCAAGGAAAATATTTCTTACAATAACATTAAAGAGTAGTTACACTACTATTCATGTTCAATCTTTCTTTTTATTGAAGTAAAGTTTGATCAATTGATGTTGTAGTTTTTAAAAAGGCCTTTGAGCCGCGTATTAATTTTGTTATGAACTATGACTTGCTCATTTGGTAAGATTGCATAAAAATTAGGAAAGTTTTAATGGTTTTCATAACTTGTGAGATTTTTATGTCAATGAGAAAAGATACTAACTTAAGAAACTCAAATTGCATGTCCAAATAAAATTTCAAACTTCAAAACATATGATTTCAAATCATGTACAAGCGTAATTTTTTTGGGCTACAATAAAGTCGTCAGTGCTTAATAGCACATAACTTTGGCGCGTTTGCTATTTCTGTAAAAGATATTTCCCATTTTAGTATTATTCTCCAGCTCTAGTAGTCTGTATCATACATCGGATAACATACTTTTTGTGTAGTCAAAGGGAAATAAAGATCTCATAAAACTAATATTATCTCATTATTTCATAATAATTATTTACCAGACCAATCTGGAAATTGATTAACGGTATAATATAGTGCTAAACTATTTCTAAAAATATGATAGCAATGACGTTATTTTTTGAAGTTCATAAAGAAATTGTGGAATTAATTCGTGATAAAAGTACGTAGAAAACTAAGAAACAAGAGTATATAATATGAAGATTTTTTAATGAAAACATCGTATAGTGATGAGCAGCTAGCAGTACCCATTTTCCATAGCCACTTAGAAGTGACAGAACTTAGTTATGGGTTATGAACTTGGTTATGGAACTAATTAAACAATATAGAAACAATTTTGTTTCTTTTGTGACAGACTGTATGAGTATCTTAGGATCATATGAGACCCATAAATTTTTGGGCACTATGGTTGACTTTATACCTATGAACTTTTTTTTGGGTTAACAGAGTATTAAAGAGAAAAAAAAAAACAAAATCAAGATAAGATAAAGAAAAGAGAAACAAACTCCTTTATTTTGGCAACATCTTTAGCCTATTGGAATATGCCCTAGTTGAGTTGTTTATAAAAGTTATACCTACTTTTGAAAGAGTAAACTGGAGTTTCGATGGTTTGGTCACTTGTTACACAGAAATAAACATGTTGAAATTGTAACAAGGAAAATGAAACGGCTAAAACTAATGAGAAATTAAGTACAGGACTAGAACAAATTGAACAAACTATATATAATATTATAGCATTAAGTAGATTAATTGTATACTCGAGATCATGAACGAAGTTAGGGGCCAGAGCAAAAATCATGAGGTACATTTCCAAAATAAGATACTCTTTGTCGGGTAGTTAGTTGCGGACACTGAATATGTTAGTTTGGCGCACCTTCACGACACAAAGTAGTGAATTGACTTGTACCAAATTTTCATCAGAACTAAAAATTTGTTCAGTTCGACGTACGTTGATTCCTATAAATATTTAGTTTAGACAATTAAAACTTTAAAGTGCAGTGTAATGAATATAGGATTTAATCTGAAAAACTACCCTATTCAAAATGGTGTAACCTAATCCTGTAGGATTTAAACTCCAAAACTGCACTAAACAAAATTAGTCAAAATTATGATTACAACTCTTACAATCTAAGACGTAATTCTTAGCCTTAGCTCCAACAACCACCTGACTGTTATACTCCCTTCAAGTCAATATTGTCTTAAAAAATAAATTGTTTTCTCAACAAAAATCAACCTGTAAATACTTCTCAATAAGCAAATGATTACAACTCGAAAGCCTATGACAAATGAACTAGGATTGGACTCAATGAATTAAAATGGTGATACAAGCACTGTTAGATATACACGTAATTAGTGTATATGAATTAGGTAATGTTTAGTCTCCTAGTTTAGACAATATTGTAATATAATTAGTATTGTACACTTACCTAATTATTGTATTACTATAAATGTAATCCAAGTAGAATAAGGTTTTAGGAGTAGAATAGGAATAAGATTCTCCTATTATGTAACTTGTATAAATAGTCTTTCAATTAATGAAAATAATCAAGGGATTATTTCTTTAATGGTATCAGAAGTCTAGGTCTTAAATTCCTCTCTCAAAATTTCCGTCCAAACGGCCAGAATCCGAGCTCCCTTCTCTCGTTTTCCGTGCCCCAACGGTGTCCTCCTCTTCCCAATTTTTTCTTCCAAATCCCTTAATCACGTATTGTTCTGTCGTTATGTCTACGTCAAATAACACGTTTCACCATGCCCTTACTGTTTCTAACATCAAGAATCATATTCCTATCATTCTTGAAATAGAAAACGTCCAATACGCGACGTGGGCCGAACTGTTCAAAGTTCACGCACTCTCGCATCAAGTCATCCATCACATAATCCCTGCGGCTCCTGAGGATACGGATGTGCCAAAACGCGAGGATGATCCTAAGTTGTGGACGTCTCTTGATGCTACCGTCCTTCAATGGATATATTCCACTATATCTACCGATCTTTTGCAAACAATTATTGAGCCTAACGTTACGGCACAGGCGACTTGGGATAGACTGCGTGATATATTCCAAGATAATCAAAATTCTAGAGCCGTTACCCTTGAGCAGGATTTCTCCCACGTCAATATGGATGATTTCCCTAATGTTTCGGCTTATTGCAAAAGATTAAAGGAATTGGCTGACCAACTTCGCAACGTTGGCGCGCCGGTTTCGAACGATCGTTTGGTCCTCCAAATGGTTTCCGGCCTCTCCGAGGCCTATAGTGGTGTTGGAACGCTTCTTCGGCAAAGCAATCCGCTTCCGCAATTTTATCAGGCTCTTTCTATGCTTACACAAGAAGAAGCAGGCATGGCAAAACGAGCGGCTACCGGTACTAGTCCCGTAGTCATGATGACCGAGTCCACGGTGTATCCTACCGGTTCCAACAACTCAGGCCAAAACCGCAACAACGGTGGCGGAAAAAAGGGTGGAAATAAGAAAAATAATTGAAAGACTATTTATACAAGTTACATAATAGGAGAATCTTATTCCTATTCTACTCCTAAAACCTTATTCTACTTGGATTACATTTATAGTAAGACAATAATTATGGTAAGTGTACAATACTAATTATATTACAATATTGCCTAAACTAGGAGACTAAACATTACCTAATTCATATACACTAATTACGTGTATATCTAACATTCATATACACTAATTACGTGTATATCTAACATTCATATACACTAATTACGTGTATATCTAACAAGGACCAATGTCTTCAGTCTGATCCTGTACACACTCTTAGATGACAACCTTTAAACTCCCAAGAAAATGAGCTTGTTGAATGCTCTGTGAACTCTTGCACGGTCTCTTAATGTGCGTAAAAAATAATTCTCTCTTGCAAGACAGTACATAATGTATACCATCACGCTAGTAATTCAAGTAAGAAGACCAGTTATTTCAAATATTGTTTCGACGAAGGACTCTCAGAAAGGAAACCAAATCAATCGCCATTCCAAGAAGGATTCTTATGATGCATTTTACCAAAAATAACTATACGATAAATATACCGAATATATCGCATGAATAAAATGAAGATACACGCAGATATGTATCCTGAAATATCTCAACACAATCATGCTTCTCAACACACTACAAATGAGTCTAAAGGACATGGTTCTCAGCACACATAACACAACAACACATTGTGTTGTCAATTATCAAAATGCACCAATACTCAACAAATTTTCCCTTTTTGATGATGATAAGCACGTATGCTTGTACATCAGTTTCTATCATTAATTTGAAAGTTATTCATATATAGACACACACAAGTAGATTTCAACTTTTCAACAAATAATAGGTGTTACGACCCATTTTTAAACTCGATTAAAACCGTATTCAACAACTTTTAGAAAACAGAGTAGCGAACTAATATTATTTCGAGACTTAGGAATCTAATTTGAGAAAAGGTTTATCCTTAAAATATGTTTGATACCAAAGAAATTGATAAGAGTTCAAATGATCTCTCAAGAAAGATGTAACGCACCTCAAAAAGTCTGCACATGCGGTTATCGGTAGTCTGAAATTTTCAGGGCTAAAAATAGTTATTATTTGTAAAATAAGATCTGAAGAGTTTGTTTTTTTTAAGTAATTTGTACTTTAGCATTTAACTATTAAATTTATTCAACTAGTGAATTAATCTTAACAATTTTGGCTATGTCTAAAAAGGATTATCTCCGGAAATCTTGTATTTATACATGTAAAGTTTAGACTGTGAACTAACAATATTTATTCAACTTTCAAAACTTAATAGATAAATGGACTCTACTTAATAACTATAAAGATATGAGAGGGTCTTTAAGTTATCTTAGTGAGTCGTGAACCTTTGGGCCATATCCATAGTTTGAAATCATAACTTTGCTTTTGAAAATATTTGTGCCTCAACTCAAATCTGAAGACTTGATTTCTTAGGCTTCAACTTAATGAGTTTTTACCTATTACATTAATTAGTAAAAATTATAGGGGAAGCTACACCAAATACCATTCAAAGATAAATATTTATCCTAGTTCATTTTTTTGTGCGGATTTCCCTTCAAACACACTGGTCTTTAATATTTGCTCTACATATCTGTGGTCTTTAATTTTTGCTCATATTATTTTTTTTATAAAAATATTCAGGTCTACTTCGCAAGACATAGTCTCTATCTTTAAAAACTGAATTGTCTCGCGATAAATTATGTAGGAATTAAGTCATGCGGCATAGTTTTATACTAATTTTTTAAATTATGTTGAGTGTTGGAAATTATGCCTTATCCGGCATAGTTTGTGTGGATGTTATGATACATATGTTGAAATTAAACGCTAATTATGTCTATCGAAATCTGAAATTATGTCTTTTTTCATATTTGTTGAGTGTTGGCAGTTATGCCTTATCCGGCTTAATTTGTGGATTGTGTATGATACATATGCCGAAGATATATACTAATTATGCCGAGTGAAATTCTAATTATACCGCGATAAAAATAATAAAAGACGAAAATTAAAGAACTCAAATTTTAAGGCTAAAAATTAAAGATCACCCGAAAATGAGACATTTGTGCGAATGACCATCCTAGTTTACCCCCATTGAATTTAATTATAGTTACTATCCACACGGATTAAAATATTTATCCGATATGTGCATTCTCTGAATTGACCGAAGAAGGCACATTTGATGACGTGACATGACGGAAGTGGTGTTGTGAATAAAGTGATTCTTATATTTGATTTTTTCTTGAATCGAGGGTCTTTCGGAAACATGTTCTCTACTTATCAAGATAAAGTTAAGGTCTGTGTATACCTTATCTTTTCCAAATCGCACGTTGTGGAATTTTACTGGGTATGTTGTTGTTGTTGTTGTATCTTTGGCTTTTTAGTCTTTTTTAAGTTTTGTTCTTTTGTTATTTATATTTTTGTTTTTCTAAATATAAAATTAAATATAGTAGCTAATTATTTGTAGACCAATAAAAATATAGAAAAATTAAATATAAAAATATAAAATCACTAACTTATTTATTACAACCTAAATTGATTAAAAAATATATAGAATCACTAGCTTATTTATTAAAACCTCTTTTAATAGAAAATGTATTCTTATATTTTTTTCTTTTACAAATAAAAATAAAACTTATATCTAAAATATGAGTCTATTTTTTATTTTTTTTCACAAGTAAAACTTGAGAAAGAATAAAAATAGTATGATTTGAGAAAGAAAATAAATGAACAAGAAGGGAGAAAAAGAAAAAAAACAAAAGAAGATAAAAAGTAGAGAAATAAAAAAGAAAAGAGGAAATAAGAGACAATTACTTATAAAAGCTACAATGGATAGAAAGGGTAAATAGTTTTTGTGGTATGGAAGTAAAAGGGCATGAAAGGATAATTATTTTGTGTTTACTGGGTATTGTTATTCTTCACCCAAAATTATATACGAAAACGTATCTCTTTAAAAAGAACAAATATAGCATATTTTATAACAAATATGACATCTTGAAAAGAAAAGAAATTAAATATAATAATAATTCTATTTTATTATTAGTAACCCTCCCATCAATAAATACTCATTCAGTACACTTGCTCTTTTATCTCCCTTTCATGATTCTCCCCCCTCCCCTTCCTCCCTAAATATCTCTTATGTAAAAGAAGAATTATCTCAAAGAGTCCTGCTCTTTAATAAAAGGGAAAAGGTATCCCCTCTACGGGGTTGCCATCAAGGGAATTTTGATATTTTTTTTCAAAATTTTATTTTTATTTGACAACTTTTAAAAAATAATATGATCAATTTTATCAAATATAGTTTCACAATCGGCGGAACAGACCACAGAGGAGATTCAAAGTAATCTTTTACAGGTTAACAACCTGACGGATGCTATCTTAACTCAAAACAGACCCAAAATGCCTTAACATCACCACGGCTCAACGGGCTAAAAACAGGATCATCAGCCTGAGCTTCAGATATTCTGTCTGGGTTATCCTCTACACAACCTTAGTATGTCCTCACATGGTTTTCTACTAATTACAACATTATTACCATGAAAACCCCATAATCTAACGCAACATAATTCAACACAAGGTATTTAGCCTTTCATTTAGGCTAAATATAAATATAAAATTAAAAATAAAATAAAATAAAATGTAAAATTACCCAAGTTCCTGAGGTTGTGCTCAGATGAGGAAGATGTACAACAAACTTTAAACTTTTATTATGAGAGAGTTTTTTACAAAGTAGGAAGAGTGGTTGGCCAAAGTCTGCCCTCCTAACTAAACAAATGACCCTTTATATAGGGGGTCGAGAGTTATAAACTTATAGCCAAATGACTGACACTTGTAAAGTAAATGACCCACAGGCGGTCGATAATTACAAACGACAAAATTAAAAAGTAAAGGGCCTACTAGTGGCCGACAAAACAAAATATATGGGGTCCACAACATGTGGCTGATAACCCGAAAGTAAAAGTGGCCAAAATATATGGGGCCTAAAAGTACAATAATGTACTAGCTTTATTAAAGATGGTTTGTTTTTTCCCACCGGTTGATTCCGCTGGGTCACCTTATTATCTTCAAATCTTCTCTTTTTCTTTGTTTTTATCTGCTGTGGAAGATTCTTTCATGTTGTTTTGAAATGTCGAGATATTCTTCAGTATTGAAGCTCGGATAATCTTGTGATTCCAGGATATAATCTTCTTATTCTGTATGAATAGACGCCATTGAGGTGTCAGAGGAAAATTCATCTTACAGATTTTTTATTAAATCTTTTCTAACTTCCGCCATATAGGAAGCTATGATTTATAATTTAGAAAGGACTCTTTTTTTAATATGAAGTCTTCTGGCAATTTGTTTAAACGGACTATGAGTCTCTTGCACTGATTCTTTTTGTCCCAGTTCTTGATAATGGAATGTGAGAGTTGTTATCTGGTCCACCAGTTCTTGGTCATTTATTTGACCATCGTTGTTTTTCTGTAATAATTTTTTCCAGAACCTTGTATAACAAGTTCTATACAAACAAGGGCTATTAATGGGGTTATAACCCAGTTCCACTGACCATTTCATGATCCAAGGGATAGAGAATTCGACAAAGAAGTGCATATGAGCAATCTCTTCAATCAACATATTATCATTTTCCCATTGTATTACTTTGGGAGATACTTCAATCCATTTTGTATATAAACTTTTAAATGATTGTGGTAGTATAGTAACAAATGGACCATAATGAATCCACCATTGCCCAAACCAATTTGGAATTGGTTATTTATAAACATTTGAACAAATCTTTATAAACCATGAATGCTTATGATTCAGATTTTCATAAAGAAGAGCTTTATTAAAGCTTTTCACATAGTCCCAGTAATTAAATTTTGCCTGGACCTTTTGCTCTGGGTGAAGATATTCCCTCTCGTTGAGCGTACTGAATCCCCAATCTTGGGTAAATATCTTTTTGATTATGATTTTGAAAAAGTTATAAACTTTCCTTGTATTTGCCGGATAAAAATGTTGAATATCAGCTGATCCGATTGATGAGAGTATAGTCTCATAGTGCATCATGAATTTATAAGTAGAGGCTGGATATGATCCAGTTTCCAGGTATCTTTCCATCAGTTTCCATGATCCTTCCATTTCATCAATATGTTATATACTCTTTATACATTTAGTATATCAAATATATAAATTGTATATATATAATATAATACTAAACTAAATAAATATACATATTATTTACATATGTTCAGTATATTTAACTAAATATAGTTATTTAATATGTTTTAGAACATACATCATGTTTATATTAGATACTGATTCATATTTAATATTATATAATATAATTAATTAGATATAATTTATACTATATTTAATAGGAATGAACTTTTCGGATAATCTATTCGAATGAGCTGGATGGCAAGTATTTCTCTTCCAGCCGTTATGGAAGAGAATGTTTTTTAAAAAGAAAAAATGAAGGGATTCATTTGAGCTACGTAATAGAAAGAGAATACAGAAGGCAAAAAATCGTTTAGCAAGAAAATAAGAACACATTTTGGGGTTCATTTGAAATTTATTGTATCATGGAATAATTGATGTTTCTGGGAAGCGACATTTTAGGATAAAGATGGGGATTCCATTTATGGAGGTTTTTGGCCATATAATGTATGCTTTATTAGGTTACTACTGATATTGTTGTGCTAATAATTTGTAATTTCATTTTAATGTTGTATACTTATGTCATCCAACTTAATCTCTGAAATCAGCCCAATAATTTTACAGGTTCTGAAATTCCTTTATACAATATTATTATTGCAAAAGATCATTGAGCTTGAATTTCAAAATGCTTAAGCCGGATTTTCTTTTTTGGTATATGTTTTAAGAGTAAAATAAAAAATAGCTTGTGTTTAATTTAAAGCAGATTACATATATTTGAATTAAAATGAACAAGAATAAAGAACTGGGTGAGCAAGCATGGACACAATTGGTAATATGTATAAGGTATAAGAAGAGGTATATTGGAATATATGAAATGGTATATGATGTGTGAATAAATAGTATACGAAGAAGTGCATGGTATACAAAGTGATATTTGTATAAGCTATAAAAGAATGGTATACTGGTGCATAGGAAATGGTAAATGATATATGAATGCATAATATACGAAGAAGTATATGATATATGAAGTGGTATTTGTATAAGGTACAAGGAACGATATATTATTGTATATGAGTTGGTATATGAGTTGGTATAACAAATGGTAGGTTAGTGTATACGAGTTGGCATATGTGGTGTATATAAAGTAGCTTATATGATGTATATGTGTCTGCTATAAGGAATAGTGTATGTACACGGTATGTGATAATATATGAGCATGAGGTATATATTATATATACGAGTGATCTATGGAATATATATGATATAATAAATTATGTATATGAAGTATGGGATAGTATAAGACATGAGAGAAATAGTATATATGGATACGTAAAATAACAAAGGGTCAGTAAGAAAAATATAATATATTTCGGCTTCTGAAATAGATATATGTACTTTATATATTTTGGCAAACAGTTTGGGTCAGCTGGAATTGGGCCAAATAGGAGAGAACTTTTGGTTCAAAAAATTGCGTGGCCTTCCCTTTATTCGGGCTGCTCTTTAATTGTTACCCCTCAATTCGCCCGTCTTTAATATTTCCCTACTTTTCATTTAATAAAAATTTGTGGACCAAAATATTCTTTATTCGCGGGTTTACTAAATCAGAGATTCTGAGTTCGAATCCCCGTGGAAAAAAAAATCGCAAGATAATTTTTTCATAGAAATTATGTCTATTCGGCCAAAGTTATATAGAGATTATGCTTTAAGGGTCATAGTTTATATGTAACTAAACGTTGCCTTCATGCATAGTTACATAGAAACTATACCCCTTAAGACATAATATCTATATAACTTTGACCGAATATGCATAATTTCTATGAAATCTTGTCTTGCTATTATTTTTTTCTTTTGACTCTGCTGGGATTCGAACCCACAACCTCAGAGGTATTTTCGGAGGTATAATTACCTAATTTCTATACAACTTTGGCCGAATAGACATATTTTCTAATGAAATCTTGGCTTACGGATTTTTTTTTCTTTTTGACTAATGAGATTCAAACCCAGAACCTCAAGAGTATTTTTGATTATTTTTTTAGGTGAGGGACAAAAATTAAATACCATCCTAAAATATGGCCAATCCTGTGAATTGCCTTTTGGAATACCCTTGTATAAGAGGCTTTGGGCTTGGCCCAATTTGTGTTAGAAAGCTGCTGAAAATCGGGCAATTCACACGAATGCCCTTACTTCGGGGTGATCTTTAATTTTTGCACATTAAATTTAAAATATTAAATTTTTTCCCTTGCTCAGGCAAAAATTAAAAAGAATTTCGCAAGGCAGAAGTTTGTAGCAAAAATATATCTATTCGGAAAAAATTAGGCCTATTCGGCAGAGGTTTGCCATAAGGCAAACTTTTACCCACAATTAGGCCTTAAGGTAAACCTCTGCTTTAAAGACAAACTTCTGCCGATATAGGCCTAGTTAATAGGCCTAATTTTGGCGGTCTAATTTTGCTACAAACATCTGTCTTGCATTTTTTAAATTTTTTTGTCTGAGCAGGAATTCGAATTCGAAATCCATGAATTTTTCGGTGAAGGGACAAAAATTAAAGATTCCAAATTTAAGGGGTAAAAATTAAAGACGAGTTCCTTTGAAGAACATTCCGCACAAAGAAAATCTGCAGCAACTTGACCTTTTTTTTATTTGAAAATGTTTGGGTCAAACGAGCCCATTTTGCTTCAATTCACAGCTCTAAGAAAAATCCCTTGGCAGAAAATTCAATTGATCCACTTTTATAGGCTGAAAAGGCTAAAATCCCATCCGTTAGCAGCAAATATTTAACTTCAAATCTGTTATAGATATTATCATATATTATGAATGTCTATCTTTAGAAGAAATATTAGGGCTAATAACTTTGGGACCAAATTAATTTTCTTATATAAATAGAGATGTTCGCTCATTGTATTTTATCCTCAAGAGAAATAAAGAACTCTTCTCTCTTCTCTCTTTTTCCACATTATTCTTATTTTAGTTCTATTATTTTATAACACGTTATCAGCATGAGCTTCTAACTTATCAAAAAACTAATAGTAATGTGTAGTTGTCGAACGTTTCCTGTCCATTCCATAATCGTCCCAAGGGTTGAACTTCGAATTTATAGTTTTATTTGATGACCCTTATAGGGCAGTAACAATTTGCATTACTTGAGTTGCATTGAGGCTTTTTGGATAAAGCTAATGTTGGTGTCCATTCCTTTTAAATCATGGAGAGGTATGTGGAAATCTATTTGAGCTTTGATTTTTGAGCCTTATCAAGGTTAGCAGGTTTCTCATATTTTATCCATATTAATTTGTCGGAAAGTCTTACGACCCAATTCTAATATGAGAAATTAAAGACGATACAATTTCTTGTAACTTTGGCAGAGTTTGAAAGAAAAATATGACCATCAGAAGTGGTTATATTTCATGCGTTTCGGTGTAAATAAATTTGTTAATCACTAGAAGTGATAAATATATTTACGGGATTGTGATTGTGATTGAAGATATATTAGAGAAAGATTCTCTACATTATATGTATGACTCGATTTGTTCCTGAAGTAGCAATATCTTGAAAGAGGTATTAAGCTATCATAATTTTATATGGTTAAGGCACGTTCATATAAATATGGTTCATTTCTGAAAAATGATTTTTTTTATAAATGTTACAAATACAGATCCATTCCATGAAGTGAAAGTGGCAATATATATTAAAGTCTATACTATAAATATGAACGTGCATTTGATTGTGAAAACATCACGACTCATCTCCAGAAGAGGTAGAATAATTCAGATGAAATATTCTGAATATTATATGTTTTACTCCCGAAGTAGTAAATTCAGAAATTTGCTCCCGAAGTAGCAAACATTAAACTCTACTCTCGAAGTAGTAGAACTTTGAACTCTACTCCCGAAGTAGTAGAACTTTGTGAAAGCTACTCCTGAAGTAGTATGACTCTGAATTTACTCCTAAAGTAGTAAATATTATTTGAAATATGCTCCCAAAATAGTAAGACTTTGAAATTTACTCCTGAAGTAGTAAGGCATTATTCTGAAGTAATGTCTTTTGTACTTGAGAAAAATAATGAGCTATAGATGAGCGTTATATATCAAGCACAATCAAATAATCAGATTTCATTCCCCGAAGTGAATGAAGATATACCACAACCTACCTCCTAGAGAGATAAAATAATAAAGAAAATACATGTGGTATAAAAGTCATTGCAACATGTACCCGTTGTACGTAGAAACATCATGAATAAGTTTATTAAATATCATTCTAAGAAAAAAGAAAGCAGAGTAGAATGCTTTCTACCATAACCACGTTGATACATTATGGTTAGTTGTTATGATTTCCTCAAAGGAAATAAACATTAATGTATCTCTTCCTGAAGGATGTGATTACTATGTGATTATCGTTTTGATACAAAATATTCAGATGCTAATGGCTAATCTCCCTGAAGGAGACATTGAAATACTGAAGTTTAGACTTAGTGTTTGCTTTTCGTTTTTTATGAATTTACAATTATCTTTAAATGTCCATTTGATTTCCATTTTCTTTCATGCCACCAGTAGTGTCTAACCAAATGTTCTTTCATGATACCAACAGTATCTAAGAAATATTTGATGATATAATGTTAATGATCAAGAGCTCCATAAGAGCTAAGTGTTTGTTTACAAGAATCATGACACTAGCAGTGTTCAAATAAATCACATTATAAAATTTAAATTAAAATCTCATGGAGAGGTTATATATTATAGCCCCATTCGTCCTAGATCGTAATTGTTATGACCGGAACACAAATTGTGGTAAACCTGAAGTTTACTTGCAATAAAAATGATTATCATATTGAGACTATAAATGATTAGAAGATTGAATATCTTCAAGTGCTACGGCTAAGAATTATGTATGTGAAACTTTACCCGAGCATGATGAGATCACATGCTACAATAAACCAGAAGTTTATTGATATAAAATCTCATGCAATAGTAAACCAGACGTTTACTAAAATAAATAGCACTCGTCGGGGTAAACTTGAAGTTTACTAGTACAAATAATTTTATCAATTGATGTGATAATTTTGATCGTTCTGATTTAAATTTGATGTTCTAAGTTTGTATTCAGAATATATTGAAGAACTAAAAGATTCTTCAAGAATTAATTTGTTTATTCTCATGACAAGTTGATTACACTAGCTAATGTTGGGATTGAATTCCCTATATTCTGAAAAATATAAAAGGTCAATAAGGGCTCGTTCACCTGCAATGTGATATCTTAAATAGATGCGGTCACATATGCGTTTATTGTCAACCTGCAACTTGACATTTACGAAGTTGCTTGCTCAAAATAATTGAGTTGAGAGCATAATTTTCAGATTATGTAATCAGGACAATTCGTCTTGATAATGCTGGTTGATATTCAAACTGGTTTAGCGTTGACTGCCCTCTAGTAGATAGCTAAATCATTGCTTATGAGAATAAAATTTCATGTGTTGATCTGAGATATGATATATTGCATACAACAACGTTTGTATGCTTCAAACCAGTAAAGTATAATAAATTCTCCCCTCATAATTGGTTCAAGGATAGGAACCAAATATTTTCATCTAATAATTTTTGTTGTGTGATATATGATTAATGAATCTACCACGATGCACACAGATGGATTCCCCAAAGAAGGTGAAAATGTATGTTAGTCTTTCTAACATAAGGGGGGGGGGGAATAAACAACTACCGACCCAACTATTTCATATTCCAACTGCAAGATGCTCCTAAATGTCCCTGAAGGACAGGGTTTACAACATGCGTGAAGCATGGTAGACAAATCGGTTACAAATGCAATAATCTTTGAAAAATGAGAGGAGCAAATGATCAAAATGATTATAATAAGTATGCAGCCTACGACATAACACTTCATAAAACCTCATACGAGGTTCAGATACTTGAAAAATAATGAAGTGATAAGATCTCAGTAAGTTATGTCTAATTGCAAACCCATACAAAATGATATCTCGTCGACGATATCTTTGATACAATATAGTGCGCAATATTGTTAATATTATGAGAATCTGAATTCTATGTCTCTTAAAGAATGTTGATGTAGAAAGAATTACCAAGTAGATTCATCTTGGTAAGGGTAAATTTATTGGATATGCAGTCCTGATATCAGAAGATGTCATGTAAATTAAATATTAAATGAAAATTATCTCAGCCTATATGACTTACGTGACAAAATTTATATGAAATATTTTGAAGGATTCAAAATGCATGAAACATATACAAGTTATTGAAAAATTTGTTTGTAATCCTTAAACTGATTAAATGAACTAAGGTTGATGTACTGAAACATTAATAAATATTTATTGATGAGCGGTACAAATATGACTCTGTTTACCCTTATCCATTTATGATATTCAAGATCTTTCATAATGTTGTGCAAGTTGCTGACTTGAATATTATTGGAGCTTTTGAAGAGTTTTCGAAAAGCAGTAGACTACCTGCTAAAAGAAGTTGAAATGAGAAAATTAGATTGGTCCTGAAGTACCATATATTTGTTCAATTGATGCATTTATTTATCTTGCTATAGATATGAGCATGATATAATTTATTTCTTACATGGAGATACTGAAAAAAAGATCAATTGCATATTGTCGATTTGATGAGATAATTTTTACAAAATTAGGGGGAGAGAATAATGAAATAAAAAGGGAAATTTTATGGAATAATCCATCATTGTCTCATCTTGATCCACGTGCTTCTATTTGTGAGCAAGGGTTCAAAAGATTATTCACATGTAGAAAATAGCAAACCAAATGTCAGACGCATTTACATATTTGAAAAGGATTACCAAATCACATACCCCTGCAGAGAATGTCACAATTCGGATTGATGTCCCTGTAGGACCATCTACTAGTGTCATAGCAAATGAGTCCAAAGCACGCCTGAAGCTTGATAGACCATTGGGTTCTAAGGATCGGAATCCTAGAAAAAGAAAAATAAATGGTCAAGATGACACTAAGAAAGAATCTCATAAATAAATGCAAGATTTGATCAATCCTAATATTCTTGAAGAAATCAATGAGCCGCAAACTCAAGAAAATGAAGAAATATCAATAAATTCAATTGATGTTAGGACTAATTTGAATCGCTTGGAAATAAATGTGGTTTGAAATGTGACAAATTACCCACAACTTTATATGAAGATAATGCAACATGCATTGCTCAATTGAAGGGGGATTCATAAAAGGAGATAGGACAAAGCACATTTCAGCAAAGTTGTTCTTCACATACGAACTCCAAAAGAATGGTGATATCAACGTGCAACAGATTCGTTCAAGTGATAATATGACTGATTTGTTCACTAAGTCTCTACCAACTGCAACTTTCGAGAAGATGGTGCACAAGATTAGAATGCGAAGACTCAAGCATTTGGACTGAAGTTCTCATCAGGGAGAGTTAATACACGTTGTACTCTTTTTTTCGTATAAGGTTTTGTCCCACTGAATTTTCCTTATAAGGTTTTTAATGAGACAACCAAAATTTGTATTATTAGAAATGTATACTCTTTTTCCTTCACTGGAATTTTTCCCACTGAGTTTTTTCTAGTAAGGTTTTAATGAGGCATATTATCTATCAAAATAGACATCCAAGGGGGAGTGTTATAGATATTATCATATATTGTGGATGTCTATCTTTAGGAGAAATATTGGACTAATAACTTTGGGATGAAGTCAATTTTCTCCTATAAATAGAGATGTTCTCTCATTGTATTTCATCACTCAAGAGTAATAAAGAACTCTTCTGTCTTCTCTTTTTTTCCATAATATTCTTGTTTTAGTTCTATTATTTTATAACAAAATTTACATTTTTCTGCTTTTTAAACCTGTGATTTTAATTCTTTAGAAATCTGCATTTTCGTTCCCAAGGAAAACCATGATTTCAAAACAAGGCTAGCACTATTATTAGTTAGTGCAATATATGAAATATTTTCTCCTACACTAAAACTTATTCCCTAAAAGAAAACTGTAATGAACACAACTTTTCAGAAAACAAAGCAAGTCGAACTACAATTGTACGAGGTAAGACTACTCCCTTTGATTCTAAAGTCATAAATGATATTTATAACTTGAGAAACATTGATGACAGTGACACCAAGAAATGTATTGATGACCGGGATGTGAATTCTGTGAAACATGTACGAGATGAACTATGTCTCAATGGTAATAGAATATACTAGGAAACTAGTGAACGTCCTTTAGGTATCAATGATCCGTGTATGCTTGAAATAGCGAGAACTTAGGGTAGATTTGTTATTTTCCGCCTGATTTCATACTTGAATACCTCCAACTATGAGATAGAAAGAGTTCTTTTCATATATGCTATTATGCATGAATTACCTGTGAATGATGGAAGATTCATTAGCGAGGCTATGGTTTATTGTCATTTCAAAGGTGATTGTAGTTGCTTATATTTTCCTTTGACTATCACTCATTTGGTTCCTTTGTTTGATGTGAATTTGGAGGGCTTACCGAGGATTACAAATACTTACTTCATCGGCAAAAACTTTATATTGAATAGATGTTTAGCTCAATGATAGATTATGATCTTTCATTAAATTTTTGATGATTTGACAAGGAATGTACCCAATGAAGATTAAGGGAGACACGAGGAAGACATTTGAAGAATCAGACATCTTGATAATAACTCAATTAAAAAGTGCAAGGAATTGAAAATAGGAAGCAAGAAAAAATAAAACCCAAACATAAATATTGAAAAAATATTAGTAATAATTAGGATTAAAATCCTAGTTACCTCTAATACATTCAATAAAAGCACGTAAACTATTAGAATCCTCAAGAGGAAGGTTATCTCTTGCAAATCCGAGTGCAAAGTTCAAAGGCAACAAAGAGATCACCTTTAAGCTCACAAATATGCGTCAATATAATCTACTCAAAATAAGTTAGGCAGTTAAGTATTTATACTAGGGCTAAATAATACATCAAATGTCCAAAAATACCCTTTGAGTAGGCCTAAATATGTAATATGCTTCTCTAAGGTGCCTCCATCCTTCAAATCTTGATCTCTCTTTCATTGTGTGATATTGTAGGTGTCTCCAACGGGCTCTTCAAGGTATCTATGATCATCAAGTGTCTTCCAAAAGCTTGAAGTTCCTTTTATTTACTCCTCATGAAGGGTCTTGAAGTAACGACAGTATGGTCGTTATCATCCTCCTCTTCTTAAAAAAATTCGACCTCGAATTTGAATGTTCACCCCACAAACTTCTTCAAAAATGACTAAGAACCTTGGAGTCCCTATCACTAATGATGGTCTTAGGAACTCTATCCAATTTAAACAATTCTCTAGGTAGATCCTCAGGAAAGACATCTCCTTAACCTTGAAAAGCGAAGAGACAATACTAGGTAAAGAGTTAGTTTGTTCATTAGTAGCAAAAATATTGTCTCTATGTACTAAAAGTACTATAGGATAATCATCTTCATTTCTTTAGAGATCTCATAATGAGATGTGTTGACACTTATTTTTTCCCTCCATAAATTTTGTTTAATTAGTCGAACTTCTTTGAATCTCAAACGGAGTGAAATATGCACCTTTCAAAGTCAAATGAATTTTACAAAATTATTTCGGTGATAATTTATCATTTCCATTGGCAAAATATCATCAAGTATATTATTTTATATCATTTGTACATTTTTCATGTAAATTATAACTTTTTCAAACATAGTTAATTCCATATCAAGTTATATTTAATTTTTGTTAATTACAACTAATTTTCGAAATTGGTTACAATTGAAATATTTTAATTAGCTTTCGCATGAAATTGGTTACAATTGAAACATGTGTGGTTATTTATTTAATTGATTTGTGGCCGCAGTTTTGCAAAATTAGGTATAATTCATTAAAATCTTTAATTGCTACAAATTGGGTTGAGACACATTAATTTTCGGACTAAACCCAACCCAAACCAACCCCGACCCCGCCGAGTTGCGACTAAAAGGGGTTGAACCCCTTTTCAATTCATTTTCACGATTTGTACTTTTAGAATCCTAGCGCCGCTCCTCTCCTTGCCTCTCTCATTGCGTCATCGGACAAAAATGAAAAGGAAACAATTGGGTTTTGCTTTTTTCAGGTCGTATGTGGCCATTTTGAGTAAGCTCTAAATGAGCTTTGTCTCTCGCTGAATTCCTACCATGCACAAAGGTAAATTATAATGCCCCGAACCATGGTCTGGCATAACAAGGCAGACGATGTCTGACTGCATGTGATCAAGTGAACCACATGACTTGCTAAATCAACATGGGCATCAAAATCATGAAATAATAATTTGAAACAAGTAAAAATTGAATACTGCAATTATAGTCTATTGCAGAAATAATCTGAAAATTTAATAAGTCTGAATAACTGACATGATATGCTAAACTAGTCTATGAAACCTCCGAACATGAGTTTGACTGCTAAAATAATTTACCAGGACAAGACTCTGGCATATCTTTACTGCATAACCTGATATGTAAAATAAATAGACTAACACCCCGAATGAGATGGAGCTCACAAATAGCTGAGATGGTAGAAATCATAGCGAACTGATATGTCGTCTTGAAACTTCATACTTACACAGTGAAGTGCAGGCCCTGGGCACTTGAATTGTATTGTATGTAAAGCAACTGAATGAATAAGCAGGCACATGAAATAGTAGGAACTGAACTAAAACGGTAACTTGAAAATGAGCATGTATAATATCTGGTATGAATATCATAAAATATGGTAAAGTAATTTTAATGGGAAAGCTTTAGTATAACCGACATGAAACCACCACGTGAGAATGTGGCATCCGATCTCTGCCCGATCAGCTAAGCCATCCCATACCTTACCGGGTTATGAGACATGAACATGACATGAATGGATACAATAACCCGTTGTGGGTAACATGAAGGAATCGTCCTAACTGGATGGAGCGATCCTTATCCTACATTGTCATACGTAGTTTCATGTACTAAACCTTCTCGGTAAATTGTGTAACTCTCACAACATGAACGTAAATGTAAGTGGTTCAACAACCCATGGATTTCATAATTATAACTTGTAAACGAAACTTCTGAATATAGTATAATGTGTAGTTGTATTATAACTTGCCAGAGGCCTGAAAACATGTAAAGCTGATATAATGGAATGATATTAGTTCATGGCATGTATTTAGGAACCCATGAAATTCAATGTATGGGTGTTCATAGATTACAGTCAGATCATGATATTCATAATGAAATATCAAGAATACAATTAACGAATTTGTAATATAATCATGATATACAATGCTACATGTCATTAGGGTCATCATGAATTAGAATAAAAACTCTAAGCTTGTGGAAATTCGTATTTCATGGATGAACGTGGAGTGGGGAAGAACAATGATGTTCCCACACGTGCATTGAAGCTCTACATACCTTATTCGCTCCTAATCTTGTAATAAAAAATCTAAACTTGATGAAGAATTTCCAAAAGCCTGAACTTAGTCCCTTGAGATGGGTTTTGTTGAAACCATAGGTTAAGAATCAATGATTTTGCTTATAACTTGAGTAAACTTTATTACAATCTCCTGAAAATACATTGAAATGACTTACCTTCAGCTATGATGATGATGGGAGGAGAAGAACTTCGTGCTAGGGCTTGGAAGGATGAAGAGTGAAATAAAAAGACTGAAAAACGCAGATTATATAGGTCCAGTTGTCGAACCACTTTTACGGTGGATGGTACGGTACGTAAAAATATTTATAGTGAGAAGTACGATCCGTATAAAAGTGGTCATAACAGTGTTGTCAATTTTCAGTGACCATCAAAATCTAGGGGTCGTTCAACGGTACTAAAGGACGGTTCGTATAAATTTTTACGGCCCGTCAAAGCTACCGTATTTCATTGGCTTTCAATAGACTTTGTATGGTGCAACTTCTACTGCTCGTACAACTTTGTACGGTATGTATAAGCCTAGGCATAAAACATGAATCACTAAACTAAAATGAAATTTAAATTCAGACTCCCCGTCTTAGTTTTCTAAACTCTGAATCCTGAACAAGGCACATTTTAAAGGTACGAGGTGTTACAATATCTACCCCTTGGGATCTTTCTTCCTCGAATGATGGGTCATAGTTAAGAATGAGACTGGATATTGCATGAGTACACGGACGTGAAGAAACATGACATAGAACATAGGGACTAAATCACATTACATGAAAACATGAACATGGGGACATGAGACATAAGTAATGAATACATGAACGTGAAATATGAGTCATGGATACGCACGGGACATGACATGAATACTAAAGCAATTTAACTTATACACTTTCTGCTTGCTCTTCAATATAGTACATACATTTGAATTGTAATGTGGTAAAGCAACTGAATGAATAAGCAGACAGATGAAATAGTAGGATCTGAAACCGAAACTGTAATCTAAAAATGAGCATGTATAATATCGGGCATGAATATCATAAAACATGGTAAAGTAATTTTAATGGGAGAGATTTAGTATAACCGATATGAAACCACCATGTGAGAATGTGGCTTCTAATCTCTGCCCGATCAGCTAAGCCATCCCATACCTTACCGGGGTATGAGACATGAACATGACATGAATGGATACAATAACCCGTTGTGGGTAACATGAAGGAATCGTCCTAACTGGATGGAGCGATCCTTATCCTACATTGTCATACGTAGTTTCATGTACTAAACCTTCTCGGTAAATTGTGTAACTCTCACAACATGAACGTAAATGTAAGTGGTTCAACAACCCATGGATTTCATAATTATAACTTGTAAACGAAACTTCTGAATATAGTATAATGTGTAGTTGTATTATAACTTGCCAGAGGCCTGAAAACATGTAAAGCTGATATAATGGAATGATATTAGTTCATGGCATGTATTTAGGAACCCATGAAATTCAATGTATGGGTGTTCATAGATTCTGAGATCATGATATTCATAATGAAATATCAAGAATACAATTAACGAATTTGTAATATAATCATGATATACAATGCTACATGTCATTAGGGTCATCATGAATTTGAATAAAAACTCTAAGCTTGTGGAAATTCGTATTTCATGGATGAACGTGGAGTGGGGAAGAACAATGATGTTCCCACACGTGCATTGAAGCTCTACATACCTTATTCGCTCCTAATCTTGTAATAAAAAATCTAAACTTGATGAAGAATTTCCAAAAGCCTGAACTTAGTCCCTTGAGATGGGTATTGTTGAAACCATAGGTTAAGAATCAATGATTTTGCTTATAACTTGAGTAAACTTTATTACAATCTCCTGAAAATACATTGAAATGACTTACCTTCAGCTATGATGATGATGGGAGGAGAAGAACTTCGTGCTAGGGCTTGGAAGGATGAAGAGTGAAATAAAAAGACTGAAAAACGCAGATTATATAGGTCCAGTTGTCGAACCACTTTTACGGTGGATGGTACGGTACGTAAAAATATTTATAGTGAGAAGTACGATCCGTATAAAAGTGGTCATAATATGTTGTCAATTTTCAGTGACCATCAAAATCTAGGGGTCGTTCAATCGGTACTAAAGGGCGGTTCGTATAAATTTTACTACGGCCGTCAAAGCTACCGTATTTCATTGGCTTTCAATAGACTTAGTATGGTGCAACTTCTACTGCTCGTACAACTTTGTACGGTATGTATAAGCCTAGGCATAAAACATAAATCACTAAACTAAAATGAAATTTAAATTCAGACTCTGCCTTAGTTTTCTAAACTCTGAATCCTGAACAAGGCACATTTTAAAGGTACGAGGTGTTACAATATCTACCCCTTGGGATCTTTCTTCCTCGAATGATGGGTCATAGTTAAGAATGAGACTGGATATTGCATGAGTACACGGACGTGAAGAAACATGACATAGAACATAGGGACTAAATCACATTACATGAAAACATGAACATGGGGACATGAGACATAAGTAATGAATACATGAACGTGAAATATGAGTCATGGATACGCACGGGACATGACATGAATACTAAAGCAATTTAACTTATACACTTTCTGCTTGCTCTTCAATATAGTACATACATTTGAATTGTACTTGTGGTAAAGCAACTGAATGAATAAGCGCAGATGAAATAGTAGAGTCAAACCTAAACTGTAATCTAAAAATGAGCATGTATAATATCGGGCATGAATAACATAAAACATCTTAAAGTAATTTTAATGCGAGAGATTTAGTATAACTGATAGGAAACCACCATGTGAGGATGTGGCTTCTAATCTCGCCCGATCAGCTAAGCCATCCCATACCTTACCGGGTATGAGACATGAACATGACATGAATGGATACAATAACCCGTTGTGGGTAACATGAAGGAATCGTCCTAACTGGATGGAGCGATCCTTATCCTACATTGTCATACGTAGTTTCATGTACTAAACCTTCTCGGTAAATTGTGTAACTCTCACAACATGAACGTAAATGTAAGTGGTTCAACAACCCATGGATTTCATAATTATAACTTGTAAACGAAACTTCTGAATATAGTATAATGTGTAGTTGTATTATAACTTGCCGAGGCACGAAAACATGTAAAGTCGATATAATGGAATGATATTAGTTCATGGCATGTATTTAGGAACCCATGAAATTCAATGTATGGGTGTTCATAGATTACAGTCAGATCATGATATTCATAATGAAATATCAAGAATACAATTAACGAATTTGTAATATAATCATGATATACAATGCTACATGTCATTAGGGTCATCATGAATTTGAATAAAAACTCTAAGCTTGTGGAAATTCGTATTTCATGGATGAACGTGGAGTGGGGAAGAACAATGATGTTCCCACACGTGCATTGAAGCTCTACATACCTTATTCGCTCCTAATCTTGTAATAAAAAATCTAAACTTGATGAAGAATTTCCAAAAGCCTGAACTTAGTCCCTTGAGATGGGTATTGTTGAAACCATAGGTTAAGAATCAATGATTTTGCTTATAACTTGAGTAAACTTTATTACAATCTCCTGAAAATACATTGAAATGACTTACCTTCAGCTATGATGATGATGGGAGGAGAAGAACTTCGTGCTAGGGCTTGGAAGGATGAAGAGTGAAATAAAAAGACTGAAAAACGCAGATTATATAGGTCCAGTTGTCGAACCACTTTTACGGTGGATGGTACGGTACGTAAAAATATTTATAGTGAGAAGTACGATCCGTATAAAAGTGGTCATAACAGTGTTGTCAATTTTCAGTGAGCATCAAAATCTAGGGGTCGTTCAATGGTACTAAAGGACGGTCTGTATAAATTTTTACGGCCCGTCAAAGCTACCGTATTTCATTGGCTTTCAATAGACTTAGTATGGTGCAACTTCTACTGCTCGTACAACTTTGTACGGTATGTATAAGCCTAGGCATAAAACATAAATCACTAAACTAAAATGAAATTTAAATTCAGACTCCCCGTCTTAGTTTTCTAAACTCTGAATCCTGAACAAGGCACATTTTAAAGGTACGAGGTGTTACAATATCTACCCCTTGGGATCTTTCTTCCTCGAATGATGGGTCATAGTTAAGAATGAGACTGGATATTGCATGAGTACACGGACGTGAAGAAACATGACATAGAACATAGGGACTAAATCACATTACATGAAAACATGAACATGGGGACATGAGACATAAGTAATGAATACATGAACGTGAAATATGAGTCATGGATACGCACGGGACATGACATGAATACTAAAGCAATTTAACTTATACACTTTCTGCTTGCTCTTCAATATAGTACATACATTTGAATTGTACTGTGGTAAAGCAACTGAATGAATAAGCAGACAGATGAAATAGTAGGAGCTGAAACCGAAACTGTAATCTAAAAATGAGCATGTATAATATCGGGCATGAATATCATAAAACATGGTAAAGTAATTTTAATGGGAGAGATTTAGTATAACCGATATGAAACCACCATGTGAGAATGTGGCTTCTAATCTCTGCCCGATCAGCTAAGCCATCCCATACCTTACCGGGGTATGAGACATGAACATGACATGAATGGATACAATAACCCGTTGTGGGTAACATGAAGGAATCGTCCTAACTGGATGGAGCGATCCTTATCCTACATTGTCATACGTAGTTTCATGTACTAAACCTTCTCGGTAAATTGTGTAACTCTCACAACATGAACGTAAATGTAAGTGGTTCAACAACCCATGGATTTCATAATTATAACTTGTAAACGAAACTTCTGAATATAGTATAATGTGTAGTTGTATTATAACTTGCCAGAGGCCTGAAAACATGTAAAGCTGATATAATGGAATGATATTAGTTCATGGCATGTATTTAGGAACCCATGAAATTCAATGTATGGGTGTTCATAGATTACAGTCAGATCATGATATTCATAATGAAATATCAAGAATACAATTAACGAATTTGTAATATAATCATTATATACAATGCTACATGTCATTAGGGGTCATCATGAATTAGAATAAAAACTCTAAGCTTGTGGAAATTCGTATTTCATGGATGAACGTGGAGTGGGGAAGAACAATGATGTTCCCACACGTGCATTGAAGCTCTACATACCTTATTCGCTCCTAATCTTGTAATAAAAAATCTAAACTTGATGAAGAATTTCCAAAAGCCTGAACTTAGTCCCTTGAGATGGGTTTTGTTGAAACCATAGGTTAAGAATCAATGATTTTGCTTATAACTTGAGTAAACTTTATTACAATCTCCTGAAAATACATTGAAATGACTTACCTTCAGCTATGATGATGATGGGAGGATAAGAACTTCGTGCTAGGGCTTGGAAGGATGAAGAGTGAAATAAAAAGACTGAAAAACGCAGATTATATAGGTCCAGTTGTCGAACCATTTTTAGGGTGGATGGTACGGTACGTAAAAATATTTATAGTGAGAAGTACGATCCGTATAAAAGTGGTCATAACAGTGTTGTCAATTTTCAGTGACCATCAAAATCTAGGGGTCGTTCAACGGTACTAAAGGACGGTTCGTATAAATTTTTACGGCCCGTCAAAGCTACCGTATTTCATTGGCTTTCAATAGACTTTGTATGGTGCAACTTCTACTGCTCGTACAACTTTGTATGGTATGTATAAGCCCTGCCATAAAACATGAATCACTAAACTGAAATGAAATTTAAATTCAGACTCCCCGTCTTAGTTTTCTAAACTCTGAATCCTGAACAAGGCACATTTTAAAGGTACGAGGTGTTACAATATCTACCCCTTGGGATCTTTCTTTCTCGAATGATGGGTCATAGTTAAGAATAAGACTGGATATAGCATGAGTACACGGACGTGAAGAAACATGACATAGAACATAGGGACTAAATCATATTACATGAAAACATGAACATGGGGACATGAGACATAAGTAATGAATACATGAACGTGAAATATGAGTCATGGATACACACGGGACATGACATGAATATTAAAGCAATTTAACTTATACACTTTCTGCTTGCTCTTCAATATAGTACATACATTTGAATTGTACTGTGGTAAAGCAACTGAATGAATAAGCAGACAGATGAAATAGTAGGAGCTGAAACCGAAAATCAGAATCAAAATGAGCATGTATAATATCGGGCATGAATATCATAAAACATGGTAAAGTAATTTTAATGGGAGAGATTTAGTATAACCGATATGAAACCACCATGTGAGAATGTGGCTTCTAATCTCTGCCCGATCAGCTAAGCCATCCCATACCTTACCGGGGTATGAGACATGAACATGACATGAATGGATACAATAACCCGTTGTGGGTAACATGAAGGAATCGTCCTAACTGGATGGAGCGATCCATATCCTACATTGTCATACGTAGTTTCATGTACTAAACCTTCTCGGTAAATAGTGTAACTCTCACAACATGAACGTAAATGTAAGTGGTTCAACAACCCATGGATTTTATAATTATAACTTGTAAACGAAACTTCTGAATATAGTATAATGTGTAGTTGTATTATAACTTGCCAGAGGCCTGAAAACATGTAAAGCTGATATAATGGAATGATATTAGTTCATGGCATGTATTTAGGAACCCATGAAATTCAATGTATGGGTGTTCATAGATTACAGTCAGATCATGATATTCATAATGAAATATCAAGAATACAATTAATGAATTTGTAATATAATCATGATATACAATGCTACATGTCATTAGGGTAATCATGAATTAGAATAAAAACTCTAAGCTTGTGGAAATTCGTATTTCATGGATGAACGTGGAGTGGGGAAGAACAATGATGTTCCCACACGTGCATTGAAGCTCTACATTCCTCATTCGCTCCTAATCTTGTAATAAAAAATCTAAACTTGATGAAGAATTTCCAAAAGCCTGAACTTAGTCCCTTGAGATGGGTTTTGCTGAAACCATAGGTTAAGAATCAATGATTTTGCTTATAACTTGAGTAAACTTTATTACAATCTCCTGAAAATACATTGAAAGAACTTACCTTCAACTATGATGATGATAGGAGGAGAAGAACTTTGTGCTAGGTCTTGAGAGGATGAAGAGTGAAATAAAAAGACTGAAAAACGCAGATTATATAGGTCCAGTTGTCGAACCACTTTTACGGTGGATGGTACGGTACGTAAAAATATTTATAGTGAGAAGTACGATCCGTATAAAAGTGGTCATAACAGTGTTGTCAATTTTCAGTGACCATCAAAATCTAGGGGTCGTTCAACGGTACTAAAGGACGGTTCGTATAAATTTTTACGGCCCGTCAAAGCTACCGTATTTCATTGGCTTTCAATAGACTTTGTATGGTGCAACTTCTACTGCTCGTACAACTTTGTACGGTATGTATAAGCCTAGGCATAAAACATGAATCACTAAACTAAAATGAAATTTAAATTCAGACTCCCCGTCTTAGTTTTCTAAACTCTGAATCCTGAACAAGGCACATTTTAAAGGTACGAGGTGTTACAATATCTACCCCTTGGGATCTTTCTTCCTCGAATGATGGGTCATAGTTAAGAATAAGACTGGATATAGCATGAGTACACGGACGTGAAGAAACATGACATAGAACATAGGGACTAAATCATATTACATGAAAACATGAACATGGGGACATGAGACATAAGTAATGAATACATGAACGTGAAATATGAGTCATGGATACGCACGGGACATGACATGAATACTAAAGCAATTTAACTTATACACTTTCGCTTGCTCTTCAATATAGTACATACATTTGAATTGTACTGTGGTAAAGCAAATCAATGAATAAACAGACAGATGAAATAGTAGGAGCAAAACCTAAATCAGAATCTGAAAATGAGCATGTATAATATCGGGCATGAATATCATAAAACATGGTAAAGTAATTTTAATGGGAGAGATTTAGTATAACCGATATGAAACCAGCATGTGAGAATGTGGCTTGTAATCTCTCGCCCGATCGCCTAAGCCATCCCATACCTTACGGGTATGAGACATGAACATGACATGAATGGATATAATAACCCGTTGTGGGTAACATGAAGGAATCGTCCTAACTGGATGGAGCGATCCATATCCTACATTGTCATACGTAGTTTCATGTACTAAACCTTCTCGGTAAATAGTGTAACTCTCACAACATGAACGTAAATGTAAGTGGTTCAACAACCCATGGATTTTATAATTATAACTTGTAAACGAAACTTCTGAATATAGTATAATGTGTAGTTGTATTATAACTTGCCGAGGCCTGAAAACATGTAAAGTCGATATAATGGAATGATATTAGTTCATGGCATGTATTTAGGAACCCATGAAATTCAATGTATGGGTGTTCATAGATTCTGACAAATGATCATGATATTCATAATGAAATATCAAGAATACAATTAACAAATTTGTAATATAATCATGATATACAATGCTACATGTCATTAGGGTAATCATGAATTAGAATAAAAACTCTAAGCTTGTGGAAATTCGTATTTCATGGATGAACGTGGAGTGGGGAAGAACAATGATGTTCCCACACGTGCATTGAAGCTCTACATTCCTTATTCGCTCCTAATCTTGTAATAAAAAATCTAAACTTGATGAAGAATTTCCAAAAGCCTGAACTTAGTCCCTTGAGATGGGTTTTGTTGAAACCATAGGTTAAGAATCAATGATTTTGCTTATAACTTGAGTAAACTTTATTACAATCTCATGAAAATACATTGAAAGAACTTACCTTCAACTATGATGATGATGGGAGGAGAAGAACTTTGTGCTAGGGCTTGAGAGGATGAAGAGTGAAATAAAAAGACTGAAAAACGCAGATTATATAGGTCCAGTTGTCGAACCACTTTTACGGTGGATGGTACAGTCCATAAAAATATTTACAGTGAGAAGTACGATCCGTATAAAAGTGGTCATAACAGTGTTGTCAATTTTCAGTGAGCATCAAAATCTAGGGGTCGTTCAATGGTACTAAAGGACGGTCTGTATAAATTTCTACGGCCCATCAAAGCCACCGTATTTAATTGGCTTTCAATGAACTTTGTACCGTGCAACTTCTACTTCTCGTACAACTATGTACGGTCTGTATAAGCCCTGCCATAAAACATGAATCACTAAACTGAAATGAAATTTAAATT
This sequence comes from Anisodus acutangulus, assembly GCA_029783415.1. Classification (NCBI taxonomy): domain Eukaryota; kingdom Viridiplantae; phylum Streptophyta; class Magnoliopsida; order Solanales; family Solanaceae; genus Anisodus; species Anisodus acutangulus. Next base: position 28,202,949 of record CM056508.1, read on the forward strand.
CAGACTCCCCGTCTTAGTTTTCTAAACTCTGAATCCTGAACAAGGCACATTTTAAAGGTACGAGGTGTTACAATATCTACCCCTTGGGATCTTTCTTCCTCGAATGATGGGTCATAGTTAAGAATAAGACTGGATATAGCATGAGTACACGGACGTGAAGAAACATGACATAGAACATAGGGACTAAATCATATTACATGAAAACATGAACATGGGGACATGAGACATAAGTAATGAATACATGAACGTGAAATATGAGTCATGGATACGCACGGGACATGACATGAATACTAAAGCAATTTAACTTATACACTTTCTGCTTGCTCTTCAATATAGTACATACATTTGAATTGTACTGTTGTAAAGCAACTGAATGAATAAACAGACAGATGAAATAGTAGGAGCTGAAACCGAAACTGTAATCTGAAAATGAGCATGTATAATATCGGGCATGAATATCATAAAACATGGTAAAGTAATTTTAATGGGAGAGATTTAGTATAACCGATATGAAACCACCATGTGAGAATGTGGCTTCTAATCTCTGCCCGATCAGCTAAGCCATCCCATACCTTACCGGGGTATGAGACATGAACATGACATGAATGGATACAATAACCCGTTGTGGGTAACATGAAGGAATCGTCCTAACTGGATGGAGCGATCCTTATCCTACATTGTCATACGTAGTTTCATGTACTAAACCTTCTCGGTAAATTGTGTAACTCTCACAACATGAACGTAAATGTAAGTGGTTCAACAACCCATGGATTTCATAATTATAACTTGTAAACGAAACTTCTGAATATAGTATAATGTGTAGTTGTATTATAACTTGCCAGAGGCCTGAAAACATGTAAAGCTGATATAATGGAATGATATTAGTTCATGGCATGTATTTAGGAACCCATGAAATTCAATGTATGGGTGTTCATAGATTACAGTCAGATCATGATATTCATAATGAAATATCAAGAATACAATTAACAAATTTGTAATATAATCATGATATACAATGCTACATGTCATTAGGGTAATCATGAATTAGAATAAAAACTCTAAGCTTGTGGAAATTCGTATTTCATGGATGAACGTGGAGTGGGGAAGAACAATGATGTTCCCACACGTGCATTGAAGCTCTACATTCCTTATTCGCTCCTAATCTTGTAATAAAAAATCTAAACTTGATGAAGAATTTCCAAAAGCCTGAACTTAGTCCCTTGAGATGGGTTTTGTTGAAACCATAGGTTAAGAATCAATGATTTTGCTTATAACTTGAGTAAATTTTATTACAATCTCCTGAAAATACATTGAAAGAACTTACCTTCAACTATGATGATGATGGGAGGAGAAGAACTTTGTGCTAGGGCTTGAGAGGATGAAGAGTGAAATAAAAAGACTGAAAAACGCAGATTATATAGGTCCAGTTGTCGAACCACTTTTACGGTGGATGGTACGGTACGTAAAAATATTTATAGTGAGAAGTACGATCCGTATAAAAGTGGTCATAACAGTGTTGTCAATTTTCAGTGAGCATCAAAATCTAGGGGTCGTTCAATGGTACTAAAGGACGGTCTGTATAAATTTCTACGGCCCATCAAAGCCACCGTATTTAATTGGCTTTCAATGAACTTTGTATGGTGCAACTTCTACTTCTCGTACAACTATGTACGGTCTGTAAAAGCCCTGCCATAAAACATGAATCACTAAACTGAAATGAAATTTAACTTCAGACTCCCCGTCTTAGTTTTCTAAACTCGGAATCGTGAACAAGGCATATTTTAAAGGTACGAGGTGTTACAATATCTACCCCAGGGATCTTTCTTCCTCGAATGATGGGTCATAGTTAAGAATGAGACTGGATATTGCATGAGTACACGGACGTGAAGAAACATTACATAGAACATAGGGACTAAATCACATTACATGAAAACATGAACATGGGGACATGAGACATAAGTAATGAATACATGAACGTGAAATATGAGTCATGGATACGCACGGGACATGACATGAATACTAAAGCAATTTAACTTATACACTTTCTGCTTGCTCTTCAATATAGTACATACATTTGAATTGTACTGTTGTAAAGCAACTGAATGAATAAACAGACAGATGAAATAGTAGGAGCTGAAACCGAAACTGTAATCTGAAAATGAGCATGTATAATATCGGGCATGAATATCATAAAACATGGTAAAGTAATTTTAATGGGAGAGATTTAGTATAACCGATATGAAACCACCATGTGAGAATGTGGCTTCTAATCTCTGCCCGATCAGCTAAGCCATCCCATACCTTACCGGGGTATGAGACATGAACATGACATGAATGGATATAATAACCCGTTGTGGGTAACATGAAGGAATCGTCCTAAGTGGATGGAGCGATCCTTATCCTACATTGTCATACGTAGTTTCATGTACTAAACCTTCTCGGTAAATAGTGTAACTCTCACAACATGAACGTAAATGTAAGTGGTTCAACAACCCATGGATTTCATAATTATAACTTGTAAATGAAACTTCTGAATATAGTATAATGTGTAGTTGTATTATAACTTGCCAGAGGCCTGAAAACATGTAAAGCTGATATAATGGAATGATATTAGTTCATGGCATGTATTTAGGAACCCATGAAATTCAATGTATGGGTGTTCATAGATTACGTATGCATCATGATATTCATAATGAAATATCAAGAATACAATTAACGAATTTGTAATATAATCATGATATACAATGCTACATGTCATTAGGGTCATCATGAATTAGAATAAAAACTCTAAGCTTATGTGAAATCGTATTTCATGGATGAACGTGGAGTGGGGAAGAACAATGATGTTCCCACACGTGCATTGAAGCTCTACATACCTTATTCGCTCCTAATCTTGTAATAAAAAATCTAAACTTGATGAAGAATTTCCAAAAGCCTGAACTTAGTCCCTTGAGATGGGTTTTGTTGAAACCATAGGTTAAGAATCTATGATTTTGCTTATAACTTGAGTAAACTTGATTACAATCGCCTGAAAATACATTGAAATGACTTACCTTCAGCTATGATGATGATGGGAGGAGAAGAACTTCGTGCTAGGGCTTGGAAGGATGAAGAGTGAAATAAAAAGACTGAAAAACACGGATTATATAGGTCCAGATGTCGAACCACTTTTACGGTGGATGGTACAGTCCATAAAAATATTTACAGTGAGAAGTACGATCCGTATAAAAGTGGTCATAAATATCTTATCAATTTTCAGTGCGCATCAAAATCTAGGGGTCATTCAACGGTACTAAAGGACGGTTCGTATAAATTTTTACGGCCCGTCAAAGCTACCGTATTTCATTGGCTTTCAATGGACTTTGTATGGTGCAACTTCTACTGCTCATAACTTTGTACGGTCTGTATAAGCCCTGCCATAAAACATGAATCACTAAACTGAAATGAAATTTAACTTCAGACTCCCCGTCTTAGTTTTCTAAACTCTGAATCCTGAACAAGGCATATTTTAAAGGTACGAGGTGTTACAATATCTACCCCTTGGGATCTTTCTTCCTCGAATGATGGGTCATAGTTAAGAATGAGACTGGATATAGCATGAGTACACGGACGTGAAGAAACATGACATAGAACATAGGGACTAAATCACATTACATGAAAACATGAACATGGGGACATGAGACATAAGTAATGAATACATGAACGTGAAATATGAGTCATGGAAACGCACGGACATGACATGAATACTAAAGCAATTTAACTTATACACTTTCGCTTGCTCTTCAATATAGTACATACATTTGAATTGTACTGTTGTAAAGCAACTGAATGAATAAACAGACAGATGAAATAGTAGGAGCTAAACCTAAATCAGTAATCTGAAAATGAGCATGTATAATATCGGGCATGAATATCATAAAACATGGTAAAGTAATTTTAATGGGAGAGATTTAGTATAACCGATATGAAACCACCATGTGAGAATGTGGCTTCTAATCTCTGCCCGATCAGCTAAGCCATCCCATACCTTACCGGGGTATGAGACATGAACATGACATGAATGGATACAATAACCCGTTGTGGGTAACATGAAGGAATCGTCCTAAGTGGATGGAGCGATCCTTATCCTACATTGTCATACGTAGTTTCATGTACTAAACCTTCTCGGTAAATTGTGTAACTCTCACAACATGAACGTAAATGTAAGTGGTTCAACAACCCATGGATTTCATAATTATAACTTGTAAACGAAACTTCTGAATATAGTATAATGTGTAGTTGTATTATAACTTGCCAGAGGCCTGAAAACATGTAAAGCTGATATAATGGAATGATATTAGTTCATGGCATGTATTTAGGAACCCATGAAATTCAATGTATGGGTGTTCATAGATTACAGTCAGATCATGATATTCATAATGAAATATCAAGAATACAATTAACAAATTTGTAATATAATCATGATATACAATGCTATTTGTCATTAGGGTCATCATGAATTAGAATAAAATTCTAAGCTTGTCGAAATTCATATTTCATGGATGAACGTGGAGTGGGGAAGAACAATGATGTTCCCACACGTGCATTGTAGCTCTACATACCTTATTCGCTCCTAATCTTGTAATAAAAAATCTAAACTTGATGAAGAATTTCCAAAAGCCTGAACTTAGTCCCTTGAGATGGGTTTTGTTGAAACCATAGGTTAAGAATCTATGATTTTGCTTATAACTTGAGTAAACTTGATTACAATCGCCTGAAAATACATTGAAATGACTTACCTTCAGCTATGATGATGATGGGAGGAGAAGAACTTCGTGCTAGGGCTTGGAAGGATGAAGAGCGAAATAAAAAGACTGAAAAACGCGGATTATATAGGTCCAGATGTCGAACCACTTTTACGGTGGATGGTACAGTCCATAAAAATATTTACAGTGAGAAGTACGATGCGTATAAAAGTGGTCATAAATATCTTATCAATTTTCAGTGAGCATCAAAATCTAGGGGTCATTCAACGGTACTGAAGGACGGTTCGTATAAATTTTTACGGCCCGTCAAAGCTACCGTATTTCATTGGCTTTCAATGGACTTTGTATGGTGCAACTTCTACTGCTCGTACTACTTTGTACGGTATGTATAAGCCCAGGCATAAAACATGAATCACTAAACTGAAATGAAATTTAACTTCAGACTCCCCGTCTTAGTTTTCTAAACTCTGAATCCTGAACAAGGCATATTTTAAAGGTACGAGGTGTTACAATATCTACCCCTTGGGATCTTTCTTCCTCGAATGATGGGTCATAGTTAAGAATGAGACTGGATATTGCATGAGTACACGGACGTGAAGAAACATGACATAGAACATAGGGACTAAATCACATTACATGAAAACATGAACATGGGGACATGAGACATAAGTAATGAATACATGAACGTGAAATATGAGTCATGGATACGCACGGGACATGACATGAATACTAAAGCAATTTAACTTATACACTTTCTACTTGCTCTTCAATATAGTACATACATTTGAATTGTACTGTTGTAAAGCAACTGAATGAATAAACAGACAGATGAAATAGTAGGAGCAGAAACCGAAACTGTAATCTGAAAATGAGCATGTATAATATCGGGCATGAATATCATAAAACATGGTAAAGTAATTTTAATGGGAGAGATTTAGTATAACCGATATGAAACCACCATGTGAGAATGTGGCTTCTAATCTCTGCCCGATCAGCTAAGCCATCCCATACCTTACCGGGGTATGAGACATGAACATGACATGAATGGATACAATAACCCGTTGTGGGTAACATGAAGGAATCGTCCTAACTGGATGGAGCGATCCTTATCCTACATTGTCATACGTAGTTTCATGTACTAAACCTTCTCGGTAAATTGTGTAACTCTCACAACATGAACGTAAATGTAAGTGGTTCAACAACCCATGGATTTCATAATTATAACTTGTAAACGAAACTTCTGAATATAGTATAATGTGTAGTTGTATTATAACTTGCCAGAGGCCTGAAAACATGTAAAGCTGATATAATGGAATGATATTAGTTCATGGCATGTATTTAGGAACCCATGAAATTCAATGTATGGGTGTTCATAGATTCTGTCAGATCATGATATTCATAATGAAATATCAAGAATACAATTAACGAATTTGTAATATAATCATGATATACAATGCTACATGTCATTAGGGTCATCATGAATTAGAATAAAAACTCTAAGCTTGTGGAAATTCGTATTTCATGGATGAACGTGGAGTGGGGAAGAACAATGATGTTCCCACACGTGCATTGAAGCTCTACATACCTTATTCGCTCCTAATCTTGTAATAAAAAATCTAAACTTGATGAAGAATTTCCAAAAGCCTGAACTTAGTCCCTTGAGATGGGTTTTGTTGAAACCATAGGTTAAGAATCTATGATTTTGCTTATAACTTGAGTAAACTTGATTACAATCGCCTGAAAATACATTGAAATGACTTACCTTCAGCTATGATGATGATGGGAGGAGAAGAACTTCGTGCTAGGGCTTTGAAGGATGAAGAGCGAAATAAAAAGACTGAAAAACGCGGATTATATAGGTGCAGATGTCGAAACACTTTTACGGTGGATGGTACAGTGCATAAAAATATTTACAGTGAGAAGTACGATCCGTATAAAAGTGGTCGTAAATATCTTATCAATTTTCAGTGAGCATCAAAATCTAGGGGTCATTCAACGGTACTAAAGGACGGTTCGTATAAATTTTTACGGTCCGTCAAAGCTACCGTATTTCATTGGCTTTCAATGGACTTTGTATGGTGCAACTTCTACTGCTCGTACAACTTTGTATGGTATGTATAAGCCCAGGCATAAAACATGAATCACTAAACTGAAATGAAATTTAAATTCAGACTCCCCGTCTTAGTTTTCTAAACTCAATCTGAACAAGGCATATTTTAAAGGTACGAGGTGTTACAATATCTACCCCTTGGGATCTCTCTTCCTCGAATGGTGGGTCACTGTTAAGAATGAGACTGGATATTGCATGAGTACACGGACGTGAAGAAACATGACATAGAACATAGGGACTAAATCACATTACATGAAAATATGAACATGGGGACATGAGACATAAGTAATGAATACATGAACGTGAAATATGAGTCATGGATACGCACGGGACATGACATGAATACTAAAGAAATTTAACTTATACACTTTCTGCTTGCTCTTCAATATAGTACATACATTTGAATTGTACTGTTGTAAAGCAACTGAATGAATAAACAGACAGATGAAATAGTAGGAGCAGAAACCGAAATCAGAATCTGAAAATGAGCATGTATAATATCGGGCATGAATATCATAAAACATGGTAAAGTAATTTTAATGGGAGAGATTTAGTATAATCGATATGAAACCACCATGTGAGAATGTGGCTTCTAATCTCTGCCCGATCAGCTAAGCCATCCCATACCTTACCGGGATATGAGACATGAACATGACATGAATGGATACAATAACCCGTTGTGGGTAACATGAAGGAATCGTCCTAACTGGATGGAGCGATCCTTATCCTACATTGTCATACGTAGTTTCATGTACTAAACCTTCTCGGTAAATTGTGTAACTCTCACAACATGAACGTAAATGTAAGTGGTTCAACAACCCATGGATTTCATAATTATAACTTGTAAACGAAACTTCTGAATATAGTATAATGTGTAGTTGTATTATAACTTGCCAGAGGCACGAAAACATGTAAAGCTGATATAATGGAATGATATTAGTTCATGGCATGTATTTAGGAACCCATGAAATTCAATGTATGGGTGTTCATAGATTACAGACAGATCATGATATTCATAATGAAATATCAAGAATACAATTAACGAATTTGTAATATAATCATGATATACAATGCTACATGTCATTAGGGTCATCATGAATTAGAATAAAAACTCTAAGCTTGTGGAAATTCGTATTTCATGGATGAACGTGGAGTGGGGAAGAACAATGATGTTCCCACACGTGCATTGAAGCTCTACATACCTTATTCGCTCCTAATCTTGTAATAAAAAATCTAAACTTGATGAAGAATTTCCAAAAGCCTGAACTTAGTCCCTTGAGATGGGTTTTGTTGAAACCATAGGTTAAGAATCTATGATTTTGCTTATAACTTGAGTAAACTTGATTACAATCGCCTGAAAATACATTGAAATGACTTACCTTCAGCTATGATGATGATGGGAGGAGAAGAACTTCGTGCTAGGGCTTGGAAGGATGAAGAGCGAAATAAAAAGACTGAAAAACGCAGATTATATAGGTCGGATGTCGAACCACTTTACGGTGGATGGTACAGTCCATAAAAATATTTACTGATGAGAAGTACGATCCGTATAAAAGTGGTCGTAAATATCTTATCAATTTTCAGTGAGCATCAAAATCTAGGGGTCATTCAATCGGTACTAAAGGACGGTTCAGATAAATTTTTACGGCCCGTCAAAGCTACCGTATTTCATTGGCTTTCAATGGACTTTGTATGGTGCAACTTCTACTGCTCGTACTACTTTGTACGGTATGTATAAGCCCAGGCATAAAACATGAATCACTAAACTGAAATGAAATTTAACTTCAGACTCCCCGTCTTAGTTTTCTAAACTCTGAATCCTGAACAAGGCATATTTTAAAGGTACGAGGTGTTACAATATCTACCCCTTGGGATCTTTCTTCCTCGAATGATGGGTCATAGTTAAGAATGAGACTGGATATTGCATGAGTACACGGACGTGAAGAAACATGACATAGAACATAGGGACTAAATCACATTACATGAAAACATGAACATGGGGACATGAGACATAAGTAATGAATACATGAACGTGAAATATGAGTCATGGATACGCACGGGACATGACATGAATACTAAAGCAATTTAACTTATACACTTTCTGCTTGCTCTTCAATATAGTACATACATTTGAATTGTCTTGTTGTAAAGCAACTGAATGAATAAGCAGACAGATGAAATAGTAGGAGCGTAAACCAAATCAGTAATCGAAAATGAGCATGTATAATATCGGGCATGAATATCATAAAACATGGTAAAGTAATTTTAATGGGAGAGATTTAGTATAACCGATATGAAACCACCATGTGAGAATGTGGCTTCTAATCTCTGCCCGATCAGCTAAGCCATCCCATACCTTACCGGGGTATGAGACATGAACATGACATGAATGGATACAATAACCCGTTGTGGGTAACATGAAGGAATCGTGATAACCGGATGGAGCGATCCTTATCCTACATTGTCATACGTAGTTTCATGTACTAAACCTTCTCGGTAAATTGTGTAACTCTCACAACATGAACGTAAATGTAAGTGGTTCAACAACCCATGGATTTCATAATTATAACTTGTAAACGAAACTTCTGAATATAGTATAATGTGTAGTTGTATTATAACTTGCCAGAGGCCTGAAAACATGTAAAGCTGATATAATGGAATGATATTAGTTCATGGCATGTATTTAGGAACCCATGAAATTCAATGTATGGGTGTTCATAGATTACAGACAGATCATGATATTCATAATGAAATATCAAGAATACAATTAACGAATTTGTAATATAATCATGATATACAATGCTACATGTCATTAGGGTCATCATGAATTAGAATAAAAACTCTAAGCTTGTGGAAATTCGTATTTCATGGATGAACGTGGAGTGGGGAAGAACAATGATGTTCCCACACGTGCATTGAAGCTCTACATATCTTATTCGCTCCTAATCATGTAATAAAAATCTAAACTTGATGAAGAATTTCCAAAAGCCTGAACTTAGTCCCTTGAGATGGGTTTTGTTGAAACCATAGGTTAAGAATCTATGATTTTGCTTATAACTTGAGTAAACTTGATTACAATCGCCTGAAAATACATTGAAATGACTTACCTTCAGCTATGATGATGATGGGAGGAGAAGAACTTCGTGCTAGGGCTTGGAAGGATGAAGAGCGAAATAAAAAGACTGAAAAACGCGGATTATATAGGTCCAGATGTCGAACCACTTTTACGGTGGATGGTACAGTCCATAAAAATATTTACAGTGAGAAGTACGATCCGTATAAAAGTGGTCGTAAATATCTTATCAATTTTCAGTGAGCATCAAAATCTAGGGGTCATTCAACGGTACTAAAGGACGGTTCGTATAAATTTTTACGGCCCGTCAAAGCTACCGTATTTCATTGGCTTTCAATGGACTTTGTATGGTGCAACTTCTACTGCTCGTACTACTTTGTACGGTATGTATAAGCCCAGGCATAAAACATGAATCACTAAACTGAAATGAAATTTAACTTCAGACTCCCCGTCTTAGTTTTCTAAACTCTGAATCCTGAACAAGGCATATTTTAAAGGTACGAGGTGTTACAATATCTACCCCTTGGGATCTTTCTTCCTCGAATGATGGGTCATAGTTAAGAATGAGACTGGATATTGCATGAGTACACGGACGTGAAGAAACATGACATAGAACATAGGGACTAAATCACATTACATGAAAACATGAACATGGGGACATGAGACATAAGTAATGAATACATGAACGTGAAATATGAGTCATGGATACGCACGGGACATGACATGAATACTAAAGCAATTTAACTTATACACTTTCTGCTTGCTCTTCAATATAGTACATACATTTGAATTGTACTATTGTAAAGCAACTGAATGAATAAATGACAGATGAAATAGTAGGAGCAGAAACCTAAATCAGAATCAAAATGAGCATGTATAATATCGGGCATGAATATCATAAAACATGGTAAAGTAATTTTAATGGGAGAGATTTAGTATAACCGATATGAAACCACCATGTGAGAATGTGGCTTCTAATCTCTGCCCGATCAGCTAAGCCATCCCATACCTTACCGGGGTATGAGACATGAACATGACATGAATGGATACAATAACCCGTTGTGGGTAACATGAAGGAATCGTCCCTAACTGGATGGAGCGATCCTTATCCTACATTGTCATACGTAGTTTCATGTACTAAACCTTCTCGGTAAATTGTGTAACTCTCACAACATGAACGTAAATGTAAGTGGTTCAACAACCCATGGATTTCATAATTATAACTTGTAAACGAAACTTCTGAATATAGTATAATGTGTAGTTGTATTATAACTTGCCGAGGCCTGAAAACATGTAAAGCTGATATAATGGAATGATATTAGTTCATGGCATGTATTTAGGAACCCATGAAATTCAATGTATGGGTGTTCATAGATTACAGACAGATCATGATATTCATAATGAAATATCAAGAATACAATTAACGAATTTGTAATATAATCATGATATACAATGCTACATGTCATTAGGGTCATCATGAATTAGAATAAAAACTCTAAGCTTGTGGAAATTCGTATTTCATGGATGAACGTGGAGTGGGGAAGAACAATGATGTTCCCACACGTGCATTGAAGCTCTACATACCTTATTCGCTCCTAATCTTGTAATAAAAAATCTAAACTTGATGAAGAATTTCCAAAAGCCTGAACTTAGTCCCTTGAGATGGGTTTTGTTGAAACCATAGGTTAAGAATCTATGATTTTGCTTATAACTTGAGTAAACTTGATTACAATCGCCTGAAAATACATTGAAATGACTTACCTTCAGCTATGATGATGATGGGAGGAGAAGAACTTCGTGCTAGGGCTTGGAAGGATGAAGAGCGAAATAAAAAGACTGAAAAACGCGGATTATATAGGTCCAGATGTCGAACCACTTTTACGGTGGATGGTACAGTCCATAAAAATATTTACAGTGAGAAGTACGATCCGTATAAAAGTGGTCGTAAATATCTTATCAATTTTCAGTGAGCATCAAAATCTAGGGGTCATTCAACGGTACTAAAGGACGGTTCGTATAAATTTTTACGGCCCGTCAAAGCTACCGTATTTCATTGGCTTTCAATGGACTTTGTATGGTGCAACTTTGTACGGTATGTATAAGCCCAGGCATAAAACATGAATCACTAAACTGAAATGAAATTTAACTTCAGACTCCCCGTCTTAGTTTTCTAAACTCTGAATCCTGAACAAGGCATATTTTAAAGGTACGAGGTGTTACAATATCTACCCCTTGGGATCTTTCTTCCTCGAATGATGGGTCATAGTTAAGAATGAGACTGGATATTGCATGAGTACACGGACGTGAAGAAACATGACATAGAACATAGGGACTAAATCACATTACATGAAAACATGAACATGGGGACATGAGACATAAGTAATGAATACATGAACGTGAAATATGAGTCATGGATACGCACGGGACATGACATGAATACTAAAGCAATTTAACTTATACACTTTCTGCTTGCTCTTCAATATAGTACATACATTTGAATTGTACTGTTGTAAAGCAACTGAATGAATAAACAGACAGATGAAATAGTAGGAGCAGAAACCGAAACTGTAATCTGAAAATGAGCATGTATAATATCGGGCATGAATATCATAAAACATGGTAAAGTAATTTTAATGGGAGAGATTTAGTATAACCGATATGAAACCACCATGTGAGAATGTGGCTTCTAATCTCTGCCCGATCAGCTAAGCCATCCCATACCTTACCGGGGTATGAGACATGAACATGACATGAATGGATACAATAACCCGTTGTGGGTAACATGAAGGAATCGTCCTAACTGGATGGAGCGATCCTTATCCTACATTGTCATACGTAGTTTCATGTACTAAACCTTCTCGGTAAATTGTGTAACTCTCACAACATGAACGTAAATGTAAGTGGTTCAACAACCCATGGATTTCATAATTATAACTTGTAAACGAAACTTCTGAATATAGTATAATGTGTAGTTGTATTATAACTTGCCAGACGCCTGAAAACATGTAAAGCTGATATAATGGAATGATATTAGTTCATGGCATGTATTTAGGAACCCATGAAATTCAATGTATGGGTGTTCATAGATTACAGACAGATCATGATATTCATAATGAAATATCAAGAATACAATTAACGAATTTGTAATATAATCATGATATACAATGCTACATGTCATTAGGGTCATCATGAATTAGAATAAAAACTCTAAGCTTGTGGAAATTCGTATTTCATGGATGAACGTGGAGTGGGGAAGAACAATGATGTTCCCACACGTGCATTGAAGCTCTACATACCTTATTCGCTCCTAATCTTGTAATAAAAAATCTAAACTTGATGAAGAATTTCCAAAAGCCTGAACTTAGTCCCTTGAGATGGGTTTTGTTGAAACCATAGGTTAAGAATCTATGATTTTGCTTATAACTTGAGTAAACTTGATTACAATCGCCTGAAAATACATTGAAATGACTTACCTTCAGCTATGATGATGATGGGAGGAGAAGAACTTCGTGCTAGGGCTTGGAAGGATGAAGAGCGAAATAAAAAGACTGAAAAACGCGGATTATATAGGTCCAGATGTCGAACCACTTTACTGTGGATGGTAAAGACCATAAAAATATTTACTGATGAGAAGTACGATCCGTATAAAAGTGGTCGTAAATATCTTATCAATTTTCGTGAGCATCAAAATCTAGGGGTCATTCAACGGTACTAAAGGACGGTTCAGATAAATTTTACTACCCGTCAAAGCTACCGTATTTCATTGGCTTTCAATGGACTTTGTATGGTGCAACTTTGTACGGTATGTATAAGCCCAGGCATAAAACATGAATCACTAAACTGAAATGAAATTTAACTTCAGACTCCCCGTCTTAGTTTTCTAAACTCTGAATCTTGAACAAGGCATATTTTAAAGGTACGAGGTGTTACAATATCTACCCCTTGGGATCTTTCTTCCTCGAATGATGGGTCATAGTTAAGAATGAGACTGGATATAGCATGAGTACACGGACGTGAAGAAACATGACATAGAACATAGGGACTAAATCACATTACATGAAAACATGAACATGGGGACATGAGACATAAGTAATGAATACATGAACGTGAAATATGAGTCATGGATACGCACGGGACATGACATGAATACTAAAGCAATTTAACTTATACACTTTCTGCTTGCTCTTCAATATAGTACATACATTTGAATTGTACTGTTGTAAAGCAACTGAATGAATAAACAGACAGATGAAATAGTAGGAGCAGAAACCGAAACTGTAATCTGAAAATGAGCATGTATAATATCGGGCATGAATATCATAAAACATGGTAAAGTAATTTTAATGGGAGAGATTTAGTATAACCGATATGAAACCACCATGTGAGAATGTGGCTTCTAATCTCTGCCCGATCAGCTAAGCCATCCCATACCTTACCGGGGTATGAGACATGAACATGACATGAATGGATACAATAACCCGTTGTGGGTAACATGAAGGAATCGTCCTAACTGGATGGAGCGATCCTTATCCTACATTGTCATACGTAGTTTCATGTACTAAACCTTCTCGGTAAATTGTGTAACTCTCACAACATGAACGTAAATGTAAGTGGTTCAACAACCCATGGATTTCATAATTATAACTTGTAAACGAAACTTCTGAATATAGTATAATGTGTAGTTGTATTATAACTTGCCGAGGCCTGAAAACATGTAAAGCTGATATAATGGAATGATATTAGTTCATGGCATGTATTTAGGAACCCATGAAATTCAATGTATGGGTGTTCATAGATTACAGACAGATCATGATATTCATAATGAAATATCAAGAATACAATTAACGAATTTGTAATATAATCATGATATACAATGCTACATGTCATTAGGGTCATCATGAATTAGAATAAAAACTCTAAGCTTGTGGAAATTCGTATTTCATGGATGAACGTGGAGTGGGGAAGAACAATGATGTTCCCACACGTGCATTGAAGCTCTACATACCTTATTCGCTCCTAATCTTGTAATAAAAAATCTAAACTTGATGAAGAATTTCCAAAAGCCTGAACTTAGTCCCTTGAGATGGGTTTTGTTGAAACCATAGGTTAAGAATCTATGATTTTGCTTATAACTTGAGTAAACTTGATTACAATCGCCTGAAAATACATTGAAATGACTTACCTTCAGCTATGATGATGATGGGAGGAGAAGAACTTCGTGCTAGGGCTTGGAAGGATGAAGAGCGAAATAAAAAGACTGAAAAACGCGGATTATATAGGTCCAGATGTCGAACCACTTTTACGGTGGATGGTACAGTCCATAAAAATATTTACAGTGAGAAGTACGATCCGTATAAAAGTGGTCGTAAATATCTTATCAATTTTCAGTGAGCATCAAAATCTAGGGGTCATTCAACGGTACTAAAGGACGGTTCGTATAAATTTTTACGGCCCGTCAAAGCTACCGTATTTCATTGGCTTTCAATGGACTTTGTATGGTGCAACTTCTACTGCTCGTACAACTTTGTACGGTATGTATAAGCCAGGCATAAAACACGAATCACTAAACTGAAATGAAATTTAACTTCAGACTCCCCGTCTTTGTTTTCTAAACTCTGAATCCTGGACAAGGCATATTTTAAAGGTACGAGGTGTTACAATATCTACCCCTTGGGATCTTTCTTCCTCGAATGATGGGTCATAGTTAAGAATAAGACTGGATATAGCATGAGTACACGGACGTGAAGAAACATGACATAGAACATAGGGACTAAATCACATTACATGAAAACATGAACATGGGGACATGAGACATAAGTAATGAATACATGAACGTGAAATATGAGTCATGGATACGCACGGGACATGACATGAATACTAAAGCAATTTAACTTATACACTTTCTGCTTGCTCTTTAATATAGTACATACATTTGAATTGTACTGTTGTAAAGCAAGGGAATGAATAAACAGACAGATGAAATAGTAGGAGATGAAACCGAAACTGTAATATGAAAATGAGCATGTATAATATCGGGCATGACTATCATAAAACATGGTAAAGTAATTTTAATGGGAGAGATTTAGTATAACCGATATGAAACCACCATGTGAGAATGTGGCTTCTAATCTCAGCCCCATCAGCTAAGCCATCCCATACCTTACCGGGGTATGAGACATGAACATGACATGAATGGATACAATAACCCGTTGTGGGTAACATGAAGGAATCGTCCTAACTGGATGGAGCGATCCTTATCCTACATTGTCATACGTAGTTTCATGTACTAAACCTTCTCGGTAAATTGTGTAACTCTCACAACATGAACGTAAATGTAAGTGGTTCAACAACCCATGGATTTCATAATTATAACTTGTAAATGAAACTTCTGAATATAGTATAATGTGTAGTTGTATTATAACTTGCCAGAGGCCTGAAAACATGTAAAGCTGATATAATGGAATGATATTAGTTCATGGCATGTATTTAGGAACCCATGAAATTCAATGTATGGGTGTTCATAGATTACAGACAGATCATGATATTCATAATGAAATATCAAGAATACAATTAACGAATTTGTAATATAATCATGATATACAATGCTACATGTCATTAGGGTCATCATGAATTAGAATAAAAACTCTAAGCTTGTGGAAATTCGTATTTCATGGATGAACGTGGAGTGGGGAAGAACAATGATGTTCCCACACGTGCATTGAAGCTCTACATACCTTATTCGCTCCTAATCTTGTAATAAAAAATCTAAACTTGATGAAGAATTTCCAAAAGCCTGAACTTAGTCCCTTGAGATGGGTTTTGTTGAAACCATAGGTTAAGAATCTATGATTTTGCTTATAACTTGAGTAAACTTGATTACAATCGCCTGAAAATACATTGAAATGACTTACCTTCAGCTATGATGATGATGGGAGGAGAAGAACTTCGTGCTAGGGCTTGGAAGGATGAAGAGCGAAATAAAAAGACTGAAAAACGCGGATTATATAGGTCCAGATGTCGAACCACTTTTACGGTGGATGGTACAGTCCATAAAAATATTTACAGTGAGAAGTACGATCCGTATAAAAGTGGTCGTAAATATCTTATCAATTTTCAGTGAGCATCAAAATCTAGGGGTCATTCAACGGTACTAAAGGACGGTTCGTATAAATTTTTACGGCCCGTCAAAGCTACCGTATTTCATTGGCTTTCAATGGACTTTGTATGGTGCAACTTCTACTGCTCGTACAACTTTGTACGGTATGTATAAGCCCAGGCATAAAACATGAATCACTAAACTAAAATAAAATTTAACTTCAGACTCCCCGTCTTAGTTTTCTAAACTCTGAATCTTCAACAAGGCATATTTTAAAGGTACGAGGTGTTACAATATCTACCCCTTGGGATCTTTCTTCCTCGAATGATGGGTCATAGTTAAGAATGAGACTGGATATAGCATGAGTACACGGACGTGAAGAAACATGACATAGAACATAGGGACTAAATCACATTACATGAAAACATGAACATGGGGACATGAGACATAAGTAATGAATACATGAACGTGAAATATGAGTCATGGATACGCACGGGACATGACATGAATACTAAAGCAATTTAACTTATACACTTTCTGCTTGCTCTTCAATATAGTACATACATTTGAATTGTACTGTTGTAAAGCAACTGAATGAATAAACAGACAGATGAAATAGTAGGAGCGTAAACCTAAATCGTAATCTGAAAATGAGCATGTATAATATCGGGCATGAATATCATAAAACATGGTAAAGTAATTTTAATGGGAGAGATTTAGTATAACCGATATGAAACCACCATGTGAGAATGTGGCTTCTAATCTCTGCCCGATCAGCTAAGCCATCCCATACCTTACCGGGTATGAGACATGAACATGACATGAATGGATACAATAACCCGTTGTGGGTAACATGAAGGAATCGCCCTAATCGGATGGAGCGATCCTTATCCTACATTGTCATACGTAGTTTCATGTACTAAACCTTCTCGGTAAATTGTGTAACTCTCACAACATGAACGTAAATGTAAGTGGTTCAACAACCCATGGATTTCATAATTATAACTTGTAAACGAAACTTCTGAATATAGTATAATGTGTAGTTGTATTATAACTTGCCAGAGGCCTGAAAACATGTAAAGCTGATATAATGGAATGATATTAGTTCATGGCATGTATTTAGGAACCCATGAAATTCAATGTATGGGTGTTCATAGATTACAGATGATCATGATATTCATAATGAAATATCAAGAATACAATTAACGAATTTGTAATATAATCATGATATACAATGCTACATGTCATTAGGGTCATCATGAATTAGAATAAAAACTCTAAGCTTGTGGAAATTCGTATTTCATGGATGAACGTGGAGTGGGGAAGAACAATGATGTTCCCACACGTGCATTGAAGCTCTACATACCTTATTCGCTCCTAATCTTGTAATAAAAAATCTAAACTTGATGAAGAATTTCCAAAAGCCTGAACTTAGTCCCTTGAGATGGGTTTTGTTGAAACCATAGGTTAAGAATCTATGATTTTGCTTATAACTTGAGTAAACTTGATTACAATCGCCTGAAAATACATTGAAATGACTTACCTTCAGCTATGATGATGATGGGAGGAGAAGAACTTCGTGCTAGGGCTTGGAAGGATGAAGAGCGAAATAAAAAGACTGAAAAACGCGGATTATATAGGTCCAGATGTCGAACCACTTTTACGGTGGATGGTACAGTCCATAAAAATATTTATAGTGAGAAGTACGATCCGTATAAAAGTGGTCGTAAATATCTTATCAATTTTCAGTGAGCATCAAAATCTAGGGGTCATTCAACGGTACTAAAGGACGGTTCGTATAAATTTTTACGGCCCGTCAAAGCTACCGTATTTCATTGGCTTTCAATGGACTTTGTATGGTGCAACTTCTATTGCTCGTACAACTTTGTACGGTATGTATAAGCCCAGGCATAAAACATGAATCACTAAACTGAAATGAAATTTAACTTCAAACTCCCCCGTCTTAGTTTTCTAAACTCTGAATCTTGAACAAGGCATATTTTAAAGGTACGAGGTGTTACAATATATACCCCTTGGGATCTTTCTTCCTCGAATGATGGGTCATAGTTAAGAATGAGACTGGATATAGCATGAGTACACGGACGTGAAGAAACATGACATAGAACATAGGGACTAAATCACATTACATGAAAACATGAACATGGGGACATGAGACATAAGTAATGAATACATGAACGTGAAATATGAGTCATGGATACGCACGGGACATGACATGAATACTAAAGCAATTTAACTTATAGACTTTCTGCTTGCTCTTCAACATAGTACATACATTTGAATTGTACTGTTGTAAAGCAACTGAATGAATAAACAGACAGATGAAATTGTAGGAGCAGAAACCGAAACTGTAATCTGAAAATGAGCATGTATAATATCGGGCATGAATATCATAAAACATGGTAAAGTAATTTTAATGGGAGAGATTTAGTATAACCGATATGAAACCACCATGTGAGAATGTGGCTTCTAATCTCTGCCCGATCAGCTAAGCCATCCCATACCTTACCGGGGTATGAGACATGAACATGACATGAATGGATACAATAACCCGTTGTGGGTAACATGAAGGAATCGTCCTAAGTGGATGGAGCGATCCTTATCCTACATTGTCATACGTAGTTTCATGTACTAAACCTTCTCGGTAAATTGTGTAACTCTCACAACATGAACGTAAATGTAAGTGGTTCAACAACCCATGGATTTCATAATTATAACTTGTAAACGAAACTTCTGAATATAGTATAATGTGTAGTTGTATTATAACTTGCCAGAGGCCTGAAAACATGTAAAGCTGATATAATGGAATGATATTAGTTCATGGCATGTATTTAGGAACCCATGAAATTCAATGTATGGGTGTTCATAGATTACAGACAGATCATGATATTCATAATGAAATATCAAGAATACAATTAACGAATTTGTAATATAATCATGATATACAATGCTACATGTCATTAGGGTCATCATGAATTAGAATAAAAACTCTAAGCTTGTGGAAATTCGTATTTCATGGATGAACGTGGAGTGGGGAAGAACAATGATGTTCCCACACGTGCATTGAAGCTCTACATACCTTATTCGCTCCTAATCTTGTAATAAAAAATCTAAACTTGATGAAGAATTTCCAAAAGCCTGAACTTAGTCCCTTGAGATGGGTTTTGTTGAAACCATAGGTTAAGAATCTATGATTTTGCTTATAACTTGAGTAAACTTGATTACAATCGCCTGAAAATACATTGAAATGACTTACCTTCAGCTATGATGATGATGGGAGGAGAAGAACTTCGTGCTAGGGCTTGGAAGGATGAAGAGCGAAATAAAAAGACTGAAAAACGCGGATTATATAGGTCCAGATGTCGAACCACTTTTACGGTGGATGGTACAGTCCATAAAAATATTTACAGTGAGAAGTACGATCCGTATAAAAGTGGTCGTAAATATCTTATCAATTTTCAGTGAGCATCAAAATCTAGGGGTCATTCAACGGTACTAAAGGACGGTTCGTATACATTTTTACGACCTGTCAAAGCTACCGTATTTCATTGGCTTTCAATGGACTTTGTATGGTGCAACTTCTACTGCTCGTACAACTTTGTACGGTATGTATAAGCCCAGGCATAAAACATGAATCACTAAACTGAAATGAAATTTAACTTCAGACTCCCCGTCTTAGTTTTCTAAACTCTGAATCCTGAACAAGGCATATTTTAAAGGTACGAGGTGTTACAATATCTACCCCTTGGGATCTTTCTTCCTCGAATGATGGGTCATAGTTTAGAATGAGACTGGATATAGCATGAGTACATGGACGTGAAGAAACATGACATAGAACATAGGGACTAAATCACATTACATGAAAACATGAACATGGGGACATGAGACATAAGTAATGAATACATGAACGTGAAATATGAGTCATGGATACGCACGGGACATGACATGAATACTAAAGCAATTTAACTTATACACTTTCTGCTTGCTCTTCAATATAGTACATACATTTGAATTGTACTGTTGTAAAGCAACTGAATGAATAAACAGACAGATGAAATAGTAGGAGCAGAAACCGAAACTGTAATCTGAAAATGAGCATGTATAATATCGGGCATGAATATCATAAAACATGGTAAAGTAATTTTAATGGGAGAGATTTAGTATAACCGATATGAAACCACCATGTGAGAATGTGGCTTCTAATCTCTGCCCGATCAGCTAAGCCATCCCATACCTTATCGGGGTATGAGACATGAACATGACATGAATGGATACAATAACCCGTTGTGGGTAACATGAAGGAATCGTCCTAACTGGATGGAGCGATCCTTATCCTACATTGTCATACGTAGTTTCATGTACTAAACCTTCTCCTCAAATTGTGTAACTCTCACAACATGAACGTAAATGTAAGTGGTTCAACAACCCATGGATTTCATAATTATAACTTGTAAACGAAACTTCTGAATATAGTATAATGTGTAGTTGTATTATAACTTGCCAGAGGCCTGAAAACATGTAAAGCTGATATAATGGAATGATATTAGTTCATGGCATGTATTTAGGAACCCATGAAATTCAATGTATGGGTGTTCATAGATTACAGACAGATCATGATATTCATAATGAAATATCAAGAATACAATTAACGAATTTGTAATATAATCATGATATACAATGCTACATGTCATTAGGGTCATCATGAATTAGAATAAAAACTCTAAGCTTGTGGAAATTCGTATTTCATGGATGAACGTGGAGTGGGGAAGAACAATGATGTTCCCACACGTGCATTGAAGCTCTACATACCTTATTCGATCCTAATCTTGTAATAAAAAATCTAAACTTGATGAAGAATTTCCAAAAGCCTGAACTTAGTCCCTTGAGATGGGTTTTGTTGAAACCATAGGTTAAGAATCTATGATTTTGCTTATAACTTGAGTAAACTTGATTACAATCGCCTGAAAATACATTGAAATGACTTACCTTCAGCTATGATGATGATGGGAGGAGAAGAACTTCGTGCTAGGGCTTGGAAGGATGAAGAGCGAAATAAAAAGACTGAAAAACGCGGATTATATAGGTCCAGATGTCGAACCACTTTTACGGTGGATGGTACAGTCCATAAAAATATTTACAGTGAGAAGTACGATCCGTATAAAAGTGGTTGTAAATATCTTATCAATTTTCAGTGAGCATCAAAATCTAGGGGTCATTCAACGGTACTAAAGGACGGTTCGTATAAATTTTTATGGCCCGTCAAAACTACCGTATTTCATTGGCTTTCAATGGACTTTGTATGGTGCAACTTCTACTGCTCGTACAACTTTGTACGGTATGTATAAGCCCAGGCATAAAACATGAATCACTAAACTGAAATGAAATTTAACTTCAGACTCCCCGTCTTAGTTTTCTAAACTCTGAATCCTGAACAAGGCATATTTTAAAGGTACGAGGTGTTACAATATCTACCCCTTGGGATCTTTCTTCCTCGAATGATGGGTCATAGTTAAGAATGAGACTGGATATAGCATGAGTACACGGACGTGAAGAAACATGACATAGAACATAGGGACTAAATCACATTACATGAAAACATGAACATGGGGACATGAGACATAAGTAATGAATACATGAACGTGAAATATGAGTCATGGATACGCACGGGACATGACATGAATACTAAAGCAATTTAACTTATACACTTTCTGCTTGCTCTTCAATATAGTACATACATTTGAATTGTACTGTTGTAAAGCAACTGAATGAATAAACAGACAGATGAAATAGTAGGAGCTGAAACCGGAAACGGTAATCTGAAAATGAGCATGTATAATATCGGGCATGAATATCATAAAACATGGTAAAGTAATTTTAATGGGAGAGATTTAGTATAACCGATATGAAACCACCATGTGAGAATGTGGCTTCTAATCTCTGCCCGATCAGCTAAGCCATCCCATACCTTACCGGGGTATGAGACATGAACATGACATGAATGGATACAATAACCCGTTGTGGGTAACATGAAGGAATCGTCCTAACTGGATGGAGCGATCCTTATCCTACATTGTCATACGTAGTTTCATGTACTAAACCTTCTCGGTAAATTGTGTAACTCTCACAACATGAACGTAAATGTAAGTGGTTCAACAACCCATGGATTTCATAATTATAACTTGTAAACGAAACTTCTGAATATAGTATAATGTGTAGTTGTATTATAACTTGCCAGAGGCCTGAAAACATGTAAAGCTGATATAATGGAATGATATTAGTTCATGGCATGTATTTAGGAACCCATGAAATTCAATGTATGGGTGTTCATAGATTACAGACAGATCATGATATTCATAATGAAATATCAAGAATACAATTAATGAATTTGTAATATAATCATGATATACAATGCTACATGTCATTAGGGTCATCATGAATTAGAATAAAAACTCTAAGCTTGTGGAAATTCGTATTTCATGGATGAACGTGGAGTGGGGAAGAACATTCATGTTCCAACAGGTGCATTCAAGCTCTGCATACCTTATTCGCTCCTAATCTTGTAATAAAAAATCTAAACTTGATGAAGAATTTCCAAAAGCCTGAACTTAGTCCCTTGAGATGGGTTTTGTTGAAACCATATGTTAAGAATCTATGATTTTGCTTATAACTTGAGTAAACTTGATTACAATCGCCTGAAAATACATTGAAATGACTTACCTTCAGCTATGATGATGATGGGAGGAGAAGAACTTCGTGCTAGGGCTTGGAAGGATGAAGAGCGAAATAAAAAGACTGAAAAACGCGGATTATATAGGTCCAGATGTCGAACCAGTTTTACGGTGGATGGTATAGTCCATAAAAATATTTACAGTGAGAAGTACGATCCGTATAAAAGTTGTCGTAAATATCTTATCAATTTTCAGTGCGCATCAAAATCTAGGGGTCATTCAACGGTACTAAAGGACGGTTCGTATAAATTTTTACGGCCCGTCAAAGCTACCGTATTTCATTGGCTTTCAATGGACTTTGTATGGTGCAACTTCTACTGCTCGTACAACTTTGTACGGTATGTATAAGCCAGCCATAAAACATGAATCACTAAACTGAAATGAAATTTAACTTCAGACTCCCCGTCTTAGTTTTCTAAACTCTGAATCCTGAACAAGGCATATTTTAAAGGTACGAGGTGTTACAATATCTACCCCTTGGGATCTTTCTTCCTCGAATGATGGGTCATAGTTAAGAATGAGACTGGATATAGCATGAGTACACGGACGTGAAGAAACATGACATAGAACATAGGGACTAAATCACATTACATGAAAACATGAACATGGGGACATGAGACATAAGTAATGAATACATGAACGTGAAATATGAGTCATGGATACGCATGGGACATGACATGAATACTAAAGCAATTTAACTTATACACTTTCTGCTTGCTCTTCAATATAGTACATACATTTAAATTGTACTGTTGTAAAGCAACTGAATGAATAAACAGACAGATGAAATAGTAGGAGCTGAAACCGAAACTGTAATCTGAAAATGAGCATGTATAATATCGGGCATGAATATCATAAAACATGGTAAAGTAATTTTAATGGGAGAGATTTAGTATAATCGATATGAAACCACCATGTGAGAATGTGGCTTCTAATCTCTGCCCGATCAGCTAAGCCATCCCATACCTTACCGGGGTATGAGACATGAACATGACATGAATGGATACAATAACCCGTTGTGGGTAACATGAAGGAATCGTGATAACCGGATGGAGCGATCCTTATCCTACATTGTCATACGTAGTTTCATGTACTAAACCTTCTCGGTAAATTGTGTAACTCTCACAACATGAACGTAAATGTAAGTGGTTCAACAACCCATGGATTTCATAATTATAACTTGTAAACAAAACTTCTGAATATAGTATAATGTGTAGTTGTATTATAACTTGCCAGAGGCCTGAAAACATGTAAAGCTGATATAATGGAAAGATATTAGTTCATGGCATGTATTTAGGAACCCATGAAATTCAATGTATGGGTGTTCATAGATTACAGACAGATCATGATATTCATAATGAAATATCAAGAATACAATTAATGAATTTGTAATATAATCATGATATACAATGCTACATGTCATTAGGGTCATCATGAATTAGAATAAAAACTCTAAGCTTGTGGAAATTCGTATTTCATGGATGAACGTGGAGTGGGGAAGAACAATGATGTTCCCACACGTGCATTGAAGCTCTACATACCTTATTCGCTCCTAATCTTGTAATAAAAAATCTAAACT
This sequence comes from Anisodus acutangulus, assembly GCA_029783415.1. Classification (NCBI taxonomy): domain Eukaryota; kingdom Viridiplantae; phylum Streptophyta; class Magnoliopsida; order Solanales; family Solanaceae; genus Anisodus; species Anisodus acutangulus. The sequence continues at coordinate 28,228,298 of CM056508.1, forward strand.
TGATGAAGAATTTCCAAAAGCCTGAACTTAGTCCCTTGAGATGGGTTTTGTTGAAACCATAGGTTAAGAATCTATGATTTTGCTTATAACTTGAGTAAACTTGATTACAATCGCCTGAAAATACATTGAAATGACTTACCTTCAGCTATGATGATGATGGGAGGAGAAGAACTTCGTGCTAGGGCTTGGAAGGATGAAGAGCGAAATAAAAAGACTGAAAAACGCGGATTATATAGGTCCAGATGTCGAACCACTTTTACGGTGGATGGTACAGTCCATAAAAATATTTACAGTGAGAAGTACGATCCGTATAAAAGTGGTCGTAAATATCTTATCAATTTTCAGTGAGCATCAAAATCTAGGGGTCATTCAACGGTACTAAAGGACGGTTCGTATACATTTTTACGACCTGTCAAAGCTACCGTATTTCATTGGCTTTCAATGGACTTTGTATGGTGCAACTTCTACTGCTCGTACAACTTTGTACAGTATGTATAAGCCCAGGCATAAAACATGAATCACTAAACTGAAATGAAATTTAACCCAGACTCTGTCTTAGTTTTCTAAACTCTAAATCCTGAACAAGGCATATTTTAAAGGTATGAGGTGTTACAATATCTACCCCTTGGGATCTTTCTTCCTCGAATGATGGGTCATAGTTAAGAATAAGACTGGATATAGCATGAGTACACGGACGTGAAGAAACATGACATAGAACATAGGGACTAAATCACATTACATGAAAACATGAACATGGGGACATGAGACATAAGTAATGAATACATGAACGTGAAATATGAGTCATGGATACGCACGGGACATGACATGAATACTAAAGCAATTTAACTTATACACTTTCTTCTTGCTCTTCAATATAGTACATACATTTGAATTGTACTGTTGTAAAGCAACTGAATGAATAAACAGACAGATGAAATAGTAGGAGCAGAAACCGAAACTGTAATCTGAAAATGAGCATGTATAATATCGGGCATGAATATCATAAAACATGGTAAAGTAATTTTAATGGGAGAGATTTAGTATAACCGATATGAAACCACCATGTGAGAATGTGGCTTCTAATCTCTGCCCGATCAGCTAAGCCATCCCATACCTTACCGGGGTATGAGACATGAACATGACATGAATGGATACAATAACCCGTTGTGGGTAACATGAAGGAATCGTCCTAACTGGATGGAGCGATCCTTATCCTACATTGTCATACGTAGTTTCATGTACTAAACCTTCTCGGTAAATTGTGTAACTCTCACAACATGAACGTAAATGTAAGTGGTTCAACAACCCATGGATTTCATAATTATAACTTGTAAACAAAACTTCTGAATATAGTATAATGTGTAGTTGTATTATAACTTGCCAGAGGCCTGAAAACATGTAAAGCTGATATAATGGAATGATATTAGTTCATGGCATGTATTTAGGAACCCATGAAATTCAATGTATGGGTGTTCATAGATTACAGACAGATCATGATATTCATAATGAAATATCAAGAATACAATTAACGAATTTGTAATATAATCATGATATACAATGCTACATGTCATTAGGGTCATCATGAATTAGAATAAAAACTCTAAGCTTGTGGAAATTCGTATTTCATGGATGAACGTGGAGTGGGGAAGAACAATGATGTTCCCACACGTGCATTGAAGCTCTACATACCTTATTCGCTCCTAATCTTGTAATAAAAAATCTAAACTTGATGAAGAATTTCCAAAAGCCTGAACTTAGTCCCTTGAGATGGGTTTTGTTGAAACCATAGGTTAAGAATCTATGATTTTGCTTATAACTTGAGTAAACTTGATTACAATCGCCTGAAAATACATTGAAATGACTTACCTTCAGCTATGATGATGATGGGAGGAGAAGAACTTCGTGCTAGGGCTTGGAAGGATGAAGAGCGAAATAAAAAGACTGAAAAACGCGGATTATATAGGTCCAGATGTCGAACCACTTTTACGGTGGATGGTACAGTCCATAAAAATATTTACAGTGAGAAGTACGATCCGTATAAAAGTGGTCGTAAATATCTTATCAATTTTCAGTGAGCATCAAAATCTAGGGGTCATTCAACGGTACTAAAGGACGGTTCGTATAAATTTTTACGGCCCATCAAAACTACCGTATTTCATTGGCTTTGAATGGACTTTGTATGGTGCAACTTCTACTGCTCGTACAACTTTGTACGGTATGTATAAGCCCAGGCATAAAACATGAATCACTAAACTGAAATGAAATTTAACTTCAGACTCCCCGTCTTTGTTTTCTAAACTCTGAATCCTGGACAAGGCATATTTTAAAGGTACGAGGTGTTACAATATCTACCCCTTGGGATCTTTCTTCCTCGAATGATGGGTCATAGTTAAGAATAAGACTGGTTATAGCATGAGTACACGGATGTGAAGAAACATGACATAGAACATAGGGACTAAATCACATTACATGAAAACATGAACATGGGGATATGAGACATAAGTAATGAATACATGAACGTGAAATATGAGTCATGGATACGCACGGGACATGACATGAATACTAAAGCAATTTAACTTATACACTTTCTGCTTGCTCTTCAATATAGTACATACATTTGAATTGTATTGTTGTAAAGCAACTGAATGAATAAACAGACAGATGAAATAGTAGGAGCTAAAACCGAAACTGTAATCTGAAAATGAGCATGTATAATATCGGGCATGAATATCATAAAACATGGTAAAGTAATTTTAATGGGAGAGATTTAGTATAACCGATATGAAACCACCATGTGAGAATGTGGCTTCTAATCTCTGCCCGATCAGCTAAGCCATCCCATACCTTACCGGGGTATGAGACATGAACATGACATGAATGGATACAATAACCCGTTGTGGGTAACATGAAGGAATCGTCCTAACTGGATGGAGCGATCCTTATCCTACATTGTCATACGTAGTTTCATGTACTAAACCTTCTCGGTAAATTGTGTAACTCTCACAACATGAACGTAAATGTAAGTGGTTCAACAACCCATGGATTTCATAATTATAACTTGTAAACAAAACTTCTGAATATAGTATAATGTGTAGTTGTATTATAACTTGCCAGAGGCCTGAAAACATGTAAAGCTGATATAATGGAAAGATATTAGTTCATGGCATGTATTTAGGAACCCATGAAATTCAATGTATGGGTGTTCATAGATTCTGAGACAGATCATGATATTCATAATGAAATATCAAGAATACAATTAATGAATTTGTAATATAATCATGATATACAATGCTGCATGTCATTAGCGTCATCATGGATTAGGATAGAAGCTCTAAGCTTGTTGGAATTCGGATTTCATGGATGAACGTGGAGTGGGGAAGAACAATGATGTTCCCACACGTGCATTGAAGCTCTACATACCTTATTCGCTCCTAATCTTGTAATAAAAAATCTAAACTTGATGAAGAATTTCCAAAAGCCTGAACTTAGTCCCTTGAGATGGGTTTTGTTGAAACCATAGGTTAAGAATCTATGATTTTGCTTATAACTTGAGTAAACTTGATTACAATCACCTGAAAATACATTGAAATGACTTACCTTCAGCTATGATGATGATGGGAGGAGAAGAACTTCGTGCTAGGGCTTGGAAGGATGAAGAGCGAAAAAAAAAGATTGAAAAACGCAGATTATATAGGTCCAGATGTCGAACCACTTTTACGGTGGATGGTACAGTCCATAAAAATATTTACAGTGAGAAGTACGATGCGTATAAAAGTGGTCGTAAATATCTTATCATTTTTCAGTGAGCATCAAAATCTAGGGGTCATTCAACGGTACTAAAGGACGGTTCGTATAAATTTTTACGGCCCGTCAAAGCTACCGTATTTCATTGGCTTTCAATGGACTTTGTATGGTGCAACTTCTACTGCTCGTACAACTTTGTACGGTATGTATAAGCCCAGGCATAAAACATGAATCACTAAACTGAAATGAAATTTAACTTCAGACTCCCCGTCTTAGTTTTCTAAACTCTGAATCTTCAACAAGGCATATTTTAAAGGTACGAGGTGTTACAATATCTACCCCTTGGGATCTTTCTTCCTTGAATGATGGGTCATAGTTAAGAATGAGAATGGATATAGCATGAGTACGCGGACGTGAAGAAACATGACATAGAACATAGGGACTAAATCACATTACATGAAAACATGAACATGGGGACATGAGACATAACTAATGAATACATGAACGTGAAATATGAGTCATGGATACGCACGGGACATGACATGAATACTAAAGCAATTTAACTTATAGACATTCTGCTTGCTCTTCAATATAGTACATACATTTGAATTGTACTGTTGTAAAGCAACTGAATGAATAAACAGACAGATGAAATAGTAGGAGCAGAAACCGAAACTGTAATCTGAAAATGAGCGTGTATAATATCGGGCATGAATATCATAAAACATGGTAAAGTAATTTTAATGGGAGAGATTTAGTATAACCGATATGAAACCACCATGTGAGAATATGGTTTCTAATCTCTGCCCGATCAGCTAAGCCATCTCATACCTTACCGGGGTATGAGACATGAACATGACATGAATGGATACAATAACCCGTTGTGGGTAACATGAAGGAATCGTCCTAACTGGATGGAGCGATCCTTATCCTACATTGTCATACGTAGTTTCATGTACTAAACCTTCTCGGTAAATTGTGTAACTCTCACAACATGAACGTAAATGTAAGTGGTTCAACAACCCATGGATTTCATAATTATAACTTGTAAACAAAACTTCTGAATATAGTATAATGTGTAGTTGTATTATAACTTGCCAGAGGCACGAAAACATGTAAAGCTGATATAATGGAATGATATTAGTTCATGGCATGTATTTAGGAACCCATGAAATTCAATGTATGGGTGTTCATAGATTACAGACAGATCATGATATTCATAATGAAATATCAAGAATACAATTAACGAATTTGTAATATAATCATGATATACAATGCTACATGTCATTAGGGTCATCATGAATTAGAATAAAAACTCTAAGCTTGTGGAAATTCGTATTTCATGGATGAACGTGGAGTGGGGAAGAACAATGATGTTCCCACACGTGCATTGAAGCTCTACATACCTTATTCGCTCCTAATCTTGTAATAAAAAATCTAAACTTGATGAAGAATTTCCAAAAGCCTGAACTTAGTCCCTTGAGATGGGTTTTGTTGAAACCATAGGTTAAGAATCTATGATTTTGCTTATAACTTGAGTAAACTTGATTACAATCGCCTGAAAATACATTGAAATGACTTACCTTCAGCTATGATGATGATGGGAGGAGAAGAACTTCGTGCTAGGGCTTGGAAGGATGAAGAGCGAAATAAAAAGACTGAAAAACACGGATTATATAGGTGCAGATGTAGAACCACTTTTACGGTGGATGGTACAGTCCATAAAAATATTTACAGTGAGAAGTACGATCCGTATAAAAGTGGTCGTAAATATCTTATCAATTTTCAGTGAGCATCAAAATCTAGGGGTCATTCAACGGTACTAAAGGACGGTTCGTATAAATTTTTACGGCCCGTCAAAGCTACCGTATTTCATTGGCTTTCAATGGACTTTGTATGGTGCAACTTCTACTGCTCGTACAACTTTGTACGGTATGTATAAGCCCAGGCATAAAACATGAATCACTAAACTGAAATGAAATTTAAATTCAGACTCCCCGTCTTAGTTTTCTAAACTCTGAATCCTGAACAAGGCATATTTTAAAGGTACGAGGTTTTACAATATCTACCCCTTGGGATCTTTCTTCCTTGAATGATGGGTCATAGTTAAGAATAAGACTGGATATAGCATGAGTACACGGACGTGAAGAAACATGACATAGAACATAGGGACTAAATCACATTACATGAAAACATGAACATGGGGACATGAGACATAAGTAATGAATACATGAACGTGAAATATGAGTCATGGATACGCACGGGACATGACATGAATACTAAAGCAATTTAACTTATACACTTTCTTCTTGCTCTTCAATATAGTACATACATTTGAATTGTACTGTTGTAAAGCAACTGAATGAATAAACAGACAGATGAAATAGTAGGAGCAGAAACCGAAACTGTAATCTGAAAATGAGCATGTATAATATCGGGCATGAATATCATAAAACATGGTAAAGTACTTTTAATGGGAGAGATTTAGTATAACCGATATGAAACCACCATGTGAGAATATGGTTTCTAATCTCTGCCCGATCAGCTAAGTCATCCCATACCTTACCGGGGTATGAGACATGAACATGACATGAATGGATACAATAACCCGTTGTGGGTAACATGAAGGAATCGTCCTAACTGGACGGAGCGATCCTTATCCTACATTGTCATACGTAGTTTCATGTACTAAACCTTCTCGGTAAATTGTGTAACTCTCACAACATGAACGTAAATGTAAGTGGTTCAACAACCCATGGATTTCATAATTATAACTTGTAAACAAAACTTCTGAATATAGTATAATGTGTAGTTGTATTATAACTTGCCAGAGGCCTGAAAACATGTAAAGCTGATATAATGGAATGATATTAGTTCATGGCATGTATTTAAGAACCCATGAAATTCAATGTATGGGTGTTCATAGATTACAGACAGATCATGATATTCATAATGAAATATCAAGAATACAATTAATGAATTTGTAATATAATCATGATATACAATGCTACATGTCATTAGGGTCATCATGAATTAGAATAAAAACTCTAAGCTTGTGGAAATTCGTATTTCATGGATGAACGTGGAGTGGGGAAGAACAATGATGTTCCCACACGTGCATTGAAGCTCTACATACCTTATTCGCTCCTAATCATGTAATAAAAATCTAAACTTGATGAAGAATTTCCAAAACCCTGAACTTAGTCCCTTGAGATGGGTTTTGTTGAAACCATAGGTTAAGAATCTATGATTTTGCTTATAACTTGAGTAAACTTGATTACAATCGCCTGAAAATACATTGAAATGACTTACCTTCAGCTATGATGATGATGGGAGGAGAAGAACTTCGTGCTAGGGCTTTGAAGGATGAAGAGCGAAATAAAAAGACTGAAAAACACGGATTATATAGGTGCAGATGTAGAACCACTTTTACGGTGGATGGTACAGTGCATAAAAATATTTACAGTGAGAAGTACGATCCGTATAAAAGTGGTCGTAAATATCTTATCAATTTTCAGTGAGCATCAAAATCTAGGGGTCATTCAACGGTACTAAAGGACCGTTCAGATAAATTTTTACGGCCCGTCAAAGCTACCGTATTTCATTGGCTTTCAATGGACTTTGTATGGTGCAACTTCTCTGCTCGTACAACTTTGTACGGTATGTATAAGCCCAGGCATAAAACATGAATCACTAAACTGAAATGAAATTTAAATTCAGACTCCCCGTCTTAGTTTTCTAAACTCTGAATCCTGAACAAGGCATATTTTAAAGGTACGAGGTTTTACAATATCTACCCCTTGGGATCTTTCTTCCTTGAATGATGGGTCATAGTTAAGAATAAGACTGGATATAGCATGAGTACACGGACGTGAAGAAACATGACATAGAACATAGGGACTAAATCACATTACATGAAAACATGAACATGGGGACATGAGACATAAGTAATGAATACATGAACGTGAAATATGAGTCATGGATACGCACGGGACATGACATGAATACTAAAGCAATTTAACTTATACACTTTCTTCTTGCTCTTCAATATAGTACATACATTTGAATTGTACTGTTGTAAAGCAACTGAATGAATAAACAGACAGATGAAATAGTAGGAGCAGAAACCGAAACTGTAATCTGAAAATGAGCATGTATAATATCGGGCATGAATATCATAAAACATGGTAAAGTACTTTTAATGGGAGAGATTTAGTATAACCGATATGAAACCACCATGTGAGAATATGGTTTCTAATCTCTGCCCGATCAGCTAAGTCATCCCATACCTTACCGGGGTATGAGACATGAACATGACATGAATGGATACAATAACCCGTTGTAGGTAACATGAAGGAATCGTCCTAACTGGATGGAGCGATCCTTATCCTACATTGTCATACGTAGTTTCATGTACTAAACCTTCTCGGTAAATTGTGTAACTCTCACAACATGAACGTAAATTTAAGTGGTTCAACAACCCATGGATTTCATAATTATAACTTGTAAACGAAACTTCTGAATATAGTATAATGTGTAGTTATATTATAACTTGCCAGAGGCCTGAAAACATGTAAAGCTGATATAATGGAATGATATTAGTTCATGGCATGTATTTAGGAACCCATGAAATTCAATGTATGGGTGTTCATAGATTCTGAGCAGATCATGATATTCATAATGAAATATCAAGAATACAATTAATGAATTTGTAATATAATCATGATATACAATGCTACATGTCATTAGGGTCATCATGAATTAGAATAAAAACTCTAAGCTTGTGGAAATTCGTATTTCATGGATGAACGTGGAGTGGGGAAGAACAATGATGTTCCCACACGTGCATTGAAGCTCTACATACCTTATTCGCTCCTAATCTTGTAATAAAAAATCTAAACTTGATGAAGAATTTCCAAAAGCCTGAACTTAGTCCCTTGAGATGGGTTTTGTTGAAACCATAGGTTAAGAATCTATGATTTTGCTTATAACTTGAGTAAACTTGATTACAATCGCCTGAAAATACATTGAAATGACTTACCTTCAGCTATGATGATAATGGGAGGAGAAGAACTTCGTGCTAGGGCTTGGAAGGATGAAGAGCGAAATAAAAAGACTAAAAAACGCGAATTATATAGGTCCAGATGTCGAACAACTTTTACGGTGGATGGTACAGTGCATAAAAATATTTACAGTGAGAAGTACGATCCGTATAAAAGTGTTCGTAAATATCTTATCAATTTTCAGTGAGCATCAAAATCTAGGGGTCATTCAACGGTACTAAAGGACGGTTCGTATAAATTTTTACGGCCCGTCAAAGCTACCGTATTTCATTGGCTTTCAATGGACTTTGTATGGTGCAACTTCTACTGCTCGTACAACTTTGTACGGTATGTATAATCCCAGGAATAAAACATGAATCACTAAACTGAAATGAAATTTAAATTTAGACTCCCCGTCTTAGTTTTCTAAACTCTGAATCCTGAACAAGGCATATTTTAAAGGTACGAGGTGTTACAATATCTACCCCTTGGGATCTCTCTTTCTCGAATGATGGGTCATAGTTAAGAATAAGACTGGATATAGCATGAGTACACAGACGTGAAGAAACATGACATAGAACATAGGGACTAAATCACATTACATGAAAACATGAACATGGGGACATGAGACATAAGTAATGAATACATGAACGTGAAATATGAGTCATGGATACGCATGGGACATGACATGAATACTAAAGCAATTTAACTTATACACTTTCTGCTTGCTCTTCAATATAGTACATACATTTAAATTGTACTGTTGTAAAGCAACTGAATGAATAAACAGACAGATGAAATAGTAGGAGCTGAAACCGAAACTGTAATCTGAAAATGAGCATGTATAATATCGGGCATGAATATCATAAAACATGGTAAAGTAATTTTAATGGGAGAGATTTAGTATAACCGATATGAAACCACCATGTGAGAATGTGGCTTCTAATCTCTGCCCGATCAGCTAAGCCATCCCATACCTTACCGGGGTATGAGACATGAACATGACATGAATGGATACAATAACCCGTTGTGGGTAACATGAAGGAATCGTCCTAACTGGATGGAGCGATTCTTATCCTACATTGTCATACGTAGTTTCATGTACTAAACCTTCTCGGTAAATTGTGTAACTCTCACAACATGAACGTAAATGTAAGTGGTTCAACAACCCATGGATTTCATAATTATAACTTGTAAACGAAACTTCTGAATATAGTATAATGTGTAGTTGTATTATAACTTGCCAGAGGCCTGAAAACATGTAAAGCTGATATAATGGAATGATATTAGTTCATGGCATGTATTTAGGAACCCATGAAATTCAATGTATGGGTGTTCATAGATTACAGACAGATCATGATATTCATAATGAAATATCAAGAATACAATTAACGAATTTGTAATATAATCATGATATACAATGCTACATGTCATTAGGGTCATCATGAATTAGAATAAAAACTCTAAGCTTGTGGAAATTCGTATTTCAAGGATGAACGTGGAGTGGGGAAGAACAATGATGTTCCCACACGTGCATTGAAGCTCTACATACCTTATTCGATCCTAATCTTGCAATAAAAAATCTAAACTTGATGAAGAATTTCCAAAAGCCTGAACTTAGTCCCTTGAGATGGGTTTTGTTGAAACCATAGGTTAAGAATCTATGATTTTGCTTATAACTTGATTAAACTTGATTACAATCGCCTGAAAATACATTGAAATGACTTACCTTCAGCTATGATGATGATGGGAGGAGAAGAACTTCGTGCTAGGGCTTTGAAGGATGAAGAGCGAAATAAAAAGACTGAAAAATGCGGATTACGTAGGTCCAGATGTCGAACCACTTTACGGTGGATGGTACAGTCCATAAAAATATTTACAGTGAGAAGTACGATCCGTATAAAAGTGGTCGTAAATATCTTATCAATTTTCAGTGAGCATCAAAATCTAGGGGTCATTCAACGGTACTAAAGGACGGTTCGTATAAATTTTTACGGCCCGTCAAAGCTACCGTATTTCATTGGCTTTCAATGGACTTTGTATGGTGCAACTTCTACTGCTCGTACAACTTTGTACGATATGTATAAGCCCAGGCATAAAACATGAATCACTAAACTGAAATGAAATTTAAATTCAGACTCCCCGTCTTAGTTTTCTAAACTCTGAATCCTGAACAAGGCATATTTTAAAGGTACGAGGTTTTACAATATCTACCCCTTGGGATCTTTCTTCCTTGAATGATGGGTCATAGTTAAGAATAAGACTGGATATAGCATGAGTACACGGACATGAAGAAACATGACATAGAACATAGGGACTAAATCACATTACATGAAAACATGAACATGGGGACATGAGACATAAGTAATGAATACATGAACGTGAAATATGAGTCATGGATACGCACGGGACATGACATGAATACTAAAGCAATTTAACTTATACACTTTCTTCTTGCTCTTCAATATAGTACATACATTTCAATTGTACTGTTGTAAAGCAACTGAATGAATAAACAGACAGATGAAATAGTAGGAGCAGAAACCGAAACTGTAATCTGAAAATGAGCATGTATAATATCGGGCATGAATATCATAAAACATGGTAAAGTAATTTTAATGGGAGAGATTTAGTATAACCGATATGAAACCACCATGTGAGAATATGGCTTCTAATCTCTGCCCGATCAGCTAAGTCATCCCATACCTTACCGGGGTATGAGACATGAACATGACATGAATGGATACAATAACCCGTTGTGGGTAACATGAAGGAATCGTCCTAACTGGATGGAGCGATCCTTATCCTACATTGTCATACGTAGTTTCATGTACTAAACCTTCTCGGTAAATTGTGTAACTCTCACAACATGAACGTAAATGTAAGTGGTTCAACAACCCATGGGTTTCATAATTATAACTTGTAAACAAAACTTCTGAATATAGTATAATGTGTAGTTGTATTATAACTTGCCGTGAGGCCCTGAAAACATGTAAAGCTGATATAATGGAATGATATTAGTTCATGGCATGTATTTAGGAACCCATGAAATTCAATGTATGGGTGTTCATAGATTACAGACAGATCATGATATTCATAATGAAATATCAAGAATACAATTAACGAATTTGTAATATAATCATGATATACAATGCTACATGTCATTAGGGTCATCATGAATTAGAATAAAAACTCTAAGCTTGTGGAAATTCGTATTTCATGGATGAACGTGGAGTGGGGAAGAACAATGATGTTCCCACACGTGCATTGAAGCTCTACATACCTTATTCGCTCCTAATCGTGTAATAAAATCTAAACTTGATGAAGAATTTCCAAAACCCTGAACTTAGTCCCTTGAGATGGGTTTTGTTGAAACCATAGGTTAAGAATCTATGATTTTGCTTATAACTTGAGTAAACTTGATTACAATCGCCTGAAAATACATTGAAATGACTTACCTTCAGCTATGATGATGATGGGAGGAGAAGAACTTCGTGCTAGGGCTTTGAAGGATGAAGAGCGAAATAAAAAGACTGAAAAACACGGATTATATAGGTGCAGATGTAGAACCACTTTTACGGTGGATGGTACAGTGCATAAAAATATTTACAGTGAGAAGTACGATCCGTATAAAAGTGGTCGTAAATATCTTATCAATTTTCAGTGAGCATCAAAATCTAGGGGTCATTCAACGGTACTAAAGGACGGTTCGTATAATTTTTTACGGCCCGTCAAAGCTACCGTATTTCATTGGCTTTCAATGGACTTTGTATGGTGCAACTTCTACTGCTCGTACAACTTTGTACGGTATGTATAAGCCCAGGCATAAAACATGAATCACTAAACTGAAATGAAATTTAAATTCAGACTCCCCGTCTTAGTTTTCTAAACTCTGAATCCTGAACAAGGCATATTTTAAAGGTATGAGGTTTTACAATATCTACCCCTTGGGATCTTTCTTCCTTGAATGATGGGTCATAGTTAAGAATAAGACTGGATATAGCATGAGTACACCGACGTGAAGAAACATAACATAGAACATAGGGACTAAATCACATTACATGAAAACATGAACATGGGGACATGAGACATAAGTAATGAATACATGAACGTGAAATATGAGTCATGGATACGCACGGGACATGACATGAATACTAAAGCAATTTAACTTATACACTTTCTTCTTGCTCTTCAATATAGTACATACATTTGAATTGTACTGTTGTAAAGCAACTGAATGAATAAACAGACAGATGAAATAGTAGGAGCAGAAACCGAAACTGTAATCTGAAAATGAGCATGTATAATATCGGGCATGAATATCATAAAACATGGTAAAGTACTTTTAATGGGAGAGATTTAGTATAACCGATATGAAACCACCATGTGAGAATATGGTTTCTAATCTCTGCCCGATCAGCTAAGCCATCTCATACCTTACCGGGGTATGAGACATGAACATGACATGAATGGATACAATAACCCGTTGTGGGTAACATGAAGGAATCGTCCTAACTGGATGGAGCGATCCTTATCCTACATTGTCATACGTAGTTTCATGTACTAAACCTTCTCGGTAAATTGTGTAACTCTCACAACATGAACGTAAATGTAAGTGGTTCAACAACCCATGGATTTCATAATTATAACTTGTAAACGAAACTTCTGAATATAGTATAATGTGTAGTTGTATTATAACTTGCCAGAGGCCTGAAAACATGTAAAGCTGCTATAATGAAATGATATTAGTTCATGGCATGTATTTAGGAACCCATGAAATTCAATGTATGGGTGTTCATAGATTACAGACAGATCATGATATTCATAATGAAATATCAAGAATACAATTAATGAATTTGTAATATAATCATGATATACAATGCTACATGTCATTAGGGTCATCATGAATTAGAATAAAAACTCTAAGCTTGTGGAAATTCGTATTTCATGGATGAACGTGGAGTGGGGAAGAACAATGATGTTCCCACACGTGCATTGAAGCTCTACATACCTTATTCGCTCCTAATCTTGTAATAAAAAATCTAAACTTGATGAAGAATTTCCAAAAGCCTGAACTTAGTCCCTTGAGATGGGTTTTGTTGAAACCATAGGTTAAGAATCTATGATTTTGCTTATAACTTGAGTAAACTTGATTACAATCGCCTGAAAATACATTGAAATGACTTACCTTCAGCTATGATGATGATGGGAGGAGAAGAACTTCGTGCTAGGGCTTGGAAGGATGAAGAGCGAAATAAAAAGACTGAAAAACGCGAATTATATAGGTCCAGATGTCGAACAACTTTTACGGTGGATGGTACAGTCCATAAAAATATTTACAGTGAGAAGTACGATCCGTATAAAAGTGTTCGTAAATATCTTATCAATTTTCAGTGAGCATCAAAATCTAGGGGTCATTCAACGGTACTAAATGACGGTTCGTATAAATTTTTATGGCCCGTCAAAGCTACCGTATTTCATTGGCTTTCAATGGACTTTGTATGGTGCAACTTCTACTGCTCGTACAACTTTGTACGGTATGTATAATCCCAGGAATAAAACATGAATCACTAAACTGAAATGAAATTTAACTTCAGACTCCCCGTCTTAGTTTTCTAAACTCTGAATCCCGAACAAGGCATATTTTAAAGGTACGAGGTGTTACAATATCTACCCCTTGGGATCTCTCTTCCTCGAATGATGGGTCATAGTTAAGAATAAGACTGGATATAGCATGAGTACACAGACGTGAAGAAACATGACATAGAACATAGGGACTAAATCACATTACATGAAAACATGAACATGGGGACATGAGACATAAGTAATGAATACATGAACGTGAAATATGAGTCATGGATACGCATGGGACATGACATGAATACTAAAGCAATTTAACTTATACACTTTCTGCTTGCTCTTCAATATAGTACATACATTTAAATTGTACTGTTGTAAAGAAACTGAATGAATAAACAGACAGATGAAATAGTAGGAGCTGAAACCGAAACTGTAATCTGAAAATGAGCATGTATAATATCGGGCATGAATATCATAAAACATGGTAAACTAATTTTAATGGGAGACATTTAGTATAACCGATATGAAACCACCATGTGAGAATGTGGCTTCTAATCTCTGCCCGATCAGCTAAGCCATCCCATACCTTATCGGGGTATGAGACATGAACATGACATGAATGGATACAATAACCCGCTGTGGGTAACATGATGGAATCATCCTAACTGGATGGAAGGATCATTATCCTACATTGTCATACGTAGTTTCATGTACTAAACCTTTACGGTAAATTGTGTAACTCTCACAACATGAACGTAAATTTAAGTGGTTCAACAACCCATGGATTTCATAATTATAACTTGTAAACGAAACTTCTGAATATAGTATAATGTGTAGTTGTATTATAACTTGCCAGAGGCCTGAAAACATGTAAAGCTGATATAATGGAATGATATTAGTTCATGGCATGTATTTAGGAACCCATGAAATTCAATGTATGGGTGTTCATAGATTACTGACAGATCATGATATTCATAATGAAATATCAA
Source organism: Anisodus acutangulus (assembly GCA_029783415.1). Taxonomy (NCBI): domain Eukaryota; kingdom Viridiplantae; phylum Streptophyta; class Magnoliopsida; order Solanales; family Solanaceae; genus Anisodus; species Anisodus acutangulus. Next base: position 28,243,653 of record CM056508.1, read on the forward strand.
GAATACAATTAACGAATTTGTAATATAATCATGATATACAATGCTACATGTCATTAGGGTCATCATGAATTAGAATAAAAACTCTAAGCTTGTGGAAATTCGTATTTCATGGATGAACGTGGAGTGGGGAAGAACAATGATGTTCCCACACGTGCATTGAAGCTCTACATACCTTATTCGCTCCTAATCTTGTAATAAAAAATCTAAACTTGATGAAGAATTTCCAAAAGCCTGAACTTAGTCCCTTGAGATGGGTTTTGTTGAAACCATAGGTTAAGAATCTATGATTTTGCTTATAACTTGATTAAACTTGATTACAATCGCCTGAAAATACATTGAAATGACTTACCTTCAGCTATGACGATGATGGGAGGAGAAGAACTTCGTGCTAGGGCTTTGAAGGATGAAGAGCGAAATAAAAGGCGAAAAATGCGGATTACGTAGGTCGGATGTCGAACCACTTTACGGTGGATGGTACAGTCCATAAAAATATTTACAGTGAGAAGTACGATCCGTATAAAAGTGGTCGTAAATATCTTATCAATTTTCAGTGAGCATCAAAATCTAGGGGTCATTCAACGGTACTAAAGGACGGTTCGTATAAATTTTTACGGCCGTCAAAGCTACCGTATTTCATTGGCTTTCAATGGACTTTGTATGGTGCAACTTCTACTGCTCGTACAACTTTGTACGGTATGTATAAGCCCAGGAATAAAACATGAATCACTAAACTGAAATGAAATTTAACTTCAGACTCCCTGTCCTAGTTTTCTAAACTCTGAATCCTGAACAAGGCATATTTTAAAGGTACGAGGTGTTACAATATCTACCCCTTAGGATCTTTCTTCCTCGAATGATGGGTCATAGTTAAGAATGAGACTGGATATAGCATGAGTACACGGACATGAAGAAACATGACATAGAACATAGGGACTAAATCACATTACATGAAAACATGAACATGGGGACATGAGACATAAGTAATGAATACATGAACGTGAAATATGAGTCATGGATACGCACGGGACATGACATGAATACTAAAGCAATTTAACTTATACACTTTCTGCTTGCTCTTTAATATAGTACATACATTTGAATTGTACTGTTGTAAAGCAAGTGAATGAATAAACAGACAGATGAAATAGTAGGAGATGAAACCGAAACTGTAATCTGAAAATGAGCATGTATAATATCGGGCATGAATATCATAAAACATGGTAAAGTAATTTTAATGGGAGACATTTAGTATAACCGATATGAAACCACCATGTGAGAATGTGGCTTCTAATCTCTGCCCGATCAGCTAAGCCATCCCATACCTTACCGGGGTATGAGACATGAACATGACATGAATGGATACAATAACCCGTTGTGGGTAACATGAAGGAATCGTCCTAACTGGATGGAGCGATCATTATCCTACATTGTCATACGTAGTTTCATGTACTAAACCTTTACGGTAAATTGTGTAACTCTCACAACATGAACGTAAATTTAAGTGGTTCAACAACCCATGGATTTCATAATTATAACTTGTAAACGAAACTTCTGAATATAGTATAATGTGTAGTTGTATTATAACTTGCCAGAGGCCTAAAAACATGTAAAGCTGATATAATGGAATGATATTAGTTCATGGCATGTATTTAGGAACCCATGAAATTCAATGTATGGGTGTTCATAGATTACAGACAGATCATGATATTCATAATGAAATATCAAGAATACAATTAATGAATTTGTAATATAATCATGATATACAATGCTACATGTCATTAGGGTCATCATGAATTAGAATAAAAACTCTAAGCTTGTGGAAATTCATATTTCATGGATGAACGTGGAGTGGGGAAGAACAATGATGTTCCCACACGTGCATTGAAGCTCTGCATACCTTATTCGCTCCTAATCTTGTAATAAAAAATCTAAACTTGATGAAGAATTTCCAAAAGACTGAACTTAGTCCCTTGAGATGGGTTTTGTTGAAACCATAGGTTAAGAATCTATCATTTTGTTTATAACTTGAGTAAACTTGATTACAATCCCCTGAAAATACATTGAAATGACTTACCTTCAGCTATGATGATGATGGGAGGAGAAGAACTTCGTGCTAGGGCTTGGAAGGATGAAGAGCGAAATAAAAAGACTGAAAAACGCGAATTATATAGGTCCAGATGTCGAACAACTTTTACGGTGGATGGTACAGTCCATAAAAATATTTACAGTGAGAAGTACGATCCGTATAAAAGTGGTCGTAAATATCTTATCAATTTTCAGTGAGCATCAAAATCTAGGGGTCATTCAACGGTACTAAAGGACGGTTCAGATAAATTTTTACTGACCGTCAAAGCTACCGTATTTCATTGGCTTTCAATGGACTTTGTATGGTGCAACTTCTACTGCTCGTACAACTTTGTACGGTATGTATAAGCCCAGGCATAAAACATGAATCACTAAACTGAAATGAAATTTAAATTTAGACTCCCCGTCTTAGTTTTCTAAACTCTGAATCCTGAACAAGGCATATTTTAAAGGTACGAGGTTTTACAATATCTACCCCTTGGGATCTTTCTTCCTTGAATGATGGGTCATAGTTAAGAATAAGACTGGATATAGCATGAGTACACGGACATGAAGAAACATGACATAGAACATAGGGACTAAATCACATTACATGAAAACATGAACATGGGGACATGAGACATAAGTAATGAATACATGAACGTGAAATATGAGTCATGGATACGCACGGGACATGACATGAATACTAAAGCAATTTAACTTATACACTTTCTTCTTGCTCTTCAATATAGTACATACATTTGAATTGTACTGTTGTAAAGCAAGTGAATGATTAAATGCAGATGAAATAGTAGAAGCGTAAACCAAATCAGAATGAAAATGAGCATTTATAATATCGGGCATGAATATCATAAAACATGGTAAAGTAATTTTAATGGGAGAGATTTAGTATAACCGATATGAAACCACCATGTGAGAATATGGCTTCTAATCTCTGCCCGATCAGCTAAGTCATCTCATACCTTACCGGGGTATGAGACATGAACATGACATGAATGGATACAATAACCCGTTGTGGGTAACATGAAGGAATCGTCCTAACTGGATGGAGCGATCCTTATCCTACATTGTCATACGTAGTTTCATGTACTAAACCATCTCGGTAAATTGTGTAACTCTCACAACATGAACGTAAATGTAAGTGGTTCAACAACCCATGGGTTTCATAATTATAACTTGTAAACAAAACCTCTGAATATAGTATAATGTGTAGTTGTATTATAACTTGCCAGAGGCCTGAAAACATGTAAAGCTGATATAATGGAATGATATTAGTTCATGGCATGTATTTAGGAACCCATGAAATTCAATGTATGGGTGTTCATAGATTACAGACAGATCATGATATTCATAATGAAATATCAAGAATACAATTAATGAATTTGTAATATAATCATGATATACAATGCTACATGTCATTAGGGTCATCATGAATTAGAATAAAAACTCTAAGCTTGTGGAAATTCGTATTTCATGGATGAACGTGGAGTGGGGAAGAACAATGATGTTCCCACACGTGCATTAAAGCTCTACATACCTTATTCGCTCCTAATCATGTAATAAAAATCTAAACTTGATGAAGAATTTCCAAAAGCCTGAACTTAGTCCCTTGAGATGGGTTTTGTTGAAACCATAGGTTAAGAATCTATGATTTTGCTTATAACTTGAGTAAACTTGATTACAATCGCTTGAAAATACATTGAAATGACTTACCTTCAGCTATGATGATGATGGGAGGAGAAGAACTTCGTGCTAGGGCTTTGAAGGATGAAGAGCGAAATAAAAAGACTGAAAAATGCGGATTATATAGGTGCAGATGTCGAACCACTTTTACGGTGGATGGTACAGTCCATAAAAATATTTACAGTAAGAAGTACGATCCGTATAAAAGTGGTCATAAATATCTTATCAATTTTCAGTGAGCATCAAAATCTAGGGGTCATTCAACGATACTAAAGGACGGTTCGTATAAATTTTTACGGCCCGTCAAAGCTACCGTATTTTATTATCTTTCAATGGACTTTGTATGGTGCAACTTCTACTGCTCGTACAACTTTGTACGGTATGTATAAGCCCAGGCATAAAACATGAATCACTAAACTGAAATGAAATTTAAATTCAGACTCCCCGTCTTAGTTTTCTAAACTCTGAATCCTGAACAAGGCATATTTTAAAGGTACGAGGTTTTACAATATCTACCCCTTGGGATCTTTCTTCCTGGAATGATGGGTCATAGTTAAGAATAAGACTGGATATAGCATGAGTACACAGACGTGAAGAAACATGACATAGAACATAGGGACTAAATCACATTACATGAAAACATGAAATGGGGACATGAGACATAAGTAATGAATACATGAACGTGAAATATGAGTCATGGATACGCACGGGACATGACATGAATACTAAAGCAATTTAACTTATACACTTTCTGCTTGCTCTTCAATATAGTACATACATTTAAATTGTACTGTTGTAAAGAAACTGAATGAATAAACAGACAGATGAAATAGTAGGAGCTGAAACCGAAATCAGAATCGAAAATGAGCATGTATAATATCGGGCATGAATATCATAAAACATGGTAAAGTAATTTTAATAGGAGACATTTAGTATAACCGATATGAAACCACCATGTGAGAATGTGGCTTCTAATCTCTGCCCGATCAGCTAAGCCATCCCATACCTTACCGGGGTATGAGACATGAACATGACATGAATGGATATAAATAACCCATTGTGGGTAACATGAAGGAATCGTCCTAACTGGATGGAGCGATCATTATCCTACATTGTCATACGTAGTTTCATGTACTAAACCTTTACGGTAAATTGTGTAACTCTCACAACATGAATGTAAATTTAAGTGGTTCAACAACTCATGGATTTCATAATTATAACTTGTAAACGAAACTTCTGAATATAGTATAATGTGTAGTTGTATTATAACTTGCCAGAGGCCTGAAAACATGTAAAGCTGATATAATGGAATGATATTAGTTCATGGCATGTATTTAGGAACCCATGAAATTCAATGTATGGGTGTTCATAGATTACAGACAGATCATGATATTCATAATGAAATATCAAGAATACAATTAACGAATTTGTAATATAATCATGATATACAATGCTACATGTCATTAGGGTCATCATGAATTAGAATAAAAACTCTAAGCTTGTGGAAATTCGTATTTCATGGATGAACGTGGAGTGGGGAAGAACAATGATGTTCCCACACGTGCATTGAAGCTCTACATACCTTATTCGCTCCTAATCTTGTAATAAAAAATCTAAACTTGATGAAGAATTTCCAAAAGCCTGAACTTAGTCCCTTGAGATGGGTTTTGTTGAAACCATAGGTTAAGAATCTATGATTTTGCTTATAACTTGATTAAACTTGATTACAATCGCCTGAAAATACATTGAAATGACTTACCTTCAGCTATGATGATGATGGGAGGAGAAGAACTTCGTGCTAGGGCTTTGAAGGATGAAGAGCGAAATAAAAAGACTGAAAAACGCGGATTACGTAGGTCCAGATGTCGAACCACTTTACGGTGGATGGTACAGTCCATAAAAATATTTACAGTGAGAAGTACGATCCGTATAAAAGTGGTCGTAAATATCTTATCAATTTTCAGTGAGCATCAAAATCTAGGGGTCATTCAACGGTACTAAAGGACGGTTCGTATAAATTTTTACGGCCCGTCAAAGCTACCGTATTTCATTGGCTTTCAATGGACTTTGTATGGTGCAACTTCTACTGCTCGTACAACTTTGTACGGTATGTATAAGCCCAGGAATAAAACATGAATCACTAAACTGAAATGAAATTTAACTTCAGACTCCCCGTCCTAGTTTTCTAAACTCTGAATCCTGAACAAGGCATATTTTAAAGGTACGAGGTTTTACAATATCTACCCCTTGGGATCTTTCTTCCTTGAATGATGGGTCATAGTTAAGAATAAGACTGGATATAGCATGAGTACATGGACGTGAAGAAACATGACATAGAACATAGGGACTAAATCACATTACATGAAAACATGAACATGGGGACATGAGACATAAGTAATGAATACATGAACGTGAAATATGAGTCATGGATACGCACGGGACATGACATGAATACTAAAGCAATTTAACTTATACACTTTCTTCTTGCTCTTCAATATAGTACATACATTTGAATTGTACTGTTGTAAAGCAAGTGAATGATTAAACAGACAGATGAAATAGTAGAAGCAGAAACCGAAACTGTAATCTGAAAATGAGCATGTATAATATCGGGCATGAATATCATAAAACATGGTAAAGTACTTTTAATGGGAGAGATTTAGTATAACCGATATGAAACCACCATGTGAGAATATGGTTTCCAATCTCTGCCCGATCAGCTAAGCCATCTCATACCTTACCGGGGTATGAGACATGAACATGACATGAATGGATACAATAACCCGTTGTGGGTAACATGAAGGAATCGTCCTAACTGGATGGAGCGATCCTTATCCTACATTGTCATACGTAGTTTCATGTACTAAACCTTCTCGGTAAATTGTGTAACTCTCACAACATGAACGTAAATGTAAGTGGTTCAACAACCTATGGATTTCATAATTATAACTTGTAAACGAAACTTCTGAATATAGTATAATGTGTAGTTGTATTATAACTTGCCAGAGGCCTGAAAACATGTAAAGCTGATATAATGGAATGATATTAGTTCATGGCATGTATTTAGGAACCCATGAAATTCAATGTATGGGTGTTCATAGATTACAGACAGATCATGATATTCCTAATGAAATATCAAGAATACAATTAATAAATTTGTAATATAATCATGATATACAATGCTACATGTCATTAGGGTCATCATGAATTAGAATAAAAACTCTAAGCTTGTGGAAATTCGTATTTCATGGATGAACGTGGAGTGGGGAAGAACAATGATGTTCCCACACGTGCATTGAAGCTCTACATACCTTATTCGCTCCTAATCTTGTAATAAAAAATCTAAACTTGATGAAGAATTTCCAAAAGCCTGAACTTAGTCCCTTGAGATGGGTTTTGTTGAAACCATAGGTTAAGAATATATGATTTTGCTTATAACTTGATTAAACTTGCTTACAATCGCCTGAAAATACATTGAAATGACTTACCTTCAGCTATGATGATGATGGGAGGAGAAGAACTTCGTGCTAGGGCTTGGAAGGATGAAGAGCGAAATAAAAAGACTGAAAAACGCGAATTATATAGGTCCAGATGTCGAACAACTTTTACGGTGGATGGTACAGTCCATAAAAATATTTACAGTGAGAAGTACGATCCGTATAAAAGTGTTCGTAAATATCTTATCAATTTTCAGTGAGCATCAAAATCTAGGGGTCATTCAACGGTACTAAAGGACGGTTCGTATAAATTTTTACGGCCCGTCAAAGCTACCGTATTTCATTGGCTTTCAATGGACTTTGTATGGTGCAACTTCTACTGCTCGTACAACTTTGTACGGTATGTATAATCCCAGGAATAAAACATGAATCACTAAACTGAAATGAAATTTAACTTCAGACTCCCCGTCTTAGTTTTCTAAACTCTGAATCCTGAACAAGGCATATTTTAAAGGTACGAGGTGTTACTATATCTACCCCTTGGGATCTTTCTTCCTCGAATGATGGGTCATAGTTAAGAATAAGACTGGATATAGCATGAGTACACAGACGTGAAGAAACATGACATAGAACATAGGGACTAAATCACATTACATGAAAACATGAACATGGGGACATGAGACATAAGTAATGAATACATGAACGTGAAATATGAGTCATGGATACGCATGGGACATGACATGAATACTAAAGCAATTTAACTTATACACTTTCTGCTTGCTCTTCAATATAGTACATACATTTAAATTGTACTGTTGTAAAGAAACTGAATGAATAAACAGACAGATGAAATAGTAGGAGCTGAAACCGAATCTGTAATCTGAAAATGAGCATGTATAATATCGGGCATGAATATCATAAAACATGGTAAAGTAATTTTAATAGGAGACATTTAGTATAACCGATATGAAACCACCATGTGAGAATGTGGCTTCTAATCTCTGCCCGATCAGCTAAGCCATCCCATACCTTACCGGGGTATGAGACATGAACATGGCATGAATGGATACAATAACCCATTGTGGGTAACATGAAGGAATCGTCCTAACTGGATGGAGCGATCATTATCCTACATTGTCATACGTAGTTTCATGTACTAAACCTTTACGGTAAATTGTGTAACTCTCACAACATGAATGTAAATTTAAGTGGTTCAACAACTCATGGATTTCATAATTATAACTTGTAAACGAAACTTCTGAATATAGTATAATGTGTAGTTGTATTATAACTTGCCAGAGGCCTGAAAACATGTAAAGCTGATATAATGGAATGATATTAGTTCATGGCATGTATTTAGGAACCCATGAAATTCAATGTATGGGTGTTCATAGATTACAGACAGATCATGATATTCATAATGAAATATCAAGAATACAATTAACGAATTTGTAATATAATCATGATATACAATGCTACATGTCATTAGGGTCATCATGAATTAGAATAAAAACTCTAAGTTTGTGGAAATTCGTATTTCATGGATGAACGTGGAGTGGGGAAGAACAATGATGTTCCCACACGTGCATTGAAGCTCTACATACCTTATTCGCTCCTAATCTTGTAATAAAAAATCTAAACTTGATGAAGAATTTCCAAAAGCCTGAACTTAGTCCCTTGAGATGGGTTTTGTTGAAACCATAGGTTAAGAATCTATGATTTTGCTTATAACTTGATTAAACTTGATTACAATCGCCTGAAAATACATTGAAATGACTTACCTTCAGCTATGATGATGATGGGAGGAGAAGAACTTCGTGCTAGGGCTTTGAAGGATGAAGAGCGAAATAAAAAGACTGAAAAACGCGGATTACGTAGGTCCAGATGTCGAACCACTTTACGGTGGATGGTACAGTCCATAAAAATATTTACAGTGAGAAGTACGATCCGTATAAAAGTGGTCGTAAATATCTTATCAATTTTCAGTGAGCATCAAAATCTAGGGGTCATTCAACGGTACTAAAGGACGGTTCGTATAAATTTTTACGGCCCGTCAAAGCTACCGTATTTCATTGGCTTTCAATGGACTTTGTATGGTGCAACTTCTACTGCTCGTACAACTTTGTACGGTATGTATAAGCCCAGGAATAAAACATGAATCACTAAACTGAAATGAAATTTAACTTCAGACTCCCCGTCCTAGTTTTCTAAACTCTGAATCCTGAACAAGGCATATTTTAAAGGTACGAGGTGTTACAATATCTACCCCTTGGGATCTTTCTTCCTCGAATGATGGGTCATAGTTAAGAATGAGACTGGATATAGCATGAGTACACGGACATGAAGAAACATGACATAGAACATAGGGACTAAATCACATTACATGAAAACATGAACATGGGGACATGAGACATAAGTAATGAATACATGAACGTGAAATATGAGTCATGGATACGCACGGGACATGACATGAATACTAAAGCAATTTAACTTATACACTTTCTTATTGCTCTTTAATATAGTACATACATTTGAATTGTACTGTTGTAAAGCAAGTGAATGAATAAACAGACAGATGAAATAGTAGGAGATGAAACCAAATCAGAATCCAAAATGAGCATGTATAATATCGGGCATGAATATCATAAAACATGGTAAAGTAATTTTAATGGGAGACATTTAGTATAACCGATATGAAACCACCATGTGAGAATGTGGCTTCTAATCTCTGCCCGATCAGCTAAGCCATCCCATACCTTACCGGGGTATGAGACATGAACATGACATGAATGGATACAATAACCCGTTGTGGGTAACATGAAGGAATCGTCCTAACTGGATGGAGCGATCATTATCCTACATTGTCATACGTAGTTTCATGTAATAAACCTTTACGGTAAATTGTGTAACTCTCACAACATGAACGTAAATTTAAGTGGTTCAACAACCCATGGATTTCATAATTATAACTTGTAAACGAAACTTCTGAATATAGTATAATGTGTAGTTGTATTATAACTTGCCAGAGGCCTGAAAACATGTAAAGCTGATATAATGGAATGATATTAGTTCATGGCATGTATTTAGGAACCCATGAAATTCAATGTATGGGTGTTCATAGATTACAGACAGATCATGATATTCATAATGAAATATCAAGAATACAATTAATGAATTTGTAATATAATCATGATATACAATGCTACATGTCATTAGGGTCATCATGAATTAGAATAAAAACTCTAAGCTTGTGGAAATTCGTATTTCATGGATGAACGTGGAGTGGGGAAGAACATTGATGTTCCCACACGTGCATTGAAGCTCTACATACCTTATTCGCTCCTAATCTTGTAATATAAAATCTAAACTTGATGAAGAATTTCCAAAAGCCTGAACTTAGTCCCTTGAGATGGGTTTTGTTGAAACCATAGGTTAAGAATCTATGATTTTGCTTATAACTTGAGTAAACTTGATTACAATCGCCTGAAAATACATTGAAATGACTTACCTTCAGCTATGATGATGATGGGAGGAGAAGAACTTCGTGCTAGGGCTTGGAAGGATGAAGAGCGAAATAAAAAGACTGAAAAATGCGGATTATATAGGTCCAGATGTCGAACAACTTTTACGGTGGATGGTACAGTCCATAAAAATATTTACAGTGAGAAGTACGATCCGTATAAAAGTGGTCGTAAATATCTTATCAATTTTCAGTGAGCATCAAAATCTAGGGGTCATTCAACGGTACTAAAGGACGGTTCGTATAAATTTTTACGGCCCGTCAAAGCTACCGTATTTCATTGGCTTTCAATGGACTTTGTATGGTGCAACTTCTACTGCTCGTACAACTTTGTATGGTATGTATAAGCCCAGGCATAAAACATGAATCACTAACCTGAAATGAAATTTAACTTCAGACTCCCCGTCTTAGTTTTCTAAACTTTGAATCCTGAACAAGGCTTAGTTTAAAGGTACGAGGTGTTACAATATCTACCTCTTAGGATCTTTCTTCCTCGAATGATGGGTCATAGTTAAGAATGAGACTGGATATAGCATGAGTACACGGACGTGAAGAAACATGACATAGAACATAGGGACTAAATCACATTACATGAAAACATGAACATGGGGACATGAGACATAAGTAATGAATACATGAACGTGAAATATGAGTCATGGATACGCATGGGACATGACATGAATACTAAAGCAATTTAACTTATACACTTTCTTCTTGCTCTTCAATATAGTACATACATTTGAATTGTACTGTTGTAAAGCAAGTGAATGATTAAACAGACAGATGAAATAGTAGAAGTAAACCTAAATCAGAATCGAAAATGAGCATGTATAATATCGGGCATGAATATCATAAAACATGGTAAAGTAATTTTAATGGGAGAGATTTAGTATAACCGATATGAAACCACCATGTGAGAATATGGCTTCTAATCTCTGCCCGATCAGCTAAGCCATCTCATACCTTACCGGGGTATGAGACATGAACATGACATGAATGGATACAATAACCCGTTGTGGGTAATATAAAGGAATCGTCCTAACTGGATGGAGCGATCCTTATCCTACATTGTCATACGTAGTTTCATGTACTAAACCTTCTCGGTAAATTGTGTAACTCTCACAACATGAACGTAAATGTAAGTGGTTCAACAACCCATGGATTTCATGATTATAACTTGTAAACGAAACTTCTAAATATAGTATAATGTGTAGTTGTATTATAACTTGCCAGAGGCCTGAAAACATGTAAAGCTGATATAATGGAATGATATTAGTTCATGGCATGTATTTAGGAACCCATGAAATTCAATATATGGGTGTTCATATATTACAGACAGATCATGATATTCATAATGAAATATCAAGAATACAATTAACGAATTTGTAATATAATCATGATATACAATGCTACATGTCATTAGGATCATCATGAATTAGAATAAAAACTCTAAGCTTGTGGAAATTCGTATTTCATGGATGAACGTGGAGTGGGGAAGAACAATGATGTTCCCACACGTGCATTGAAGCTCTACATACCTTATTCGCTCCTAATTTTGTAATAAAAAATCTAAACTTGATGAAGAATTTCCAAAAGCCTGAACTTAGTCCCTTGAGATGGGTTTTGTTGAAACCATAGGTTAAGAATCTATGATTTTGCTTATAACTTGAGTAAACTTGATTACAATCGCCTGAAAATAAATTGAAATGACTTACCTTCAGCTATGATGATGATGGGAGGAGAAGAACTTCGTGCTAGGGCTTGGAAGGATGAAGAGCGAAATAAAAAGACTGAAAAACGCGGATTATATAGGTCCAGATGTCGAACCATTTTTATGGTGGATGGTACAGTCCATAAAAATATTTACAGTGAGAAGTACGATCCATATAAAAGTGGTCGTAAATATCTTATCAATTTTCAGTGAGCATCAAAATCTAGGGGTCATTCAACGGTACTAAAGGACTGTTCGTATAAATTTTTACGGCCCGTCAAAGCTACCGTATTTCATTGGCTTTCAATGGACTTTGTATGGTGCAACTTCTACTGCTCGTACAACTTTGTACGGTATGTATAAGCCCAGGCATAGAACATGAATCACTAAACTGAAATGAAATTTAACTTCAGACTCCCCGTCTTAGTTTTCTAAACTCTGAATCCTGAACAAGGCTTAGTTTAAAGGTACGAGGTGTTACAATATCTACCTCTTAGGATCTTTCATTCTCGAATGATGGGTCATAGTTAAGAATGAGACTGGATATAGCATGAGTACATGGACGTGAAGAAACATGACATAGAACATAGGGACTAAATCACATTACATGAAAATATGAACATGGGGACATGAGACATAAGTAATGAATACATGAACGTGAAATATGAGTCATGGATACGCACGGGACGTGACATGAATACTAAAGCAATTTAACTTATACACTTTCTGCTTGCTCTTCAATATAGTACATACATTTAAATTGTACTGCATGTACAGCAACTGAATGAATAAGCAAACAGATGAAATAGTAGGAGCTGAAACCGAAACTGTAATCTGAAAATGAGCATGTATAATATCTGGCATGAATATCAGAAAACATGGTAAAGTAATTTTAATGGTAGAGATTTCGTATAACCGATATGAAACTACCACGTGAGAATGTGGCTTCTAATCTCTGCGCGATCAGCTAAGCCATCACATACCTTACCGGGGTATGAGACATGAACATGACATGAATGGATACAATAACCCGTTGTGGGTAACATGAAGGAATCGTCCTAACTGGACAGAGCGATCCTTATCCTACGTAGGCATACGTAGTTTCATGTACTAAACCTTCTCGGTAAATTGTGTAACTCTCAAAACATGAACGTAAATGTAAGTGGCTCAACAACCCATGGATTTAATAATTATAACTTGTAAACGAAACTTCTGAATATAGTATAATGTGTAGTTGTATTATAACTTGCCAGAGGCCTGAAAACATGTAAAGCTGATATAATGGAATGATATTGGTTCATGACATGTATTTAGGAACCCATGAAATTCAATGTATGGGTGTTCATAGATTACAAACAGATCATGATAGTCATAATGAAATATACAATTAACAAATTTGTAATATAATCATGATATACAATGGTACATGTCATTAGGGTCATCATAAATTAGAATAAAAACTCTAAGCTTCTAGAAATTCGTATTTCATGGATGAACATGGAGTGGGGAAGAACAATGATGTTCCCACCTATGCATAGAAGTTCTACATACCTTATTCGCTCCTAATCTTGTAATAAAATCTAAATCTGATGAAGAATTTCCAAAACCCTGAACTTAGTCCCTTGAGATGGGTTTTGTTGAAACCATAGGTTAAGAATCAATGATTTTGCTTATAACTTGTGTAAACTTTATTACAATCGCCTGAAAATACATTGAAAGGACTTACCTTCAACTATGATGATGATGGGAGAAGAAGAACTTCGTGCTAAGGCTTGAGAGGATGAAGAGTGAAATAAAAAGACTGAAAAATGCAGATTATATAGGTCCAGTTGTCGAACCACTTTTACGGTGGATGGTATGGTCCGTAAAAATATTTACAGTGAGAAGTACGATCCGTATAAAAGTGGTCGTAACAGTGTTGTCAATTTTCAGTGAGCATCAATATCTAGGGGTCGTTCAATGGTACTAAAGGATGGTCTGTATAAATTTCTACGACCCATCAAAGCCACCGTATTTAATTGGCTTTCAATGAACTTTGTATAGTGCAACTTCTACTTCTCGTACAAATTTGTACGGTCTGTATAAGCCCTGGCATAAAACATGAATCACTAAACTGAAATGAAATTTAACTTCAGACTCCCCGTCTTAGTTTTCTAAACGCTAAATCCTGAACAAGGCTCAGTTTAAAGGTACGAGGTGTTACAATATCTACCCCTTGGGATCTTTCTTCCTCGAAATATTGGTCATAGTTAAGAATAAGACTGGATAGAGCATGAGTACACGAACGTGAAGAAATATGATATAGAACATAGGGACTAAATGACATTACATGAAAACTTGAACATGGGGAAATGAGACATAAGTAATGAATGCATGAACGTGAAATATGAGTCATGGATACGCATGGGACATGACATGAATACAGAAGGAATTTAACTTATACACTTTCTGCTTGCTCTTCAATATAGTACATACATTTGAATTGTATTGTATGTAAAGCAACTGAATGAATAAGCAGACACATGAAATAGTAGGAGCTGAAACCGAAATTGTAATCTGAAAATGAGCATGTATAATATCTGGCATGAATATCATAAAACATGGTAAAGTAATTTTAATGGGATAGATTTAGTATAACCGATATGAAACCACCATGTGAGAATGTGGCATCCAATCTCTGCCCGATCAGCTAAGCCATCTCATACCTTACCGGGGTATGTGACATGAACATGACATGAATGGATCCAATAACCAGTTGTGGGTAACATGAAGTAATCGTCCTAACTGGACGGAGCGATCCTTATCCTATGTTGGCATACGTAGTTTTATTTACTAAACCTTCTCGGTAATTTGTGTAACTCTCACAGCATGAACGTAAATGTAAGTGGCTCAACATCCCATGAAGTTCATAATTATAACTTGTAAACGAAATTTATGAATATAGTATACCATGTGTAGTTGTGTTATAACTTGCGAGAGGCCTGAAAACATGTAAAGCTGATATAATGGAATGATATTGGTTCATGACATGTATTTAGGAACCCATGAAATTCAATGTATGGGTGTTCATAGATTACAGACAGATCATGATAGTAATAATGAAATATCAAGAATACAATTAACGAATTGGTAATATAATCATGATATACAATGGTACATGTCATTAGGGTCATCATAAATTAGAATAAAAACTCTAAGCTTCTGGAAATTCGTATTTCATGGATGAACATGGAGTGGGGAAGAACAATGATGTTCCCACCTATGCATAGAAGCTCTACATACCTTATTCGCTCCTAATCTTGTAATAAAAATCTAAACTTGATGAAGAATTTCTAAAAGCCTGAACTTAGTCCCTTAAGATGGGTTTTGTTGAAACCCTAGGTTAAGAATCAATGATTTCACTTAGAACTTGAGTATACTTGATTAGAATCACTTGGAAATATATTGAAATGACTTACCTTCAGCTATGATGATGATAGGAGGAGAAGAACTTCGTGCTAGGGCTTGGAAGGATGAAGAGTGAAATAAAAAGACTGAAAAACGCGGATTATATAGGTCCAGATGTCGAACCACTTTTACGGTGGATGGTACAGTCCATAAAAATATTTACAGTGAGAAGTACGATCCGTATAAAAGTGGTCGTAACAGTGTTGTCAATTTTCAGTGAGCATCAAAATCTAGGGGTCGTTCAATGGTACTAAAGGACGGTCTGTATAAATTTCTACGGCCCATCAAAGCCACCGTATTTAATTTTCTTTCAATGAACTTTGTATGGTGCAACTTCTACTTCCCGTACAACTTTGTACGGTCTGTATAAGCCCTGGTATAAAACATGAATCACTAAACTGAAATGAAATTTAACTTCAGACTCCCCGTCATAGTTTGCTAAACTCTGAATCCTGAACAAGGCTAAGTTTAAAGGTACGAGGTGTTACAATATCTACCCCTTGGGATCTTTCCTCCTCGAATGATGGGTTATACTTAAGAATAAGACTGGATATAACATGAGTACACAGACGTGAAGAAACATGACATAGAACATAGGGACTAAATGACATTACATGAAAACATGAACATGGGGACATGAGACATAAGTAATGAATACATGAACGTAAAATATGAGTCATGGATATGCACGGGAAATGACATAAATATTGAAGGTGTTAACTTTATACGATTTCTGCTTGCTCCTCAAATAAGTGTGAATATCTGGACTTCATGTCCTCTTTGGCTTCCCATGTAGCATCTTCCACTTTTTGACTTCTCCATAATACTTTAACTGAGGCAACTTTCTTAGATCTCAACTTGCGAACCTGACGAGCCAGCATAGCCACAGGGACCTCTTCATAGGTTTGGCCATCCTTAACTATGATGGATTCGATAGGAACAACCAGCAACAGGTCTCCCACACACTTCCACAACATAGATATATAAAACATTAGGTGTACATCAAATAAATCTTGTGAAAATTCAAGTTCATAAGCTACTTGGCCAATTCTTCGCAAGATCCTATACGGTCCGATATATCTGGGACTGAGTTTCCCTTTCTTTCCAAATCTCATGAACCCTTCATTGGTGAAACTTTTAGAAACATCCAATCATCAACTTGAAACTCCAAGTCTCTACGCCTTACGTCCGAATAGGACTTTTGGCGACTTTGAGCCATTTTCAAACACTCCTAAATCAACTTGACTTTTTTATAGCATGATGGACCAAGTCTAGTCCTAACAATTCTGCTTCACCAACTTCAAACCAACCAATTGGGGACATATATCTTCGTCCATACAGAGCTTCTAACGGTGACATCTTGATAATAGCATGATAACTATTATTATAAGAAAATTCAATGAGAGAAAAATAATCATCCCAATTACCTTTAAAATCCAGGACACATGCCCTCAATATTCTTTGGGGTTCTGAATAGTCCGCTCTGCCTGGCCATCCGTCTGAGGATGAAAACCTATGTTGAGATTTACCTTGGCCCCTAATTCTTTCTGTAAAGACTTCCAAAAGTGTGATGTGAACTGAGCACCACAATCCGAAATAATGGACACTAGGTCCTATGAAGACTGATAATTTCTCAAATATACAACTTGGCATAACTTTCTACTGAATATGTGGTCTTGACTAGCAAGAAGTGTGCTGATTTAGTAAGCCGATCCATAATTACCCATATAAAATCATGCCTTCGGGATGAGAGAGGTAGATTTGTTATGAAGTCCATGTTTATCATCTCCCATTTCCAAATAGGAATATCAATATTCAGAGCCAAACCCACCAGGCATCTAGTGCTCGACTTTCACCTGTTGACAATTCGAACACTTGGATACAAAGTCTGCTACGTTCCTCTTCATATCATTCCACCAATAAATTTCTTTAAGATCATGATACATCTTTGTAGAACTTGGGTGGATAGAATACCTGGAATTGTGAGCTTCTGCCATAATTCGCTCTTTGAGCCCATCCACATCTAGAATACATAACCTGCCTCGGTACCTCAAGGTACCATCATCTCCCCCTAGTTTAAAAGTCATAGTCTTATGCTTATGAATCCCCTCTTTCATCTGCATTAAATAGGGATTATTGAAATGTTTCTCTTTCAATTCAGCTACTAAAGAGGACTCGAACCTGTTCTGGACAACCAAACCACCGTCTTCGGAGTTCAAAAGTCAAACTCCTAAACTGGCTAGTTGGTGAATTTCCTTCTCCATGGTTATCTTTTCTTCTTCAACATGAGCTAAACTTTCCATGGATCGCCGGTTAAGAGCATCAACTACCACATTTTCTTTCCCCATCATAATCCTTTAACAATTCAATACATCTCCTTTAACAATTCAAGCCATCATCCACATCATAATCCTTTAACAATTCAAGCCATCTCCTTTGTCTAAGATTCAACTCCCGCTGCTTGAAAATTTACTAAAGGCTCTTGTAGTCTGTGAAACTGTCAATGTGAACTCCATACACATAGTTGTGTCATGTCTTGAGCGCAAAAACTACAGCTGCCAATTCTAAATCGTGTGTCGGATAGTTCCTTTCATAAGGTTTAAGCTGCATGGATGCATAAGCTATAACCTTACCATGATGCATTAAAACACATCCGAGACCAATTTCTGATGCATCACAATACACTACAAACCTCTCGATTCCCTCTGTAATGTTAACATTGGGGAAGAAGTCAATATCATTTTTAATTCCTTGAAACTACGCTCACATGCATCTGACCACTGAAATTTAACTTTATTCTGAGTTAATCTAGTCAGCGGAGCTGAGATGGAAGAAAAACCTTCTACAAAGTTACTGTAATAGCCTACCAAACTCAAGAAACTTCTTATCTGAAAGACTGGGGTGGGTCTGGTCCAATTCCTCACTATCTCAATTTTCTAAAAATCTACCTAAACACTCATTCTCCAAAAATTATGTGGCATAGAAACACAACTAATTTCAGCCAAAATTCACATTTGGAAAATTTTGCATAAAGCTTACAATCCTGGAGTGTCTGCAACACTATTCTGAGATGTTCTGCATGATCAGCCTAACTACGGGAATAGACTAGAATATCATCAATAAAGACAATGACAAAAAGGTCAAAATAAGGCTTAAAACCCCTGTTCATAAGATCCATGAAAGCAGCTGGTGCATTTGTCAATCCGAACGACATGACACAGAATTTGAAATGACCATAATGAGTTCTGAAGGTGGTTTTCAGAATATCAACTTCCTTAACCTTAAGATGATGGTACCCTGATCGGAGGTCAATCTTGAAATAACACTGGACACTCTGAAGTTGATCAAATAAATCATTGATTTTGGGAAAAGGATATTTGTTCTTAATGATGACCTTTTTCAACTGTCGATAGTCAATGCACATATACAGAGATCCATCCTTATTTCAAACAAACAAGACTGGTGTACCCCAAGGTGAGACACTTGGCCTAATGAATCCCTTATCCAGGAGATCTTTCAACTGGGCATTTAATTCTTGTAACTCTGCTGGAGCCATTCTGTATGGAGGAATAGATATCGGCTTAGTGCCGGGAAGTAAATCAATTCCAAAGTCAATCTCTCTATCAGGAGGAACTCAGAGAAGATCTTCGGGAAAGACTTCTGGAAACTCACTGACAATTGGTACGGACTGAAGAGTTGGGGTCTGGGTATCTGTATCCCTAACCAGAACTAGATGGTAAATATATCCCTTGGATATCATCTTTTTGGTTTTAAGATAGGAAATAAACCTACTTATGGGTGCTACTGCGCCACCCTTCCATTCTATTACTGACTCATTAGGAAATTCAAAACTCACAATCTTGGTTCTACAACCTACTATGGCATAACATGAAGACAACTGATTCATGCCCATGATTACATCAAAGTCTACCATTTCTAACTCTACCAAGTCAGCTATTGTACTGCGATGATAGACTTTAATTGGGAAATCCCTATACACACGTCTAGCTATAACTGAATTTCCGACTAGAGTGGATACTTCAAAGGGTGCATGCAAATATTTTGGCTCTATCCCAAATTTCTTAGTAATAAATGGGGTTACATAAGATAAGTTGGATCCTGGGTCAATAAGGGCATAAACATCAAAAGTGAAAACGGTTAGTATACCTGTAATAACATTTGCACCGGCCTCTGTATCCTGATGACCAGCTAATGCATACAAGCGATTAGGACCTCCGCCTGTGTTACCAGTCTTAGCCACACCACGCCCTAATTGGGCTTGAGAATTATGAGGAGCTGCTGAATTTATGGACTAAGCTACATTACCTCTGATATATTATCTCTCTATAGGACAGTCTCTCTGAAAGTGACCTCGCTGGCCAGACCCATAGCATATATCCATACCCATGTGACACTCTCTCGGGTGTCTCTTACCACACTTACCGCAAACTGGATTATCAAAGGTCCTCTGACCCACACTGGCTTGTGACTGAAAGCCTGATTCTCTACAGTTCTGTCTCTTCTGATCATTCTTGAACTTTGGTACTGGGGCACTGGCTGAAGATAGAGCGGGTCCTGATGACCTGATCAGAAGAGATAATTGATAAACAATTGTACAATAACTAGAAGAACTAGTCCTAGTTACCTTCCAAGAGGATCAAAGACACATATCTTATGCAATAATTCTCAAGAGAATAACAATCCCATGCAAATTTAATGATCAAAACAAGGTTGTACAATTTGGAGTCCACCAAATCACAACAAGTTTCAACTAGAGATAAAAGTTCAATATTCATATATTTCAAGATAGGTGAAATGAGAAATAGTACTAAGTGTAGCTTATATAGGTAAAGTCTACACCGGTCTTTAAAAAGTAATAGCCACAAGCCGACTTTTAAAATATGGCCTCGCGGGGCTCCAAATCATTAGCCATATGCATGGGTTGTCCATGGGCTACCCTTCACACGCATGGGACTCCAAAGTGAGTCCATCAATTAGCATAAATAAGTCCATAGGCTGCTTCCTCGGGCTATACACCATACGGTTATAAGCAAACTCAATGATGGGCAAATGATCAACCAAACTTCTAGATTTTCCTTTGGTCATAGCTCTAAGTAGAGCTCCCAAAGTATGATTCACAACTTCAGTTTGTCCATCCGTGTGAGGATGACAAAAAGTCAAAAATAACAACTTGGTGCCAAGTGCACCCCACAAACATCTCCAGAAATGACTTAAGAATTTTGTGTCCCTGTCACTTATAATGGTACGCAGCACACGATGCAATTTCAACATATTAGCAATATACAAAGAAGCAACATGCTGCGCATCATCACACTTTTTACACGGGATGAAATGATCCATCTTAGAAAATCTATCCACAACAACATAGATACTATTATGATCAGCCCTAGAACGAGGTAAACCCATAATAAAATACATAGATATATCAATCCACGTGCTAGTAGGGACTGGTAAAGGAGTATACAAACTATGAGGACTGGACCTAGACTTATCTCGCTTACATTCTAATCAAGCACCGTAAAATTACATCATATCTCACATCATCTTAGGCCAATAAAACTGCTCCTCAAGAATACCTAAGGTCTTATCCACCCCAAAATGACCCATCAAACCTCCACAATGTGCCTCACGAATCAGTAACTCCCTCCATGAGGACATGGGTATGCATACTCTCCCTTTCTTAAAAAGATAGCCATCATGCCACTGATATTTCTCTACCCGTTTCCCACACACTAAATCCTCACGAATGCTTTTAAACTTTGGATTGTGCTCATACATAGACGTTATGCTCTCAAATCCTAAAAGTCTAGAAGTCAAAGTGGTAGGTATGGAAAACATCTTATATAAGGCATCGACCACTACATTCTCTTTTCCTCTCTTGTAATGAATCAGATAGGGAAAACTTTCAATGAACTCAACCCACTTAGCATGCCTCTTATTCAGATTCTTTTGGCCTCTAAGAGGTTTCAAAGACTCATGGTCACTTCTAATCATAAATGCTCTCGGCCACAAGTAATATTGCCAATGGGTTAAAGCTCTCACTAAGTCGAACAACTCTTTATCGTAAGTCAAATAGTTCAAAGCTACCCCATTAAGTTTCTCACTGAAATAAGCTATAGGCTTCCCATCTTGCATTAGCATTCCACCTATCCCGGCCCCTAAAGTATCACACTCAATCTCAAAGGTCTTACTAAAGTCGGGTAGTTGTAACAATGGGGTAGAACTAATCCTATGTTTCAACTCCTTAAATGCTCTCTTGGTACTCTTCCCAAACAAACAATTGTTTTTTCTTTATCAACTCAGTCAATGGCGCTGCTATGGTGCTAAAGTCTTTCACAAACCTCCTATAAAAACTAGCCAACCCATAAAAACTTCTCACTTGAGTAACACTAGATGGGGTAGGCTGATCCTTAATAGCTTATACTTTTGACACATCGAATTCAACTCCACTAGAACTCACAACAAAACCAAGAAAAATAATATGTTCAACACAAAAGGCACACTTTTTCAGATTAACATACAATTTCTCTTTTCTCAAAACATCAAAGACTTGCCTTAAGTGATCAACATGTTCATCCATAAATTTATATATACACAAGAATATCATCAAAATAAACCACAACAAACCTATTTATGAACAGTTTGAGCACATTGTTCATTAACCTCATGAACGTACTCGGCACATTACAGAGGTCAAATGGAATCACTAACCATTCATAGAGACCAAACTTGGTCTTGAATGCGGTCTTCCATTCATCACCCAGTTTTATCCTAATTTGATGGTAGCCAGACCTAAGATCAAATTTAGAAAACCAACAAGAACCACTTAACTCATCTAACATGTTGTCTAACCTAGGAATAGGATGAAAATACTTTACCATGATCTTGTTGACGACTCTACAATCGACAAACATTCTCCACGTTCCGTCTTTCTTTGGCACAAGTATGACCGGAACGACGCACAAATTCAAACTTTCCTATACTAACCCCTTGCTTAAAAGCTCAGCAACCTGCCTTTGGAGTTCCTTGATGTCTTCCAGATTACACCTATAGGCTGGTTTATTTGATTGGATCCTGACATAAAATCTATTTGATGCTCAATTCCTCTCAAAGAAGGCAGTCCGCTTGGTAGCTCCTCAGGAAATACATCCACAAAATCCTGCAAGATATTCTCAACAAAACTTGGCAATTACTTAGCATTAGACAAATTATCACTATCACTCAAGTGAATACTTTTATGCACTAAACAAATCATCATTTTATTTTCATCATTACCTTTGAAGTATTGTCTCGGTTGCATAATTGTACATACATTTTCATTACTCGGCGGTGGTGATGTGGACTCAGGATCAGCCACAACAATAGCCTTACCTTTAGCCATTTCCCTCAACTCCTTCATCCGACGATAATATTCTATCACTTGCTTTGATGACAAAGGCTTGAGTATGAGACTCTTACCTTTACTTTGAACCGCATACGTGTTGGCTCGGCCATCATGAATCGCAGCTTTATCATATTTCCATGGCTTTTCCAAGAGTAAATGACATGTCTGCATTAGTACCACATCACATTGTACCTCATCTTGGTAAGCTCCAATCTTGAACTTAACCAAAACCACTTTGTAAATCGCAATTCACCACACTCATTAAGTCATTATAACCGGTAGGGTCGGGGATGTTTCAGTGTAGGCAGTTTCAGTTGCTCAACCAAAGTTTGGCTAGCAACATTAGCACAACTTCCTCCATCTATAATCAATGAACACACCTTCCTTTTTACCCTACACCTAGCATGAAAATGATTCTCCCTTTGCACATCTTCTTCATTCTCCATGCTTATAGTGCTCAAGTTTTTCCGCACCACAAGAGACATTTCGGGAAGATTATCCTCATCTTCTCCTTCTGGCTTCTTAAGATCATGATCAAATTCTTTTTCATTTCCATCTTCTGGTTCACTTTCTTGTTCTTGAAATGTGCCAAAATCAAGAATAATCATGGCCCTCCGAGTAGGACACTCTTTGGCCATATGCCTATATCCTCTATATTTATGACATTGAATAGATGAAGCATCAGGAGAGTTGATTTGAGTTTTACCTCCAGAGTCCTTTTGATCAGATTTGGTTAGACTCTTTTCAAGTGGCATTTTAACATCACGACTAGCACCCAAACTTGAACTCTTCAAATCCTTACCCCTACTCCACGGAGTATTATTAGCACTTCCTTTTGATCGGAATGCCGTGTCCTTCTTGATCCCTTTTTCTGCATCTATAGCCGCTTGGAACATCTCATCAAGAGTATAATAAGTGAGTATCCTCAATAGAAATGAGATTTCATGGTTCAACCCAACTTTGAATCGGATGATAAGTTTCTCCTCGTCTTCTTACAAGATCAAGAGTCATTCTTGCTTTCTCAAACTCATCATAGAACTCTTCTACCATCTTAGAACCCTACTTCAATTCATAGAGCCTTCGAAATTGCTCTTAACGATGCTGGGCAGTGACATACTTAGCATCCATGACATGTTTCAATTGTCCCTAAGTAAGATATTCTGGTAAACCATAGTTTCTCCAAACTCGCTTTTTTTATTCCCACCATACAGAAGCATAGCCTTCAAAAGAGGCAATGTCATAAACCGTTTTCCGTTCCTCCAAAAGTTTATTTGTGTCAAATATTCTCTCAATCTGAATCTTTCAATCAATGTACTTGTCTGGATCACTAGTTCCTTTAAATGGTGCAATAGTTATCTTGCCATTATTAAGATTAGTATCCCTTCCGCCTTGATCCTCTAGGACCAATTCCGGATAATCATCATGGTTGCCATAGTCATGCTCAAGATTTTTCCAACATACGCCCTTCGACCTCCTCTTCCTCTATATCTCCTTTAGCTCCTTTGTTCTTGGGCTTTTCGAATATATTATTGATCAAACTCATCTTCGGCTTGTTCTAAGTCATGGACCTCAACTTCTTCATCAACCCCTACCAAATGTCTCTTTGACCTCATAGGAGATACTTGCACTTGAATTTGAGGATCCGGAAGTATGGGATTTTAAAATCTAGGAACTTGAGGAGTTTCTATAGTACGAGAATTACGGGAAGCTTCTTCTACCATTCTTTGTTGACAGGCCACCTCATTAAATTGCTCTAGTGGTATTATACTAGAGATAGGTGTACATTTTGTTTTTTCTCCGGCGTTCCTTGGAACCAATGGTGCTCCCACTTGCTCAAGGGCTTGCATCTTTGTGTCCACTCTGTCTATCTTAGCCGTTAACTGAGCAGTCATGTTGTTCATTTCCGCCACAAGGTCAACTATAGTCATTCCTCCTTGTGCCTCCACATCAATTTCATCTCCCGACATCGTACCTACACAACAAAGCTCAAAGAAATGGGTTAAGGTTAAAAATCACCTTACTCACTCACTTTATTTGGGTGGCGCTCGATTCCCTCAATAATGTAAAGGTTTGGTTCACTCCGACTTGTTGTAATCGTCTTTCTCGGAATGGACCAACTCATTTTCGATCACTTCAACTACACAAAGACGCTACCTCTTCAGAATTAGAGTGAATTTATGGGACTCTATAGTCGGGCAACTCCTTTAAATGAGGCGCACTTGAGTCAAACAATTCACTGCGAATCAAACGAGAAAAATTTGAAAAGAATTAGCACAAAAGAAGTTATAGCTCAAGAACTAGTTAACTTTGAGTAGGTAATTATTCAATGGATACCGGCTAGAATTTATGTCACAAAGAAAGGATTAAGAAGCTTCCCAACCCCTCTTAAAACATGCTAGGCAACCCCCTAAGTCTCACTAATTAATCTCCTTTGACCAACTTGTCTTGGAGTTTAATTACTACAAGTTTCAATGATAGCTTCTCATCTTCCCAAACGATGACTACAGACTTGTACACTTGACTTCTCATTTTCTCAAGAGGTGGTTAAGAACTTGGACACTCTTTTCTCAAGGAGATTTTTAGTCTTCCCAAGAATTGACCAGGGAACTTATGTCAATTAATGGTTTGACTATTCATTTGCCTCTACACCCGTTCACACCCCAAAACTAATTTTTGACTTCCCTTAATGAGTTCATCCCCCTTCTCCACGTTTTGGAGGGGTTCAATGCACCAACTCCTTGAAAATTAACTCTTGACTAGGCCATTTGACTTCTAAAACAACTTTCACACTCCCAAACACCTTAAAAGCTTAACTTATCACCGAATTAGATTGAACAAAGGTAGTAAAGCTAAAATTATCAAGAACACACATGAACATTCACAAAATCTTTATGAACACTCAAGAACACAAGTATTCAAAAACACTTCAAATGATTTACCAAAACGACCATCTTGATGTCTAGTTTCCAAATATCACCACAGATCACCCAAGACACCTAAACTAATGACATGATTGGAAACTATAGAAATAATTGTTCATGAACTTCTTCTTGAACTAATTATCATCCAAGAACACAAGTGTTCACATCAAAATTAGATTCATCAATAGATCAACAACACCCAAATACTCCAAATAACACAAATTTCATCCAAAACAACAACGATCAAGAAGTTGAAACCCAAGAACACCACTACAACAAACCAGCCTTTTAGTAGTATTTATTTAATGGCAATAAGATAATTGTCACTAATTTTCTTAATGAAGTCAATTATTATGGGGCAATTGAATAGGGGTGGGAAAAAATCCGGCGAATAGAAAGAACCGAACTGAACCGGCGAATCGATTCAATTTTGGTTAGGTTAAAAATCTGCTAAAAACCCGATTTCAGAAAAACTGGGGTTATTATTGTAATTAGCCATACCCCTATATAAATTAAATCCCTAACAGTAACCGGTTAACCCTATTACCCTAATTCCTAATTTGTTTTCCCTCTTCCGTAGTCCACAACCACTGATCGATTTCAGTTTTGCCTTCAACACTAAATCTTCAAGATTCCAACAGTTAATCAAATTGATTCCAGGCCCTAACCCATAAATCTTCAAGCTTCATTAGAGAATCAACAGTTTTGCCTCTTTTATCTTTTCTCTTTTCTCTTCTGCTCGATTTTGATTTATTTCTCTCAAAGACACGAACTCGAAGATTCAATAGTTCAAGCTTCAAGCTTCAATCGACCCTACGTCCCGTTACTGCCAGTGCCACCACAAAAGGTAATCCAATCCCTTTACTCATTTTTTTCTCTCTTTCTGGTTTCTCATCTGTTTCATGCTATGTTTGAACCATGTTTGTCGAAACATTATGGAGAAGTTATGAATTAGGCGTAATCTGAGAAGTCTTTTCTCAGACACTGGCTTTATTTGTTTGTTGAATGATTTAGACATTGGGAACTGGTGTTTGTTGTTATGACTGCTTGTAAATTGGAAAACCGTCAACAAATTAAGATTATTTAGAGTGCATATGGTAAAGAGAAATATAAAATGAAGTTACTGAAGTAATTTCTGTAAAGAAGGAAGCATATTCAATCTATAGTTTCATAATGATATTAATTTTAGTTCTTTACCTTTCTATTGTGGGATTTAAAGTCATTTTTTCTTAGAAATGAATCTGTAATAATAGTTTGTTAAAAATTATGGAGAAGTCATGAATTAGGTGTTTTGTATTCATTGATGTTGTTAAAGTCATGTTCGACTGTGTATTATGTTAATTTTCTGATTATTCTCATCTGTTTCATGCTTTGTTTCAGTTTGAACCATGTTGTCGAAACATTTGTTTGACGTTTCATTGTTTTGTATTCACGGTGTATTTGACAAATGCTCATGAACTCTCTAATATTGTAGAATGGAAGACATTTTGGATGATGA
Organism: Anisodus acutangulus; assembly: GCA_029783415.1. NCBI lineage: Eukaryota > Viridiplantae > Streptophyta > Magnoliopsida > Solanales > Solanaceae > Anisodus > Anisodus acutangulus. Next base: position 28,271,360 of record CM056508.1, read on the forward strand.
AACAAAAGTGGTGAAATGAACTGACGAGGGAAAATTGAGATCAAAAGTTTGAAATTTTTTTACTAAGTTACCTGGAGGACAGAAAGTTAAATGTCATTTTTGTCAAAAAGATTATGTTTACGATAGCTCATTAGTTGGGACAACTAATTTAAGGAACCACTTGGCTAGACGCAAAGTGTACAAGAAATTAAAGCTTGAAGAGGATAAGAATCAAAAAGTATTAACTCGTGACAAGGGTAAGGACAATGATAAAGTTGTATTTGTGGGGTTTAATCAAGAGGCTTGTAGAGTTGCACTTGTGAAATTGATTATTAAAGATGAGTTAGCTTTTAGATTTGTGGAGAGTCAGAACTTTGTGGAGTATATGATCGTTTGTTGTCCCAGATTTGAGGTGCCTTCACGAAGAATGATTGCACGAGATATTCTTCAGTTGCATCAGACTGAGAAGGCTTTGATTAAAAGAATCATGAACTCAAACCAGCAGAGAATTTGTATTACAACATATATGTGGACATCAATTCAAAAGAGTAGCTACATGGTAATAACTGGGCATTTTATTGACTGTGAGTGAGTGTTGCATAAAAAGATACTTGCTTTTACACCAATTTATAATCATAAATGAGATGGTATTGGAAAAATTATAGAGAAATGCTTATTGGATTAGGGTATTGATAGGCTATTCACAGTTACTGTGGACAACGCAAGTGCTAATCAAGTTGCAAGTGCTTATGTGAAGAAGAAACTGACAAATTGGAGTTCTAAGCCGATGGTTTTAAAGCAAGATCATATGCATATGAGGTGTGCTGCACATATAGTGAACTTGATTATTCAGGATGGGTTGGTAGAAACGAAGGACTCAATAGTTGTTGTTCGTAATGTGGTGAAGTATGTAAGATCTTCTCCGACAAGGTTGCAAAAACTCAAGACATGTGTTGAGTGAGAGAAAATATCATATAAGGGACTTATGGTTTTGAATGTGCCAACCAGATATTATTCGACATACTTAATGTTGGAAAAAGTTATGATATTTGAAAAAGCGTTTGATAGGTTAGATGAGAATGATGGCCACTACAAAAGTTGGTTTAACGAATATGAGAATGGAATAAAAAGGATTGGGCCTCCAATTTTTGGGATTGGGATAATTCTAAGAAGTTAGTACATTTTTGTCAACTTTTTATAATGTGACATTAAAATTCAGTAGTACAAAATGTGTGACTCCTACTGAGTTTTTGAATGAGTTGTGAAAAGTTTATCTTCATCTTAGCTCACTATCGGAATCTACTGATTTGTTGGTGAAAAAAATTGTTAATGGCATGAGAGATAAGTTTGTGAAATATTGGGGTACTTCTATATAAAAGGTGAACAAGCTATTAATTTTAGCAAATGTGCTTGATCCTCGGTGTAAATTTGAATTTATAAACTGGTGCTTTGGAAGTATATTTGATAGTAGGAAGGTTGATGAAATTAAAGCTGATATCAAAGAGTTGTTGTTACGGTTATTTGAAAGTTATAATGATGTTGCCTAAATAGTGGTGTGGGTAGTAGTTCAATTGCTCAGTTAAGTGAAGTTTGTGATAGTGGTAGCAGTAGAAAAGAATCAATTGATCATTTTCAACTGTTTAAAAAGATGAAGGCAACTGAAAATGATGATTTTGGGGTGAAGAATGATGTTGAGAAATATTTGTCAGAGCGGAATGAAGGTCCTAATGATCCGAATTTTGATCTTTTGAGTTGGTAGAAGATGTATTCGTCTAGGTATCCGACTTTGTCAAAGATTGCAAAAGATATTTTGGCAATTCTTGTGTCTACCGTGGCTTCCGAATCAGCATTTAGCACGGGGGGCGCATTATTGACCCTATTAGGAGTACATTAACTCATAAGACAGTTGAAGCATTAATTTACACACAAAATTGGCTTCTCTCAACTCTTATAGGAGAACAAATTGTGCAACCAACCGAAGAAGAAACTGAATTTTTTGAAGATGTTGAATTGGGTAACAATATTATTTTTTATATATTGTTTTTAATAGAATTATACTTTAATATTTTGTTTATTATATTGACGCTTCGGCAAATTGTATGTAGACTTTGAGAAACATTCAATCGTACCACAATCACAAGAAATAGAACAAACAAAAGCAGTTGAGGACTTGACAACGGATTGATATTGGCGTTATAATGGTAAAGTTCTCAAATCTACATTCCTTCAAATCTATCTATTGATTTAAGTTTATTTTTGATGTTGCTGTTTAAAAAAATAAAAATCACGTGTTGCTTTAAGTTTATTTTTATTGTTGCTGTTTAAAAAACATATTTCCAATTGTTGTTGTTGTTTCCGGTGAAAGTTGTTGTTTGATTTTGTTGTTTCTAGTGAAAGTTGTTGTTTGATGTTGTTGTTTGCCTGTTGCTGTTTGCTTGTTTCTGAAACGCTGTTGAAAGTTGCTGATGCTGATCATGCTGAAATTTGTTGTTTGCCTGTTTCTAATCCAGTGAAATTTGCTATTGTTGTTGCTAATTGTGCTATAATTTGCTACTGTAATTTCATGTTTTTCCTGTTGTAATTTGATGTTAAAATTTGTTGTTGATGTTTAAAAAAATAGAAACCATTTGGACTTTATATTTGAATTGAAAAAAAATCGATATAAATTGATACGTTCGGCGATATAAACCGATGTATCGGTTATTTTTTTTAAAAAGTTTGTTCAGTTTTTATTTTAAAAAACCAATTTTTATTCGGTTCATATTTTTTTGATATACAACCGAACGGAAACGATATATGTCCTTTAAGTATAATATTTTATTTCTATTTCGATTTAGAATCAATTCAGTTCGTTTCTACCAAATAAATCTTCGTCTTCTCTGGAAGGGAGGCCCTTGTAATAACTGTAAAGTTGTGTCAATGAGTTCAAGTTGTGTCAAATCTTGTGCTTCCGTCCTTTCTTCGGACCCGCACATAAACATGAACTTAGTGCATCGGACTGTCCTTTTAACTCTTCATCTTCTCTGAGGAATTCCTCGTCATCTCAATCGTGATCTCCGGCGAACTCCTTATCATTTCTATATCCGGCGAACTCCTCACTATATCTATTCAATCTCCATAGAATGCGTCACCATCGCTATCTTCGACGAACTCCTTGCCATATCTATCTTCGACAAACTCCTCGCCATCTCTATTTCCGGTGAATTCATTGAATTTCTCCGGTGAAAATGACTGGTAAATTCCTTATATTCTATCCTCCCTCTGTTCTGGATGCAATTGTTAGAGTTTTATTCTCACAGTTTCAAAATCAGTGATAATCTAGCTCCTTACTTTGAGAGCAAGATTGTGGAACAAAATTGAGAGCAAAATCGCGGAAAGAAATTGAGAGTAGCTATGATAGAAAGTTTTTTGATTGATTTCGGAGAACTTAAGCTTGTGGCTAACATGTTTGTGAAAATGTCAAACATACTACTTTTTCCATTAGAGAATACCTTATATACTTCCCTGCGAGTTGGATTCCTAGTTTGAAAGATGCACAAAACTTTATCTTTTGGTTGCTAAATCCAGGTTAGGTTTAGCATTTACAGGGGTTGACAAAGGCTAAAACGATAGGCTTTGGTCATATGTCGTGTTCTTTTTGTTTTCAGTTAAACATTAATAAGTTTTTCTTCAATGTCAATCAACTAACCATATATTCCTAGTGTTATGCCTGATAATTGCAAAAGAACATTTTGTTTCTCATTGATTGGTATCTACAGTTTCCTTATGTATGCTATTGAATATTTAATCCTAGAGTTGATAGGGTCAAGCGATGCCTGGAGGAACTTCGTATATGCTTCTGTATGAATTTTGAGGTTGGTCGCCTCTCTGATCCTCTGACATAAGTACTAGAATAGATGGTTTGTGATCTCACATTTAATGTTATGTGAGAATGATGGTGATAGAATCAAATGAAAAATATCAGACACAGTGTTGCCTCTGTAGAAATCATTGTCAATGCTTGATTAAAAAAAGAAATCTTTGTCAGCATCGATGAAGTACCTTTGGTTTTGTGAACTTCTTTGCTATCTTGGACAGTCTCACCTGTAGATATTACATGACCACAACGCAGAAAGGTTCATGACTTGATCGTTAATGACACGCGAAACTGGAGGTCTGGAGACAGGATCTAGAGTCTAAAGGGTTTAGGTTGAGTAGGATCAAGACAGAATACTTGGAGTGCAAGTTTAGTAATGGGAATGACATGGAGACTGGAGTGGGGGTGGAACTTGGTACCCATGTCATTCCAAAGAAATGAAGCTTTAAGTATCTCGGGCCTATTATCCAATAGAAAGGAGAGATTGATGACGATGTCACATATCGTATTGGGGCGGGGTGGCTGAAATGGAGGCTTGCATCTGAAGTCTTATGCAATAAAAAAGTGTCACCAAAACATAAAGGCAGGTTCTATAAAATGGTGGTTAGACCGACGATGTTGTATGGGGCGGAGTGTTGGCCGGTCAAGACTTCGAACATCCAAAAGATGAAAGTGACGAAGATGAAGATGCTGAGGTGGATGTGTGTGCATACAAGAGGTACAAGATTAGAAATGATGATATCCGGGGTAGAGTGGGAGTGGCCTCGGTGGAGGACAAGATGCGGAAAGTGAGGTTGAGATGGTTCGGGCATGTGCAGGGGAGATAGACAAATGCCCCTATGCGGAGGTGTGATAGGTTGGATATGGACGGGCTTAGGAGAGGTAGAGGTAGGCTGAAGAAGCATTGGGAGAGGTAATTAAAAGGAATATGGCAAAGGTGCAACTTACTGAGGACATGACCTTAGATAGGGGTTGTGGAGGACACGAATTAGGGTAGAAAGGTAGTAGGTAGTCGAGTGTAGTACTGCTTATGTGTACAAAATGGTAGTGTAGTGCGATTATTGTGGGTCCGCTTAACTTACCATACTAGTAGGCGCAGTATTGTTGTATAGTAGCGTGCGATTTCGGTTGTTGGGTGTTCTTTAGTGTACTGTGTTTAGCTTATGTATCTATGTTAGTTCCTTTCCTTTTCAAAATGTGTTGGCATGGCCCATTCTCTTTTGATACCAACATTTTCATACTGCCTTAAATTTTATGTCTGGGTCTGACCGTTTTTCTTTCTCTACCTGTGCTTAGGCTTTGTCTTGAGACAAGGGTCTCTCAGAAATAGCCGCTCTACCACTCAAGATAGATGTAAATTTTGCGTACACTCTACCCTCCCCAGACCCCACATTATGGGATTTTCACTGGGTGTTGTTGTTGTTGTATATGTCAAGGGCTACTAAGGTTTTGCGCATTGCCAAAAGGCAAGTTGATAAGATAAATGAATAGAAGACAATAACCGCCCTTCTTTTTATTATCCAGTACCCCCTTGGTCGTCCTTTATTCTTTATCCTAGATGTTAAGAACAAGGGGGTTAGGACATGCTTTATTTTGGTATTCTGACTTCATTCATCATACAGTTCCTGGACAAAATTAATTTTATGTTAAGGCATCGCTACATACTCACGTTTGCCCAATTTTTATAAAGGTCCAGCTGCCAAACCCAGGTTAACATAATTTGAAGACTGCAACAGCAAGTAACCTATATTTTGTATGCATCTCATCTTAGATTGTGCAATTAAGTGTATAGATGTAAATGATGCAAGTGCAATGCTTCTTTAAGTTATTAATCTACATGTTCTACTAATTAGTTTGTTCATTCACATTATGGAATATTAGCCTTGATAATAATTAGCAACATATGTTCAGGCACTAACTGGAGATCTTATACTTTCAAGATGTAAGAAATCAAGAAACTTGCTTGAACAAAGCTTGAGCTACGTGTAGAATATGGTTCCTGTAATATTGGCTGCAGAGGTACGTCAGAAAACTTTCTTTTAATTCAAGGCTAAAGGACATTCATCTACATTTGTAGTTTATGAAGCAAACATATTGTCATTTGCCTGCTCTCTGCATTTTCTGGTTGTGACAAAGTGATAATGGTATACTTGTAGTTGTCCATTAATGTTACCATTGGATTCTAAAGCATTTAAGACCAAAAGTACTTACTATTATCTTTCAGTGTGCAGATTACGTATTGGTGCTATTCTTGCTCACGAATTGATGCATGTCTGGTTACGTCTAAAAGATAATATCATTATTGTCTTTTAATTGCGTCTGTGTGGGCCAACCTAGTAGTAATTTTTATTAGGTTCCACATTTTCTCTTTCCATACTGCCCCATCCTTGTAGCTAGATCAAGAAAGAACCCAGGGCGGTCCGGGGGGACCACCGCGGCTCCTCTCTTCTCGAGAATCCATACATCCCAACTCAGGATTCTAAAAATATAGACAATTAATAGATAATTCTGAGTTTGATAATTTTAGTAAGAATCTTCTAATAGATTTGGTGCTGAAGCTGGTGATGATAGGATAGAGCTACTTCTTTCAGAAGTCAAGTGTCAAGATGTCTATGCTTTAAATTTTGCGATCTTGAATTACTTTGTTATCCTAAATGTATGCAACTATGTTGGGGAGAATTGACCTATCTTGTTGACATGCCCCCTGGAACTGGTGATATTCAACTTATTCTATGCCAGGTTTGATTAATAAAAATAAGACTAATGATGTGAGAGTCCTTGGTGGAAATAATTTTTTTCTCTTGTTAGCACAATACTTATATACTCTTCTTTGGCTGATTCATTGTCAGGTTGTTCCTTTGACTGCTACAGATATTGTTACTCCACCTCAAAAGCTAGCATTTATAGATGTAACGAAAGGGGTCCGCATGTTCTCAAAGCTTAAGGTCTGTTTCTTTTGTGTCATCCAAAATATTTTTCCTTCCACTATGATTAGAATATTATTTCGCTTTATCGAGCTGAAAATATTGTTTGGTACATTAAACATTTCAATGTACAGGTGCCTTGAGTTGCCGTAGTTGAGATTCTTGAGAATACGTGCCATTTCGATGCTGATGGAAAATGTTATTATCCCTTTGCTGTTTGTTGTACTTCACAATGAATTTGTTCATATTCTGCTATATGTGGGTACATGATTCACTTCTTTCTGAATTAAAAAGGTATTATGAGAGCTAGACATGTCTTGCCAAAGTTTGATGGATATTATTTATGTGGGATACAACAATTGCAGAGAACGGGAAGTAAGTAAATATTACAATTGCTAGAAAGGATAAACTAGAGATTACAACAAAACTGGAAATCAAGAATGAAACAAACTCCTTGTGTGATTTGCTGAGTCGAGTGATGACACTCTGTCTTTAAGATAAGATTGCCTCATATATCTCCTTTTACGTTGTCGGGCAATAGTCTCCCAAGATAAAACAGCAACTAAACAATTGAACAAAAGAAACTCAAGTGTTACTCTTGAAGAACTTTGAGTATAGTAGACTTGCTAGAGAGGAAGAAGAAGATGTTAGAAATTTCTGTAAATATTTCTAAGTGTTATGTAGTGTTCAACAATTGAGCCAAAGGCCTCAATTGATAGTGTAAGGAGATGACCCCTCAACTAGCCAACTAATGGACTTCAATAGCCATGTAATGACACTTATTGAGAGGGGTTACATTCAGCCAAATAATGGTTGAATTCATATGCCAAGTAATAGAGATTCAATGCTCCAAAACCAGCCCAAAGGTCAGAACTTTCCAACTTCCCGTCGCAGCATTCTGCCTCCGAAGTGTCGCGGCTCAGTGAATTAGCGCCGCGGCACCGCGGCTCCAGTGGCTGAAGACCCAATTAGCGTCGCGACGCTATGGCGCCTCGGCTTCGACGGGGCTACTCCGCGGCGACTTCCGACTCATTTCATCTTACACTTCGTACACTTCTTCCTTCGTTTACCAACGTGGAATACTTTGTCATTTGGCCAATAACCGTCCATTATTCTATGTCTCAAACGTATTACATACGTACCAATATCTCTTTCACTAATGAAATTTGCGATACTTGGCACCACGTGTGTGGAAATGACGTTTCCGACGTGCGGGGCCCCAATTATTTGAGTCCTAAATAACGGGATATACTTAATTCCACATTAGTAAATTTCCAACAATCCCCTCTTGAAAGAGATTTTAGCGCACTCACATGGTGCATTTTCCAGTAATCTTTTAGCGGACTGATGTTGCATCTGGATAGGTAGCTTTCGCTTTGAACCTTCCATAGTTGAATACCATCGGACTTACTTACTGCGCGGTGAACATGATATCTTGAACCGTCAGTGTTTAGTATAAGTCAAGTCAACGGTACCAACACAGCAACTTTCCTTACTCTGTTCTTCGTAATGTTTTGTCCGTTGTGGCTGTGGATACTTCTTGGATTCTTAAGTGCGTTCATTTGAGGCTGCATGTCCTCGCACTTAAATAGGTGGTCTCCTATAAGGTAACCATCTATACCCCACTTTACAAGTGTTAGAAACCATTAAAAGTTTCCCCAAACCTAACCTCAACCGGTGAGGATCATTAAAGGTTTTGGAAAATTAACATTTACCCACACTGCAGATAGCACTTATAGTCTATCGCGGGAACGGATTTGGATTTGGTGTTTCTTTACAGAAATCACTATCCGAAGTGCTCATACTTCCACCGAAGCGCTCAACTGAACCTTTACAACTTAGTTTTCCCATTAAACTTAATTCCTGGGATCTTCAGTCAGTAAGGTTGGGTTACCACCGTATTGATCCTTATACCTTGGGTTTTAAGCCCATTCCCCTAGACAGGCAGAACATCTGATCTTTGGGTAAGCCCTTTGTCAGTGGGTCCGCTATGTTATCCTTTGATTTTATGTAATCAATGGATATTATACCCGTGGTGATCATCTGCCTAACGGTCTTATGCCTCCATCAAATATGATGAGACTTGCCGTTGTACATAGAACTTCATGCCCTTCCTATAGCAGACTGACTGTCGTAGTGGATCATTACAGAAGGTACGGGTTTGTCCCAACAAGGAACATCCTCTAAGAAGTCATAAAGCCACTCAGCTTCTTCTCCTGCTTTGTCTAAATCGATAAACTCTGATTCCAGCGTGGATCGGGCGATGCAAGTTTGCTTAGAGGATTTCCAAGACACAACCCCACCACCAATTGTTAATACATACCCACTGGTGGACTTGGTGTTCTCTATATCAGATATCCAGTTTGCATCATTGTACCCCTCTAGTATAGCTGGATACCTCGAATAATGCAACATATAAGTTAGCGTGTATTTCAGGTATCGTAGTACCCGATTCAATGCCTTCCAGTGATCATTACTCAGATTACGGGTAAACCTAGCCAACTTGTTGACTGCATAAGAAATATCAGGTCGGGTGCAGTTTGTTATATTTATCAAACTCCCAATCACCTGTGCATATTACTCCTGGCATACGGGTGCACCACAATTTTTATCAAGCTTTTGATTTCTATCCATTGGTGACTTCATAGGCGAACTGTCAAACATCTCAAACTTTCTCAACACATCCTCGATGTAGTGACACTGAGATAAGACTAGTCCGTCAGACGTCTTAGAGATCTTTATCCCTAAGATGACATATGTGATACCCATATCCTTCATGTCGAATCATTGTTTCAACATGTTCTTAGTCTCTAGAATCAAGCTAGGACTACTCCATGTGATCAACATATCATCTACGTATAGACATATCATGAGGAACGAGTCAGAATTACCTTTCATCTAGACACATTTGTCACACTCATTAATGGAGAAACCCTTCGGTAGTAGAGTACTATCAAATTTTTCGTGCCATTGCTTTGGGGCTTATTTCAGCCCGTACAGAGATTTGACAAGCCGACAGACTTTCTTCTCTTGCCCTGGAACCACATACCCCTCGGGTTGTTCCATATAAATTTCTTCTTCCAAATCACTATTTAGGAAGGTTGTCTTGACATTCATTTGATGTATCTCAAGGTCACGCAACGCTGCGATCGTAATGAATACTCGTATGGATGTCATCTTAGATACCGGGGAGTACGTATCAAAATAGTCAAGACCTTCTTTTTGCCGATAGCTCTTGACTACCAACCTGGCCTTGTACTTATCTATAGACCCATCTGTTTTATACTTCCGTTTGAGTATCCATTTACAACCCAATGGTTTATTTCCTAAAGGAAGATTAACCAACTCCCAAGTATGGTTATGCAGGATGGAGTCTATTTTACTCTCAATAGCTTTTTTCCAGAGCGGGGCTTCTGGAGTTGATAATGTTTCAGCAATTGTCCTTGGTTCATCATCAACCATATAAGATACAAAGTCAGGACCGAAGGATTTATCCTTCCTGGCCCTTTTACTTCATCTTGGTTCCATCTCTGGAGTCTCCAAGTTCTGAGAATCTGGAACACTAGATTCCGGATATTCAGTCACTTCGAAGTCCACTAGATCTGAACCATCTAGATCCGGGCAGTCAACGACTCCCGGTTCCTGAGAGCTTTGTTCATAACTTCGTTTGCGAGAGGTTATGTCTTTTTCCTTTCTAGGAAAGGTATCTTCAAAGAATTGAGCATTCCTTGATTGTACCCCCGTGGATATCTAAAATATCTGACTTATGTACTAAGAAGCGATAAGAGCTACTGTTATTTGCATATCCGATGAAAATGCAATCTACAATCTTAGGCCCAATCTTGACCTGTTTTAGCTTGGGTACTTCGACCTTTGCCAAACAACCCCACACCTTTAAATATTTATAGGTGGATTTCTTTCCCTTCCATAATTCATATGGAGTTTTGTCCTTACTCTTATGTGGGACTCGGTTAAGAATCGTATTAGCGGTAAGGAAGGCTTTTCCCCACATGTTTTGGGGAAGACCGAAAATGATGAGCAAGGCATTCATCATTTCCTTCAATGTGCGGTTCTTACGTTCCGCCATACCGTTCGACTGAGGTGAGTATGGAGCCGTCGTTTGATGAACAATGCCTGATTGGGCACTATATTCCTCAAATGGAGCTACGTCTTCTCCCCTTCTATCGCTACGAATGTATTTAATCTGCATGCTTAGTTGGTTCTCAACTTCTGCTTTGTAACTTCGAAACGTTTCAAAGGCTTCATCTTTACTTTTCAACAAGTAAAGGTAACAATACATTGTGTTATCATCAATAAATGTCACAAAGTACTTGTTCGCCCCTCTAGTTTGTGCAAACTTCAAATCACATATATTTGTGTGAATAAGTTCTAGAGGAGCGGTATTCCTTTCGACGGATCAAAAAGGAATCTTTGTGACTTTTGTCTGTACACACACCTCACACTTATGTTGAGGGTTTACATCGATAGACGGTAACAACTCCAACTTTACAAACCTTTGGATGGACTTGTAGTTAACATGTCCTAATCTATGATACCATAAATTAGAGGACTCAAGCAAGTAAGAAGAAGCTTTAATATTATTGCTTGCACGTAATACAGACATGTCATTAACTTTGAAGAGGCCTTCACAGACGAAGCCCCTTACCACAAACGTTCCATTCTTGGTGATTACAAATTTATTAGACTCAAACACTAGCCTAAAACCAGCATTAACCAATAAATAACCTGAAATTAAATTTCTCTTAATCTCAGGAACATGCATCACCTCCTTCAGAGTGAGCTCATTTCCAGAAGACATCTTTAGGACTACCTTTTCTACCCCCAGCACGTTAGAGGAAGCGTTGTTACCCATGAACAACTTCTTATTTGTAACTGGTGTATAAGTGGAGAAGATATCTCTACTGGAAGTTTGGAACAGATGTGTCTTATAGCACCCGTGTCCATCCACCATTGCATGGGATTCTCAACAAGGTTTGCTTCAAGCACCACCGCTGAGAACTCCTCAATCATGTCATCCAGAAGCATGTTTTTGACGACGTTAACATGTGTCTTGCCCTTTGCCTTGGACTTCTCTTATTGCTCAGTTTTGAGCTTGCGGCATTCTTTGATTATGTGACCAGGTTTCCCACAGTAGTGACAGTTTCCTTTGAACTTCTTCGATGTTTGGGTCTTGCCGTCTTTCTGGAACTTGCGCTTCTTGCTTGGTTTCCCTTTTGGCCTCAGCCAGATTTGCCTTTGCCTCAGCAGGTTGTTTACCCCTATGCAAGGCCTTCTTATTATCTTCCTGAATCTGGAGTTTGATAATAAGTTCTTACAAGGTCATCTCCTTTGTCTTGCGTTTTAAGTAACTCATAAACTCATTCCACGAGGGAGATAACTTTTCAATCAGCGGTGCAACCAAAAACTGCTCATTTGGTTTCATACCTTCCAAATCCAGGTGATGCAGAATCATTTGAAATTCCTGGACTTGGGACATCACTGTTTTACTATCCACCATTTAAAATTTTAGGAATTTCCCAATGATGAATTTCTTAGTACCTGCATCTTATGCGTTGTACTTCTTTTGCAGCTTCTCCCATAACTCTTTGGCGGTGCCAACGGTGCAATACACCGTGTACAGAGGGTCTGACAAGCAGTTCAAAATATAGTTCTTACACATGAAATCACTATGACTCCATGCATCAAGAACCATCTTCATGCCATTAATGACATGGATACCTTGGTCCTCTTCAGCCGTTTCAGTAGGCGAAGGGTCCATTTCATCTCCAGCTTGTAGAGGATCTTCTGTTAGGAAATGAGTCATTCCCATAACAGTCAGATAAAAGAGCATCTTCTGTCGTCATCTCTTGAAATTGGAGCCCATGAACTTTTCTGGGCGTTCATGATGGAATCCAGCGGGTGGAGGAACTGGAGCGTTCCCTTGAGCAGCAGAAAAGGCATTGATTGAGCCTTGAGCAACCGGAAAGGCATTTGGTGTACCTTGAGCAGTGGGGAAGGCAGAGGGGTTGCCTTTAGTAGTAGCAGCAGCAGAATCAGAAGCGAGTTGTTCTCTTCCAGTGATCTTTCTAAGTACTTACAACAAATCATGTCTTAAATTTGTGGGATACAACAATTGCAGGGAACGGGAAGTAAGTAAATATTACAATTGCTAGAAAGGATAAACTAGATATTACAACAAAACTGGAAATCAAGAATGAAACAAACTCCTTGTGTGTTTTGCTGAGTCGAGTGATGACACTCTGTCTTTAAGACAATATTGCCCCGTATATCTCATTTTACGTTGTCGGGAAATAGTCTCCCAAGACACAACAGCAACTTAACAATTAAGCAAAGGAAACTGAAGTGTTACTCTTGAAAAACTTTGAGTGTAGTAGACTTGCTAGAGAGGAAGAAGAAGATGTTTGAAATTTCTGTAAATATTTCTAAGTGTTGTGTAGTGTTTAACAATTGAGCCAAATGCCTCAATTTATAGTGTAAGGAGATGACCCCTCAACTAGCCAACTAATGGCCTTCAATAGCCATGTAATGACACTTATTGAGAGGGTTACATTCAGCCAAATAATGGCTGAATTCATGTGCCAAGTAATGGATATTCAATGCTCCAAAACTAGCCCAAAGGTCAGAACTTTCCAACTTCCCGTCGCAGCATTCTGCCTCCGAAGCGTCGCGGCTCTGCGAATTAGCGTCGCGGCACCGCGACTCCAGTGGCTGAAGACTCAATTAACGCCGTGGCGCTCCGGCGCCTCGGCTCCGACGCCGACTTCCGACTTGTTTCATCTTACACTTCTTCCTTCGTTTACCAACCTGGAATACTTTATCATTTGGCCCATAACCGTCCATCATTTTATGTCTCAAACGTATTACATATGTACCAATATCTTTTTCATTAATGAAATTTGCGATTCTTGGCACTACATGTGCACGTGAAAACGACGTTTCCGACGTGCGGGGCCCCAATTGTTTGAGTCGTAAATAATGAAATATACTTAATTCCACATCAGTAAATTTCCAACAATTTATATAGTCAAAGTGGTAAAACAAGTATTCTATGTTGGCTTCTATACGATCTTCCTAAATGGTTGTTGAGGAAAATATAATCAGTCACATTATGATTCATCAAGTAATAAGGCTTAAGTTGACTGCTTCTTGTAGTTGTTGCTTCTGTAGAAGACTTTGTTTCCAAAAGCACAAGATAGCTCTCTGGAAGACTCGTACCAAGGGATTAATGGACTGGTCTCGTCTCGTACTGACTTTCTGATAAAGCAAAGGTTAGTGAGTAATTTTCTTGATTAGCAGTGACCTGTTTTTGTTAAACGCATAAAACCCACATTGGTTTAAAATAGTTGCATAGACTACTAATTTTACTTGCTTCAGAAAAGTGCAAGCCATTTCAGTTAAGGAAATTTTATCACTATCATGTGTATTTATCAAGAGACTCGAGATTATATAGAGCTATTAAATTGATAACTGTACATATTACTACCGTTATTGTGCAACAGTAGCGTTTTAACAGAAGGAAAAATGATAAAGCAGATGACTAAAAAATAAACAGTATGAAAATGTGTTTTATCATTACATTTTGAATTTCAACATCTGGGACAAAATTCATCACTTCCAATTCTTTGTCGATCCTAATTATAAGTTATTAGAGAGGGATTTAATGCAGACTCGGCATAAGTGTGTGCTAGATCATGTACTTAAGCCAACATATTCTTTGTGCTTAATCTATCCAGTGTGAGATTCTTATAGAAAATGTATCAATCTTTATTGTAAAATGATAATGCGCAAAGTTGAATCGCCGGATGGATCTTCTAAAGATTCCACCCGAAGCACGTTCTGATATTTTTCCATGGCAATGATGAAGAACAACCAACAGAAATATGTGAAGCCTTTTCCAGAAAATGGGTATCAACTGGAATTCGTCCAGGATAGGCTTGTTGGAGGATCAAGCAATTTGGTGCAGTTTTATAACATTCACAATGCTCAATTTATGTACATTAGCTAGGTGGATTTACCTATTTGTAGAAGAAAATATGCAGTGCTTCCAGATTTAATCATTTTCTTTTTTGCTTTTTGAATTATAAGAATTTACTGAACTCGTGAATATTGAATGACGTTTTGAATTTGGTAATTCTTCTATTACTATCTTTAAACTAATTTCTTTTGTGATTTTGTTTTTTGACTCTATAAAAGAATGATTGGTTAAATAGGGGTCATAATAATTGCCACTAAAACATGTGCCCATTACTTACAATTATTACATTTTTGCCGGCAATAACAAAAGCCGCAAAATATGTTTAATATCACATTTCTAATGTAGCTTTACCGGCAATAGTAATTGCCGGTAAAGTAAATGACTTTTAGCGGTAATAGTATGGGTATTTACCAGCACTCAACATAAATGCCGCTAAAGGCTTCAACGACCTTGGATCCAATGGCATTTAGTCAATTGCCGGTAAATATTTTTGTGGAAATAAATATTGCCGCTAAAAGGAAAAGTTATTGCCACTAAAAGCCTCTTTTGGTGTAGTGCACTAGGAAATTTCATCCAAAATAGAATTGTTTTAATAAAGTTTGATACAAAACAACGATAAGATTTGTAGGGACAAATATGGCTTGCTCTGGTACTAAATGATGCAAGAAAATAAAGACAAGATAAAAAAGAAGACACAATTGATAAATAATTGGACAATAACTAGAAGAACTAGTCCTAGTTACCTTCCAAAAGGATCAACGACACATATCTTATGCAACAATCCTCAGGAGAATAACAATCACTTGCAAATTGAATGACCAAAACAAGGTTGTCCAATTTGAAATCCACCAAATCAACAAGTCTCAACTAGAAAGAAAAGTTCAACATTCATATATTTCAAGATAGGAGAAATGAGAAATAGTTCTAAGTGTAGCTTATATAGGTAAAGTCTACACTAGTCTTTAAAAAGTAATAGCCACAAGTCGGCTTTTAAAATATGATCTCTCATGGCTCCAAATCATTAGCCACACGTATGGGTTGTCCATGGGCTATCCTTCACACGCATGGGACTCTAAAGTGAGTCCATGGGCTATCCTTCACACGCATGGGACTCCAAAGTGAGTCCATGAGCTAGCATAAATAAGTCCATAGGCTGCTTCCCCGGGCTAGCCAGTGTCCACGACTCCTCAAATGCAAACTTTTTTTCTAAAGCTAGGTAAACATCATGAAGGACCATAGCCTCACTCCTAGTGAATGGCAGGGACGACTGGAATATCTATTTATCAGTTTTGACTGCATCATCCCCATGACTGAAGTGACCAGAAGACTTATCTCTCTTATTGAATTCCTTGTCTTTCTACTTCTGTAGCGCTTCATCTTCCTGCATTCTGCTCTTGTTAACTTGTACAGAAGCAACCATCTTGGTAATAGCCATTTATTTATTCTGAGCAACAATGTTAGCATCACCAAACAAATGGGGATTAAGACCCCACACGAAGCGCCTAACTCTGGCCCTCATATCCGAAACCATATGTGGAGCATACTTAGCTAAAGAAACAAAGTGGAGGTAGTACTCATGCACACTCCTACCATTCTACTTGAGCTTCTCGAATTCGAAGGCCTTTGCCTCCCTGACCTCTAGCAGAAGGAAGTGTTCAATGAAAGCATCTGCAAATTCATCCCAAGTCGCAGAAGACGCATCTTCCCTCGGGATTGTTCCCATGACCCATACCAAATATTAGCAACATCTTGCAACTGATAAGCTCCCAACTTTGCCTCTTTTATCTCAGTAGCATGCATAACACAAAAAATCTTCTGAAGCCCGTCAATGAAATTCTGCGAATCTTCCATCTTACTAGACCCTATGAACACTGGAGGCTCCATACGCAGAAATTCCTAGATCCTAGAACTGGATGAATCTCCACTAGTAACTGCCCTTGGAGTCGTTCCCTGACATTGAGCTTGTATGGCCATAATCTGGAGGAGCAGCTGAATAGCTCCCCTAACATCCGGGTCAGTGGAACTTGGCGGTGGCAATGGAGTACGAACCTCCGCAGCCCATTTAGTAGTAGGTGGGATGTTGTACCCATGTTGTCTCTCTAAGCCTGAGTATCCTCCTCATGAGCAGTATTGGTAGCAGCACTCTTGCTTGTAGGTGACTTCATTTTAGCAGGCATTTTCTAAAATACGTAATACGCACGAGTTAGAAGAATGTCCTGAAGGTATAGCTCTAATTGCATGATCTAGAGTATGAAAGAAGTGAGACAATCCCAGATGTCTTGGTAGTCAACTGTTTATATGTGTGGCACGCACACACACATAAAAGTGACCCCATTAGACACTATTTCATAGACTCTCTAAGATACTTGAACGTAGGCTCTGATACCAAGATTTGTAATGACTCGAACCATGGCATGGGCGTAACACGACACTCGGTACCTGATTGCATATGACCGAGCGAACCACATGGCTTGTTGAATCAACTTGGGCATTAAAATCATAAAATAATAATTTAAAACATGTAAAACTGAATATTGTATTATAGTTTAAAAATATAATTGCAAAAATAAATGAAAATATAATAAGTCTGAATAACTGACATGACATGCTAAACTAATGTATGAAACCTTCGAACATGAGTCTGACTGCTAAAACTGTTTACAAGGACAAGGCCCTAGGATATCTTTACTGCATAACCTGATTTGTAAAATAAATAGACTAACACCCCGAATGCTATGGGACTCACCAATATCTGAGACGGTAGAAATCCTAGCGAACTTATCCATCATCCTGAAACTCTATACCTGCACCGTCAAGTGCAGGCCCCGGGCACTTGAATTGTATTGTATGTGAAGTAACTGAATGAATAAGAAGACACGTGAAATAGTAGGAACTGAAACTGTACCCTGAGCATGAACATGTGTAATATATGGCATGAATATCATAAAACATGGTAAAGTAATTTTAATGGGAGATCTTTAGTATAACCGACATGAAACCACCACGTGAAAATATAGCATCTAATCTCTACCCGATCAACTAAGTCATATCGTACCTTACCGGGGTATGAGACATGAACATGACATGAATGTATCTAATAACCCGTTGTGGGTATCATGAAGGAATCATCCTAACTGGGTGGAGTGATCCTTATCCGACGTTGGCATACGTAATTTCAGGTACTAAACCTTCTCGGTAATCTATGCAACTCCCAAAACATGAACATGAATGTAAGTGGCTTAACAACCCATGGATTTCATAATTATAACTTGTAAATGAAATTTATGAATATAGTATAACATGTGTAGCGGTAATATAACTTGCAAGAGGCCTGAAAACATGTAAAGCTAATATAATGGAATGATATTAGTTCATGGCATGCATTTATGAACCCATGAAATTCAATGTATGGGTGTTCATGGATTACAGACCGATTCATAATAGTCATAATGAAATATCAAGAATGCAATTAACGAATTTGTAATATAATCATGATATACGATGGTACATGTCATTACAGTCATCATGAATTAAAATAAAAACTCTAGGCCTGTGGAAATTCGTATTTCATGGATGAATGTGGAGTGGGAAGAACAATGATGTTCTCACACATGGATATAAGCTCTACATACCTTATTCGCTCCTAATCTTGTAATAAAAATTTGAACTTGATGAATAATTCCCAAAATCCTGAACTTAGTCCCTTAATATGGGTTTTCTTGAAACCCTAGGTTAAGAATTAATGATTTCACTTAGAACATTAGTGTAATTGACTAGAATCGCGTGGAAATACATTGAAAGGAATTACCTTGATCTATGAGGATGATGGGAGGAGAAGAACTACGTGCTAGAGCTTGGAAGGATAAAGAGTGAAATAAAAAGACTGAAAAACACGAATTATATAGGTCCAGCTATCGGACCACTTTTACGGTGGATGGTACGGTCCGTATAAATATTTATGGTGAGAAGTACGGTCCGTATAAAAGTGGGCGTAACGGTGTTGTCAATTTCCAATGAGCATCAAAATCTGGGGGTCGTTCAATGATACTGAAGGACGGTCCGTATAAATTTCTATGGCCCGTCAAAGCCACCGTATTTCATTGGATTTCAACAAACTTTGTACGGTGCAACTTCTACGGCCAGTACAACTTTGTACGGTTTGTATAAGCCCTGGTGTAAAACATAAATCACTGAACTGAAATGGATTTTAACTTCACACTCCCCGTCTTAGTTTTCTAAACTCTAAATCCTGAACAAGGCTTAGTTTGAAAGTACGAGGTATTACATAAACCCTCTCTCCTATTTCTTTTTCTGTAAATCGTAATGGAATTTGTCTCATTGCTATTTCAAATTCTCGATTCCTATTAGATTTTTTAGTTTAACGGGACTCAAGAGGTATCCCTCAGAAACCAAGTCCCACATCGATGAAAACCTAACAATTGAAGTTTTCATGGTCATATATAAATGACCCCCTTCTTATTGTTTCAACAAGTCTCTTAGGAGCACAAACCATTGAATTTAGGATTAAAAGAGGAACCTAACCATTGTTGGGATCCTTGTTTAATGTTTTCTGAAATTCAGTCCAGATTTTAAAATTTTCTTTTTTACGTGTGTGGCTGAGTGTTGGTGGAGTTTCAAGGAGTGCAAAAGATCCCTCCAACTCCAATATTGAACTTGCTGCCCCAAAGAAAAGTAATCATTTATAATCCTCTATAATTGACCCGACTGCCACCACAAAAGGTAAACTTTTGTAATGACCCATTCGGTCATTTTGATTATTTTATTTGATTTCGCTTAAAAGACCCTTTCCCAGCGTACTTGAGGTATATTTTACTTGCGGGGATGGGTGACACAAGTCCTGAGGCTATTGGGTAGAGATATCGGAATGAAATCCTAGTGTTGGAAATTGAAAGTTATGAATTTGAGATTATGTTCTAGTCAAGTCGTTAGTTTGGTTCTTGAGGCATTTGAATGTATTTTGGGAGCTTGGTTCAAATTCTAGAGTTTAAAGGAATTAGAGTTGACCTTGGTCAATAGTTGGTCAAGACGACCTCGTATGATAATTCCCAGTGCGCGAGCAGATTCATTGCGGGTTTTAAGATTGGTTTGTATATTTGGTTTGTATACAGGGGGTCCCGGATGAATCCCGAACGTCAAATTGACATTTGAAGCACTCTAGAAAATTTAGGTGTGCAGTTCTGATGTTGTGCTATGCGATTGCATGGCACCAAGCCATGATCTTGAGGAGCTGGACAAGTGGTAATAGCAATCACAAATCCTGAGGCTGCAATCGCATAGAGTAAATTTAAAGGGGTCCCGTAATCGCGACAGTGGGGTCTGTGATCGCGAGGAGGCTACTGTTTAGTGATATAAAATGCCCCAAATGATTTCATTCATTTTATTCTCAGATTTTGAGCTTGGGTTCTCGGTTTAGAGAGCTTTTTTAAGGATTTTCCAAGGATCTTCACAAGGGTAAGCTCCTAATTATCCTATCTTAGTTATATCTTTGATTATTATAGGTATTCATGTTAGATATCATGATTTAGGATGGAAAATTTGAGGGGGAGGAAGGAGGCTCTAGGTTGAGAATTAGGAAAATTCTTCAATTGAAATTCAGGTTAGATTGGGTTGAGTTTTGAAATCTAGACTCCATAGATGATGGGTAAACTGATTTTGAATAAATTTCAATTTTGCTCTTGTGGGCCTGGGTCACGTTTTAGGTTGCTTTTCAATTTCTGTTTAGAAGTATAGCAATATGGATATTGTTTGAATCGTCTAAGCATCTAGAGTACGTTAATGATAGATTTGGATTGAATTGAAGCTCCGCGGAAAGAAAAGGCGTTGGCTTGAGGTTCGTGGCACGTGCTTAGCCTTCGAAGTGGGTTATGCCTTACTCTTGTTAGACACTGATTGGATAGTCGTATGTAGTTTATAGATTTTGAAAGGGAAAGCATGATAGGCCTTCGGGCATGGTGGTGGGGGTAAATTCTAATCAGGTTGGTATCGTCAGTTGTTATGTAGGCTTGTCACCATATTTGGTAATATTTGTGATTACTGCCTGAATTTATCTCTGCCACATAATAACTCACTTATCTCATGAAAAGGAAAGGTAATATTAATGATTGAGTTGTGAGTAGTAATATGACTTGTACCTGGTTATTCTATATTTGTTATGTTGTTGTAATTGATTCTACGCATGGCATGCCTTCCATATTACTCTTATGTTGACATAATGATAAGGTAAGTAATTGGTAGCCTCCGTGATCTTTGCTGGAGGGTGAGTGTGATTGAGAGCCTCTGAGCTCTTTCTCGGAGAGCGAGAGTGATTGAGAGCCTCCGAGGTCTTTGTCGGAGATTGAGAGTAACAGAGAGCCTCCGAGGTTTTTACCAGAAAGCGAGAGTGATTGATAGCCTTCGAGGTCTTTGTCGGAGAACATGAGTGATACATTGACTTTACGGGTCCCTCATGGGTCATGACTTTGAGGCATTGCCCTTAATATGTGTGTACGGGAGTGGAGAGAGAGAGAGAGATTGCCATAGCACTACATTGCATTGCACTTATTCAGTCATATATAATTGATCTGTTGGTCACTTTTAACTGTCTTTTGGTGAATTACATGATTCTTTGTTCTTTACTTGAATATGATTTCGTGACTGTACTTGATTGCCTTATCTTGCTTACTTGTTAGTTTCTAAATCTCAATGTGTTATCTAAACGTTGTCAGCGTATGATGCCTATGAGTACTAGTGTTGTGCTTATACTACACTTGTTGCACTCTTATGCATATACAGATCCATGTTCTAGTACTAGATACCATGGTCAATCCGATGTGACTTCCTCCGAGATTTCTAGGGTGAGCCTAGCTAGATCCGCCGCCATAGAAACCCCTTCATGTCATTCCTGTCTTATTTTTTATTTTAGATAATTGTTTGTTCAATTTGAACTTTTATTAAATATTAGAAGCTCTTGAATTTGGGAATTGTGGTTGTTTTTTGAATGTTATGTATTTGAAAATATCTAAGGCTTTTGTTACTGTATTTTTGCACATTTAGAGTTATTTTTCTTTGATTGGAAAAGTGGTTCGCCTACCGGGAGATAGTGTAGGTGCCAACATGACCCACAATTTGGGTCATGACGAATTGATATTAGAGCTCTAGGTTGACTAGTCTAGTGAGTACAAGAACAATGTCTAGTAGAGTCTTGCGGATTGGTACGTAGATGTCTGTACCCATCCTCGAGAAATTATGGGACATTTAGGAGAAGTCTGCTCCTTACATTCTTTCATGCAAGTTCGTTCATATTGGTATCTAGTTCATACTTTTTGTGTTAGCTCATTCCGATTGGTATCTGGTTCAATCTTTTTGTACGAGTTGGTTCATATTGGTATCTTATCCTCGTTCTTCTATTCTCTTACTACTGGTGAGGACATGTTTGCAGGTTTGGTCATGAGGAGTTGAATGAGACATTGTTTGGATTGGTAAGAGGTTTCAATGTTGAGGATGCGTGACCATATCTTGATTACAGTTATGGCTCGAAAAAAATAGTTGAGCAGGATTATGACTTAGACTTTCTACTTTGGTGACATTCTTAGAGGATTGGAGTGGTGGTGCCAAGGATTGCATTGATCGACCTGCCTTCTACAACTAGTTACACGGAAGTTGGCCAAGTGTATCCATAGTGTGAGAATTGTTGAGAAGAGAGTTGGCCATTTTAAAGGACACAGTTAGCAAAATAACCAGTGGATAAGAATTATGGCTTTGGAGATATCGCGTGAGGGGTTTCAGCATAACATAAGGATTTCTTGAGATGAAATGGAATGTGGGATATATTAATATTCTGATGGCAAAGGAAAAACAAGGATGGATCTTTGATCGGACAAGAGGAACAAATGATGAGGCTATGAAGGAAATCGTTGGAAGGCATATTAGCATGAAAGACGACCTTTTGTGATAAGGTATAAGGGAGTAGGAATTCGTGAAGGGGAGTGTGTGGAGATTCTTCAATTACTTGGCAGGATAGATATGTAATGAAAGAAATTCAAATGGATCATCCTCAGTGATATGGAAAGCCTAAGTGGTAAATGTGCTCGTCCAACAAAGGTTACTATAGAAGATTAAATATTATGGGAATACGCGGATGTGATATTTCAGTTAAGTCCATGGTTGCAGGTTCGCATGATATTTTTTGTAGGATTACGAGGAATCATTGTTGAACTATGAGTTTGTTTATCCTGTGTGAGGTTACTCTGTTTATGAAAGGATTGCTAAAGGAGCAAAATTCGATTAGTATGGTGGATTGTGTTGTAGGCTTTTGGGGAAGGAACAATAACTGACTAATGGGATGATTCTACCGATAGACAAGCGTGAAGATTGAACTACTTACAAAATTTTCGGTTTTTACACCTAAGTTGTGAGAAGAAATGTGGGTATTGTACATGTTACTTAGGCTCGACAAGTGATAGTGGATGGTAACATATTCCAGTTGCGAAGTATACTTCAGGCGATTAATTATGGATTAGTTTAGATAAGGAGCAGTGAATTCACCAAGGACCTTCCGCTGCTTATATTGAATTGGTAAACTCATAAATCAATATGGAAGGACAATTCATCAGCTAAGGAATTTACAAAGAAATGCTATAAGCTATAGGGGACATCGGTAGGTTTTTAGTACAGGAGTTAAGGATCACCCTACCATTTATGGACTAATTCGGTGGTGGTTTGAAGTATTACAAAGACGAAAATTAACTTTATGGGTATGATCAGGTTTGGTCGGTACTGCGGGTAGAAAGGTTTCATGGGAAATGGTATGTACGATTGCATTTGGGTTAGAGAAATGCTCAACTAAAGATTCGAGTGAAGCAAGGGAAATCTTCAAACGCTCCAGATTGTGGTTTACTACTATCACCATAATTGGCTCAGCTACTTTTAAAGATGTGTGATATTTCGATTCACCCCACATGTGAATTTGAGTAATTTTTGGTTGATAATGATAAAAGTAATCTTAAATGGAATATGGTAGAGAAGGTTTTTAAGGAAAAGGCATCTCACTATTGGCTTTGGAGGATTAATTTTCGTAAGACTTACTTTTTAAGAAGCGTAACTACTTGAAGCATACACGGGTCTTGGTGAGATTTTATTACATCTTTCAGTTAGAGTGAAATAGTGATAAGAGCGATTGAGGAAGAAATCTATGGCTAAATTTAATTGGTGTATGGCAAGAGCCAACAATACTTGACGATTGAAGATTTATGGGGAGATAAATTGTGTAGTATCAGGATGGATAATCTTATGGCATCTTCGAATAGACGAGCTAGAGTTGATTGATAAGAAGAAATCTCTACAATTGAAAGTTAAAGGCATAGTTTCGAGGTAAGACTATGTCATTGGTAGTAGACTGCGTCGAAGGGTTGACTATTGGATATGGTAGTTGAGTATTTCAAATACGAATGACTTAAGAGTGTTTGAGTGTGGTAAGCACATGGAATTGTAAGGTTTAATACTCTTAGACTTGTTAAAGGCATAATAAGGTATTTTACTCAGAGATTTTATGGTTGTGAAGGGTGAGGTATAGGGCCAAGGGCCTTATGTTAGAGTGTTCAAGGTGATGAATGAGTTGGACGGAATTGCAAGGAAGGGATTTTGATGTCATTAGATTTTCTTGAAGATTTAAGGTGATACGTTATAGCTCATCGATACTTGGTTTACAACTTGGATAATTCCAGCTTTGAGGTTGGAAATAACAGCACGAGATTGTGTATTCAAGAACAACAGATGAGAATGGGTCACAATAGATTTAGAAGAAGCTTACTTTTCGGTATAAAGGTTTGGAAATAGTTCGGGTGATTATTGATAATATCTAGGAAAAGGTGCATTTTAGTCGATCCAGGTTTAATCATTTAAAGTCGGGTGGCTTATGGAGGTATTACCATAAATATTTATGGTTATTCTAGTAACCCATTTTGAAGGATTAATGGATTTCGGTTTGGAATAGATGTATAGCATGTTTACCTAGCGTGAGATTGGATTATATGTTATTGATAGCAGCTATACAGACATTTCTAATAGTATACACCGTTATTTAGAAATGTTTTGATGTGCATAGTACTGTATTTCAAAGTTTAAGAAGGGTTCAATGGATGAGTGTTGACAAGTAGCTTTGGCTCAGCAAAACGAAACTAAGGGATTTGAATTTTGCGCAATCGACCTTGGATGAGGTCAGTACTTGACAAAGATGCTTACAATGGGCTTAGTACAAGCGCTAGTTCCTTTTCTGATCAGAGGGAGTCATGATTTAGACTTGCGGTGTGTAATAATGGGTTCTACGGACTGTGAGTATTAAGGATGACTTTGGAAGATATGGAAGAAAGATAAGTAGGATCAGGGCACCTTGCAAGTATAGGCTTGACAATGGTTTTTGGCCTCAGCAAAAAGATTATAATGTTTATGAGGATGAGTGTGGAGTCGACCAATTGTGTTATGAGTTATAGTTATAACCAAGTCAGGTATTTCAAGTTTAGTTGGATCGGATATGTGAGAATCAGACTATGGGGCTAAGTTGAAGGAAAAAATAGCGGATTAAGTGAGCAAGCAAAATGTTATGGACTTGTGGTAGGGCTATCATGGACCTTGAGAAGGTTTGATGTTACTTGTGTCATTGTGTACCATTTGACTAGTCGATTCTTTTCGTACCAGATCAGACTACTTACAAGTTAGGTGGAGTTTACACGTCATTTCACCCTTAGACAGATGGCAAGTTCAAGCATACTATCTAGGTCTTTAAGGATAGATTATGGGCTTGTATGATTGACATTGGCGGTCATTAAGATCGGTTCTTGCCTTGGCAGAGTTGCTTGTAATGGTGGTTAACATGTGAGATGGCACTAATTGAGAAATATATTATATGGTAGGATATTTCGTTCTCCAGTTATTGGTTTGATGTGTTCGAGGCTAGGCTTTGGAGTGCAGACTTGTTGAGGGGTTCTTGGGGCAAGGCCAAATCGATTCAGGTGAGGCTTCTCATTGCTCAGAGTAGGCAAATGAGTTATGTGGATCAGAAGTATTACATCCCATGTTTTTATACGTTACGTTTCATAGTAAGTTAACCAGCATAAGCTCGGGAATGAGATTAACTTTGAGGTTATGAGCAGTTAAACATCTTCATTATAAGGCTATAAAGGTTTATGATCATGATTGATAAGTATTAGAAGGTTTAGAGATTAAACAAATCGAAAAGTATAAGTTTCATCAATGTGATACACGTACCTTCAAACTATGGTTCGAACCGCTCGACATATGTAAGTAGACCCGAAATCTGAAGAATTTTGTTCATATTCAAGTATGGAAATAAAGAGCTTGGTGTATAAAATGATGAAGTTCCGAAGTAATTTAGGAGTTAACAAGTGTGACGATGAAGATAAGAAATAATATTTTGTAGGTGCCAAATGAAGCTACGGAGTAGTGTTATATCACATGACCATGATAATAAGTATATGAGGTATGTTAAATATGATTATTAATTAATTTTATGTAATAGGTTAAGTGTTGGATTGAGAATTAATTAATATATTAATGGATTAGTGTTAGGTGACAACACGATTACATCTTCCGCGTGTCATCATGAGAAAAACAATAATAAATGACTATGCATTATAAGGATAAGGTGGCATCTTTAGGGGAGGGAAATTACTAAGAGATCCATGGTCCTTAAAGGATGAAAACTCTTAGATCACTTTAATCATATTAGTTAGAATTTATATCTACGAAAAAACTTATGAAGCAACTTTGAAGACTTTCTCACTTTTAGCAAACTTTTGGTCTCTTATGAAAAATGAAAGTAGCAACGTTTTCTTTTTGGCAAGAGGCAACAACAAAGTTCAGGAAAAAATAATGAAAACTCTCTCCTTCTCGTTTCTTTTTATAACGAAGTGCATCAAGTTTTTGGAAGTTCAGTTTAGAGTTTAAACACGGTTATTCCTCCGAAGATTTTACAATTACAATACTGGTTTCCTCCGAATTGTAGTAAGTCAAAGATTACTTCGTAGTGAAGTAAGGTGGCGGGGAGCTTTTAAAGAAGGCAACCCAAGTTCGATTCATTAACTACATCCTCCTACAAGTTCGTATGAACTTTTAAGATTGAGGCATAGAAGAGATTAGTTAAAGGTATGTAATGGTTATTCCCTTCTTCTTCTTTTTTGGCATGAATCTGTTATCTAAACGAGTCACGAGCGAGAGACTCCAAAAAAGGAAAATCTGCCTTTTAGTACTCTATTCTTGATGTCTCTCTCCTCTTTTATATATTTATGATAAGTTACAATGCAATCGTGTTATGCTCAGATGACACCTCATTCCCGTCTTAGTTAGAAAGTACGGTAGAGACTATATAAGCGATATCTTAAGATATTAGTATGACTAAAAGGCTACAGACTTGATTATGTTACTAGCTATGTATTTATTGGGCTATATGGAGGTACACACTTGACTTCAGGGCTATATACTTGCCTTTGGGGCTATACAGATGTGTACTTGCCTTCGGAGCTTTACACTTGCCTTCGGGGCTATTCATGTACACTTCGAGCCTTACACGAGGTTGTATAGTTATTTCGGTATATTTAGGTGATAGGAGTCAGAGACAAGTAAGTATACTCTGAGATTATCATTGACTCCTCAATTTACTTTCAGTATAGCAGTTCAGTTTCACTTATTCAGTTGCATTACATACTCGGTATATTATTTCATATTGACGTCCTTTTTGTCGGGTATAATGCATTTCATGTCTGCAGATCCTGACAGATAGGTAGACATGCCTTCTCAGTAGAAGTTGTTAATTTCCAATTTTATTGGTAAGCTCCACCTCATCCGGAGTTGCCCGATCCAAAGTGTTATAATTATATAGTATCTACAAATATGATAGGTAGGTTGGGGCCTTGTCCCGACCACAGTTTAGTTGTATCATGTCTAGAGGCTTATAGATGTGTCATGTGTATACAATATATTAGTGTGGTGGCCTTGTCAGCCTTTGTATATATTTTTTTGGGTCTTACTATTTGTAGACATCCATGGCGGCCTTGTCGGCCCATGTAGATATACATATATCTTTGGGAATAATCCCATATCAGTTGAGCTCGTTATTATTCACAGATTATTTAAAATCGGCCTTGTCAGCCCAAGCTATTGTTAGTTGATTACATATTAGCCTTGTCGGCCTATTTTACCTATTATGGCCATGTTACATGAGTTACAGTTTGGTATGCTCGGGGTCAAGTATGTCACCGGATGTCAGCCATGCCTCCCCAGGTTTGGGGCGTGACAAAAAGATCCTTAATTTAAAGTTCATGGTTGGTGAGTGGGGTTTTGTTGAAGGTTTTTCCCATGAAGGGTTATGATGAGATTCGAAGAGAGGGGTATGTTGAGCCTAAGGTATATTGGCTCCGTTGAGATAGTTCAATATATTGGCGAAGGTGGCCTATGAGTTAGCTTGCCACTTGGGTTATCAGGTGTCCACCCTGTATTTTATGTTTCGATGCTCGAGGATTACTTTCATATGGTACTCATGTGATTCAATGGGTTTCAATGTTGCTAGGTCATAATTTTTCCTTTTGAGGGAGAGTTGATAGTCATTTGGATAGGCAAATTCAGAAGTTGAGATCCAAAGAGATAGTTATAGTGAAGGTTAAATGAAAGCGATGATTGGTTGAGGAGGCCACTTAGAGATCGAGGAAGATATACAGAGTAGATACGCTCTGTTATTTGAGGTTTAGGTACTAGCTATTGCCTTTTTCTCTTTTTATTCGAGGACGAGTGATCATTTGATTGATATCTGATGTAACGGACCATTCGGTCATTTTAGTTATTTCGCATGATTTCCTTTAAAAGACCCTTTCCTCAGCGTACTTGAGGTATATTTAACTTGTAGAGATGGGTGGCATGTGTCCCGAGGCTATCAGTTAGAGATATTGGAAAAAACTCCTAGTGTTGATAATTGAAAGTTATGAATTTGAGAAGTTTGAATATGGGTTGATTTTTGGTAGATGCATCTGGAATCGAATTCTGATGGTTTCATTAGCTTCAGAGTGTGATCTTTGACTTAGGTGGATGATCAGAATGAGTCCCGAGTAATTTGAGTGTGATTTAGTCAAGTTCGTGGAATTTAGAAAGTTCTTAAGCTGAAAGATGATATTTGGTTGACTTTAATCAGCATTGAGGGTAATAACATCTTTTTCAAAGTTTCGTCTATTTCATCAGGTGCAGAATGTCGAATATGGTTTAGTCAAGTCGTTGGTGTGGTTCCCAAGGCACTCGGGTATACTTTGGGCGCTTGGTTAAAATTCTAGAGTTAAAGGGATTAAAGTTGACTTTGGTCAACATTTGATCAAAATGACCTCGTATGACTATTCCGAGTGTGCGAGCAGATTCAATGCATGTTTTAGGAATGATTTGCATATCTGGTTTGTGTTCGAGGGTCCCGGATGAATCACGAGGCTAAATCTAAGTTTGAAGCACACTAGAATTTTCTGGTGTGGGTTTTGATATTGTGTTTCGCGATCGCGTGACATCAAGACGCAATTGCGAGGAGCTGGATAAGTGGTCATCATGATGCCTTGGGCCACAATCACGTAGAGTAAATTTAATGCAGTCCCGCAATTACGACAGTGGGGTCCGCAATTGCGACAGTAGGGTCCGCGATTACGAGAAAGCTACTGTTCAGCGACATAAAGATTCCCAAAATGATTTCATTCATTTCATTCTCATATTTTGAGCTTGGGGTCTCCATTTAGAGAGATATTTGGAGGATCTTTCAAGGATCTTCACTTTGGTAAGCTTCTAATCATCCTATCTTGATTATATCTTCGATTATTATGAGATTTCATGCTAGATATCATGATTTATGATGGGAAAATTATGAGGGAAAGCCCTAGGTTGAGAAATAGGTAAATTCTTCAATTGATTATGAAATTCATGTCAGATTAGGTCTATTTTTTATATCTAGATTACATAGATGATGAGTAAACTGATTTTGAAAAAAATTTGACTTTTTCCATTGTGGGCCCAGGGTCATCTTTGGGTTGCATTTCAATTTTCGTTTAGAAGTATAGCAATATGGGTATTGTTTGAATCGTCTAATCATCTAGAGTATGTTAATGATAGATTTGGATTGAATCAAAGCTTCGCGAAAAGGAAAGGTATTGGCTTGAGGTTCATGGCATGTGCTTGGCCTTCGAGGTAGGTTATGGCTTACTCTGGTTAGACTTTGATGAGAAAGTCGTATGTAGTTTGTAGAGATTGACAAGGAAAGCATGATAGGCCTTCGGTCATGGTGGTGGAGGTGAATTCTAATTAGGTTGGTATCATCAGTTGTTATGTAGGCTTGTCATCATATTTGCTCATATTTGTGATTATTACCCGTATTTACCTATGTCACATGATAACTCACTTATCACATGGAAAGGAAAGGTAATATTAATGATTGAGTAGTGAGCAGTAATATGGCTTGTACCTGTTGATTCTATATTTGTGATGTTGTTGAAATTGATTCCATGCTTGTCATGCCTTCCATATTACTCTTATGTTGACATGATGATAATGTGAGTGATTGATAGCCTCTGAGATCTTTGTCGGAGAGAGTGATTGAGAGCCTCCGAGATCTTTACCGGAGATCGAGAGTGACAGAGAGCCTCCGAGGTCTTTGCCTGAAAGCGAGAGTGATTGATAGCCTCTAAGGTCTTTGTCGGAGCGCATAAGTTGTACATGGACTTCGTGGGTCCCCCATGAGTCATGAATTTGAGGCATTGCCCTTAGCATGAGTGATTGATAGCCTCCGAGGTCATTGCATTGCACTCATTCATTCATAAATAACTGATATTGGTGACTTGTCACTGTCTTTTAGTGAATTACATGATTCTTTGATCTTTAGTTGAATATGATTTCGTGACCATACTTGAGTGCCTCATATGCTTACTTGTTAATTTCTATGCCTCCATGCGTTATCTAATCGTTGTCGGTCTATGATGCCTACGAGTACTAGTGTTGTACTCATACCACACTTGTTGCACACTTGTGCAGATACAGATCTAGGTTCTAGTACCGATTCCCGTGGCTAATTCGAGGTGACTTCTACCGAGATTTCTAGTGTGAGCTTAGTTAGATCTGTGGCCCCAGAAACATCCTCCATGTCATTCATGTCTTATCTTCTATTTTACACAGTTGTTTCTTCTGTTTGAATTGTATTAAATATTATAAGCTCTTGTACCTTCAGACCAGGTTTTGAAAATTTTGGTCGTCTTTTGAATGTTATGTATTTAAAGATATCTAAGGCTTTTGTTACTGTATTTTCGTGCATTTCGAGTTATGTTTCTTTGATCGGGAAAGTGGTTCGCCTACCTGGAGGGAAGTGTAGGTGCCACTTTGACCCGCGATTTGGGTCGCGACAACTTTCCTCCTTCCTTTCCTTTTCCTATTAGTGTTTTTATGTGCTTATGTGTTTGTCTAAATCAGCCCGTTTAGTTACATATCAGTCTATGACTATGTAGATTAATTCAATTCTTTGTTTAGGGATAATTAGTGTGGTGATCCCATAAACTGTGAGAATAATTTCATGTTTCTGTGTTTATCTAGTTATTGATTTAAACACTTGTTCTTAGCCTAGCAGCATGTTAGTCATATATTAAATTCATGTGAACTTGTGGCTGATTGTTTCACTACTTATCCTTGGTCTAGTTTATGATCATGTATGTGAATAGCTAGTAATTATATCTTTGACTAGTTTCCTTTGAAGAGGAATAGCTTATAGATCTTGGACAAAAGCAAGCATTTGTATAAGTCTTTGTAAATAGACCAGCACAAAATATAGTTTAGATCTAGTGGTTGCATTAAAAATGAATATCTGCTTAAATCTCATGTATGTTTGTCATAAATCATGAGGCCAAGGGACCTACTTGTTTGACTGTATTCTATGTGATTGCATATTTTTTCATTCAGTCTTCTGTGAGATCAATCTTTGAGGTCCTATATGCTGGTATGAGTGTTAGATTAACAAGAGTGTAGGAAGAGACCACATGCTTGACATGATCACAAAATCAGCAGAAGAATTAGAGTTGTCTGGTCTATCAAAATAGCTAGAGGTTGTCACTTGCACCTGAGGATACTCTGAGTGATGTCCTAGGGCTAGGGGCTTGAGGAAGGCTTTGAGTACTCCATTCAGCTTTGACTTGAATGCCCTAGGCTGCAGGGGTTCCTCGGTATTGAATTTAGGAGGCATGAGATCCTCTATACTCTTTTGGTATTATAAATAGAGACTGATCAGCATCTAGTTATAAGGATGGGTCCTATGCATTCAAATATGAGTCATTAAGATCCATTACATGTCTAACATGGTCTAATAGTTGGAGATAAATTAAAATTAGAGACTTTGAACTAGTTGGAAGGTAAATCTGGTCATCTAAGGTAACTACATGCCTCATTTGTTTAATCTTTTCCAACAAAACAATTCTCATGCTTAACATTTGTGGAAAAAACTATCAGGACAGCTTCAAATCCTCTCTGTGTTTGGATGTTTAAAAATTATATGCTTTAAATATATCTTGGAGCCTAAGTCTTTTGATATGTGCAAATGGTTGTGCGTTCTGTTTGGGATAAAAATTTGCTTTAACCTGATTTATCTTACTATATTGTGGGAAGTATGTGCATATTATGAACATTGTATTCTTGATTTAATCAGATTATGAGTTTGCCCTAAGTCAAATGTTTTGTAAAGAATGCCCTTTGTTTCATAGAAATGATGTTTAAATGATGCATTTCCATCACTGAACCACATGCATGAAATGCTTTTAAAATGGTTTATATCCTCTGTTAAGGCCTTCAAGTTATTTAAATCTCTCCCCTGAACACTAGTTTATGCATGAGGTGTTGACCTTGCCAACCCAAAATTCTTGTATAGGGATTGCCTGAGTTCCAAACTTGTTTTGAACATGGTCCTTCCCCTTTCCCCTTTCCTTTGGGACTGATTGTTATCAATCATAATTGTCTTGTTTAGGGACGGATAGTAGGTTATTTGCTTGGTTTGTGTGTGAGTCAAGAGGTTGTTGTATGTTAATCTATGTGCTCTAGATCAGACTGTGGTGTGTGTGACTCTTTACAAGCTTAATTCTGCATCTTTGAAAGTTGGAAAAAGTGACCTTATCCCTTATTTCTTGGACTGCTCTATAGACCCGTAAAATAAATGAGGTGCTCAGTCTAAAAATGGAAGTAAATGGACAAATCCTTTTTTCCAGTTAATCACAAGTTGAGAATATAATGTAAATGATGAAGCACATGTCCGTTGTCCCCGATTCTGTTTTGTTAGGGAACTTCATTTGGACAACTCAATCATGTTAAGTATGTTCTTTGTGTTGGAAATTTGCCTTTGGCGGGGAGGTGCGTCCACCCATATTTAATGAATTAAACACTAGTGTTCCGCATGTTGGAAGCTTTGTCTCTTCGCACATGCATGATCTACGAAGTGGTAGATGACCGTATGGCCAAGAATCGTCAAATTTCGTTGAGAAATGAAAGAGATATTGGTCCACGAAGTAAGGTGTTTGAGGCATGGAAATATGGTGTGGGACAAATCTACCACATCGGTGGCAATAGGAAGAATTGTTCTATATATAAGTCTCTAATGTGGTAAAGGGTTTGGGACCCCAAGGGGTATCCCATGTGTTTAAAGGAGGGAGGACTTAGATGTGCTTACGTTCTAGGCTAAGCCCACATGCGCGCCGCCGCCCGCTCAGGCTCGGGGGACTTTCTGATATTATCTTTTTGGACCCCAAATTATTTAATATTTACAGTTTGGTCCCTAGAATTTCTGAAAAGTTGATTTTGGGACCGTTTGAACTATTTTTGGAGCATTAACCAGCCATTACTTGGCTGTTAACTACTCCATTAACAGCCCTCCTTCAAGGCCATGAACAGCCACACTAATGGCATTTAACCTGCCATTTACAGCCCTCATAATGGCCATTAACAGCCATGTTTTGGGCAGTTGAACAGCTCATCCTCCATGCTATATATTGATGCCTCCTTTGGCTCAATTCGTGACTGAAAAACAGATACATACGTGACTGAAATTCAGCACAAAACAGTGAGCAAAACAGACAGAAGATAGCATAAACAGACACTGGAAGTTAGCACAAAACAGTGAGCTAAACTGTGATGAAAATCAGTGAGCAAACACACACATATACACAAGATATACACAACAGAGACACACTATATACACAGAGACAAAACAGAAGAGAAGATAGAAACTCTTCCTTCCTTTTTCATATCTTCAGCAAGTCGATTCATATTTGTTTTATTCGGCAGGCTCAACTTATTGGCTTTGTAGCGTTGAGATTAAAGTGTTGTTTTATCTTGGGAGACTATTTTCCGCTAACGTAAAATCATATATACGGGACAATCTTATCTTAAGGACAGAGGGCAATCCCTCGACTCAACACACAACATTGTAACCATCCACATTTAGTTGTTTCTTGATTTCAGGATATCAAGATTCAAGACACAACAAGCTTGCGACAGTTTTCAACATTGGCCTTGCAAGGTTATCAACATTCAAGACACAACAAGCTTGCGGCAGTTTTGAAGATTGACCATTTAGTTATCCTTTCGAACACTTGTAATAGTTATTTACTTTCCGTACTGCTTTATAAAGTACAATAGAGCACCAACACTTTGTGTGTCGTTACGTATGAGATGTTTCTTTTATTCTTGTTTCCTTGAACTGCATATCAAACTGAACAGGTATCACTTATTTGCATTCTCTAGACTGGGTGTTTTGAAATCAGGCCATGGTAGAATATTCTATGAACTGTATAATAATAGATGCTTGAATTGATTTTTGTATGGAAAAAGAAGTATTTTCCCTTGCCTGGATTGTCCTTTACTTATTTAATGACTTGGTGAGAGCCTTGTATACATTAAATGTATACTAAGTTTGCAGGGATGTATATACTATGTATATTTCAAATATATAGGGATGTATATCTTCTGTATATTTTGCTATATTCAGTGTATACCAGACTGGTTGGCATAGATAAATAAGTTCTGTGTTCGAGGCTCTCCTTCATCTCTTTCCTTAAGAAGTCATCATATATCAAGTGTATATAGAGTATACACCCTGCATATATACTTTGGTGTATAAATGAGTGTATATCGCATATACATAAGGCATATTATGACGTCCAAATTATTATGTTTATATTCTACCTCTGTCTTTTCTTGCTTGTTCAGTCCTTTGCGTGAATATACCGGGCTTGAGGCCCATAACACCCCTTTATTGTGAATATTTGATACTTTCTTGTATAATGTCATTTCTTTTTTGGGCCTGTTGCAACTGTTCGTCTGTTCTGAATTTGATTGAGTGTCCTATACATTGATTTTTTTAACTCTCCAAATATGACTAAGTGTGATCATGTTTTATTTCCCTTCTTTCTAAGTGTAGATACCTTCTAACCATATGCCTCATTTTCCTTCTCCTTTTGCATGAACGTCGTCGTCATGGGCCCAATTGGGTTGTTTGTTCTCATGTCGCTTCTGTTGGGCCGGAGGCCCAACAATTGTATTAAATCAAGTCTGTCCCAATATTGAAGGTCCAATCATGGGTGAAAATGGCAAGAGCATTAGTTGGTGGGCTTAGTACACCCACCAACCCATTTTCTGTCGAATGACTGATCTTCGAACTCTTTACGATTCTCAATCTCAATACTAGATGGGGTTCTTCTACTATATATATATATATATATATATATATGTAAAAACATATACTTGTATTATTGAAACCCATGGT
Source organism: Anisodus acutangulus (assembly GCA_029783415.1). NCBI lineage: Eukaryota > Viridiplantae > Streptophyta > Magnoliopsida > Solanales > Solanaceae > Anisodus > Anisodus acutangulus. Next base: position 28,306,933 of record CM056508.1, read on the forward strand.
TAGACTTAGATGAAATAGGCAAATGATAATGATATCGTTAGAAAGAATAGGAACCCGTTATATTTGGATTCGGACTTAACGAAAATATAATAAAGGATAACTCTTTTATGAAAATAGACGAAATGAGTACATTTCTTTCTTTACAAAAGCGGAAAACAAAAATAGCAGTATATCTTTTTGAGGAAAAAATCATCCTTTTTTGGCTAACTTGAGATTTTTTTGCAGACGACATAGTTTTGATTGATGAGACGCGTAGTGGAGTTAACGAAAGGCTGGAAGTTTGGAGAACGACCCTGGAACCTAAAGGTTTCAAATTAAGCAGGACTAAGACGGAGTACATGGAGTGCAAGTTCAGTGACGTGACGCATGAGACATATATGGTAATGAAGATCGAGGCACAAGCTATACCTAAAAGAGAAAGCTTCAAGTAACTTGGGCTTATAATACAAGAGGATGGTGAGATTGACGATGTTGTTGCACACCATATTGGAGCAGGATGGATGAAATGGAGGCTCACCTCTGAGATGCTTTGCAATAAGAAAGTGTCACCTGGGCTGAAAGGTAAGTTCTACGGAGTGGTGGTTAGACCAACATTGTTATATAGGGCAGAATGTTGGCCAGTCAAGAGCGTTCACGTTCAGAAGATGCAGGTGGCGGATATGAGGATGCTCAAATGGATGTGTGATCATACAATGAGAGATATGATTATAAATGAAGTTATACGGGACAAGATTGGAGTGGCCTCCGTGGTGGGTAAGATAAGGGAGGCACGGTTGAGATGGTTCGGCCATGTTAAAAGGAGGTGTGAGGATGTACCAGTTAGGAGGTGTGAGTGATTGGCGCTCGCGGGAGTTAGGAGAGGTAGGGGTATACCGAAGAAGCACTGGGGGAGGGAGGTGATTAGACAAGATATGACACTACTCCAGAGGACAGGACCATAGATAGGAAGACTTGGAGGTCGACGATTAGGATAGAAGATTAGTAGGAGTTGAGTTTTATCGTGATGTGTGTGAGAGAAGTGGGGGCTAGCCTTCCCATTTATTCTTGTGTGTGTATTACCCTATTTATTTTATTTCTGGATATTTTGCTGTCATATTTTTGTTGATTAGTTTTTCTTGTGATCTTGCATTGACTACATTCTTTTTTGAGTCGAGAGTCTATCGAAAATAACATTTTTCCTCATAAAGGTAAAAGTAAAATCTGTGTACATCCTACCCTCCCCAGACCTCACTCTGTTGGATTATACTGGGTGTGTTGTTGTTGAGAATTTTCATGAAGAGGATAAAAAATAAAGAGTTATTTAAAAGAAATGGTATTTGAAGAGAAACATGAGAAAATGGTTTAAATGGTTTCTTTTCGAGGCTAAGTCTTTTTGGGCTTGACCCACTCTAAGTTAAATAAACAAAGGGGATTTTACCTTAGTTGGAGGTTAAGGTATTTATACTAAAGAGTGCGGTTGACCTTTAAAACATATGGTTTTATAGTTTTACAATGATAGTTTTGTCAAACTTGTAAATAAGTCTATGGCATATTAAATAGAAGGAAGTACACTTGTGCATTTTTTCAAAATGTATAGAGATGAGTGGATTATAACACTTTGGATTAAGCCAAGTGAAACTCTACTTAAGGAAAACCTTAAGTGTGTTTTGATCTGAAAGGTGAAATAAACTATTTAAATCTTTATTCGCATTTCCAAATGAAATTTCAACTCTTTTTTAAAAGAATAAAAAAAAGATTTTACTTTCATGAAACCATCTTTGATATGCCATGACTTTGAATATACATTTTTTTTTAGAAAATACACTATTTTACGCAAATATTTACTAAAGCCACATTTTTGAAACTCGAAGGTCAACCGCATTCTACGGATTCTTAACACTGGGGTGCTTGACACCTTCTCCGAAAATTACTTGAACCCTTACCCGAACTCTGATATCAAATGTTCTTATTTCAAAAAATGATGACCTTAAAATTGATTAAAATGATATCATGTACCGTACCTTAAAATTGTTGGGGTGATACATGAGAAGCGTGTGGTAGCACTTGGTATGAGGGTTGTGCATAGAAGGCATAGCCTTGAAATGAAATTCTTCTTTGCATACTAGTATGTTGAGCATAAGTTGTTTGTTGCACGTGAGGAGCTAAAGGAGTAGATGAAGACGATGGTGACATGCTAGTCCCAATTAGTTGTTGGTATGGAAGAGTTCCACCAACCAAAAGATTTTTTCTCATATCATTTTTGACACACTTTGTTGCAAACTAGTAAACTGTTCATCCATGACTCTAGTTCCTCCATTCAACTCTCCGTATTGTGTCAAATAGTTTGAATAAGCCCCGCAATATCATTGAGAGTTAACTCACCTCTTATATTAGATGTAAATTCACCACTATTAGTCATACCTATAAAATGAGTAAACAAGTTAGCAAAACAAGGCCCACCAAGTCACTCCCTTAATGTTTCACTCAATTTGTATATCACTCTTGAATATTGACTTTTAATTCTCTATTTTAATCTGTCTCATTCAATTTTCTTCCCACTCAAAAGGTGAAGCTCAAAGTTGCCTCCAAACTAGTATCCAAGTCTTCATAATAAGTCTTTTCCTTCTTCGGGATGGAGTGAGAACGAACAATATAAGAAAAGTCGGACTTGAGCCGATACAATTCACAACGTAAAAAAGTGAAATGCACAAAAAAAACAACTGATACAAAATGAAAATAAAAGCACACAAAAGAACTAGTTTAACAATAAATATGAGCTAATACATAAGTAAACTAGCTAAAACAAAGAAGGAAATAAAGAGAGTCAAATTGAAAAAAGCTATTTGCTAAATTGATTATTGAAAAATGTGGTTAATTTCAAAATTGTGATGCAAAGGTGTTGTTGCTGCAGAATTCTGAAAATTGCAGTTCTTCATCTCCTCCAATGAACCCAACAACAAAATTGAGGCAAAACACCTCAAAAAACTACATCAAATCGCCTCAAATTTTAAATTTAAGCTCTCAAGACGTTCTAGATCTTTTGAAATAACACTCGCTTGAAACAAAGCTTGTTTACGAAAACCTGATTTTGAAACTTGAAGCTTCAAGCTTCGTTAATGACTGCCAATCGAGTTTTCTGCTTTCTTCATGTTTCTAAGCACTCATTCAATGGACAATAACTTTTCACCTTCTAATGAGAGTAACCAACTGATTTGTTCAACAATCGTTTAAATTTGAAGCCTCGAGACAAATTTCAAATTCTTCAAAATGAAGCTTCGATAGAGCTCCAATGGTCACTAGCTTCAACCACGGTAGGAACTAGGTTTTAAAATTTAAAGCAAGCTTCAACTTTAAGACTTTTAACTTTAAAATTTCAAATCGGTATGGTGAATCCAACAAGAATGAAACAGTGACGACTCATTTTTTTGAACTTTTTCTAATTTTGTTTCTTTCAAATATGAAGATAATAAAAAAAATCAAAAATTGATGAAACAATCTTTAATCTCCGCTCTGATACGAAATGATAATAATTAAAATAAAAGTGCAAGAAATTAAATACAGAAAGCAAGCAAAAATAAAAGCTAGACACAAATATTGAAGAAATATTAGCAAAAATTAATATTAGAATTCTAGTTACCTCTAATATATTCAATAAAAGCACCTTAGAATCCTCAAAAAGAATGTTACCTCTTGCAAATTCTATGGCATTATTCGAAGCCAACAAAGAGATCACTTTAAGCTCACAAATATTCATCAACACAATCTATTTAAAATAAGCTAGGTAGTGAAGTACTTATACTAGGGCTAAAAAACACATCAAATGTTCAAAAATATCCTTTAAGTGGACCTAAATATATATAATATTCACTCCAAGGTGCTTTCATCCTTCAAATCTTGATCTCTCTTTCATTGTATAGTATTATAATATTTGGTAGGTGTCTCCAATGATTTCTTTAAGGTATCTACAAGTGTCTTCCAATATCTTGAAATTCCTTTGCTTTGCTCCATGTGAAGGGTATTGAAGTAGTGACGGAGTGGTCGTTATCACATCTAAATAGATCTCCCAAAGATTCAGTGATGCAGTCATATCAATAAAGAAACTGATCCTTACTATCAAGCAACTGGAGAATGAAAAGCTATTTCATGCCGACATAGAAAAGATGAAATATTGACTGATTCCTATTCGATGATGAAATATTGACTGATTCCTATATAAAAAATTCAATAATTAAACAAGATAGTGTAATAAAAATATCCCAAGACTGTTTTTGTGCCTCTTATATTATTTAATAGACATATGATTTTTTTTTGTAATACAAATACAATTGTCAAAATTGCAACTTTGTGGTGTTGTTCAAAAGTTGCAGATTACATAGTAAAATTGCAATTAAAAAATTTACATTTTGAAAAAAAAACTATTCTAGTTTCTTGATAATTTCCCGTGGTTCTTTGATTGAAATTGGTATTTGTTGGTCAAATTGCTCCACGTCGCTTCCACCACCTTCGGATAAAATTTCGTTGTAGTTTTCGTCTTCTTCTTCGTTGATCTCCTGTTGACCGCACCTTCTCTGCTCCGCTCGTATCCAATCTCTGAATAATACTACAATCTCTAAGCTGTCTCCGGCTAATGAGTGTTTGTGCTCTCCTATTTGATATCTGCCGGCAGAAAAAACGCTTTCAGACGCCGTTGATGACGCTTGAATATTTAAAATATCTCGGGCCATCATTGAAAGTGTCGGAAAGGTCTTCTCATTCTCCCTCCAATATTTCAGCAAGTCTTCACGTCCTTCTTCATTAAGAAATGCTTGTTACGATACAGAACCCTGCAAAACAAAAATATCAAACTCGCTAATTTGGTTAGTAGCGGTACGACCGCACATTCTATTTCTGAGGCTTTCAATACTAGCCTCATAAACAACATGTCTTTTGTGAGGTTATGTTGAAGAAGAAGAAGAAGAAGATGGTATGGAAGACGGTAGGTTGCTAGCACTTTCTTGTTGGTAAAACCTATATACTTTTTTGCATTCGTCTTCTACGCTAGACAACACTTCTTCTTTAGTTTGTTCAATAGGTGGTGGGTGATTTTGATTTTTGGGACTTGGAGGTGGTAGTACTGCTATACAATCGTAAATAGTTTAAATAAGTGATTTAGTACCGTCTATTTTGATAGTCGGATTTAATACAACACCAATAATATAAATAATAGAAATAGGAATAAAATATTTTTTATTTTGATAAATATTTTTTAATAGCTGTCTTATAAGCTGGTTTATCCATATATTCATTAAGCAGTAAAAATATTATAGCTATATAAAACAACATAGTTGAAATAGTAGGATAATATATACCGGAAAATTCTTTTGTTTCTTGAAAAAAATTCTCTAAAAATACAATAAGTTCAGAAATTTTTCCCCAATCGCTATCTACAACTATATCAGCCGGATTTTGATTATGAGAGTTAAAAATAAAGTTATAGATTTTCTGTAGTCATAAGCAACAAGTAGTTGCTCGTATAAAAATTTTCACGTAGTGGTACTTCTTTTGGAATTTTTCTATAAGGTAGTTGGCAATCGTGACAAGTTTTTTTATATTCTTTTCTTCGTTGTATTCTATTATTTTTTTAAATAAAGTTTATAGCAAATTGTATTTTACTAAGAATGTCTTCAAAAAGTGATAGACCATCTTTTATAACTAAGTTATATATGACACGTACATTTTATATGAAAATGATATGAAAAGATGGAGTTAAACTATTTTTTAAAATTGTAATAGCATAATTGTTAGAAGAAGTGTTATCTAATGTAATAGTAGTAATTTTATCAGTTATTCCGTAATAATCGCACACTTGATAAATATTTTCTGCAATAAAAGTACCAGTGTGCCTATCATCTATATATATATACGCTAAGATACGTTTTTGCATAGACCATTTATAATCTATCCAATCACAGGTTACCGTTAAATAATCATGGTTGTTAGTACTACAGCCTATATCAGAAGTGATAGTCACTTTGCCATTAAAATGATATAATGAATAACGTAAATACTGTTGATATTTATGTGCAAATTTAAATACATCTCTCTTAACTGTGGATCTAGGAAAACCATTAAAAGCAGGATTATACATATCTCTAATGTAATGAATAAAATCGGGAGATGAAGGAAATGAAAAAGGCAAACCCTTCACAATAACTAATTTTGCTATTGTTTTCCTATCTCTATGTTTATTGTAATTAGGGCCTACAATTATCCCCTGTCGTGGGGTTAATTTGACCCTGTACTTGGTCCGGGACAGTATGTGAACCTTGTTCCGACGGAGCGGGCATTTGCGCACCCAGTTTTGAAGCCTCGTATTGGGCATACCTAGCTGGATGAGCCTTTGCTACGTGTCTCATTAAACCCCCCGTCCCACCGTGACCTTTTTCAGTTTTAAATTTTAAAACATTTTTACAAATTTTACATCTAGCTACTTGATTCTCTACGTCCCTATCAAAAAATGTCCATGCATCTGATTTTAATAGTCGTTTTGCTGGACCTCGTCTCATACTAGGGGAATAGGAGGCATTTCAGTTGAAGGTGCACTAGTGAGTATGTTGTCATCTACATTAGTGGGTGTATCATCTAGATCATTGTCTAAATTAAAGTCTTCTTGAGTTCCAGAAAATAGCTCCTCGTCTAAATCTAATGGTATTGTAGGAAAATGTTCAGTATCAACAAAATCATCTTGTGTAGGAATATGATTCTGTCTAAAAATAGGACCCTTGCCCTTGTTGTCCCTACTATAAGAAGCTTGACCCCTACCCGTAAGCATATATTTAAATCCTTCAATTATAAATTTATAACTATACTAATAAATAATTAAAGTAAATGAAATTAAGTGCGCTAAATAAAATAAACAAACAATAATAATTTAATGAAGGAACGAATGTACCAAACGCCGACGTAACGTCGACATGTAATCGAGAGGTTGAAAATTGAAACTTTGCTCGATAGAAGATCCTCAAGCTAGTTGCCAACTTCACTCCCAAATGAATAAATAAAATTCAATATTTAGTAGACAATGTAGACTTAAAGAATTGAGAGATTGTAGGAAGATTTGTGAGAAAGATGAAGAGAAAGTGAGGTATTTATAATTGAGAAATTGGATTAAAGTGTAAATATAATAATTTATGGGTTAAAAATAAATATTAAGGGGGTTGGGGGAGGGGGAAGGCCAAAAATGGCCGTTGCACAACGGCCAAAATGTAAAATGGTCGTTGGTACAACGGTTATTTGTGCAAAGGGGAGTTTCGGGCGGGATCGGGGGCAGGACCGGGTCAGGACGAGACCATGTCCCGTCCCGATACCGTAAATTTTTTTTTTTTTTAAAAAGTCGGGGTCAGTGCGGGACCGGGACGACCCGGCCCACTGGCCAGCCGTAGTCCAGAGCAACCAGAAAATGAGCCAGCACAACTTGAACATTCATAAGTTGGTACCACGCCTACTGCCCTCTTTTCGGATATTATGATATACTTTGAATCAATGAACACACAAAAAAATAATGGCTGGAAACTTAGAAATTTTCAGAAGTGAACAGCTGGGAAGGAAAAAGTTATTAACAACAAATATTTCTCATATAATCAAAGAGTAGGCATAAATAAAAAATAATCAGACTTTCATTTGCCAAAAATTTAGAAGATATATGCATATATACCTCTTCCATAATCTATGCGATAGGTAATTTAATGAATAATTATGCTAACGTCGTGAAGACTTCTGACATTCGGGGTTGTCAGTCTCATGTTACTGATCCAGGCAGTAGCCGATTTCATGTTGCAGGTATCAATTTCTATTCAAATCAGGGACAGTCTATGTTTGCTCCACACTTGGTTTATCATCGTTCGACAACCATTAGTTTAGCACGTTTTGTTATCTAGAGACCATTCATGGAATAACGACTGGTAGTCCCTCGGTTCCTGTTCACCAATCTAATGAGTTTGATTCTTTCCTTGACTTCTTCCAAGGTAAAGATGCAGAAAATTAAGTTTCGATCCACTGAAATTATTCATTCAGAAGAGTGAGGGACGGTAAAATTGTGCTCTTCTCTTCTAAAATGATTTGAGAGTATATAACTGATGGGTGCTTTTCTTTTTGGTTGATTAAAAGACGAAGAAAATTTGACGTCCGGGGAGGTATACCTTTTGTTATAAATAGCACAAATCTAATGGTTGTGTTCTTGCTAGATCAAGAAATGAAGCACTTTGACATGCTAATAGGTGCAGTTTTTTTTTTTTTTTTGTGCGTAAATAAATCATAAATGGCACATCTAATGTTTGTTTTGTTAGGTGAAGAAATGAAAGACTTTGGCATGCATGTAAGTAAGCTTTTGTGTAAATAGATGGCCCTTGAAAGGCAAATCTGATGGTACTATTACCTTTTGTTTTCAATCTGGGAAGTGACTTTGCTCTAATGAAATGTTTAATTTTCATATTGTTTTCAAAAGTTCACAAGCCTCGTCTCTTTCAGAGAATAACACTATAAGTGCATCTTCGCATTTCACTCTTTGAAAAATTCATGTACAATTTTAACAATGGGAAAAGAAATAGAGGCAGAAATTTTATATTTTTTTGAAAGTAATTTAATAAATTTTTGGAGTACCTTTTGATATCTCAGTTCCAGGAGAGCTTCGTAACCCTCTATATTCATTGCTTCATTTTCGGGAACATAAAAAATTTAATGTCAAGAAATTTTGACCCTTGAAAAAATCAAGACATATGTAAATCAAGATGAACATTAACTAGAACTTGTCTCTATTGTTGCTCAAGGAGAAATTTTAGAAAAATCATGACTTTAAAAAATGAATTAGGCTATCTTTGAATCGATTGAGACTTTTTTTATTAATCCTACCAAACAAATTGTCCTTAGTATCCCATTTTGAGGGTTAATATCCTTTTTATTCATCTACACTTCATAAATCAAAGCCAATATGTACTCATATGTAAAAAATATTCAGTGTGATAATGGAAAAAAGTATGACAATAGGGTGTTTCGGGAATTCTGTGCTACTATTGGGATACATTTTCATTTTTCTTGTCCCCATACATCTTCACAAAATGGGAAAGCCAAACGTAAAATTCGTTCCATAAATAACATTATTCGCACTCTATTCATGCTTCCGTACCCCAACATTTTTGGCATCACGCCCTTCAAATGGCTACATATCTACTTAACATAACTCCTTCCAAAGGTTTGACATATTCTTCCCTTCTTCAGATTTTATATAATAAATCTCCTTCTTATTCTCATCTTCGGGTTTTTGGGTGTTTATGTTATCCGTTATTTTCATCCACCACAATTAACAAACTGCAGGTCCGATCTACTCCATGTGTGTTTTTGGGTTTTCCTTCTAATCATCGTGGCTACAAATGCTTTGATTTATCCTCTAATAAAATCATCATTAATCGCCATGTAATTTTTTATGAATCCCAAATTCCATTTGCTAAAAGTCATTCTCCCGTGCCTAGTTCGTATAATTTTTTGGATGAACAAATATCCCCGTATATTATTCAGCATTTTTCGAACATCTCCCGCACTCAAAATTCTCTCCAATGGCCCATCGCTCCGCTGGTCCCATCGCCCGTCATAGCCCTCTCTCGCCCTTGATTTTGTCATGGGCGATTCGGGCCTGGCTCCAACCCAATACCGAACCGGGTCCAGCTTTCTATTTCCGCCATCGTATCGCTCGAAGTTGGGTCAAGAAAGCCCAGCCTGGCCGCTACCCGCCTTGAGCCCATCAAATTCCCGACATCCACTCAATTCTTCCTCGAGTCATAGACCGGTCACTCGTAGTCAGCTGGGTATTGTTACACCTAACAGACATTTTAATTTACATTCTAATGTCTCTAAATCCCCCTTGCCCTATAATCATGTGTCTGCCTTAAACGACCCGAATTGAAAAATTGCTATGACTGATGAATATAATGATCTTATTGACAATAAGACATGGGAGTTGGTGCCCCGTTCATATGGTATTAATGTTATCAGGTCTATGTGGATTTTTGCTCATAAGGAGAATTCAGATGGTTCATTTGTTCGACATAAGGCGCGGCTTGTGGGTGATGGTAAGACTCAACAGGTTGGTATAGATTGTGGGGAGACGTTTAGTCCGGTGGTCAAGCCGGCTACCATTCGCACTGTGCTTAGCTTGGCTCTTTCGAAGACATGGCCTATTCATCAGTTGGATGTCAAAAATATTTTCCTACATGGTGATCTCAAAGAAATTGTCTATATGCATCAGCCGATGGGATTCAGGGATCCCAACCATCCTTATCATGTCTGTCTATTGAAGAAGTCCTTATATGGGCTTAAGCAGTCTCTACGGGCCTGGTATACAAGGTTTGCTGACTATGTTTCAACTATTGGGTTCACTTACAGCAGGTCGGATAATTTCTTGTTCATCTATCATCGTGGTTCATCCGTAGCCTACATTCTGTTATATGTGGATGATATTATCTTGACTGCCTCTTCCGATGCCTTGCGCCAGTCCATCATGACCATGCTCAACTCCGAGTTTGCTATGAAAGATTTGGGGGCCTTGAGTTAGTTTTTGGGGATTGATGTCACTCGTCATTCCGATGGGTTATTCTTGTCACAACGGAAGTATGCAGCCGAGATCATCAAAAGGGCTGGGATGTCATCCTGTAAGTCCACTTCCACTCCAGTTGATACCAAGCCCAAGCTTGGTGCCGCGGCCGCAGTCCCTTACGAGGATCCGACCCGCTATCGCAGTCTTGCAGGGGCCTTCAGTAACTTACCTCTACCAGACCGGATATTACGTATGCTGTCCAGCAAGTGTGTTTATTCATGCATGATCCCCGAATTGAGCACATGCATGCACTCAAACACATCATCCTGTATATTCAGGGTACACTGGACTATGGGTTGCATTTGTATCCTTCATCGACATCCACACTTGTCTCATACACAGATGCCGATTGGGGTGGGTGTCCAGACACCAGACGATCTACGTCTGGCTACTATATGTTCCTTGGCAACAACTTGATCTCCTGGTCTGCGAAGCGTTAGGTGGCTCTATCCCGCTCAAGTGCCGAGGCTGAATATAGAGGGGTAGCCAATGTGGTCTCAGAATCATATTGGTTACGTAATTTGCTTTTGAAGCTTCATTGTCCCATTCAGAAGGCAACCTTGGTATATTGCGATAATATTAGTGCCATCTACCTTTCTGGTAATCCGGTTAAGCACTAACGCACTAAACATATCGAGATGGACATTCACTTTGTCCGTGAAAAGGTTGCCCGTAGTTAAGTTCGCGTATGCCATGTCCCGTCGAGATATCAAATTGCAGACATCTTTACAAATGGTCTTTCCTCGGTCCTTTTTGAAGATTTTAGAGACATTCTTAGCGTTAGAAGACCGCCCGCTATGACTGCGGGGGTGTGTTAAATATACACAATATACAATGTGTATATTAGGTCTCGGCTATGCTCACGAATTGGCCCTCTGATGGGCTGATTATTATGTGTAATTTATGGTAAATATTTAGTATCCTAGTTTAGGTAGGGTTGTAATATAATTAGTATTGTATTAACATAATTAGTGTATTACCATAAATGTATAGAATAAGGTTTTAGGAATAGAATAGGAATATGATTCTCCTATTATGTAACTTGTATATATAGCCTTTCAATTAATGAAAATAATCAAGTGATTATTTCTTACAGTTCATAAATGTATCCTCAAGCGATTTTGTCCCTTAAATTTGTTCAAAGCGAACACCTTTAATTTTCACATGATATTATAAATTTTTATCGTTAGATTCAATGAAAACTCACATTTAAAGGTGTAGTTTTAGCGGTTATATTATTTTTAATCTATTTTTAGTTTTTCATGCACTTTTTACTATATTTGGTTTATTTTTAGTGTCTAGTATAATTTTTGACAGACGTGTCAAATAAGGCTAAAAAAATTGATGCCCCATCCGTTTAGAATCTTATAAATTGAGAACAAGATAATTTTATATTGGGCTGATTTTTAGTATGCCCAACATAACCCTTTTTCAGAGTGACCTCCATTTTAATCAAATACTAACCCAATATCATGTCACAAATAACTAGAGTGCAAATAGTGCATGTAGCTTGATGGATTATCTAATTCAATCTAATTCAAGCGAGATAGTATAAGAAATGATGCGCTTTGTCTAATTTATTTTATTTTTAATTAAATGTAAATTCATACAAATTCGATAATATTGTTTTACTACCCATAATCATTTCTAGAAAGGTGTTCTCCTTCAATAATTGGAAGTTATGAACTGTGTTTCACAGGCAACACTTCTGCAATGCAATTCAAAAAAAAAAGAAAGGAAAAAAACACGCTATGCTTGATCAATTAAACCCAACTTGACCTTTTTGTAGTCAATAAGAACAACTGATATGAAATTCAACATAAATAATCACCACTGAACAGACTCGTGCTTAATGAATCGAATATTTGTTGTCTTTTGATGTATGTATAATAGATTGAAATTATCTCCACTTTTAACAGGGAAGAATTAATTAACAAAATTAGGTCAAATTGGGCGGGTCATGACCATTCAATTTTAGCTCATTTTAGTCCAAACAACTTTTGAGTTTGTTTTAGCCCAACTCATTTATTAATTCAGCCATTTAACCATCCAGCATAACCCACCCATTTGACAGCGGTGTTGCAATTTTTAGAATTTTACAGCACTTTCTGCGTTAAACTTTTTTTTTTTTACTTTTTACAATTTTTGTTTAAATCGTATATGAGAATATGGTATGTACCAAAAAAAGAAGAAGAGAAAAGTACTAGTATATCAGAATATGTTATTAATTATTTAATGGAGGAAAAATGCTTATTTTTGACCAACTTATTAAGCATGGACCATTTTTGTCATTTTCTGGAAACTTAGAACAGTTGCGGACTGGGTAAATCGTTCATCTGAATTTTAGAAATCGTTCTCATAGAGAAGAAATTTGGGTGCTCGAGGAAACTCATCTGCAGTCCATATGGGGATTAACCATGGAGTTGACTCCCTTATTATTGTATTTCTGCTGATTTCGATGGTTTCCACTTGTGTTGCCTACCGCCCTGGTGACATCGTTCCGATGAGCAAAATGGGTCAATACCACTCTGTACGTACAACCCTTTTAACTCTTTATATATTTATGTTATATATGTACAAATAAACGAGCTTTAAGCGTTTAATTTCTTTAATTGCCTGTTTATGTGGTTGATTTTACTTGCAGTCGAGGACTGTTTGGCATGATATGATTGGAAAACACTGTCCCATTTTCGGGGTTAATCGCGAGGTAATTTTTCATTTTCTCCTCACATTCCTTCAATTTGTGCTTATTGGGTTGTAACCGGAGGCGAATCTGGGATTTCTGAAATATGGGCTCTCTACTACTAAAGAAAGGAGAAAAAAAATGCTGGAATTGATCCTTGTTCCTCTTGGTCAATAACTAAGCTTTTAGCCAACTGCACCATTACGTCTTTTTGTAGCATGGGTGGCATGAGCTAATTCAGATCAATTCTAGAAAATACGACAACATACCTAGTGTAATACCACAAAGTGGGGTCTGGGGAGGGTATATGTATATAAAATATCTAGTTTTGTGGAAAGACCATGGATTCATGTGCCCAAAATTTACGCATAAATTTGTCCCTGATTGTAACTTCTTGGGATTTTCCGGCTGATTTCTTCAGTTTGTGCTTATGGGGTTTTCCCCTAGGGTTGTAATTTAATTGGGACTTTGTTGGTGTAGGTGTTGATATTGATTCCAAAACCAACTGGTTACACTGGAGCTGATCCTTACAAGATGTGAGCTTCATGAAAAGACAAAACTTTCTGCTTTTTCTTATTTTCTTCTAAAATCATTCTACTTGTCATGCCTTTGATTTATTATGGTGAGATGCAACTTGTTAGTGCATCTGAAATTACTTGGAGTCGGCTATATGAAACACAAAAGTTACTGTTTCCTCTTCTTTTTCTTGTAAATTCAGCCTGCTTGTCATCTCTTAGAAACTTATTATGGTGGTACACAACTTTTATTCCTCTTGTTCTGGTCATGCCTACAGAGTTGTGCTAACTTTGAAAAACATTGCTGAAAGGATGTTGTAATAGGATAAAAGTGTCATCTGTTATGTTCCGTTCCAATTTGCATAAAATAGAAAAGTGCTAGTATTCCTAGGAAGGAGGTTGGGATGTCATTTGTGAAGCTTTATGCCAAATTTACAAGGGAAGGGTGAATATCACTAGATGGCTAGAAATGTCACAAGAGAGGAGTGAAGATTGTGGATGCCGTATGGACAAAGCAATTTTAGATGATAAACCATTGATCAATTTAGTTGTCTCCTTCCTAAAAAAGTAATAAAGCAATTTTGATTGAAGTTACTTCTCATGCAGATTGTCCTGTCTCTCAAAACTTTTCATAGCAGGAGTGTATGGCTCTAACAATATAAGGGGAGAAAAAATCTACGGTGGGAATTAGTAGCTTCTAAGCGGTGATGTAGGGGTCCATGGTGGTATGTGGTGATTTTAATATAACCAGATCTAACAATGAAAGAAGCAGTGAGGAAAGGTATAATAGAGCTATGCAGAGGTTCTCTGATTCCATCGAGGATCTTGAATTGATTAATTTTCCATTGTCAAGAGGGGATTTACACATGGTACAGGGAAAACAATCATTTTTTTGCATCAAGACGGGACATATTCTTGGCTTTGACTCAACGGGATCATGAATACATCAATATCAAACAGTCACTAATGCCAAGGTTAAAATATGATCACTTACCCATATTACTGCAGTGCGGTGAAAAAGAGAGGGTTCCACTGGGATGATTAAAAAAATAACATATATAAACACCTCAATAATTGAACAAGATAATGTAATAAAAATATTCCAAGGCTGTTTTTATGCCTCTTATATTATTTAATAGAAATATGATTTTTTTGTAATACAATTTCAAAATTGCAACTTTGTGGTATTGAAAGTTGCAAATAACATAGTAAAATTACAATTAAAAAAATTACATATTCAAAAACACCTTTTCTAGTTTCTTTATAATGTCTTGTGGTTCTTCAGTTGGAATTGGAATTTGTTGGTCAAATTGCTCAACATCGCTTCCACCTCCGTCGGATAAGATTTCATTGTAGTTTTCGTCGTCTTCTTCGTTGATCTCCGGTTGACTGCACCTTCTACGCTCTGCTCGTATCCAATCTCTGAATAATACTGCAATCTCCAAGCTGTCTCCCGCTAATGAGTGTCTGTGCTCTCCTATTTGAAATTTTCCGGCCAAAAAAGCACTTTCAGATGCTATTGATGACACTTGAATGTTCAACACATCTCGAGCCATCTTTGATAGTGTCGGAAATGTCTTCTCATTCTCCCTCTAGTATTTCAACAAGTTTTCACGTCCTTCTTCATTGAGAACTGCTTGGTACGGTATAACACCCTGCAAAACAAAAACATCAAACTCACTAATTTGATTAGTAGTGGTACCACCACACATTCTATTTCTAAGGCTTTCAATACTAGCTGCAGAAACATCATGTCTTTTTTGAGGTTGTGTTGAAGAAGAAGATGGTATGGAAGTCGGTTGGTTGCTAGCACTTTCTTGTTGGTAATGCGCATATACTTTTTTGCATTCATCCTGTATGCTAGACAACACTTCTTTAATTTGTTCCTTAGGTGGTGGGTCATTTGGATTTTTTTGGAGTTAGAGGTGGAAGTATTGCTATACAATCATAAATAGTTTCAATAAATGCTTTACAACTGTCTATTTTAATAGTCGGATTTAATACAACACCAATAATATAAATAGTGGGAATAGGAATAAAATATTTTTTTAATTTGATAAACATTTTTTTAATAGGTGCCTTATAAGCTGTTTTTTTTTTTCATTTATTCACTAAGTAATAAAAATATTAGAGTTATATAAAATAACATAGTTGAAATAGTAGGATAATATATACCGGAAAATTCTTTTGTTGCTTGAAAATATTTCTCTAGAAATACAATAAGTTCTGAAATTTTTTCTCAATCGTTATCTACAACCATATCAGTTGGATTTCGATTATGGGCGTTAAAAAATAAAGTTATAAGTCTTCTATAATCATAAGCAACAAGTAGTTCGTATAAAGAATTCCACCTATTCGCTACTTCTTCGGGAATTTTTCTATAAGATAGTCCACAATCGTGATAAGTTTTTTTATATTTTTTTTTCGTTGTATTCTATTACTTCAAAAATTAAAGTTTATAGCAAATTGTATTTTATTAAGAATGTTTTCAAAAAGTAATAGACCATCCTTTACAACTAAGTTATAAATATGACAACACATTTTATATGAAAATGATTTGGAAAAGATGGAGTTAAAAGATCTTTTAAAATTCTAATATCATAATTATTAGAAGAAGCATTATCTAATGTAATATTCATAATTTTATCAGTTATGCCATAATAATCGCAAACTGAATAAATATTTTCTGCAATAAAAGTACTAGTGTGCCTATCATCTATATATCTATACGCTAAAATACGTTTTTTCATAGACCATTCATAATCTATCCAATGACATGTTACCGTTAAATAATCATGGCCGTTAGTACTACGGTCTATATCAGACATGATAGATAATTTACGAGGAAAATGATATAAGGAATAACGCAAATACTGATGATATTCATGTGCAAATTTAAAAACATCTCTCCTAACAGTTGATCTAGGAAAATCGTTAAAAGCAGGATTATACATATCTCTAATTTAATGATTAAAACTAGGAGAGGAAGGAAATGAAAAAGACAAACCCTCCACCGCAGCTAATTTTGCTATTGCTTCCCTATTTCTATGTTTATCATATTTAGGACCTACAATTCCCCCGTCATAGGGTTAATTTGACCCTGTACTTGGTCCGGGACAGTATGTGAACCTTGTCCCGACTGAGAGGGCATTGGCTCACCCGATTTTTCAACCACGTATTGGTCCCACCTAACTTTGTGAAAGTTTTGTACGTGTCTTAGTAAACCTCCTGTCCCATCCTGACCTTTTTCCATTTTAAATTTATAAATATTTTTACAAATTTGACATCTAACTACTTAATTCTCTTCGTCCCAATAAAAAAAATTTCATGTATCTGATTTTAATTTTCGTTTTATTGGGCCTCGTCTCATACTAGGGGGAATATGAGGCGTTCCAGTTGGAGGTGCACTAATGGGTGTGTCAGCTAGATTAGTGGGTGTGTCATCTAGATTATCTTCTAAATTAAAGTCTGGTTGAGTTGCAGAAAATATCTCATCGTCTAAATCTAATGGTATTTCAGGAAAAAAATCAGTTTCATGATCTATACGCGTGTAATCAACCAAATCATCATGTCTAGGAATAGGATGACTAGAAGAAGTACCCATGCCCTTGTTACCCCTACTAGAAGAAGCACCCTTACCATTACCCTTACTCTTAAACATACCTCTTAATCCTTCCATTTTAATTATGCTAATAAATAGTTAAAGATAATGAAATTAAGTGCGCTAATTAAAATAAAGTAACAATAATAATTTAAAGAAGGAACGAATGTACCAAACGCCGACGTAACGTCGACGTGTAATCAAGGTTGAAAATTGAAACTTTGCTCGATGGATGATCCTTAAGCTAGTTGCCAACTTCACTCCCAATTTTTGAACTTTGATGTAGTTATACAAATGAATAAATAAAATTTAATATTTAGTAGACAATGTAGACTTGTAGAGAGATAGATTGAGAGATTGTAGGAAGATTTGTGAGAAAGATGAAGAGAAAATAAGGTATTTATAGTTGGGAAATTGGGTTAAAGTGTAAATATATTAACTAGGGGTTAAAAATAAATATTAAGGGGGTAGGGGAGGCCAAAAATGGCCTTTGCACAACGGTCAAAATATAAAATGGCCGTTGTGCAATGGGTCTTTTTTGCAAAGGGGAGGGGATCGGGCGGGATCGGGGCTGGTCAGGCGAATCGGGACGGGGGCGGGACGAGCCCTGGTCCCGTCCCGGTTCGAGTCCCGTTACCATTTTTTTTTAACGGGGTCGGGGTTGGGACCGGGCCGACCCGCCCCGTTGGCCAGCCTTAGGTCACAGGTATGCCTGACTACTTCTTAGCAGTTAAGCTGAGTGGAATCATGAAATTTATGGCAATCCGGAGAACAAAAATCAGAATTGCTGGAGAAGATGCAAAGATTAGACAAGTTACAAAAGCAAAGAAACCTCACTAAGGAGGAACTTGTACCCAAAACAGGTTAGGGATGGAATTTGAGGAAGTCACAAAGTTTGAAGAGATAGCTTGGAGGCAAAGATCTGAGTGTTGTAGTTGAAGGAGGGGTGAAAATACCGTTTTTTCCCCACTGAATTGCTAACTACACAAAGGAGTCAATATTTTGGATAAACTTAAGATCAATGGACAACAGGTTTCTGAACCAGAGGTCGTCAAAAAAAAGATTTTGCAGTACTATAAGGACCTTAATTACTGAAACAGGGGACCTGAATTTAATTATTCGGAATGTCCAAGACTGTCTGGGAAGGAGGCTGAATGAATGCAAAGACCTTTGAGGAAGAGGAAGTGTTGGTTAATATTAGATTATGTGTTGCTGACGAGGCATCAAGACCAGATGGTTACCTTATAAGGCTTCTTTACAAGTATTGGGAAGTAGTGAAGGACATCATGAAGATTATGGAGAACTTTAACTTTAAGGAGTTCTTTGAAAAAAGCATTAATGCAACTTATATTCCAATAATACCAACAAAAAACGGAGCTAAGGAGTTGAGTGAGTTTAGACCAATTAATCTCATTGGAAGTGTGTACAAGATACTTTCCAAGATGCTGACCGAAAGGCTTAAGACAGTGATAAATCAGCTAGTGGATGAGTAGCAAATGACATTCATTAGAGTGAGACAAATTATGGATGCAGCTCTGATAGCAAATGTGTGAATTCTAGACAGAAGGGTTAAAAACTTGGAATCCTGTGCAAATTAGATCTGGAGAAGGCATTTGATCATGTGAACCGAAATTTTGATTGATCAAAATCATGAAGGATATGGGTTTTGGGAGTAAATGACTGAACTGGATCTTGTGTTTTACTACTTTTGTCAAATTTTCTGTGTTTATAAATGGCTCCCCTAAATGCTGCTTCTCCTCACAGAGAGAGGTCTCAGACAAGGAAACCTCCTTTCTCCTCTCCTTTTTGTTTTAGCAATGGAAGGACACACTTTTATGAATGAAAAGGCAAAGGCAAAGGCAAAGGCAAAGGGATGGATAAATGTTTTTTAAGGCCTCCAACAGAACGAGCTGCAACTTGGATATATCTCATCTGGTGTATGCTGATGATTCCTTAATTTTGTTTGTGTTGAGGTTGATCAATTGAGACATATTAGGTCGATTTTAACTGTTTTTGAAGCAATATCTGGTCTTCATGTCAATGGAGAAAAAGTCAACTCTTTGCCATCAATATGGTAAGTCCTCAACTGCACATTTTAGCAGGCAATCTACCCTGTGAAATTGGTATCCTGCCAACTACCTACCTAGGTTTAGCTTTGGGTGAAAAATACAAAGCTAAGATACTGGAAGGGGTGCTAGAAAAAAGTGAGGAGGTTGACCAAGTGGAAAACTCAATATCTCTCCCTGAGAGGCAGAGTAATTTTAGTGAATAGTGTACTTGATTCATTACCAACATATGTGATGTCTCTATTCCCCTTATCTGTTAAGGTGGAAAGTAGGTTGGTTACCTCCCAAAAAAAACTTCATTTGTCAAGGAAAAAAGGAAAAATATGCATTCCACTGGGTGAAATGGAAGACTATCATTGCAAGCAAAGAACAAGGGATTGGGAATCAGTAACTTGAGGCAGCATATTAGAAGTCTTTATTCAAGTGGTTAGAGAGATACAATAATGAACAACAAGCTCTTTGGAGGAAGGTAGTTGCAGTCAAGTGTGGTCAAGGATCCCAATAATGTACCAAGAAGGTTGATCCTAAATATGTGTGTAGCAACTGAAAAACAACTATGCGTTATGACCCAGCTTTGTCAGGAACGCTGGAATCAAGCTAGGAAATGGTAGAAGAGCTGTCTTCTGGGATGATTCTGAATAGGACATGGTCCTCTAAATGACCAATTTCTTGATCTTTTCCTATTATTAGCAACAAATCCTAAGGCTAAAGTAGAATTAGTGACGGACAACAGGGTTGGTATCTGAGTTTCAGAAGATTGTTACATGATTGGGAAGTGGGTAGAGTTGTTGAACTGTTAAACTAACTTGATTATACAACTGACTGCGAAGACTCCTTGGTGTGGAAAAGGACTAGCACCAGAAATTTCATTAGTCAAATTAATAACAACAACATACTCCGTGTAATCCCACATCAGTCAAATTAACCTTATAAAATTTTGTGAGAAATAATCAGGTTGGCAGGAAATGACCTTGGAAACACATTTGGAAGGTAAGTGCACCCTCTAAGGTAGTATGCTTTATATGGTTAGTGGACACAAAGGCTTGTATGACGCATGAAAACCTAAGGAAGGGTTTTCAGTTTAGTTCCAGATGTTATTTATGTGAAAAGGTGGCTGAAGATAATTCATATTTGTTCTGACACACTATTATCACATCTCAACTATGGCAAATGTTCCTACGTATGGTTGAAATGAACTGGGTTACACAAAAGGTAACAATTGATCTCCTGAGATGCTTGTGTGGGGTAGTTGGGGGTGTCAGTCAGAAGAAATGGTGGAGGATTATTACAGCATGAATTTAGGGGACGATTTGGAAGGAAAAGAATTCCAGATGTTTTGAGAATCAAAGAAATTAAACCAGAGAATAAATTTAAGTTGTATATTATTTTTTAAATTTTGGTGTAAAAGTAACCGCGTAAATGATTGTGAATCTATACTCGGAATTATAGAGTCCCTGTATGTTTTTGTCTAGGGGATCTCTTATATTTTGCTAATCCGGGGATGTGTTTTTTTTTCTAAGTAATCTGGGGATGTGTTTTTTTTTCTAAGTAATCTGGGGATGCGTTTTGTTTATCAGTACACACTTTGTGCTTATATTTATGTGAAAATGTTACCAATCTCAAATTCAGATTTAAGTTACTTCTTTTGGGAACTTATAGGGCTGCTGCAAAGGATAGTGCATCATGAAAATAAGGCCACAATATGGGTTTCAACAGAGGTGGATGTGAAAGATAAGTGGAGGGTAGGTAGGTATACTGTTTAGTGATATGTTGGAACTTTTAGTATTTCGAGGTGAGGCGTCCATGTTATACTACAGGGACTGTAGAAAAGCAGTCTAAAGTGAAATGTAAGAGGGTGAGGTGATTGGTTGATGTGGTTAAGATCTAAAAACGGGAAACTACACTTTGTTAATCAAGAAGTCAATCAGGGCTGTGAAATATAGCCTTAGTCTTCTTATGATGAAATTCGCTAAGTTCATAATTAGATTTTGGTAAGTTTGTTTTTGCTTGCGTCTGGTGGGTGATTTGCAAGAATGACCCTCATAAGAGGTGGTTTTGAATTTTTGGCAGTGCTTATTTTTTTAAATGACCACTTAAGAAAATTCTCATAGGCGAAACTTTTGTTTCCATTGGGCATAAGTTGTGGGCATAAACTATGAGGCACATTTCAATAAGTCAGAGACAATGAACTTGCTTAATTGATCACAAATTCTGCTTCATAGGTAAAAGTTGCATGTGTTGTTATATTGTTCACAAGCAATAACGAACTGACAGGACTTGGTACTATTCATTCTACCTTTCGTGTTAAATTGGTCACAGGTTGTGATTTATTGGCAAAACTTGTCTGTTTTGTTCAGTTGTTCACAACTTTTTCTTTCTCTTTATAAAGAGTCATTCTTATAATCCACTAAAGAATACTCCTATTCTATGCCTTTTAGCTGAAAACTTATGTTGTTAAATTATTGTTGGAAAAATACGATAGAATTTAATCATGATTAATTTTAAAAAAAGGTCTGTCAATACAATTAGTTTCAAAATAAGTATGTCAATACAACTGAAAAATCCTGTGCAATAGGCAACACATTACACTATCTTCAATCTCTAAACTTATTGAAATGTCTCGTTTACAACTATAACTTATGGCTGATGGACAATAACAAACTTTCCCAGCGATATTTTTTAAGTTGAGGAATTTCTTAAAGATACTGTTAAGCGGGGACGAAAGTTTAATACCACCTCTATGATATCCTAATTCTGCAATTTTTACACACCCGTAGACAGAAAGTTACTAGAATAGGTTATCTGGTACTATCTTTCAGAACGACCGTTTTTATTAGGCAGGTATATGCTTTTAGCACTTTGGAACAGGCTTTATCTTTCTGTTTCTAAAAGGATCATATGACACAGTGATGAGGCATGTTTTTGTATTTAGCTTCCCAGGGTGAATCTAATCTTACTAGTATAGCAGGAAAAAGATCCTTAAGGAAAGACTACAAACTCCAAGAGGATATGTCATTTTAAGGTCTCCAGCTGCACAGTAGATATCTGTTAAGACAACTCAACAACTATATTGCTTAGGGTTATATCATGGACTATTTAAAATAGATCTTCAAATATTTGTTACAACTGATACAAGATGGAAATAAACTAGTTGGTACCTGCACTTATTATGACGGAAGTAAAACTGCTGATATTTAGTTGATGTCAGGATGGTAAGTTGAGTTTTTGCTGCAAAGGTTTCGGTGGTAATGTTAGCCTGAGGTGGTCAAGGCAGTGAGAACCTTAACTTAGCATGAAAAATGCTTTTGCAATTAGGAGATTTTGCCCTGTAGTTGTGCCATAACGAGGAAATTAATGGTGATCCTCATACAACATATATGAACGCCTCATAGGATTAGGATCAGATCTTGAAACTCGTATCATTGTTATGTTATCCAAGATTCCTTGACAAAGCTATGTGTCATACACTTTCCACTATAGACTTCATTGATGTCCTTTATTGGTTTTGCCGGAATAACAGGTTTGTGTTGGCTTTAATGTGAATTAGTATTTGGGCTCCAACTCTTTACATATTCACACTTCACAATGAACAAATATGGCGTTTTAACGTTTTTGCTATCTTTAATGGTTTCTTTAACTGCTAAGAGGTTAACCCCTTTTTTAATCTTTTTTGGGAAAAACTACTGTAGAGGTTATGAACTATTTTGTTGCTCTCAAAGAAACACTTGATGATTCTTTTATTTTCACTATCTTCTGAAATAGTCAAGTGAAATACTAATTTCTTATTCCAATGAATATGGCGTCAGTTTCGACTTTGTGTGGTCTAATGTTTCTTCTGGTGTTGTCACTGACTGTCTATTTTGTAATTTGGTGATGCTACATCTCCTGGTTAATTTCTGCGTTAATCTATTACCCCATTCTGATAGATATTCTGACCACTAAGAACTTCTGGAAGTGCGTGACTACTAACTATTATTATGAAAAATTCATCTGCAGATCATTCCAGGTTGGAAGAGAAAAATATCACGTGCCATGGCTGTTTGTGATCAATCGGAAGAGTTCTGAGGTTCCGATGATTGATGTGCATTTAGTAAGGCCTGTATTTCAGTAGAAAAGTAGATCTTAGCTCATATATGTTTTCTCACAATTATCTTGACCTTTTATTTAGTATTTACCCTTTTACCCCCTTTCATATTTACTTCCATGTTTCCCTAGTATTGTCTGCACTGAATGGATCTTTCATTTATTACAGAGGTATTCTGGAGGTGATTTGCTTGGTGTTACTGCTAAGGTCATTGATATGCCTCATCGCTGTATGTGTTCTTCCTCTCTAGTTCTTTGTAGCATGCCAATAGAAAAGTGCAATATAATTTGCAAGTAATATAAGTAAATGCAGTCTCTTTCTCTCCCCAGCTGTGTCCCCATGTACAACAATGCGTACTAAACGCGTGTAAGATAATTTCACTCTTACCTGATCAACTGGTTTCTTGACAGTTGTGTGTTATTCTTGTTTATAGTAAAAATACCACATATACTAGATACAATTGTTTTTTGTTAATAAGCAAACTGAAAATTCAAAAGAAAGTTTCATAGTATTTGGTGGCTCCATAAGTGAGCAGAAATTTGACCTTCAAGTGTTCCTTTACCGGGTGAAGTGTTTTGGCTTGTATGCCCTACTTGCACATGGTTGAGTTGTTTAAGATTGTTAAGAATTAGGACACTATTAATATGGCAAGATCTCAAGAAGGGTTTAGAGTCGTTATAATTGTGTACTTAGAAATATGAATTACTTTCCTTTCCTCCTTAAGATTACTTGTGAACACTATTTAAACCCCAACATGCTTGAAGGAATAATCAAGCAATTTATTCTTAAATCTCTTCTTTTTCTTACAAAGATTATGATAAGCAGTGTCTGGCTTCAAGACAAAATTTTCAGTGTGTGAGATTTATAGACAGTCTTCACTATTTGTTTTGTCCTAGTCATGAGCCATTTTTCCAGAGAGTCTTAGTTGACCAAAATGGAAACCTTTTGCTTAAATAAGAACACATCCACTTAGGTCCAAGAGAAATGAAAAGTTTCTTTTTTTTTCTTTTCAATTCCCACATAAGGATACTGAATGCAAGCTGAAGAACATCTTCTAGTTACCTTCAACTAGTTAATTGACTGAGGGCAAGCTGAAGAACTTCTTGTCGATGTTAGAGATTGTTTTGTCTCCTTTTCAATGATTATTTTACTGATATGATAGTTCTGATGTATTTATGGACAGATATTGAACTTCATCCTGATATACGTAAACAATTTTGGGATCCACAACACTGGCCAAAGCACGTTCTTGCTAGATATACATGGTAACTTTCTCCTAAATTAATCCCTTCCTAGCAAAGCTCTTTTTTGGCAAGTGTGATTAGCCTCTTGGTAAAGTGGATGACTCAACTCTGATTATTCGACAAGTATTGGAGGAATTTTGTATATTCTATTACTCAACAATAAGTGGTATAAATACACGAGAAGAACATTCTAACTAAGCTAATTAAATCCCTACAAAACTGTAGCATATAAATGTACCTATAAACAATCTCCGACTAGATACAATATTTTGTAAAACTGCCCCTTCAAGTTGGAGTATAGATGTTAATCATGCCCAACTTGTTACAAAATATTCAACTCCAGATTCTCCTGAATTATGTTTAGTTCTTTCGTGATACACTGAATTTGACACAATGTACAAAGCAGCCTGTTTATCACACCAAAGTTTTTCTGGTGAAAATGGTTTCAAACCAACTTCATCTAAAAAGGTGATGTATCCACATTTTTCACATGTGGACCGAGCCATAACTCTGTACTTGGATTCTGCAATGGATTGAAATACAACACTTTGCTTTTTACTCCTTCATGATATCAGGTTCTCTCCAACAAAGACACAATAGCCTGTAGTGGATCTTCTATTAATTCTGGATCTAGCCCAATTGACATCTGCAAAACACTCAACACGAGTATGGTCCCGATTGCTATACAGTTCGCCAAATCTCGGAGATCCTTTTAAGTAAGGTAGAATCTGTTCCAGATCTTTCCAGTGTTTGACTATAGGTGCGGACATGAATTGGCTAACTACACTTAATGCAAAAGCAATATCCTCTCGAGTCACATCAAGAATTTAATCTCCAGCCAACCTTTTTTATCTTTTTGGATCGTCAAAGGGGTTGCTATCATCTTTCAGAAGATGCACATTGGAAACCATTGTAGTACTGCAAGGCTTGGCTGCAACTTCTAGTTTCTGCAAGTAGGTCAAGAATATACTATTCTCGGAGACAGAAAAATTCCTTTCTTGCTTCTATTTACTTCTATCTCTAAGAAGTATTTCAACTGGCCCAAGTCCATATAAAAACGGTTATGAAGAAAGACTTAAGAGAGGAGATAGCTGTATAATCACTTCTTGTAATGACAATGTCTTCTTGTAATGACAATGTCATCGACATATACAACAAGGAAGACAGTGCCAACTGTTGATAGCCCTATAGAAGGTTGATCGATCACATTTGTTCTTTTTCAGCCAAACTCATGAACTACAACATTGAACTTGCGAAACCAAGCCCGAGAACTCTGTTTCAAGCCATACAAGGGCTTCTTTAAATGATAGACCTTCCTATACTCCTTTGATCAATCAAAATCAGGTGGTTTCTCCATATACACCTCTTCATGGAGATCACCATGAGGGAATGTATTCTTGATATCCAATTGACGCAGAGGCTTTCTCGGAAGCAGCTAAAGAAGTAAACAAGTAGACATAACTGAGCTTGGCCACGGGGAAAGGTCTTTTTTTTTAAAAGTTCCACTGAGAAAGTCTTTTCTTATAAAAGACGCCACTCTACGAGGGAAGATGTAGACAAAAGGGCAATAGCTTGATGTCAGCTTCTACGACATAAGCTTTAGATCTATCAACGAATAATAAACATTTCATAAGAAAAGAAGAATTTTTTGTGTAGATCTCAAAGAAATGTATAGGTTAAATTTGATTAATCCACCCAAGTATGAGCATATCCTTTAGCCACAAGTCTCGTCTTAAGTTTTGCCACAAAACCATCCAAATTAACTTTGACTACAAAAACCCATGTTATGAACACACCTTATGGATCTTGTCACAGGGCGATTCACTGAAAAATCTGTGTTTGACAGATCCTTCTTGTTTTTATTCCTTGAGCAACCTATTTTTCTAACACAAATAAGCTTGTTAAAAGGGAGGACTCGTTAGAGAGACCCAGATCTCTTGTTCTTTTGATAGAATTTTCCTTCCTTCTTTTATTACTTCTGCCTCTTCAATAGAGACCCTTACTACAAGATATTTAAGGAAAACTAGGAATATAAGGAAAACTTGGAATCAACTACACAGAAAATCTATTTATATAAGAATTCTAGTAAAACTAAACTACTGCCTATTTAATGCGCATAAAATCTGCCAGTTGCATCAGAACTACTTTCCCTCTTTGACGTCTCCCTCTTTCTCAACTTGAGGGCCCCGCCTTGTATAAACCTTACCTACGATGTAGAGCAAGTAACAAATCGAGTCACCCGTTCATTAAGGATGTAGAGACTATCAGATACCAATAATTTTCTTCGTCATAAGATCCTGAAGTAAACAATAGTCGGAAACAAAAGAGATAAGATAATTTAACTCCTTGGCAAGTCTACTCACAAAGATCAAATTAATGGCAAGTTTTGGTAGATTTAATACATATGATAGGGCTATAGAGGAGGTTCGTGTAATAGTACCTGATCCCTCAATGTTACAGGTTGACCCATTAACTACTATCACAAGAGATGGTGCTTTGTGTGATTGAAAGCTCGAGAAGTATCAGGGTTTTAACCCTATCATGTAGTCCGTGGTACTTGAATCAATCATCCATTTGTTTGAAGCGGAAATAAGACATGTTTTACCTCAGTAAACGTAGTAACTGAATTGGATTCTTGATACAAAGAGAATTTCGCAAACTCATCCGTCAAAACCAGAACACCATCTTTGTTATCCTTATTTCTTCCTCCCTTTGTTTCAAATCATTTTCTCAATCGAAAAAAAAAGAACTTCTCACAACAGAATGAGAATATCAAAAAACTTCACCTAAGAATACCCCAACACAGATAATATCAGTCGTGGGAAAAAGGGTGACAACCAAAAGTTCTAATGTGACCCAGCAAAACTTCACAGGAATAAGACGAATCAGCAAATCAGAGAATATTTTGTATGACCGACGAGACTTCCAAATCCAAAGGAAAAACAAAATCCACTCTTAACGTGTCAGAGTAGTAGTCAGACCCAAAGAACTTCCAGATGAGCACACCACTCAACAATCTGAGAAACAGTAAAAAATGAGCAAAAGGAACGATCTAACCAGGTCTGATCGAGCAAAATAGGGACTGCCGTGGTCGGTCGGTCAGAGAACCACCACAGCTTGGGCGGAATTGAAGAGGCAAACTTAGGAGCGAAAGAAAGACCCAAATTGCCGAGTCACAAGCCACCATGCACCGTCGGACAGATTGCTGCTGGAAAACTTATGCTGGTGCGTGAGCCTCACACACATCTATTCTGGCCACCGAAATCTTGGTTGTTGTAAGTCTTCGGATGGTGCTTCATCCTGGTTTTTTAGTTACAGTCACCTTCCATGTCTCAATCACCCGAGATGAAGCAGCTGTACCACTTCCTTAGAAGCCACATTTCCAACTCCAGCGAGGTATTAATCCCACTTCCGTCAGATACCATGTTATTCGACAAGTATTGGAGGAATTTCGTATATTCTACTAAAAAATAATTGGTATAAGTACATGTGAAGAGCATTCAAAGGTAATAAAATCCTATTAATCCCTACAAAACCGTAGCCTATAGATGTACCTATACTCAATATCTGACTAGATACAGTTTTCTGAAACTCCCTGAATCACCTGCAACATCAAATGGAGGTTCTATTTAGGAATTTTCTCTTTGTTAGGAGTTACTCATCAGTTGGATGATCAGTTTGTCAGTTCTGTGGATCCTAAGAATCTGGATTTTCATATGCTCCATTAAATGTTTTGAATATTGTTTATTAGTCCATTATAGTTGTAGCTTGGATAGTCGATGTGTCAGGAAGGAGGATGGAAACGTTGGTTAATGAATGATTTAGAGACTAACAGCATGGTTGCAGTACATAGGTGGTGGAATTGGGAGCCTACTGACTTGGGAAAATTGGCAGTATCATATATTGGGAGTAACAGACCGGTCTCCCCTATTCTTCTTTCAGGAGCTTATTGTCAAAAGTGTTCTGCAGTTTGGTGTAGCAACAGATCACCCAGGTGCAATTGGAGGTTATGTTCCTAATAAGAGGATTGCGGTTCAGAAGGAATGAGTGTTCGGAACTCTGACTTGATTGCTACATTCAATTTATTGAACTAAATCTAATAAGGTTAAATCCTACTATTTCTCAAAAAAAAAAAAAAACTAAGAAGGTTCAACAGAATCATCCATGGTTCTTTCTGCAAGAAAGCTTCCTGGGCCAATAGATGGCAGAGAAGGGCATAATTTTCATCAAAAACAATATACTAGTACTACCTCATGACGGGAATATAAAAAAGACTTATAATTTACAGGGATTTGATTTCCAATGCACTGATCAAGTCTCGTTATCTGCTAAGAATATGCTAATTTTCACTTTCTGTGCTTCCAGTTTTTGTACCACTACCTTTCTTTTGGTAGGTTGCTTCTGTAAAACTTGTTTTTTGAACGAATGCATAAACACACTGACTGCAAATGCTCCTTCCTTTAGCAGAGATCATACTGGGGTTGTCTTGCTTTAGCTGCTAAAGCTTCCCTTTATCTTGTTATTTGAAAGATGAAGTTGATATGAGCAACTGTCTTAGGGCAATGTTTTGACTTAATTAGCAACTCCTTTTATGCTAAGAAACTTCAGCTTATTGGTGTTGATTGCGTCATTATCTGTATTATATGTTTATGATCCCTTTGGCAACTTTTCTAGCTCATAATTCATCGAATTGATCTTTCCAATTTCCACTAACAATTTATTTTTGGACTTCCCGTTTTAGTTTTACTTTATTCTGATTATTATTTTTCACTTATAGTAAGTTTTCATTAATTTTAGGGAAGAGCAGTCGGAGATAGATGTGGCATCGGGATTTTATGTTCTCTTTGGGTCAGGTAAATTCATCCTAATTTGAAATGCTTATCTGACTTTCATAAGCTTCAATTTAATTCTATTGTGTAGTAGCACTGTGTTGATGCTGGATTTGTTACTAGTATTATGTCTCCTGACTTAATTGGTCGGACATCATTCTTGTTTGGGAGCCTATATATGTATATATATATATATGTATATATATATATATATATATATATATATATATATATATAAAAGGGCAGCCCGGTGCACTAAACTCCCGCTATGCGCGGGGTCTGGGGAAGGGCCGGACCACAAGGGTCTATTGTACGCAGCCTTACCTCACATTTCTGTGCTTGAACCCATGACTTCTTGGTCACATGGCAGCAACTTTACCAGTTACTCCAAGGCTCCCCTTCATATATATATACCCACACACACTAGTTGTTGATCTTTAATGGGATATATAGAAGTTAATAACACCTTTTATATGTTCAATTACCTTTGGTCTAATGCATAATGGTGTGGGAAACTGACACCGTGCGGATCTTGAAGTCAGATTATCGTAGGATACTGATATGATTATGGGTACAGGTGTTAAATGACAATCAATTACGACATATGTAAGCATATATGTCAACAATTAATTGAAGTTATTAGATTAAAGCTATACTAATTCCTTATTAAAATATAGCTATAATAATTAAATTACTTGTAAGATACTTAATGTTTTATCCGTAATAGTGCGAAAAGAAGGCCCGGCTCCAAGTTGTTCAAGAATAGTGGCGTTGAGTTTCTCGACC